>JAKFHU010002140.1:31182500-32432500 GCA_023783475.1 Daubentonia madagascariensis | reverse complement strand
AAGTCCAGCCCCTGAGGCTATTCCTTTCTTTTTCTCTTCCTCCCTTCGACAAACACTGACTGAGGACCCTGGATACTCTGTGTTGGGGAGGTCAGGAGTGTTTGGGAGCCAAAGAGATCAACCCCAGAGAGGCAGGGGAGCTGGGAGTTGGTGTGCGTGCGTGCATACATTTACTAAGGGAGAGTAAAATGACCCTTCAAAGAGACCATGAAGGGGCACTTCACAGTCATGGAAATGGAAGCCACAACAAAGCCCTGAGAATGAGGACATCTGCATTTCAGTATCTGCTCTTACTCTTGTAGTAGGGCACCAAGAGCTAAAATCAAAATTTTGTAGTATAAAAATATTTTAAATCGATGTCTCCTGTTTGTAGTCAAAAATCCCTGACATAAACTAATCTGAGACTTGTCCTGCTAGAACTAAATCTCTGGAGAGGATCACTAAGTCCATTTCATGGAGAGATGAACACAAGCCTGTGAGCATGGCCAGCGCTGTCTTCTCCTTGGCACAGCTGACTGCATCAATTAAGTGTCTTGGGGAAAACGTTCTGTTTGGACAGCTTATCCCTGCCTGTTGTTGGGGAGAGATCCATTTGCTCATATGTCTTGGTGCTATCAAATATTTTATGTATATATAAAACATATAAAAGAAGACCTGTAAAGTGGAATAACTGCTGTGCTTGACTCACAGCCAAAGACGACTTTTAACCGTTGGCTACTCTCACCTCTGGAAGCCAGTTTCAAATCTCTGCGGGGATTCAGAGGAAGGTAAACAGAATAGTAACATGAAAGGGACAAAGGAGTAAGCAAAGAAAAATTTAGCAAACTGGGCTTCTCCTGGGGCCCTAAAGTTTGTTTATTTAAAAGTCTTTATAATGTTTTCCCAGAAATTATTCTTTTTTCTGAGGTTCCTCCTCCTCTGTCCACATAAATCTCTGGGAAATATTTCTGATTCCTTTAAAACTCTTTCATGTAAGTGATGCCTTTCGTTTGTAGTGTGTGTCAAACTAGACGGTTCAGGCAAATTCTTACCTAAGGAGCTAGTCTAAATTTCTGAAAGGGAAGAGCAATTATCTATGACCCCCACAGCTACATAAAAATGAAAAGGGAACGGGGAAAAAAGACTTTCAGAATCTGTTTCTTTCATTTGGTGATAGCCTTAGGCCCCAAATCTCATTTTGTAGAGCATCACACGTCTAGCCTTAGTTTTGTTTAGCTGGATTCTATGGCCTGGAATCTCACGAAAGGCATGTTATAAACTCAAGAAATTAAATTCTTCATGGGTTTGTGTGGGGCTCAGAAAGTGCATTCTCACAATCCACAGGGGCGCATAATGGCTGTTTCCACAATTGCTGAGAATTGCTGTACATTTTTTTTTCCTGAGAGATGCAATAATTAAAGTCATAAGAAATTCAGGTAAGCAGGTGGTACCAGAGAGGTCCAGCAAAGGATAACACGTCATTCTGAGCAGGGAGTAAAGCAACCGGGCAGACAGGAGCAGGCAATATTCAGAGATTCAATCAAATAAACAGCTGGTATTTAAAAAATTATATTGGTAGGAAAGAGTACTCTAATTTAGAAAATGGCATTCTAGAGCATTTATTCTGTCTATTAAAGTGGGGTTGGAGTGGTGACTGTCAAATGCAACCAGTGAATATGTTAATTTACATGGTAAAAGAGACTTTGCAGATGTGATTAAATGAAGGATCCTGAGATGGGGAGATTGCCCTGGATTACCAGGGTAGGCCAATGAAATCACTTGGGTTCTCATACAAGGGAGGCAGGAGAATCAGCGTCATTAGGAGGAGAGGTGACAATGGAAGCAAGAGCTTGAAGTGATGCAAGGAAGTGTCCACGAGCCGTGGAATGCAGGTGGCCTCCTAGAGATAAAAAAGCAAGAAAATGTGTTCTTCCCTTAAAGCCTCCAAAAGGCTCTGCAGGTATCTTGACTGAAACCAAGTGACAATGATTGGGGGCTGCCTGTCTCCAGACCTGTAAGAGAATAAATTTGTGTTTCTTTAAGCAACTAAGTTTGTGGTAATTTGTGACAGAAGAAATAGGAAACTTATACTGTAGCTTACTGAGAAAGACTCAGGAATAATTTGAGGATCAATTTTTTCAGTGTTTATGTACAAAGTAGGAACTAGGCTCAAGAATAAGGCACCAATTTATAATTAAAACGTTTTCCACATGCATACAGTTTGGAAATCACGTTCACATGCCTCTTTTAGAAGTATATTACCAGATCAGAGGCAGATTAACAACTTTGCCAGAACCCTAAGGCTCCTGGTATTTAGCCATAGAGTTCCTGAAACCTGCATGCTATGGTAAGGATTGATTCCAGAGATTAGAGCCTGCAGAATGATTTAGGAGGAGGTGATCTCTTAGTTGTAGAAAGTTTTCAGAGGAGTATAGAATATCGTAGTCCCTGGTGGACTTCCATTTCATATTATTAAAGTGTATAATCTTTGCTACACTTTCCTTACCTCAATTGTATCTTCTCAGTCATTAAACTGTGCCAAAAAATATGAGAGCAAATTTTTATGTAAAATGATTTTTTTGAAAAACTGGAAAAATACTCCAAAAAGTTTAAATGTTGGGATTAAAGGTAATTTTATTTATTATTTATTTTTATATTTCAATTTTTTCTCAATAAGTATATGTTACTTTTATCGTTAGAAAATATATTATTGGATGTTGTGTGCTCATTCCATCTTTGCCTCCATTTACAGCTGTGAGTTCTCATTCTTGCTATTGTTACAGATCCCTTTAACAATTAAATGAAAACTGTGAACCCTGGTGTTATCAACATGCACACACACCCCTTTTTTGCTATAAATTTCAAGGAAATCACAGGTAATCCTAAACCCATCCATGAAGCTGCTGGGAGTCCTTGGTTCTCATATGAGAGTCCCTGTTTTACACTTAATGCTATGACAGATAGTTACATTTCAAACAGGTGACTTCTGGGTGGCAGATAGTGTGGCGGAAAAAGCTTGAGCCTAAGAGCTGGTTCTATCACTTCTGAGCAGTATAACTTTGGCAGTTATTTTACTCTGGGACTTAATTCTCTCTTCTATGAAATGGAGATCATGACACCCACTTCATTAAAACTAAAAGTTCTTTGCAAACTATCATTACAAATATTATTTAGATATTTTATAAATTAAGAGAGGCATAGTCTTAGTTCACATTTAAACAACTATGACTGAAATATAAACTCTAATTTATTATAATTTCCATTTAACCACTGTGCAGAAAAATTCCAAAAGTAAATTTAGAGAGATAATGTCTAAACTCTTAAAGTAGTAAATGAAAACAGGTTTCTAAGCGTCTTTAACTGGGAGTTTGCGAATTACTTTTTTTTGAAATCACTAATGCTTTATAATTATCTTTGACAGCATGAAGAATTTAGTTGTTTGTTTTGCTTGCATGCGTATGTGTGTGTATGCAGTCGTGTGTGTATGCACTCATGTGTGTAGATGTGCATGTTTATATATACATATATGTTTAACCCATGTATACTAAATTCAAAGAACATAATCTCAATCAATGGAGCAATTAATTCCTTAAAAAGTGGCCATTCTAGAAATCATTGAATAGAAATTGGTTACAATGCCAAACATAAATAAATTTATATGTGCATTGAGATTATAAATGAATGCTTTTTTTCTCAAACTTTCATGAAAGTTGAATAATTTTTTTTGTTGAGATATTCAATGGTGTTAAAAAAAATCCATTGATCTATCAGTAAAACTCTTGGTATTATAATCGCCCACTACTTATTTAGAGTAAGGTAATATAAGTCAATATTCACAGCTCTGAAATGAATGCTATGCACATGTTGGATTCACTTTAATATAGAAGGCTAGAAGCCACTGAGAATATTTTTTCCAACTTATTAGTGAGATAAAAAAAATTTACTAAATTTGTAAAGCTAACCCATCTGCTAGTATCAATCTGGTATTGAACCTATAGGAAAGAATGTTCACAAGTTTTTGGTACCAACAGTTTCCACTTTTTCTTTATCGAATCAAAATATTAAGTAACAATAAAATTCCTTCCAGGTTCTTTTAATAGATAGAAATCTGTTGCCTACTAGAAATAAATATATCAAGCAAAATTAACGAACAAGGCTGTTATAACATTAATACAATCACTCAGTTCTTGAAATTCCAATTTAAAATACTTAACATTCACTTAAACTACCCTTTGAATCTAAATAAGATCAATAATACTATCACAGAAAAAAATGTGATTTTGAACTTGAACTATAGTGAATGAATAGGCGTTCAATCTTAATTAACTAGTTGAAAATTTGTCTCAAGTGCATGTTGACATTAATTTTTTATATTCTTCCAAATGAGTTACAAGTGAGAAGGGACATCAATATTGATCACTTTTTCAGAAGTATTTTCTACATTTTCATATAGAACCCATTTATCCAGAACAGAGGATGAAAGCAAATACCAATATATTCTCTAACCCTTCTGAAGTTCATCCCAAATTAGTTTATAATAATTTAATTGTGGAAAAATAATGTTGGACCCTAATATTTTACCTTTAATTTAGGAAATGTTTAAGAATTTCAAAAGTGATTGATTCACAAAGGAAACCATGTGACAAAATGGAGTGACTCACTTTGTGAAAATTATCAAATATATATCACATTTCATTGATTCTAAATACTTTTTATGCAAATACTTTTTATGAATAAACACCTCTAAAATTGGCATTCATATTATAACCTATAGAATGACATAGCTTAAAAAAGTGGGTCTTTTTTTTTCTTTTTTAGCAGTACCTAAAATAATGGTGCATCTAAATGAATGGTTTCTTAGATTTGACTAATTTAGGAAAGGTGAAATAGTGGTTTTGGCAATGGCAGAAATGAAAGAAAAATAGGCAGATTGCTACTTTGTGAAAAATAATAAGTGATAACATTTGATATAGACATCCATGTACAAAATGTGTTCTTCAGATTTTTTTATTTGAAGGAGAAATAAAAACAGAAATCATACACTTTTTAAAGTAAATCATACCAAAATTTACCTATTTGTAACTCAAACAATCTATGCAACCAAATCACCTAGAACATCTTAAAAACTCAGAAGGCAGGAGAGAAAGATGGAATCAATATTAATAAGGCTGTTTCTTGTGTACACACTCCTCACTTAGAATTCATTCATTCTTGTATTTATATATATTCTAACAAATATGTTCATCTGGTTTCAATTTCTATGATGGATTCGATGTAGCAAATTTGAAAAGGGACTTATTGTCAATTGGCAACCTGAAAGCAAGAGAGAAAACAGTGTATATGTGTGTGTTGGGTTGGGGGAAGGGAGGATGAATCACAAAGATCAGTAGTAAAGTTCCTTCTGATTCAAGTGGAATCAATCTCACACGCTACAGTAAGCCCCAAAGGTATTCAGAATTCAAACTACATGTCATGTTAGGTCGGGCCTGAGCCATCAGGCAAAGGCTAAAGTACTCTTTGTATATCCTATTTATGGAGTTGAGATTGTGTGTAATCCAGACAGAATTTTAGATGTCATGATGCTTAAAGAGATCAAGCATCACGGGGCAATTCATCCTTGACAGACTGGGTTAAACAAGATTTTTCTGTTCCTCTTATTTGGCATTAACTGTCTTTCCATATATCCAACTTCTTAATCCTTTCAGTAAACAAATATTTATTAAGAATCTATTTGCCTAGCATCATTTTAAGCACTGGATGTGTGGCAGTAAACAAATGTGACAAAGTCTGTACCCTTATAGGCTTATATTTTAAAAGGAGAAGATAGCCCAAATAAATAAGGAAAATATATAGAAGTTTAAGAAGTTGTAAGTACTACATAGAACCCTAAAGCAGGGAAGCAAGGAGGATTGACTATGTCTATGGGTTGTCATTTTAAATAGATTTGTGAACAAACAGGTGAGCAAAGATTGAAGGATATGAGAGTAAGATGGAACAGCAAGTATAAAATCCTGCCATAGGAGCGTGCCAGGTGGTTTGAGGAACAGCAAGTGCTGAGTGAAGGGAAAGAAATGGAGACGATGTCAGAGAATAAACAAAGACAGAGGTGGGGCACAAAATATATGGGACATTGTAGGCTACTCTGGGCCCTCTAGTTTCTACTGAGGGGTAGGATTTTTAGGTTACTATTAGAGTAGTTCAAAAGATAATGGTGGTAGGTAATAGTGGAGAGGTAAGAGTGATCATATTTTGGATATATTCTGAAGATAGAGTTAACAGAACTTGAAGCAATATGTTTGGGGTGTTGAAGAAAGAAATGGGATTAGTATGATACCAAAGTTTTTGGCCTGAGGACAAGAAAAATGGAGTTGCCACTCCAGAAATGGGGGAGATTGGAAGAACAAGTTTAAACAGGAAGGAGAGTAATTCAGTCATGGCTGTGTTAAACATTAATATAGGAATTACTGAAATGTATAGAAGGGGTGCTAGATTCAGCATTAATTGGGGTTGGGGTGGTGATGGTTTGGATTGTAAGGTTTCTAGAGAAGATAGTTACGCTAAGACCTATACCATACTATAAGCTCCATGAGGGCCTAGCCAAAACCCCTCTTTATTTTATTTTTAATTTTATTTTTTTTAGAAATGGAGTCTTGCTCTGTCTCCCAGGCTGGAGTGCAGTGGTGTGATCATAGCTCACAGCAGCCTCAAACTCCTGGGCTCAAGCGGTGCTCCTGCCTCAGCCTCCCCAGTAGCTGGGACTAAAGGTGCATGCCACTATGGAGGCTATTTTAGAGATGGGGTCTCACTATGTTGCCCAGACTGGCTATTTTTTTATTTTAATGTCTACAGTGTTGGTGTGTACATAGAAGACACTCAATAAAGACTTGATCATTGAATAAATGAAGACCTGAGTGGTGAAGAATTAAGTGATAACCATTAGTTACTCTTTATTGAATTCCCATTATGTGCCTGGCACTACTTTAAGTGTTTTACATATGTGTTTTCATTTAATTCTCATAATAAACTTATTGTATTATTATGAAAATTTTACAGAATAGGAAACTGAGGTTTAGGTAGAATAACTGAATTGCTCAAGGACACTTTGCCTTACTCTGGTTGTGGTTTACCACTGTTTTATATTACCAAGGAAAGCATGAAGAAGGAGCAAAGAAAATGTTCCAGGCAGAGGGAAAAACATATACAAAGTCAGAGGGCGAAAGGGACCATGGCATCTTCAGGAGATTTTCAAGCACAGGAAAAAAGTATATTTATAAGGTACTTTATGGTTTTAGAAGTATTTTCTCATAGGTGCTCATAATAATCTCTGAGAAGTAGAGAAATATTTTTATTATTAGCATTCAATGGGTGGGAACATAGGCTTACAGTGCTAAGTTTGTGAAGCTAGTCAATAATAACTAAGGTTTTAACCTGGACTTCTTTCACCAAAACTTAAAGTAATTTCTTACGTTTCCGATTAGCTAAAATTTTGTCATGTATCCATTAAGGGGGTGAAGAAATATACATGGGAATACATATATTGATATTGAATAAAACATATGGAAATTGAAAAAGAATGTATAAGATAGAAAGGAGTGATCTGGAAGATGATAATACAGTAATAGCTGTTATTTGCTGAGCACTTAGGATGTGACAGACATTGTACTAGGATCTTTGCATTCACTTACTAAATTTAACCTCACAACAGTTGAAAAGGGATTTCTGTTATCATCTCGTTTTAGAGTTGAAGAAATTAAGGCTGAGAGAGACTAAAGCAACTTACTGGAGGTCATTATACAGTCAGGAAGTTGCAGAGTCAAAAAATGAACCAAGAGCATCTGAAATTAGAGTTCAGACTCCTAACAGCTTGTCTAGGAGCTCCACTACCTGGGCAGTACTTCGGCTTTTGTTTGTTTGTTTGTTTTTGGTTTTTTGTTGTTGTTGTTGTTGTTGTTTTTGTCTTTATAAAGTCTAAGGTGAAATTAACAAAAGCGAGGAGGTTCTGATGAGTGAGAAGTTATTTTCTTCATTACAGTAGCGTTTGGATTTGTGTTCACCGGCTCTGAATCGCGTTTCACTCCAGCCTTGCACACTCTTTATCACAGCTTAAGACAGCAGATGGCTCTCTTGCGTTTTCTTTCACTTACCTCCATCTGTAAACAACCAAACGGCGTTTTGGGGAGTAAGAGGAAAACGCAACAATTAAGCTAAAAGACCTTGATTATCCAATGCTGCACCCCTCCCCGAGCTCCCTGAAAATCGGAAGCCACATGGAATAGAAATGACCGCTTGACGATCCTGAAATTCAGTCTGAATAGATATCCCTGAGACTCACGAGTCCGCTGTTCCAGGTGCTGAGCCAGGGGTCGGAATGCTCAAGAAAGGAATATTTCTGTTACCGAAAAGCTGAAAAGCTTTGTGCTCCGAGGTGTGTTATTAATGTCAGTGGAAGCTGTGAGGATTAATTTCCTCTCCACCTTGGTGGGGGTGGGGGATAAGAAACTGCTCTTAAGGAAGGAAAGTATCAGAGACCCTCATAGTCAGCGGAACTTGGTTCGGCTCAGAGAGAGAAAGCTGGGGCACGATCCCTGTCCGCGGTGCTGAATCCCTGCTGCGTCTGGAGGCTGCTGATTAATGCAGGGAGGGGTCTGAGGAAGCCCCAAACTGACTTCCCTGATTCACCAAACCAAGGATTTGGGGAAAAGACTGCAGTATGAGAAAATGCCTGGAAAGAAAATAATTAACACAGTCATAATAACAAGAAGCTTAATCTCACTGTTTTCAAATTAATATAGTTTCACATACATCAAAAGGTTTTTTAAAAAAAATCTTTAAAAGCAAGCTAGGTATGTTAGTTGGGGAAGTTGTACTAGATTTAAGTGGTCATCATACTTAACATTTTGTTTCTTTGAAAACTCACTACTAGAAGCTTTAGCTAAACCTGTGTTCTTTAACCATATAGTCATTTGGAAATTCAAATCTAGAACTTCTGAAATGTCCAAATGTACTCTCTTCAAAAACAGAATCCAAGAATATTAGTGACTCAATATTCAATGGGATTTATTTCAGTGAACTAAAAAAAACCAGACACACTTTAATAGCCATTTTGTTAGGTACATTCATCTCTCTATAGATGGTCTTCCCTTTTTGAGCAGAGGCATGGCAACACAACATATTTAATAAATACACACTTACCAAAAATGGAAGAACAGAGGCATATGAAAGAGAAAATAAAGTGGTAAAGGCACAACAAAATAATTTGCATGCCTCTTTTTCTAGCTTTTACTATCTCGGGGGCCATTAGGTATTGGAAATTTCTGACAAAATAACTCTGGCATATTCCTTTTAATAATTGTGCTATTTTGTAGATGAAACAGCAAAATGGAGAAAATAAACTTAAATATGCTCTTTAATATTAAATACTATATACACCATCCTAAAGCCAATGATATCTGCATTGTATCCAAATCTACACACTCCAATTAGATTCAATTCTCCTCCTAAAAGGAGCCTTGTTGGTAAATATGGAGTAAACATAAAGAATAGCAGCTAAGCAGTAACTGCTTACATGGAGAGGTTGTGGATGAATTGTATAGAGCAGACGGTGTCCAGCCTCCCTGTAATCAGCCCTCAGCTGCACTTCTCCCAGTTGCCTAGTGGTGAGTCTTTGTAGTACTTTACTGCCTATTTCTGAGACAAAGAGAAAGTATGTTTTGGTTCAGAACTGCTCCCAGGGCTGCCTGTGTAGTGTGCCTGCCCTCTTTCTAGCTCTAAAGCAGTCACAGGAAAGGAAGATTTTTACAAGTCTCCTGACTACCAAATGAGTCTTCTTTCCCCCATCCTTCACACTGAATTGGGAGACGTCTCCTTTGTGCATTTCTTTTTCTTTGCCTTCCTGTGATGATAGGCAAAACAGTGGTAGAGGGAAGTTGGGGGGGGAGTATGAAGCCTCCAGCAAGAGCTGCACTTGGTTCTGTCACTCTGGGTGTATCCTAGAAACCACGATCTGTATTCATCCAAGCTTGAAGTGTTTATCTCCCAACCTCCTTTTTTTGTGGGGTGGGTGCCCTCTCCTCCCTCCCTTTCTCTTGGACCTTCATATTTTCAGTTATCCAAGACAGAACACTGTCGGGACACAGAAGGAAATCCAGGGGAGGAGGCAGCAGCTGTTGTGTTTGAATTTTAGACACAGTTCATATGGCTTTGCTCCCTGACAGAGCTTCTCTACCCAGGGACGTCCAAAGACAACAGCTCAAATTGGAGTGTCCTCAGTCTGGCTGCTTTTTGCTGTCACTGGAATACTGTGACACCCCCCCCCCAATATTTCTGCCCAATATTCTCCTGGGCTTTTATCCTATCCAGCTGCTGTTGGTAGCAGCTACAGCGGCTGTCATCTCCTCCTCCAAGTGCTGGGAGCAGATTTGGGAACAGTGTCTCTCCGTGCCACATTACATCTTCTCTCCTATTCCCCTTCCCTCCTTTTTGCTCCGTGTTTTCCTTTCAAAATGACAAGCCTACCCTTCAAAATGACAAGCAGCAGAAGGGAGGGTCCAGCAAGTTTGGGTGGACTAGGTGAGGAGTGGAGGCGCCTCCCTCCTAGGGACACACTCTCCTCCCTCCCGGCCTCCCCCCTTCCTCCTCCTCCTCCCCAAGGTGGGGGGGCTTTGGTGCTGAAGGGATTAGCGGGGAGGGCGGAAACCACCTCGCCCTTCAACCGCTGCTGGGAGTTTCTGTGGACCAGGAGCCACGTTAAGACCAAGAAGCCTCAGCTAAGCCGCAGAAGCCTCGGGAACCAGCGAGTTTCATCTAAGAAAAAGCGCACCGATATTCCTCCAATTCCACCTGCTTTGGCTCAGCCTCTTGGCACCCCGCCCCTGCAATCCATTTTAGCTTTCTTTATTATTATTATTATTATTATTATTATTTTACTCATTATTCTATACACTTTTTTTTCTTTCTGAAGAGATGCATAGGAGAGAGACCACCTAGGTGGTGGGAGTGTAGTGGGGTGGGAACTGAGCGCTTTGATTAGGGATCTCAGGGGAGAAGATTGCGCTCTCCAGATGCTGATTTCCAAAGCACTTGACAATCACGGGCAGAAGCCTAGAGCGGGCGGCGCCGGCAGCGGCACCGGCCCGGGGGCAGCTGGAGCCGGGCTCTGAGTCCCGCCCAGCGCGCCCTGGACGGACGGCCGCGGTGAAACACCGCCGGGACCTGCCCTCCAGCCCGTGCCCAGGAAGCAGGCGGCCGGCTCTACCTCCCGCCCGGGAGGCGGGCAGGTAAAGAAGGCAGCGCGAGTGGCGGTGGCTACCCCTGAGAGGACTCCGGCGACGCGCGGTGACCGGCAGCGCCCGCAGCAGCGGTCCCGCTCTCTACTCCACTCGGACGCAGCCGAGCGGCGGCGACCACGACCTGCAGCTCCGCCGGCTCGTCCCTCTGCGCCCCGGGCGCATCAGCGCGCCTGGCCCCGCGCTCCGCGGAGAGGGCGATGGGTCCTAGTCGGGACTGAGCGCCCTTCCCCTCTCCCCAACCCCGCCGGACTCCCCCCCTACTTTGTGGGTGCGCCGCTGTCTGCGCCGCCCCTTTCCTCTCCTGCGCCCCAAGCTCCCCTTCCTTCTGTCCCCTTCCTTGCCCGGACCCATTCCCTGGGCCACCATGGCCGCGGCCATCGCCAGCGGCTTGATCCGCCAGAAGCGGCAGGCGCGGGAGCAGCACTGGGACCGGCCGTCTGCCAGCAGGAGGCGGAGCAGCCCCAGCAAGAACCGCGGGCTCTGCAACGGCAACCTGGTGGATATCTTCTCCAAAGTGCGCATCTTCGGCCTCAAGAAGCGCAGGTTGCGGCGCCAAGGTCTGTGTGGGTCACTGCCGGGAGGTGTGCCTCAGATATCTGCCCTGTCCCCGCCTGAATGGAGCTTCCTCGGGCTCCCCTCCCTCCTTCCCTCCCTCCATCCCTCGTGTCCACCCTCCCCAACCCCCCAGGTCTCCCTTCCGCGCGCTCCGATCGCCGTCCGCGGGGATCTGGGAATCTGCTCTCAGGCAACCTGTAGCCACTGAAAACTCAACCCTGCCAAGAGCTGGCAAGTTGGCTCGCTCCCCGCGGGCTGGCTCGCTCTGAGTCCCGTCCCGGCCGGGCCCTAGAAAATGTTTCTACTCCTAGAGTCTTGGCTTCCCAAGGGGATGGCATCTGACTCTAGAACGCTGGGGGACGATCTTCCCGCTACACCCCAGGGGCGAGCTGCTCCTAGTCTGATTCGGGATGTCAGGAATTTCTGTGTGCCCGGCCTCACTTGGCCTCCCAGGTCTCCTGGAAACCTCCCAGCTTCCCGGACCTCTGCGAAGTGCGTGATCCCCACGGTGCCCTCGGCAGGCGCTGGTGTAAGAGAATTGAGTGGAGGGTGCTTGTGAATTAAGGACTAGTTCAACTGAGATTTACCAAAAAGCTGGTTAGCGGACAGCACTGAGCTCTCTGAAGCCCCTCAGTCAAATCTTGGGATGGAGAGAGGGGCACAGTGAGTCTAAGCAAGGAGCACAAAGTGCGAGAAGGGAAGGTTGGGGAAGTATAAATCCCTAATATGTGTTAGTTTTAATTGAAAACTAGCGAATTACATGAAGAAAAATAAGCCGTTACTACATAAAGATAACTAGAATAGTTGCCTCACTATAGGATTTTTTTTTTGTTTGCTTGCTTTTTTTTTTTTTTTAAACAACTAGTGCCTAGCATGACCTTCTTTTGCTGCCTTTAGAATGTCAGGGTCTGAGAAGGCAACCCACACAGGAGATGGAGCCCAGCCGCTTTTTTGTCTCTCTCTTTCTGCTTGTCTCCACATCCAGTTGCTAAGGGTGGTTGTTTTGAGAGCATGTGAGGTGTTCTGTGGGAGAAATGGGGATTGCTTGCTTTTCATAAGCAAGTGGGCTTAGCAGAAAACAGTGAAGGATATATTTACGTTAATGGGAGTATATATTTGCCCAGCACATTATATTCTCGGTACCCAGCTGCATTTGTTTTAAATGCCTTGTTGTTCCAAAGCCAGGGAATATAAGCAGATGCTATGCATGTGTTTCTATGTGAATGTTTGTTTGTCCACACAGTAACAAATTCATAACCAAAAGTCTTATTGCTTTTTTTTAAAAAAGGCTAATCCTAACTGTTTCAAAAGCACAATTGCTCACTGTCATTAAGAAATTGGAGAGTACTTGCTCTTAGTATCAAGCTTAAAAGGCAAACATCTGAGGAAAATCAGAGTGGAAGTTCTAAGGGAAATAAAATTATATAAATGTGGTAGGAGGAACTTCTGGATGGAGAACTTGGGGGCAATGGTATTTTCAGAGCAGGGTAGAAGCTATCAAGAAGAGTGAATTTTACTTTTCCACTTTAGCCTAGAGACTTATCCAGCCCACCTTTGTGTTGTAAGACTAGCTCGACTATTTTAATCACTGTTGATACATGGAGCGTCACATTATCTGCCTTGAATTGTTTGCTTCTCCCTTTATGGCATCAAACGAATTATCTTTTAGAATAGTCTTTACCACATAGAGCTCTAAATTTGCTGTCTTCTTAAAGTAAACACATTTTCTTCAAAATAAGCTTATTTTAATGTCAGCAATGATTACAACTTATGTTCACTAAATATATAACCAGTAGTTTATTTTATAAATATTAACAATAAATGTTTTGTCATATTGGGTGATGAAGCAGGATTTGCTTTACACTTAATGAAATTTAAGATGAGGGTATATTATTTTCCCCAGAATAGAAAGACATCTGAATTTTCTCATGGTCTTTTTCTCCATTTTTAATCCTGGTTCCTCTCTTGGTATCCCTGAATTTGAAATGATAGGCATGCGTCAATAATCAATAAGAAAAATGTATTTGAGGTCACTTTTGCTACATTATTTTTGGTGGGAAAATGGAAGAGAAGATAGATTAGAGGGAAATTTCATCAGAATCATGTTTTATTCTTCTTATATTTCTTATATATGTAAGAATGAAGAAAAATATACATATATATCTTGAGTATCAGAGTTAATATATTACTATTACTAATTTTAAGCAAGACAAATATTAAAACTTTATATTATGTAAATTATATATTGATATATAGTGGTACAATTCTATATTATTCTATATAATTATATAATTATTCAATTATTTAATTAAGTATTATTTGAGGAAATATTTTTGAGCATATTTACCTTTTTTACACACTTTTATACATGTAGGAATTGCACTCAGGAAATTTTTAAAATATTATTAACTTAAAGATATAACTTTCAAGTATGACAGTTTTATCTATCTTTTTTATTTGAAAATCATTAATTTGACAATTATTGGATCTTTACAATCTGTTAGGCACTGTTGAAGGTATTATGTATACAACTGTGAATAGAATAGTTCCTGCCTCATGATGTTCACAAACGTGGGGTAGAAAGTCATTGCATACGGAAAAGAACAAATTAATAAGAAAATACAAAATTCAAAGTCCTATAAAGCATGAAGAGGGCCAAGGTAGAGAATTGTAGGGGTGAGAGTGGTGGGCAGAGGGATCTAATTAGACGAGGTAGTTGGGATTGCCCACACTAGGATCCACAGGTTGAGGGCTGACCTGTGAGAAGGGTTCAGAGGATTTAAGAGAAGGTAGAAGCAGCAGTGTATGTGCAAAGACCTTGAGGTGGAAGACATCTTAGCCCACTGGGATTAAAAAAAAAAAAAGAAGGCATAGAAATTTTAAGTATACTGCCAAGTAGAATACACTTTGATATGTTTGCAAACAGAAAAAAAAAAACCTCCACATTTTGTATTTTGGGGAAGGGTAATGTACATTTCTTAAATGTAGGTTTTTTCCCTTTTAATATTTTATTAAGTAGTAATTTATTTAATGTAAAGTGTATTGAATTGGAGCTCTACACCTCCCATCCCCATTGCCATCAGTCCTACCCCCATAGAATGGTGATTTTTGTACCAGTTTACTTGCTCTTGTGAAGGACAGCAATTTGCCAAATGGATATTACTAGTGTGGCGAGCGCTATGGCTGTATCCCACCTTTCTGGATTCATCTCCTTCTACCCTTTCTCCACCTTCATAGATTCCAGTGACATAATTCACTGTCCTCCACAATTAGCCATGTGCTTCCAAATCCCTGTGCTTTTGTTTGTGCTTGACTGTGTGCCTAGAATCTTCTCCCCACGTCTGTCTTCACCTGTTGAAATTATTCTCATTTTAAAAGCTTGGAGAAAATGGCATCTCTTCTGAGAAGTCTCTCTTCATTGCATAGAATTAAAAATAATTTCAGTATCAATCTCTGGTGTTTAAAAAATAAGAAAGAAAGAAAAAAATTTAAAAAGAATTAAAAATAATCCTCCTGTGGCATTTTATTCCTCCCTGTTGTTGTTTATACCAGATAACAATTAATTCAGCACACATATCCAGTTGATTGTAGTTAAGAAGCGAGGTCTGTGTTTTCTGCATCTTCAGAGGCTCTCCAACCTTGATAGAGTATTTGCCATGGCCTGGGTGCTCATCATTGCCCTTGAATTGGAGTGACATAAGGAACATCAACAGGCCCAAATCTAACAAAACTGTCATTGAACCATAGTGCTCTAACTAGATAATTTTAGAAAGAAAGATACTTTTCAAATTTTTATATAATTTTTACTTTCCCTAAATAAATACATATAATTTATCTCTTTTTAAAGGATTAGAGGGTGATTACATATTTGTGAGTTATTTGTAAGAAAGCAAGAATATAACCAACCTTATTTTAAGGCTTAATTAATATATGAAAATAGATATTTAGAATATTATGTTAATTTAGCTAAAGAAAGAGGAATACACAAGGAAATCAACAGTTTGCAAATAATTTCATTATTTAGAATCTTAACCAAAAAAGGAAAACTAAAATAGAAACTGAATGCAATTATGTAAAATGAACATTTTGTCCTAAAGGTGTTACATTTTATTATGAATTTTTAAACCAAACAAGAACCTTGATTGTTTGCAGGATAAAACCTTTCCAAATCTTTGATATGGCTAATGTGATTGTTTCTTGAAATTTACTTTTTTTTTGGCCATGATCATAAGAGCCATGATCTTATGTGCCATGTATGTTTAATCAGTAGCTGTGTGGGTTTCTCAGTAACTCATCTCACCTAAAATAAATTATGGGATGTCATAAGAAATAAGGAATGAAAACTGAGCTACTTAAAATATATTTTCAAGTTAATCTGTAATAGAAATAGCAGAAATGTATATACATCTGTATAAACAAAACTGCTTTGCTCAAGTGTGATAGTGAAACAGTTATCCTAGGAAAAGTGTACTTTCTTTCTACAAGATACTCTGTAACGAAAGCAGTGTCCACACTCTCAGGAAATGATCAACAGCAAACAGTAATCAAATGACCACCATTTTCCATGCTAATATTTCAAGCTGTTACCATGGGCACATAATACAAAGACCACGTGATTATTTTTACTGTTAAAAGAGAACATTTTTTTCCTCTAAAGCATCATTCTTTTCATTCTTTACTTTTGGCAGGACATTTCTTTTTTCTTTTTTTAATTTTCTAAGGCCATGTCCCTGAGAGTCTTCCTACACGTCTTTTGATAGTACCTGTAGCTAACTTTTTGATAATACCTGTTGCTAACTTTTTGATAATTAGACAGAGTTTTATTATTTGTTAGTTATATTAAGGTTAGAGAAAATTAGGTGCTTTTCAATTGAAATGTCTAGTTTTTAAAATATTTTTTAACAAGTGATGTTTTGTAAATGAAGTGTCTAAGTGAGAGATCTTATGGGAATATTACCGAGTTGGTAAATGAAATAATGTTAGAGACAAAAAAAAAGTATTGTTTGCTTATGCATTTTTTATGATTTCAACATTCCACATTTGCTATAGGTTTCTGAAAATGGTTTATACTGCAGTGGTGCATAAATCAAAAAGTAGTGCAGTAAGTAAAGTATAAAATAGCTTAGGTTAGTTATGATACAATTAAAGTTAAATAAGATGATTTGCTTTAGATCAAGTTATATTCATAGGTTGAGTTGAGTTTACATATACTGAGAAAATAATTAATACTTCATGGCCAACTGTCTGGTGAAGAAATCCTTTGACATTTCCTAATACTACATTTCGGAGGCACCAAATCCTGTGTCCCACCCCCTCCCACCCTGAGGTTACCATAATCAATTACAAGTTTCACTTTATATTTCAAATTAGTGTAACTATTAGGGTAGTTTTACATTTAGCCCCAAACTTTTGTGTTTTTGTTAATAATTCTATATTTATAATGTTACCGTGCAAATAATTATATTCAAACTGAAAAAGAACCTCCCTTGTCTTTAATGTAAAATGATAAGTCTTCTAAATTTTATTTACTTAATTTTAAAAGAATGAAAAAATTTAAAGGGAAAGGTTTTTCAATCTGATTTATCCACTTAGTTTTGGAATTCTAGGTTTCTTTCTAGTTGATATTAATTTCTCCTTATGATAAGAAACTTTAGCCAAAAAAGACTATGGTATTTAGATAATACATATTGTTTATGACATTTTAAATGTTGTTATTTTAGCACCCAACAGCTAAAATAAAACATAATGGTAAAAAACCTGTGAGAGACCATTTTTAGACCATTTTTAGAGACGTTAATGCAATTTAAAGCCAGTCACAGTACTGGCATGACTAGAAACAATTGATTTAGTAATTCTATCTATAATGATCCCAACGTTCATTTTAAGAAACTCCAATGACATGGTTATGTCACCTCTTACTGTTTACTGGGGTGAGAGGACAGCAGTAGGGATGGGTACTAGGAATCCAGATACAAGTTTCTTAACGATTTTATGATAGTTACTACTTTGTCATTCAGAGAAGTGCCCCCTTTTATAAAACTATATTTTGTAAATTTTTTGTGGAATGCATATTTCACCCTATGCTTTTATAGTTCTTTGATATACAGGTATTGATTGATAGGGACCCATATGGTATCATCATGGGGCATGGTCACTTCAAAGCCACTGTCTCATCAGTGCCTGCATACAGCTAACACTTCCACAAGTACTTGTTGAGTGAATGAGAAATCCCATATTTCTCAGGACATATAGGCAGCAGTGGCATAGAGTGATAGTTGAGATTAAAGAACACATAGCAATGGCTATAATTGACTGGGTAATTATCAATGGGTTTAACAACTACCTACAGGACACTTACTCTGTGTCTGTTGAGTACTATTTAATCTTCACAACAAACCTATGTGGTAGGTACACTACATTATCGATCCATTAATACACTAAATTATCCATTAATGGATAATATACTAATATTAGCTACTCATTCAATTTACAAATGAGGAATCTGAAACAAAGATAAAAGGTTGTGCAAAATGCCCAAGTTCACACAGCTTTAAAGAGTAGGGCTGGGATTAAGGGTGCGGCAGGTTGCTAGGCTGATTCCAGAGTCCCTGCTCTTAATCAAGGCCCATTCTCAATTGCCACTTATTTTCTGTCATCATCTCAATTAGTTGAGACTCATCACCATTTCACAGCCTAGGAAACTGACGCTTAAAAAGTTTGTGTTTTGCCGAAAGTCTTACAGCTAGCATGTGACACAGCCAGAGTTTGAAAAAATTCCATCTTTCCTTAAATCCGCTCTCTTCTCTATTACTCTACACCCTCTCAGTTCTTTATGGCGTTGTAAACTCTTCACTAATGGAAGTTACATTACTTCAGGGAGTATAGTAGATGCTCAACATATATATCTGTTGATTGGATTAATTGTAATGCAATGATTACTACTATTATAATGTTAATGCAACAGCTATTATTGTAATAGTGTATTATTAACTTTTAAAAATCAAGGATGAAAGAAGGCTAACCCAGAAGTAGAGACTGATTTGTGAATTTTAGGGGAAGAGACCAACAAAAAAAAAAGTGCTGTATTTTACCAAACCATTGAGATAGGAATGGAACTTTGGTCTTTAATAGTGTCTGGATGAGGTACATGTTGGTGTTATTTCCTTAACGAATTGCAACTTTGGCCTGAAATTTTACAAAAGGATTGATTTGGACTGCTAATTGCTATGTAATGAATTTCATGTTCAATCTTGCATTACTTTTTCATTAATTTTCCTGTATTATATGTTTTAAACATTTCTCATTTCTAAGTTGCCTTATTGGTTACATTCCTTGGGCCTTACTGTACATGATAAACTGAAACAAATCACCAAGGTTATAAAGGTCACAAATTCATCATGAAAATTACAGACTATTAGAAATCTAGATACTGCATGAGTTTTTCTTTTTGAATTACCATTGGTTCATAGTCCTTTTCTAATGAGTTCTTATATCTTATTCTTAAAACTGATGCTGGAATAACATAACATAGTCAAATCTAACTTGTTTGTAAATTGTATTATGTACTTTATAGAAATTGCACACAAATGGAAATTTGACTCTGGTAATACCTTACAAATCTAGTTGTATGCTATTTGGAGATATTTTACTGAATTGTGTTAGCTGGCTCTTCTTTTGTCATTACCTTACTTACGTGGTAAAACTAACTGGTCAGTCCAACTGCCTACCTACTTTGTGCCTGCACTTACACAGCTGATTTTGGCTGAAGAAAAACACACAGACATGTAGATTGGTCCTACTTAAAATTCACAGTCAATAAAATCAAGGGAGCCCTTGGTCCATTTCTTTTTAAAAAATTCATTTCCACTTAACTAGATAATATTTCTTACCTTCTTTCTCTTCCAAGCTCTAATATCTCCTTTCCTTCTCCCCCTCTCAACTATGTTCTTACTTCTGTCTCTCTCAGAAAGTAGAAATAATCAGAAATAAATTTTCACATACTCCACAACTGCCTTTGTAAGCCTATCTGCAGATATATCCATTTACTCCTCTTTTTTTTCCTGTTGAATTTGGGAATGAACTCTTCATGCTCCAATCTAAGGTCAGTTGAGCAGTAGATCCTCTCTCCTACTCAGGGATATCAATCCAATAATTTCCTGATGTCTTCTGCATCATTCTACTATATTATTCCACATCCTACTGTATTATTCTCATCAGCATATAAATATGCTATAATATATCCCATCTTTAAAAAAATCCCCTCTTGATCATGCATTCCTTCCTAGCTATTGAACCAATAGTCTTTTATCTGCAAGACTTCTTGAAAGAGAAATCTCCAAATCCTCTCCTCCCGTTCTCTCTTGAATGCTTTCTCTTTTTTTTAATTAATTAATTTATTTATTTTTAAATTTCAGAATATTATGGGGTACAACACTTTGGTTATATATATTGCCTCTTGAATGCTTTCTAATGACGTTTTTGTACCCACCAATAAACTACTCTTGTCAAGGTCACCAATGACCTGTAGGTGATTATATCCAGGATTCGATTTTCAGTCCTTATCCTACTGGTATAGCATTTGGCATTCAAATTTTTACAATAAATTTGTATTTTTTACTATAATGTAGTTAAAGTTAGCATCAAAATGTGTTTATCCGATCATTTATCCCACCAAAACCCTTCATGTGATCATCCTTTCATAGTTACAATACATGTGGATTTCTAATGGAGTATGTTAATGTGTTAACTAGTGCCATGATGTGACTTGAAGTTCAGCCAAACACTGTTAGTCACAAGTTGATATTCGGGTACCATTAGGAGGCAATGCTTGGTGTTTCCTTACTTGGGAAAAATATTCTTTTCATCACATCTATTTGTGTGTGGACTGAGTGACTTGTCTCCATAAAATAGAAAGAAGAATTTCAATGATCTTCCTAAGTGTTAGTCTTTTAATTTTTTGTCTTTATATTCAAATATAATAGATTAGTGATTAAGCAATCACTGTTTTTCAAACTCCTTAATAACTATTTTAGTGAATAATAAATGGCAAACTAAAATATTAGTTCACTTGCTTAATGACAAACATCACTCAAATTTAAGCATTATATAGAAAAAATAATCCTAAACTCGGGAAGGGCTATTTAATATAGTTTATTTTCTGTATGTGGAATGCTTTCACCAATATATTTCCTCTTTATATTTATGTCTAAGTTTTTCAACTAGTGCTAATATGTTCTCTTCTGTATCTACCTATTAATTATAGATACATAATTATTAGCTCTGGTAACAAAATTAAGGTAACCTTTTTGCACTTGTTTTTGATTTTTCTATTTTATTTTTAGTCAGAATGACAAAGAACTTTTAAGGTATAAGAAATGACAAAAAGCTGGCAACTGGAGGATAGGAACAAATTTATAGACAGAGTTATATTATTTCTTCTTGTTAGATCATCTAGGGGTGATATGTAACTACTGGGTTCAATAGCTACTATATGAATATAGTAACTTTTCTCAGGAAACTCCTGAATGTCGGACAGGTAGCTGTTTGTTTTCTTCAGAATCCAACAATTCTCTCCCTTTTGAAAACGTCTGTAAAATAGTCAGAATCTCATTGCTTAATGTCTTTTTATTCTGCCACATGCTTCATTTTCTCTCTTTAAATTTCTGTAAATAATTCCTGCCTATCCTTGGATACATCATGCCCTTTAAATATTTGTTCATGGCTTTTTTATGCTTCTTACCATTTGGCCAACTTACAATTGTTTAACTCTATTAATCTTTCTGCATAAGTAAATGCCACCAGCACCTTAATCATTTCTGTGGCTTAGATTGTTCAATAATTACCTCATCCTTATTCTAGCAAATGAGATGACTGCTGTTTTCATGAAAAGAATTTCATGCTGACGCCGAACCTGGCATAGAGAAGACCGACTGTGTCTGTTGTCTCCCTTCTCTCTGGGTGTGGGGTCTGATTTGAATGGAGGAATGAGGAAATTGGACAAATCTATGCAAGGCAGAAGTAGTCGTCTTGGCTCCATGCCTGACGTATTAAAGGAAAATGTAGCAAAACTAACCAAACATCTTCACTGCATCTGCTAGTATTAGAGGTGTTGTATACCATGTCTCATATTTCTCCCAGCCACAGGAAGTAGTTGGTGTTATTTTCATTTTTATGGATGAGGGGAAGTGGAATCATTTTTACAAGGACTCATACTTGGCAGAGGTAGTATTTGAACACAGGTCTGAATGATGCAAGGTGCATATTTTTAGAATTAACTCAATGAATCCTAAATAATAGTAGAAATCAGCATTATATTCCAGTGTCTTCCTGGATTCACCCCTGGGATGGGCTGGAATATCAACCACAAGTTTTCCTCTGTTCATTCCTACGAGTTTAATATGAGAGAACATGGGTGCTGCAGCAGTGGCTGGGACCAGTGACGTTACACACATGCTAAGCACTTTGCAGATACAAGCTTTCTCTGGCTCTGGCTCCACTTTCCATTTCTGTCCAATGCTTGGAACAACAGCTTAACAAACTGTACAGAACAGCAAAGCCCAGACATGTCCCATGAAATCTTAGATTTTCCTTTTGAAGTCAGCAGTCATAGAGCATGTGACAATGTTGAAGCTTTCCTGTAAGGTTTGGACTATTTCATGTTTGTCCAACTTTTATCTTCTTCCTCTCAAGGCCTTTGCATTTTGGAAAATTATGAAAGTTATAAAAGTTGCCGAAGTTTCGAGAATGTGGTACTAATGAGCAAAGCTTTTCTGTTCCCATGCTACTGCTGCTGAACTGACACAATTTTTATCATTAGAAATGTCCCTGGTGTCCAGACACTCCCATAAAAGTTACCATTTTTACTTTCTGGATAATTTATTGTTGTATAGTCAAGTGAAACTGAGACTTGTAGTACAATATTAAGTACTTTTTTGCAATTTCCATGCCAACAAATCAGCATAACCTAAAGGTAAAATTTTGTATTGATGTGGGTTTTTCTTTTGCCCCTTGGTAGTAGTAGTAGTAAGGGGTTACTTCACTACAATCTCCCTGGATAGATTAGTTTACAACCTAAATATTCCTACTTATTCACTTTTTAAAAAAGGAAACATAGACTTTACAACATCAGTTTTTAAACTCTAACCACAGTGTCACCATAGTTGGCTGGCATCATACTGCTGTTCCTTCTTTTTTTTTTTTAATATTCTATAAAATTCCCATTGTTATCTTCTGAGGCCTATTGATTTTTTTAAGTGAATGTAAAAAAATACCCCAGATCTTACCTACACTGCCTCTCTCACATACTACCATCAGTATTATTTATCTCATTCTTACTACAGCACAATGGTCCACACTCAGCTGACCCTCCATAGTGTGATGGGTCCTGGTAAGATCAATGGACACAGACACAGGACACTCCGGGCCTCACAGTGCCATGAACTGGCTAAGAAACTTGGGCAGGTCTGTTAACATGCTGAGACCTCTATGCAATGAGCAGGTTGAACAAGATGATTTGGAAGACACCTTTCAGCTTTAAATTCTTCTTTTGTGCACTTGTTCAGAGTTCCTCATGAGGTAGGCCTTAGAGAATCCAGGCAGAACTATGTTCCTTTGCCAGAGGGATTGCTTGTTACGTTAAAAGGCCATCTTCAGAGCAGAGCTGTCCTTTCAGTGGGGATGGTTTTATGCTCAATGTCTGCCTCCGTGTTCCCTGATCCAGACCCCACATCCTCACGCTGTCCTACCCCCTTGCTTTAGGACTGGCTTTGGCTCCATGCTTCCTGCTGGCTGCTCATTAAATATAACTGGAAAGTAGTTGATCAATTATCCTTGTATTTTACATAGATTCTGTAAATGTGGTGCACCAAGTCCTCCCTCTTCCACCTGTAGTCACTCTGCTCTATCTTTAGGCATATAAAAGTGATAATTCTCTTATATTCATAGATTTGAGCATTGAGACAGGAAAAAAAAGCCTACCCAAGTCTCCGCTAAAAGTCTGTTTAATGCCTCCCAGTATTTATAGAATTCCATTCTTCCCAATACCTTTATTTGTTTTACCTTAACAAGCCTCCTTATATTCTTCTGGGGTTGGAATCTGCACAAGATTTTTTAAAAATTTACAGCCTAAATACAGAAGACCCAGTCACACTAAATGCCAAGTAAAAACCCATTTAAAGGAAATAAAGCTTCAATGAGGAAATATGGAAATAATGACAAGCCTGAGAAAAGAGATATAACTAATGTGAATGACTATACACACATACAAACACAAAACACACACACGATACAACAAGGCGCACACACACACACCACAGTCACAGTCCGTACAACTCTGGTCTGCAACTTACATGAATGTCTATTTGCCTCATAGGAATTTCAAAACTTCAGTTTGAAGTCCTGTTAAGTAATATTGAACATATTCCTCAAGAACAGCGTACAATGCTCCTAAATAGCCGCTGGAATGCATTTGAAGAGAGCAATTTAAAAAATCCAACAGAAAACTACCAAAAGATAACACAGATGGCAGCATTGGATGCTCTAGGAAAATGAGGCCATTGGATATTAACCGATTTGAATTAAGAGTAGCAGTGAGATTTCTTTGGAAGAGAGGGAGAAGCACAAAATAAGTGAAGTTCTCAATTTTAGTAAGTTGAATTAGTCAAACATAGGACTAAAGTTATTGGATTTGTATTAAAAGTGCTGCTTTCGAAAGAAGGCTAGACTAATGTGATTCTGATTAGCAATCAACCAGTGAAAATTCAGGTTCTCCAAACCATGAAACTTGGGCAGGATTTTGAGCAGGAAAAATATCCCTTGGTAAAAATCTCGGTAAATAGTAATTTTCCTAGTGAAGGAGATATTTATAAGTTGAGAGGATTCCTTTCTGGCTTCAGGGAGTTAGTTATTCTGTGAGTTAGTTATTCTGTGATGCAGAATAACTGGCATACAAAGTGATTCCACTTAGAGTGCATTGCATACAGGTGGTTTGATTAAACATACTGATTTGATAGTGGCTGAACCAACAATGGCTGCATCAATTTTGGTTGCAAGCATCTTGTTTCATGAGGAAAAATGTGGGTGGGTCATATACTGCATATCCTGATATGGTGTTTAAAGTTGCAGTTAAGAAACTATGTAACAGAAAAAGAAATTCTTGATACTTGTCTGTTGGGTTTGTTCTTAAGAAATATATGAGCTTCTTTTATTCAAATACCTCTGGACACCATGATGAACCTTAAATTGCCACAGTAAACACCAGGAAGCTAAAAAGAGGACTGAACAAAAGGACAGAAAATATAATTTTTAAAAAGGGGAGAAATCTCTAAAATGTAGAAGGTGCAATCAACAGCTAGAATTCTCGAGGTTTGGGACCTTATTTACTCTTGTATATATTCCCTTGGTAGACTGGCTGTATCTGATTCTCTTTAAGTATTTTATGCTTTGAATAATCTAAGCAACATCTAAGGGTGTTGCTAAACTGATCAAGCTGAGTTACTCCTATGACTGCAAGTTAAAATAAGACAACAAATATCTTAGCTCATCAGCCTTTACCATTAACAGCATTGAACCACACAAGAACCTTGTTCTGGTGATGGTATCATAGGTGTATGCTCATGCCCAAACTCACAAAAATGTATTGCAATTTCTGTATGTCAATTATACTTCAATAAAGCTTTAAAAAATCTATTAAGTAGACAATATTATCCCCATTTTTCAAGTGAAAGAATGGAAACTAATGAATGTTAAGTAATTTTTCCTGGGTCATATAGTCTATACTATAGCAGTAGTAGGATTACAACCCTGTACACTTTGATTTCTAGTGCAAGAGTTACTCTATTGTATTATGATATGATTACCTCCTCTTCTGGGGATTCTTCAATAACATATAAGAAAAATGTGCAAAGGGCTAGTGGCAAGAATATTTTTCTAATCAGGTTTAGAAGTCACCATTTGGAAAGTGGGGAGGCCAAGTGCAGTGGCTCACACCTGTAATCCTAGCTCTCTGGGAGGCCGAGGTGAGAGGATCAATCGAGGTCAGGAGTTGGAGACCAGCCTGAGCAAGAGCGAGACCCTGTCTCTACTAAAAATAGAAAAAATTAGCTGGTCACGGTGGCGCGTTCCTGTAGTCCCAGCTACTTGGGAGGCTGAGGCAGGAGGATGGCTTGAGCCCAGGAGTTTGAGGTTGCTGTGAGCTAGGCTGATGCCATGGCACTCTAGCCTGGGCAACAGAGTAAGACTCCATCTCAAAAAAAAAAATGTGGGGAGGAGATGTTAAGAATTATGGTTTTAGTTCATCTTCTCTTATCTCTTTCTCTTACATGTTGCTATTTAATAGTAGGCAATTCCATCTCATTTTTTTCTAGAAAGACTTTCTTTATATTTTCTTGCTCTGTGAAATTTGCAAGATCATAAAATCCAGGAGACACCCTAACAGAATAAACATTCTTCCCAACCTTGGAGAAACATGATTCTTTTTGTCCATTCCTAGCTTTCGTTTTTTAAATAGGCGTTAATTTTCTCTTGATTAGAAAATCCTCTCGGTATTTCTCATGCAAGACTACAGTTGAAGATGTAAAAAATTCCTAAAGTATAGCATACCAGATTTTTTAAATAGCTTATATATTGAAGATGATATGGAGGTAATATCATTCTATTTCATAAATTTTATGGCGGTTTTTACATTCAAAATGCCATTTCACTTTTAAAGTGAATGTTATTGAAATATAATATGCACATTAAAAAGTGCACAAATCACATACAACTTAATAACGTTCACAAAGTAAACAAATACACTTGTGTAAAGACCACCCAGATCAAGAATAGAACACTACCAGACCCCCCAGAAATCTTCTCATGTGCTTTTCCAATCCATAAAACCTAAAGGCAGGCACACTCTTTTGACCTTACCACAGTATATTAGTTTTGCCTGTTTTAAGATGTTATATAAACGAGATCATACAGCATATACTTTTTGCGTCTGGCTTCTTTTGCTTAATATCATGTTTGCAGATTCATTTGTGTTCTCTCTGGTAGTAGTTCATAAGATCTGTAGTGATGTCCCCCTTTTGCACTTGTACCTTTTCTCTTTTTCTCTTGTGGGACTTTGTTAAGATGTATTAAATTTTACTGGTCTTTTTCGAGGAAGCTACTATTGGCTTAGTTGATTATTTCTGTTGTATTTTTTTATGTTGTATAAATTTTTGTTCTTAATTTTATTATTTACTTCTATAAGATAGAAGTAAATCATCTTCTAAATTTTTGTTAGATTAAATTTGCTAGGTGTTTTTTAACTTCTTGAGAGTATAAATTATAAGCTTAATGATTTTAAGCTTTTGAGGAATTTAAGCAGGCATGTAAAATTGTAAATTGACCTGTAATCATGGCTTTAGCTGCATTGCACAAGTAGTTATATTTTAATTTTCATTCAGTAGAACATTTTCTAATTCCCATCGTGATTTCTTCTTTTACTCATAAATGTTAAGAAGTGCTTGTTTAATTTTGAAATATTTAGGAATTATATAGTTATCTTTTAATAATAACATATTACTAAATTTTTAGGTTATATCTACCGTGCTCATAGAACGAATGAAATGTGCAAATTGAAAACAAAATGTTTATTTTATTTTTGGTGGCGAGGTACAATATTTTTTGTATG
The DNA here is from genome assembly GCA_023783475.1 of Daubentonia madagascariensis. Classification (NCBI taxonomy): domain Eukaryota; kingdom Metazoa; phylum Chordata; class Mammalia; order Primates; family Daubentoniidae; genus Daubentonia; species Daubentonia madagascariensis. Next base: position 32,405,023 of record JAKFHU010002140.1, on the reverse strand, counting down.
ACAATTATATCATGTTTATTAATTATGTAGTTCAAATTTTCTATTTTTTAAAACTTATTTTCTTGTCTCCATTTTTGTCAGTTACTGAGGCAGCTATATTAAAAATCTCCCACTGTGATTGCAAATTTTTCTGTATCTCCTTGAGACCTGTCAGGTTTTGCCTTCATTCTTCATAGGTTAATATAAAATTATTATATCTTACTGATAGATGTGTCCTTTTATCATAATATCTTGTTTTTTTCTTTAATGTTTACTTTGCTATTAGTATAATGAACCAGGTTTTTTGGTTTAATATTTGCATGGTAATTATTTTTCACATCTTAACTTTTCTGTATTCTTATATTTAAGATGAACATCTTGTAAACACAGGATTATTTTGTTTTGCTTTAGTTTTTATTTTAAGTCCACTCTGTCAATCTCTTCCTTTTAAGTGGATTATTCAGTCTATTTACATTTAATGAAATTTCAGATATAGTTAAGCTTAAATCTACCACCTTAATATTCGTTTTTTGTTTGTCCAACCTCTTCTGTGTTCCTTTTTGTTTTCTTATATTCTTTTTATCAAGAATTTTTTCTTTCTTGTGATTTCTTTTCTTTTAATTTTTTTAAAAATTTCAGAATATTACAGGGGTACAAACGTTTACATTACATATATTGCCTTTGCACCTCCTGAGTCAGAGCTACAAGCATGCCCTCCCCCAGACAGTGCACATCACACCCGTTAAGTATGAATATACCCATCCCCTCTCCCACCTGCCTGCCACCCAGTGAATATTACTTTCATATGTGCACATAAGTGTTATCAAGAATGTTTTTAACTATTCCATTTTCCAGCATTATTAGCTGTGGTTTATAAATTCATTACAATGTATTTTAGCAATTACCCTGGATATTGTCACATTTAATGTTGACGTAATAGACTCTAATATAAATTTGAGTACTTATCACTTTTTAAGACAATAATGGGACCTTAGTATTACTTTGTCACTTAACTTCTCTAGTTTTTTGTTTATTGCTGTGCTTACTGCCATGCTTTTATTATTATATATACATAAAATTCATCAAAATTATTTTTATTGTTTAATACACTCAATATTTATTTAGATATTTGCCCTTTCCATTGCTCCTTTTTTAAATTTCAAGATATGAAGGGGTACAAATGTTTTTGTCATGTGGATACGTTTTATAATGTTTAGGTCAGGGCTATTGAGTGCCCATCACCTGAATAGTGTTCGTTGTACCTGATAGGTAGGTTTTTACATCCATTTCTCTTTATTCCTTCCTGCATTTTTGTGCTTCCACTTGGAATTTTTTTCTTTCTGTCTATACATTTATTTATTGTTATCATTTTAGTGCAATATACTTGTTATGAATTCTGTGAGTTTTCTTTGTGTTAAAATTTCTGTATTTTTCTTTTTGAATGGTATTTTTACTGGGCTCAGAACCCCAGATTGGAGGTTGTTTTCTTTTATCACTTTAATGATGTCATTCCATTATCTTCTGGCTTCCAGTATTTCCTCTTGAAAACTCAGCTACCATCTTGTGGTTGCTCATTTGAAGTTAATACATGTATGTGTTCTTTTTTCTCTGGCTACTTTTAAGATTCTCTATCTTTTATGTCAGTCATTTTATCAAGATGTGCCTAGGTGTGGTTTTATTTGTATTTATCTTGCCTGAGGTTTGTAGCACATTCTGCATCTGGAGTGTGAAGTTTTATGTCAGCTTCAGAAATTTTTTTCGTATCTCCAAATATTACTTCACCGTGCCCTCACTTCTGTCTCTCTAGACTTCACTTACATTTATGTTAGTCCTTATCATTATGCCCCACATGTTCTTACTCTCTTTTCTAGATTTTATACATTTTTAATATTCTGTGCTTTTGTCTGGCTATCTGTAATGAAAATATTTTCTGTTATTTAATAGTCTCTTCTTCTGTTGTTAAACTCACCTATTGAATTTTTCTTTCTGTTATTACATTTTTTTCCAGTTTTAGAGCTTCCAATTGATTAGTTCAGTTCTCTGGTTATATCTACATCATTTCTTTGATTTTCTTATACCTATTAATTGCAGTTATTTTAAATCCTGTGTCTGTTAACTCATATCTGGACCACCTATGCATCTGTATTTATTTTCTATTTTCCTTTTGTTCCGTTTGCATTTTCTTTGATAATTTTGATAGTTTGTATTGAGTGTTGGACATTTTCGATAAAATACTGTAGAGACTCCCTATGATTTTACCCTCCTTGAAGAGGATATTTTTTTCTTGTAGCAGGTAATTAGTGTAGGGGCAGAAAATCCCAATTTACTCTAGTATGAAATGTATTTGAAGTTGGCTTTCACATACATGTGTGTGTTAGCTTGTCTATTTCTAGTTTGATTTTGGCTAACATATAGCTTTATATGTAGGGGTTCCAAATGAAAGCCTGGATGTTCACTAAGGCTACTCTTCATTGGCAAGCCCTGAACTCCAATTTTTGTCTCTTTAGCATTGTGGACTGAAAAGCTTTGCTCTGATTTTCAGCTTTTTGCCTTCCTCCACTTTTGAAACAGCAAATTCTTGAAAGAATGTTTTCCTTTTCTTCCAGATATTGCCCCTCAAGTCTGGTTGCCTTGGAAGCTCTCCAGTGCCTTCAACAAAATTTCTTTCTCTTATTTTCTACTTTTTAAAAGTATCCAACTTTCATATTTGGTAGGAGAGTTGGTCTCATATATACTAGTTGGTTATAACTAGCAGTGAAATTCCTTTCCTAATTGTAAATTGTAATTCTCAGAGAAACTGGCTATTAGGATATATTATCTCCATTTTGGTCCCCATTCCTTAAATATAGAAAGAAAATCATTATCTTGACAAAAATACAGATTTTTTTTTGTGATATTGAGTTTATGGCCAAGTCTTCATTTCCAAATTTTCATATAAATTCTTTGGATTTTTTGGAAGAAAAATCTTGGCTGGGTTTTTATTTGATTTGATCTGTTGGAGCATTACTTTCTGACTAAATCCATATCTATAATAGTCCTGATTTCTAATGAAATCTGGAGCAAAGATCGATATTTTTGTCAATAGTGGTTTCTGGATACACACATTTTGTGTATTATATGTTTCACACCTTTATACAGGTTGAGTATGCCTTATCCAAGGTGCTTGGGACCAGAAATGTCTCAGATTTCAGATTTTTTTGGATTTTGGTATATTTGTATTACTCTTACCAGTTGAGCATCTCTAATCTAAAAATCCAAAATGCTCCCCACAAGCATTTCTTTTGAGCATGACCTTTGAACATCATCTTAGTGCTCAAAAAGTTTCAGATTTTGGAACATTTTGGATTTTGGATTTTCGAATTAGGGATGTTCAATCTGTACTGCTAATACTGCCAGCTGGAATTATTTTAAGTCTTTTATGTTCTGTCATAAAAATTGAGTTATTCTTTTGCTCTTCAAGTTTATTCCCTGGCAGTTGTTAACAGCAACAAAGTTGTAGATTATTAAACCACCTTCCAGAATGTTAAGAGACTACGGGTTTACCTGAGAAAGTGCAATATAAAGATTTGTGTGTGATCTAATTTCAGCTTAGCTCTTGGAGTTTATAAGAAAGGTTGAAATGGCAGATCTCATGCTCCAGGCTGCTATAACTGTGGGCAGCACCCTGGGGAGACTGGAGTAGCCCTGACAAGAAATCCGAGTATTCTTACTTGATGCTGGTGCTAGTTTAGGCCTCACCCAAATTACCTTGGTCTTACAGAACTCCTTCAAAGTAGAGATGTGTGTTTTTGAATGAGGGACTCAGTTGCTCTAGTCTTCAATATCCTTATTTTTCAAGTAAGTTTATAATTCTGTCTATTCTGCCTGCCTCACAAGTAAGACTCAAATGAAATAATGTATGTGAGAGTGCTTTGCAAATTGTCAAACTCTATGCACACACAACGATAGGCACAAACCCAAGACCTAGAGAAATCTTTTGGCATATCTATTGATCAGAGTCCTTTTCTTCTCCTATGCAGATAACAACATATCTCCTAGCATACCAGTTTATAATTTCATTTCTGGGAATATTAATATAAATCACTTTGGAAAATCTGGGCTGGGAGGAAAAGATAAAGGTTATTGGCTCTTTACTTTTATATTTCTCATCTGTATTTGTGCTGTAGTATATTTTCCTGTGTCTTGCCTAGAAGGAATTTCAATAGTTATCAGCTCACTCATCTTATTTTATAGACAAGGTAATCCAATAATATAGATAAGGCCCAAAAAGGTGAAATCCGCTATTACAATCTCATGGTTAGTCATTGTCAGAGCCATGGAAGAAAGAACTCTCCTAATTCATTTTGTTAATATGCTGTATGATGCAGCATTTCATCATTGCAGATAAAGCACACACACGTGTCTTCCTGTGTGCACGTACACACATGCACACTTGGAAAAAACAGCTTTTCTGAAGCTGTGAGAAAGGATCTGACTGCATTTCTCATCCCTTCTTCATCCCAAAGTGATAGGGAAGAATGGATTTCCTTTCCACTCAAATATGCCTCTGTTAAAGCATCAACATCTGCTTGTCGGACTCTTTTGCTGCCTCTCAGCCCACCTTTCTCCACTGTGGCGTCACACCGTGAGAAGACATGAATGCGAGAACCCAGAGTCTGTGAATATGACCCATAAGCTTGAGGAGTGGAGTCACGGGGGGGGGGGAGTGACGCTGGAGGAGGAGTAGGATGCACAGAACAGAGAACATGGAAAAGGAACCTCCAGAGTTTAGGCAAATACAATAAGAAAAGACATAGCCCCTCAGTGTGAGTGTGATAGTCTTAAACTTTGGACTTGGGGGTGTGGGAAGCATTGATTTGGGGGGGAAAAGAAAGGCAAGATATTTAGATGAGACTGATTTGAAGACATGTATACAAAACAAAAAAAAATGTTCAGGGACCATTATTGTTCCACTTCAATAATTTAAAACATTTGTTTTCTGCAAACTAGCATACTTTCCAAATGGGTGTGGATACCCTTGAGGAGATAAGCAGTATATGGGTGTGAGAACCCATAGGTATATATTTGTGCAGCATCAATTGTAGTTATGGTGAGTAATGTAAAATCTTTGATATCAAACAAAAACAAATTATTGAGTAGGATACAACTGTCAAAATATTTGAGTAGAATACAGGATTCCAAGGAAATTCCTGCTTACTGGGTACTGTGTGAGGCTCCCTCCCCCAGGCTCACCAGTAAACATGGCACTTACTTTCCTCTGTCACTGAAAGCACTTAAGTAAAAATACTTGAGAATCACTGGAGCATTTGTGTTCTAGAATATGTCTAGGCACGCTACATAATTCTAACAAATCCCTCCCTCTGCTTTTCTGTCTTCTGAATACCAAAAATTGAATGTTGCCTTTTTAACTTCCTAATGCAAAGTATAGAAAGTTGATTCTTTGTGAATTGATGCATTCTTACCTATACATTTTAATTTGCTAGTTATTTCTCTTGGGCAGTTGTGTTTATACCTCGGTGCTCAGTGTCCCTTCTAACGAGAGTAATTATTTTTCATCTGGTTTTAACAGGTTTTAAAATTTTAAATGACTCTCTGCTTAACATGAGAGAACATGCTATGTTCATGTCCAGAATAAAAGCAAGTCAGATTTACTATGCAGAATCAACTTTGAATTAATGATCAGAAGTAGGAAGCAAAGGAGAAAATGCAGAAGAAATACATACAGTGCTTTGCCTGATGGGATTGTATGCTGAAATTGACATCCTTACTTTGTGTTTGTAAAGGATTCAAGGAATTTGAAAGAAAATTGAATTATCAGACTTCAAAAAATATTTAAAATTCAATGATTTTTTTAAAAAATATGACAATATACTTTGTGAAAAGTAAAATGATCCTTTTCAAACAGTCATTAAGAGATTAATGGTGTGTAAGATCTCTGAAGCATATACCCACATTAAAATTATGACAAAAGGATATAGATTTAGACCTTGATTTAAGGAAATCAAGAGATAGATATTAATATTAACTGGGTCACAAAAGTTGAACTGTTGAAGATGTATTAAAGAAATAATTTAAGAGTCTCACATTTAATGATTTAAAACAAATCTCCATATTAGATAAATTAATATTCTCTATGAGGCCCTGAAATGGGGGGAAAAAAACTTTTATCATCTATTTTACTTTGTTGTCTTAGGTTACAGTGTAATTAATATTTTCTTTTTCCATACTAGGTGCTCAGTGATGTAAATGTAAATAGTGCTGGAAATGCAAAACTAAAGGTGACGAGTAGTAAAGAGCTACAATGTATTTGACAGTTTCAATTACTGACACCATTGTTATTAAGTACAATTTTTCCTCATTGTCCTTCCCTTTGTTAATCTTAAAATGAAGAGGAACAACATTATTAAATATCCAAAACCATTATAGGAACTTTGAGAAGCTTAATTTTACAGCTGATATACACTCTAAATTGATTATTAATGAAATCTGTCAATAGGCGTATGTTAAGCAATATAGTGCATTATAAAGAGCTTCTTGGCATAAATAGTGGATTAAAATGAAGGTGGATTTTTTTTGTCAACTTCACAGCATTTGCACTGGATGTGGGGCAGGACTTTGTGTTTCTGATACTGCTTCCTTGTACTTAGGACAAGATGGGTCTCAGTTAGTTCCCCTAAAAATTGTGGGGTTCATCAGACTAATAGGTAATCCTTAAGATGCTATCTGCTACTAATATTTTGTAAGTCTATGGCCCATGCAGGCAGTGTTTCTCCATTAGGAGCACCAGCAAACTAAACGAAGTGTCCTTGCAATAATCATACAAAGGAGAATTTAAAGTTTTACCTCTCTCACACAACCGTTTTCATTTTTCTATGTTCTTTTCCATATTTCTAGATTTGTACGTTAGTTTAATCATAATGTAGATACAACCAATCTTAGCAGTAGTTAGTAAATCTCAAATGAGGTAAAGTGTATGAAATCACATTTAAAACTCTAAAGAGCTATTCCAAATGCAAAAGCCTATTATTATTGACACTCTATATTTTGCCATATATCTACAAGGGAAAAAGGGCCAAAAAAAAAAAAAAAAAAACAGAAAGGATGGGCGAGGTGGTTGTATGCAGTGAAAGTGCCTTCACGAACACAGAGGGCTTGTCCTATGCAACGCCTCAGGGAATCAAAGAAGATACAGTCCCTCCCCTTGAGATGCTAACAGTCTCATGCAAGTGTATTAGTTTCTTACTGCTGCTGTAACAAATTAACACAAACTTAGCAGCTTGACCCAACACAAATTTATTATCTTATGGTTCTGTAGTCTAGAATTCTGACATGGATCTCACTGGGCTAACATCAAGGTGTCAGTAGGGCTCGGTTACTTTTTGGAAGCTCTAGAAAAGAATCCATTTGTTTGCCTTTTCTAACTTTTAGAGGCCATCTGCATTCCCTGGCATGTTGCTGTTTCTGGCAACTTCAAAGTCAGTGATGTTGCATCTCTCTGATAATTATTCCGTAGTCATATCTCTCTTTCACTTTCCTTTTAGGAACCCTATGATTACACTGGACCCACCCAAATAATCCAGGGTAATCTCATCATGTTAAAATCCTTAACTTAATCTCATATGCAGAGGTCTTTTTGCCATGTAATGTAACATATGCACAGATTTCAGGGATTAGGATGTGGGGAACTTTGGGGAACCATTATTCTGCCCACTACATAGGGCAAGCACGTGAACACATAATCACAATGACAACCCAGTCAATGCAATAGCAGCACTTGGCTGTAAAATGTTATGGTGACATAATGTAGGCTGATTTCATGCAGCTCCATGTGCAGGATGCAGGAAAAATCTGCTGGAGGAGATCATGGACAGAGAGGTGATGACAGGATGAGTAGGAAATAGCCACTTTAAAGGATGCAGTGGGTGGCTTTGAATAGCAGGCAGCCAAGGCAGACAGCTAGCCTCTATTGAAATCCCCCCATCACCTCTACCTCCTACATAGCCCTCACACCTATGCATTGCATTTGTCCCTGTCCCACCTTAGAGAAAGGCTCTGTCATCTACAGCATGGTGACAGGTATCTTAACTGCATGCATCACACCCAACAGTCCAGTGACCAGAGCAATACTTTAACCATCTACATATGATCCTGCCACTTGCCTGCTTTAACTTATTGACCTACTACATTCCCAGTATAAAATTCATTTTTGATACAATGAACCAGACCTCCCAAGATCTGGACACTCAGCCATCCTTTTCAGCCTCATTCCTTGATGACTCTCCTTATTCCTCTAAAATAGTGCATGAGATTCATATAACTAACACCATGTGATGTTACTTGGCCAGGTATATTCATGTCCACTTTACAGAGAAATCTGAGAGAAGCTGTGACTTGCCTCAAACCACACAGCTAGTGAGTGACTGAACCCCACTGTTTTTCCCACCACCCTGTGGGGAGGCCAGCCCACTGTCAGATGTTAGATTTTGTTCCTGGAGATTTCAGGATGGATTTGGGGACAAACTACCTTCTTGTTTTCTGCAAATTCATTTTCCCTGAAGCCAGATAACTTTGGGTTTGGGGTATTTTGGGGGCATGGTAGTGAGTCATAACAAGTTTAATTCCTTTCACTTCGCATGTTCAATGGCCCATATAATTACAAAGCACAGGGATTTCCTCTCTGCTGTTGAAAGAATTATCAAGTTAAGAACGTCTTGATCTTAATTAGCTTTTACTAGGCCCTTCTGATGCCCAAATAACATATGTGGCTAAATGGTAAACAATAAGGATGAGGATCATTTTCCTTTGTTTCTAAAACACTTTTTAAAGAATGTACACAGGGAACCTACCTGGAAATCTTTATATCAAAAGTCTTTTTTAATGTAATATATGCCACTTTTCCATAGGAGAAAATTAAGAGTTTAGATAAGGGATACATTTTTAAAAATCAAAAAAATGTAAAAAAGAAAGCGTCTCTTTTACATCTTTGCATTGAGTTGTCCATTTCCTTATTTTTTTCCTTGTTATGCAAACTCTAGACATCTTAAACCTTAGCCATCGATATTCTTATCAATTCTTCTGTAAGTCCTGCCAAATAATTGGATGGCTTTTTTTATGTGCCTATGTCCCAATGTTCTTACCTCTCACATGCACAGTGTCACTCTCTGCACTCACACAGAGAGCTCTCACCCCTCAGCTTCCTCCCCTACTTCAGATGTTCCCCATCTGAAGCATTCACCAGAAGATCCCTCTGTGACTGGTGGAACAAATTAAAACTCTGTAATTATTTACTACTATATCCAGCAGCTTGGGAAACAGGGATAAAAGCCTAGATTTACAACTTACTGTGTGAACTCTATCAGATTCCTTATTGGGTTAAGTCCCACATTTTATTTAAATAAATACAATTAGAGTAATAATAATAGATCTATATGGTTTTCAAAAGATGGCGTCAAATAGTGTTGATAACATTCTTAGTAGTGTGCTTGATACATAGGGAGTAATGGCTAAATGATGGCTGTTGTTACTACAACTAGCACAACCATTGAACCTTCACACACAGGAAGATATGGAGCAGAACATGAGGACTGGAAAGAGAAGATGCATTCCTGTGTTATTTCTAGGCATGAGGGTGCTTTTGCAAGGAGGCAGCTATAAAGCACTCTCCTGGGCTGCTCCTATCTGAGTGTGAGAGCCAAGGGGCCCATCTCCAGAGGGAGCATCTGCAATTGGGTTATTTTCACACAGCTGGGGAGGGTGCAGGCCGAGCGCTCGGACAGATGTGGGTGGACTGGGGGGACTCCTGTAGGAGGAGGTGCTAAGCAGAGGGTAGCAAGTCTCTCCACACAAAATTCCCACCCCGCTGTATTATTGTTGCCAATTTTACAAAAGGTTTGGATCAGGAATTGCTAATTTAAATTCCTATATTCCTGTAGAAGGAACAGTGAAAATAAACAGCAAAAGAAGAGGGAAACTTCACCTTAGCTTTGCCTCTACTAAGTGCTAGATACAATTCTCAAACCAGCACATGCATTATCTCACGTAGCAAGCCTACCTTGATGGGGTAGACATTATTCCCCTTGTCTTCTTATAGGTGAGAAAACAGGCTCCTGAATGGTTAGGCACCTGACCTAACTCACTGAGCTGGCAAGAGAGGACCTGCCCCTACTTCAAGTTCTTTTTGCCTCCACCCCAAATCCCACCTTATCAGGAGTCCTGCAGGTGTCTGAGCAGAGAGCTGGCAGAAGCAGCTTTGGGCCTGGACTTCTTGCTGCACTTGGCATCGCCAGGGCAGTGCTCAGCTACAGGGCTCTTGTAACTGAGATCTGTCTGCTTTCATGAATGTACAGAAGTGTAAATTCTTTTCTCTGACTGGGAAGCATTTGGTTCCAACATCAAGGTTGTATGGGAGTAGAGCATTGTTGTTACACCCCATGTTTTTGTAACCTATTTTATGCTATCCTTTCTGAGATTTGAGTGTTCTTTTTTTAGTTCCAATTTTGTATAAAGTTCTGCCTTTCTGGGATGACCTTATGAACTATAGATCTCATTTTCATGGAGGGACTTAGAGGAACAGGAGTCACCAAATGGTTCTCCCTGGCATTCTGCAGAGCAAAGCAGACATAAAGTTTTTATAAAAGTCCTGAGCAGTCAGCAGTAGTCTGTTTTCTAAGAACAATGTTTTCTCAGGTGACATAGGAAATGATTTTTACAAATAAAACTTAATGGTATTCTACAGATGTGGACTGGTTAGGAAAGAAACAAAATCATCATACAGAAATGCAGCAAACCTCCCAAGGAAGGCTCTGAAATATGCACGTAGGCAATTTCTGTCTTGTATTCAGGCCCTGGCTTAAGTCAAGATTTATATCAGAACTTAACTGTAACATTTTTTACTCTAGAGGAGCTATGCCTTTTGTTTTGTTTTGTTTTTGCTTTTGTTTTGTATTGTCTCAATAAATTGAGTTTTAGAACTCAACAAAGATGGTTTGTTAAAATATCCAAATAAGGGAGCATGATGACTCGTTCCCAACAGGCACGATAAGAGACCATTTCATAAACAGGGGGATATTTAAGCTCAACCTTGATATAGGGTGTTGTTTTGACGGGTGTAGAGGCATAGGAAATAGTTTGAATAAAGATGAGTGTAATAAAAATACATATGGGTAGGCAAATCAGCACCACCGAGCAAACATACTTTCAGAGCCCACAACATGTAGGATTTGGAATCAATTCCATCTCTCGCTAACTGGGCAAATTAGGTAAATTATGTGTGTTCTCACATTCAAATTTTCTTCATATATCACATAGGCTAGGCTAAAGGTAGAAATAGGTAATGTGCACTAAAAGTTTTTAGGTCCAAAAAACATATAGTAAAGTTCCCTTCCCCTTTCTTTTATCTGACAAAACATCAACTTGACATTTTGCTTTTGATCAATGGTTTGCAATTTATTTCCCAATGTGGAGATGAATGGACTTCATCAAGTGTGGGTTTATAAACATGTTTGGTTATGGGTTTTTTCCCCCCATTTATTTCTATATCCCATGAACAAAATCAGAGGCATAAAAATAGTTCTATAATTTATTTAAACTTTAAAATCTAGAAAATTTATTACAGTATTTATGTTGAGACAGAAAGTTGATATCAAATTCATTTCTTCAAATATGTTAGTCCATGAGAAAAGACAACAACTATCTTAGGAGTGGGGAGTTAAACTTTGCTTTTTAATTGGCAATCCCTGTATTAGTCTGCTAGGGCTACCTTAGCAAAATACCACAGACCAGGTGGCTTAATTAACAGAAATGTGTTTCCCAACATTCTGGAAGGTAGAAATCCAAGGTCAAGATATCAATAGGATTGATTTCTTCTGAGTCCGCTCTCCTTGGTTTGTAGATTGCCATTTTCTCCCTTTGTCTTCATGTGGTCTTTCCTGTCCGATTGTGTCCTAATCTCCTTTTCTTACAAGAATACAAGTCATATTGGATTAGGGCCCACCCTAATGACCTCATTTTACCTTAGTTACTTCTTTAAAGGTCCTATCTCCAAATACAGTCAGGTTCTGAGGTACTGAGGGTTAAGACTTCAACATATAAGTTTTAGTGGGGCACAATTCAGGCCATAACATTCCCTTTGAGACTTTCACACCATTAGACATAAGTAAGTGGAAATATATCTTTTAAGAAGTGTTTTGTTGTGGTCTGTCAGAAAGTAATTTTAAAAAGAAGTGGTCTTTTAAAGTTGCCTGCCTTTGAGTTGATCAGGGAGATGCTAATGTATTTAACTGCATGAGCACATTTCAGAAAAATGTTGGCAGGGATTTAAAGCTTTGTTATTTTCTGTTAATGATCCCGTTACATATCCTCCCATCATGGGGCAACAGAGTAAGCTTGATTAAAAAATTATTTAAATTAATCTCCTGTGGAAATATCAGTAGGAATCATATTGAATCACCTAAAGTCACAGAATTTTAAAGTTTCCCAATTCTAGAGCACAATGAACCTTTAAATTTCATATATATATATATAAACACATATATATGCACACATATATCTATGTGTTTCTGTATGTATAGACACATACACTCACAAAATGCTAATATTCTCTATAGAAAAACTTAGCATTTCAGATTTGGAAATTTAGAAACAGAATCAAGTATATTTTTTCCTGTTAAAACTTTAAAATTTATTTTACCAAGCATCTGTTGTATGAAGAATAATAGTTTGCTCCTATCAGCAGTTACCAGTGTTCTCTAAAGTGTGACTTCTGCAGGTCACTTCTTAAGAAAAAGTAGACAAAAATGTTTACTATCTCTGCAATGTTTAATGTGCAAACTTTTAGCTTGAATTTCACATGTGCCCAGAGCTACCGGCAGACTGCCATAGTCCTACCTACTATTATCCCCAAACCCTCCAAACCCGTTATTCCAGTCAAAATGTCTTCAGAAAATACTTTGGACTTCCTCCCATGAAAACACCCCTTGCCTGGAAAGCCGTCATCCAGTTTGATGGTCTCTACTCAGCTGCCTCACTTTCTCTCTGAAGACTTCTATTAACCACCTGGATTAAAATGACCAGTTCTTAGTGTTTATGTCTATAGCAAGCATTTTATTGTTAATTTTTTATCAATACATAATGATTGTACATATTTCTGGGGGATATGTGATATTTTGATCCATGCATACAATGTGTAGCAATCAAATCAGGATAATTGAGGTATTCATCACCTCAAACATTTATCATTTCTCTGTGTTGGGAACATTCCAAATTTTCATCAAGCTATTTTGAAATATATCATAAATTATTGTTAACTATAGTCACCTTACTGTGTTGTCCGACACTAGATCTTATTCCTTCTATCTAACTGTATTTTTGTACTCACTAACCATTCCCTCTTCCCCCTGCCCCCTCCCCTCTACCCTTCTCAGCCTCTCATAACCACTACTCTACTCTCTACCTCCATGACAGCAGCATTTTTAGCTCCCACATATGAGTGAGAACGTGTGATATTTGTCCTTTTGTGCCTGGCTTATTTCACTTAAAATAAGGTCCTCCAGTTCCATCCATGTTGCTGCAAATGGCAAGATATCACTCATTTTTATGGCTTAATAATATACCATCGTGTATATGTACCACATTTTCTTTTTCCATTCCTCACTGGTGGACACGGGTTGATTCCATATCTCGGCTATTGTGAATAGTGCTGCAATAAACATGGAAGTGTAGATTTTTCTTCAATATACTGATTTCCTTTCTTTTGGATATATATCCAGCAGTGGGATTACTGGATCATATTGTAGTTCTATTTTTAGTTTTTTGAAAAGTCTCCATACTGTTTTCCATAGTGGCTGTACTAATTTACATTCCCACTAGCAGCGTATGAGGGTTTCCCTTTCTCTGCATCCTCACCAAGGTCTGTTATTTTTTTTCTTTTTGATAATAGCCATTTTAACTGGGGTGAGATGATATATCATTGTAGTTTTGATTTGCATTTCCCTGATGATTAGGGATATTGGGCATTTTTTTCATATTCCTGTTGGCCCTTTTATGTCTCCTTTTGAGAAATATTTATTCAGATACTTTGCCCATTTTAAAGTCAGGTTATTTATTTTTTTGCTGTTGAGTTGTTCCTTATATATTCTGGTTATTAATCCCTTGTTCGGTAGATAGCTTGCAAATATTTTCTCCCATCCTGTAGGTTGTCTCTTCACTTTGTTGATTGTTTCCTTTGCTGTGCAGAAGCTTTTTAGCTCAATGTGGTCCCATTTGTCTTAATTTGTTCCTGTTGCCTGTGCTTTTGAGGTCTTACCCAAAAAAATCTTTGCCCAGACCAATGTCCTGAAACATTTCCTCAATGTTTTCTTGTAATACTTTCAAAGTTTCAGGTCTTACATTTAAGTCTTCAGTCCATTTTGAGTTGATTTTTTGTATATGGTGAGAGAAAGCATTCTGGTTTCAGTCTCCTGTATATGGATATCCAGTTTTCCCAGCACCATTTATTCAAGACTGACCTTTCCCCCATGTAGGTTCTTGTTGCCTCTGTAGAAAATGAGTTGGCTTTAAATGTGTGGTTTATTTCTGGGTTCTCTATTCTGTTCCATTGGTCTAGGTGTCTGTTTTTATGCCAGTGCCATGCTGATTTGGTTACTATAGCTTTGTAGTATATTTTGAAGTCAGGTTGTGTGATGCCCCCAGCTTTGTTATTTATAGCAAGCATTTTATGGGTGACCATCTTCTTTGGCCAGTGACATTATATAATTAATATTTAAATGATTTTTATTATTGATCTCTTTTCTATCTAATCCAACTTGATATCCAAATAAAGCTGTAAATTTCTTAAGGAAGAAAATACCTTAAACTTCCTAGTAGATTTGGGTGTTAACACTGTCTTTTGCATAATTCTGGAATTAAATGAAGAGTTTTTAAATGGTTTTCATACATGTGCTGAAGGATTGATCTGAAAAGATAAACATTAAAATTCCTATCCCCTGCAAAACTATGAAAAAAACCCAGATATGGGCATATACAGCATTAAGAGGTGTTTCTGAATGTGGCATTTTAAAGTTTTGCTTTTCATTTTTCTATTGCCACTTTTCCTCATTTGAAACTGCGCTCATTGAGGTCTGGCTACAAACCTTCCAGATCTTGCCCTTCTGTGAAGCTCCTGGCTTCTGTGGGCTCTGTTTCTCCAGGACCCTGGTATTTTTTTCAGAGGCCGTTGCCAGATCAGTTACAGACTAAAAGGCTTTTGGGTAAAGGAGACCTTCACACATGGAACAGAGCAAGCAGACGAATGTGAAAGTATAGAAACCCCTAGGGACAGGTAATTAAGTCGTTACCTATGTCATTTCTGATGAAGCGTGCCAAAACATAGTCTAAGTAGTGCCTTTCTCAGCATTTTGTTTCCTTTTTTAGAAACTAAAAGTATGGATCTGATGCCAAAGCTACAAACCACAAATCCAACTTAAGCAAAGAAAATCAAGACGTAGGATGTCAATGCACATTTGGAAGAGGCAGAAGAAGGCGGCAGGGGGATCTGTTTCTGAATCACCTCACCTCCTTCTCTTCCTCCCTCCCACCCTGCACCCTGAAAACATGTCCAAACAACAAGATTACTTGCTAAATTAGCACACTATGACTATGTAACTATATTTGTGAAAGAGTCAAAGTAAAACTGGAAGAAAATTGAAATACAGAAAACGCCGAAAATTGAATACATAATTTAATGCAAATTTTCTCCTAGATTTGAGGAGATCTAACTCCCTCTAAAATAGGCCTGGCTTGCCTACAGCTCCACATCTCACAGTTTGCTTTATGAAATATCAAAACACTCTCAAACTTTTAACTGCTATAGATTTCTGTATTTTCTAACTTCTGCTCTAAGAAGCAAGGTCTGTCTGTTTTCCTTTAACAACTTAGTAAGAAATAATTTTCTTTCCCCCTCCACATTCCCTTCCTCATGTCCACTCTTCCGTGCTTACTAATTACTCACGGGACAGAGCCTGCCACGCTTTACCGTGTGTGTGTGTGTGTGTGTGTGTGTGTGTGTGTGTGTGTGTGTAGGGCAGAGGGCCTAAGGAGAGAGGGGTCCTAAACTGGTCCTTTTCAAATTGTAATGAACTTCTATCTTTTAAATAGTGTCTGCTTTTTTATCAGGGTATTTGTTTTGCATCTTCAGATAAATGATTTTTTCTAAGCAAGCCCGAAATTAGCACATGCAAGGGCGTAATCCTCTCCCCAAATCCTTCAGTAGATGCCATCCAACTTGAACACCATCAGTGACAGGGGACCCATTACTTTGTGGGAATGTTGGTTCTTTTTTCCCTTGGATAGCTGAGAGTATTGGAAATTTCTTTGTTCTTATTGACTCATTTATTCATGGATTAATCATGTATTTACTGAGCACCTACTATGTGACAAGCTGTGTTCTAGGTATCTGGAATCTAGCAGTGACCAAAGAGACAGCAATCACTGTCCTTATTTATGTTCAATATTGGTGTCACTCTACTCATTTGTCCTAATTCTGTCTTCCAAAGCAAAACTAAGTAATTCACTCCATGAGTTTTTTGACAGCCTGCAAATATTTGACCATGACTACATTTCACTATCTTCAGATTAAACTCTCTAATACAGTTCTCCAGTGTTCACCATACCAATCGCTGTCCTCTAAGCTGGCAGTGTGTCCTCCTTGTGTGTTTGCACTAGTCACTGTGTGTCACGTGTGGTCTGGGAACCCTGGATTCATCACCCAGAACAGGCTGAGTGGTAGGTGGACAGCATGGGATGTCCGACTGCAGGGGCTTTAATAGCAGCTCCATCATTTCTTTGTTGTGTTGCTCTTGGACAAATCACACAGTGGCTCTGTGCCTCAGTTTCCTTATCTGTAAATAATGATGCTACCTAGCTCAAAACATTGCTATGATGATTAAATGAGTTAATATAAAAAAAGCACTTAGAGTAGTTTTTGGCCCAAAATGTGTGCTCAGGAAATGAGAGCTATTATTTTTACTATTGTTATAATTAGTTTTGGATATTACCTCTCTCTTTATGCAGTTTTAGGATCCACATCACACTGTTGGCTTACTGATGCTGGGTACAATTGACAGCAATCTACTTTGGCTATAAATTCTTCTCAACTCCTAGCAAAGAGCCTGGAACAAAATAGATGCTCAAAACAAATTCCTGCTAAATGAGCAAGTTAAAAATCTTGGCTTTTGAAAACACTCTTAAACAGAACATGGGAGTAGTTTTTACTCTTATTTTCCAATGTGAAATGATCTATTCCCTGTGGTTGTATTGTAGAATGTTAGTGATTGATGTGCCATTAAGATTCGTTAGGGAAGTTTTTATGAACTGCCATTCATTTTAAGCCTTAATAAACAAAAATGATAGAGAGGTACCACTTCCTGGTGTTAAAACATGCAGAAACCAGGTGTGTGTGTGTTGACATATGCAATATATATGTGCGTATGTATGTGTGTGTGTGTGTGCGTGCACACACACCTGGTCACAACTAAACTGTAAATTCAAGACCAAATTCTACATTATCCTTCATGGAACTTTGACAGTGATTTCCAGGAATTTTATTTTTGTTTTCTTTTTTCCTTTTCTGGTTTATATGTTTTTCCCGTCTGCCTGGAAGTGTCAGTGTTTATTTGGATAAATAGGTGTCTCTGAGTCCTCCTCCTCCTGCTCTTTTCCCCCATCGCTTAGGAGGTTCTGCAGGGGGTGGCACTGGCTAATGAAAACCTTTTATCACTCCCACCTCCTCCCAGAAGCAGCTGGAAGACAAATGTCTGGGAGAGCAACTTAGATGGAGCAGAACTCAGAACTCGGATGTCTGCAACTTCCTTAAGTGGAAGTAGCTTCAATGTATTTATCAGTAACCTTTCCAATTATCTCCCCATTATGTGGAGGCTTAACAGTTCTAGGTATGAACAGGCAAAATGAGTTCTATACCTGCTCCAAAATGCTACTTCTCAAATGTATGAGCCTCAACTCTGGAGAATGTGTAGATCAGTCCTTGTCATGTGCAGATGTATTCTTAAATTCACCACTGTCCTGTTGATTTTCTTGAGATGATACATTTAGAGAAATGCTTCCTGGCTCTAAAGCAAACGTATGCAAAAAAAATTAAAAACAGCTTTTTCATGCAAAATTCCCAGTTTACTGCTCTACTCTTTCTCTTAAGAAAGCTAATAAAACTGTACATCTGTTGTAATTCTTATTTTCAAGGTTAATGCAATATACTGATTGCAACATCACTTTCAGTGAAAGGCTTTTGATACTGACTTTTATCAAATAATAATGCACTTTAATTTCAACAGATGTCATTGATTTTTTAACATCATACTTATTGTCATGCTAAGCCTATATTTCAGACAATGTAATACAGCTGAAGAGAAAAATTAATATGATCTGCTCTAGGTTTGAATGGCTATGAAAATTCCGTGAATGAGTCAGATAGCAGTTGTTTTCCACATTCCTTAACTTTAGGGAATCTTATTTTTCATTTCTGAAAGGAGAAATGAATCATAATTTGTAGTGATTTAGCTATGTTAAATTTATGTATTAAATAAATTACATACATATTAAATAAAATACATAAATTTAACATATAATACTCTAAGCCATAGACTTTTTTTCTGTTTTTACTGATTTTCTATTTGCTATATAATGTTTTTGAGAATAGGTTTTGAAATTTCTGACTACCGTCTTAGATTTTTTCTATTTCCCCTTTAAGTTCTATTGGTTTTTGCTTCATGTATTTGAAGCTTTGTCGGTAGATGCATACACATTCAGGATTATTATGCATGCTTGGTGGATTGACACCTTTAGCATTGTGAAATGATTCTCCTTTATCCATCATAATATTCTTTGCTCTGAAATCTATTTTGTCCTTTATTGATATAGTTGGATTATTGTTAGCATGTTATATTAATTTCTGTCCTTTAAAATGTATAATTTCATAAGTTTCTATATGTACATCTATGAAACCATCCCCATTCAACTTTTGAATGAATGCAATACAGTTATAATGACTGTTTGAATGTCCTTGTCTAACACCCTATCATGGGTCAATTCTAGTCAGTTTTGATTTATTAATTTTTTATCCTTGTTATGGCTCATATCTCATTGCTTCTTTGCATGATGAGTAATTTTTATATTGGATTCCAAATATTTTGAATTTTATCTTTTTCAGTGCTGGATATTTATGGATTCCTCTAGATATTTCTGAGCTTGTTCTGGGATGCAATTAAGTTACTTGGAATCTTGGAAACTCTTTTGAGATCATGCTTTCAAGATTCGTTACGTGAGATAGAATCAGTGCTCAGACTAAGGCTAATTTTTCTTCACTACTGAGGCAACACCCTTATTTGAATTATGACTTTTTCTAGTCTGACTGCTCTTTCCAGTTCTGTGTGTGTTTGAGGCACTGTAACCTCTAAGCCTTTCAGATAGTTTTTTTCCCCAGCCTGAGTAGTTTCCTCACGTGCAATTGCTGATCATTACCCAGCTGCATACTCAAGAGGATCCTCTGCAGATCTTGGAAGTTCTCTCCTCTTTAGTACTCTGTAAACTATCTTCCTTGGTCCCCCTGGACTCTCAGTTCCAATTCCTCAATTTAGAGAGTCCACCAGGCTTCTCCTGGGTCCCCTCCCTTCACCATGCCCTGGAATCTCTCTCAAGCCTTTAAATTCAGGCAAGAGGAGGGCTCACCTCATTTGTTTCTCCATCTCTCAGGGACCAATTTCCTTCATTCCTGATGTCCAGTGTCTTGCAGCATTCAATTTGCTATGTTCTTGTTGTGTCATGTGAGAAGGTACTTCTGGTCCCTGTTACTCCACCTTGGTCCAAAGTAGAAGTCACTGAGGCTTTTACTGAAAGTCTGCATGATTATTTGACTCTAAAATATTAGCAAAAATTTATAATACTCTTGGGCCCTTGTTTCTCAAGCCATTTGGTTGCATTTGATTAGCCTCAAACTTTGTGAAAAAAATAGTGAGAGATATTATTAATATTTATAATACACAATTGTATTTTCTATTATAATAATATAAAATGTCTTTTGTTTTGAGCAGCACAAAGTGAAAGAATTTTCTTTTAAAACTAGAGGATGTGATTTTGGCCACTTAGATGGCAAAGCAAAAACATTTTTCACCCATTCTTTGCTGTTTCATGTGTGTGTATATGTTTATTGTGACAAAGTATCATGATTTAAATATAGAATTTGTGAGGATTTCAAGATGGTACAGTTTCCTTTCAGGATCGCTCATTCAAAAGGAGGTCAGCAACAATTATTGCCATAGTAGTTTCTTAATACAAAATCCTATAATGATAAAATAGAAAGAAAATTGTCATTAAATGTTTAGAGGCTGGCTGAACAAACATGGAATATTCTGGTAATTTAACCAGAAATACTATGTAATACGTGCTGACTGCAAAAATATTGAATTTGAACACTTCTTTGAGATTCTTATCTGATAAAAAGTATTAGGGACACAAATACCAAAATGTATATATACGTAGTGTTTTTTTTAAAAAATAGTATTTAAATAGCACTTAAACTAAAGTATCTCACATTTCACTCTTTGCCTGACAATAGCATTTGAAAATTTAAGTAAAATGCCTACCTTTTTGCTTAGTAATCTAGGAAATCTACTTTCTCAGTTAGCTGGCAGCATAGTCCTTTCTAATATTTATGCTAATATAAGAATAATACATAAAAGTCCCTCAAAGTAATATAAGTGTCTTTTAATATTCAGTGTCATTGACATATTAACAAGGAATATGAAGATGAATAATGTGCTCATGTCTGCAAGCGCTGCAGATATCACAGCAAGTGACATATAAACACACATGAGCTACTGCTTTCTCGCCTATGCACTTGTGTCCTGGCAAGGAGCAAATGAGATCATTCACAAACTAGGGATCCCTGGCACAGTACACAATCAGGAAAGCTTTCTCTAGATGTGACAGTAATAATGGAATTGACTTGGATCCCAACTGTTGTCACTGAAGGATACATATGAAGAATTTTGCATATTATCATCTTTTGCAATTATATGATTAATATTTAGGATCTAATTTTTAAAATGTGTAATTACAATTTATTTACTTACTAAATGTGTAATTATAATTTATTTAATTACTAAATAAATTAGTAGACTAAGGGACATGATATTTTTATCATACAATTATTCATCTTTGTAAGTGATGAATAAATAAGGTAGAATGATAGATCCAATATTTTGGCCATTTTATTATTGTCCAATTCTGGATTATGTTGGGGCCATGGGAGCTCTAATATGTCTCTAATATGTTAGAATTTTGCAATTAGAAAACCTCAGTGGAAAGTAGTGTTAGAAAAGGGTGCTTTTCTAACGGAGTTCCAAAGATTTCCTTCCTTCTGGAGCTTGTAGACTCTGGATATTCAAAAAGCTAGTGAGAGTTCAACCTTGAACTAGGAATCCTGAGATACCACTGTTAGGTCTGCTCCTTGGAGTAAAGGGTCAAGTATTAAGCAGGATTTTTACTGTCTGCCTTCCTTTAATGATCTCCTCAAACATTTTCCCCAAGAAGAGGTTTTACTCACAGTTATTCTCTTAATATATTTTACCTAGAGGGATTTTTTTTTTTTTGGCCATAATAGTTTTGGAAAAAAAGCTTAAAAATTATTGGTGTTTCCATTTCAAAACCCACATTTATCTTTATCTCAAGCATGTTTTCCTCCTCCAGCTCTTAAATAAGATACCAAAAAAATGCATTTTGCCTTAGAAGGCATTGAGGACAAATATAGATTCTTTAAAAAACAATCAGAACGTGATTTCAGTTCAATCAATATTTGTTGAGTGTATGTTCTGTGCAAAGCACAGTGATAGGCTATTTTGAATAATGTACAATGCAAATTATCAAGGGCTTTATAATGTATTTGCAGGGCAGAAAGACATGCAAACCCACTAATTTAACACATGGCTGATTGACATAAAGCCGAATTATAGTTTCTCTCCTTCTCACCTCAATAGACAGAAAACTCTTTGAGGGCAAGAACTGTTTTATATGCAAGATTCTATCCCTAGTGCCTTCAGGCATAGGATTCTGACAGGAGAAAAGTGGTGGAGAGGCTATTCTAGTCCGTGGAACACCAGTTAAAATTTAACACGCATAATAGTGCATTGGATCGGGGCCAATGGGTCGGGTAGTCACTCTGAAATGGCTGGAACAAGGTGCACAGAAGGATAAGGTTCTTGAGGTAGCATTGGGCCAATCCATGGAGGAAATGGAATGTGATCTTAAGGGATAAGCAGAAAGACAGCAAATTTTCATATCCTTTGGTTTTATCTGTCATTTTCCTTTGTGTCCTTATCTCATCTTTATTTTCTCAGCCCTTTTGGAAAAGTTCCTGGACATGGTTTATTTTTATGGTTGGATTAGATGATAATTTATAGTTTTGGGCAAATTATTCACAATACTATTTTCTGCTACTAGGAGTGTCAAAATCTAATTAGATCTGCTACATTTTTCCACAAAAAATGTATATTCCAAAAATTGTTTCTACCCTGTAAAAAATGTGTGATTTTTCCATAGCTAATAGAAGAGAACCTACACTGATAACTAATTAGTACTGAAATTTGTGTGTACATAAATACAATATGTGCAATGTATATACATTAACGTATTTCTATATAAAATATGTCATATTGTACATTTTTCAGTTTAAATAGTAATTAAAAATATATACATGATTTGATAGGTTTCCTGATTCCTCTTTTGTCAGTCTGCACATTGCATAAAGACAATTTGTGTCAGTGATTGATTTAATTGAACCCACTTCTGAGAGTGATTGTTTTAATTAAAAATGTTGGGCAATTTTTCACCCTGTATCTGAAGGCAATTGGACTGATTTGCATTTCTTTTGGTTCTGAGTGTTGAGGGTAATATATTATGAAACATCTCTTTTTTTTCTTGATATGCATGCACATTAGCTTTCATTATTTCTATTTTAATTAATATAAATAGAGCATAGTTAGTAAGAGTTTCATGCAATGAGTATCTTAAAAACATTTTTAGTAAAATTAACAGACACAGTACATATATATAAAAGACAAAATTGGAGGAAAAAGGGAATTAAAACAGGCAAAGAAGAAAGTCTAAGTTTTCGCATTTTCTTAAGCAGAGTAGATATTCTGAATGCAAAAGTGTGTTAGAAGAGAATAAAGAACTTTTAAGTATTTTGCCATTTTTACATGGCTAGCTAAAATATAGGTGTAGGACTTGAGATATTTATTCATCTTTCAATTATTAATTGGGAACCTGAGTTGTAGGAGTTTGGGGTACATCAGTATTGAAAACAAAAATTCTTGTTCTTGTAGGGCTTGTATTTAACATTTACTAGAGGAATATCATGCATGTCTTATCCATCGGTTTAATGAAAAAAGTGAGCATGTACCTCAATATAAATTTGTTTGTTTTACACATGTAATATTTTCACTGTTTTATAACTCAGTTCATTATATTAACTTAGGATGAGGTTCTGTTTTTATCATAGTAGATATATTTAAGATTGTCTTAATATTTTCAAACTCTTTAGGCTGACTTCATATTAGATATGAATAGATCATTATTTGTATCTGTTACTTGTTTGTGTATTTATTTCTAACTACATAACCCATGCAAAAGAAAATGTCATTTTTGCTATTTGTTTGGTGTTTGTTTTTGCTTATTTTATTAGCATCATCTTTAATCCACATTCTCTCTCTGGGATTTTTTCCCCCTAAACTATTCTAACTTTAGTTAATCTAGATAACATAACTTATAAATCTACTTAACCAGGAACACATAAACTTCAACATATTGCAAAGCACTAATTGGGAACAAATGATTGTGAGCCAGCATTATTGTGTCACCCCTCAGAATCCCAGGATGCTCAACCTGAATCAAGTGCTATAAAGACCTAATGTGAAATGCAACCAACTGAAGATACCTATATCCATTAGTGTGTTAAATAATTAGCAAAGCTTAATTTCGTTCTCACTTTTGGAGATAATAAACAGAAAGTTCTAATATAATGTCTTCACATACCACAATGCATTGCCTTGCACTCTTCTTGAGGGAGGGGTACCCTACTTTGGACTCCATTAGAGGCATGCTCTTCTATTGCAGCTGCCCACTCTGTGTTCTGTTTATTCTTGTGGTCATGTGAGATCTTCTTGGTCCGTTTTTGGCAATTTTCTCTCACAGTATCATGAAATAATACATGTAAGTGAGTTGTCCAGTGCCTATTAGACTGAAGTAGAGATTTGCTGTAGTGTGAGAAAATGAAGGATCATATCCTCCTATTCACGGTAGGTCTAGAAACTTAGTCATACATTTGCCTGATGGTACCTAACTGATGTATTTTTTTCTCAGTAAAATTTTTTTTTCTGCCATGATTATTTGGTTGCATACTTTTGGCCTCAGGGAAAGGTTTTGGTTTTTGCTATGTTTTAATTATTTTAAAGAATGATCTTAAGCTATATTGGCCATACTGCACAATGGCCAGCTTTATATGTAATAAAGTATCATAGCAAAGGTTTTAGGGACATGTGAGTATGCACAAAAATAGAGTAATAAGTGAAATCCTTGAAAATCTTGGACAACCAGTTAATATATAGTAGTAATATGTATTTTAGGTAATTTGCATATATGCATGCAATATTATTTGCAAATATGTATGAAATGTTATTTTTACTCATTTTTCAAAGGTATTAATATATTTTACTAAAATCTCTGCATATTTATTATAAAATTAGCTGCCATCATTATAGAAAATAGTGTCAATAATATGTTGAAGAAGAAATATTCCAATTACCATCAAAATATAGTTATACTTAACATTTTGGTGTATTCTCTCTCATGTTTTTTTTCCCCCCATGGATAGTATTTTTTATGCAACCACGCTCATGTTATATACACTCATGTTATTATACAAAGCTTCATAACACTTATGATTTATTTTTAAGTTGAAGGTGTGGAAAGTACAATTACCTAGTCAAAGATGTGGGCACTTTTAAAGCTTTACTTTAATTGCCATCTTGGGTTTTCATATTGTTGTTCTAGTTTTCACTCTTATCAGCAATATATGAAATTACTGGATATTTTACTACTCCCTTGTCAGTATTCATTCAACAAATATTTAATGTGCAGCTCCTATTTATTTAGATCCTGGAAATGTAATGGTTAATATCACATATTTCAATTCTCTGCATGAAACTTATGGTCCAATTTGTAAGGCAAATATTAATCATATAATTTCACAAACAAATGTGAAATTACAATCATGAATTATAAAGGAAAATATTAACATCTGTTTAATATCAGTGGTAGGTACATGGGTATAGGTTGTATTGAATTCTGTGCTACCATAAAAGAGTCCAAAGGAAGAATCTGACCCCATCTGTGGTGTCAGGAAAATGCTCCTGAGAAGGTTGAAGTGTTGATAGAGTCAGACTTGGGAGAGAGGAAAAGCAGGTAACAACTGTGTGAAGATGTGTGCATGTGGGTGCATGCCCACACAGATGTGCAAAGATGTGTGCATGTGGGTGCATGCCCACGCAGATGTGCAAGGAGCATTTTTATGAAGGTGGGAGTATTTGAGACAGGTAAGGTTAAGGAGACAGGATAAATTTGGGAGATTATGGAATATTTGTGAGTAACCCACAGTGACCCAGGTAAGGCTACATGTAGAGAATGGGGTACAAACAGCGGTGAACACCGCCAGCAGATAAGATGGGGCCCTGCTGCTGGAGGGTGTGTATGTAATTCAGTGGGCGGTGAAGAGTCACTGTGTTTTTATTTTTCTAGGTCTGATGGATTGTTACAGGCAAACTGTAGGTGGGAAGACCACCTAGGAGAGGTAATAGGGGCTGGCAGTGAAAATAGAAAAAGGGAAAACAGTGAGGGACATTGTGAAGAAGCATCTATAGGAATTGGGCAGCTCACTGGGAATAAAAAAGACAAGTATGGTGTAGATTTTAGGGGACTGATATTGTTAACATAAATATTATAGTAAAGTAGTATAGTAAATAGTAAGGTCAGGGGTAGAAATACCTTTTGGCTGGAGATAGTGGGGATGGAAGAATTAAAGTCAAAATGATACGGGAGAAAGTTTTAAACTTATAGTACGAAATTTGCAATTTTGGTGAGGGTTTCATGGGGTAGATATTTGTTGGAAATGTGGCCAGTGGCAAAGTGGTGTGGATCCTAGAAGGGATTTTCAAGATCTTTGATCCTTTCTAACCTTTGTGTTATTGCTTTATGTCACAGATTTAGCTCTGAGGATGCAAAGGCAGGATTTGTATTTAGGCATCGTTGTGGTTAATCTTTGAAATATTAGTTGTTTCTGTTGTTGTTGTTTTAAACAGATTGGTTTACATTTTATTTTGTTTTTAAGACATTTTAGTTCAATTGTTCCATTTATAGAGGCCACATAGTATAGCAGTTTGAGTGGGCAGGATCCAGACCTTAGTGTCCATAGTCAAACTTCAGCTTTGGGCTTGTTAGTTATGTGCCCTTTGTCAAATTACTTTAATTGCTTTGTGTCTTGAGTTCCTCATTCTTAAAGTGAGCTTCTTTTAAGTAAGGTTGTGGTAAGGATTCAACGAGTTAATCATGGCATGTGCTTAGAACAGTGCCTGGCACTTGCGAAGAACACAATCAACGTCGTTATGATTTCTAAAAAGAAAAATACCAAATAATTTGAAACTAGATAAATCAAAATCAATTTGGTTTTATTTTCTTGAAATTAAAGGAGAACTCACAAATGCACTAATAATTTTGTGTTTCCTTTGCGCTCCTTCATCAGAAATGAAGTGTGATCCAAAGGGCTCTCTCCTGAGGGAGCTCAGCAGTGAGTATGTGGGTGTCTTCTCACTGCCTTGCCTGATTTAGTTAATTCAACCCCAGAAGATATAGTAGCTAAAATATAGGATTGCTTAGAAATAAGTGATGTCAGAACATAGAGGTTTTATAGAAAAATTATCAATCTCTAAAATTCTCAATATTTTTTCATGGCAATTAAGCAATTCTCCCCCAAGTAAAAAAAAAAAAACTTTTGTTCTCTTCTTTTCTGTACTATTTATTTTCAGTGAAGAGCATAAATAAAATACAGCAAAACTACGAAAAGAAGTCTTTAGTACTTAGAGGGTTAATAGCTCAGTCAAGTCTTACTGGGTGATAGGCAGACTAAGGCACAATAGTAATTTTTTTTCCTGTTAATGCACATCTTAGAATTATGTGATTTTGGAAGTTAATTATTGCAGGATAAGGAACATATATAACACAATCCTAATAATCACTTAGATATATCTTTTTAAAATCCCAGTCTTTAAAAAACATCTATATTCTAACATGTTTAGTCACACTGATGTTGTAATGCTGTGCTGTTCATGCATTATTTTCCAGGGGGTCATTTTTCAATATCATATCATGTGTGAAGCAAATCTATGTACAATGGAGGGAGTCATTTGTCAAATTATTAGTTATCCATGATGTGCTTAGAAACAGATATTGACATTTCTTTGTAATTTTTTGAGGACTAATCAAAAGCTTAAGGATATTCTGTTTTTGAGCAGTTTTTTTTTTGCATGTTTATTTTTCATGTTCATCTGTTTGCAAGTCCACAGTTTTTCTATTGATTACAAGATGCTAGGTTCATCATTCAGTAACATCCAACTGTTTTGACAGCATGGTCGAATTTGCATGTTCCATTCGGCTGTTGGGGAGAGGTGCAGTTGCCATGGTGAAGATTATGATGTCCCACATCAAATCTAGCCCTGTGATGGGGATGGCCTTTGAAAAATCACATGTAAATATTTATTTTCAGAGGTGCAACTGGCTATTTGGGAAGCACTGGGTTACTAGAGTGGTTATTTTTTTAATGAATTATCAGATGAGAAGTCTGTTAATGCATGATTTCCCTTTTTTTTTTAATAAACTCCCACTGCCCTCTACCTCAACACCTGTTGACCAAGAATCAGATTCCATATTGTATAATATGACTATCCTTTTTAGTTATATAAGTTAATAAGTTCATCTGTTTAATTTGTCTAAATTATTGCCTCAGAGCTGACCCCACTGCATAGGTTTGTTGTGCTTTACCCTGAGTTCAGAAGTAGAGTTTTCTATTTTCCTGGGGATCATGTCTAAGCACCACAGACTCTTCCATGGATGTTAGGATGACCCTTTAGACATCAAGGGCATGTTCTCCAAATTGTGCTTTTTCTAAGACTGTGTCTCAAATGTTAGTTTGAATGTTTTAAAAATACAGGTTTTTTTACATCTTGGGGATATTTGTCAAATTGTAAAAGGAAAACTCCATTAAAAGGCCTTTAATGTAGTTTCTTAGAGTTGCAAATTTCCAAAACTCTTGTACTGCCATCCTGAATGATAATATTGCTTACGTTAATTAGTCTATAGTTTAAACTAATAAATAAACTAATAGCTTAATTTGTTTAATGGTTTTAACTAATAATTTAAATACACATATATTACTTTCATAAAATGGCCTGTTTCTATGGCTTACTACTACATTTTCTTTACCGTTTATGATTAGTATACTACAAGTTTGATAAAACACAGAGGAATCTGAAAGACATAAATAAAATGTGCTACTTCTATAAAATATCCTCTTACTTCTTAAAAAGAAAGAAAAAGAAACATAAAAGAAAAAAAACTCTATCGTGATACATTGTGAGGCTTATGATAACTATGTTTGCCTTTCAGATCCCCAGCTCAAGGGTATAGTGACCAGGTTATATTGCAGGCAAGGCTACTACTTGCAAATGCACCCCGATGGAGCTCTCGATGGAACCAAGGATGACAGCACTAATTCTAGTAAGTGACAACCTCAGGCCACCAGTTAACACAGTTGGTAGGAAATATTTTGCTACTTAAATGATATTTTAAGATACATTTACAAATGTTTGGTTATGTTGGTTTATTTTGACAAATGTTACATACTAGAATGTGATTTACAATTTTATTTAAACCACATGGCTGAAAATATTAATGGAGCAACAAAAGAAACTTGTGATTTCAAAGATAATAAGTTACTATTTTTTCAAACGATTGTCATATCCCCAAAATTACTGTTACTTTTAATCTCATTGACATAAAAGTCAAGTAAGTACACCAGTGTATTCAGATAAAAATTGATAATGTTCCAGATGTATTATTTTGATAATGCTCCAGATGTATTATTTTATCAGGCCCCTAGAATCTTAATGATACTTGTGGAAATTCAAGTGCTACAAGGAGTAGTTGTTTCAAATAATAGAAATCAAATTTTTAAAATTCTTTGCATTTAACAAGAAGAGATAATATCTGTCGTGTAGAGAGGACATGAAGGCTGTGTACCTCTAAATACATTGTACAAAATATTTAACTACTTTATAGAATTGTATCTGTGATGATCTTTTTTTATTAAAAAGCCACAACCTTCCATTGTATTAATGTCTGTGTTCTATTTGCCATTTCTTTACAAATAACTTTTCTCCATCTGGTGTCCTTCTTTACTCACCAGTCTGTGTTTTCCTTTCCCATTTTCTGTTTATATTGGCATCTGATTCTTTTTAATTTAGCATATTAGTTAAAAAATAAACATACTTTTTACAGTTCAGGAGAATTAGTGAAAAGCAAAATTGAAATATTACTAGTGGATCAGGAGTGGATATGAATCTTTTCATTCATTTATATTTTATTCTTCACATATAAACATTATTCCATGAAAAGAAGGGAGGATTTGAATAATACACACAATCAAATTATAGGCACTTTCTGTTTTAAATTCTAGTAACCCAATTATCAGTAAAACTGATTCTGTGAGCAGCTAATGATATAAAACAGATCTACATTTTTTTCCTTTTCAATTTCTAATCTCTTTTCTCTCCTTGTGTCTCTTATCACCCTTTTTATTTTTAAAGTTTTCCCTATTATATTTATTTATTGGTTTATTTTTATTTCCTCTGGATTTATGAAAAAAGAAGCTAAAACAATTCTGTTACAGAGAAGAAAGAGGAGGCATTTTTATGTCTGACATTGTTTACTTGTTGAAATTTTGTTTTTAGGTTGAATGTTTTAAAATTATCAGTACTTGACCATCTTTGACCTACAAAAGATGTCAGTTTCTTATGGTTTGCACTAATGAAAGTATATCTGCTCATTTTCTTTTCCCGTCTTTAACTCCTTACCCTTTCTTTGACAAGAGGCATTTCCTTTTCCTTATGTCTCACAGTTGTAGAGGTCATGGAGTTTAGAGATTCCTAAATTCTGATGTCTTCAATGTTCTCTGATTTTCTTTGGCCAGAGTATAGTAGAACATGAGCACTATTATAGTTTTCCCTCACTCTGATCACTATATGACACTCTGAAAAATGCATCAGACTAGAGACTGACATCATCCATATTGTGACAAAAGTTTTCAGGAGATGAAATAAACTATCGCTGTCTGAAAATGCTGCTTCATTGGAATGCTTGGAAAAATAATTTCTTTCAAACAAAGGTGTTATGGATTTTTTTAACCTAGCTTTTCTCTTTGTGTGTGTGTGTGTTTGTGTGTTGTAATACCAAACAAATTGGTTACCCTTAATGATTGGAATCAATATCATTTCAGAAATTGTCTTTTAGAAGCAAAATGCTTCAGAATTGAATAAGCAGCATAATATTTTTTAAATTAAGAAAGTTTATATGCATACATACACATAGTTAGGTCTGATTATCTGAATACTACTTTTAAACACTAAACTGGAAAGCTGAGATACAAAAAAATAGTCAACCTTCTGTTCTCTAGATGTATGGGGCTTTTTCCTTCTGTTATGTGTCTGCTCTAGAAGAGAAACTCTGAGTAACTCTTAAAATCTCTGACCCCCAAATGCTGGTGAGGAACGGTCTTGAGAAGGAAGCAGGAACAGGAGCCCCTGTGTAAAAGCAAATAAGAACCAAATCCTAATACCCACGCTTGAGAGATTCAAATTCCTATGCAAAGATCTGGTTGGCAGCTTCTTTTCTTATATGTTATATTACGTTTTATGTGCACTGCAAGGCAGCTAGGTTAGTTTTGGTACTATTTCAACATTTGCAAAGACGAAAAGAACAAAAAAGGGTGAAATAAATGTTCTTTCCTGAAAAGGCTACACAAACTGTGTGACTACAGAATTTAATAAAGATTGGCAGGATTATAGCAGATTTATAAAAGCAATAAGAGTTGCTAATCAACTCTACTTTTGTGTCCTGTCACCTTTTTAAACTGAAAAACACTGTTTATAGGATGAATTTTAAGATATTTTCTTTTCCCTGGTTCATTGTTGTAGTCTGATGAATCTTAGGAAAAATGTAAGCACTGAAAAGAATTATTTAAAACTAATGGTGTGCATTAGAAATGATGACAGACAGGTCCTAATTAGAGTACAGTCCTTTTTGTTTGAGGAGGAGGGTGATATAATAAGGATATAATAATTCATAAACATGTTTCCATTTTTCAATAATTCCCTGAATACAAACCATGGATTAGTCATCCCTAAATAGGAAAAATAATGAGAAATAACCTAAAACTCACCCAGATATCACTCCAAATGTCAACAAATAACAAAACGGAAGGCTCAGACCTTCAAATCTTCATGATCGGAGTTCAACACATTTCTCACTACTAAATATGGGATCATTTACAAGGAGGAAAAGTCAGAACCATCCTGCTAAGCTGTCTTTGTTAAAACTTTTAGATGAGTTGAGAAGAGAAAAAAAGGCCCACTAGCAGGTGAACCCCAATGCCCCTCTTCTCCCACGGATTCCAGCCTAAGATCTGGAGATCTCTGGGAAGGAAAAATGGCAAGGCAATCATTGATGAGGGGTAAATGGTCCTCGTGGAGAAGATACTGTAGCAACTTGACTGCTTGTTATTGGCTACCATGTGCCCCAGAAAGATCTTTCACAAAAGGAAGGGAGCACCTGGGTGACTTCGTCACCACACTCGTTTTCAGAGGTGTATTTCTTTAAAATTCTACTAACTGTCAGCATTACCATGAACTATGGTATTTTATTAGGAGTTGTGTTTTCTTTCCCCCAGTTTGTTTTTGGGGATGCCAGGGATTTTCTTCTGTGCTGTTGAACTTCATTGTTCTTATTACCAGACTTAATAGATTCTG
Source organism: Daubentonia madagascariensis (assembly GCA_023783475.1). Classification (NCBI taxonomy): domain Eukaryota; kingdom Metazoa; phylum Chordata; class Mammalia; order Primates; family Daubentoniidae; genus Daubentonia; species Daubentonia madagascariensis. Next base: position 32,372,873 of record JAKFHU010002140.1, on the reverse strand, counting down.
CAAACAGAGTAGGACTATACAGATGCTTAAAACCTCAAAAAAAAAAATTCCTCTCACCTTAGAAATTCTCAACCTGGTAACTTGATGTGTAAAATTTGTCAGTCACTCAGTGATCACCACCTCACATGTTTTAGGTTGGTGGTTCTACTGTGGCTGTACATTAGGGTCATTTGAGGAGCTTTTGAAATAAATTCCTTATGCCCTAAACCCACTGCCAGAGATTGTAATTTAATAGTTCTGGGGTTGAGCCTGGCCATCCTACTGTATGAACACAGCTAGTTTTAATGTGAAGCTGGGGTTGAAAATCTCTGTTATATGGAGAACTAGAGTGTTCCACAGAATAAACAAAGTCACTCAAACATCTTCATTATTCTTACACCCCTGGGCTTTGTGACATTGCTTTATAATTATGTAAAATACAGAGAGTAGAAAAATATAATGATGTTTCAATTAATGTGGGTGTCTGTGGTTTTAATTAGCACCAGTTCCATCACAGTCAGCTCTGAATGGCCCTCCATGTTACAGTGGATATAAAGATTCACTTCCTATTATCGTTTTGTAAATTATAATACCTCTTATTTATCATGCAAGTTCCCACCAAAATCCTGGTTGAAAAAAAGAACTACTATTTTTTAGTATGACCATTTTAGACTATCTTGTATAATTTTTCTATTTCCCACACCACATTATTTTGGTGAGTTCATGATCCATTTGCATTCTATAACTATACCATCTGGTCCATATCAAATATATGGCACCTACAAATACCACTAGGGGTACGTAAAGGCTAAAATAACTAGGTATGAATTGGTTAGGTTAGAATAGCTTGCATGGACAGGCATACGGTTATTTTTTCACAAAAAAATTTCACACATAAATCAGGATTTATCCCACGGTGCTCATTTTTTTTCAAAATATAAGGGAGATGGAACAGTTCAGTTATACTAAACAAAAGTAAACATGACCTTCTCCCACAAGGAAGGACTACTGAGAGCTACAGTGGCACAGGTGACTCCTAGTACTCAACAACTCCATACCCATATTTAATGTTAAATCATAGAAATGAGTAGAAATAAACCTCATTCTTCTCTGTATATGTCATAATCCCCTAGTCCCCTGTAGAAGACAGTCCAATGTTAGTTTGCATAGTGAAATCTAATATCCAACTAACCAGTTATGCCCCTGAGTACTCTTCCAGGGATACTTATCCATAGCCAGAACCTGTTGTTTCCTGTCACCATTTGTGTAATACAGACATCTTGAGATCTTGGGAACAGTAACAGGTAATAACTGGAAGAGAGGGTATAACTTCTTCTACCCTATTAACAGAAAACATGTCCCTGAGAATTAAATAGAACACAATTTATAAAGTCTATTTTTAATTATGTACTGAGTAGACCTTAAAATGAAGTCAAAATTGCCCACATTTTTCAAATGATTTGTCTTTGTGAACTACAGTTGAGAGCCAAAAGTTAAATATTTTACTTATACATTTACTTCAATATTTTAGTGTTTTCAACACCTGTTCTGCCCTGCTTCTATTCCTTAGAATTAGACTTGAGTGAAGGAGGACTTGACTTCGAGACGATAACCTCAATGTGGATAATTACCAGTTCTCTTATAAATGTATCTATAATAAAATCTCCAAAATTGTCAAGCAGTTATCAGTAAGAATGATGCTAGAGGACCCGCTAGTCAACATGTAACAGTGGCATGGAAATGATATTAAGATTTTAAAAAGTCAGTTATAACATTGCTATCTATACTATGCAAAAACATATAGAAATACCTTTTTTATTTATCAGCCAGGGAGGAAACAAAACATGGAAACATAAATGGGTTTTCTCTCTAAAGTTTTCATGCCATTCAGTTTGATTAGTTCCTTCTAAATTTAGCCCGTTGGCAGGTGCACATCTTTTCTTGCCTTTGCTGGCATATTATATTGGTTCTGCCACAGTAATTTAGTTTTGAAATTACCTTTTCAACTTCTGGTCTGATTACATTGCAGTGACAAATCACTCCTTCTGCATGAAGGATCAGAATAGACATTCAAGTTGGACTTTTAAAATTCTGCTCTTTGAGAGTCTTCACAGCTGATTTTGTTCTTTTGGTACCGAATGGTGTCAGAGACTGCGGTACCCGAGTTGTGATTGCAGGCGTTATTCTGTTCATTATCCCATTCAGTTCTTCAGAATGCTGTAGGCAAGGCTGCTAAGAAGATTTACAAATTGAAGCTGAAATGCTAACTTTACCCATGGCAGAAACTTTTAATTATAAAGAGAAATAAAAGTTATTTAATTGGAACTTCTCAGAAAGGATCAACAAAAATGATGTTTCTTAGGTAAAAGAAATGAGAGAGGAAGGAAAGCCGTGCTATGCTTTGCTTCTTCCTGCCCGTTCGTGACAGACCACGTTTATCTTTCCAGCACTGTTCAACCTCATACCAGTGGGACTGCGCGTTGTTGCCATCCAGGGAGTGAAGACAGGGTTGTATATAGCCATGAATGGAGAAGGTTACCTCTACCCATCAGTAAGTAGTACCAAAAGATATTGGCTTTTCGTTCGTGTGTGTCAAATAACAATGGCAACAACAAAAACTAGAAAGTTCTATGTCTATTGATTCTGCCATTTTTGCTTTAGTATTTGGTCTTTATTAGAATGTTGTAGAAGCTGTTTGTTTGTTATTTCTCAATGTTTGGTAATGGGTATATATATAAAGAAGAATAATATTACATCCTGAATTGTTCATTTGCCGTATTTTAAAAAATTACCCAGTTCACACAAAATTGATCGATTTTGAAAGAGTTGGGGTTAATATAATCTTTTGTATTTCAATTTAGAAATGCACTTATCTTAGTGAGTTTCTTGTAAAACATTATTTTTTTAAAAAAAAGAAACAATGTGAATTTTAAAAGAGAAAAGAAAAAGGAGAGTATTTTAAAATAAGACTTCAAACTGTGTAAATATTTTACTGGAAAATAACTCCTTGTAATATTAAAATGTATATTTAATTTTAATGGATAGTCTTTCTGTTTTGAGGTAGTGTTTATTAGAAGTTGAGCACTTTTTTCAGCCATATGACCTCTTCTGGAATATTTTCTCTTGACAACTAATTTGCACTCAGATGTGTTGTATTCATACATTATAATGCAGTTAGAATTCATTTCTGCCACATGTCCAAGCAAAAAAGACTTAGGTAAGGTACTTCTTCCCACTGTCCCTTGAGCAAAAAGTGATAGATTAAAGTCCCAATGTCTTTAGATATGCTCTTATTTGGGTTTGCATGTCATCCGCATATAAAACTGCATTCTTTAAAACTGTTGTTAAATATCACCACCACCACCAAAATAAGTGCAAGTAAACACGTGTGTGTGTATATATATGTGTGTGTGTGTGTATATATATATATATCTTAAGCAGAAACATTCTCTAAAGAATGTTGCTCTTATGGAATGTGATCTATTAATATTTTCTTCAGCAAATTTGGGAAATCCTGTCAAAGGGAAATGAAATGCAAGCTGTGGATGCCCTTCTTGGTGAGCTCAAAAAAGCAGGCTCTTGTATTCTTGAGCCTTCATCTGAGTTCCTTGTTGGGGGTGTTCCTGCGCACAGAACTGGGTCCCACATTATGCAAATTGCATTCTCTAGCACAAGATGAATATGCAACACATTGTGAGCAAGATGAAGCTAGAATTCCCTATGCTCCCTTTAGAAAAAAGCCAGAACAGATAAGGATCATTTTCTAGAGATGCCTTATTTCAGATACTAGTCAATTTTATTGATTTGACATTTGTTCTTTTATTTTTGTTTCTTTATTTCCCCCCAAGGAATCTCTGAGAGGCCTAAAAATCATTAGACGCAGTATCTGCCATAGCCTCTAGTTCTCTCTTTCTGTAAATGATTTTATCACATTTTTGTACTCTGGTATATATGTTGATGACAGAGGAAATTTAAATGTTTTAGTATTTTGCTACTGAGATGTTTTGAATTTTTTTTGTCATGAGGTTGTAAATGTATGCCATTCATTTTTAAAGGTAGGGTATATCATCTTGAGTATGTGGCTTAGCCTAAAATAAAATTACTGACTATGCTTGGTGCAGTCTAAGCAGCAGGAATAGAAACAAGAAATGTATTAACTGCCAAAGCCAGTCCCCAGCATTTTAAATATGGCTTCCCCACGCAGGAATCAGATCTTCACAGAGGATTGTGTGGTGCAAAGCAATTTGCGAGGGTTTCAGGTTTATTGTTCTCTACTCTCACCCCTTGATTCTCAATTCATTCCGCGTCTGGCTTCTAAGCCTCCCCTGGGATCGATTCATTCGAACTAGCAGTTGACTATTTCCTCTTTCTATTTTGACTTTTTTCTATGAACCCGTACTGGAAGAGACACTTTCGCCTCAGCCCACCTTACGAGTAGATTCTCCTCGCCCTAGCTCTCGTAATCCTCAGCCCAAAAGGACTTAGATAAAAACCAAAAGCGATTTCAAGTCTTCACTAATACTTTATAGTTAAAGTGCTCTGTTTATTTCAATGTAATCAAATTTGAACTTCAAATATTTCATTACAAAGAATGTTTTACCACCTTTATTCCATAGTTACCGACAGCCTACTAAAATAATGGTGTAGAGTGCAATATAACAATTATTACACTATGTAACAATAAAAGCTATATTTACATAATAATAATAGTGGTAATATTTGTATAGTCCACTGCCTAGCACTGTTCTAAACTTTAGATGTACTGGCTCATTTAATCCTTCCAAAAACCTTTTTTAAGCAAATACTATTAAAATGAGGGTACAGAGAGTTAAAGAATCTGCCCCAAATCATCCAGGTAGTAGACAGAAAAGGCAAGAGTTAAGCAAAGTTAGTCTGACTCATTAGCTTACATTTTTAACTGTTTTTCTATACTGCTTCCACATACCAGATATTTTTCATAATATGGTCTGGCACCTTTTCTAATAAGAAATTATAAACACATGATGATGTAATGAAAACCTTTATGGAACTGTTTCCTATGGAATAAACTTCATTTCAGGGAAAATGTTAAGAAGTATAATGTGAAACATAATCTGTTTCCTTTAGAAATTCTTGAATGGGAAATAAAAATCATAGAAAATTATCACGGAAAAGTTTGACGTTATACGAGTATTTAATATTCTTGAAATTTATTACATTTAATATTTGAGCTTTATGTTTTAAAAGATATGACAGACATTGTTAAACCATTTAAGATGTTTTGAACTAAGTTGAGTAAATTTTTTAAAATAACAACTCCAGTCAAACTCAAATTTGAAGAAAAAAGTGCATAAACATTTAAATCTGGGAAATAGAGTCATTCATTTTAAGCTTATGCCCACTTTTTAAAAAAATCAGCTTAATGTTTGTGTATTGTTAACTAGTTTCTGATATGGGATCAAATTTATTGAGGATGTTGTCAATAAAATACTCAGGTTATTCGAGTTGAATTCTATTAAATGAACATCATAGCAGTGATTTGACTTTAGGTGCATATTCCTCTATTTGTATTGCAGGAAGTCACTGTCATAATCCTTTGCTATCCAAATAAAGATATGCAATGTGTCAGATAATTCCACCTTAGGGAGACAGAAAAAGATATCTTGACTGAGCTGTAAGTAATCACATTTCCAATGCCGAAGGCACTTGTTCCCTGTGGAATCTTTTCTTCAATATGACAATAGTTATTTCTTTTGTGGTCATAATGATTGTAATATGTTTCTTAATGATGTGTCTCAAGAGATTTAATGTCATATATAAACTATTTGCTTGAAGGTAGAATATAAACTGCAAGGTCACAGAAAAAGAACTGACAAAGAAATACTTTTGCTCAAAACTTAGTTTAGAATGATATTTAAGAAAAAGGTGGGTTTTTTTCCCCCACCAGCTATAAACTATTTATAGTGCTGAGAGGAATAGTCAAGTTTTTTGTTTGCTTGTTTGTTTTCTAAACAACCTGTGACTTTGAAAGGCTAAGAAAATCCCCCATAGAAAGCCAGGGTTTTGAATGTAAATTCTAAACACTGAAGAAAAACTGGGAATGAAAGAAAATATCATTCATCATCTGGGCAGCGGTAAAGAAGAGCTGAAGTTCGGAATGTCCTTCTGATATAAGAAAAGAAAGAGGGCAGGGAAGGAAGGCAGCAAGAGACAAATGATCCAGTGGATAAAGCCCTGGCCTTTATTCAAAACACCTGGATCTGACAAACAATTCCTGTGTTACAATTTCCCAATCTGGGTCTGTCTCCTTAACTATAATAGTATAGGATTTCCCTTGGATGCTTCAAATTAATTTTGGGATTTAGAATTCTGGTTTTAGTTTGATTTTTCTGAATGATAAGATAAAAATTTCACAAAAATGTATAAAGTTTCATTATTGCTGTTTTATCACAGGCTGGCATTTATGAGAATATTATTTTCCTAATGGTGCTGTAAAAGTTTCTATTACCCAGATGCAAGCATCTGGGGAGTCAGTACGTCCTGGTGTCCTTCTGAAATTAATGTTTCATCTGAGTCTCCTAACCAGGTGGTACAACAGGAGAGGAAAATAATCCCTTTTCATGTAGATTTTTTTTAAATGAATCAAGAAAATATACTGCTACCGTGTTTTGTAAATATTATGGCTCATAAGAATCACCTGGATAACCAGGAAAAAATGCAGATTCCTTGGATCAACCTATAGTTATTTCAGCTCAGTAGGTCTAGTGGGAGGCCCAGGAATCTACAGATTTAATAAAAATCACCCTGCCCCCTCCTGCCAGTGATTCTAAGGTTGGTATTTCAACCATGGACAGCCACACAAGCACTGCTGCAATAGCCCATGGGGAAGATGATGGCAACTTTAGACCAAGGTGCTGAGAACAGAGTTGGTGAGAATCAGTAGGTGGAATACATAGGCACTAAAACCAACATAGAATAAAATAAAACATTTATATTTCCTAACTTTTCTACCACTAAGTTGAAGTTTACATATGTTTGAAAGCAGATCTGTACCGTTCCTCATTCATGTAGCAATCCAGAAACCCTGCAATATTGGCTGATCGCCTCTGTAGGCTGGCATCAACTCCCCCAGCTGTCAATACAGTATGAATGTGTGTGTAGGAATGAGATGTGTTTTAATTAAGGAAAATAAGACAAATGCTATGTATTCTGCAATGAGCATTTTCAAGGTTCCCAAAGTCTTATCTACTCTCCATGAGACAGCTTTCTGGTAATATAATCACACCTTTCAGGAGTATTTTTATAAGCCTGTTCTACAAAGAGGCTCCACCTGCCCTCCTCTGTGCCAGCAGGCACCTCTTACTGATGTGTCTTGATTTGTGTTGCTGTCTGTGCTCAGTTTTCCAAGGGTACCGAGACAGGAAAGCCTCAGAACTGCTCTCCTCATCCTGCCATGAATTGTACATCTTGCAGGATCCATAGCTCCAGCAAAACGTGATGGAACAGTATTATTTTTCTCTTGACATATACTCCTCTGTTCATTGCTTAAATTTCAGGCATAGAAATAAACCTATGGTTTTTTTTTTTTCCAGTGTGACACCTATTATCCCTGAAACTCTTTCTATTTTTCCCTAGAGTTACACACATAAAGGCATACATATCACTCACGGACAATGATATGCCTATGGAGGATTGCATGAATTCTTTACCCATCCCTGATACTTGTCCTGTCTCTGAATAACACCTCTGAATGTCTATCTTCAGGAAACTGTTTATTATTTATTCAGGTGTTGGCAGAGTACCCTATTCCTCCTCCATGTTTTGGGGTTGGTTTTTTGGTTTGTTTTTAGCTAATCCCAGGCAGTGCATGGAATTAATTAAATAAACTGAGCTGTAATCTCTAGCCATCAACATCCACTGCAGGCAAACCAAGGACCTCAGCAGCTTGTGGGGATTTCTCGTCCTGGGGAAGATCCTTTTGTTCTCCCTCAGAGCAAAGCTGTAACTGAGCAATACTACAAGTTCATCTGGTTACATACAGGTATCCCTTTAAGAATGGAAATTCTCCATTCTTCATCCTTAGTTCTTCATCTCTCCAAATAGGTTAGTTTCTTTATTTTAAAAAGTGTATTAAATTTGAAATGGTTATTAATGTCTCTGATTATTCTAATAATCTATGATGCTATGCGCATGCTTTTCTGCACAATTTCTAACACTTTTGGAGAATATATGTACATATATACACACACATATATAATTCTCATATATGTGAGTGAGTGTGTATGTTTCTTTGGAATTGTGCATTGTGCTTAAATTGTACACACACTAATTCACACAATTATACTCCTAGTCAGAGTGTTTCTGTTTACTTTATTGACATGTTAAATAATAGTTTCAAATTTGACACATATTTTAAAGCTTTTCTTGTTATGCTTTAAACATATTTCTTTTTTTATTAAGTTTTCCTGTGGTTTCTCCCACACGATGGCTCAGGTGGATACATCACCCAGGTTGAAAATGGCTATTATCCTTCCTTGATAACTTGGCTAAGATAATTTATAATAATAGAGAAGCAAGTATGGCACTTCACCTAATTTTCCTCCTAATACTAATGTCAACGTCCAGTGTACGTGTAATTCCCATGACACTGAACATGGATGCACGGAATAATCAATTGTGACCGAGGAAAGAATGCCATCATTCTACCTAGGGTCACTGGCCAGAAAGAAAAAGGGACAGAAAAACAGATGCACTGGGAAACTACATATAAGTAGCCTTTGGGACAAAAGAAAAATATGAAGCATCCAATTTTTCTATTTGTTAGGTTGACAGTAGGTGATAAAAAGACATAAATGTGTTTTAAAGCTATCCAAATTCCAGTGACATTTTATGGAATATAGAGAAAGAATGGAATTGGGGGAGAGAGTAAAGGAAGATACTGAGAGCCTATGAGAAAGAAGAGGGGGAAAAGCTAACTGTAAAGAAAAGGGGATAATAAATCAGCAGCAGGAAGATGCCTTAGGCAGCGTTGGGGGAAGGAGAGAGGGAGGGAAGGGAGAAAACACATCCCAAGAAAAGAGAGGGGCACCCCATCTTCTGCTCCCTCCGTCATGTTACTGGGATCCACCTGACTCCTGAGTCCAGCTTTCTACTAGGGTGTGGAGAAAAGTAAAGTCATCCCTCGTAGAGCCCAGCCCAGAGTTTTCCACCGCACCAAAAATACTTTATCTGCTCTAGCCTCGTGGCCACCTTCACCTATTTCCCCTTCCCTAACCTGCTCTTCCAGAGTGGTGGCTGGGCGCAGCTAATGTTATTCTCCAAGGAAAAAAAACAAACCAACCACTATGGGCATATGTAACTTCTACACGATTGCACTTGTGACAGTGAGAATTAGTGGAAAGAGATGGTGACAGTCCAAAAACCACTGCCGTCGTCCAGGTGAGGACACTGAGGAATTGAATTAAGAAAGTGAACTAAATAGGGCTTCAAAACTACAAAATGTTTGCCGTTTTGTTATAACATAGGGGGTGTGTGTGTGTGTTTTCTATGTGCTCTGAATGTCTTTAGGTGAGCCATGCACTCTTTAGTTTGGCCACAGTGACAATCACTCCTTAATTTTATAAAGGAAGACTCTAAACACGCAGGTTTACTTTGTTTCTACATATGTGCTTACTTTGTTTCTGGGTCTGGAGATGTTGGCGTCTGCAACCTCTGAATTAAGGGGTTGGAAAGGAAGAGACGTATTTGAAAGTGTTTTCTGAGGAAGTCCAGGTTGGTCTGGATTCTTTCTGGATGTGGTAGAGTCACAGCTCACCTGGCGTGACTAACTCAAAACATCTCTGTGATGCTTTTCACTGGGGAAACAAAACCCAGAGGAGGTGATTGGATGGAGGAAGATGCTGCACTCGGTTTTGGACACGTTCAGCTTGCCCACAGGATATCCAGGTGGAGTTTAGCCCCACTGAAGGACTTTTGAGTGATAATGAAGCTCATTTATCCTGGAAAGGCTAAATTACCCTCCACATTAGAATAGCACCCTTCAGGTAAATTGTTCTGCTGTGGATGGTAGTTGTCCTTTTCCTCCTGCAAGAGAGACAGAGATGATAAAATGGGATCGATGACATCAACACAAAGTTAAATATTATAAAGAACTTTATTAAATAACATATCATCTAGAGAAATCTTTCTAATGTATTTTACTTGATTCCTAAATATATAGAATTAATGGTGGCAGTTTTGGACACCGACTAATAGAGCAGAGGACCAGCTAGGTTAAATTAAATTTAGAACTTTTGTTTTCATAAAAACAATGCTAATAATATGGGAAGGGAACATCAGGTCTTCAGATCCTCTCTTAGTAGTTCACATACATAAGACTTATTCAGATAGCTTGTAAGTATCCAAATCTTAGAACATTAACCTAATGGATTCCAAAATTCCAATTCAGTGAGTTTGACATGCCTCAAGAATCATAAGTTTAAATATGCATCCCAGACATTTCTAGTGCAGATGCCTGAGGGAGAGCACACTTTGATAAATACAGGTCTGCATCACAATCTCACAAACCATGATTTTCAAATTACATGTTTTTATTTTTACCATTGGTTGCTGTTACTATTATTATGATGATTTATAAACTCATGGTTCAGTTTGAGTGCCTTGAAGTGAGCAGAATGACATGACCATGATCATTGACCAAATGAACTGGCCTTTGAGGAAGTGCATGGAGAAAAGTTCTGGCTATGGAAAGGCCGGGACAAGACATGTATCCTTGAGAACCAAGATAATATAGGGAAAGATAAGAATTTTGCTAAGACTTGAGAAAATGAAATAAGAAAAAATGGAAACATGTAACACATTAAATTTCAAACTAGGAATGGCTGGTTTGCAATCCTGAAAAACAGATATGGTCTACCTCACGTAAATCCTAAGGGAGAAACCAGCCTGGGGCCATCAACGTGGGGCTGGCCTTTGCGTGCCTAATGGGAGGGTGCAACTCTGGACAAGAGCATCCTGTCAGAGCAGGTTGTCAATGCCATTGAATCTGGGCTGCTTCAGAAAGGAATGGTTTTTAGATTTAAACAAATACTAACAAAAATAAATATATCTATATTCAATAAATTGTTTATTTTTCCCTAACCCTCTATTTTCTCTGAGACTTAATTTTGTTCATATCTAAGCCTTCCTGCACAAGTGCCATTTCAGGGTTAGGGAGACTTCCTTCTCATTCCTGAGGTGATCCGCAGTACCATGCTGCTCTGTGTAAGACAGGAGTGGATTCCCCTCCATGACCTGTATAGAGAGTGGATTTATCCCCTATGGGCCCATCATTATACCTGTTTCTTAACTATACCCAAAACCATAGTATCTCCTTAACAAAAATTAAACACTTATGTCTGATAACAAGAGGATCTGCAAGAAATATGTGGAAAACCATTTCTACTCAATGTAATTACAGCTTAAATATAAGCTTGAGGAGTCAAGCTTTTGATATGAACATGTGTATTAATGAGTTAACTTATTTGCTCATTCAGCCAACATTTATTGTATGCCTCCCATCGACAGCATTTGCACAATATATGCTGGGACTTCAAAGGCAAGTAAAAAATTCTGGTTTAAAATTTTTTAAAAAACTGAAAGTCCAATAGAGAGGGGTTAACCATTCAAGGACATCTTGACTTTATATATTATGAGAGTTCTGTCTTTTCTCAGCATCTATGATTTCAGGAATATATTTGTTCCATTTCCTGTTGCTGCCTCAACACTGGTGGCTGTGCAAGAAGTCTTTAATCTATAGTTTTTGACTGATTATTATCAAGGTGGAATCAATTTCCATAGCAAATTTTTAAAATTTATTCCTTGAATAGCTTCACGTTCATGGTATTTATTGTGCATCTCCCTTATCTTTTTTCCCCACTGAGAAACACTAAGCATCAGCAAAGAATATATGAGTCTGTTTATTTCTCAAGTTAGAATTGCAGAAAAGCACTTATTTACAAATAAATTGCTTTCCTGAAAGAGCATGACAGATCCACACAGAGACAGAACACAGATATTCAATGTCTGCATTCTAATATGGCCATATTTGTGTTAATGAAGTGAGTGGTAATATTGTCTTTAAATTAAGAGAGAATCTTGGAGAAAAAAATAAACACCGGTTTTTTATATCTAGTAAATATTGCCACCACTTAAACTTGAATGCTTTAAAGCAAGAGCATGAATGATGATAATTAGAGAGGAAGGGCTTTGTTATTTCTATAGGTTTATAAAATGACACAGAATACTTCAGTTTTATATTTTCTTTTAGTGTCAAAGAAAAAAAATCATAAACACCACTGCAGTTTACATTTTTATCCTGATTTTTTCTGGAGCGAAAACTTTATGAACTACTATAAATAGTAATAAAATTTAGATCAAAGTGTTTCAAATTTTGTTTACCTTTATTTGTGGAGGGTATATGGTAAGTGGTAGATAGTGAATGGAATTTGTATATATAAGGAGTTTCAAAGACTATTAAAAGTTTGGGTCCTAAAACAATAGATGAAACAATATTTGAAAATGTATCATCTCTTTGTTTTCACTCTCCATTTCACAAAAAAACGGCAACTACATAAATGCTAAGAAAGCCAATATATCACAGAGTAAATGACAAATCAACTACTAAAATTTGGACAAAATTTATGCTCCTTTAAAAATTATTTGTATATATGAGAGATCTCATGACTGGAATCACAACACACCATCTACCCTAGTCGAGTTGATAAGTTCTCTTCCTGATTATTTTACTTTCAGAGAATTATCCTTCTTCTTGCTTCTGAGAGTGGGGATGCCAGGGAGTTATCTGCCGTGGACTATGAGAGTCCTGGGCTCTAAACAGAAATGGAGTATTTCTCTTGGAATATTCAATGCTGTCCCAATAACTTACATCTCATTTATTAGTTTACTTTGGAATTAATAAGAAAAAATTATTTATTTTAAAAATTCACAAAGAATCTGAAAAACCACTCTATTTTTCTTTCTTTTCTAGAGAAAGAACTAAAACAATATCTATTGAAAAACCAAATTAGTTATTCTTCTTCATATGTTACATCTTAAAATTGGCAGAATTACTCCTTTGATGGTAATTTTCAATGTTTTCTCTCCTTTATGCTCTGTTTGTTCCTACCAATTTTAAAACTATAATACTGTTGAAAGAATAATGATCATTTATTGGACTTAAGATATTGGCCACATTTTCGTTCTAATATTAGCTTTTGGCCAGAATTGATCCAACACATGCTAGAACCTACAGAAATAATGGTGACAGAGACACAACTATGGTCTCATGGAACTTAGAGTTTCTATGATGCGAGTTCCGTGCACACTGCGTTTTAACTTTGGTTTCTCTACGTTATAGAAGGGTGTATGTTACTCTGAGCTACTTAGAGTTTCACTAATTGTTTTTTGGTCTTAAGAAAGATTCATTCAGTTCAGAAGGCAATTTCATGGAAAGGTACACAAAGTACTTCTGACCAAGGACATATTAGATCTCTCAAGAGTTTTATGTGGAGTTAGACATTGTTTTTAAGAAATTGGCCATTATATTAAATAAAGAGAGATGAGTCACATGTTAATAGGTATATCCCAGCTCATGCAAAGGCATCATGATTGCTTTCTATTTGCTGTTCCAGTCGAGGTACAGACTGAATGGGAACAAGATATTTTTGTGAGGCTTTGGAATCACTACATTTTTGTTCTCTGACTAGGTGTAGATATTTTATTTGGTCATTAATCCTGGCTCCTGGCCATTATTTAGCAGAAATAATTATGTGGGCAAAAAGAAAACATTATGCTACTTTACTTTTAAGCTGGTATAACTAGTGCCTATTGGTACTAACCTGATAAATGGTGAAGCTTGGTTTATATCATGAGAGAAGCATTTACTAATGTTATGTAGTAAATTAACTCGATATGCTTTTCATGAGGGCATGATGACAAAAAGTTGATCCTTAATGCCTCACTATTAATGTAAACTTCTCCAATTAACTCATCTGTCTTTCAACTATGGACTCTATATAATGTTCTTTCTGCTCCCATACTTTAGACTCAGTACATTAAAGACACCTGTCAGGGCAAATTAGTTTCTATGGTGAGTGATACTCTGCTATGGTTCAAGAGTATTTGGTTTCCTGGGCTATGTTTCAGACATAGCTTTAAAGAAATCAATGTCTTTCTTCTTATACGTAATGAAGAATATAATTGTGACCTGATGATGTATTACCTTGAGAGTTATATATTTATTGTAGTATGAGAACAAATGTTTTTATTAGAAGCCACATCAAATGTTTATAATGAAAAGATGCAAATTAATCTGCAAATACCTGCCTTGTAATCAAGATGTATGCTCCTATTTCTTTTGCTATTGTGTTAAATGGTAAAATGATGGTAAAAAAATTATGTAACTGTAGAAGAAGTTATGGCATCTACCACATTATTATTTAAATATTGCCATTTAGCATTTTGTTTCCCATCTTATAACAATAAATTATTATTAATAAAAGCAATGGAGAATTGTTTTTGTATTTAAGAATTATCAGTTGTAATTATTGAATAAAATTCTGCCTCTTGGCATATAGTAATGAATAGATATTACAAGTTAGTTAGATAACTCTGCCTACCATTTCGTGGTAGCCAGTATGCCTAACACCTACATTGTTTTTATTTTTAATACAGTAACTGCCATGTGAGTTGTACTTAACTTACACTAGTTTTGAGCCTGGGGCTCGTGAAGCCTATGTAACTCACACATCTCTTTACCTTGGGAGCCGTGTGGTGTGCAGGCAACTCACACTGCCATGCTGTAGCAGACCTGTTACATGATGGGTGGCTCCCTGGGCAAAAACAAAGAAAACAATAAAAAAATAACAAATTTTTCATTAAATTTGAAAGAACTGTTTTGTTTTCGAAGCTTTTATTCTATTTCCATAATGAAACACCATGGCCCCAAAGGAAAAAAAAAAATTCTAGTGTGGCAGTCAATATGTTTTAATATCAATTAGAAATCTATATTTCTAACAATATTAATAACAGAAAAATCAACTTTTAAACTGTTCAAAAGTTTTCTAGACAAATTTTACATAGAGATGAAGTTAGAGGAGTTCTTTTAATGTCCATGGAGAAATAAACTCTAATGTGGAATATCATACTGAAATAAAGAAAATTATTAAGAAATTGTCCCACAGGTGCCATAAATGACTTAGCTATTTTCCTAATGAAGTTTGAGTCATGTGAAAGACTGTTTCACAGAGTTAGCAAAGTCAAATATATACCCAGGAGAAATAGCAGCAAGCCTTTATTTAATTTAAAATTACATTATACTAGAAGGCTTGCACACTGAAATGTGTAGACAGAAGAATTACTTTGGGCAATAGTTCCCCTGTGTTTATTTAAGAAAAAAAAAAGTAACACCTTGTAGGAATTTGAATGTGAACAAAGTTCTTATCAATTTCGATGCATCATTCATGCAATAACAACCATAAAAAGAAAAGAAAACTGTGTCATCAGTGGTTGTTTAAATGCACAGGATGTTCAATTATATTTTGATTCTCTGAGCCACAAAAGCCAGTCCTTATTTCATTTTATGCTTGATGGTCAGTCTTTGACAACATTTAGAAATTCTTCAGACTTTTTAAACCATGAACTACCTGGTCTAAAATATGATGTTATTTTAAATTGTTTTTATGAATAACAACTTCATTAAACATTATGTTTCTAATAGTGATTAGGGGAAAGTACTGAATGTGGCACATTACAGCACTTAATTTCAATTATCAAACATTCCAGCCATTTTATTACCAAGAGATTTGCCCAGGGGTCTGCTAAAACATTGCATATCTGGCCAATAATTAGTGTATTCTAATTGATGCAATAGTAGACTGTTAAAATGACCTTAACCGTTCTCTTCAATACCTAATTGTATTTTCTATTGATGTCCGTGTTTTACCTAGAAGCATTTGGCTCTTTAAAATAATTTTTGACTTTAAATGAAGTGGTAGATTGCATTATTAGTTACTTGGGGTGATTCTATTAATACATTTGAGGTGGCGATGGTAAGAACAGCAAGTTGAAGATGAAGAAACATATTGCCCAGGTTGCACAAATGTAGGGAATCCAAAGCCCAGAGTCATTTTTAGTGTATTAATAAATTATTCTTGTTAGTTTCACCTCAAAGTGAGTTTGTGAAGGGTAGTTCCATAACCTAAAAGGGTGAATGCAGAGTATGTGGGTATGTTACCACTGGGGAAAAGTAGAATTATTTTATTATATGTGTTCTGTGTGTGTGTTTGTATATAATTATTCTATAATCAAACTACTTAAACATCTTTCCTACATCATGAAAAGGGCACACGCATACCATTTGGTATTCTGATATGTACATGTAAGTATTTTTCTCTTAGTTATCATTTAGGCATTTTTCTTCATGCTGATTTGTGGAGTACTATGAAAATAAAATCCATCTGTAGGGCTACTGTGTGAGATCTATAATTCATAACTCCTGTTATTTTTAATTTTTCAAAGGCAAATGACTTCTAGAATTCATTTCTTAAACAGACTAGAGTGGGATTGATAGGTGGACAGGTATAATGGAAATTTCATGCCCAGCTCAGAAGACTGAATGAGACCTGGCAATATGACCAGCACTAATTTAAGCATTCTGTCCTTCTGGGTGACCTTGAGAATTCCAAATAACTTTTTTATAACATCATGATGACATTTGAAATGCTTTCCAAAAAATAGATGAAACACTCAATTATATTTTGTTTAATCTTCAGATATTGTGATTATGTTCTGGCAGAATGGTGACAATTAATTACATTAGGTCAGCAAACATCTCCATGCCTATTGTATACACATTAAGAACACGTCAGAATTTCACCAGCTGTGCAGTTAGCCTGGTGGGCATACTACCAGCAGTAAGTAGTATTCTTCTCTCTGTAACATTTCTTCTTAGACCACAGAGAGATCTCGGTAGTGAAACATTGGTTTAGTAGGGAATGAATGGGTGCTATTTCTATTCTCCTCTTATACACTCTGAGATCAGTCTTAGAAAATTTGTGAAGACTAAAATTATGATAACAGCACTGGGCATTTATATTTATGTATGAATATGCATACATACTTGTTATAATCTCAAATAAAGTAAAGATTACATTCAAACACATGGTTTTTCCAAATGGTGCTCACACAATTTGAATATTTGAAAGAGATCCACCAATGTAGCTAAATGTAATAATTTCTAACATTGTGTTTCTGGCATTAGGAGTGTATTTTAGTAGTAGTGCAATGTAGAGTAGACACTTTAAATGATGATATTTATCTTATATCATATAACAGTGATTCTAAATACTCTTGGAAAATAGCAAATACTGTCTGTGGTGGTTAGAGATGTTTGAGACTAAATTCAAAATAGAACCATCAATGCATGTAACCATTTTGAGGTCACATGATGAGTTTGAAATAAAGTTAATAGAGTTGTCTTTTCTTTTGATAAGTATTCAAAATATATACAATGAATACTCGAATATCAGTCTGTAATTTTTTTATTCCCTAGAGTATGTCGTGGTGAGGGCCATAATGTCTGGGAACATTTAAAATATTTATGGATAGATGTGTCAGATATGTGTATCATCACTGCTTTCACTAGTGAAGAAAATTTGCTAGTTACAGGCTATCGCCAAAGTTTCTTCTTTAGGTGGTTGTCACTCCCTCTCTTTGACACTCCCAAAGGGGTGAAGAAGTCAGACACTTCCCCATGAACATTAGGAATACAGAATGGTGTGATAGGAAAGCCATCTTGTAAATAAGAGAAGTAGGGTGGGGGGCAAAGGCTGGGTGTTCTACACACCTCCCATAATTATTTTTTTCTCTGTACCCCATGCTACCTATTCTTGACACATTCCTGGGGGATCACATGAAGAGACAACCACCCCTTTTATTGTGTCTCGTACACACCTGGACCAAAGTGTCCCTAAGTCCTGCATATTCTGAATAAATAGCACTTCAAAGTATCAATCTAATTACGTAGGATCCCCTTGAAGAAATTATTAATTTTCTCACCATAGTTGTTAATTGAATAGGTATTGACTCAGGGTGGATTTTGCTTTAGTTACTAGCATTTAAATGGTGACCTAAATGGAACTGTTAGTTTCATATGAATATAATCAAGAACCTGATATGTTATACATTAAGCTCTCTGACACTTAAAATATTTAAATTATTATGCATTAAACAAGGCATTTATTTGCATGTGGTGTTGGGAAAAAAAATAGATGTCTATTACTTTGGGTCCTTTCCATGTGAGAAGTGAATTAGGCAGGGAAAAGAATTAGGGATTTTGACATCAAGCATCCTACCTGTATGTCATTAGGCTTGTTGGAGATCTCTGAGCCTGATTTTCTGTCCTGTCAGAGACATCTATTTTATGAGATCGTTACAAAGCTTAAAGAAATAATGCATAAAAAAGCACTTAACCCATAATCCATACTTGAGAGTTATGACTATGCAGACAGCCGCATATGCAAGTGGTGTTACTGTTTGACATTGTCTTTTCATTGGCTCTTGGTAGCAAGTAACGTTGGATTGTTTTTTGCCTCCTTCAACAAGAGGATGAAATAGTATTATACACAAGAAAAAACCCAAATTCTTTAGTATGAAAAGGTTATTTAAAAATTCTACCATTAGAAACATTGTCATGCTTGTGGATAACACAAGCCCTAACAAATGATATGCATTACCTTATGCACCTATGACACTCAAAAACATACTGAAAAAATGACTGACTAAATGAAACTCTGTTTTTGTTGGAAAGTTGCAAGTAAAATATTAAGAAGGGAAAAATTATTCTCACAACTTTTAACGTTTCAGGTTGAACTAAAATGTATCAGACTATAATCTCAGATTTAGATCATTTAAAAATTATATCCATTTGAATTAAATTTATCTTGTTTTCATTGCATTTGGTTAATGGATTCTTTGACCCTGCCCTCCTCTCCCTCTCTTATACTTATCACTCATGAACCTCATGATTTGTTTGTTTCCCTTCTCCATTAGGGAACCTCATTTATAAGGAATTCTAATTTATATATTTAATTTGGAATAGTGTACACTCATCACAGCTTTGGTGATCACATTATCCCACATCTTCGTTTCATGATTAAGGATATCCCAGAGAAGCTGAATGAATTCCCCAAGTTCACACAATTAATTAGTGGAACAGCGGGAGTTAGACCTGGGATTTCTGACTCTCAGGAAGTATATTTCCAGGAATCTGAGTTGTCTCTCGGCCATGTAGCTATCAGGCACAGTATTCTATACCATCCCTAAAAGAAAGCCTTGGCCAGAAAACACCTAAATTGTGCTCATCCATGTATCTCTCTCATCCATTTAATTCTTGGGTCTAGGTTTGTCATTGTTTAATAGTTGTGTTTCCTCGTATTTATCTAGATTTTGTCTCATAAGTAACTCATAAATTTTGTATAAATAGCATTAAAGTATTTGTTAAAATATACTGGATATCTTATCTATTCATGCATCTTATATATCAGGGCCTTTCTTCCTGGAGAAAGAAGGTATAAGGAAGCTTGAGTTGGACACCTTACTACTTTTTATGCACAAATACCTGCACATGTTTATGAAAATTAATGGAAGAAAACTAGGGAATTAATTAAATTAATGTAGTGGAAAAAAAACTTCCTCAATTTAAAAAATGTATAAGCAAATACATCCTGATCTTGTTATTTTTAGCATTTGGGTTTCAGATTGCTTATGGTGAATTGTAAGGGAGACAATTACAATAGTCAATTGTCTTCTCAGAAAACTCCCTTTTCCCACTCTAAATGCTGAACATATGTTAGGAGTAAGTGGAAACTGCTCAAAGTTGCGATTTGTTGAAAGTATAGAGTTGTGAATATGTTTTTACGCACACGGACAGAAAAAAGTTATAACTAGTGGCACTTGTCAGATTCAAATAATCAACACCACAAAAAAGCCCGAGTTTGAAATAAGGACTGGAAGAACTGAAGGAGGAAGGAAGAGAGGAAAGGAGGACAGAAGGTATAAAAACAGGAGAAAGGAGGTGAAAGAAAAACACAAGTCCAATAAATTGTACTTTTATATTTATTCCAAAATTTATGTTTTCAGGTAAGTTTGCAAAGTAAAGAGACTATTAACATTCAGAAGAATTTTTGTGTGAGTTCCTTTTATTTAAATCCCAAACATACTCCTTTTTTATTTATATTTACATATCTTCAAACTTACAGAAAAGTTGTAAAAATACTGAAAATAACTCTTGTGTACCCTTCACCCAGGCTTCACAGTTGTCTGGTGTTTTGCCGTATTCACAAGCACCTCATCTTCCTCCTTCCCTTGACCACTTTCTCTCTCTGTCTCTCTCTCCCAGTTTATATTATTACTGTTTTCTTGAACCATCTGAGAATTAGTTGGATTACTGTTCCAGCTCCAAGCAACATATCTGTTAGCAATCTCTCTTCTTTCTTTATCCAGTGGCTAGAAAAGCATCCTATAGCTCCTGGATCTACCAGCCCTCTCTAAAAACATATAACAAATCTGAATCTCACTGTCATTGAGGGAATGTGTCCCCTTTGGAGTCACCCACTCCTTCAGCCTCCTCCTTCCTCCTTCTTCAGTACTCAATTATTACATAACACTTTTCTGGGTTTTTGGAACTTTACGTTTTGTTAAATAGAAATGCAATGGAAACACAGCAGGAGAAGGAGTCTACAGAGTTATGTGGTAATTCTTCTGGTATGTGAGGTTAATCTTATGTTCTAATTATTTTTTCCCCTTTTGGTAAACCTCTAAGTCTCTCTAAGACTCAATTTATTCAGGAGTATAAAAGGTAAAATGCATGTCCCAACAGGGTTAATGGAAAGATGAAATGATATCATATAAATTAATCTGTATTAAATATCCTATATTTCCCTGCTTATTTTTTAAATGTGATGTCTTTTAAGAGTTATGAAATGGTTGCCTCCCAAAATGAAATGCTAAATTCAGAACACTAGAGTAGTTTTCTAACTGTCTAAACCATTTTGTAACTTCTTAGTAAGGATGAGAGTTCCCTGCTTGCTTTCACAAACAGACCAGTTGTCTACCACATTTACTTCTAGCGGTTTCCATCATTCTCCTAAATGCGAGGTAGACTAAATTCTAACCATGGTTTTCTTTCCCTCAGTTCTTTCCACTTTACATTCTCCATTAAAAGTTTTTTGTGACTGGAAAATGCCTTAATATTTTTACTAGGCTTTAAATTTCATTGGGTTCATTCAGTCTGAGATAAACTGAATTCTGCTTTTTACCATACAGGACTCTGTAAAAGAGAAATTCTTTCTAAAATGAAACCTATAATATTATTCAGCAACTTTTGTAGATTTGAGGATGTCTTGACAAGAACTGGAGTTTCTCTGAAAGGGTGGAAATGTCTATTCCATTCACCTAGTAGAATAAGACATCACGTTTTCACCAGAAAGTTTGTCACCATCAATCACCCCAGTACCTGGCTAATTATCATGGTTATGTCTGTTTATACAGACAAACAATTGTGATTATGTTAGTAACAAAACAAAATATAGATTCAGTTGTCTCATTTTTTTAATTCAGTAGTTTATTGTCTACTACATTTGTTCCCATGACTGATATTTTGGATTCAGAGAAAAAGGGAGAAGTTATTCTTAATTTTAACATCTAAAATGATCCTATAGTTCACATTAGAGAGGAAGAGAGAGTTGACACAGATTGAGAGTCTCGAGAGATGGTGACTGAAAGGGTTTTAATAGGCGCTCGTTGCCTTAAATCAGAGGCCACCGACAATTATACCAGGCATATGAAACTACTGTTTCTTTGTAAAAAGCTTCAGAGACAGGGATAGTTTTCCTAACTTTATCAACCCACATGAGAGTTTCTTCTTTATTTCTAACCTAAATTCTAGTCCTGTATTTTAGAGAGGCCGTTTTCTTTTGTTCTGTCTCAAAGTTGGCTGGATAGAAGAACTGAATTTTCGAATCGAGAGGGACATCATAGATCAAATGCTTTAACATCTTCAATTGGGATATGAATAATCCCAGGGCTAAGGAGGTTGAGGAACTTATCAAGAGACCCAGTTGCAAAGGCAGGGATAGAATTCAGGTTTATTGCCCATTATACTGCATGGCCTTTTCCCTCAACTGATTGACTATGGGAAAATCCACCTGCCAGACTTTGCTTCTCCAATCCTTTCTGACTTTCCACATAATTCTTTTGTAATGCTAATTTTGATTCTCCACTGAATGAACTCAAAGTTTCCAATATACTTTTGAAACCATTGAACTTATACTGACCTGGAGACTTCTAGAGAGGATTTGGCCAGGACTGAAGACATTAATGTGGTAAATTCAGAAACAGTCACTCTGGCTACCTGTATGCATAGACGTCAGTTACGTCATTCCACCAGGGAGAAACCTGAATTTTAAGACCAACGTTGGGTGTGCTGAGGTCCTCCTATGTGCCCTCTCTTTTCCTTCTCCGTCTCAGCCCCAGCACCACTGAAGACATCAATTAGGTTAAATCCCAGCAGAGAAGAGGGGAACATTCAGGAGTAGGCAGAAGTGCAGTGAGTTGAGGTGGCAGCCAGTGTAGACTGCGTGCATTCCATTGCAGGGAGAGAGTGGGTTTATGTCTGCCTTTTTAGTAGCTCTTAATGTGCTGACATGCTACAGAGTAATTCACAAATTCTTATGGTTTTCTAAGTTTCACGAAGTCTAATGAGTTTTAAAGAGAAATGAAATAAGTTTTCTTCTGTCATGTTGCAATTAATAAAGTGGCAAGCCCACAGGGGAAAAAATCTGGAGCTTTGTGGTCAAACACTTTTTTTTCTTTATTTTTTTAAGGTTTTTAACTCAGTTCACTTAATTGATAAACATCAATATTTCTTTATGTCATGCCTACAATTATTATTGCTATATTTTTAACTTTTACTTCAATGGTAGGTATCATGATAGCACAATTAATGAATTGTATACATTTGGCTAATACCTTAGACACAATCCCTATTAGATAAAATCGCTGTCCATGGGATTTCAAGTGGGCATGTAGGGAGATGTTGGAAATACTCCTATGTTGCATGATGACTGGCTTGTTGGCACTTCGACAAGATATGTATAGTCATGCACTGACCTCTGCCACAGCCACCACACCCTATAAGGGAGAGTCAAGACTCTCCCATGGAATTCAAAGTTTTTTTGCCAACCTAACCTAGAAGCCTTTCCTGACCCATTGCCCCTACCTCCACCTCGTCCCAAAACAAAATAACTCTTTGTCTTCTTTAAACACTTATGTTATAGTACCTCATTAATGACTCTGATGCCATTATTTATTAGCTTATAGACATTTGTTTATGAGTCTCAGATTCTTTCTTAACTTACCCTTTTATCTAATCACTTCCTCTTTCTCTTTCATCCTTCATTTTTTTTCTGTCTCTCTCAGAATGTCCTCACCGTGGTCTCTCTGTGTTTTTCTGTCTCTATGTTGTACCTTCACCATCACCCTTAAGTCATAATTAGTTTCTGCCACTGGATATTTTCAAGTTAATCATTCACCTTTACATTTGTCTTTGTAAATGGCCACATTAGAAGTCTGTTCTGTCCCATGCCAGCAGAAATTCTCCCTATCCAGCTGTTACAATTAGATGAATTGCTCCCCAAGCTTTCATACCAGATCAGAACTGTTATTTGTTGTTTTGCAAGTTCTGTGCACATCAAGACTTATTAAACAAAACATTTATGGTCTAGGATTAGAAATGCTTCCAACATGTAAACATAGGCTGTGATAGCTGTTGTGATGACTATTGAAAAATCCACCAAATTTCTAAATATCCCCTAAAATTTAATTTTTCAAGAAACTGCTTTCACCAATGAAGGCATACTACATTCCTTACAAATGGCATAGTAATCTTTCTTAGCCCAGACATTTAAAAAACTGATAAACTCTAAATGATCATATATATTATTAATTAAGGATTTTCTTTAAAATGCCCTGCTTTTTCATTGTCTGACTATTTTCTGCATTGCTGCCATTACGTGACATTTGCAAAGTACTAGCAGAGGAATGACATGGTGACGTGTATCTCATAAGACAAGTCCTTCCAGGCTGAGAGTTCACATTTCAAGTAGATCATGGGTATTTACTAGTATTCTACCAAGTACTAGAGAGAACCAAGCCAAATGAAAGATTTTCTGGACCTAAATCCATCCCTGTAAATTTCTGCAATGTCAGGGGACACAGGAGTGTTGGCCTCTGGTACTTCCAGTACAGTTTTCTAGACTTTCCACATCATGACTCTTGTTTTGTATTTGCCAGGGTATGTTCAAGTACACACATGTACCTCCATGGAAATTTTTCCCAAGAAAATAGCTGTACATGATATAGAGAAATTAATTCTTGCTAAAACATATGTCAATGAGAATGTAGAGAATGTATGTAATGATTGCATTTTATTACTTAATATTTGGGAACTATAAATGGGAAAATCGTAAGTCTGCTGTCTATAATAAGCCCCAAATACCATATATTATAAAATTGGTGGTTATGTTCTGCTACAGGGCAAAGAATAAAAAAAAGAAAAGAAAAAAAAGAAACTCAGCCATACTGTAAGAAAACTATGAAATATGATTAAATACGTGGTTAAATAAAACACTAGAGCTGTAAATGTGTAGTTATTATGATAAATAGGCTTTAAATATATGTCCTTTATTTACCAGGGCTTGAAAACAAAAAGGTTTCTATGGGAAGTGATGTTCTTATGCATCGTCTTGAAGCCAGCTTCAAGGAATGATGTCTTTTAGTGAGGTTGAGAGCGCAACAAACATCATGTTTTGGGACAGTGAGTCTATGTATGAGTGGCAGAATATCAAAATCACTGATTGCACTATTTTTGCTGTGTATCTGGTTTTCCTAGTTTTAGTAAATTCCCAAAATTGCCCAGTAATACAGAGATCTTTTCTACAACTTGTCGTGATTTTAAGAATGCTTTATTTTAGGGGCTTCAGTTTGTTTGTGTCCTGATGTTTGTGGTAATAAATAGAAGATACTCAAATGCGTTTCATATTTAAAAGGACTTACAGTTTTGAAACTAACTCCATCCCTTAATGCTCATTCATTTAAATTACCGTTTTCCTTTCTTTCCCATGGGAGGTCTTTACAATATGACACTATAGGTTAATTTTATAATTTTATACAGTTCTTTCTTTCTCATGATAATTTAAAAATGAAAGATACAGATAACTGACATTATTTGTTTTATTTGTATGCCCCATGTTCTTATCACAAATTCTACGGAGTGTGAAAAATCTCTTTTTATATGCATTTACTCTCTTTCAATATTCTCACCTTCTCTCTCCCCGCGCTGCCATTCATGCGTTTACTGTCAGGAAAACTTCCTCTCATTGACCATAGATTGGGAAAGAGACCACTTCACTGATCCCCCTGAAACAGACATAGTCATTATTTCTTCCTACTCCCTTATATCTAGTTACATAATCCTTTTACCCCTATTCTATTTTATCGCAAGGATTTGTTTACATTGCCATCTCCTTCCTATAATTACAGTTGAACTACTCAAGTTAAGTATACATTTCAACTTTGTGAGTAGCATCACATTATACATAACTTACTCAAAGTCAACCACCCATATCGACTTGAAACACATACTAACAAATGGTGGCAGAACATATGAGCATGTGCTCAAAGTCAGCATCATCAGTGGGAGGTGTTGTCCTGGCGTCCCTCGTCAGACTCAGCTCTCAGAACCTTTTGTAGTGTAAGCCCTCCTGCACAGTGACTACACTTCTCTGTATAAGAGATGTATTATAACAATGAAACTGTAATACACATTGGCCCCTAAATGCATGTCTCCTACTTCGTCTGGTACATGATGAGGTGGGAGTGGGGGTTGTTTGGTTTAATGCTGGAGGAAAAACTAGATTTGTTAAATATGTTGAAATGGTATATTAATCTCCAGAAATGCCATAGGCCTAAGAAAAACTTAAGAATAATTTTGACTAAATATAACTTCTCCTTACTTCCCAATTTTAGAATCTGATCACCCCTAGTTACAGATTCAATTCTATTAATACACCCAGCCACGCTACAGGTAGTTAATACATATCTGTTGTTGAAAGCCTCAGTTGTGTGTATGTCTCCATGTAGATGAACAGTAATTAGGATAATCATTTGTCTTAGTTTGCCTGGGACAGTTCAGCTTCACACAAGTTGTGCTGGTATAAATATTGATAGCACACTCTGTTAGCCTCAAAGGTATCCCAGTTGGGAGGATAAAATACATGGTCACCCTACTGGATATATTGATACGTTTGTAATCAATTGGGAATTGCATGCATATTGTGGTGAAATAAAATGGCATTCGTTGAAAGGTAACCATGAAAAACTTTCTAGCGTGAGCGTCTTCAAAGCAACTTCTGGTCATGGAACCTGGCTGTCCTGGCCTCTGTTCTCTTCCTCCTCTCGACTCTTCCTGATTTCTTATACACTCTTTGCCTGTCAACTGTCGTATTCCCACGACCTTCTATAAACACTACTGCCCGCAGCCATCTTGCTTTCTCAGAGTGGTTTAGGCATTCCCACCCAGGTACCAGGAGCACTTACCCTCCGGCTTCCTGAACACGGGGCACACATTTATTCTCCTGTCCTGTCTTCCGGGTCTGACCTGACCTGTTGAAACCATGGGTCAAAGTCCTGTCCTGTGGGGTTCTGTGTTAAAGAGCATCTTTACTGCTCCATTTACCATTTGTAAAACTGACACTGTACAGGTAACAACACTGACAAGCTAAGCTCCGCCTTATAGAAAGAATTGTTAATATGCTGATAAGCAAGAAGGGAGGGAAGTCCTAGGTGTGTTATTAAGATGCAGGGTAAAGAGAAAGAAAGGAAACACAAGGGGGAAAGGAGGGTGCAGCAGCAACCACTGACACCTGTCTTCTGAGGGCAGACAAGAATATTGGAGAAGAATAGGAGAAATTTAATTGCTTTTTTCTATTATCTTGTATCTGAGACTCTTCAGAAAAGATTAAGTATAAGTATGAAACTGTACCAAGCGAGCAATAAACTCTATAGCTGACTTGCCATTAACAGATCATAATGTTACCAAGGAAAACTTGAAATATTTAAAATTTGACCTATATTTAATTATATGCAAATTAGTCATATTCTGCATAGCAATCAGATGGTTCATATAAATGACTATAGTGAGCATTCTTTTTACTTGCAAATAAAAATTTCATTCCTGGGGCCTGCTGTAGAAAAGGTGGGAATGGGCAGAGGAGCTCTGAAAGAAGCAGAAATTCCTGCATTTATAATTCGGGGACACTCCAGTGATCAAAACATCCCACTGTGGTCCATCAGAAAGTCTGAGGCATGATTCAGAGAGAGCATTGGCAAAAAGTTTGTGTGTCCCACAGAAAGAAGAGTCACTAGAACCTGGCCATCCTACAACTGCTACAAGGTCAACCATTGATTTCCTAGTTACTGCTTCTAGGAATACTGTTTACCATGCCAGTGTCAAATAAATGCTGGCAACTGCTCTCTACTTCTGAACACTTTTCTTGCTAGTCTTAGGTTTTATGACTTCCATGGGAAGATGCTGAATTTGAGGCTAACCTGATGAGATTTTGTATTATATGTGCTTAATAACAAATAATATGTATGCTTAATAGTAAATTATGTTGGAAAATAAATCTATTATTGCTATAATCTAACTTAAAATGGACTAACTCATAGTGTCTTTGATTTGGTAAGCAGTTTAGAGTCTGGGGAAAATATGTCCGTACAGGTCTTTGACCTGGAGACTAGTATAAGAGTATAAAAGAGATTATCTTTTTTGGTTTAATCAGTGGCCCTTTGGGGTATTTTCTGGTAAACTACCATCCCCATAGGCCATGTTTACAGTGTATTCTGAGTGGATAACATCATGCAAAGAGACAAAATAATAAAATAATCAATTTAAATAGCTTCTTAATTATTATCTTCTTATTGCATATGCCACATAAGATTTTTTAATCAAAAAATAACTACTACCAATGGTAGAGGTACCAATTTTTATCCCAAATACCAATGGGATACATATCTCCACATAAAATTTAGACTTTCCTGATTTCATAGGTTCCATACAGGAAAATATAAATAATTCATTTTATTTACTGAGGAGATTTTTGCACTTAAGCTCCACAGTTGAAATTTTAAACAGCCCCACACTTGACAATGTAAACTCCTTGTTACAAGGAGAGCCAGAGGATAATTGCTCTGATAATGATATCTTTGTACCAGTCCATCTTTTATCTAGAGATAAAAAATTTTAAACTACTGAATTTATTAGAAAATTTTTAAAGCATTATAAAAACATATATTCTTGATTTTTATCTAGGTATAGATAGGTTTGAATAGTTAAGGTTATGATAAGAGAAATGCATAAGCCATTTTAGGGAAAAATGCTCTGTTACATATACATAGTAGCTATGTTTTGTCCTATTTGGTTGTTATACATGTACAAAATATTATATTTACAACTTTGCATGAAAGATTTAAATGCACGTGATAATTCCTTTGACTTAAATCCATAATTTCCTTCAGTATTATTTCAACACTATTCTTCTGTGCATCTTTAACTATCAATTTATAAATGTACATCTTGTAACTATCAAATTTACATAATGGAGCGAAATTACTAGAAAGTATATCATTATATTAGTGGATAGGAGAGTTATTACACATCACTGAAAAGACATTCATAAATATTTTTAAATAATGAGGGAAATAAAATAATTGGCCCTTCAGGTATCTATTTTAAGTAATTGAGAAATAAGGAAGAGTTGTCTTCACATAATAAAATAAGTGATAAGAAATTAGGAATCGCTTCTCCATAGTGCATTTTAAATGAGGGGAAAATGACATATATAAAAATGACCACAATATTTTTTTAATTGAAGAGAAGAATAGACTAGAGGAACTGCAAATTATTTTATAATTTAAAACAAATTTAGAATCCTTTCAAAATAAATAAATAAATACGGTCAACATTTCTTCTATAAAAGCAAATTTGAAATATCGGCAGGTATCCACTTTACATTGGAATTGATTGAACTGATATTTACATTTCAGGACATTTATTTCTCATTTGCCAAGAAGAGATTGAAGCTTAGATTTCCCTCTGTAATATCTTCATTGGGCATTGAATCACAAGTATTTATTAAACTGCTGGTATTAAGGGATACAAAAACATATCAGCCATTTTTCCTGGTTATAAATTATTTTCTTTTTTATTTTCTCCTAGATCTGTTCAGGAGAGTAGATTCTAGTCTTATTTCTTTAGACAAAAACCTCCCTAGAGTGAAGATGAACTATGTATTGGGTTTCCAAATCTTAGAGGAAACCTTAAATTTTCCTCATTTTGAGTCTGTACACGTGGAGGAATCTTCTAAATCATATGTCATTTACCTAGGGCTTTCTTTAATATTCCATGAGGTATAATTCAACTTAAACAACAAAAAAGAACAATTGGGAACAAAACCTGTGATGAAGTTTTATATTCAAATTATGGTTTTTGAGGCCATCCTGAGTCCCTCTTCCAGTTTTCTGTGGCCTCTATTAAGCTAGGAGCACCAGTGGTTCGGTTTTACTTTTCCATGAGAGTCATAATCAGCCAAAACCTGATCTGTTTCTTTATTTCTAAATATTACCTTCAAATACTGAATTTCTTTTTCTTTAAAGTCAAAAGCCAAGGCTTTTCTCAGGATCACATTTGTATATGGGCTATAAATTAAACTTCACAAGGTATTTCATAGGCCATTATTGCTAGAAGGAATCAAAGAGAACCTAATTTTGCGTTCAGTTTGTAGTTCATAAATGGTCTTTGAATAGAGTATGTTAAAATTGTGTAATTCATCAGACATAGAACAGTGCAGAGAAATGGGTGTTAAAGTTATTAGATTCTAGTTATTAGTAGGGACATACCATTAGTGTTATCACATCTTTCATGTTAAAGTAGTATATTTCAACCTTGAATACACCTTGGGCAACTTCTAAATTATATTGATGCCTATGAATCTGATATAATGGTCTGGGAAGGGGTATGGGCATCTGTGTCAATAATTCTGAAAGTTCCCTAGATAATTGTAACAGATACCCTGGGCTTCATCTACCTATGGCTCCAAAAGTAGATAAATTTAAAAGAAAACAACTCTGAAACCAAGTGGAAAATATAAGTTTCTGCCTCATTGATCATTATTGTGCATTGGAATTTTTGCTTGGCATTATTTACTTATCAACTTTCTCATTATTTGGGAGCTTTAATTAGGTAAAAAATCATTTGCACCAGTTACTGTTTCTCTTAAAAAACTATATATTTTTCTGAGTTACCTGTCTAGTTCAAGCTCATGTTACACCATTTACTAATATGTATATGAGCACTTTATTTTTTACCTACTTTTCACAGTGCCAGAACTTTTTGCCTATTGGCTTTGGATCTTTATATGAACAGAAGGGTAAAAAGTACATTTACCTCAGAATAGTTCTTATGAAGGTTATGTGATTACCAAGTGTCCAGAATTCTTTGCAAAACACTCAGTTCTACCAGTGATTCCTCTTTCAAATATAAATTTTAATCTTTGAATAGTGTTTTCCATGCACATTTTGGCTTCAGGATGAATCACTGTGCCTGGAGCAAAATCTTTGTCAAGGATGGAGCCAAGCATCCAAAATTGTGGCTGGGAATCACAGGGGGAGCCCTCTGTCTCCAGGTCGCCTCTTAGGAGAAGAACAGAACATCATAGAACAAAAGTCCACAAGCTGAAAATAGCTGCATAGTTACAGATGAGATTTTTTTAAAAAAATATGAACAGGGTTAGGAAGAAGTTGCTATTGATGACAATTAGAATATATTTCAAAATATATTGTGAAAGTGACAGTCATTAGGCTTTTTTAAGGAAGTTTGACTTAGGAACTTGTTAGCCATATACCTGGGAGACTTAAAGTTTATAAAGCTGTCTTTCCCCGAAGAAGAACTTCTCAAAGATCAATATAAAAGCTGTTTAAACATCATTGTTGGCAGGTGTACTTTCTCTTCATATATAAATGCCCTGAAGGCACTCACTTAACAATGATAGCCATCATTTATTCAGCACCTATTGTGCATCAAACTTTCTTACAAGTGTTTTACATGCATTTTCTCATTTTATTCTCACAATAAACCTTATCTTTTTAGGAATTGGGGACTTAAGAGAGTGTTGCAATTCCCTCAAGTTCACACAAGTCGTAACTAGCATGGTAGAGTTCGCATTTAAACTCAGATGTGTCTACACTTTTTAAAAAGTCAGGTCTAATTTTTTATAGGCCAGAGGTGGCAAATATGACAGACAATGGGAAAATGACGAGAGAACTATTAAAATATAGATATTCAATCTAATAAAACTTGACTGAGATGGCACACACGTGCACATAGACAATAACAGGCCATTCACACTTGAAAAGTTCAAAATAAAATATCAGCAACTAACTCCAGTACATTATTGAATGATAGATGTGACATGGTTAAGTAGGGTTTATTCCCCATTTTGTAGCTCAACATTATACTAAAAAAGTAAAGGAGAAAGTTTCTATCATTATATTAATAGATGCTAAAAGAAAGTGTATAATACAATTCAGCAATTTTCTAATAAAAATTGTAGGTTAAATGGAAATATGAATTATACAAGCATTGTGTACTATTTACCAAAACCATCATTAAACACCAAATTAAGTATAAAATACTGAATTCAGTGGCATTAAAATTATGAACCAGTCAGGCATACTTTCTATTCTATCAACTCTCAAAAATCTTTGCAGGTTTGATTTAATACAATAGGAAAATAAAATAAAATAATCATTACAAATACTAGAAATTAAAATTTTAACTGCATAAGAAACTGTTTTACACTTGGAAAAAACAAAATCCTTAACAATAACTAGTAACTAATGAGATAGTCTGATAACATGTATGGATACAAGATAAATATACAAAAAGTATATTTTTTGTATTTAATTAGTTCACTAAACAAGTTAGATCCAGAAGGATGAATGTAGAAATCAACCTTATTCTTCTACTGCACTTCCAATTTGCTCTAGAAACTGGTTATTTATCCCTTTGACAAAAAGTGAGCTCAGGTAGATCCTCACTTTTTGTGCCCGTTCTGTTACAAAAACTTCCTGGTGGTTAAAATTCTGGTCCAGTATAACACAAAATTCCAAATTCTTATTGAAATTAAAACATCTTTTTTCGTCTAGTTTAGGCTGGAAAACCTGAAATAACTAGTTTCTATTTTTGACGAAGGAAAGATGAAAGGTTGTAGTCAGGTATAATCTTATTCAATTTAGAGCAGCCATAATCTCATGTCTTTGCCTTTTGTCCCTGGCAGATGCACATATACCAGCTTGTTCTCTTGAGGCTCCAGTTTCCTCACTCAAGACTTCTAATTGCTCATTCCTTTATAAGCAAAGTGATGGTGCCACAGTCATGCTTTGACTTACTGTAAACCACCTCACATTATAGTAATCACTGCCTATCTTAGGAATATGTCACCACACCAGGTTATCTTTTTGTTGTTTATCACGCCTATGAATTCTGCATCTGGTCTGCACAAACCCCCCATTTTTAGAAATACAACTGGCTCCCAACACAGCCCTCTCTCTTTTGCATTGCACTTCCAGCCAACCTCTAGCCTTTAGATTTCTTCCAGCAGGAGTCATATCCCAATGCTGTGGACCTTAAACACCCAGGGACACATCTTAGCTTTCTCAGTCGTTTTCTTGAAATCTCCTTTCTCACTTGAATGTAAGGTGAGGGGAGGCACATCCCATTGTTTACAGGATGGCAGGAGTGGGTAGCTGTAAGCACAGTGCCCTAGCCACTTTCTCCAAAGAATTCCATATTATCAATATCTCCATTCTACTCACATGGCTTATTGTGCATTTGAGCAGAGCTGGTTTCTCAGACCTTCCACATGTCCTATGTAGATGGGTTAGCTCCTCGTGTTAGGACATGCGACCACTATATGCCTATTTTTCATTTGATAGTTTGGCTGCAGCTGAAGCCTTGTCAACAAGAGTTGTATTTATTACTCTGTAACAATAGCAAGTTACAATCAACCAATAGAAATTGGCCAAATATAAAAACAAGTCAATGCAAATGGCATATAAACATATTAAGGGAAATGAAAAGTAAAACAAGAACAAGATAACATGATGTTTGTCCATGAAGTTAGCAAAAATTAACTATTGAAAAAAAATTTGCAACCGTCCAGTGTCATCAAGTTTGTGAGAAATTGGACCCTCCCACTTTTTCCTTTTAGAAATATAAATGATTACAACTTTTTGGAAAGTAGTTTGGCAATTTGTATTTTCACTCAAAATATGTATAACTTTTGACTCAATATCTCATTTCTAAGAATTAGTTGTAAAGAATAAAAGTCCAAAATCATTAGAAGTTATGCTTATTACGACATTGCTTTTAAGAACAAAATCTGAAAATAGTCTGAATGTCAATAGAGCAGTGGTTTGATAATTTATGTCCAAACTATGTAATGTCATATAGCTATTATAAAGAATGAATTATATCTATTTGACCTGAAACAGTACATAAAAATAATTTCTAGTATTTTTATATTTTATAAATATAGTATTTTATATACTACTATTACTATGTATAATAATAATTATACTTAAAATTATCTCATTTTTGTTCAAAATAAATACATTTTAATACTAATTCTAGGCTAATACTTTAAAAAATATTGATGTTTGGCTTCTACCTATTAACATTCTAATTTAATTGCTCTAGGGTACAGCCTGGGTGTTAGGAATTTTAAAAGTTTCCAGGTAATTCTCATATAAAGCAAAATTTGGGAAGCACTTGTTTAAATCTTACACAAACCTATTGAATTAGAGTTTCTAGATGGGTGTGTGCATCTTAAGAAACACTCCAGATCATCCTTATACACACTGAAGTTTAACAACCACTGGTTTTACTACGTGATTTTTCCTTCCAGGAAATTTTGGCTTTATTATTGACCATTTTGTTCTAGCTTCCATGATTTTTGTTTTAGGTATAAATATATACAGAGCTATTATTTTTGTTTTTAAACATCTGTGTTTATTCACTATGTGTAGGTTCAAGTATATACTAGGTATTCCTATTTCCACTGATATCTCCATTTGTGTAAGATAATATGATAGAGCAGATGTGCTTTGTAATTTTACATATACTATTAAGTAGCTTGACCTTATTTAATCAATTACTTACTGAAGTGCCATAGTGAGCATCTTGAACTCAGTCTCAGAAAGTTTAACTTAAATCCTGATCTCCACAATTACTCCTAATCTAGCCTTTGATAGGTTTCTCAATTAAGTTTGCTTCATATGTGAAATGACAGTTTTTAATACCTGTCCCTTACAGTTGGGTTTTGGATAAGGCAATAACGTACATTAGAACTCTGAAATCTTCGAGGTGCTATGAAAACTTTAGGTATGGCTGTTTATATTTTTGTAAAATCAGGAACTTTCGTGTGTGAGATCATTTCCATTTCAAAAAATATACGATTTTTCACTTGGATATGTCCAACACATATTTGTATCCCCCCAAACAATTTACATAGATGGTGCTCTTGATTACTTTATAACTGACAGTGATTAAATACTTCTGGAAAATAAAGGAATTTGGAAATGAAGAGAATTATTGACCATGGATCCTTGATCCATCATTTCCTAATATTTGTATTTCTTTCCATGGCTTCTTATTTGTGTGTGTGTGTTTGTGTGTCTTTTCTGGTGAAAGGAGTGGGAGAAACTGTTTTATTTTTTCTTTGTTCATCTCTCTACAAATTAGGTCTGAGTGTTACAATTGGGAAAACTGTCAGAAGAATGTTTTGAAAGCATTGGTGCTTTAAAACATTTCCTACTAAAATGCATATTACTGAAAAAAATGGATAGTTGGTTAAATGGGATAGTTTGAATTAAATGGACATTTTATATAGTATTACTGTTCATATTTTACTTTGAATCATGTAATGATAAAATAGTAAGATCAATAATGTTGATTTTCACAAAGAACATTGGCAGGCTATAGCTGAACATTTTGTTGCAAACTTTTCTGAAATGTGGGGCTGATCCATGTTCAGAACCTAAAAGATTTTATTGGTCCCAGCTGACAATAATTGAGAAATATTCCCTAGATCTCTAATTACTTTGATGGTTTATATACTCACAGAAGTTTGTATTAATATTCACTGCCTGTCTTTAAATATACAATGTGATTTTTTTATTGATAAAGGGTGTGAGCTCTTATTTTAGCATAAAGAAATTGATTAACTCACAACATAAGACTTGTTTCTTTTTCAAATATAAGATTCCTGTGTTATAAAATGCACAAAAGTTCATACAATCTCCCTAAAAGCAACCTGCCAGTATTTTGCGTAAGAGATAATTAATATACTTGATTCATTCCATAAGAAAAAAAATGGAGAAATAGAATAAGGAAAAATAGAGTGAACTTGGGTGCCTGCCATAAAAAAAAAAAATTTAACTTAGTTAATAATTAAGACCGAGTTAAGATCACAGGTGACCTGTAATTGGGTTACCATAAACATCCACAAGATTCTCTTAATATGTTTTGGTGTGATAATATTTATACTTAGAATGTAATAGCATAGCCCTCTATGAGCAGGTAGAATGTGAAATCGATCAGTCACAGGATAGGGTTGGATGAGTATGTTTAGAATTGCCTCCACTAAGGAGAGAGAAAGAGAAGGTGGATGGATAAAGAAATTAAAAACTGTTTAGATCGATGGCAGCATGATTAGAATTAATGCACCTTCCTAAATGACTATTATGATGGGAAATATTCATTTAAATATAGTTTTAATAAACAGTTCCATTAACTATATAACAAAAAAGAAAATCTTTCAGACATCTATGTTATAAGAAGCTAAACAAGTCAAAATAGGTTCTTGCCTCTCCTATTGCATCAAGAACTATGAAATATATAATTCTGAAGATCAAATGTGCAATTTACATTTTCAAATTTATAACTTTATACACAGAAATGTATTTCCTCATTTATTCACTAAAGATTATTGTGCACCTACTATGTCTCAAGCACTATTCTTAGTGTTGTAGATACAGCAGTGACTAGAGACATACATCACTGGAATAATGTACATTCTTTACTTCTCTCATAGTCTAATGCTATCCTTTATTCATAAACTTGGAAAATTTTAATGTGTCTCTATGTAGTCATATTTGGTTTTGCAATGCTTTATGACATTTTTGGAGTCAAAAGTTTGTTATCTAAACTGATCTGGCTGGGTTAATTTGTAAGTAGTTTGTTTAAATATTGGAGATATTGAAAAAGAAAAACGCAAGTATCACACACACAACATACGCACACACAACACACACACACACACAACCTCGGAAGGTTGAGTGGAAGGAACACCATTCATTTATCTTCAGAGAATTTTATTGCCACTTCCAATGCATCAATCTAAAGAACAAATTTGGAATTTTCTTATTTTGAAACAATAAGAGACATTGAATATAGACTTATCTTAAATGATTTTAAGTACAATACATTTACAAAATTCTTTCTCTTGCTTCCAAATATCTATATTCCATCACAGTTAAACTCTGTTTCTCCCTGTGAACAAACAACAAATATTTTCTGTGTAGGCCATGTGTGGCTTATAAATATAAGTAATGTTTATAGGAATGTTGCATATTTACTTTGGTTTGATCAAGATTAGTAAGAAATTGGCCAGGTGCAGTGGCTCATGCCTATAATCCCAGCACTTTGGGAGGCCAAGGCAGGAGGATTTCATGAGGCCAGGAGTTCAAGACCAGCCTGAGTAACACAGCAAGACCGTGTCTCTACAAAAAATAAAAATAAATTAGCCAGGGGGGTGATGTGTGCCTATAATCCCAACTACTCGGGAGGCTGAGGTGGGAAGGCAGGAGGCTCACACCAGGAGTTTGAGGTTGCAGTGAGCTATGAAGACACCATTGTGAGACTCTGTCTAAAAAATAAAAATAAAAAAAGAAATTGGTAAGAAATGTATAGTACCATGGTACCAGAACATTTTAACCAGTATATTTAGGACCCTAACACATTCCTTATATATGACTCTTATGCTGGTTAAATGATAGACTCTCGTTCATAAACATTTACTTGTGGCTTATCACCATTGAAATCTAGGAGGTTTTGAGTAACATATTGTTAAGCACCTTCAACAATATGTTTCCTATCCTGTTTTCTCTGGAGTTGTCTGTAATGGAAAGGAAGAATTATGTCTCAAATGGTTTTTCTGTTGAGAATGGAGATTTAAAAGTACTCAGTTCTTTTCCCAGCTCTGCCTTTGAACTCCTACTTTATGGTGAATGATACTCAGCCTTCTTGTTTTAGTGTTGAACATAATAACACATACTACCTGCCACTTAGCACCTATAAGTGGGTGTTCGGAAGAATCTTTTGACTTCATTTAATGAAACAATGCTGAATTAATCAAAAGCTTGCATCTTTTTTCAGGTAATGCCTGTCTATAGTTATGGGCCACCACACATTTGCCATCCCTTTGCTTATGGTTTGATTTGGAATGTCTCATTTTGTTTGTGAAAGAACATCTTCAAGGTACCCACATTCCCAAATGCTTAGATGATAACATGCTTTGACGCAAATGTAGAAAGTACCCAGAGATCAACACTATGATATAACAGGCCATAGGTAAACAGAATGAATGAATTTTGTGAAATCCGAGAAAGTCTGCATCAAATAAAGATTTAGTACTTAAAGATCAAAATTGGATAGGAGTACTGTGACCTTTCAGTTCAAGTTTTACTCTGTTTCACATTTTTCAACCTGTGTTTTACTCTCACTTATAGGTGATTGTTTGGTGATTAGGGGAAAATAATACTGCTGGTTTGAAAAATGAAGCAGCTATGGTGTTCTCTTATGAATGGCACTACATATAAATTTGGACTGTGATCTTGTTTGTGTAGAACATTCCATTAAATTTTATGGGTTTATGTCAGGATATAACAAAGTACATTGTTTAGCTTAGGAGGCTTGCTAACTTTGGCATTCAGCATAAGTTTAGTTACCCCAAGTCTATAATTAAGCAACAAGACACAACAACAGGCTTTGAATTTTAATGGCAATTGGCGAGATGCTTAATTGTAATTAAACCAGTGGAGATGAAGAATTACTTGCAAATATGAGTTGTGTGCAGACTAGCCAACATCAAGCAAATAGTGTCGATGATTTGCTATATTGATATAGACATATGTACATATAAAATATATATGTACACATACATATATATACACACATATGCATATATATACATACCTATCTGTACGTATATGTGTACATACACACACTTATAGCAGTATTTCTACATAGTCCTTTAAAAAATTGAGGCATCTCATGTCCTTGAACAACTTGTAAGATTGTCTTCTTGTCTTCTGGTTATAAATTAACTAAACTTTTAGACCACTTTTTTTTTTTGTCTGAAGAACAAGAACCCTATTTCCTCAACTCTGTATCCCCAAACCTTGAGTAATTTATGCCCATAGCAACTATTCAGTCAACACTGTTGAAAATATTTCTTAAATGGGAATCTTACTCCTTTTCCCTTACAATTTAAAAAGTACATATGAAAGAGCAATGGGGTTGCTAAATATCTGACTTTTTATAGGCATTTTTCACACTAAAAACTTCTCATATAGAAAAGTATTTGTGTATCAAAATAGTTTAGAATCATGGCTGCACTGATACTTTAAAAACAAATAAGCTTTTAATGCTATGCCTATTTAGAAAGTTGCAGAAGGGTTTGTGTACTGTGTAAAGGATCCTACCTCCTGCCAACACTGGCCTGACACAGCCATCCCAAGCAGTAGCAAGGAGTGGAGAACAGTCTCAGCTGCGGGTTGCCCAGGCTAGACCCCTGATCCCAGGACAGCGAACTTCTGCCTTTCCTGGTCTACGGCTCCTTTCTGACTGTGGTGCCAAAGAGATCAGGCAAGTTATGGTTAATCCACATACACAGAATTGACCAGAATTTGTGAGAAAACCACAGGAAAGCAGCAGTATCTAGAAGTTCTTAAGTATGTAGATTCCAAACCCTTGTTTGAATAACTCAAATCTTCCCTTTTCATCTCAATTTTGTGATATAAACTCATCCAGTACTCCTAAACCCTTCCCTCAGGAACCCTAGTGGCTCCACTTATAATTACTGTTTATTTAAAGGTGTGTGTCCTCTGTCTCTTCATAGTGCCATCATCATGGAGCAGTGGTCTCATCTCCAGCACACACAGTGGGGTAGGGAAGTGCGTTTCAGTCTCAGTTGCTACCTTAACTCTCCCTGCGTCTACTTCAACTCCATTCTTTGGTTCCTTCGATTCTTGTGGTTGAAAAATGCCAACTGTGCTATAAAGCTCATCTTGCTTTCTCTTCTTGTTTTGTCTCTTCGTCCACAAAGTCTAGCTGATCTCTAAATTTGGGGGGCAAATTACCAACTCAACCTTCTCATTCCTAGATTTAATGACTTCGCATCACTTTAACCATCTGAATCCATCTTATTCATACTGCCTGTATGAGTTTCTCATGGCTGCAGTAACACATTACCACAAACCTGGTGTCTTAAAACAACAGACTGGTTGTCTCACAGTTCTCAAGGCCAAGTCTGGTATCAGTTTCAATGTGCAGAAATCATTGATGTTAGCAGGGCTGCGCTCCCTCTAGAGGACTTAGAGACCCATCTGTTCCCTGACTTTTCTGATTTCTGTTGGTTTTTAGCAACCCTTGACCTGTGGCCACATCACTTCAGTTTCTGCCTCTGTGGTCATATCGCCCTCTCTTCTTCTGTGTGTGTCAGATCTGACTCTGCCTCTCTTTTACAAGGAGACACATGTGATGAAACTTAGGTTTTACGCAGATGATACAGGATAATCTCCCAATGTCAAGATCCTTAACTTAGTTGCATCCGCAGAGCCTCTTTTTCCTTATAAGGTAACATTTACAGATTCCAGGACTTAAGACCTGACCTTTGATGGCCATGATTCATCCTACTATGTTGCCAAATCAAACACTATCATGTCCAACATTGGACCGTTTAATATCTACCAAGCCTTCTCCAGCAGCACTAAAGTGCTACCTGTTTTTCTGCAATCTTAGATTTTACTCTAGTGCAGACCAGTTCTGCTATTTGAGTTTGGCCTCAGAATGCATTGGTAATTGCCCTTATTTTAACTCAAGAATTGATCTTCCAACTTTATAGCTAATTGACAAGTGAATTGAGGCAAAGATCTAAGGAGGGCCTTGATATGGTAAACAAGGAAATGCCTTATTAAATGAGCAAATGGGTAAATTCTCAAATTCAAACAATTCTTGAGACCAAAGCCATTTTATATCTCCTGGGGAAATCCACTTTTCAGTGGTCTAGTATGCCAATTTGGTCTCATACCTACAGAATCTCTCTGTAGATTCATGGGCACATCCCTGCATCCAGGGATGCTGGATAAGCCTGGATTTTCTACAACAGGAGATAATCATAAAGTATTCTATAGAAGATGCAATTGAATGAATATCCTATAACTCTCTCTGGTTAGAATTTGAAACATATATAGTGCTTACTATATATGTCTAGTAGTTTTCTAAGTGCCTGACATGTTTCATTTAATTCTCACAAAATCATATGAGATGATGGGGTAGGCAGAACAATGCCCTCCCCTAAGATGTCCACATCCAAATTCTCAAGACCTGTAACTACATTACCTTACATGGCAAAAGAGGTGTAGCATATATAATTAAATCAAAGATCCTGAGATGAGATTATCCTGAGTTATCCAAGTGGACCAAATATAATCACAAGAGTACTTAAAAGTAGAAGAGAGAGGCAGAAGAAGGTCAGAGCACTGCAATGGGATAAGGACTTGACTTCCACTCCTAGATTTACAGACAGAGGAAGAAGCCACAAGCCAAGGAATGCAGGCAGCCTCTAGAAGCTGGAAAGGTGAAAGGATGGACTCTCCCCCTAGAGCCACCAAAAGGGGACATAACTCTGCCAATGTCTTGATTTTAGCCAGTAAGACCCTTGTCAGACTTCTTAATTGCAAAACTGTAAGATAAATTTGTGTTGTTTTAAGCCCCCAAGTTTATGTTACAATGCTAACAGAAGATTAATACAGATGGTGACCATTTCACCTAACTTTACAAATTAGGAAAATGAGTCTCAGAGAGTGTAAGCAAGTTGCCTAGGGCCAAACAGCTAGGAAGTGGCAGAGGAGGGGTTCAAATTCAAGTAGTCAGCTTCCAGAGATAATGTTCTTGACCTCATGCTAATTTGCCTCTTAACTCATGTACAATCAACAACCAAATTTGTCTCCTAAATGAAGGCTTCCTTATCTTATGATGGAACCACTTGCTACAGCTGGAAAATTCTGGCCCACCAGGGACCCGCACTCCCGAGGGCACTTGGCAAATGGTGGAACTTCTACCACTAGTTGACGCTGCTGATGTCTTTCCCTTTCTATCTTTCATCACAACAGTTTCTCTATTACTCCTGCCTCTTCCCCAATCCCAGGATAATTACCAAAACCTCTCCTGAGATGATGATAATGAGCAGAGAAAAAAATAAATGGTAGTACTATACTTCTATACAGTAAAATATATGCTTTCAGAGCTTTCTACTACAGCTATTATATCATTTCTGTCACCACAACTGTATTCAGTACCTTTTACATGTAAGAGAACTGATGCTTAAGGGGATTCAGTGCCTTGCCTAAGATCTCCCAGGGAGTAAGTGGTGGGAGCAGTGGCCAGCCTGTGCTCACCAAGTGCCTCTGCTCCAGTGAAAAGGAAGTCTACATGGACTTGGTTTGATTCTAAGTCATAATACTTATTAGCTTAAAGATCATGGAAACATCACTTAACTATTCAGAGCTTCATTTAAGGAACCTACTAAATGGAGGTGAAGAGCCTACCTCATGTGTTTGTTATGAGAATTAAATAAGATAAGATGCTAAAAAGTTTGCCTCGTGCTGGAAGTTAACTGAATAGTAGGAGTTTTTGAAATCTTGCCCTCTAGTGAATCTAGAGTCTACTGTGGGTTAGTGATGAGGTCATTCAGCCATAGCAGTTATTTCAGAAATTCTTCCAACTCTAACAGATCCTGGGATTTACTTTATTCCTGGGTCATCAGTTCCCCTAATGAACCATGGATTTTTTTAAATGATGATGCTGGAAATGGGTTTTAAATACAGTAGATTCTTTTTTGTCCCCAATACCTCCAGAATAGTTGAAGAGTGAACACTTTGATGAGCGTTTGGCAATGTGGACTGGTTAATGTGCTCTTAGTTGGTGCAAGAGAAATGTAAACCACTACCTTTTAACCCACTATTAAGACTCTTGTTTTCAGGCTTTCAATGTTTGTAATTATACAATTTTTATTCTCTTTTTGTGGTTGGTGCTTCTTTGTAAATTAAACTTGGGAGAAACCTGTGATAACACATTGTGGTATTGCGTGGAACAGATTTCACACCCACTCAGTCAAAGTTGGTATCACCTTGCTGTTGACACCTGCACTTTGAAGGTGCTTCCCCCACAGGGATGTGTAATAACTGGACTGGCTGTGAGCTAGCTGGTTTCTTTTCCAACTTTATTTATGCTTTCTGTAAAGGCTTTTGGATAGAAATAGTATCATTCCTCAATTCTGCTTTTTATTGTCCTAGATGTCAGTGCTCACCTGCAGTTAGATCTATCTCCTAGCCCAGGGATAAATAGCAAAATCTTGAATTTGGAAACACCAGAAACACAGCAGTTACAGGCCCTGAGGGGCAGAAACCACAAATGAGTTTCCCTGACCTTGACTTAGTTTGCCACCAGGGGTTTAGCATGAGTTTCTAAGGAGAAGGCAGGAGAGGGAGGAGAGAACTAAGGTGGAGCTAGTTCTCTTTGCTTTCCCTTCCTGAGCACATATAGAAAAATAAATGCAACCCAAGCAAATCAGCAGAGAATTTTTTAAAACGGGTTCTTTATTTTTTAAAGCCGGAGATATTTTTATCTCAACCCAGCAAGCATAATTGGAATAAAATTAGAGCATGTATGGAATTGAATTAATCCGTGGATTAAATCCATCCAAGCAGGATAGCATGGTCATTATGGATCTAATCTAAACAAGAGTGTTGGCCCTGTGCATATGTGGAACTCTGCTGTATGAATACTAAGGATACAGGACGCCCTTTCAGTCCTCAATTTGGAAACTTCATCATGATAACACTGATTATCAGGTAAACTCGTAAATAGTACGAGGCATGCTTTCCCTCATCTCCTTGCCAAAAAAAAAATCTGCTTTATTTTTAAAATATTTGAAATAGCTCTAGGAATTATTCAACAGTTAATGAGTATCAGATGGTCACAGAAACAGTTACCAGGGATGACTACGTTCATTTTAAATGGATTGGAGGCAGGATCCAGTGAGCATATTCAATTCTCAATGAGCAGTGTTACAGAAATACTTTCCTGTACTGTGCTTGAATCAGCCACATAGAAGCAAACCTATTGGTATTTTGGACATATTGGGGTATGCAAATTGACACATAGTGGGTACTAAAACTACTGCATTAAAACGGTTGCAAATAATCTCATCATGGCTATTGTTCTATTTTTAAAAGTCACAATAATATATGTATATGAGAGTGATATATATGTGTGTGTATGTAAGATATATGTATGTTATTTTCAATGCATAATTATTTATTTGAATGAGTTATACTTGGGAGAATAAAGGAGTAGATTTCATAATTCACACATGACACTGAAATCCGTCTTGGCATTCCTAGAGTGAGCACAACAGTGTATCACACATACTTTTTTTTAGTAATTAGCCAAATTTGAAGGTGATTTGCTTAAATTCACCTCTAATGAGTCAAGTTAATGTCTCTAAGTAGTTGAAGATGTCTTATAGTAGTAAAGATCTATTGGTGTGATTGTGATTCAATCAATGAAACTAAAGTGAAAAATTGTGCTTTGGTTTTACTTCAACTAAGTGAGCAGTGATTA
Source organism: Daubentonia madagascariensis (assembly GCA_023783475.1). Lineage (NCBI taxonomy): Eukaryota > Metazoa > Chordata > Mammalia > Primates > Daubentoniidae > Daubentonia > Daubentonia madagascariensis. The sequence goes on along the minus strand of JAKFHU010002140.1, from coordinate 32,328,733 downwards.
ATTTTGTATTTCATAATTATGGTGTCCATGAATGGTCTTAAACTCATAGACAATCTGGCTTATAAAAAAGCCCAAGATAAAAAATATTGTTTTCTTTGTCAAACATTTCTTTATAAATAAAACACAAAAATAACTGGAATAATGAATTTTGGTGCATGCTTCCACAGGTATTTTTTATACATATCTTATGAAAAGACTTACTCTTTCTTGAGATAAAGAAGTATAGAAAGAACTTATAAGAAAATTCATAGAAAACAAATCTTAGATGGCTTTAAATAAGAATGATACACTATATTTTAAAATGCAAATATAAAAACTCACATTTAATTTGGAATGCCAAACTAATGGAACAGTAAAAGGTTGATATAACATTTTATTATCCTTATATTATTTAAAAGTTGAATATTTGCCAATGTATTACCTCTGATAACTATTTTGTCATCAATAGCAAAGTATGTGCATTTTAAATATAAAGAAGGACATTTTCTAGTGCTATACAAAAATCTATTTTTAAAATATGACATCTAGTCTTTAAACATTAATTATCTAAAAGTTAGCATTTAAAATGGAAATTTCTATGTATGATTTTGTTATATATTGACAGAAAAATGGAAATATTTTTCTTGTCTAATTGGAGGCTGTTATTTTCTTAAGAATATAAATTACCATATAAATATTTTATTTCTTACAACGTAAGATTTACTATTTTAATAAATGTTCACAAGATTAGGCTACCTCTGTGTCTATGTTGTCTTTATCTACTAGTTATTGCTGTGAATACTGAGGCAGTTGGTTGTTTCATAAGCTAAATACTTTGAAGTGCTACATGTCAGAAAAGCCACAGTGAGTACTACTATGCATTAGCCTATTAGATTAGATTCTTACTACATTAAAGTTGTACATGGTCCAGAAATATTTGCAGATGACTCTCTTACCTAAAAATTTCATACTTAATTTTAAATGTAGACTAAATTTGGAATAATTTTAAAAATAATATTATATTAGTTAGCAAGCTGGCATTAAATTATGTGTACTATTTTCAGTAAAACTACCAGTTAATAGATGTTACTACATAAGAAAATGAGATATTTATTTTAATTTGAAACAATATAAGATAGTTCTGTGTTCTTTCCATTCCACATATTACATTTTAATGAAAAAAATTTTGAGAGCCTTACATATGGGACATGGGAAGTTTGAGGTGATGAGTTCTTTTAAGTAAATATTAATTAACCAGTAAAAGCTTAGATTTAAATAGGACAACTATTTCATTGGTTATCTGTTTATGATCTGGCTCCTCAAACTTTGGTGTAGTCAATGCGGGGATTTAGTGATAGAATGGTACAAATGAATCAAATTAGACTCAGCCCATTACATTTTTGTAGAATGTGCCTCAGGATAAAGCTTTATTGCTAGGTCTTCCTGTGAGAAATGGAGAATTTAGTGATAAAAGAGTATTAAATTATTGGAACATTGAGAGAATGACAGAGAAGAAAAGACTAAAAGATAAATATATTTATGGCTGCATGTTTTAACTGTGAGAAAGAAAATTCTAATTTTTGAAATATATAAGTTCTATTATACGTCCTCTCAAATGGTAATAGAAGCAGCTTAAAACAAAAGGTATAATTTACATAAGTATGCATTTATGTATATATATTAAAAAACTGGATTATGATTTGGTAAACAGGAAGTATCTTACAAATATATGATAACAGCATTGCACAATTGAATGGCATAAACCTTATAAACCAATCTTTAGAGGACTCTGTATATTGTCTTTTAAGGATATATGTGATATGATTCTTATTTTTAGAATTTTATCTTCATATCAGGAAATGTCAAATTCAACCTCCTTATAATCCTCATGGTATAGTTCTAATGTGATTTATTTCTTGGCTGGAACTATCTCAAATTAAATACATGACCACCTTACAAATGCCTTGAGACACTTGTATCTTCTCAAAGTATTTTAATAGCATCTGTTCATCTACTTTAGGTTTTGTGGATATATAATACATTCTGATGATATTTACGCCTCACAGTCTGATTCAGGGTGCATACTTTATATCAGAGTGGATTTTCCTGCAGCATTAACCATAGGACAGGTATTATACCATAATATTTAGGTAAGATATCACAATCTATTCTAGTTTTCTAAATAGTTGGCAAAGATTAAAAATGCAGAGACAAAATTAATGGTATTTTCTCATGGCCCCTCTATTTCAACAAAAGTGTTTGGTAAAATTTACAGACTCAGGATTATGTTGAAATTCTCGTGTAATAGAACAGAAACAAACCATTTCTCCTCTTACTATACTCTCAACACTGTTCTGACGTCACATGTGTCTTTCCCCACACACCAGTTCTCCAGTGGACGCCAGCTGGGTGTCCTAAAATTCAATTCAATTCAATTCTGACGCTATCTTCCTGAAGTTATTGTCAGATCCCACAGGCTAAGGGGTCAATCCCATGAGACTGCCCCCATTTCAGACACTAATTGTGAGTTCATGGAAATTCTGACCAACCAGCTATACGTTGTAGCTTCCCACAACACTTTCCTGTGGTTCCATCATTTGCTAGGGTGGTTCTCAGAACTCAGGGAAACACTTTACTTACTATTGTGCATTAATTACAAAGGATATTATAAAGACCGTCCCTGGGAGTTGGAGTGTGGATGTATTAGGCAACCTGGAAGCTCTCCAAACCCTGTCCTTTTGGGTTTTCATGGAGGCTTCATGATGTAGACACGATTGATCACATCATTGACCACTGGTGATCAACTCAACATTCAGTCCCTCTCCTCACCTTGGAGGGTGGGGGTGAAGCTGAAAGCTCCAACCCTCAACTCATATGGTTGATTCTTCTGGCAGCCAGCTCCCATGCTAAGACTGTCCAGGAGCCCCCATCATCAGTCATCTCAACTGCATATGAAAAGACACACCATGTTGGAGATTCCAAGGGTTTTGGGAGTCGTGGGCTAGGAAACTGGGACTAAGACCAAATATATTTTTATTATACATCAAAAGATCACAATCCTAAAATTATTTTGTGATTTTTAATACTAAATATTCATTTACTATAGAAGAAAATGGCATAGTAATTTAAAAATGAAGCAAAAATAGTGATATCATCACAAGAAAGGAGAGAAAGAATAGAGAAGTAATAACTGAAGAGACTATAGCTGAGCAAACTGGTAAAAGAAAACACCTTAATACATGATATAAGAAGTTTGATGTAAGAAGCTCAGAGAATTCCAAGATGAATGAGTACAAAAAAAATCATACATAAGCCCATCATATTTAAACTGTTGAAAACTAAAGCAAAGAAGAATTTTTAAAAGCAGCCAGAAAAAATAACGACAAAGGATGAAAAATAAAACTTAAGCTGACGTCTCAATAGAAAATATTAATCCTGAAGAACAAAGAAAATTAGCATTGAAGTATTAAGACAAAAAGTCAATCTCAAATTCTACAAGTAAAAATACTCTTCAAAATTAAATTTTAAACACTTTGGACAAATAATACCTGAGTGAATTACTTACCAGCAACTCACTACAAAGTATATTATAGGAAGTTCTTCCAGGTGAAAGAAAATTATCACCAAATGGAAGCACATAACAAGACAGAGGTATAAAGAAAAACAGAGTTATGTAGAATATCAAATGTGTTCCATGTGTGCATAAATGTAATAGATTATCGATTATTTAAAAACAAAAGTAATAATGTCTCATGGGGTTTATAATATATTTCTTAAAATTATGTGTGTGTGTATATGTGTGTATATATGCATGTGTGTACATATACACGCACATACACCCAGAGCAAGTGAGCGAGAGAGGAGTACAGCATGAAGAACAACTGCTTTGAAAACTGTCAGTTCCTCAAACAATTAAACATAGAATTACCATAAGACCCAGCAATTCTTCTAGGCTTTTACCCAAGAGAAACGCAAACCTATGTGCACACAAAAACTTGAACACAAATGTTTACAGCAGCTTTATGCAAAATAGCCAAAATGTGGCAACAACCCAAAGTCCATCAAGGAGTGAATGGATAAACGAAAATGTACTATATTCATACAGTTGAATATTATCTAGCCATAAAAAGGAATGAAATTCTGACACATGATACAACGTTATGTTAGGACAAATAAGCCAGGCACAGAAAGACAAATATCACGTGTTCTCACTTGTATGTGGGAGATAAAAGTGGATCTCGTGGAGACAGAGAGTAGAATGGTGGTTACCAGAGGCTGGGAAGGGTAGTGGAGAGAAAGGGATAAAGAGAGGTTGGTTAATGGGTACAAAAATACAGTTAAATATTAGGGATAAGATCTAGTGTTCGGTAGCACAATAGGGTGACTATAGTTAACAATAATTTGTTGTATGTTTCAAAATAGCTAAAGGAGTGAATTTGGAATTTTCCCCCCAAAAAGAAATGATAAATGTTTGAGGTGGTGGGTATTCCAATTACCCTGATTTAATCATTATACATTTTATGCTTGTATCAAAATATCATATGTACCCAATAAATATGTACAACTACTATGTATCCATAAAAAATTTTGAAAACAAAGTCATTTGACATCAATTTATAATAAAAGTAAAAGTTCATTAAACATAAGAAAGATAACTGCTTTCATACAATAAAAAAGTTTCTACAATAAAACCTAACAGCTCACATCCCATTCAATAAAGCATTAAATAATTTCTACTGAGATTTAAAAAAGTTTATCTAATACCATCACTTTTATTCAATATTGTACTGGTAGTTTCAGCCAGTGCATGAAGTAAAGAAAAAGAAATTAAAGGTATGAAGATTAGAAACCAGAAATAAAACTGTTATTATTTGCAGACAATATGATTGTGAAAATAGAAAATCCAGAAGATTCTAGAAACACTCTGTTAGAATTAATAAGTAAATTGAGGAATTTTTTGGATACAAAGTCCCCATGCAAAATAATCTCTATTTCTCATATAAAAGCATTGAAGAAGTAAATAATGAACCTTTTAAAAATGCCAATTACAATACCACCAAATATCATCAAATATCTACGACTACATCTAACTAAAATATTCCAAGCCTTAGCACTGAAAAACCACCACATACAATTGAAAGAAATTGAAAAATATCCAAATAAATAGAAAGATATGCATTGTCATGAATTGGAAGACTCAATATTGTTAAGATATTACATCTTTTCAAATTGATTTAAAGATCTATTAGGAGCCAAATCAAAATCCAAGCAGTTTTGTTTTGTAGAAATTTACAAGCTGATTCTAAAATTTATGTGGAAATGCCAATGATTTTACAAAAAATTTGGAGGACTTACACTAACATATCTCAGGACTTCCTATGAAGATGTTGCAACAAGACAGTTGTGCTTTTGGTGAAAGTATAGACAAATTTAATAATGGAATAGACTATTGGTCTCAAAAATATATGGTTTTCTGAATTATGATAAAGTCACTACTGCAACTCACTGGGAATGTAATGGTGTTTTTAATAAAAAGATGTTAAATCAATAGTATACCTATACTGGGGGAAACAAAGGAACCATATTCCTAACCTCACACAATATATGTATACTAAGTTGAATGGGATAATAGACCCAAATGAAAAAGGCAAAACAAAGCATTTTGAAGAAAAGCTTCTAAAAAACAACATAAATGAATATCTATGTGATCATGGAGTAGAAAAGTTTTTGTACAGTATATAAAAAGCACTAACCACTTAAGAAATAATTGATCAGTTCTTAGTTCTTTCTTCAAGCTAAGAACTTCTGTTCATTAAAAGACAGCATTATGAGAATGAAAAGCAAGCTACTGACTGGGAGAAGATACCTGTAATACTTAGATCTGACAAAGAGCTCATGCCCGGAATACCTGAAGAGCCTATGAAACAAGAAAAAAGACTGACAAATTACTTAGAAATGGGCAAATAAATTGAAACAGCACTTCACAAAAGAGGATATCCAAATAGACAATAAACTTATAAAAAGGTTCTCAGCACTATTACTCATCAAAAAAAACAAAAATCCGAACTACAAAGTGATACTACTGGACTCCTGCCAGAATTGCTAAAATTAAAGTGATTGCAAATATTTAGTATTAGCAATGAGGTAGAACAGAGAGAACTTTCATATATTGCTATTAGGATGTCAGTTGGTGTAACCATTTAGGAAAACATTTCGGCAAAGTCTACTGATGTTAAACATATATATACATTAAAGCATAACATGTGCACTCCTGGGTATATACCTGAGAGAGTTGTTTGTTTCCACTAAAGCGACATGTACAAGAATATTAATAACAGCATTATGAGTAATACCCCCAAACTGGAACAACTTAAATGTCCGTCAATAGTAGAATGTATAAATAAATTGTAATATATTCATATTATAGAACACTACACAGCAACGAAACTAGCACACTATTGATACACACAAGAACTTGAATGGATCTCACAGATATAAATAAGGAGAAAAAGAATCCAGACACAAAAGAATACATGATGAATGGTCATTATATATGAAAGTTAAAAACATGCAAAATCTAATCTTTTATGACAGAGGTCAGAATAGTGCTTACCTCTGGGGAGAGAATATTGACTAGGAGGCAGTGTGAGTCTAAAGTGCTAAAAATGTTTTATTGATCTGGTATGTGTGTGTGTATACACACTGTAGTGTAGCTATAAACTTAATATTTGGGCACTTTAATATGTATAAGTTATACTTCAATTGAATAGAAAAAAAGAATGTAATCATAGACTAAAAAAGCACTTCCAAGGTTTCTTTCACAATCGCCCTTGCATTGCCATAGATATAATACTTTCTCCATTTACATGAAAAAAATGATATGACTATATTTTGATAAGCTTTTAGTATGAGAAACACAGTACTTTTTAACTCAAACTTAACTTTTCTTCTTAAATTTACCTATGATTTTGTTGTCCTAATTCAACTCAGGAGCACAAACGGAATATGAAGTCTTAACCTTCCCCTTGGATATGTTAATTTTGGCCCAGTTTCACAATTTTAATTTTATTATTAACCAGTGTTTATTTTATTTTAATCTATTTTCCCTCATTCTTAATAGCAAAAATATTAAAATTATATAAGATTGATCTATTTTCCATTGGTGTTGTACATAAGGAAACCTTGTTTTAAATAGTATATCTGCTGAAAATGGTGTTTTTAAATTTTTTTTCTTGTACAGTCTCATTACAGAACACAACATCTTTTATTGATATAATGTATTTTGTCAAGCATCAGAAACATTTGGTTCATTGATATGTTGCTGCTGTTGTTTTTCTGACATTTTATATCCTTTGGGGCCAGTGAGCAACTCTCATAGGCATGTCCCTTGGTAGCTTTATATTAGTGTAATTAATTCTCATCTTAAATTTTTTCACCTGCTGTCAGCCAAGAAATAGCTAGGAAAAGCTGATTTGCCAAAAGCTTGTGGATCTTAGATGACAGCAATGATGAGTATAACGTTGAGGCTCAAGTATATCCTTTTTTCTAATTATACAGTCTGTCCCCTGGAACATCTGTCAGTGGCATACATCAGGGAGGGCTTCAACATTAGAGAGAGAGGTAACTGTCTGGGCAAAGTTAGTATTTAAACTACCAAGATAGAAAGCATAAAGTCAGGCATGTTTTCTCTCTCATTGTAACACCTGTACTTGATCTATCATATATCTTCACAAAAATTCAAAAAATCCATGTTATAATAGCTTTGGCAATGAATGAGGAGCAATACTAGAAAAGAGGAAATACCTTCTTTTTTGATCCTAGAAATAAAATCAAGCTGGTGATTGATGTTGAAGTTATTTTAAAATATCTTGAAAGATTCAATTTCACATCCTTATTTTAAGTACTGAAATTATGCTATGTTATTCCTTTTCTATTTATTTGCAATTTAAATTATTGATAGGTAGAAAGTAATTGAAGAAAGCTATCTCCCTACTACAACATGGATCTCTCTCCTATGTACGCTGAGTCTGTGGACCTAGTTTTGATGGAAGATGCCCTACTGCTATGTATGGTTGTCATAAGCGACCTCTGGATTAATCCATGCTTCCTTCTGAGGCTTTCAGTTGAGTTTACTTGATTTTTCATTAAAAAAAAAAAATCTTCCTTATAAGGCCAGTCCCAGTGGCTCATGCCTGTAGTCCTAGCACTTTGGGAGGCTGAGGCAGGATTGCTTGAGGCCAGGAGTTTGAGACCAGCTTGGGCAACATAGTGAGACCCCATCTCTACATAAAATACAAAAATTAGCCAGGCATGGTGGCACACAGCTGTAGTCCCAGCTACTTGGGAGGCTGAAGCAGGAGGATCACTTGAGCCCAGGAGTTTGAGGTTGCAGTGAGCTATGATGATGCCACTGCACTCCCGCCTGGGCAAAAGAGCGAGACCCTGTCTGAAGAAAAAAAAAAATCTTCCTTATAAAGAAAAGAATCTTGGCTGTTTCTCTCCCTCTCTCATCTACAACACTGCCTCTCCTGACCCATGTTTCCTTGCTGCTTTTCTTTAGATGATGTAATTTGTCACAAATTATCACCTCAGTACTTTAAGACCTCTGTGGTATTAGTGACTTTTCTAAACTCTCTAAACTTTGGATTCCTCCCCTGTGAATTTAGGATAAACAGTCCCTACATTGTAAGCTTATTATGAGGAATGAATGGGTACAAAGAACTTGGCATATAGTAAATACTCAACAAATGACTGCTATCGGATTTACTTTTTAAAATTGGTAACTGCTCAAGAGGACACAGATTGTAACCTGGGCAGTGAGCTTCAAACTAAGGAAACTGAATAAATGAATAAAGAAGTAATTTTTGACCAGAAGTAACAGGAGAGTAATGCATAGATGAACTAATGTTGGGAAAAATAGGCAAACTGGGAATTCTATTAATAAAACAAAATCAGGTGGGCTGAGCTCTGCATAGGAATCATTGCATTTTAAAGGTTCATGTTCTGCTTCCTTTGGTAAAAATATACCTTTGTTTATCTTAAAGTGATTGAGTTGTATTACTCTCTGAAAGTTTACAAAACCACTTTGAAATGGCTAGAAATAAAATTCATTGGGAAATATTGGTGGATTGTAATTCTACTTAGAATACCTATTAATATGTATTAATAAAACTCTCCAAACCATCCAAACACTTAAGAGTATAGTTGTGATAACCAAAAGAAACCACAAAGATTTCAAATTAATATTATGGTTGTGCAGACACTCCCCATTGGTTTCAGTCTTGCTTCGGTTGACTACAGCACACACATATGTATTTTTCAATGGCCTTACACCAGTATAAGAAAGCTGGAAGATTAGCAGTAGCTAGGATGGAGCATATTATCCAAAATATCCTGCACAACAGAGAAAGGACCCGCTTTGGAAGGCATCCAAGCTCAAGTCCTTTAGAAGAGCCAAAACCGATAGAGAAAGGTATCAATTGGGAATGATCCCTTTATCAGAATTACTGAGTTTAGGTTTGGTCCGGAAATATTTCCATCTAAAGAAGTTTTAAGGAAAGTTTAACAAAAGAAGCAAAAACTAATATTTCATTCCTGACAGTATGACACAGAATATTCTTAGTGGATTCAAGCTTTCTTGAGCTTCTGAAGTTTTCAAATGTCAACAGGTATTTTTCCCTTGGTTAGAGCCTCTTCAAGTCATGGTTTATGTTTTAGCCACCTTGACTTTCCAAGAGCCTTTCATACAGTTCCAAATGTATAACAAGCATTCAATAAGTGTGTCTTGACTGAGTGAACAAAAGGGCAAGTTAGTGAAGTATAATGAGGATGATTTACAATTTGTTGAGATCACTTATGTTCCATACAATTGTACATGCTGATATTTTTACAATTGCTGTTTCTCTTTCATTGTTTCAATCACCAAAACCATAGCTGCCCATTCTCTATGAGACCAAAGGATAGAAATGTTTCTCAGACTACTTTTGCTAGGCAAATTTTACTCATTTTCTGTTTTATATAAACTCATGCTCATGCAGCAGCTGCATCCTAGTGGCATCCAGACTGCTGATTAATTTTATAGGAGGAAAGTCAGGCAGCATTACTTAATGGAGTACCTTTATCCAGAACTTCAGAGATTAAATTTAACCTTTTTATTTCTCCAACTTCTCACCAGTAAAAGGGAAAATTAATTAAAATGAAAAATAAAAGATTAAATTAAGGGCCTTTTCAAAGAAGATACTGCAAAACCAAGTAATAGCATTAGTAATAATAAAATTATGTTCCTGAAGGTATATTGGACAGAAAGAATGTAGTTTGACTGTTTGTGCTTTGCTCTTCTGAGTATTATGCCAGTTTTTTATTTGAAGAGAAGTCCCAAAAAAGTAATTAGTGTTTACATTTTGGAGCAAATTTCGTATTTAAGGTTTAATCAAGTTTTTTCCTTTATTTCTTTATGCTTCAGTACTTCAAAGCTTCTTTGTTAATTAATTAATTGGAAGACAAACTTCACATCTATTTATTAAAGTGAAGAACCAGGAAAAAAAGGGGTTTCTTAAGAAATGACTCTGAAATAAAGTGGGTGTGGCCTGAACATTGCCACTATTCCAGATGCTCATTGAGAAACCAGGACCCATGATCCTGAGAGAAGATTATAACCGTAGATTAGCTCATGCACATTTTTGGAAATAGCTTGTTACTTAAGTTCTCAGAACAATCCAACAAGGACACTATGTTAGTCCTCTCACAAAATGCTTTAAAAATGAGAAGCAGCAGCAAGTGAGATGTGGCCTTAAGCATTTCTTTTGGAAGAAGAAAAAATTATTTTACATAGCTTTTAAAACCTGCCCAAAATTGATTTAAAAAATTAGTCAAAATTGATAAAGAAGGTGAGTTTAGCAAAGTAACAATTACGCTTAATATTACAATAGAGGAATTTTTTCCATTGTTAAGAGTGATTATGTTTGTGTCGTAAAAATAGGGTGATTTTAAAATATACTTCCTATATGTGAATATGTGTAACTTATTTTCTGATAAAAGCAAATATTATAAACAATATATTTGTTGGATTTATCTATCTTTTAAGTAAGAGTTTTGTAATCAGACATCTATACAATTACACTTATTCATGAGGGTATAAGAAGGTTAATGAAGCACAAAAATAGCATATTTTTCCTTATTAAAATATGCAAAAATCATGCTGAGATGAGCTGAATTTTTTGTATCTAGTCAAAGTAAGGTACTACTTATGATGTGTAATTTTTTTTCAGATCTCTGTAGCTGTAGGGCTTTTTATAATAATTTTGTTTTATTAAATGACTTAGATCAAAACAGTGACCCAGGTAATTATATTTCAGGGAATAAATTGATATTATGTTATTTGTTAGTCAAGTGTATAATTTCACTTTTAGGTGAATTTTTAATCCTGTGTTAGGTAGAGGAGGAGAGCAAGAAGTTCCAAAAGTCAAAGAGGTAAGTATTAAATAAAACTTTTAAACCTTAAATCTCCCTTTAGATTTCAGGTAAGCCAACTTTTTTATATCCTTCACAATAATGCCAGAATAATGAAGACATGAATTCAATTGCATTAATTCAGATGAAATTCCTCTTGTCTGTGGCTGAGAGGGCTTATCCCTTCTCTTGCTCATAACCCATCATAACCTGTCAGCACTGCACTCCTTAGTTTCCTTCCCATGTCATTCTTGATTTTTGCATACTCAGACACTTGGAACCATCTAGTTACTTCTTGATAGAGTGCTTGGGAGGAATCTACAGGAGGAAGTATTATCCAGATGGCTATGCCAGCCTCCTCCCCCAGCGGCAACTGGTTAGCATCTTGGGTGTGCCAGCTAGCAGATCAAGTCAGTGAAGGGAGGCAATCATCAGTGTGAAATCCCTCCCTGGGCTTCATTTATACAGCCTTTTTTCGAAGTGTCTCCAGTTTACCCTTCTCTTGTTTTCAGTGCGTCTTAAAATATAAGGTTAAGGACAGCCTCCAGTACCTTGTAGCTGCAGCTTCTTTAAAGAATCCAGGTGGGCATCAGTGGGCTGTTGGAGGTTCTCTGTGATTGAGACCCTGGACATGCTGTGTTACCCAGTCAATGAGCATTATTTAAAGACCTAATACTTGGTCACTCTTAGTAACCCTATCTTTCATCTTAAAATTACCTCATTAGTGCCTTTCCTCCCCTGCCTTTCACAAATATCTGTCATTTGTTTCCCAGACTTAATGATCCACTCCACTCTCCTCTCACCTCCTCACCACACCACTTTAGTTCTGGGGATTTCCCACAAACATGGATGCTCAATATAGACATCCACATTTTCTTTCTTTACACCAGCCCAGATGTCAGTATCCAGCTCTAGTAGCAAGGTCCTTCCTCCTCACACCTTCTTGTGGAGTTCCACAACAACATTCCTCTACTTGACAGCATGGGGCTGTCTCTCCACAGGAAGAGACACCCACCTTGTTGGCACAAATATACTTATTGCAGAATAACCGTCAAGAACACTAATAAGTCTGTTTGAGCCTTTCATTGTTCTTTTATTTTTTTTACTTACATATTACTTGTAAACCTAATTTCTGATTAATAGTTATCAAAACCATTGTGGAAATACAAAAACTTATAAGCAAATGTTCATAGCAGTATTATTCGTAGTAAGCCCAACACTGGAAACAACCCAAATATCTATCACCTGGTGAATGGGTAAACAAAAAGTGGCATATCCACAGAATGAAATCCTTACTTATTGATTCCCTCAAAACATCATGCTATGTAAAAGAAGCCAGGCACAAAACACTAAATATTGTATGAATCAGTTTAAATGAAGTTTCCACAAAGGACACAATTATAGACACAGAAACCAGATCAATAGTTACTTGGGGTCAGGGATGAAAGTAAGGGTAGACTGTAAAGAGACACTAGGAAACTTTTCAGAATGATGGGAGTGAATTGTGGTTATGACTGCATGATTGTGTTAATTTACTAAAACTCATTGAATTGTACCATTAGAAGGTGAATTTTATGGTATATAAATTATTCTTCAAGCTGTTAAAAATAGTGAAGATACCTTTTTTAAAGTCACAAAACTATGATTTTGCATTGTTTCATTTCACGTATTTTTTCAGTTAAATTGTACCCCCCACACACACTTTTTATTCCAGCTCCAGTGTTCTTTGGACAAAGGTTCCTTAAACTTTAATGTGCACCTAGGATCTGGTTAAAATGGGATTGTTTTTCAGTAGTTTTGAGGTGGGAACTGAGATTCTGCATTTCTAACCAGCTCCCAACTTCTGCTCTGGGAACCACGCTTTTTGTAGCAATTGTTCAGTTGACTGTCCACTTGCTAGGCCTATGAGAGTCATGTGACTTCTATTATAAATAAGTGGAAACATTCATAATTTCACCCAACAGCTTATGACATGGAAAGACCTTGTTTAATGAATAAATTCTTTAGCTATGTCAGTACTAGGTCCTTTGCCCTTTAAAATATTCATTGGTGCCTTGTACTGCTTTCAGTGACCATTTAAATTAAACCCGATGATGGCTTTAGTCCCTCTGACCCCTATCAAAGGTCTGTTGTTAATATGGTTTTAGGTACAACTGTCTCTGGGAACAGAGAGTTCTGAAGAAGCAGTTTACCTACATAAACTTTTCCATTAGAGGTAATGCAATTCAAATACCTGACGCTTTTGTTTTAATTTTAAATACGTGTGTCTGGAAGACATACTGAGTCAATTTGAAATTCTTTTTTTCCTGCCCAAGTACTGTTTTAGGTTCGAATATGAAGGGCATTGTAAATGGTGGCTGTCTTAGTCCACTTGTGCTGCTATAACAAGATATCTGAGACTGGGTAATTTATACAGAACAGAAATTTACTTTTTACAGTTCGGGAGGCTGGGGAGGCCAAGATCAAGCCACTAGCATTTGGTGTCTGATGAGAGCTTCTTGCTTCACTCTCAAATGGTGGAAGGGGTAAAAAGTGCAAAAGGGATGAACGCTGTGTCCTCACATGGCGGAAGAGTGTAAGAGAGCTGGCCCACTCCCCCAGGCCCTTTTATAAGGGTCCTAATTCCATCCATGAGGGGTCAGCCCTCATTACATAGTCACCTCCTAAAAGCCCCACTTCTCAATATTATCACATTGGTCATTGAGTTTCACCACAGGAATTTTAGGGGACACACTCAATCCATTGCAGAGACTTAGAGAGAAGGCACGGCATGGTAGAAAGGGCACTGTTCAGAAACTCAGGAGAGCTGACTGCAGGTAAGTGTTCTGTGGCTACCTGCATGTGCCACTGTGAGGATGTTAACATATCTCATCACCTGTAAACTAGAAATGTCTTTGCCATAGATCTCACCCCTTTGACAGTCTGTTGTAGCTTTTGACTTCAACATTTCTAAAAAACCATTTTGAAATGCACAAAATTAATATATGCTAGAGAAAGCAATTATATTAAAATAGAATTTTCAAAGTGTAAAAAAGATATACTGATATATGTGCTTTTTGAAATTGATACATTAAGTAAAATCTACTAGCAAATCTACGTAGCGATGACAAATATTTTGAGATCTCTGCAATAGCTAAATATATTATGAAAATATGTATAATTTTTGTTCATAACAAAATGTTAAGTATTGATAATACCACTGTAATTTTCTACTTATGCTCATAATTGAAGGAAATGCTAAAGTTCGGTAAAAGACTAATGAAAATAAAGATTTAGTATTTCCCATTTTAGCTTGCAAATTCTCTGAATCTTATTCACTATAGTTTGGGCATCTATGGTCCCAAGATTAAGAACATCTGCACTAGAAATTCTCCAAAATCTAAAATTTAGCAATTAACTGGTGATGATTGGAGTAATAAGTTAAGGTTTCAATCCTGTTACATCTTTAAATAATTTAGAAAGCTATCACATATTTTCCTGAGAATGAACCTACTGGGATAGGATAGTGTCTTTTAATCTCTTTTATTATAGATGAGGGAACTTGGATAAAGCTGAAGTGGCTTAGCAGAATTCTTATAACTGCTTAGCGGTAAGTCCTTTGACATTAGATCTGACAGTTTCTGGGACTCTTTTTTATATCATCTTTCAATTTAGGAAATTAAATGGGGGAATTTTCTTATTCGTGTTTCACTATATAATTTTAAACATTACAAAATTACTTGTTAGAGACCTTCGAACTTTAGACCTAAAAGATAAATTTAAATATTTAGGCCAATCCTTTAATGTTATGGATAAAAAAGTGAGGTTTATTAAAACAACAGTTAGATAACACTGTAACACCTACTAGAATGGTCAAAATCTAGAACGCTGATGACAACAACAAATGTTGGTGAGGTTGTGAATCATCAGGAACCCTCATTTACTGTTGCTGGGAATGCAAAATTTTACAGCAACTTTGGAAGACAGTTTGGCAGTTTCTTACAAAACTAAACATAATCTTCCCATGTAATCCAGCAATCATGTTCCTGAGTATCTATGCAAAGGAGTTGAAAACATATGTGCACATTAAAAAACTGCACACAGATGTTTACAGCAGCTTTATTCATAATTGCCAAAACCTGGAAGCAAGCATGTCCTTCAGTAAGTGTATGGATAAATAAACTGTGATACATCCAGACAATGAAATACTATTCAGTGCTAAAAAGAAATGAGTTATCAAGCCATAAAAAGAAATGGAAGAACCTTAATTGTGTATTACTAGGTGAAAGAAGCCAATCTGAAAAGGCTACATACTGTATGATTCCAACTATATGGCATTCTAAAAAAAATGTGAAGTGATAAAGACAATAAAAAGATCAGTTTCTGCCATGGGTTAGCGAGGAGGGAGGGATAAATAGGTGGAGCACAGATTTTTAGGGAGTGAAAATAGTCTGTATGATGCTATAATAGGGGACACATGTCATTATGCATTTGTCCAGACCCAGAATGCACAACACCAAGAGTGAACCCTAATGAAAAGGATGGACTTTGTGTGATTATGACTTGTCAATGCAATTTCATTGATTGTAACAAATGTACGTCCCTGATAGGGAATGTTGATAATGGGGGAGGTAATGCATGTGTAGGAACAGGAGGTATATGGAAAATTTTCGTACCTTTCTCTCAATTTGACTGTGAATCTAAAACTGCTCTAAAAAATCAAGTCTTTTTTTAAAAAACTAAGTGAAGCTCATAAACATCAAGTGTCATGCCCAAGTCATGGCGCATGCCTTTCTAATTTGCCCTGCAGCATCTTATCATGAAAAGGACAGGAATGAGAGGTTTCTCTGGAAATCCAAGAAAGTCAGAAATATTTGAAAAAAAAGAATATTTTTGAAAGCTAAGAAATAAGGCTTCCTGTCTGTAGGAATGGATTGTGAACCAGCCTAAAGAAAGAGCTCTTTTGAGGGTTGGTTATTGACATCATCAATGTCTGATCAGGTCTGGAGTGTGAGGAGGAGGCTGTGAGACAGAGATTACACAGGGCCAGAATAAGAGAGGGCTTAGGTGGTGTGGAAGCCTGGTAAGGACAGAGTGATCGACCTCCAAGTCAGCTAAGTGGGAGATCTCTAAACAGCATGGCAGGCTGGCAACAAGCTGGGCGTCACTGTTAGATTGCCCAGTAAGCAGGCTTCATTGAGCAGAGTATAATGTGAGATATGGTATTATCTTCTTGAAATAAATTATGGGAAGGTTGGAGCTATGACTACCATAATTTGTGAATTTGGGAGGTAATGATGAAGTGGGATTTTTTTGAAATCATGTCTTAGTAAGATTGAGTACAATGACCAAGATCCACTAATCTGTAAATACATAGGAACATAAAAATGATTAAGATGTGGATTATGTTTTTAAGAATCTTATAATCAAAAGGAGTTAAGAGGTCAGACTCTTGATTCAAATCCAAACTCTGCCAATTCACTAGTTGATTATCTAGTTGTGTGACCTGGTGAGTCTCTTCCTAATAAGGTGTATGTGGATTATAATGAAAAAACCTTATAGGGTTGTTGTGAGAACTAAATGGGTTTATTGGATAATTGGCTGTGTTTGTTCACAGCTATCAGTCAACCTCATAACCCATTTAGCCATGAGTTAATCGACACAGTCTTCAGGAACTGCAAAACTTAAGAGTCCTATACAACTCTGTTTCATGCTCTGTTGTATTAAAATCCTTTAATCAATCATGCACCATGACTAATCTTTTACCCTAGATGCAGAGTTTGAAATTGTTATAAGCTTGTTTCTGCTTTTCTACAAGTTTCTTTACCTGTTTAGTTCTGCTAGTTTTTACCATCTCCATTGGTAATAGCCCCTCTGTTCACATTTGTACGATAATTGATATAATTGTAAAGTAGAGTAGAAAAATGAAGTCCCATTTAAATATTGTGAGTTTTGCTGTTTTTAGATATTATGATAAACTCTTCATAGCCTGCACCTGGGACAGCCAGGCAATTTGATAACACCTAGAGATGGGAGAGGAGGCTATTAACTGCTAGGGTGGTTATTGGTCATTAGTATTCATAAAAAGGCACATGGTAAAAGGTTTTTAGTCATGTATTCTGAAAAGAGAAATAAATTTCCAGAACCCAGATTAAGTGGTTTTTCTCTACATAAAGTATTTTTCTAAATATGTGCACTTTTATCAATTCATCTTGACATATTATTTTACTGTAAAACATAAAATAGGTGAAAATTTTTGCCTGAATTGTGAAAAAATAGGTGTTACTCTCAGACTTTTAATATAGGACATATATTCAAGTGAAATAGCACTGGATCAATTCCTTAATTTATCAAAAGTCAAGAACTCCAAGGGGTTTTAAAGTATGCATTAAAATGTTGTCTACATCCTAAGAAGTAGTTAGAGTGGAAGAGAGTAAAATGAATTGATGAGCAGAGTATCCACAAATTATACACAAGGACCCAAAATATATTTCTCACTTGATATAGGAAATTATAAATTATATCATGCACCAAATTACTGTATTTATAATGTGTATGTTTTTCCTATATCAATAATAAAGTATTAAACACTAACATAATTTATGGATTTTTTCTGTTTCATATCCAAACATTGCCAACCTCGTTAAGCCAATCCTTACCTGGAAGAATTTCTAAAGTAACAAGTTAGCTCAATGTCTTATCGACTTGGACACCAATCTTTCAGTATGCACTTCCAATTAATGGTAGGTGTGTTGTAGAATCATGCCTATTCAATAAGAGAGTGATGTCAAATTCTAGCCACCAAGCCATATTTTCATTACTAATAGCTCATTTTGGTTCTGTTGACAAAAGCTGTTTTATCATTCCTTAGATGCAGACAGTAGTTTTTCTAATGTATTAAAGAGTCACAAATGAATTTAATATTGTAATTTTAAAGATATAGAAAACACTAAATTGAGGTTTTTAAAATTAAGCATAGTATAAATTTTTCATTAGACTAAAAATAATTAATGTAGCACTTCATTTCCAAATGATCAATTGATGGAGAAATGGTACAGGCAAGGAAGCGCAGAAGGAGGAAGATGGAAGAAAGGACAGAAGGCAGGGAAGGACGACAGAAGGAACAGGGCTGAGAGGTAGAGAAAGCAGAAAGATATTTAGGGGCTTGACGGATACACGTAAGTTACGATAAATGGTTTTATCTTCTTTAATTATTTATACTGCAAATCACTTGAGCTATGAGTTGCTACCTGCTGTTTATATTTATCTTTAAATCTTTATTCACTAATTTGTTTCATTCATTCCATAAATGAGTTAATCAAGACAGTCAGCTAAGTGGGATTGCAATGTGCTGGGATTGCAGGCGTGAACTAGCACACCCAGCCTGCTCCAGTCTTTAAACCATCACGTTATCCGCTCAGAATAGGTCACCAGACACAAATTGTTCCTGGGTTCTTACCAGCATTATGCAGAATAATGTCATTTCTGTACCAGATGAAACCCCACCATGGCCCTGGGAATCAAGCATTTTCCTTACTTCAATGACATAGTATTGTGGAAGTTATTAAAAATAAAATTGTAAACTCAAAACATTTAAAATATCTCCCTGACTTGGCAGCAAGAAACAATCTTCCCAGTCCCACTGTATTCAGATCTGTAATTCCAGCCACTTCCTTTCCACTCACTCCTTTGTTGGCAAGTGGTATAGGAGAAGTATATCTTTCCTGTTTTAAAATGTGTATATATATATATTCAGTGATTATTTTCCCTGGCCTAAAAGTCTTATGTAACTACCCGTATTTTTTTCCCACATTATAAAAAGCTAGAGGAGAGAAATGTTGCTTTAATTAAGAGCCCCACACAGGAAAATGCACATATATTATCAAAAAGAAAAAAAAATGCCCACTTAATAGGAGGAAGTAAATGAATATGAGGATTATGTTGCTTTGATACCTCTTAGCTTTCAGAGAGAACATTTAAGGTGAGTAATCTTTACCTATTTCTAGGAATCATCAAAACATTATGAGGCCGTTGAGCCTAACTTTCTACCCAGTAGGGTTAGCAACTGGGGGGCATTTATCAATTTATGGGTTTGGTCAAGAAGTAAGTTAAAATATTGGTACAACTCTAGTTCTTCTCAATAGTCAGAATGGGAATAAGTAGTGCTTAGGTCCCAGAAACTGATTTAAGAAATATCATTTTATGCTCAGCATGAGTGGCTAGTCCACTAAAAGTGGCGCACTGTCTCGAGTGAACTTAGAATAAGTTATGGAGCATTATTTTTTAAATTTTATTCCTTTGTTCTTTATCTTTCATCATCCCTTCCCTTTTTCTTTTCTTTATAATCATCTGTGCCTCTTCCTCTTTCTGAATTTAGTGTGCTATGTTAGGTTGAATAGAAGCTCACATAGAAAACTGTAAGTGCATTGTATTCCAGAGGAAAAAAAAATCACCCTAAGTAAGTACTAAATCTGGTTTTGTAGAATTCGGGAGATCTATCACTGTGATAGAACCCCCAGAATTCTCTTCAGGAGAATTTGAGAATTTGCTCCTCAAACATAAAATTGTTGGGCAACTTTCATTTCAAGAGTATTAGTAAATATGCTAATATTATTAAAAAGCTGCTATTTTTAGAAAAAGGAGTCTAGACTAGTTTTATTTTTAATACTTTGATACATAAAAATTAAAGAATATTTTCAGGGTGTTATAGTACAATTTTATAAATTACTGCATTTCAGTAACTAATTATTACTATTAAACTAGATTATTTTGAAGTTGTGTTTGTTTTCCACAAAATATGATTTGTCATTGATGCTTACATTTATCAAAAATTTGAGTGCCTAATAAATCCCAGATGCTAAGATGCTCTTTAATTATTTTTTGTTCACATTTTGACTTGGAATGAAAAAGATAATTTATAGATTAGTATATGTGTGCATGTGTATGGGGGTATTCACACATTAAATTAAATGAGAGTATACACGTGTTACATGAAATAACTTATGAAGGGCAAGTATCGTGACATATTCTGGCATACACTCATTTGAAAACACATTTGTGCCCAAATTGTACTCAAAAGTTTATGTTAATAACCCATATAATTTAATGCCCCATAACGAAGTCTTGTGTTAACCACTAATAAAAAAATGTAAGACATAAAATTTATTTTAGGATTTTCTAAATGTACAAATACATATATTCTATATTAATTGTTTTACAAATGATACATTTATATACCAATGTGATACTTGAATTTTATATATGTATATACATTTTTATGCATTATATACATTTTATATACATGAATTTTACATACATGTACACATATGTTAATATACACTAATAAAAATTGATAAATATATGTATGTATTAATACATTTCTATATTAATTTTATATACATGTGTATATGTATGTTTGATATATACTAATAAAAACTGATTAATTTATCTTGTTTTAGGAGGATTCTTTTTTTTTCCCAGAATATTACAGGAGTACAAACGTTTTGGTTACATGAATTGCTTTTGTACAGTTTGAGTCAAAGGTATGTGTGCCCATCACCCAGATAGTGTGCACTATACCCATTAGGTGTGAATTTACCCATCCCCTCCTTCCCCCTCCCACCTGCTTGATTTCCGTTGAGTTTTACTTCCATATGTACAAATGAGTGTTGATCAAACACTTCCAATTTAATAGTGAGTACAAGTGGTGTTTCTTTTTCCATTCTTGCAATACTTCACTTAGAATGGTCTCCGGTTCTATCCAGATTGTTACAAAAGGTATTAGTTCACTATTTCTTTATGGGTGAGTAGTACTCCATGGTATACATATACCACATTTTATTGATCCACTCATGTATTGATGGACACTTGGCCACCTCTTTGCAATTGTGAATTGTGCTGCTATAAACATTCGAGTGCAAGTGTCTTTTTTATAAAATGACATTTTTTCCTTTGGGTAAATACCCAATAGTGGGATTGCTGGATCAAATCGTAGGTCTACTTTTAGTTCTTTGAGGTATCTCCATACTATTTTCCATAGAGGTTGTACTAGTTTGCAGTCCCACATAAGTGTACAAGTGTTCCTTTCTTTCTGCATCCATGCCAGCATCTGTTGTTTTGGGACTTTTTGATAAAAGCCATTCTCACTGGAGTTAATTGATATCTCATTGTGGTTTGATTTACATTTCCCTAATGGTTAGAGATGTTGAGCATTTTTTCATATGTTTATTGGCCATTAGTCTACCTTCTTTTGAAAAGTTTCTGTTCATGTCTTTTGCCCACATCTCAATGGGGTTGTTTGATTTTTTTCTTGCTGATTTGCTTGAGTTCTTTTTAGATTCTGGTTATTATCCCTTTATTGACTGTATAGCATGCAAATATCTTCTCCCATTCTCTGGGTTGTCTATTCACCCTATTGATTTTTCCTTGGCTGTGCAGAAGCTTTTAAATTTAATCAGGTCCCCTTTATTTATTTTTGTTATTGCTATGATTGCCTTTAGGATTTCTACATAAATTCATTGCCTAGGCCAATATATACAAGAGCTTTTCCAACATTTTCTGGTAGAATTATTATAGTTTCATGCCTTAGGTTTAAGTCTGTTATCCATCATAATTAAATTTTGTGAGTGGTGAGAGGTACAGATCCTGTTTCAGTCTTCTACATGTGGCTATCCAATTTTCCCAGCACTATTTATTGAATAAGGATTCTTTTCCCTAGTGTATGATTTTGTCTGCTTTGTCAAAGATCAAATGGCAGTGTAAGGATCATTTTATATCTGGGTTCTCTGTTCTGATCCATTGGTGTATGTCTCTGTTCTTGTGCCAGTACCATGCTGTTTTGGTTAGTATAGCCTGAAGTCTGGTAAAGTGATGCCTCCTGATTTGTTCTTTTTGCTTAAGGTTGCTCTGGCTATTCTGGATCTTTTCTAGTTCCATACAAAGCATAGAACTATTTTTTCAAGATGAAAAATGATGTTGGTATTTTAATGGGGATTGCATTGAATCTGTAAATCACTTTGAGTAGTATAGACATTTTAACAATGTAGTTTCTGCTGATCCATGAGCATGATATGTTTTTCCATTTGTTTACATCTCTGTGATTTCCTTTCTCAGTGTTTCATAATTCTCCCTGTAGAGATCTTTCATCTCCTTGGTTAAATGTATTCCTAGGTATTTTATTTTCTTTGTAGCTATTGTGAAAGGTATTGAGTCTTTGATTTAGTTCTCAGCTTGACTGTTGTTGGTATATAGGAATGCTACAGATTGTGTACATTGATTTTGTAGCCTGAGACTTTGCTGAATTTATTTATCAATTCCAGGAGTCTCTTGGTTGAATCTTTGGGGTTTTCCAGATATGAGATCATATCTTCAGCAAAGAGCAATAGTGTGACCTCCACTTTCCCCATTTGGATACACTTAATTTCCTTCTCTTGCCTGATTTCTCTGGCTTGGGCTTCCAGCACTATGTTGAATAGAAATGGTGATAGTGGGCATCCTTGTCTTGTTCCAGTTCTGAGTGGGAATGCTTTCAACTTTTCCCCATTCAGCATGATGTTGGCTATGGGTTTATCATATATGGATTTTTAAATTTTGAGGTATGTTCCATCTATGTCCATTTTGTTAAGAGTTTTTATCATAAAAGGGTGCTGAATTTTGTGAAATACTTTTTCTGTTATCTATTGAGATTCTCATATGATCTGATTGCTCTGGCTAGAACTTCTAGCACTATGTTGAATGGAAGTGGTGACAGTTGACAACCTTGTCTGGTTCCAGTTCTAAGCAGGAATGCTTTCAATTTTTCCCCTTTCAGTATGATGTTGCTATGGGTTTGTCATTTATGGCTTTTATAATTTTGAGGTATATTCTGTCTATGCCTATTTTGTTAAGCATTCTTATCATAAAAGGGTGCTGAATTTTGTCAAATGCTTTTTCTGCATCTGTTGAGAGGATCGTGTGGTCTTTGTTTTTGCTTCTATTTATGTGGTGAATCATATTTATAGATTTACATATGTTGAACCATCCTTTCATCTTTCAGATGAAGCCCACTTGGTCATGGTAGTTTATTTTTTTGATGTGTAGCTGAATTTGGTTTGCTAGGATTTTATTGAGAATTTTTGCATCTATATTTATAAGAGATATTGGTCTGTAGTTTTCTTTTTTGTTGTGTCCTTTCCTGGCTTTGGTATCAAGGTGATATTGGCTTTGTAGAACAAGTTGGGGAGGATTCCTTCCTTCTTGATGTTATGAAATAATTTCTGCATTATAGGTACCAGTTCTTCTTTGTAGGTCTGATAGAATTTGGCTATGTAACAACCTGTTCCAGGCCTTTTTTGGGGGAGAATTTTTATTGCTGTTTCAATTTCATTACTTGATATTGGTCTGTTCAGGAGTTCTGTTTCTTCCTGTTTGAGCCTAGGGAGGTTGTGTCTTTCCAAGAATTTATCCATTTCCCCAACGTTTTCAAATTTATGTGCATAGAGATTTTTATAGTAATCAGAGATGATATTTTGTATTTCTGTGGTATCAGTTGTAATATCTCCTTTTTCATTTCTGGTTGGGCTTATGAGGATCCTTCCTTTTCTGTTTCTGGTTAATCTAGTGAGAGGCTTGTTGATTTCATTTATCTTTTCAAAGAACTGATTTTTTGTAATCTAATCTTCTGTATAATTCTTTTGTTATCAATTTCATTTAATTATGTTCTGGCTTGGTTATTTCTTTTCTTCTGGTGGATTTGGGATTGGTTTCCTCTTCCTTTCCCAATTCCTTTAGGCAATTCATTATATTGTTGATTTGAGATCCTTCTGTCTTTTGGATGTAGGCATTTAAGGCTATGAATTTTCCTCTTATGATGGTTTTGCTGAATCTCACAGATTTTGATAACTTGTGTCCCCTTTGTCATTTATTTTGAAGAATCTTTTGATTTCCATCTTAATTTCTTCTCTGACCCAATAATTGTTCAACAGTAGGTTGTTTAATTTCCATAACTTTGTGTAGAGTTGAATATTTCTGTTGGAATTGATTTCTAATTTTATTCCATTGTGGTCTGAGAAGATACATGGTATAATTTCTATTTTTTAAAATTTCTTGAGACATATTTTGTAGCCTAGGATGTGATTAATCTTAGAGAATGTTCCATGATCTGATAAGAAGACATATATTCAGTAGTTTTGGGTTAGAATGTTCTATAAATGTCTGTTAGGCCCATTTTTTCTTGAGTCCCATTTAAGTCCATTGTTTCTTTTTTTGTTTTCTGTTTGGAGGATTTGTGCCATTGTGTCAGTGAGGTGTTGAAGTCCCTAGATATTACAATGCTGCTGTTTACCATTATGTTTAGGTCAAGTAGGGTTTGCTTTATGAATCTGGGCATATCTGTATTAGGTGCATAAATATTTAAGATTGTTATGTCTTCTTGTTGAATTGTTCCCTTCACCATTATATAATGACCATCTTTCCTTTCTTTACTTTTGTTGATTTGAAGTCTATGTCATCTGATATGAGAATGGCTACACCATCTTTCTTTCAGTTTCCATTTGCATGGAATATTGTTTTCCATCCCTTCCCCTTGAGTCTGAATGAGTCCTTGTAGGCTAGATGTATTTCCTGGAGACAGCAGATACTTGGCTTGTATTTTTTATCCATTCAGGTATCCTATGTCTCTTGAGTGGGAAGTTCAAACCATTCACATTTATTTAAAGAATTGATAAGTGGGATGGATTTCTGTTCATCCTGTTGAGTAGAACTTTATTGCTTTGTTTTACCTCTTCAGCCATTGTGCTATCTGGGCTCTTTCATTTAATTTTTAGGTGATTTTACACTGGTGGGTGTCTATTGTGCTGATCTGTGTATAATGTAGTTCTGAGTACTTCCTGCAGGGCAGGTCTGGTCTTGACAAATTCCCATAGTGTTTGCTTTTCTGATAAAGTCTTTATTTCTCCCTCATATAAGAAACTTAGTTTTGCAGGATACAAAATTCTAGGATGGGCATTATTCTGTTTGAGAAGACTGAGAATGGGGTCCCAATCCCTTCTGGCTTGTAAGGTCTCAGTTGAGAAGTCTACAGTTCCTTTGATGGGTTTTCCTTTGTAAGTTACCCGATGCTTTTACCTTATGGCTTGTAGAAGTGCCTCTTTCCTGTTTACTTTGGCCAGTCTGATGACTATGTATCGTGGTGATTGCCTCTTTGTGATGAATGTCCCAGGAATCTTTTGAGCTTCTTGTACCTGAATATCTAGATTTCTAGCAAGGCCAGGGAAATTTTCCTCAATTATTCCCTCAAATATGTTTTCCAATCCTTGTGTATTTTCTTCTTCCCCCTCAGTGATGCCTATGATTCTTATGTTAGGCCTCTTTACATAATTCCATATTTCTTGTAGGCCTTGTTTGATTAATTTATCTTGTTTTAGGAGGATTCTTTAGAATTAGATTTGGGCTATTCTTTGATATATTTTGATTGCAGTCTTCTTTGATTTCAGTTGTATTTATGTTGGCGTCATACATAATAACATTGAAGTGGATGACCTGTGATTTTGTGGTGGTCAGAATTTTACATTTATTGTACACTGGCTGTCTGTGCAATTTTGATAATAAGGTTGGTCATTCAAAATCATTCTGAAAGGGAAATGGCTTATAGATCCATGTTTCAGATTGGCAGAGACTGAAGCTATGGCTTGCTTACAAATCCTTAATTTCTTTACAAGAAGTCATCACTGCATGTTTGGTGCTTTTAGTGGCCTTTTATTAGCCCCTAACATCAACTGTCTGAATTTGTGTATCTGATATTGGATAAAATGTTTATGTTTCCTACCTTGGGGAAGCTCAGAAACATGGCAATGAAAGTGAATTTCAAAGCCCTTGGAACCAAATTACAGCTGTATATAGCTTTTATATTTCTTAAGTTTTTAAAAACAAACCTTCATTAATGGAAATTTCTATAACTTTTTAGATATACTGATTCACAATGATAAATATCTTTGTTGAGAGGTATATCACTGTGATAGAATTCTCTTCAGGAACAATAGTCTTTGCTCCTCAAAAATAAAATTGCTTGGCTAATTTTATTTCAAGAGTATTATTTATGATGCTATTATTGTTAGGTAAAGGAGCCCAGACTAGTTTTATTTTTAATACCTTAATAAATTCAAATTAAATAACATTTTCAGGGTGCTATAAACCACACAGTTTCCTTTTTTTAAACTCTGGTTTTTAAGATCTTCTAATCAAGACAATCACTGAAAGACCTGTTTTTACTTAGCAGGAGTAAGTGGTTCTCAACCCTATCAGGCATCAAATCCACTTTGGACAGCAAATATCTTAGACTGACCCTTTACTATTTTGACATGAAATTCATAGACAATATCACCTGCTTCTAGTCATAATAAAAAGGTTATAATGTAATATTCTACTATAATATAAAGAAAATATTGAACAAGAGTACTTTCAAATTTAAAATATAGGTATTTCAACATTTAAATTATCAAGCATATCCACACAAGAAACATTATGATGCCGTATGCTTCCACCATAGGTGGAATCACTATGAATGCAACAGTTACAAATGCAGATTGATGTAGGTATTTTGCATTGTGTATTCAGGCACCACTAATAGGAGTGCCTTGGAAGATGTGATTTTCTTAAATGCTAAACAATTCTTGGTAATGGTCAAATAAAACAAAAGATAGTCTTTCTTTGATTTAATGGTATTTGCATTTTTGTAAGAACTAGTATACATGTATATACTATACTATATATACTATGTATATGTAGTATACATTTGTGTATGTATATATGTATAAAACACAGTTACTATTTAAATCTTAATAATTTTAATATGCCTTCCCCACATGAATGTATGTGTATATGTGTGCTTGTATATATCTAATGGAGTTGTGATTTAAGTGCAGATATTTATAATTAGGTTTTTCACCCACACAAATGTTCTGTGGGTCACTAAAAATTTGTGCAGGATGCAAAATAATTCCTTCTTGCATGTACAACTATCTCACCCGCTGTAGGGCACAGCATCTGTGACTTCTGTATACTAAATGCCAGCAGCACTTACCTTTACACACCAACAAATTTCAAAAATTCCTCTAGGATGCATTGTCATCCCTCTTAATTACCACTGCTGGAGATAATTCTTATTTTATGCCATTCCATCACTTTGTATCTACTCTGCAATCTACTTTAACTTGGCTTCCACCATCTCCTCATCCACCCAGCCTAAACTCTAAGAACTATTTTAAAACAGTTCTCACTAAGGTCCCTAAGGACTATAAGTTGCTAAATGCTCATATCTACCTTTTAAGCAGCCTTAGACAGATTCCCCACCTGAACCACCTCAGTGACCTCCATGGTCACTTCTGATGCTACTTCCGATTCTCCTCCCTGCTCTCTGGCTCTTTTTGCTGGCTCCTCTTCTAACTAATCTTTAAATATCGTAGTTCCTTAGGGCTTGATCCTAGGCCCTTTCTAATCTCGCTCACCTATTCCCGTGGTTAAAATGTCCAACTAAATGTGAATGGCTTCTATAATTAGATTTCTAGCTTAGATCTCTCTCCTGAGCTCCAAGCTTGTATATTAATTCTACTGCCTACTCAGAAGTTCCACTTCACTGTCTCACATGCATCTGAAATGCAATATGTCTGAGACTGAATTCATGTCCTTCCACCCAAAACCTGGCTTCTTCCAGCATTTCCTGGCTCAGTAAATGCATCAACATCTGCCCGATTCCTCATGCCAGAAGCCTAGGTGCCATCCAGGACACATCTACCAGATCATATAGTCAATCTGTTACCAAGTTCTGTATATTCTACCACGTAAACAGCTCTGAAATCCATCAACTATTCTCCATTTTCATTTCCACTATCAACACAGTAGTCAAAGTCATCCTCTGTTCTTGCTGGGGCCTATGTTACAGACTAGTTCTTAACCTGTTTTTTCAGATGTTTCTCTTCTTCTAATTACCCCCTCTAGAAGTCAGTCAGAATGAGCTTTTAAAAACATCCAAATCTCATCACAGTGCCCAATTTCTTTGATACATTACAGCAGGAGTCTGCAAGATATGGCCCTTGGGTGAAATCTAGACAATCCCCTAGTTTTGTAAATAAAATTCTATTGGAACACAACCACACTCATTTGTTTGCATATTATCTATGGCTGCTTTCATATTAAAGCAGCAGAGTTGAGTGCTTGCAAAAGAGACTTCATGTCCCCCTAAGACCTAAAATATTTACTATCTCTTTAGAGAAAAAAAAATTGTCAATATATGCATTAGGCACATACTAAATATGCACTAGGCCAGGAGCGGTGGCTCACGCCTGTTATCCTAATACTTTGGGAGTCCAAGGTGGGAAGATTGCGTGAGCCCATGATTTTGACCAGCCTGAACAACATAGTGAGACCCCATCTCTACAAAAAATTTTTAAAAATTAGCCAGGCATGGTGGTGCATGCCTGTAGTCCCAGCTACTCAGGAGGCGGAGGCAGGAAGATCACTTGAGCCCAGGAGTTTGAGGTTGCAGTGAGCTATGATGATGCCACTGCACTCCAGCCTGGGCAACAGAGCAAGACCCTGTCTCAAAAACAAACAAACAAGCAAGCCAGAAGATGCATTAAATTTAATGAATTGTTTTATATCATATTCTCCAAATACAGCATAGCTTTCCTTACTATATGAACCCTAAGACGCTGCATGGTTCTTCATAATTTTTCTTGTAGACAAAGACCTCGTGTTCAGTCCAGACTTCGTGTTCTGTTCATACTTCAATCATGTGAATAAAATCATTATGTATTTGGCATCAATGATAATGGACTCCATAGTAGTTATTTGCAATATCTTTCAAATGTGTGCTCTTTGAGAGC
The DNA here is from genome assembly GCA_023783475.1 of Daubentonia madagascariensis. Taxonomy (NCBI): domain Eukaryota; kingdom Metazoa; phylum Chordata; class Mammalia; order Primates; family Daubentoniidae; genus Daubentonia; species Daubentonia madagascariensis. Next base: position 32,299,469 of record JAKFHU010002140.1, on the reverse strand, counting down.
TTCTAGCTTCCAGCTAACTGTCCCAGACTCAGACACTCATGTGCTGGCACCCAGGTTTGATATTCCTTTTAAAGGGAATGCCAGGATACTGTGTCTGATTTTCTAAAACAGTTTAACAGTCCATCCTCCAAGTGTATTCATTATTAAGTAAATATTTATTCAGAATGTTCTGTCTTTTGATTATGGCTGTGATTCCCTACTAAGGTGGTAACTCTACACACAAAGCTCTCTAGAAGGTGGAAGAATACCTCATACAGCTGAGTTGCATTTTGTTAAATTGTCTTGCCATCTAATATGCCAATTGAAAGTGCCCAGACACACAGAATGTAGGGATTGTTGATAAATTTGATATCATTTTTGTGAAGTAGTAACCTGTTTTATAGATGGAAGCTTTTATTGTATTATGATCAGGAGAAGCACTTTCATCAGTTGCTATGTTTGGATAATTGAGTATCAGACTTTTAGATTAATGCAAATAACAGAGGCATAAGTCCCTTTTGGTTTAATATACTTTATACTTATTATAATATCCATTTTTATTACTATTATATGCATACATTATCATGTTATTACATATATAAATTGTTATTATCATATTTAGCAGCTAAATTTGACAAATAGATATCCCCAATTCTCATTAGTTTTTATAGTTTATATTTCTGCATCATTTTTTAGATGAAATAGTCTTTGAAGTATAAATTATTTGAGGATAGCTTGTTCTAAAAGCCATTTAAGTGGTAAAGGGAGGGTAGTCCCACAGGAAAGTAAAATAAATTTTCAGCCGACACACAATCCATGATGATTCCTCAGATACTCAGTTTTTATTCAAGACACTCTTTCTGTCTGCAAATTCTAAAATATGAATTCATTAAAATAAAAGGCAATTTTATATGTCTCTGTGGAGGACTAGGCAGAGAACGTCCTGAAAAAAATTGACATTCATTCTATATGAAGTTTACCTAAAAGGCAATTTCACTTGCCTGCACTAGACACTAAGGCTGATAAAATCCATATGCAGTTTTATGTATATTTTATCATATAATCCTTCCTGTAATTTCCACGTAATCATTGCTGTTGACAATTCTGAAGATGGTTTTTAGGTGTCCTCTTCCCCTTGAGTTATTCTTTTTGAGCATTTTTATAAAGACCTTATTTCCTAATGTTCAATTATATCACTGTCCTCTCACTGATCTTTTGGCTTCGGGTAGTCTTCTATTTATCCTAAGAATAGTTTACTTTAGGAAAGGAGTGGGAGGTGGTCTACCAGGCAGAGCAGAATCAACAATCTCAAATTCAGGTGGTGAGAAAAAGTAATGAGTCTTGCAGAATAATACAGACATACTTTATATTTTTTAACTCCCCCCCGCCAAGCATCTGACTTCTCTGTGTTTCTGTCAGTGCCACGCATGATTCAAATGGACCTAGAGCCATGTTTCTCTGCCTTAAATCCTTTTTTCCCCCCAGCACTCAACTATGCAAAAAGATCTTGTGCTGTAGCAAATCGCCTCAGCAGTGCATTTGCTTTCACTGCTTGCAGGCTCCCCTCTGCTTAAAGGAGAACAACAGCTGAGTCTGGGAAGGAGAGAAAGCAGGCTTCTGAGACATCACATCAATGTCACACGAAGGCATTGATGTGACTGCTCTATCCTTTGGGCTCATATGCCCTATGAAACCTCAGATTTGAAAGACAGAATGGATATCAGAGGGAACAGCATGAATTTGAAATGAGAAATATCAGACGGGGAAAAAAAGTCTCCAACCTTCCATCCCTAAATGGACTTGAGTTAAAGAAAAAGCCAAATGATGCTGAGATTCAAGTAGATGTAGAACAATTTTGTACACTGATGTTGCATAAAAAATTCACTGGAAGTTGTTCATATGCGGCAAATAGTTATTTTGTATTTACTATATATGCACAAGGCACTCTTTGCCTCACATCAAGTCATTGTCAAATGATTAATGCTCTAATTAATTACACATCTGTCTAACAGCAGAATACTGTATAGTTTTAGGAAACAATACTTCAAAATTACAGTTAGCTCAGAATTTTGCAAATGTCACACCAAGGTCATTGATGATGCTGACTTTCTCTCAGCTTACTCCATTCCACACAGTCATAAATCTAATATACACACACATACACACAAATATACATCTCACTTCTTAATCCCATATTTCAGTTACTTATATAGGCACATATCTAAACAGCCTTCCCTGAGACACAGGAAAACACAACCCATGCTTCCACACAGCACTTAAAATGGGAGCTTGCAAGATGTATACAATTAAAAATTGTTTATTAGCTTATTCATAGCAAGATTGTTCACTGTCCTATGTCCATATTCAGTTCTGACCGCATCCCCCACCCCATCCCACCAAAAGACCAGTCGGACCTCTGAGTTGTGGAATAGTGCTATTCAAAGTTCAGTTTCGATTTTTTTCTCATCTAGTATTTTCTGGACCAATTGTCATGAGTTACAATTTCAATAAGGTCATCTGTTTATGATCAACATAATTAAATTCTGTTAATGTCAAACTGTTTCATCACTGTATATTTTTCAGGTCCAAGGCTGAGATAAATACCAGCAAGTTTCTCAGCATTTTCTAGAGCACACATTATTAATTAAAAAACAAATTCTTACCTGTTTGTTTGTTTGTTTTAGATGACAGCAAACATCTCTGTGGAATTAAATTGTCCACTACATGCTCTTAATATGCTTTACTTTTATTACTACTCCAGGGAAAAATGTCAAAGACATCTTGAAACTGGGATTTGTTTGTTTGTTTTCTTTTAATAAGAAAACACAGCAATTCAAATCAGTTTTTTTTTCTTTCATGACAATGGAGAGTTCCTTAACAATCAAATATGAAAAAATAGAGTCATTCAAAAGCACCAAGAAGATATAAAAAGGGAAGACCTTTCAGACTACCGCTTATCGAAAGACAGATAATGCTGTTAGCAGGTACTTTTATAACTCAAAAATTTTACCGTTTACTGATAATCATCATGAATTTTCCTAATTCATTATTTCCTTGTTGTTTTATGTCTTTGAACAAAAGACTGCTTTTTGAAACAACTTCGACAGTGATTATTAAACAAAAGATAATTTAGTTTTTTGAAGACTCCTAATTTCCAAGACAACTTTTTCTTACTGACTCTAAACATCTGTTTCTACAGAATAGACACACACACACTCACTCTCTCTCTCTCACACTAATTCATGACAATCTCTTTAGTTTTTCCCCAAGACTGATAATGTTCATTTTCTTTGGTCAGATAATAAATTTTAGTAGTGAAAAAACAGAGTGCAATTTGTCTTCAAAGCCAGTACATAACATTGAAAACAAAAGACTGACATCAAAGCTTGGTCTGCCTACTAATGTGATGTGTTCTTTCTTGATTAATCACCTACCAATAAATATTTGTTCAGTTAGTTTTCACTGTGGCTCCTCTCCCAACCCCCAACCCCACTGTTCATATTCTGTAGATATTTTAGGAGAAACTTGTGTCACCAACAAGTTTTGAACTCATCTCCCCAATCATCAACAAACATTTTTACAAAGGGGGGACAATTACATGTGACAAATTAGTTGGTTGCCTCATTAATCCATGTCCAGAAAGTACTTACTGAGGAGCCATAGCCATAGTTGTTTCAAGAGCTGTACTAGGCACCCTGTCTAGAAAGATGAATAAATATAACCCATGTACTCCAGTATCTTACAATCTAGAAGGAACAAGCAGAACCATAAACAATTAAAAATAATGTAGCATCAAGAAAAATGCATTCAATAAATTTATCTACAAAGAACCACCAACTGTGTTTTCACACATACTATCTCATGTTGCCAGGTGGTATCATTATTCTAATTTTAGAGATGAGAAAACTAAGGCTGGGGAGGGTGGTTATTTCCCAAAGGTTGCTGTGCTGGTAAGCAGCAGAGTCGGGAGTTGGATCTGGTTTCTGTGATTCCAGCCCCAAACCCTGCACCACAGAGAAGAGAGGACTGAGTCATGCCTGTGGAAGGCAGTATTTGGAAAGACTAGACTGAGGAGACACTATTAATCCAGACACAGAATATGGAGCAATAGCTTGAATGTCCTCACAGGAGGAGAACAGCAGTGAGAATGTGTTAGTTTGCTAAGGCTGCAGTAAAAAATACCACCAACTAGGGGTCTTAAACAACAGAAATTTATTTTTCACATTTCTGGAGGCTGGAATTCTGAAATCAGGATGTTGGCAGGGTTGGATTCTCTTTGGCTTGCAGATGGCTGTCTTCTCCCTGTGTCTTCGCATGGTCTTTCCTCTGTGATTGTCTCTGTGTCCAAGTCTCCTCTTTGTAGAAGGGCATCAGTCCTATTAGATTGGGGCCCACCCTCACAACCTTATTTGTCCTTAATCACCTCTTTAAAGACCCTGTCTCCAAATACAGTCACATTCTGAGGTACTGGGGGTTAGGACTTCCACATATGAATTTTGGGAGGGACACAATTTTATCCCATAACAGATGGTAAGAGGCCCCAGGAACAAAGTATGGGGGCATGAGGACCCACAGTCCATGCTCAAGCTCAAGGCTAGAGCAGGGTAGACACAGGACTGGATAGGAGGTGAGCACCAAGATGAAAAGGGAAAAGTGAGTCAGGATCAGAGTGGAGAGGTCTTGAAGCCATCAGCAAGGTGTTTAAAGGAATTATCTCAGGTTCTTCCTGAAAAATGATAATTGAGAGTTGAAACACAATGAATTTTGGTAACAGTTTTTGGCATAACCTGTTTTTTATATATTAAATGATGCTTAAATAATTTAAGGATCTTAATTTTAAGCTATTTACTGATGAAAAATATGACTACTCAGTGGTACTTTGTATTTTATTTCTAAACATTTTATTGGTTATTTTTCTAGGAATTGCCATTATTTTTAGACAATGCTGCTATATAATTTGGACATACATAAAACATTTTCTTACTAAGTATTTGGGGTTATGTTTAGTATCTGTATGTAGTCCACTTTATATAAGCTAAATTTCATTTTATTTGCTATTTTTTCTCAATTCATCAATATTTCAGGAGAAAAGTCACATCATTATAGAACTTTTTCTATGCTTAGTAAAATACTATCTAATGATTGCCGTATATAGCAAAGTCTAATTTTTATGGGATACATGTTCACTGAACATTAAATGTATGCAAATTCATTACAGTGTATTACATGAATTTTTTCTGTGACTCACTTTATATACAGTGATTGTGTTTGCATCCTAAGAAGTAATCCCTGTTTGAGCTGTATGATAGTTGAGTAGTTACCATGGTGGGCTTGCTTCTTTAGTCTTTGCTTTCTTGTTTTGGTTGTGCTGCTTTTCTCTGTTCTCTAAGCTGCTATTGCTATTTTTTTCTACTTCTGATGGTTCAGGAGTATGAAGGCAAAAATTTAAAAAGTGCTTGTTTTCTTACCGCCCCTCTTCCATGATAAGAATCAGGGGTGTGGGAAAGCTGAACTTGTAAGGAGGCTGCAAACCTCATGGATTAATGGGATTTAATTTCCCACCATCATGTCCCAGAAGGTCTAAGTCATTAGTTAAGTTAAATAAAGGAAATAATTACATAATGAAAAAGACTTTATAGAAAAGCTTTCTTTTTTCTTTTATTTTTTTAATACACCCCTTATATATAGTCCTAAAAGGCCTTTCTCTCTTCTCATAGCTTAACAAACAACAGCGTATGGCAGCATTTGGCAAGTATAACTGCTGGTTAAATCCAGCCTGCCCCTGTTTCTACAGTTAAAGTTTTATTGGAATACAGCCACACCCATTCATTTTGGTGCATACTGCCTATGACTAAAGTTTTGGCAATATCATGGCAAAGTTGAGTAATTAATACAAAGGCTGTTCAGCCTCAGAGATGAAGTTATTTACTATCTGGCCATTCACTTTGGTTTAGGGTAATGAAATTTTAATTGCACACAATAATGTACATATTTCAATATGTGACAATAAAGGTTTTGCTACATTTATGCAGTACATTTTTGAAATTAAAAAACTAGTAGAAATACAATTCTAAAAAGTTTCATCAGCTTGCAAATTTTAGGTGACTTTCTCATATAAAGGAAACACCTATTTATAGAATAAAATGTTTTAAGATCTATCTGGTTTATAGGAAATAGCATAAACTTCTATTCTAGTAAATTTCCACTAATAAAGACATACCTTGAACACAAGCTGTGAATGTGTCAACTTTTCCACTTGACAATTGTACCAAATTGCTAGAGGTGGCTCTTTAATAAAAGACATTAGAATATCCAGTTGAATATTTTGGGAGGAGGGGTTGTTTTGTTTTGTTTTGCTTGTTTTTAGTTCCCTGCTGCTAAGGAACATAAAACAACAGAACTCATGAAAGCAGACAGTAGAATGGTGGTTACCAGAGGCTGGGGGGTGGAAGGGATGGGGAGATGACAACCAAGGGGACAAAGCCTCAGTTAGATAAAAGGAATAAGTTTAAATCTTTTTTTTAGATCTGTTGCACAGCGTGGTGAATACAGCTAGTGATTGAGTACTGAACATTTCAGTATCACCAAGAGAGCAAATCTCAGATGTTTTCATTGCAAAAAAGTTCAAATATTGAGGTGATGGATAAGTTGATTAGCTTGATTTAATCATTCTACATTGTATTCAAAAATCATAACATCGCTTTGTATCCCATAAATACATAAAACGATAATTTGTCAATATATAATAAAAATAAATAAATAAGATTTTAAAAATAAAAAGAAAGAGGCAGCATCTACTCAGCTCCAAGCTATTGTTGTGTCAAAGACTATATTATAGGGCCTGAGTTGCTAAATCTTTTGATTTTTCAAGAGAAGCTAGAAATTGCAATTTTAAGTGAATTTCTCCTGGTTTTTAAATGTAGAGTCAGCTGGCTAAAAATAAGAAACAAAACCAGTATGAGAGGCAAAGAAAATATTTGTGCACAAGATTTGTTTTATGATGTTAGATTTACAACTAACAACAAGCCTGATTTTTGATAGCCTTCTTGCAATGGCTGTTGGTTTAGAGCATAAGTCAATAACTCTCTTCTATGATTTCTTTTTCCACTACAAAAATGGCCTTGATCCTAGCTTATCTCATGAAATGGGATTTTACTGTGTTGTTCATAGTTTTCATTTTTTTCTGGAAAATTCCAAGGCCCATGTGTGCGAGATAGCCAGTGATGAGTTGTGACATGATTCCTACACATCAGTTGTCAACCTGAGTGATGCCAGACTGAAAAGCTGTCATTTTGTACCAGAAACTTCTTTGCTTTATTTCCTGTTGTTCCAGCCGTCCCAAGTGATGTTGGTGTCTGAGTGTGGATCAGAGCTCCTGACCTCCCATCCAAGGGTTCCATCCAACAAAAGGAAAATAGACATAGTTCACCATAATTGTTAATCTTTGTATCACACTTGCCAATTTTGTTTTTCTTTCTTCTTACTTTTTCTACCTCAGTTCTCCCTAAAGTGCACTGTTAGTAGAGTACTTTCTTGTTTGAATATTATTCCCTGTGACAATTGTATATCTTTTTACTGTAACCATTTTGATTTATAGTATATTTTCTCATTTGTCACAAAGGCCAGATAAGGCTTCAGTAACATTTTCTATTTACCTTTATTGGGCAGTATATTTAATTATACTCATTCTCTAGGGAAACATAGTACTGTGTTAATTTTATGTTTCAATGCCAAGATATAAACACATTCAGCTTGTCATCTGACATCCAGGGAACTTTACTTTTCAAGCGGGCCCTCTAAATGAATGAGTTAGAGTCAGGCTCCTCGTTTCCTTAATGCATACAAATCTTAAATTTCTGGACACATTTTTTACACTGTGGGTTTCAGTGAACATTTATAAACTTTACTTGAAAGTATCCATGAAAGAGTTAAAAAGTAACACTAATGGATGGCAGAGGGGTAGTAAGGTCAAAGATCTTGCCTGACATGTAGGCTTTTAGAAATCTGCCATCCTACTATGCGTCAGCTATTGCAGAAGTTCACAATAGACTCTCTCACTAATAATAATCCCTTTGCTTGTAGGGAGATATTGTAGAAAGTGTTTGAAAATAATATTAGTAAGAAGAATACTTTACTAAAAAGTAGATAGGCTTGTAAAATTCCTCACTTGAGCTGGGTGTGGTGGCTCACGCCTGTAATCCTAGCACTCTGGGAGGCCAAGGCAGGAGGATCGCTTGAGCTCAGGAGTTCGAGACCAGCCTGAGTAAGAGCAAGACCCAGTCTCTACTAAAAATAGAAAAATTAGCCGGGCGTGGTGGTGTGTGCCTGTAGTCCCAGCTACTTAGGAGGCTGAAGCAGGAGGATCACATGAGCCCAGGAGTTTGGGGTTGCAGTGAGCTATGATGACACCACTGTACTCCAGCCCGGGGTGGCAGAGCGAGACTCTGTCTCAAAAAAAAATTCTTCACTTTAAACGTTTATCCCACAACTGTCCTCTGTAGACTGCCATATTTTAGAGAGTTCCAGAGGAGTAAGATGAGGCTTCCAAACTTACAAAAGTTATAATTTAAAAGTTGGGGGTGGTGGAGTATAGAAATGGAAGGAGAATAAAATTGTCAGCTCATTAAGGCCAGAGTATCTAGCAGACTATATTAAATCTCACAATGCTTGAGATCCCCAAATATTAATGCCACCTAATTTTTGTTCCTGTTCATAGCAACTTATAGCACATTCTCACTGGAGCCTCACAATGACTCCTTGAAGTAAGGGGGCCATTCCCATAGTATACTCAAAGGGGACACAAATTTGAGACGTTTTATGTTTATCCAAGGCCACCCAGCTATAAAGAAAGGGCCAGAAATGGAGCCCAGGACTTCTCTACACAAAAAGCAATCCTTCACAGCCACCTACGAGAATAGCTAACCCTTGTGTGTGAGCAAGCATTTTTCATCAACACTTTGCAAATCCTTTACTTCATCTGGCTTATGGACTGAACAAAAGAAAAAAATAGCATGCACTTTCAAATGCAAGCACATATATGTACTTTGGCACAAACATTAGTACCAAATCCACATTATAGTTGGTACATATGAAAACAAATGAGACAAATTCAAGATAGTCTAAAAATTTAAAACTAATTATTCTTCTCTAATCCTTTATCAATCAATGATGATCATAATGTGATCTGAGGTCAAGTTGCATCCAAATCACCTTGTATCCTTATTTGAAATATTCATTCTCAAGCACAAGCCCAAAACTAATTAATCAGCATCTCTGTGGTGGGACCCAGGAGTAAGCCTTTAACATTTTCCCAAAAGGAACAATGAGGCACACTGAAGTGTGAAAAATACAGCTAGCTGTATGGAATTCTGGTATTTCATATACAGGTGGTGTATTTATTTAATTCTGGAGCACTTAATTAAGTCTCAAAAAATATATTAGGTTATTAAGTATGAAATGTCTGATTTTCTTAAGTACTGAGTTTGACAGTTGATATTTCTGACATTTCACTTTGACACTTCTTATTTTATTTTTATTGTGAAGGTACATCCTCATTCTTTCAGATGCATGCTTTGGCTTGTGATTATCTTTCAAATTTTTTTTAGAGCAATTTTTGTGAAACCATGGATGAGTCAAAAATTCGTGTTATTTTCTAATATGAGTTCCATCGCGGAACCAATGCAGCACAGACAGCTCGAAATATCAATGAAGTGTTTGTGAAGGATGTGGCTAATGAACACACAGTACATTGATGGTTTGAGAAGTTCCATTCTGGCGATTTTAGTCTTGAAAATGAGCCACATGGGCGACCTGAGACCAAGGTGGATAATGATGAGCTGAAAGCTGTAGTGGAAGCGAAGCCATCTCAACCTACACGTGAATTAGCAGCAAGGTTTGATGTTACTATTCCAACAATACTGGACCATTTGAAACAAATTGGCAAGGTAAGGAAGCTGGATAGATGGGTTCTGCATGAATTAGATGAGCGTCAGAAGAGAAATCGTCTTGGAGCTTGCCTTTCTTTGCTGTCACGACATGAAGGCAAACCATTTCTACACCATATTGTTACGTGTGATGAGAAATGGATTCTTTTTGACAATTGCAAGTGTTTGGCACAATGATTAGATAAAGATGAAGTGCTCAAACACAGTCCAAAACCGAATATTCATCCAGAAAAGCTGATGGTGTCTGTTTGGTGGTCCAGCGCTGGTATTATCCACTACAGCTTCATGAAACCTGGTCAATCGATTACAGTGGATGTCTACTGCAACCAATTGGATGAAATAATGAGGATGCTTGTGATTAGGCAGCCGAGATTGGTCAATAGAGACAGGCCAATCCTCTTGCAAGACAACATTCAACCACATGTCACACAAACTACAGAGGCTGGACTTGGAAACTCTCTGTCATCCACCATATTCACCAGACCTTGCACCCACTGACTACCACTTCTTCCAGGCTTGGGACCACTTCTTGCAAGGAAAAATACTCAATTCTCAACAAGCCGTGGAAAACACCCTTTGTGATTTCATCACCACTCGCTCTCCAGGTTTCCTCGCTGCTGGCATAAACAAGCTACCGTTAAGATGGCAAAACTGTGTCGATAGTTTCGGCACATACTTTGATTAATTGTACTACTTCTTGTTTGAGATATAATAAACTAAACTTTTGACTCAAAATTGGACATTTCATATTTAATGAACTAATATAGCCTTCTACAGAGGACAGTCGTTCAATAAATGTTACAAGTGAGTGGAATTAAGCACCACTTAATTCTGGAACAGACATAGGTGGTTAAAAGAAAATGAATAAAGCTAGCCAGTAACTCTACCCAAATTTCCCTTCACTCAAATATAGCTCTGGAAATTATTAAATAGGAGCAGCTTAGTTCTTACATGTTTATTGCAGTTACTCTTATTGGATATAATTAGTAAAACAAGGGAACTCCTAGATGACAAATTGTAAAAAAGAGAGATAGAGTGGACGGCAGAGTCAAGGGAGGTTAATATTCTTTAGAAAGATAAAACTTGGCAAAAATGAGATTTGGGGGAAAATTAAAGGACAATTAAGGAAACAAAATGTTAGAATTAGACCTTTATCCAGGCAACAGACTGAAATGACTGCAAGAATTGATGATGGAGGTGGGACCCATAAGGGTTATAAAATCAGAACAGCATGTAACATCTGGCCAAAGGCCAAAAACAGGGATAAGAAGCCTCTTACAGTGTATATTATTTGCAATAAAAGCAAAAAAAGTAATAATGTAAAGGCATTCATTGAAATAGTAAAAGGAGGAGATTCTGAAAATTGTCTGATGATCAAAGGATGATAAATGTTTCTTAACAAACGGCCCTCTTATTAACTTAATGTATATATAAATGTTGTTAGTCTTTTTCATTTAATGTACTCTTGTTTTCTTGTAAAAAAATAGCAGTATCTCTAAGGACTTTCATATGTTCGTTCTAGAATGAATGGATGACATCTCTTCACACCAGTTCACCATAAGCTCTTAAGTCCCTCAGATCCCCTGAATTTTACTGGAACCTTCTAAAATTAGAGAACACATAAAATTCCAGTGCCTGATAGCTGATGCTTTAAATTTGAAGTGATCCGAATGACTAGGGAATGGTTTAGAAGACTTCCATGGATGGACTTTATGATGGCCAGGGAATCTGTGAAGGATTCTAAAAAGAAAGGATCTAGTTTGACAGAGTAAGGGATGTCGTTTTCCAAGTGAGTTACAAGTTATGATTTGAGGTGGGAAATGAAGAGCAGGTCTCACAGGACTAACCTGGAGGTCAGAAACTGGGGCATGGGGGCACCTGTGAAACTCTGAGACACTGTTAACGTTTGGTATGTGCTGACCTCTCTCTCCCTCAATGAGAAAACAGAGAGGAAGAGAGAACCCCTAATGGGTTCCAGAGTCACAAGCCTGGAGATGCAGAAAGGAGTGTGAACAGTGGGAAGCACAAAAATGGGAAGAAATGATTTCTTCAGGAAGAGAACTCCATTCTAGACATTAATTCGAGATAATGAAAACTGAGAGTGGAAAAACTCTGGGCATGTTCAAGTTCACCACAGTGAAAGGGAAGTGGGAAGGTCTGACATTAGAGACATGTGTGAATCACAGTGGTTAACAAATCCTTAAAAGGAGAGTGTATATGGGGTTGGGGGGGGGAAGAGAACCCAAATCATGAGTCCTGCTATAGGAGGAAAAAAGAGACTCTTATAATGAACATGTAGAGTCAGAAAAAATGTCTATGGTCAAAAAGGCACAAAGAACAATGAAGAGGTAGGCAGCATCCTGGATAGAAAAGGTGAAAAAATATCCAAAACCCAAGACAGGTGGGGCTGTAGATGCTTCCAGAACTGCAAAGCAGTTCCTCCTGGTTAATATTGCAAACACAAAATAGGGAATTACGTAGAAAATGCACTCTGAAAAATCCAATTAATTTTCCGCCTTTCCTCCCCCTTGTATTTGGTTTTGAACTTGATCCCATTCAAAGTAAGCAGGAAGGCGAGCATGTAATATCCAAGTCACATTAAAAGAATTGATTTTGTTTCTCTCATAACAACGTTTTGGGTGCATAATACGTTAATTAATCCAGCATTCCAACCCAAGACTGTTCCTTTTTGTTACACTAGCAGATATTTCAGGATTTTCCTCAGTGCTTACACACATGTGTAAATTTCCTGGAGGGAGGATGGTGATTACAGTTTCCCAAATTAATTTTCCCATTCACAGCCCTCATTACTAGTTAATTGCTCTAATCTGACAGAGGCAGCCTGGACAGGGAAATCAGGAAGCAGACATTTCAGCAACCTCAAATTAGCTGGGTGGTTTTCCCAAATCATTGAGGCATCCAGCACTAGAGTGCCTGCACTCTGTGTCATGCTAGCAGAACTGCCCTGATGATTTGAGAAAAAACAAAACAAAAAGGTAATTGGAAACAGCCTGGCATATCTGTGTGATTTAAACTTTTCCATGGGCAGAGGTTAATAATGGAATAAAAAGAAACACCAAACCCAATCACAGTTACCTACGCTGTTGGGGTAACAGTGTGAGAGTGTTGGAAATATGCCTATGTAACCAACTCTGGCTGGATGGAGGCTGTGAGACGTCTGGGGAGGTAGACAGAAGAGAGGACAGGATGTCTGCTCCCCAGAATGAAAAGCAGCTGTCATGCTCTGAGCAGAGGCAGTCAGTCATCAGAAAGCACAGTGAGTTTCTCCTGAGAACCAGAAGGTTATGCATTGGAAATGGAGCTGCTTGCAGACATGATCCTTTTTTTCAGGGGTTTGTATCCCAGTGGGAAAACAGATGAGTAAACTTCCAATTAAAATACAGTGTGATGAACGTTCTAATAAAGGTAAGTGAAGATAGTTATGAGACTCTATAGGAAAGGTAACTAGCTGGCGTTGAGGTATAAAACAGTGGGTCATCCATTCATTTATCCACTAATAATCATAAAGATGAACAATGGTAGCTATTCAATATGTTACATAGTACTTTATGGCTTTCCAAGCATATTCAGATAGATTCTAACTTCATTACAACAGTTTTAGAAGTTAAGGAAAGCATTATTGGCTTAGTTTTATAATACACTCTTAGACAAGATGTTGAAGAATACACCATTAATTAGTGACATGGGTGAAGTCAAATTTTCTGAATTATAGTCTAGTGGTTTTCCCACATTGCTTATTCTATATTTTGAATAATTACCTGGAGATAAAGAGCAGAATTAGCCTTGGATTCTGGCTTTTAAATAATACATAGCATAGTATAATGGGGAAGACAAGACAGACTGTGTATTAAAAGGGGGGCAGGATTAAACAGCAACATGACATGCATTATCAGTGTTGACCTCCCTGGCTTGTGTGTTCATAAAATCCAACATGAAGACAGTTGACTTTTTTTCACACACACTCAGACTTCCAGCAGCCTATATAAATACTATTTGTTTTAACAGCCAGCAATCATGGAAAAAAAACCCAAGAAACAGAACAGTTGGGAAAAGAAAAGTGTTACAGGCTGAATTGTGTCCACCTCCCCACAAATTTGTGTGTTGAATTCCTAACTCCTGATGTGATTGCATTTGGAGAAAGAGCCTTTAAGGGGGTTATTAAATTAAAATGAGGTAATTAGTGTGGGCCTTAATCCAGTATGACCGGTGTCCTTATAAGAAGAGGACATTAGATCACAGAAATGGTGAAGGGAAAACCCTGGGAAGGCAAATAGGAGGACAAGCATCTAGAAGTAAAGAAGAGATGCCCCAGAGGGGACCAACGCTGTCAATATCTTGATCTTGGACTTCCAGCCTCCAGAACTGTGAGGAAATACATTTCTCTTGTTTAAGCACCCCCAGTCTGTGGTACTTTGTTATGGAAGCTCTAGAAAACTAATGCAAAAAGTATTTTCTCTTCATAGTCCAGAATCCATGGAACTCTCTATGCAAATAATTAAGTCTTTGCCTATGTAAAAACCTTGTTCTTGTAGATAAATGGGAGAAAAGAAATAGGAATAGACAGTTTGTGATAGAAAATACACTCAGCGAGGACTAGTACTTTTATAATTCTGTGAAATGGGGTAGAAGGCATGGTCTGAGCCACGGGCTGATGCCACGTTACCAGCATGCCAGGCGGGTGGTGGTCACTTCATGGCAAGCAGCTGGTCCGCTCAGTTGGTGCAGAGGAAGGGTGATATCCAGTGGCTGGTCACATCAGCCAGGATCCTGGACACCAACTCAGGGAGTGTGCCAGGTGGTGGACAAAGTCTTTAGGAGCTTTGATGAATCTTATGTCATCCATGCTGGTTCTGAGGCAGGTCATAATGAAACTTATGCAAAAAGTTGTGATCACTCTATGTCCTAAAACATGGGGAGTAGAGCCCATGGTGTTATTATTAGAACATTTGGAACATGCTGATAGCAAAAAGGAAGCACCATAATCAACTTAATCTTTAATGCTCTTTAAATTTGATTCTCTCTACCACCTAGGAAGAACTCGACAATGATTTATGAAAGGAGGAAGACGACTTCTTAACACATATATTACTGTTGAGCCAGCTACCTTGATAATAGGATAAAGTTACAATATATAACATATATTAGTTATATAATATAATAGTTATATTCTTGATAATAGGATAAAGTTGCAATATATAACATATCTAAAGACAGATAGATAATGTATCTTAGTTTAAACTTCATTAAAGTTCAGTTTGTAATACCCAGTTACTAAACTAATGTCAAGAATGGCTTAAAATAACATTTAAAGCTGCAAAACCTATATATCAAACTGCCCAGAACTCAGAAATAGTATAGTTTTACTTTATCAATTTGTATTGATTTTTCTTTCCTCTTTTTAGCTTGTGAGGGAAACTAGGCTTTGAAACTTTGGGTATTTAAATAGAGGGTATCCTCAGCTGGGGTTGCTGGACCTCCATTGCAAATGTGTCTTACAAAGCAGAGAGAAGATATGCTCCTTGCCTTTTAGCAGTTTACATATCTATATATCATTCAAAGAAATTAAAACTAAAGATATACCAATGTCACATCCATGTGCACATTGCATGTGTACATTGGGAAGAGGTGTGCCTTTATGTGGCAGATAAAATGACTATACTTCTCATTCTGCCCAAATAGAGAGTATCCAGGAGGCAATGAGGGAAAATGGAAGCATTTTGGCAGATGTCAGTTTGGCTGTTTCCCCTTTACATGGAACAGTATGAATAAAGCTAGAGGTGATCCTGAGAGCTATTCATGAAATGGATGTCTGGGGCCCAGCCTGAACCCTTCAGGAGCCTGCTAGCCCACCATTGTAGACCATCCAGCACCTGGGACTCCTCCTTTGCTGCATTGGTACCATAGATTGCATGGGCTAATGTACCATGATGTGATGCCTTTAAATACATGTGGACCCTGAAAAGCCAGGAAGAAATTTGGCAAGTGGGAGAAGAGAAAGATTAGATAGGAATAGAAAAATAAATGGGGAATGGGAAGATTAAATTCAAGCATTGAAATGATTAAAGAATCTTCAGAACAATATCAGTTAAAGATTACATAAGATTAAGGAAGAAAGAGTAATGTCAGACAGTAAATAAAAAATTTGCTCCCTGGGGCACAAATACGTTAATGGTGTCTCCTGGAGTTGAGCAATGTGGCAACCCAATCAGAAGTGGCTTCATGAAGGTGGGTCATAAGCTGAGGCTTGGGGGTTCTGAAAAAATGAAGAGAAGGGACTGTAATACAAAAAAATGGTCAGAGTGTGGAACAAGTTCTGGCAGCAAAAATGCACAGGGCAAATTTAGAAAACTTCCCTGAACTGGAGGATATTAAGGAGTAGTAGAAGTTAGGATCAAAAGGCATATTGGGACCACAGTGTAGGTGGCTACTTCCAGGCTACTACAGATTCCAAACTCTGAACTGTAGGCAGTGCCTTTTTAAGAGAACTTTAAGGAATATTAATTTGGCACTCATGTACGGGATGAATTATAATAGGGAGATGCAGGAAACATGAAGATCAAATGAGAAGCTTTTATACTAATCCAGGTGTGAGTTCACATGGAGTTCAAATGTGGTACTGGCAGTGAAAATAGTAGAGATGAGAGCAGTGCAAGATAAAGACGTAATTTAAGTGAGAATTGATGGCACGTGGCCATTTGGTTAAGTAGTTAAATGTGGCTAATCTGAGTGCCAGGACTATGAGGCCCCTGGGAGAGAAAATTCAGGACAAGGAGCCAGTTGGGGACAAAGAGAAATATTGACTTTGTTTGGGGACATGATGGCAAAAACCCAAAGTGAGGATGTTCGCTAGACATTAGGAGATGGGACTGGAATTCAAATGGAAGGTCAGTCATAGAAATGCAAAATGAAGGTTGTGAAGCCCTAGGAAAAGAATGAGCTCTCTGTAGACCAAAAAGCACACGTACTGAATCTTAAGGGATAGCTCTAATCAAGGGAAGTTGGAAAGAAGGAGAGCCAGAGAAAAGTGAAAAATACTAGGTTTTATTGATTCAATTGCTGATTTGGTTCTTTGCTTATATAAACATTCATTTATTTCTCTCTTATCCCAGCTTCTGTGTCAAAATTACCTTGTAATATTAACTACTTAACTAAAAATTAACAAAGTCTGTAAACTCTCTAAGCTTCTTGAAAACTTACTTTACACCTATGTCATGTAAAGACAAAATTATCAGATTTGGAATCTAAAAATCAAGACTTATATCCTGGCAGTCACTTTCTAGGTGCATACCTTTAGATTGGGCAAGCTAAATTCTAAAATCAGAGGCTTCAGTTATGAAATGAGGATGAAAGATACTCTACAATGTTTGTTTGATAATTAAATGGGATAATGCAGATAAAGGAACTATGTCAGGCCTCTGGCATATGAGGTAAATATTAGTCCCTGAATCTTTCCTGCTTTTTTAGAAAATGCAACATTGAAAGTCTACTATTCAATATTTATGCATAACACTCATTTATTCATTTAGTCTTTGAGTTTCTGTTATGGTCGGGCACTGTTCTAGAAGCCGAGGATACAACAGAAGAAGAGAAAAAGTCTAGTCTTCTTGAGATCGTCGACTAGTGGGAGAAAGATAAAATAAACAAGTAAACTGAAAATACATGTAATTCAGGCAGTGATAAACTCTTTGAAGTAAAATAAAGCAGAATAAAAGAATGACAAGCTTTGCATGGGAGTGGCTCTATTTTAGATGTGACACTCAGGGGACACAAGATAACTGAAATGAGAGCGAGAGAAAGCAGAGACAGATGCCATGGGAAGACGTCTGGGGAGAGAAAGCACGAGGAGTGGACAGCAAGTGCAATGCCAGGAGGCAGCAATGAGTGGCAGGTGGGAGCACTGGCGAGAAGGCAGACCTGTGTGGCCGAAGTGGCACGTGCAGCAGGTGAAGGTCAGAGCTGTCGGCAGTAGTAAGGTCACATGGATCTAAGGGTGATGGGAAGCCATTGGAGGGGTCACATCATCTGCTTTGGAGGAACATTGGAGTTCCTAAATTCAGTTAAAGAAATGCTTGCTAAGCCTCTACATTGTGCTTCTCTATGCCTCTCATTTCCTCCCCTACCCCATAGCCTGTATATCAGGGCTGTGCTATAAGTTCTCATCTGGGTGAACTGCGGCAAAGATCCTTCAGTGTCTAAGGGAGGAAAAAAGCACTGTTTTAAAGGGTTTAAGAAGATTTTGTTCAATAAACAAAAAAAGAAAGAAAAGAAAAGAAAAAGAAAAAAAAAAGAAATATTAAGTACACCACACCTTTCCCCCACCAAATTCAAATAAATGCAAAGAGAAAATCCCACTGTATGCCACTATATACAGTTTCATTATTTAGACAGACACTGGCCATTACAAGTCAATGGTGGAGACTTTGACTTCATGTTTAAGAACAAAAGTAGCAAAGACTTTAAGTTGTAGATTGGCATCTATATAATGAATTCATTTTTTTAAATGATGCTAGAATTTCTTAGAAAAAAAAATTAGAGCATATGGTGCTTCACAAGTGCCTGATGGAAAATTATAAAATCAGCAGCAGTATATCTGGCTGCTGAGATACTGTGAACAACAACTACCTTCAAAAGATAGAGGGTAGCAAAGGAACCGAGGATGTCTCTATACCTCCACACAGTTTGTAGTATGTTACAACTTGTTTCCCTCTAGCTAGTGATGGTAGTTCTATCAATCAAACAAGTGGGGCAACTTACTAATAATCATTTACATTAGCCCTATCTCAGCTTTAAATAGGAAGTATTGTACCACCACCCCCCCATCCATTCCAGATACCAAAACTGGTGCTCGGAGATATTAAGTGACACTCAGTTAATAATAGCTGAGCCACTGGGTTCTAAAGTCTATACCCGTGATATTTTACCATAGAACTACAGAGGAGGGAGGATTATCAGGGCATTACATTTACTGAAAATAAAGAGATACTATTTTAAATTTGTCCAGAAAACATTACTGGAGAAACACATAGCTCGTGTAGTTTATCTCATTGCTTCTTCATAACATTACTATTTGCTAGAAAATAAGGTGCTAGCTTTTCCTTTTGTAATTATAATAATCACGTTACCATTGGGATACATTAAATAAGTCAAATTACCATCGGACATCATATGAACATGTTAAGATAATAATGACAGGAGTGTTTTCAGTTCAATATTCAGATCAACAGTTTAAAGCCAAAATATTTATAACTATGGATTAGATACATGCAAATTCATTGATTTATCTATCTTTTATTTTGAGTGCTTTTTATATTTTTGAGAAATACTTAAGAAATAAGTATTTAAGTTATCTTAATATCTTCATATAAAAAAATTTATATGAATTTCAAAATGAAATTCATATAAAAAAATTTATATGAATTTCAAAATGAAATTCATATAAATTTAAACACAATTTTTTAATCTAAAATATAGTTGAGGCACATTTACCCTTTATTATCATTTCTTGGGAAGGTATATTAGTCACTGAAATACATTAAAACAATGAGAGATGTGAGCCTTTCTAAGAATTTGAATATTAGGTTTGCCATTGGTTTTTTCATTGTAGTGAAACTAGGTTCTGATTTCTAAATTAGAAAGGAACTTTTAATATTAATATGTATGAATGGCATCTTCGCCTGCCTGACTTTTGATCCCAGTTACAGTTTCTGTCCTTTCAAATGATTCTTTAATATCACATAAAGATAAGGGGGGAAGGTTGGAGATAACCAAGGGAGATAATTTGGGATTAAGAAGCAAGGGAGTGTAGATAACATGATGCTTTGACATCTTCCATGACTTTTTAGTCATTTATACCATTAATTGACAGATCTTACAAGAAATGAGGTAGAATGTAACTAATCCATGGTTTTGGGGCATATTTCATGAAGACAGAGAAATTCACAAGTTAGTCTCAGATATTTTGGAAGAAACATAAAAAGTAGAAACTGTTTTCTTTCAGAAATTACAATTTGTGTCTATCTACGCATATATTCATTCATGTACACAAACACACACAAGCATATTCAAAACCCATAGTATAGTCTATAGACACTTTGCAGAGAAGGGGAGAAGATGGAGGGGGCAAAAGAGCAAAGCTTCCTAGATGGAGTAGAACTTAACAGGCCCTTAAGGGTGACAAGCATTTGCCAACAGGAAGCAGGGGAGAAGGAGAAGGACTATTACAGTCAATGAACAGAGCATTGCTACCAGGGGCCGATGAGCACATCGCATGGCCAGTCTGCAAGGAGCCCTGCCTGACTGCCAAGAAGAGGCTGTCTGTGGGAACGGTGCACAAGAGCATTGGCACACGCCAAGGCCAGGGGATGGAGATTTAGGCTCCGATAGATGAACTGTTTACACCAGGAGAACCATGCTGGGAATGGAGTTGTAACTTTCACATGGCGTGGGTTGTACTGGAAAGAAGAATACCAGTGAGATTTCAAAGAAAGGATCCGCAGAACTGAACTGTATGTGAGCACTAAGCTGGTATAGACAGACAATTCCAGTTGTATAGAATAACATATCACAACCACTTCTTAAGTAAATAATTTGGCTTCCTGGACCTTCCTTCACCTCATTTACTGAAGCGAGAATCATAGCCATTTGATTTATCAGCTACCCTCACAAAGTAGCTCAAGGATATGCTTCCCTTCACGTGTTTAATCACAATTTCATTACAGTATGCATATAGATTTTTCCCCTCTGGGGTTTTAAAGGGCATTTGGGGTTTAGAGGAAGTTTAAAATCTCTCTCTAACCTTGAGATTGAATTAATGTTATTTTAGATTCAAAACTTTCTCCTGCACATAGTAGATAATTAATGTAATTGAAAGAGATTTTATTCCCCGATGTTTATGCATTTGTGATCTCAAAGGCTTCCCTCAGGGAGTCATTCTCATTTGCAGTTAGAGACACAATGGAAAGACAGCCTCCAAGCAAGCAAACAGTGTCAGTTAAATTCAGATGTCAAACCTGGCTTTTTGGTGACAGCACTGGAGAGTAACATGGTTATGCTAGGTCCCATATCAATTTCTGCATTTTACCAATTATGATATTAAGATGACTGCCTAACAAAGTCTGGTATCTTAACAAATGACTGTTCTTAATGACTATTCCTCCTTTACTCGCTAGTGGCAGAACAAAACCATTTTGTAACAAAGGAAGTTTTCACTGACTCCCATCAAGAGAAATCTAAGTAGAAGAGGGGCTACAAAACAATGCTGTGCAGTGCTAGGAATTTAGAAGTGAGACGAAGAGATAAGACAAATACCAAATACCTCCCAAAGGCCATACCTCCTACTACCATCACCTTGGAGATGACAATTTCAACATATGAATTTTGGGGGAACTAAAACATGCAGACCATAGCACTATACAAAGCCTGGAAGTATATAACACTCCTCCTTTTGAAATATATGTAATTAGAAGCCAAAGAACAAAGGTCTTTGAGAAGTGTTTGGGTCATGAGGGTGGTGCCTTCATGAATGGAATTAGCAACCTTATTAAAAAAGGCCTGAGGGACACCCCTCACCCTTTTTATCAGGTGAGGATACAGTAAGAAGACATCGTCTGTGAACCATAAACCCTTACCAGAAATTGAATTTGCCAGCACCTTGATCTTAGACTTCCCAGCCTCTAGAACTGTGAGAAATAAATTTATGTGGTTTATAAACCACTCAGTTTATGGTATTTTGTTATAGCAGCCCAAGTGGACTAAGACAGCATAGCATAGTAATCACCAGGAAACCCACAAGAGTAGCTGTAGAACATGTGGCATGTGACCAGATCTCAGCATAGGGATGTGCTATTGAAGAAGTGTGGGCTTTGTTCTGTGGCCAGGATTTTCTTCTGCTCTTTTTGGCTTTCAGTGATTCTAACTGGAACTATGGCCTTCTACATTTTGAAGGGGTAAGCCTTTTGCCAGGTGAGATCTGACACTGATCTGTTTAAATTGGGAGGGGATTTACTGTATTATCCCTGAACTGAATATGGAGTCCCTGAATGGCAAGTTTCAGAAGAAAATAAAGCCTGATTATTATCTTTGTGTTCCCTGTACAGTGCCCTTGAGAGAAATGCATGCTGATAATTATGGCTTCAAGTTAAGATGACCATACTAACGCCACACAATTTTCATTTCAGCGTTTCACGGAACAACTACCTTTCCAGAGCCCAGTTCTAAATTTTAATAGCTTCACATTCTGGCTGATTAGCTGACAAATGCAGTTAAATAATAAAGTTTCACTTGGAGAGAGATGATGCAGAAAGAAAACTGCCCTTTGATATTCCCACTGATAATAATGGGAAGTATGGAAGGCCTGAGACATCGTTTCTGGATACCTGTGTGTGTAATTTTCATCTATATTAATGAACTGTTAAATGTGCCTTGTGAATAAGAAAATGAAACTGTAAAGGTAGTCTCTGTAGACTGGGCTGGTTTTGAATTTCCAAAAGTTGTATAATGCTTTTATGAATTTTCCTTCATCTTGGAAACACATTGCCATGCAATATATTTTATAATTACTCTTAGAAATACAGCGTTTCTAATTGAGAAGACTGTGAATGTGGCCTGAGCATTCTAGCTCATGTGTATAATTGGTAGCAATAAATAATTTTAAAGGGTAAAGATGCTTTTCTCCCTTGGCTCAGTAACTATCAGTATCAAATGAAAGCATATACTAGCATCAAGGAGAACACAGCCTCATCGTCTTTCCAATTTCATTTCACATTGCCTGCTGACTTTTAGGAAATTCTTTAGGCATAATTATAGTTTTTCCCTAATATCATGCTCCCTGAAGACTTCCATGGTTTTCTATACTAATCTACACAGGCACAGGGAAATAACTCTAAGTGCGTCTCTTTTCTTTCCTAAGAGATGTTGCTTAAATGTAAAAGAAAAATACTTGGCAACTCTAATACACACACACACACACACACACACCTCTCAGAATTTCTCAGCTCTTCACATGAGTGTGTTTTCTCCTTATGGAGAAGTTGATATGGTTCCATTTATAAAAATAGCAGCTATTTAAATGGGAAAAGCTTTCCCTTATATCATCTTTGGGCCAAATGTTTTTCTAAAAACATACATTCTTTTTTTCTAGCAGAGAAGACAGATTCTAAATTGATTCATGGTTCTTCAAATCTCACAGTGTTTTTTGTGGGTTAGTGAATTTGACAATCA
Organism: Daubentonia madagascariensis; assembly: GCA_023783475.1. Classification (NCBI taxonomy): domain Eukaryota; kingdom Metazoa; phylum Chordata; class Mammalia; order Primates; family Daubentoniidae; genus Daubentonia; species Daubentonia madagascariensis. Next base: position 32,276,307 of record JAKFHU010002140.1, on the reverse strand, counting down.
AGATCACACAAGTGCCAAAACGAAAATAAGTAAATTAAGAACTGTTCTATGTAATTGTATTATGTATGTTTGTATGAATATGCATTATATATATACATATAAATGACATGTTTACATATTAATCCACAATTATTTTTGTTTCCTAAGTGAATTTTAGGAAGTTGGGAGGTGTAGCCAATACAAGTTGTTGCTTAAACTCTATTTTCTCTATGTCAGGGAGGCAAAAAGAAGAATTTATATCTCTTCTTTCCAATCCTTTCTAAGCTTGTTTATTCATCACCACCTTCAAAAGTTTCAGTTTATCTAGCTTGTTTTCATAGAATTTCAGTTGGATGTGACCTTCGAAATTCAAAAGTTCACTCTTTATCCAATGCAAGATTATTTCTATTATCCATATTCACTTCTGTTTAAACATCTCCACTATTGGTTGTATCGCAGTGTGCCAGGAATGGGATGGGGCGGGGTTGTGGTAGGCAGGGATTCAGGATTAACATAATCTCCTTCAGCCCCTTTGGCCACATTAAACACCTATAAAAGCTGAGTAAAGCATTGAGCTTCCTGTGTGATAAACTGGGCTTGACTCAAGTTGAAGCCCTTACCCTTACCCCATTGTAGCACAGGCTGTTCTATCCTTTAAGCTCCCCAAGTGAGAAATTCTGGGTCTCAACTGGTTTCCAAGAATTGAGAGAGAATTACAGAATACATTCTAATTATTATAGATATTGCCCTTACATTGAGACACATCTGCCTCGTCAGTGGGTGCGTAATCTGCTCCTCTGGAACAACATACAAAAGCAGATCCAATCTTTTTTTAATAAAATACTTCTTCAAACATTTGGAGAGAACTACATTCTACTAATCATAGCTTTTCCAGGATAAATTGTTTCAGGTTCTTTAAGCATTATTGGTAGCATTTATCAATAACAGCAATAATTTCTCGTATTTCTATAGCACTTTGGAATTTCCAAAGCACTTTCACAGCTGTGGGTTCTTAATTTTATAAATGAGGAAACTGAGGCTCAGAGAGGATAAGTCACATGCCTAATAATTGATTCAACAAGTACTCATTGAGTGCCTACTGCATGCCAGGCATAGTGCAAAATCCTAGGATATAGGAGAGAATAAATCAAGTCTGGTGCCACCCTCGTAGCTCTTATGATCTAGTGGAGGAGGCATATATTTTTCAAAATTGTTACAGAGGATATGCAGATAATAGTCACAACTGTGTCAGAGTTAGGACTTTAGCACAAGCCTTCTGCCTCCAAACCAAACTAAGCAGACTATCATCTTCACTGCAATGAGCACTCCACTTGGAGTCATGATACCCATTTAAACTAGTCTTTTGGCAACCAGTTGTTTTGACACAAGCCCTTTTTAAGATTGACCTTCTCCATCACATAACTGTAAAGTTCTGAGGGGTCTATGTGTGTATGGTTAACTTAGATGAGAACTTCACACTGATTTCCATCAAATTTTATTTTGCCATTTTCTTTCCATCATTTTAACTTGAACTCTTCTTTTGAACTCTTATTTTATCATTTCTAACATATTATCTTTGCCTCTAAGTTTCTGTTTATCTGCAAGCTGTATGAAATTGTGTTCACCTACATCAGTGGCAAAAAAAAAAAAAAATGTCCACAAGTGTTTGGTGTGAAAGAAAGAGCACACATTTGTCATTAGTTGCAAATTAGATTTCCTATCAGCTGAATGACCTTGGGCAGATGACATCCTCTCCTAGGGCATCGGATTACTCATCTGTGAAATGGAGAAATCGAGCCAGAGAATTTCTACGGGATTTCCCTGCATTAAAAGTTGTATGATTCAATATGTTTTAAAATGTTAGGCTGAGTTTTAAAATCCTTTTCTTCTGGGTGTGAAGAGAAGAAAATGCAGAATATACACTGATAGGAACTAATGGGCATCACCGCCCACTTCACTAATGGAATGAAGCAAATCAGCAAACACTGGTCCAAATGTCATGCAAAATGGACAATTAAGTGTAATATTAATCCAACTTTACCTTAATCTAAAACAATGGCTCCACGAAGTCCCTGATAGTTTCTTTTGCTACTTATATATTTTTTAATATATAGAAACCAACACGGAATAGATTGATTATAAATAACTAAGACAACTTAATTATTAAATATAGCTCAGAATTTGGAGTCTTCGGTGAGTCTTCCTTTTTCTTCTCTGTGTAGGAAAATCATCTTTGATTCTACAAGCGGTATCCCTCAAAGGCTTCTTCCAAAAATTTGCCTAAAAAAAGGGAATTCTTATTTTCTTACTTTAATGCTACAATTTATTTTTGTCTTTGAACTTGAATAATTTGTGGGTTCTGCTTTCTTAATATTGCTTCATTGTCACATAATGTGTCTGTTTTACTCAGCCATATTTTGGTTGCAATATGTGCTATAATTTATTCCTGCCATTGTCTTAAACTCACCAATTAGAGTGAATTCAAATTTAATTAATAGAAAATTTCACCCACATTCAACTAGGGATAAATGGAAAGTAATTATAGAAACCAAAGCCTTTCTATTCTGAGAGAAGAGAAAATAAAGAGAGCAGCCACCCCAAAATGTAATGAGTGGAAAATTCTGTCCTGATACTGTGGTTTAAAGACAGATGTCTATGTAGAGAAATATCATAACTATTTTATTTCTCCATTCAATCACAATTTGATATTACTTATATGAAATTTTGGCAGCTTAATTAACAGACAACAATGGATTTTGTGCAGTTTAAAAATTCTTCTGGCAATTTTCAGTTTCTTAGTTCTTTGAAGCCTTCTCATAACTGTAGCCAGATTGTCTCTGGTCCCTAGAAGCTTCCTCAATGTCCTTGTGAACACAATAATCCATGCCCTAATCCAACAGTGACTTTTCTTTCTTGTCAGTGTGAATGGCTGCTGTCTTTGAATATATTATTTATTATTTATTGTATTTTACAAAAATGTATCAAATGTGGGCATCAAATAGCATCTGTTTGATAGCGTTATTACTTTACACATTTATATGCACAGGACAGGTGGCACATGTACTTAACTTGGGAGTTTTCCTAAACTCTCAAATTTAAGAGAAAGATTTTTAACTTTCTCCTTTAATTTATGTATATTTTTATATTGAAAATCATTAAAATGTGTTTCAAAACAAGAAGCTAAAACCAAATATATGGAATCACTAGAATTCCATAAACCTCAAGTTGAAAAAACTTCAGAGAGTTTTACCTAAATATGTTGTCAGCCCATTCCCTAAATTCATAGATCAGAAAATCAGGCTATATATTATATTTTGTGGAACCGATTAATATTCAATACTACCACAGCCCTGATTGAGTAAACATCCAGATATTTACTTTTCTAAAGTCCAAAATGTACTGTAAATATAATTTCACTGAAGCTCTCTGTGTCAGGTTCAAAGATTTCATTTTAATTGCATGCATAGACTTATTACTTAGTAAAATTGGTCAACATAAATGATAGTAATCTACTAATGCTTTTGTCCTGATTTCTTCTCTCAGGTCAATACTTGGAGGGAAAAAAAGTCAATCCTCACATTTAATAATTAAAGCATTGCAACATGTTAAATTAACTTTTCATCATGTGTCTCATTAGCCTCAGTGTATTTGCTGAGACTTTCTTAAACCCTCTTTGTACATGCAGAGATAGAATGCTTCCACACTGCTAATAAAATATGGTGTCAGGTGCAGCTAAACCTGTAGGAACTTGAGTCTTTCCTCATAGAGAAGTATGAAGATCCATGATGATCTGCACCAAAACATCCTTCTGCTCTATAAATATGTTAAGGTATTTATGCATTTCTAAGCATCCTCTAAAATTTCTTAGATTAATTAACCCAACATGTATTATATTGGAAGTTTGAAAATATTATTCACAGCAGTTTTAATTTAATTTCATGTAGCTTTAAATCTGTGTCTTTTCTTACAGTTTGTTGTATATTTCCCCAATAAGTTCCTTGATGGGTCTGTGTCATCATTTGATTCCAAATAATGTTCCTAGAGCACTGCAATATACCTTTATTTACTGTTGATTAGGTTGTCTTTAAATAAGTATGTTCTATTTATTACCTCCAAATGAGCAAATTTAAAAAGCCTCAGGTTTAGTATATAACCATTATATCAACCCGTTTTAGTTATTTAGGTTCTTACTTGATATTTTAGACTATGCAATTTAATAGTAATTACTTGTTAATATGTGATTAACATTTATTTCTTGTTCTGTAGTTACAGAAACTTCATATAAGAAAACAATTAGAGGAGTATGTTTTGTCTTATTAATACTTTAAGCGCTCCTCAACCCTGAGGTTAGATAATAGGACTAACACCAGTATTTCAGGCTATTCTTTTAAAAATGTAATATTTATTCTCTTAATTATTAGATTGAATTTAATCTGTCTTTATCCAAATGTTTGTTTTAATTAATCCTACTTATAAAATTAATTTTACTGATATACACTGTGATGAGATGAAGACACAAATATGTAGCAAACATGAGGAAATTACTAATATCATTTACTTTGAATGTGTCAACACACATTATTCTACAGCAAATGGTTTGTACAAAAATCATGGTTAGACCCAAACCATTCATAAGTGATTCTGCCATCATGAATGTAGGAAAATCCACAGGAATTTGGGTGTGAAAACAAGAAATGTCACACAAAATGGACAATTAAGTATAATATTTACCCAACTTTTTAAAAAAGACTATTTTTTAGTGCACTTTTAGGTTCACAACAAAACCAAGAGGAAAGTGCAGAGATTTCCCGTATATCCCCTACCCCCACACATGCACAGCCTCCCCCATTATCAATGTCCCTCACCAGAGTGGGACATTTGTTACAACAGATGAACCTACATTGACACATCATTATCACCCAAAGTTCATCCTTTACATTAGGGTTCATTCCTGGTGTTGTACATTCTATGGGTTTGGACAAATGAATAATGACATGCATCCACAATTATACTATCATACAGAGCATTTTCACTGCCCTAAAAATCCTCTGTGCTCAGTCTATTCATCCCTCCCTCAATCCCAACCCCTGGCAACCACTGGTCTTTTTTTTACTGTCTCCATCATTTTGCCTTTTCCACAATGCCATACAGTTGGAATCACATAGTATGAAGGCTTTTCAGATTGGCTTCCTTCATTTAGTAATGTGCATTTAAGTTCATTCCAAGTATTTTCAAAGCTTGATAGCTCACTTCTTTTTAAGAGATAAATAATATTCCATTGTCTGGTGTTCCACAGTTTACTTATCCATTCACCTACTGAAGGACATCTTGGTTGCTTCCAAGTTTTGGCAAATTATGAATACAGCTGCTGTAAAAATCTGAGTGCAGGTTTTTGTGTGGACATAAATTTTCAGCTTTTTGGGGTAAATACCAAGGATGATTGCTGGATCCTATGGTAAGAGTATGTTTAGTTTTGTAAGAAGCCACCAAATTGTCTTCCAAAGTGGCTGTACCATTTTGCATTCCCACCAGCAGTGCATGAGGGTTCTTATTGCCCTACTGCCTTGTCAGCATTTGATGGTGGAAGTATTCTAGATATGGCCCATTCTAATATGTGTGTAGTGGTGTCTCGTCGTTTTAATTTGCATTTCCCTTAGGACATCTGATGTGGAGCATCTTTTCGTATGCTTATTTGCCTAGTGTATATCTTCTTTGGTGAACTGCCTGATAAGGTCTTTGGCCCATTTTTTAATGAGATTGTTTTCTTATTGCTGAGTAATAAGAGGCTTTTGTATAATTTAAATGACAGTCCTTTATCAGATATTTCTTTGGCAAAATTTACTCTAGGTCTATGGCTAGTCTTTACATTCTCTTAACAATGTCTTTTGCAGAGCAGAAATTTTAAACTTTAATGAAGTCCTGTTTATCAATTATTTATTTCATAGATCATGCCTTTAGTGTCATATCTAAAAAGTCATAGCCCAAACTAAGGTCATCTAGATTTTCTCCTTTGTTACCTTCTAAGAGTTTTACAGTTTTGCATTTTACATTTAGTTATGTGATCCATTCTGAGTTAATTCTTCTAAGGGTGTAGGATCTGTGTCTAGATTCATTTCCCAGCCCCCCATGGGGACATCCAGTTGTTCCAGCAACATTTGTTGAAAAGACTATCTTTTATTTATTGTATTGTTTTTATTACTTTGTCAAAGCACTATATTTATGTGAGTCTGTTTCTGGGCTCTCTATTCTGTTCCATTGATCTGTTTGTCTAATCTTTCACCAATACTATACCATCTCGATTACTGTAGCTTTATAGTAAATCTTGAAGTTGGGTAGTACCAGTCCTCCAACTTGGTTTTTCTCCTTCAATATTGTGTTGACTATTCTGGGACTTTTGCCTCCCCATATAAACTATAGAATCAGTTTGCCAAAATTCATGAGTTAACTTGCTGGGATTTGATAGGTATTTCATTGAATCTATAAATCCAGCTGGGAAGAACTGATGTCTTGACAATATTGAGTCTTCCTACCCATGAAGATGGAATATCTCTTCATTAATTTGGTCCTTCTTTGATTTCTTTCATTAGAGTTTTGTAGTTTTCCTCATATATATCTTGAATATATTTTATTAGTAAATATACTTTTTAAAACATTTTCTTCCTACCATTTTATGTAGACATTCATAAAGTTTTTTTATGTTTGATTCAGCCTTTTTGGAGTATATTGTTTTTTAAGGATTTATATTTCTAAAAATCATAGATACTTTATCTTATGTGCAGTTAGAGACTTCCCCGTTGACACCAAAATGTTTACATGTTGTTGGTTTTTATGATTTCCTTTTATGTCAACTTTAGAAACAACAATGCTTTCCTCTAATCATGTAAACAATAAAATACAAATATGGGCATCAAAGAGGAAGATGAGAAGGCTATTTCAGGCTGTCAAAAATATATTCTCATTTCTATTTTCAAAAGTACCTTGTTTGTATAAAAAATAATCAAATTCAAATCTCCACTTTAAATTTTTAAAAGCAGTATAAACATTTCTGGCAAAATACATATGGTCAAATCTCCATCTTTTCCTTCTGTTTAGTTGCTTATTCTGGAGAGTTTTGCCCCAATATGGTAGCAGGATGATAATAGTTTTATTATTGTCTTTAAATTATTGCCCCCTTACTTCTGCCAATCTGGATGAATCATTCTCTCTTCCCCCAACTTTTGGTTTACCCTGCCCCAATCAATGAAATATTGCTACCTTTCTGATGCAGGTTACCTTTCATTACCTTATCTTCCTCAATTTCTACTGCAATAATATTAGAGTAAAATATTGCATGAGTATATATTAAGTAATAAACAAACAGAGACTATCTTGAATTTTACTATCATTTCAATTTAGTTCAGTATCAATTTACATTCTTTTTCAGCTATACTCTTTAGTTAAGCATGTCTGTTTCAGTAACCTTGCTCTATCTGTACTTTGAAACCCTAGTGCACTTAAAAAGGACTAAAAAGTATACTAGATCCAAACCATAGAATCTCTGGGGGCTGGCATTCTGCATTAGTACTTAAAACAGCTCCCGAGGTGATACTCAAATGCACCAAACAGCTCTATACAGTAGAACAGACTGCTTCTTTATAATTATTAATCATAGTGTGTGTTAATTCATCATCACAAAAGTGGCTAGAAAAAGTTTTGGAACAAAGGGATAAGTAAAGGTCTGCAATAATTTAGGCTACTTGAGGAGGGCTATTATTTTATTAATATTGTTATTTTATCTCTTGTCAATACAAATTGAGAGAATAAACAAGTAAAAATTATAAGACAGTGACAAATTCCATTTACAGCCTAGTTAAGTAAGGACTATTATGTATAAACAGGAAAATTGTCCTTTTTATTGATAATACTCCTATGTAGGATGATTAGAGAGAAAGTCCAATGATTCCTTCTTTCTTTATTTTTTAGTTTTAAAGAGACTATTGTCAAAACAATACAAACTGTGACTTAATACATCAAATATTGTTCAGGGTTAGAAGTCTGAAATCAAGGTGTCATCAGGGTTGGTTCCTTCTGAAGGCTCTGAAAAAGAATCTGTTCCATGCCTCTCCCCTAGTTCTGGAGGTTGCTGGCAATCTTTGGTCTTCCTTGGCTTGTAGATACATTACTGTTATCTCTGCCTCTGCCTTCACATGGTGTTCTCCTCTGTGTGTCCTGTGTGTGTGTGTATGTATGTGTCTGTGTCTCCTCTTTTATATGGCACCAGTCATGAGATTTAGGGCCCATGCTAATCCAGTATGACTTTATTTTAACTTAACTAAGTATATCTACAAAGACCACACTTCCAAATAAAGTCATATTCTGGGTTCAAGGTGGACATGGATTTGGGAAGGACACTATTCAGCCCAGTACAGTACTCACATTACTCAACTTCTTCACTGCTTTTGATGCTGTTCAACACTCTTCCTAGAACTCTTTTTTCCAGTAGCTTCTGTGTATATTTTGCATGTTTTTCTTACTTCTATCATAATGCCCCTAACAACATATTGCAAAAATCTGTTATATACCTGTTTCCTCCCACAGTCTGTAAAATCCTAGAGGGCAGGGGAGTGACTTATTCAGGTCTGTATGTCAACCCTGAGCAGTTTCTGGCTCATGCGAGCCCTCTGTAAGCACTGGAAGAAAGAAACAGGGAAAGAAAGAGAGAAGTATGTTTGATTAGTCCCCTGCACATGGCAGCAAGGCAAAGGTCTGTCTCCACAAGCATCATCAGGAAACATACGTGTACTTTGACTTGGTGGACATCTACAATTTTTTTAAATATTGATATGTCTTACCCATATTGAATGGGTAAGACATATCACATGAATGATATTTATGTGTAAGATACTCAATGAATATGATATGAATGCCAGCTAGTACATTTTCTGGTTATAAAATCATAGATCAGGATCAATGACTGTTGAGGACTGTTTTTCAAATTATTGAGCCTTACGATTTTTGGAAGTATGATTTCCACAGATTTGTTCCAGAAACAAAAGGCTTCTATATATGCACAAAAAGAATTTGTTTTGTATGCTGATCCACCTATGTGATCTTTAGTTCTACAACTTATGAGTCTGTAGGGTGAAATATTTATTTGGCAAATAGAGATTCTAACAGAGGAAGAGTGGGAAGGTATAACTCTAGTTAATTCTAAGGCTTCACCTCATCAAGTAGTTCCCCTGTGTGTCTCCATGGAAGCTGTCTTTGTCTAGCACAATTTGAAAGTGACAGCAGAGCATCTGTGTACTATCGTTATCCTAATCTATGGCAGTGGTCCCAGTGACCAACATTTTCCATTGTCAAGTCATGCCATTTAGATGCTTCAGGGATTTACAGTTTTGGCCAAGAAAGGGTCTGCATTTAATTGGCATATACATGGAATTTTGAAGTAATTTCCCTTTTTCTGTATATGTGAGGTTTTTAGCAGTCAATTCAATTTTCATTAGCTCATTAACTCTAATATCCAACAACTAAAACACGAAGCAGGGAGGGAAAAGGGTACAATTAAGAGAGGGAATACATGTGCCAGAAGCAGAGTAACATCATGTAGTCTCCTGCTTAGTCATGATGATCTAAGTTATTCTTTGCTACTGCTTTCATATAAAGGGTATAGAATATATGAACCAAATCAAAATGGAACAATGAGAACTGCTTATTCCCAAAATACCTGTGATCTATTGTGTGCATGAAGCATGGCACTTTATGGCAGATACATGGAGACTCTAGATGGGGGAAATTAATGTCCATGAGTGATTTTCTCATTGAACTCAGTGGAATCATTATTGCTTAATGGTATATTAAGATGCTATTTCTCATTCAAGGTCAAATTCAACTCTACGTAAGTAGTTTAAATGCAGAATTAAGTTGCCTTTTCAAAAGTAAATTTGAGATTAGTTGGAAATAATTAAATCCTTTGACAATGTTCTGGCTTCCCTTATTCCAGTACCTCTGCTTTTGCCCCTCTTGTTCCGAAACACTGACATTACTTTAGAAAGGTTGTTCTCAACCTGGGGTGATTTTGCCTTCTCCAGGGGACTTTAGGCCACGTTTGGAGATACTTCTGGTTGGCACAACTTGGGGAGGGAGGTCCTATCTCATGGGTAGAAACCACGGATGCCACTAAACCTACAATAGGACAACTACCCACCCCCCAACAAAGAAGAACATGGTCCAAAAGATCAGCTGTGCCAAGGCTGAGAAACTGCTTAGAAGAAGCTGACCCTGAAACTAGAAAATCTCATGTCATCATTACTCTCCCACTTTCTACGACACCTGTGGGTTAGAGGACATTCTAAGCCCAGAGCTAGATGAGGCTAGGCGGTCACCAGTGAGCTTCATTCCCACCACATTCACTGGCTCCACACCTCCAGATAATCATGTGCGTAACTGCCGCAATTTGCTTGACAATTAGAGACACTTCCTCACCATTATCACCTTGGATCTTCACAGTTCTGGGGGGTAGGGGGGCAAGTACTGAAATTATCATATGCAAGTCAAAGAAGTGAAGTTTAGAGACAAACAGCTTAGAAACCTATGGTGGGGAGGAAGGGTCAGTGGAAGCTATCTGTGGGCTCAGGCCACAAGAGGGTGCATTGTGTGCAGAGTATTAAAATAACAATAATAATAAAACCGACTAAAATTTACTGTGCTTTTTATTTCCACTCTGTGCAGATACTTGTAAACAATGTTGGTGATGAAGCACTATGCCCCGTGGGACAGGCTTCTCCTAGCCCCTCCCCAAAGCCCCTGCTTGGGGGAGGTTCAGTACTTTACCTGGAATTAGAACCAGAGAGGAAAAGGGAATGCCCAGATATGGAACCAAATTTTACATGTGATGTCGCCACACACAAAGCTCCTTCATGATCCCAGCCTCAATCTTGCCACTAGAGCAGAGTATGATTTCCTTTTGAGGAAAAGAAGAATAAGGCCCTTAAAATACTGTTCAGTCCCGTGGGTTGAGCAGATTACATATGCACAGCGGCGCATTCAATCCAGCTGAGGCACCCAGCCCTTTCGCGCCAGTCAGTGATACAGAAAGCTCTTCCTGCCCCACTGCTGGCCTCGCCACAGCTGAGGACAATTGACTGCAGAATTTTATGGGCCTTTGATTTTGTCACAGGTGGAATGGTGTTTCTCGGTGCGATCACGGGTCCCCGTGCTGCGCCTTCCATTCCATCACTCTCTATTTTCTCTAATTTCAACCCCACCCAACTCATCAGGCCAAATTTACTTACTTCTGTGCATTTTACGTACTTCCAGTGTACTGTATATTTGACTTTCCTTGTGATGAGAAACAGAAATGGCAGGTGGTAGTCGGAGAGATAGCCCCGACCTTTTCATGAAAGGACTGAAGGCTGCAGCCTGGGGCCGGGCGCATGTTGGGTGCAGCGCTACGAGGTGTTCCCTGTGGCTGCGTCAGAGCCTGCCAAAATACGACTCACTGACTGGCATGAAAACATTCCTCAGGGCAAGAGGAAAAATATGACACCACGGGAGGTTGGATTTGACATGATACCAATTTGGGAAAAGGAAATGTGACAATTGCTAATTCCATGCAGTTCCATGAAAACTGGCACATCTCAGGTTTCCAACAGGTATTTAATATTGAAGTGTAAAGAAAGGTGGTAAACTTAAAGTTATGTTGACTACACTATGGTTATCTCCATTCAACCAGGGGAACATGTACAACAATGCTGTATGGGCTAGGTGTTTCGGTTTTGTCATATTGTTTCATTTCTTCACCCATGTTACATAATCACTCAGACAAACAACAGCGTCCTGAATTGGTACTATATTTATATGTTACCTAAGGTCATATTTCCTGTTCATCTTTCAACGGATAGCTTAAAGCAAATGAAGTGAAAAGGACAATTAATGCCCATGTTTGCTTTACTTGAATAAATGCCCCTAACAAAAGCTACTTTTGGTGTAATAAATTCGTGAGTTTCTTGTTTAGGATCTCAAACTTAATCTGAAAGTTTGGATTTGCCACAATGGGGTAAGAAGAGTGCACTGAAAACTTACCCAGCTGAAGGCAAGTATCACCAATTTCGTATTTAGGGCGTGCTATTTCAAAATATTGCATTACCAGGCAACATAACTTAACCCTCTTTCACATAGGCACACATCCCTACAAGCTTTTCCAAAGCATGTTTACCAGTGCTATTGGGAATCAGACAACATGCTCCTACCATTTGGGTTCTGGCTTCACCAAGTTTATTCTAGTCTTCTAGCAATGCAACGGCTGTATTCACAGTGCAGTACCAGCGTGGCTTGCTATACAGATTATCAATACATCATGTTTAGTGTTCAAATGTCAAGTGAAATCAGCAAAATCAAAAAGGACTGGAGTTAGCTAGTTTCTAACTCCTTGGCAGTCTCTCTCTCTCACTGAGTGTTCTGTTGGTTTGCTTTCCCAGAGATAGGAGCCTTTAATTGTGATTTCAAGCCATTGAATTATGAACTGAATACTTGCAGAGAAATGCCGACCCACTTGCTGCCAGTAAGGAATGGAGGGTTTTTCAATGCCATGAACTCGACCAAGAAAACTAAATAAGCATTTGTCTGCAGTTGGCCTTGCTGCATGCCTCCGAACCCTAACAAGGGACTTGATGGGAACCTATGGTTATGAGGGTTCTAAGCTTCGATCTTTCTCGCGGCTGACCAAGTGACAGGCACTAGTCACATGGATCTTTAAAATACCCCAAAACAAAACGTTAATTGTAGCATGACTTTTCTCATTAGAGTTTTCCAACTAACTAGAAAATCTCTTTACGTGTATGTCATTGTCTCATTTTTCCTTAATTTTTAGACATTATATAACTTACAATGAGAAGTTTGGTTTGAGTTTTTCCCTGCGTGTTCTGTGACTTATTTGAAATTTCACAAAGTATATGGAGCTAAAAGTTATTTGTAATATAAATTAAACACAGAATCACATAGCATTATTTTGTTTATTTATATGACAAACATCCCTAACTTAAGGCATTTGGCTTTATAATCTTTGTTAATAAATAAAGTTGGAGAAGTGTGTCTAATAATTAATGATATTTTAGTCTGAAAAGATTATTGTATTAGAATCTTATCCAAGGACTAAATTCTTAATAAGGGGGATTTAGGTGAAATAATACTATTTTTTTAATCCTTTAAGACATTAATTAATTCTACAAAGTAACAAGTGTGCTGGCTTTGACTTTTTAAAAAGACTTTTTAATTTATTCAACAAATTCTCATTGACTACCTACTGTGTGCTACTATAGGTGCTGAGGATACCACAGTGAATAAATCAGTCACTGCCCTCTTGAAGCTTACATTCGAGTGGAAGGGGACAGATAATAAACAAACAAGTAAAAAAAATCAGTGGAATCAGTGGCAAGAGAAAAATAAAGCAATGTAAGCAAGACAGGGCGTATCAGGGGTGAGAGGAGGGATCTATCTGTTTTATAAAGGGTGATTCCTAGAGCCTCTCTAAGAGGGGACATTTGAGCAGAGACATGAATAAAGTGAGGGAGAAGAGCAAGCCTCATGGATATGAGGGAAGGAGCATTCCAGGCAAAGAAAACAACAAATGCAAAGGCCTTGTGGTTGGAAAGTTCTTTGGGTAGATGGATGGATGGATGAACAGACAGATGGATGGGTGAATGGATGGATGGATACAGAACGAGCAAGGGGGCCTTTGGGCTCAAGAAGCCAGCATGGCTAGACTGGGGTAAGTAAGGAAGATTTTGTTCAAGGTGAGGTCAAAGAATTAGCAAGGCTCTAGATCATCTATAACCAAAGAATATTAATTCTTTGTGAAATGAAATCTAGTGAATTTTTTGGCATTGACATAAAATAAAGTTTATAAAATAGTATTTCATGGAGATAGATTATTATAATGCAATTGAAAGACTTAAAGGTGAAATAAAATGAAACCATATTAGCATTTTGTTAAAATAGACATGATTTTGTTCTGTTCATATTAAAATTATAGTCATCAGAAGGGAGCCCAAAGGCTACCTAAAAAATTCCAGTGATTGTCCTCTCTTTTCTAACACATTAATGACACATGATTTTCTCCTTTCTAATGATGAGCTCATACCTTCCTTGACTTTGTCCTGGTCTCATATGCTGCACCTATCTCATAATTCTAATCCGCAATCTGCCAAACCTCTTGAAAGAAATTACAAGAGTCTGAAGGATTTATTTCAGTGTATACATTCTAGGTTTTAGGAATATTGGCTCTTTCAATTTACTCACAAACCATTCCCATTTGTAATCAATTCTAGTTTCTTGCTGAGAATACACATTGAAATAATTTGCATGTACTCCAAGGATCTATTTTTTCTCATTTTGAAATGTAGAACTTTCTCAATTTTCTGAAGCCATCATCAATATCCACAGATCCACAGAAATCAGCAACGATATGTTTAAGTTGCTCCTCTGGTAAAACAGAAAACTATTAACAATTAAACAAACACTTGTATTTGCTGCATTTTTATTTTTTACCAGGAACCATTATTGAAGTTAATAGTGTAGAAACTAGGAATCATATCGTTAAAATACTAAATGAAATTCAATATAATATTGTCACTTGCAATTTGTTTTTAGTAGAATTTTTAAGAGAGATTCTAAAGTTTGTTTAAGCAATTGTTTTGACCAAAAATAATGAAGTACATAGTAGGGTCTTGGCTTCCTGTGACCCTAATTTTTAGTGTTATCTTTTTTTTTTAATGGGAGCAATATCTTATCTTTACTTTCATGGCTAACAATCAAAACTTTTCTTAAATGAATTTTTGAGAATTGAGTTTATAATTCCATCACCACACTTATTTTATTAGAAGAGGAAAAATCAGAAGATAAAGCTATATTGTGTGCATTGAGGGAATTAATAGGCAGAAAAACTGTATTTCATTATAGGGCTTCAGTTTACATAATTCTTGTCTTAGCCTTAATGGAAATGATTTTCAAGGCACCTAGTAATGAAACAGATTTTGCAATCTACCATTTGCAAGCACTGTGCTAAGCCTAGATACTCTCTTCGTACACTAAGAGTTTATAATCCAGATTCAGAGATAAAACATATATGGCAATAAATATGGCATAACTCAGAACATGGGCAGTTTTATTATAATGCAATGATAAGCACCATCATTGGGAAAAGACAGAGAACTGTTCATTAAAGTTGGGTCATTGTAAAGGGATTCATGGAGTAGGTGGCATTTATCTAAGGTTTGAAAGATTGTTAATTGTTGACGACAAAATGAAAGGGAGGATGTTTCAGGTGGAAGGAAACAGGTAATGAGAAAGCACCACGTTCTGTGGCTGGAGCGAGAGGGAGGCTAGATTAGAGAACTGTAATATACCAGGTAAGTAGCATGCGATAGACGCTCGGTAAGTACTTGCTGGTATTTGAATGAATGCGGTGGTTGGTTAAAGCAATTTCAGCACATCACATCCAAAAGAACTTAGCTGATGGGGAGCCACTGATGGCTTTTGATCAAGGGAACAGCATGAACAGTTCTTTGACCACGTGAAACATCGGAAAGCCATTTTAGAAGTGCACTTTATGCTCGCCGTTCATTGATTTTGTTGCCAGTTTAACTCTCCCTGCCTCAGTCTTTGTGACTCTGAAAATTATCATATGAATAGGCAACATTTGACAATAGGTGTTTATAGGGTGAATGTTAAGTCACCAAATAAGTGGGGGTCGTAGACAAAGGCCTTTTTGACGGAGGGTGGATGCTAGACAGGAAGCAGTGAACATAGAGTAAGCCCCAAATAGTTGTATTCTATGTCCCAGACTCCAGGAACTGAAATGCTTCCAGAGAATTTGATAGGAGTAGTCTTGCCTTTCATTCACAGGTACTAGTTTATTTCACTCAGGTTTGTTTCTGTCAAAAATAGTTCCATCTAAGGACACTTTGTTACCCTATGTTGTATAAAAAGTAGATTTTCTCTTTAGTTGCTAGTACTGTACTCTGTGCAAAAAGAACCATGGAGTCACCATTATTTTCTGCAGGCTCAGGGGTTGGTATTAGATGAAGAGACGTGAGATTTCTGTCAGTTGGGAAATACTTTTTCCTCTTAGGAGTTTATTAGCTTATTTAACTGCCACTGAGTTTAGCTTATGAGAAGAGGTGGAAGCAGCCTCTGAAATGTCCAGGCTGATCCTTTCATTTTTCTAAATTCCATTTCCACCTCTGCAGAAAAGGGCTAGATAATAAATCTGATCCTCTTTCCTCCACAGTAATAGCTCCCACCTAAGTGCTATTATAAGACTAAACAGGACAGGATCTTGTGGACTGAGAAATGCCATAGAGATCATTGCATCCTTGCTCTTAATTTTACAGCTGAGCAAACTGAGGCCCATAAGATTAAATTATTTCCCACAAGTGACATCAGTAGGAAGGTTGTATATAAAATTAAAATGGGTGAGACAATTATTCACTGAATAATGTGAACCTGTCTCTCCAACCTAGGGTCATAGGTTAAGAATTATAGGACCGTGTCGGCGGGGTACTAAGCACTCAGAGAATCTATGTGAATTCTGGGCAACCAAGCTATGATGGGAGACGAGAAGCACAGCACAGCCAGATGCAGTCTGCGCATGATGCACCACCTGCCCCACCTCTGCTGACTACTCATTGCCCGTTGATGCCATTATGATATTTTGCCATCCCAATCATTCTTGGATTCACCACTGAAATCTCTACTCCACCCCAGGTTTCCAAATACACTGGGCATGTGCTTCACTCCCCCAAGATTCAGACCCCCCAGGTGAGAGTATCTGATGGGCCACGTCAGATCATCTGCAGCATTCCAGTTGCTGGGGTTGGGGTCAAGGCACAGGAAGGTCAGAGGTAGGTCCCTGCCTCTTCCCTGTCTTGAGATTCTACCCAAGTGAAAGGTGTGTTTGGATGCACAGTAGTCAAAATGACAAGTACCCAGCAGAGCTCTGTACACTTGTAGCTCTGTTTTGCACTCGACTCAAAAAGCAGTCATAGCTTTGTCATGCTCTGAACAAAGATTTCGCTAGAACTTGGATCCCTGATAGAAAAGGTGCTTTTGTTATTATGGTTATTGTTATTGTTTTCTCATGCCAGAAGCAACCGAACATCTGTTGAACCTTTAAGTCAGGGTGTCACAAAGGATGTCAGACTACCATCCACATCAGAATCAGCTAGCATGCTTATTAAAGCAAGTACCCCATCTGCCAACCCAGAACTGCTGAATCAAAATCTGTGGGGCCCAGATACAGATGCACACTAAATTTTGAGAACCATTGATCTATATTCAGGGTCACTACATCTGCTCCTGTAGACATTACATCCTCTCACGAATTCCTCCAAATCATTGCCAACCCCATGGAGTACTAGAAAGTTAGATCCAGAAATAAGGGAAAGTGTTAGCTTTAGATTCCTGAGTGCCAAGCCTCTGCAATTATTAAGTTTTAATGTCTTTATTGTTATGAGGTCTACATAGTTACCATGTTGTGCTCTGCAAGTGTGGAAAAGTAAAATGTATTAAGCTACTACTATGTGCTCATTGAATTCACACAAGGAATTTCCACAGCAAAAGTCCTCTATGCATCCTAACTTGGTACAGGGATTTTCAAAGTGTGGTCCACAGACAAGCGGCATCAGTATTACCTGGGAACTTGTTAAAAATGCAAACTCTCCCCTACTCTATCCCCAGACTTATGTTTTAACCAGCTTTCTAGGTGATTCTGACACATGCTGAAGATTCAGAACTGCTGCTCTAAGCTTCCATTTCCTTGTCTGTAATATAATAATAATTTATAACACATAGTTTGATCCTTTGTATTCTTTTCTATTGTCATCATAAAACTAAGATAATGTACAAAAAAGCATTTAGCCCAAGGTAAGTGTGAAATAAATAGTAAGAATATTATTGGGTCTACATTTAAGTTTTTGAAACTGCTGTTATTTTCTAATTGCTTCATTTCAAGGGAATCCACATGTTGCCTATAACATAAGCAGTCATGTTAGAAGTTACATATAAAGGTTCTAGGATGGATCCAGATGTTGTAAAATTGTGATACTTAACAAGAGAGATGATAGGTTCTTTGTATTCCTCCATTTTAAAATTAGGACCAAGCTATCTATTTTTCTACTGTCATTTAAAGCCATTTTAAGACTTTGTCACAGATTACTTTAACATGGCATTAGTAAGCTTAGTGGGTCTTTAAATTTCTTAATCCCAGTTTTATGCAGCTAAGTACAATAACCTCTTCATCTCTGACATTCAGATAAAAATCCCTGAGCCCTGAAAGTGCATCTGGTTTTCAAAATCAATCTTTTTACGACTTGAAAGGTAAGGCAAGTGATGTATGTTCTCCAAGACAGTGAGGATGGAGATTGGAATACGTATCACTCCCACTAGAGGGTGACCTTTATCTAAATCAGGGTGCAGATAAACTAAGGGCATGTTCCGCAGCCATGTCTAAGACTGGATTGTTCAAGGTGAGGGAGAGGCTGAGGAGTGACTCATACCTGAATAACTTCTGTTTCTAAATAATCTGAAAGTCAGGTGGGAATATTTAAAACCAAGCTGTTGCATATTCTGAGTTTGTATTTGGGATAATATTCCTTATTAATAAATTCCAGTCTGAATTTTAAAATTCTTTATTAGTTTTAATTCTAATTCTCAAGTATATTCGCCCCTTTTCCCTCAAAAAAACCCACACAACTGAAAATATGAGAAAATAGCATGCTGTCTTTGTTTTATAAAAACAAACAAGCAAACAAAAGGCTATAGGACTTTGTTAAGTTTTATTCGGTGATTTAAAAATAAAGCAAACATATTCTCTAGATACCAAAGAACAAGAGCACAATCAAGATGTTCACACCATGATCAGAGAGCTCAGTTTAAGTCAAATCCTAAGAAATTATTAAACACCAGATTTGGTTTCCCTTTCATAGTTCAGATTTTAAAAGTAAGATATTTGTATGTTTTATAATAATAACCTTGCTAAAATTTCTCAGTAGACATGAGTTTAATGTTATTTTTAAAACCACCTTAGTAAATATCTTTTTGTATCATTTAAAATTTTAACTCAACATTTTGCAACACTATAAATGCAAGTAATCCTTTTATATATGCTGGATGCTTTATATACTAACTTGATTTTTTTCTAATTTGATTTTTACTAATTTTTAACAGAAAAAATATGAGCTTAGGACAGTGGCAATTGTATGAAAATACGTGTAGATTCTAATGATATTTGCTTCTTTTCTCAGACTATTTTAAAGAGTGTTTCTAGAACAGAGAATAGCTGTCCTACCAACAAAAACAACAACAAAAAACCCAGTTAACCGTGTGCAAAACAAGACTACAGCAATTAAACTTGGGTTCCCAGACACAAATGATTTTCATTTTTATCTACCTCTATAAACCAGAAAAATACTATATTATAAAATGTATTTCTATTAAAACACGATGAAATGTTTTGGGTGGCATGAATTAGTCTAAAATAGTTTTAACCTGCATCTAAGTTTGTGAGGAGAGATTCTTTGGAAAAAGGTAAGTCTTTGAAGGATGGGTGGTTTTATCATTATTATATTCTTGAAGGAATATTGCAGCCTGAATTGAAATCTTTCTTCCCAGAAAAATCAGCCTGCTGTGCTCTCATACTAAAATAGTATCTTTGTACAATTGCATATGTTTTTTATGTAGAATTGGTAAGAACTACGCTAATAACTTTTACAATTCTCTCTAGTTCGTGTGTTATTTACCTGAAAATAGTTACTTCTATCTTTAAGATTAGGTATTTTTCCATTAATTAAACAATTCCCATTTTAAAACTATTGAAGACATTCTTGAAAGTTATGTGTGTGTTATGAGTAAGCATATACTCTTATAACTATCCCAGCCTAAAGATGATATGGGGCTAAACTCTCCTTTGCAAATTAGAGTTAGAAGAGGAATGTACAATTTAATCACATCATAATGAAGGCACTCAGACTTTCCCTCCACTTGTACACTAATCAGATGACTAATATGCCTAATCTATCATCTGCTAAGATCTGACAGTTCCTGTGCATATGGAGAGCAACTAATCAGGCAGTGTCTTCAATTCTCTCCCCAGTTTAAGGAAAATTACCCCAATTTTTATGAATTCCTTGAAAGTTTGACTTCATTTATTTATTTCTAGCCAACTTTTTTGATTCTTTCTTTTTAATGTAAAGTTTAAGAGGCAACTGACATACATAAAGAAAGCTAGAAGAGAATATGCAAGGGTTAAGAGGGTGGGTGGTGTGGGGTGAGAATTGTCAAGTCTCATTTGATTCATCTGTGTGAGAAAATGGACATAATGTTAGCTATTCTAAATATTACTAGAATGTCTTCTCTGCATTCTTTCAAACCAAACTAAAAAATAATTTCAATTCAACCGTTATGTTTCTATACATTGTTATGATTGCTATATCATAAATATTTAATAGTAATGTTTCTCTCTAGTATTTGTATAGGTTTATATGTACATACTTAGATATTTATTTCTCCCTGTTTTGTTCCAACAACATTGATGTGGCATATAAGCACTTTACTTAGGCAGGAAGATATCATTTCATTTAACTTCCATTTATTTTAGGAAGTGTATTCTACTTAGCATTTTAACCCTAGTTGGTAGTTAACTTAGGACAATTGGTTAATGATTTTTTGTCTCCAAGATTAAAAACTATCATCTTCCTCTTTACCAGTTTTAGTAAAATTTTGGATTTTCAGGTTTTCCATTTATAGAATGGAAATTATGGAAACTGTCAAATTATTTTTGTAAAAAAAGACAACTTATTTTTTATTGTTAAAATAAAGGTATACTCTAATTTTGTGGCTTAAAAGCATTAGAAACACTGAAAAAGAGAGAGCAGCAGGGAAAGATGATCTCTGTTATGATTCTTGGCAACAAAGAAGAAGCAGGCTTTTCTCTAGTTATTTATTTTATCTTATAAGTGGCTGTTGTGAGGCAGGAGGAGGCACACACATGCAGATCAATCCTGTGTCACCAGCCGTCTGCACTGAAACATGACCCTCCAGCACCCTGGATCAGCCCCTGTGAGTTCTGGCAGCTGAGACTTTTCTGCTCAGGGAGGCAGAGAAACAGCCTAGGACATACCTAACCCATCTCTAAGCTAGGATGAGCACAGCATTCATCCTCAAACGGGGACATTTTTAGAGTAAAAGTAATCTAGCTAACACAAAAGGCAAAGAAACAAGGCTACTACAGGCACACTGGCATGTGTGGTCACCAGACTCTGCTACATTCTTCACACATGGGTCTCACTGCCATGCTCCCTGCCCAACATATGGAGGGATGTTTATTGAGCTCCTACTCAATAAAGTGTACCAGAAACCCTTCTGCACACTTGGGATGTGTAAGGGGATTAAAAAAAGAAAAATAATTGTTTTAAAATGAAATTTTCAGCAACAATAAAAATTTGCAAAATGCAAAATCCAAGAAAGCAAATTCAATATTTAGAAACAAAATACTTTAAGATTTGAATTTGAAAAGGTGGAAGTAAAATGGAATTAAGGCCCCCTTTTATCACTGTTCAAATTACAGACCATATATATGTATACACACACACACACATGCTCATACATATATATATTTACATATACATGATATGTGGATGTGGTAATAGTTGCAGTTGCAGGTCATATTTTTAAATTATGTCAGAGGTAAAGAAATCATGCTTGTGTGTGTGTATATATGTGTGTGTATGTATGTATGTATATATATTGATATATAGTCTCATATATATTTAAAACATTGCAAGAGAAAGATAAAGTTTAGTTTACCTCAATTCCAAAATAATTCCTTCATTCTCACTAACAGAATCCCACTTTAATTAGGGAGCCACACGTTCTAATCCTGGAAATTAATAGTTCTTCGTTTAAGGCTTAAATTTTACACCCATCATAGCTGCCCCATTTCACTCACCCAGCAATTAGTCTAGGCATGGTTATGTGCCCTAGTTCTGACCATTAAAATAAATAAGTTCTAGCAGGAAGTTTCTGAGGAAATATTTCCTCTTTCAAAAAAGAGAGACAGCTCCCCCTCGCCGCCCTCTTCCATCCTACTTGGGATGCTGTTCCATAAAAATGTGATGGTTGGAGCTACAGGAACTATTATATGAGAGAGAGTCATCAACACACTTAGAATGGCACAGGGGAAAAATAGAGAGAGAACAAGAGTCCCTGATGAAATCAGAGGCGCTGATCCAACACTGGAACCACTAAGGTCTAGAGACTTTTTATATGAAAGGAGCTCAATTTCTACTGTTTAAGCCTCTGCAATTTGGGTAATCCATTCCTTGTAGCTGAAAACATTCTGAAATGCTACAGAGACTGACTTCACCAAATGCTTTTAGTTTTTTATGCAAGTGATCATTCTGTACACTTAATATGTCATATTTATATTATGAGTATATCATATCCCTCATAATATTAAGACTTGTTTGGTATTTTATACATGTAAATTACTGTTCTCCTTTTGTACCCTATGCACCTGATTACAATTTATATTGAATATTTTAAAAAATTTATTTATATCAGATTCTAACTATTTCATTTTTACTTCTCTGGTCAACAGTGTATGACACTATTGAAAGGACAAATATTATATAAATGTGGTTTTTGATGTTGTTTCTGGTTAAGCAAAAAGAAATGCTTCAGATTTCTACTTTTCTCTTTAATGGCTGATACTTCTTTTATTACAGATTTCATCAAAAGTGTGCCTCTATAGATTCAGTGATAGTAGTTAAAAAGTACCAAATGTGAGAATTAAAATAGAAATAAAATGTATAGTGTAGAATGCTGTTCAATGTGTTTCACAATTGAGTTATTTTAATGAATCAACATGAATACTATGTTACGTCTATGGATCAAATTGGAAAACTTCTCCAGAATCATCTCTCCAGATCTCATATTCTCCTTGGGGTCTGACCAAGAATGGAGTTTGGGTTTTTTTTTTTTCCCAGAGAAGGTTTCCATATCTCAGTATGATTATTTTATAACATGAAAGAATCCCGTGAATGTCTCTGCCCAGCCAATAAGAACTAGAGCAGGGGTCAGCAAAGTTTTTCTGTAAAGTGCCAGATAAATGTGTTAGGCTTGTGGGTCATCTGATATCAACTGCTTCTCCTCCACTGTAGTTGCACCTCAAAAGCAGCCATAGGCAATATGTAAATTAATGGGTGTGGCTGTATTCCAATAAAACTTTATCTACATAAACAGTTGGCAGGCTGAATTTGCTCATTCCTGATCTAGAAATTCCATTTTTGCTTCACTAGTCTAAGCTTTCAAATATCGTTCTTGAAACCTGCTAATATATGTATCTTCCCTGATGCTTAATTGCAGAGAATTCCTGCTGTGGAACTTATTAAGACATTAATGGGGGAGCCTATGCGGAGCTTGCAATATCTCTGCCTCCAGACCCAAATCCTCCTCCGCCTGAGTCAGTTATCCTTTCTTTTTTAATTTTTAAATTAATAGACTTTATTTTTTTTAGCAGGTTTAGGTTTACAGAAAAATGGAGCAGAAAGTAGAGAGTTTCCATATACTGCTTTGCTGCCCCCTCCACCCACTTCCCCTATTATTAACATCTTACACTAGTGCAATACAAATGTTACAATTGATGAGCCTATATCGATACATTAGTATTAGATAAAATTCATAGTTTATGTTAGAGTTACCTCTTGGTATTGTGTATTCTATGGGTTTTGTCAAATGTATAATGGCATGTATCCACTGTTATAGTATTTCACAGATACTATGGGTTTCACTGGCCTAAAACAACTCTGTCTTCACTTGTTCATCTCTCCCTCTTTCCACCTACCCCCTAGCCCCTGGCAACCACTGATCTGTTGTTTACTGTCACCATAGTTTTGACTTTTGCGGAACGTCATCTAATTGGAATCATACAGTGTGTAGGCTTTTCCCATTGGCTTCTTCACTTAGTAATATGTGTGTAAGTTTTCCTGGGTCCTGTTGTGGCTTGATAATCTCTCTTTTCACTGAACAATATTCCATTGTCTGGATGTGCCACCGTTTTTTATACATTCACCTATTGAGGGCCATCTTGCTTGCTTTCAAGTTTTGGCAATAACAAATAAAACCACTAGAAACATTTCTGTGTAGGTTTTTGTGTGGAGGTAAGTTTTCAACTCATTCGGGTAAATATTGCTTGATCCCATGGTCAGTTATCTTTTCAAAACACAAATCTCATCATGTCATCTCTTTGCTTAACAATCTGTGGGGCTCACCTTTGCTTACTAGAAAGTCGTAATTCCACAACTTGGCCATTATGATCTGCATTTCATCTTCAGTTGACCACACAGACCTTAGCTTCCACCACCCTTAGCCAGAACTCCTACTTCAGACAGTGTTTAATAATTTTCAGAACGCAGCACTCTTCCTTCCAGAGGCGATGCTTTTTCTCTTTCTTCTTCATCTGACAAACTCATATTCACCCTTCAAGACCCAGGTGAATACCACTGCATTTAAAGAGCTTCTCCCCTTCTCCTAGGCAGAATTAACTATTCCCTCCTCTAGACTCTCATTCTTGTGCAGTGCAGCATGGGAAGAACCGTATCATAATTGCTATTAAAGCATTGATCCCCTCTCCTAAAATGCAATGGAAACTCTTAGAGGACAGGAACTATAACTTATGTAGTTTTCCACCCACAGCGACCGATACAAGACTTGCACAGGATAGATACACAAGTATTTGTTGAATAAATTGGTTAGCATGAAAAAACAGAAATAAAAATAAGCCTCCTCACTGTTCCCTATAAATTTAATTCTCCATATGCTACTCAAAAATTAGTTTCATATTCAGTATGTTCATCTTTCATACACAATAAAGACACTGCCGACCTACACTGTACTTTAGTCCCACTATACAAATGCCCGGCCTATTAGCGTTCCGTATAATGCCATGCTGGAAAAACACAGAATGTCTAATCCATCTCACATACAACATGACTGGCTTAGGTTAGAGTTACTATGGGATGGGGGCATTGAAGTCAAAGTTATAAGAAATTTAAACACAAACATGGTCTTTGCTTCATTTGCTGAAACAATGGTACCCAATCATAGACCTCAATTTACTTCTCAAGGATCACTTATGTTTCCTGTTGCCAACCTCTCCCTTCACTGCCCTTTCCTAGGGTGAAATCAGTTGCAAAGACCCAATCTGGCCAGTCTCTCACTAGCTTCCTGTGATGCCATGTAAGTGCTCGGTAAGTGATTTTGTGCAACCTTCATGGTGCCCTCCATGGAGCTCAGTCGCCTCCAGCCCTCCACCATTTCAAGACTGTCCGCTAATTCAGACTCACTGGTGCTGACAGCCCTCCCTGCAGTTCCCGCTGGTGACCCTGGCCCCTGTCACTCCCCATTCTTGTTTCCATTAGTTTCCATTTTTTCATCATATGAACGGTCATTCCTGTCATTTAAAACTTATTTTTCTGCACAAAGACTTCTCTAGCAGAAGAAAAGATGGGTGAGTGCCATCCACCCCTCAAAATCTGAACCTTTCCTCAAAATACGTGTTTGTGTACATACTACTATTTTTTAAGATTTTGTAACGTGAAGTTTGTTTTCGTCTTTAAAGGACATTGTTAGTTCATTCTGTATTTATTGTTCTCTATGTATTGTATAATGTATACTATAAATAATATATCATATTTGTATATCATATATCATATTTATAATGTATAAAATATATATATTAATAATACTATATAGTTAAGTATAGTCAGGTGCTCTATGTCAGTAAGTCTGGAATCTTCGATGCTGGCATTTATGTGCTGGGCTGCATAACATTGTTACTCAAGCCAGGGTAAGGGCAGAGATCTCTGTATCTTGTTTGCCCTCCATCTGTAGATACTGTCTTAGTCCATTCAGGTTGCTACAACAAAAAACCATAAACTGGGTGTATTATAAACAACAGAAATTTATATCTCACAGTTTTGGAGTCTGGGAAGTCCAAGATCAAGGTGTTGGCAGATTTGGTGTCTGGTAAGGGCTTTCTGGTTCATAAACAGTGCCTTCTCACTCTGTTCTCATTTCTTGAAAGGGGAGAACTCTGGTTTCCTCAGCCCCTTATAAGAGCACTAATCCCATTCAGGAGTGATTCATCCTCATGACCTAATCCCCTCCCAAATGCCCAACCCCCAAATGCCATCACATTGGGGATTAGTTTTCAACATATGAATTTTGGGAGAATACAAACATTCATACTATAGCTGACACCAGCTTCAGTATTCATCTCTTTATTTATTTCACAACAGTTTATAATTTTTTAAAAAATCTGATAGGAAGCTCTTAGTTGAACCATAATTTTCAAAGACAATGTGAAGTATAGGCAGGTAAAACTCTGGTTTGAAGAGTAACAAAGGTTCTCAGATGCAACGTTTGTTAAACTGCAAATCTTTATGTATATTTACATAGACAAAAAGTAAAGTATGTCCCCTAATCCTGACATGTATGTAGAGAACTCATTGGATACTGCACATTGAGGCAGTAATATGAGGGTTTTTTTCTTTTGCCTATATTTTTTAAAGTTTTTAAATTGTTGTAAAGAACGTATAAATTTACCATCTTAATCATTTTTAAGTGTGCAGTCCAGTAATGTTAAGTGCATTTACATAGTTGTGCAACAGCTCTCCAGACCTTTTCATCTTGCAAATCTGAAATTCTTTGCCTTTAAACAATGACTCCCTTTTCCTCCTCTCCTCATCCCCTGGCAAACAAAATTCTAATTTGTTTCTATGAATTTGACTACTTTAGTTACCTCATATAAGTGTTTTTTGTGATTGACCTATTTTACTTAGCACAATGTCTTCAAGGGTCATCCACGTTGTAGCATGTGTCAGAATTTTCTTCCTTTTTAAGGCTGAGTAATATTCCATTGTATGGACAGACCACATTTTGTTCATCTGTTGATGGACACTTGGGTTGCTTCCACCTCTTGGCTATTGTGAATAATGCTGCTATGAACATGGGTATGCAAATACCTCTTCAAGACCCTGCTTTCAATCCTTTTGCATACATACATAGAAATGGAATTCCTGGATTATATGGTAGTTCTATTTTCAATTTTTTGGAAACCTTCATTCTGTTTTCCATCGTGGCTACACCATTTTACAATCCCATGAACAATAGACACAGATTCCAAATTCTCCACATAATTGCAAACACTTGTTATTTTCTGTTTTTTTGATAGTAGCCATCCTAATGGTTGTGAGGTGGTATCTCATTGTGGTTTTGATTTTTATTTCTCTGGTGATTAGTGATGTTGAGCATTTTTTCATGCTTATTGGCCAGTAAGGTGATTTTTGGTCTTTTTTTTATCATCAGCCTCATGTAGGTTTCCTATTCTATCTGCAGTCTTGACTCTTCCCAGACAATCGGAAGGAAAGAATTGTCATTTAGAGACTTTGCTAAAAAGTAATTAATTAATTTCAAATCTTTAAATAGTCATACTAGCTTTTTCTAACTTTTTTTTTTGGCTGTCTTCAAGTCTAAATTTTTCAGTAAAATATCACTTTCTTAAGGACAGGAAGTTTTATCCTCTTCACTCTTGATTCTCTGACACCTACTGCAGAGCCTGCCACGTGACAGGTACCCAATACATGTTTGCTGAATGAATCACAGAGTCTTGATGAAAGAAATTCTTTCCCACCATCTGTCATGAACTCATTAGGAGCACTCAGTTACTAAATCACCTTTACCAAGAGGCTTTTCCTGGGTTTCTTTGTTTGGCAGGTACTCATTTCTTATTTGGGGCTCATTATCTAATGGGAAACAGCTTCAATATCAGTGGCATTGACAATACCCAAAATATTGCTGCCACAAAATGCCTTACACTGTAGAAACTTTAGTTATAAGAACAAACCTAGGGGCAAATATCACAGTTTAGTCTACCCAGAATGAAGTATGTTTTCCAATCTAATGTTTTCTTTCTGAGAGTAACTAGGTGTATAATGCTGTTCCTCACTGTAATTATTGCTAGTTTTCAGAAAATACAATTAAGTTTGTAAAGTATAACAGAATTATGGCTAGAGAGTGCATTTTGTAATTTTGAGGTGTTTATTGTATGAATGTCATGTCATGGGAGGGATAACATATTTTACATTGAACAACATTGACAGTTTCCTTAAAATTTAGATAGTCACTCGTGTTTAATAAAGTATACATTGTATTAATGATAAAGCACCTTCTCCTGCTCCTGCCTACATTGTACCTATCATACAAACTCTGCTGGGCACATTGTAAAGTTTTCTTCTCCTTCCTAAAATTAATCAAGAGAAGGGAAGATCATTTGCCTCATCTATGTGCTTAGTCATTTAGAGCAACAACTCTTAACTGGACTCTCTAGGAGTATATAAACATATTGAAATTATATACAACATTCCATGAGTACTAACATTTTTCTGGGGAAAGCACCACTGAACTAGAGTTTTTAGTAATTTCTAATAATAAAATACTGTCTTTAAAAGCAGATGGACAGAGAGAATGTTGCCTGCTGATTTGGGGCCTAGGTTTCAGTCTCTATATGTCTTATGCATTATTGCTTTAGAGAAGTTTCAACTTGAACTCAATATCCTCTTAGCATAACCCATTTCCTGAAATGAATGGTAGTGAATTAGTGCCTGTACTTTTAAAATTACAAAATTGCTCAAAACTCATGTACTAACTTTCCAAATAATTAATGTCAACCACATTTGAATAGTCTGCATTAAGATTCTAAAGACAGTACACCAAGTTCTCACATAGAGAGTTGGGCTCAGAGGACACCAGTGTGACAATGTTAAACATTTTTAGTTGCAGGGCATTTAACATTTCTGTAACATTCAAATATCACACACTATACCTTGACTATGTTTTCTTCCTTCATTTATCTTGCACATTCCCACCTAATTGATCTGTTCACTCTTTGTAGGACACTGTCCATGAATCAGTCCAGGCCCTACCTCCTCTCCCAACTTTACCTTCATCCACAATCTTGTGAACATTCTGCCCAGGCAAACTCTGCCCGTTTTAGTCATGGTGCCCTAAATATGTTCTCAACATTCCACCTCCATACTTAGGTTCTCACCATGAAACTCACCTACACTCTACTCCATTGTTTTCTCCATATAAGCTTTATTCTTCAAGACCTAGTCAACCCTACCTTCCTCAAAAAGTTCCTCCAAACCATCTACAACTATTAATAAAACGGTATCTACTAATGAGCTATCAAGTCATGAAAACACATAGAGGGAACTTAAATACATATTACCATGTGAAATAGGCCAATCTGAAAAGACTCCATATTGTACGATTCCAACTATATGACATTCTGGAAAAGGCAAAACTATGGAGACAGTAAAAAGATTAGTGGTTTCCAGGGGTTAGAAGCATGTGTTAATGAGTAAAATGAAATGAACTATTTAAAGTATCAAGTGTCAGTTCTCGATAAAAATAAAGTCTTTTTTTTTAGTTCTAGACCTTAAAAGTATACAGCAGGAAAGGAATATTTATATTCCTTAACTCTTAGGAAAACTATTTTTTTTAGGCAGGATTTCCCAAATTAAATCCTGAACACTCACAGAAACCATTTTACGAAACCATTTATTTGTTCATTCATTCACTCATTTCTGGATGTTGGGGAGGGAGGTGAGGGATCTACATAAGCCAGGATGGTCAGTAATTGTGACGATGCCCGTAGGACTTGTGTGACAAAAGAGCCCTGAATTAGGTGGTGACAGCCCAGAAACAGTGAAGGTCCTCTTTGGACTCAGATCTGTAGGATTTTTAGGGTTTATGGCCAGGCTTTTGTATGCTACTCTCAACATATACACCAAATAATCACATATAAGCCCTTAATCAAAGCATGGTGCCAGAAGTTTATACTCCTACTGTGCATTTTAATAGTCCGGTAAAATAGGAATGATCGTCAAGCATTGTCTAGTTCATTCTCACCCATTTCAGTGGCTGTGGCAGCATGGCCAGTGCTTGCTCACAGAATTATTCCAATTTTGCAATGCTGCATTCCTTAGGGACTTTCAACTTTTATTTTGCAACTTTCAATTTGGTTTCTATTCTAATTTCCTGAAACACATGCGATATATTTGTAAAGAATTCTAAGGCTAATACTATATTCAAATAGAGTGCCCTAACTTTTAGATAAAGACTTAATACAATTATATGTGTGTATATATACATGATTTGTAAACACTCTTTAAATGTGGTCCAATTTTTAAGAAATATAGCATGAATATTTTAAATCTTTTTAATAAGCTTATAAAATATCTACAGATGTGGATATGTTTGATATTTATTTTCTCTTTTAAAGGAACACCAAACTCTAAAATATAGGCAGAGCGGTGGTGGTGCTCTGTTATCCATGCCTCCTTTGCCTGAAAGTTCCATCATTGACAGTGTGAAGGCAGGAAAAAGCAAGAGAAAAACCATTTCTATATGATTTTAAAGCCACATTTGCTTTCTTTGCTACTTCCTTGAAAGAATAGGGATTCGTCCTCCTTCAGCTTTTCCTTAATATTTCCCTACAAATTGAACAACCACGGATAACAATGTTTTGATGATGGTTACAAATTCCATTTGTGGCAGCTTCCAGCACAGCAGAAAGAAGTGCTTTAAATTTACCTCTCTAAATAGCAAGCTTACTGTTCTCATGTGTAGAATTCCATGATTGATGAACAGATCTGAATTCACCTTATTCACCTCCCCTCACAGTTATATGAATTCTGTTAGAATCTCTTCATCCTTGGTCTTTTAATAATAACAATAGCTAACATTTATTGAGTGCACACTTGCACCAAAAACTGCTCATTCTCATCAAATCTGATAATTCCATAGAGGTAAGTATTTTCTTTTGGAGGTTAAAAGATTTTTCCAAGATAATTATTAGTAAAATGCCAGGGTGGGAAGCAAATGCAGGTTTACTTAGTTTCCAAATCTTTAATCTTAATCCCTGCACTGCATTTAGGTTTGGCCGTACTCAGGGATCACTGGTTTTTCATCTGCAACTCTCTCTCTTTTTCATCCTTTCTTGAGGACTTTAATGAAACTACATTCATGTTTATTGATCTCTGACTTCAAGTACTTCCTGACCCCTCAATTGGTTTAGTTGCCTTTCTCTGAACATTTATATTATCCTTAAAAGTGTACTGCCTCAGGGACCACTCAGTCCCCAGGGGTAGGCACATGAAGGCTAGACAACAAGGTTGCTAACACTTGCCAATTTATTTTCAATTTTCCTCCTCAGAGAGCCCACTTTTTAGTTGGTCTTTTTAGTTGCAACAGCAAATTGTACTAATCATGTAAATAGAAGAACTAATCTATAAAACCAGATCCAAAAGTTTACACAATTCAGTCAGGAAAGATAAATTTGGCAAGAATAGGATCAAAGTATATAGATTAATGAAAAGCAGGAGGGTACACTGATGGAATTATTTTTTTTTACCATAAAAACATGTGAAAATAACAATCTTCTTTTAAAAGGTTAGATGAATTCATGAATGATGGATAAATAACAGCTATTAAGGAAACAAATATCTTAGGAGTCTACCTCTTACTCTTTGGCTTTGACATTACTTAGAACAACCATATCTCACATATTATCCTGCAAAAGTCACAAATTTTACTTCCTTTGGCAATTTTTGGAGTCTTTTTCTTATGTGTTTAATGGAGTCACTGAGTGGCAGTGTTAGTAAGCTAACACTTTCTTATCATTGTAAAGTTTATGAGAGAAAACTTTTGCAAAATTTTCTTCCCTCAACTTGGAAGGCTTCCGTGGCCATTGTCCTCTTATGTTTTAGTGGTGAGCTGGGAGCCACTCTGTTTACTGACTAGGAATTTTTTAGAAAGCAAAACTGTAAGAAATTTAAGGAACCCAAATTCTAGTCCCTTCTCTTTCAACTTCATTTGCTCTGCAACTAACCACATTTCCTCAACCATGATATATCTTTGTTTTAGGAATGCATAAAGTTTTTAAAAGTAATTTGAAATAGAAAAAAAAACTAAAAAAAAAAAAACCCACCAAAAGCAGGCTACCCAAGGAAAAAGTCAAATATACAACTTTGTGGAAAATTACCCTATAGGTATTTGAAATAATATTCTGTAAAAGGACAGAAAACACCAGGTAAGCTTATGTTATACACTTAAGCTTTATTTTGCTCAAGAATACAAAATTGCAATATTTGACCTTTCAGAAACGGCAATGAACACATACCAAATGTCATCCAGTTCCACAAGCAAGAAACCTACACACTGTGCTTGACACTCGTTTCCCTTAGCTGCCATCTACAATCACATAGCACTGACCTTTTGACCTCCTAATTATTTCTCCAATCTGCCATTTTCTCTCCATGTCCACCGCCAATGCCCTGCCCACACAACTATTATCTCTTGCTCGGTGCCACACTAGACAAACCAGAATTCTTACATCAAAATTGGTTCTCTTCTACTCTTTGCATTTTGGCCAGAGTGGTCTTTCCAAATTTGTATGTGACTGTGACAAGCTCCTGCTTAAAATCTTTTAATGTCTTCCCATTGCTTTTAGGGAAAGATCAAAACCCTTACCAGGACCACCTAATTTTGCTCGTGCCTGGTACACAAATCCCGACTCCCACTGCTCTCTCTTCACACTCAGCATTTCACAGTTTTCTTTTTGTTCTTCAAATGCTCTGTGCCTGCTCCTGCCCCAGGGCCTTTGCATAGTATATCACACTTTCAAGAAATATTCTTCACCCTGTTCTTAGCCTAGTTAACTCACACTCATGTTTCAGATCTCAGTTCAGAGTTGAACGTTTTTCCTTACCAACCCAGGCTAGGTCAGATTTATTTATATGTTCTCATAGAAGACATTCCTTTTTTTGTAAGAACCTCTCTTATTTTGCAATGATTTGATCATTAGTATGAACATTTGCCTCCTCATCAGACTGTATACTCCAAGAGAGAATAGACAATATCAATTTTTACTTATTATAATATCTCAAGATCAAGAACAGTGACTGGCAAATAGTAGGAGCTCACTAAATATTTACTGGGTAAATGAACACATGGATTTTTAACATCATTAAGTGTAAAATGAATGGAAACTTGTTTCTATGTGTTCACAGTACTCAAATTCTTCACTTTGCTATCTGATATATGAGACAGAAAGTTTAGCATTTGTAACGGTAGTTTTTTTTAAACAAATTGTAAATATTATGATTCTTCCCATTTCATAGTCGTATACTCCCAACCAATAACCTGGGAAAGTAAGACAATATAATTCATTAATTTCTACAAAATTTCATAATATAACATGAAAATAACTTAGTGCTAATTTAGAGGCAATTAAATCCATAACAAAGTGAATTCCAATGGCTTCAGCTTTGTCTAGTTAGAGC
Organism: Daubentonia madagascariensis; assembly: GCA_023783475.1. Classification (NCBI taxonomy): domain Eukaryota; kingdom Metazoa; phylum Chordata; class Mammalia; order Primates; family Daubentoniidae; genus Daubentonia; species Daubentonia madagascariensis. Next base: position 32,242,885 of record JAKFHU010002140.1, on the reverse strand, counting down.
TATTTGACCGAAAGTTTGACATTCTCTTCTCCTCAGTGGCTCTTTTTTCCCCAGAAGGTATCGCTTCTCTTCTTACTTTCCTGGCCTCTCTCTTCAGTGTTTAATGTTTGTCCTTTTGTGTTAACCTTTGGAATTATCAAACTAGTTGTTGCCAGAATCTGGGGAATCATGGTCGATGTGTTCCTATCTAACAAAGCAAAATTAAGAGAAAATAATCCTTAGCATTTCATTTCCGCACTATGTGGGCTTCCTCTGTATTCCACACATTAAGTCCTGGTGATTCTTATCAGATACTTAATTTTCTCTTATTCTAGTATGATGATTTATTTGACACTCTGGGAAAAAATTAAACTCCTTTCATTTGGTTTGTATTTTCAACATTGCCATTATTAGTAAATATTTTCCAATGAGCAGCATGATGCAGGTGAAACATCATATAGATATAAATGAAACCATCTTCATCCATTGCTTAATCCGTTGTGCCCTCTAAGATGCAAAATCATTATCTATGACATGGAGAATGTGCTATTTTTCTTCTTAAAGCATTTTTGACAGTATTGTATCAAATAAAATATATGTGACTAGTCTTTGAAAATTGTAAAGCCCAAATAGAGATTTTTATTATTTGGTGAATATGGTATTTTAGGAGGATTGTAGGACCTGCTTATAGTTCCTTCAGTTCTTGATGGAAGTTTGCATTTAAAGGCTGGATAAACAGGTACTGTTCATTTTTTTGTTTGGGTTTTATTTATACAAGTAACTGGTTTTGACTGAGTATGTTTTTATTAGGAAAAGTCCACAACACATATGCTTGATTCAGAGTGGGATTTAAAGACAGAAAAGTAGAAAAACCTTGTAGTGCATGTAGAAATAGGCCTAAGGAGAAAAACATGGAGAGCTGTAAGAATACTATTAAAATACAATCTGAAGAGTTAAGTGGAGGAAAAACTTGATGAAAACAAGTACATGTTCATTTATAGACTCTAGCAGAGTAAAAGTCACGGATTTGTATTTTCTTTTTCAAAATTTGTCATTTTGTATTCAACTACTCAAGATAGAATGGGCTGAGAAGTACAAGGATAGAAAGAAAACATTGAAAAAGGAAGATAAAACAACCAGACCAGGTTCAGGCATGACATGGCAAGATACTAAATAGGTATATTCTAACTACATTGACTAAAAAGCCTAATTTTTTGCGTGACAAATTATATTCTTGTTTTGGCTAACAAAAAATGTTGGTGCAGTGAATTGAAAATGTGATCATATCACTGTCTAGTTGGATATAAAAGAGCTGGATATTTTCTGCAGCATTTGTTCCACTCAGGAATGTCTTTCTTGCACCTCCCCTCACCTCCACACCCATGAAAACTGCCACCATATGAGCCATGATCACTAAGAACACAGGTCTTTGTTGCTTTTTCCCCAAATTCTTGGGATCTTGTATGCGCTCTTATTTCTTAAATCATACCTCCCTTTATTTCTTTCAACTATTTTTAGTTTATGTAATGAATGTCTAACAAATCTAGATCAGATGGACCATCACACCAGGTGAAACCCTATTCCAAACCCAACACTCATAAGACATTAGGTTAAAATAATGAAATAAGATTAAATAATAAAATACAAGCTAAATCAGATAACTTTTCTAAATAATTTATCCAAATAAATTAAATAATCTTTTAAACTCTCTATTGTGTTTATATCCTTGCCGTTTGTTGTTAAGCTGCATTTCTCTTTGATTTTTTTTTTAGAACAATAGTAGGTTGAGAACTGGTATAACTAGTGATTTAGAGCTGAGGACATAGGCTGGGATCAAACACCTCCTCTGCCACTTACTAGCTATATAAACTCTCATGGAGATACTTAACTATAGTATCTGTCTGTTAAAAGGAATGTAGTGTGATAACGTATGTAAGTCATTTAGCATTGTGATTGGCTTATATTGATAAATAAATAAATGTTAATTATTACGAATTCTCATTTTAGCTTTCCATTAATTAGATGTATATTCACATCCAAACCTGTGGATAATAGAGCAGTGTTCCTCAGACTATCTGTGGTGAGGGACAGTATATTTTTTTTAATTGCCAATCTTTTGCAGAGATAATGTCATAAAATACAATAAAATTCAATTACTATAAAAATGTAAAAAATATAAAATACAAGCCAAGAGTTTTTATTTTTATATTTAACAGATAAAAACCATACTCTATTAAATTGCCATAGAAGTTTATAAATGTTTTCACTCAATTTCTGTACTTGTTTTATTGCAGACAGGAAATATAATTTATTGACAGGCACAGGTCCATGGACCATGCTTAGGCAGTACTAATGTGGAGATTTATATTTTATTATTTTCCTTTTGAATACGATAACTTCATTTTTAAAAGGTTCAAGTGTTCACTGTTATTGTCATATATACATATATAATACATATTATAAATAATTATATGTAACACTGTGTGTATGTTGGCTTAATGTGATATTTGTATTAAAACAAAGTACAAATCACTGAGTCTGAAAAGTCCTGAAGCTGGAAGATGAGGCAATGCTGACAGTCTGACTCCGAGACACCACTCATCTCTACTTTGATGCCTCCTGGTTTTTGTCAGACAAAGAAACTCTTTGCATATCACCAGGTACATCTGTTACCTGGTGACTTATTCACTTGGATCATCAAGAGAATTTTAAAAAACTCATAGCAGTGCTTTTTCTTGATTTTGCTACACACAAGTTTGATTCCTTTCAGGTAAAGCATTATCAGTTTTACATCTTCCTTTTAGGCCAAGTTCTATACAGTTAGTTAGCATATTGCCCTACTTATGTCAGAGAAGTGTATCGTTGGGAATCAGATATATGACAGAACACATTTGATCTTAGAGCTCGACTTTCACTCACACCACCAGCCACTATGACACCCTCATCCAATTCTAGCTCCTCCCTAGGGAATTTATGACAACAATTAGTTGCGTTTTTCTAGGGGGATAATTGGCAACAGATAGAAGCCAACCCAATTTCTGTTTCGTTCAATGTTTCTTTAACTGATCAGTGAGGAATAAAAGGTTGATACTGAATGGGTGAAGGGGAGAAAGCTTCATTTTGAGCACCTGTACATTTTCTGTTACTTTTTTAAAAACTCATTTAAGAGTATACTTTCTATTTACTTTTTTCCTTCTTACGTGTTTCTTCTAAGAGATGTGTCACCTCTGCCAGTGTGACAGCATGTATAATTCCTTACTGTTTTCCATCTGTATTTTTTTCCATCTGTAGGTATAGATGTAGGTAAAGATCAGTAGTGTAACATACATATTTTCTGTGTTTAGTTGAATAAGTAATTCAGTTGAATTAGTAATTATCTATATCGGTTATCAATTGCCTTAATGACTCTGTGTAACAAACAACCACAAAACCTGCATAAGACTGTAAGTATACCTACATTGCTTGTGCATCTAGGGTCAAGTGGGGCTTGGCCAGGTGGCTGTGTGGTCACGTGTGTGGCAGTAGGCTAGCTTGGTTGGGGCGACGTGGCTCTGCTCCTGTCTCTGTCCTCTTGCCAGGCTAGCCCAGGCATGCTGTCATGGCAGTGGAGGCGGCACAGGAGAGGGCAAACCCAGTTGTCCAAGTGCTCTTTAAGCCTCTGCTTGCTTCACCTCAGCTCATAGGGACAGGACACTGCAAATTACATGCCAAAGGTCATTGGTGGGGGGAGGGATGGAGAATGGGGGCCAGGATCTCATACCTTACAAGGTAAATTCTTCCAATTAAATAATACGATAAATGAGTAGCAATAGTTCCATAATCATATTTATCTTGGTGAAAATAAACGTACTTGGGCAAGTTACTTAACCCCTCCGTGCCTCAGCTTTTTCATTTCTAAAATGGGGATAATGATAGTCTCAACCCCGTAGGAGGATAGTGAGGATTAAATTAGTTGAGTACGTCAAGTGTTTAGGACAGTGCTGATATAGAAGTATGCATAATTTAAGTGTTAAATGTAGTTGGTAACATTATTATTATTATTATTAATGTTGAGGCAGTCACTGTTGAATACTGACAAATGTGTGAGGATGATATATGGTTGTCTGAATACTTTCCTAACCATATTTATTTTGTGATATTTTTGTTAATATTTATAGAACTGGTACCATCTGTTCATCTTACAAGAATTATTATTTTAGGAGTTTATACATGTCTATATTCTAGAGAAACAGACTTAACATTATAGAACCAGTTAGGACGTATTATTTTTATAATCTTAAAATTTCTTTCTTATAGATGTGCTGTAAATATTTCAGATTTCTGTTTCCATTTTCTTGCTTTTATAAATTTTGTACTAACGTTAAGAAATGGCAGCAAGGTTATGAATGTCAAGTTAATTGATATTTCTTGAAATACTGTGATCATTTATTAATTTGTTCTGTGTAGTAATGAGAACATATGTGAATGCTTCCCAAGCTTTAAGTGCATACAACTGACCCTCGGTCTTGTTAAAACACAAATTCTGATTCTGGAAGTCAGGAGTGGGCTTGACTTTCCAGGTAAGGAGGTTGCTACTGGTCCCTGAATACCATATTTTAAGTATATACACATCTATATCTATATCTCCTTATATATATTTAAAGATTATGTATAATGTGTATTATAATATATATTTTATAATATATAATATATATCTATATTAAATAAAGGAAATATTAAATCAAAGTAATCATTTAATATTTAGTCATTCAAATAAATTATAAAATACGTAATGAATAAATAAAAATAAAATATATTTAATAAATAAATTAATATATTTGAAGGTGTGTTACTCTTCAAATGTTAAGAAATATCTTTGCTGGCAAAGAAGCTTTCATTTACAATTTTGTTTCCCTGGAAACTACTTAAGTAAGCATTTGGCCTTATAAATATAAGTATTTGTCCGGACTGCTTTGTTGGTAGAAATATACTTAAAGTGACTGGGTCCTGTAATCAAATTGAGTCTGTCTCTTAAACACATACATAATTATGCTTTTTTTTTTGAAGTACATATATAACCAATTCACTAATTTTTTCTCCTTATGGACATTAGTCACAGCCCAATGTTATAAATATTTGATTATATAGAATTTCAGATAAGTAAAGTGCATTAGTCAACATACTTTTCTGCTTTTGAGTGTTAACTACAAATATTCTTTGTTTCAAACTGCATGACTGTAAAATCTTTCTAAAAGGTCAGAATATTCTTTTCTTTTTACACAATCTTAAAAATGCTCTGCATTTTTTTTTTTTTAAGAATTGGGTAGTGTCAGAATGGTATCATTAAAGGATATAATTGATTTTAAAATGTAAAAGATAGAGGAGATTGGGACAAATCTCTGCTGGCCTCAGGACAGACTGTGGCAGCCTACATCTCCAAAGAGTAGAAAAGGGAAGAAAAATCTGAGAATTCAGATTAAATGGATCAACGGGATTCCCATCTAAAGGTATGTCTAATTAAGTTGAAACTCAATAATAATTAAATAATAACAACTTTGTTCATTATAACAATCAACATTTAAGTTGCACGTTTTGACTCAATTTATAGTTTATAAATATAGCTGTAGTTTACAACTCAATTTACAGTTTACAATTTATTTTTCACTTATATTATCTTATTTGATATTTGTAATAAATCTTGATGATTTGTCATTATGTCCATGGTAGGAACTTGGAATCTGAGTCTCCTTTTTTTTTTTTAATTTCAGAATATTACAAGGGTACACATATTTTGGCTACATGGATTGCTTTTGTACAGTTTGAGTCAAAGTTATAAATGTGCCCATCACCCAGACAGTGTGCATTGTACCCGTTAGGTGTGAATTTACCCACCCTTTCCTCCCCCTTTCTACCTGCTTGATTTCCATTGAGTTTTACTTCCATATATGCACTGTGTTGATCAATTAGTTCGAGCCTGAGGCGAAATACTCTGAAGGAGTCCAGGGTCAGGGTTATTAACGGGCTGTTGGTGGGAGGGGACTGAGTTTTGTGATGACTCTGGAATATAGAGGTTAGTAAAATATGAATAACTATTATTTGTCATGCATTTATTATGTGCTATTTGCTCCTATCTGCAGAATATTGTTTCTCTATTCTCTCTTTTTAATCTGTTTTGAAATGGCTTTGTAGTCTAAGAAATGCTGTAAATGTGTCAGGAATGCCCCTTTTTGTATTTTCCCCTTGAAATGGTGGTGGTAGAGAAACTTAGAGACATTAACAAAATATAATTTTCATTTAGTCTTAGATAACACCAAGGTGAAACAGTAACTAAATGGAATTTGTTAGGCTAATTCCTAATGGAAGTCCAGGATCATAACAGAACAAAAGAGCTTTTCCAAGGATGAAACTCTGATAAAGATTTTCATTCAAATCATATATATTTGCATATATGAAAATATGTACAATCTAAATTTACTTTGGGAATACTTAGCTCCTTAGGAATTTGATGCTTGATTAACAACCCCTCCTACAATTACCTAGGTTGGAACATCCTTAGAATTTACCTTAGATCAGGTCTGGCAAACTTTTTGGCAAAAGACCATATAGTAAACATTTTAGACTTTGTGGGCCATGTGATCTCTGTCTCAACTACTCATCTCTGATATTTGTAGCGCGAATGCCAAAACACATAATCAGATAATATGTAAGCAAATGAAAGTGCCTGTTTTCCAATAAAACCTTATTTATAAAAACAGGTGAAAGCTGTATTTGGCTTGAGGGCCACAGTTTGCCTGACCACTGGGTTAGAATCTTAAAGTCACTTTCAGTTCTGAGGTTATGGTTCCTCCAGATTATCTGGGTTAATGGCTAATTCACTCTTTATGAGTAATGGAACATGGGCCCTCTCTTCCCTACATCTTCTCCTTTTATCCTGAACCCAGAAGCCTATCTCTGTACACGCAAATGGCCCACCAGGGTATTTTCCTAAACAAAGACATTTCCCTTAGAAGAGGAATTCTGCTGCTACTGTTAAGGTAAGTACACCGCAGATGGTGCTTTCAGTTCAAAAACAACCACAACATTAAAAAAAAAGATAAAAAAAAATTTCTGTTTAATTATTGTGTGTTTTTCTGTCAGATGACTTGATGATTTAGTTTGACATTGGTGCAAATTAATATTTAAGCTTCTGCTGGAACTCAACTGTTGTCGGTTTTGTTGTGGTGGTGGTGGTAGCTGTTCTAAATATAGGCAGGCAAGACGAGGAAAAGACACATCAAACTCCTTATCTATCTCATTTTGGCAGTTTCAAAGAGTTTATATTTAAGCCTAAATTTAAATAATTATTTTCATATTATCACTACCAGTTTTAGATTGTTTCACTGGCATAATCATCATATCAGCCAACTGTATAGAAACCATAAATTACATTAGGACTGCATTGATATGCAACCTGGGGTTCCTTCATTTTTGGTTCTTTTTTGCCACTCTACATTGGAAGTCTCCAGCTGGAGGCTCACAGGCTGCCTCTGAGCTCCTTGGTCCTCTCAATATTGAAAAACAAAAACTGAGAAATAGTCACCAATATTCAAAGGAGACTTTACATAGAAACGTGGATTTCTTGCTTCCTTTGAGATATCAGATCTCTTAAAGATCTAAGGTTTTTATTTTCACACGAGAGCCATGTGAGAAACAACTGCTCCTATTTAAAAAAAATTTTTTTTGGTGATGTGGTTTCACTCTGTCACCCAGGCTAGAGTGCAATGGTCAGATCCCAGCTCACTGCAACCTCAAACTGCTGGGTTCAAGCAATGCTCCTGCCTCAGCATCCTGAGTAGCTGGGAATACAGGTGTGCACTGCCATGCCCAGCTAATTTAAAAAAATGTTTTGTAGAGATGGGGTCTTGCTATGTTGCCCAGGCTGGTCTCAAACTCTTGGCCTCAGACAATCCTCCTGCCTTCGTCTCCCCAAGTGGTGGGGATTACAGGCATGAGCCAGGGCACCCGGCTGCAGCTGCTCCTTTTACCATGGTTTCCGCCACTCTGTTTGTCTCCCCACCTCAGAGCCTGAGCCAGGAGCAATTTATCCTAATTATGGTGCCGTGATTATGCCAGTTTGCCTCACTCCTGTATCTACCTTGTCATTATAGGCATTTCAGTTTGTGGCCCTGGCTGTGCACATTATCCCTGGACATCTCATCAATTACAATTATTTCCCCCTATTGTCCTTTAAATAGTTCTACCTATTGGACTTTTTCAATCCAGTCTGTCTCACTAAAGCGTATTGTTGGATTCAAACATAAACTGTGACTATATCAATTGTACAATGACTATGAAGAGTATTTTTGTTTATGTTGGTCAATGTCACTTTATAGGTCCCTTGTAAGGAAGTACGTTTTAGAAGTTAGTGCCAAGAAAAAGAGAAGATTTTCTCTCTGGAATAATTTTTATAACACATAGTCTTTCTCTTTTTGTCCTGGCTACCAGAAAGTTCAGAACTCAATGTGTCTTAATTCTGGTAGTATTTTTCCCCTTACTTTGTGTGTTCCTCATTCTCTATTTATAATATTAGTACTCACTATCAAAGTGAAATCACACATACTCATGTTCTACAAACTTTCAACTCTATTCTGTGAAAAGTTGGATTCAAAATATCTGTATAGAAGTGTTAATGTCTCAGAGTCATCTTCCACACTGACAACAGGTTTGTATTTATAAAGTATGAATTGGGCCATAGCATTCTTCCCTTGCTTATTTGAGAATTGCACATGTCTTCCTCTCACCTATAAGAGATCTAATTGTTTCTTAGAGTGTGCAAGACCCTTTATCACCTTTCTCAAACCTACCTTCCCATCCACAACATTCTCACCTTCTGCCCTGCAAAGTCTGTATCTCCGTGATGAACTAATCAGAGTTCTACAAACGTACCATGGCATTTCCTGACTCTTTCTTTAACGATACCATTTATTCCACCTATAATCAATCTAGTATTTTACTTACAGGTAAGTCTACCACAACAAATATTACCTTGTACTTCTATCTTTAATGAAATTAATGACTACTCTTATTCATTTTGGTCTATCTGGTGCTAAACCCAATATTTCATATAAAATTGTACTCATTGACTAATTATTTAGCTGAATTTTGATTTGCTGAGATTTTGATAGAAGTGAAATAACTGATGGGGGTATATTTTGACTATAAATAGTGGGGAATTTTTAAAAATAATTAATGGATGCTTACTCTATGCCAAGTTCTCTCCTAAATAAGTAAAATGTATTTATTCACTCAATCATCACAACTACTTTATTATCCTATGATTTGTGTCCTCATTTTAGTGATGAGGAAACTGAAGCTCAGAGAGATTAATTTCCCCAAGGACACACAGCTGGTAAGGAGTGGGGCCAGCATTGAAACCTAAGTTCTGACTCCACAGCTGATGTTCATCTGCGCCATTGCCTCCCATGTACATGTTGAAAGTATATTTACCACTTATGACCCCAAATAAATAGTGACTAACCTCAACTTTCATTGGTTCTATCAGTTCTCCTGAGAATGCTGGGATTTTGTGGGGCTCCAATATTTGAAGAACAGATTAAGTTCTTTAAAAATATTGAGAAAATGTATTAGGCAATAATATCTTTGAATGTAGCATGTGCATGTGTGTGTGTGTGCGTGTGTGTGTGCATGTGTGTGTGTGCGTGTGTGTGCGTGTGTGCGTGTGCATGTGTGTGCACGTGCACACATTAATTATTTAGCCAGGAATGAAGAAGAAGGCTGAAAATGTACCAGTCTTCGCTGTCACAAGCAACTGAAGACAATGGTTCTCAGTCGTGGAAAGCAGAAAGAATCACTTATCTGTGAAGTCACAAGCGCAGCTTACAGAAAGGGGCTGTGGAATTGACTTCCTGAGAGTCCTGCAATATAAATATTTTATCTGAAAAGATGTAGTGTGTCAGACGTCCTTAAGGTATTCATTGAGAATAAATTTCTTCCTCCACATCAAGAGACTTCATTCTCTTTCATAATCAACTTAGTCAATTCAGAGCGGAGACAATAGTTCCTAATTTACTAACAGTGATGCAAGCAACATCCACCACGTTTTGTACATCATGGTAGGGGTGATCAGATGAGAATGAGAGTTAGACTACCCTATGGACTGACATTTCCAAAGTCAGAGGCCCTGGTGTCCATAGATAAAGGATGGGCATCAGAGATCCCCTCACTAACATGAGCTGGGCTCTGGGCAGAGACCTGATGCCCCAGAAGGCAGGTGCCAACTCTTCTGACCTCCACCAAGTGACCTCCCAGCCTGCTCTTACCATCCTATTTCTAGCTGGTTTGGAGAAAGGTTTTATCTAGTAAACAATATGCTTGGGTGCCTAGGCCTGTGTCAATAAAAAGACAAGTGACATGCCAAAGTCTAACCTTTTTGACCGAGAAGGTATAGTTTCAACCAATATGTTATGTTTATTAGTCTGTTGGGGAGAAGCCAGATTTATAGTGTTCCATTTTGTTGTACTCTCCACAAACATGTGAACATGAACCATTTTATCAGCCTTTTCTCTGAGGCATGGCCTGTGCACTGACTCAGTAACACTATCATTTATTAGTGAGAGAAATAACAGGAGGTTATTTGGAGATGCAGAACTTAGTGGAAGGGTAGAACATTTATTTAGACAGGATCTTATTCCAATCTGAGGTCACATCATCGAGAAGAAATAAAGATCTACACAAATTGCTTTGGGAGGGGGATAAATCTGTCTTTTGGCTATTTTAATGTCATCACATTGATCACTGTATCTATGATGTTTGTCATGAAGAGCGTCTGCCATTAACAAAACATGTACTCCTTGGAAAACTATTAAAACATGTTCTCCTTGGAATTAAAGTTATGGAACACACCAAATAAATTGTATCCTGCAAAAGATACAACTTGGTAAGTCACATACACAAGGGAAATATTGAAAGAACTTTTCTACATGCAGTTATGTCACATTCCTATTACAGTTAGCATGAATTCAACTGTAAATTTTTTGCCCCTAAAGAGTGTGTTTTTCAGAATGTTTATAGAACATTTTTTAAAAAGAAAAACAAAAATTGTTGTTTTATGCAATGATAAAATCTATGAAGGAGAAATGAAAACCTTGTGTATATTTTTTGAGCATAGTGATATTTTTAAATAGATTAATTACAATAAAGCTCGATTTTGCATGTGTATTTCATATATGTATAGAATAGCACAGCATTGAGCCTATTTAAAATAGCCACAAAAACTAGTTAAGTGTCTTCCATGGTCTAGGAAGGTTGAATGTTAAAATCATTTTTAATAGAGGGTTATCAGAAATGCATGTGTAGACTGCACACTTCTAATTTTTTATTAATACGTATGGCATTATAGTCATTACTATTACTTCCAAAGTAAGAATTTTTAGAAGTATGTAAAAATCATCTATGAATATTTGCAATATTAATGATCCATTGTAAAATAGTAAGCTTTGTGCTACCCATTAATCAGTGTAGACCTTGGTGTTGAGCCTAATCGTATTTAGTATACTATACTCTTTCCAAAAATGCTGGGTGGTTTTCAGTAAGAGAAGCTTTTGATGTTTATCTTCAAGAGTTCCAATGCAGCTCCACACCAGGGAAGTAGGTAGTTATTTTCAGCTCCTGTCACTATAACCAGCTAACAGGACACCTGGCCTCAGCTGCTTATACAGCAACAGCTCTAGTGGTATCTTGTGTGCCAGCTGATTGTCATGGCTTTCATTAGAGGTTTCAGTTTGTTTTGTTGTATATAAAATGTACCACCCTATAATATCAGTGATCCAAGTAACAACTGGCAACTCTTAGGGTATCATATAATTATTTCTGTGGAAATATGTAAAATAGATTATAAAATATCTTCAATCTATTTTATTTTTACTTTATCATGAATATTCTAGGCTACTTTAATGCTCCCTTTCTGATTATACTGTGGTTGGATTGTATTCTGTTTAAGTGAAAATATTGAGTTTGCTCAAATCTTCTATTTTCTTATTAAAGGACATCCATACTTTTGCCTATATGTATTCCAAATAGCAGATTCTTCTCAATTCATTGTATGCTGAAAAAAATGTACAGACAATTATTGCATGCAGGAAGAGGTATATCTTGTCATCCCTGCCAAAGAGCTGACTCTTTCACCCTGTGTGAGTTTCTAGAAAATGAATAAAAGCACAGTGAAGGTCCAGTTCCTTCCTCTAACTTTGTTCTCTTTCTTTTCTCTCCATAGGAACTTTTTACCCCTGAATGCAAGTTTAAAGAATCTGTTTTTGAAAATTATTATGTCATCTACTCATCCATGCTGTACAGACAACAGGAATCTGGTAGAGCCTGGTTTTTGGGATTAAATAAAGAAGGGCAAGTTATGAAAGGGAACAGAGTAAAGAAAACCAAACCAGCAGCTCATTTTCTACCCAAGCCATTGGAAGGTGAATGTTCTGTGTGCATTATCTTTATCAGGCTTATTACACATTTTATTTTTCAAATTGATACCTCTGCCATGGCTACAAGAACCCTGATGGAGTGCTACAAGTGTCCTTTATCTTGATCTGGGGGATGGATACACAGATGTCTACTCAAGCTGTTCGTTTAGGATTTGTGCACTTTGTACACTTTACTCTGTGTGTGTGTATACCAGGATAAGCTTTTTGTCTTCCCCCTTCCAACGTCTCAAATCCTCACCGCCTCAAACACAGATAATTTTAATTAATTACAAAATTAAAATCTGTAATGATATTACAAATCTATGACAGTAAGTATATTAGAAAAAAGTTGTTTTGAGTATGGAATCAAAAGTATTTGCCCATTTTGATGTTATCTAGGTGAAAGTACACACTTGTGAATTATTATAATTACATAAAATGAAGACATAATAACTTGACTCTTAAAGAACTTGTTGACATTATATATGAGGAAAAGAGAAACAGTATTATCATGTTTTCAAATAATTAGCAGACAGAAGTACTCCAAAAACAAGGGGATAGGTACTATAATGATAAAGCTTACCACATTATTTACTTGATAGAGGAAAATTAATTTCAAACTTTCAAAACCCATACAGGATATAGATTATATCATTGGAAAAGTTAGGGCAAATTATGTACTTGATTTAATTATTGATATTCTAGGGCATTCATATCTCTTCAATATATAGATAATCAAGATCAATGCTTTGATCCTATTGTCTCCTAATTTAAGTAGTAGGAAGTATAAGAGATTGGACTATGCTTCAAGAATGTGGATTAGTTCCTTTTACCACCTTGCCAAGTCATTTAATACAGGCCCGATATACAGTTGTTCTTTCAAGTATGTGTGCTGCTGAAAAGTATGTGATACATTGATGTAAAAGGTAATAGTCTACCACCTTGAACACTAAAAATGCATATTATGGTTCATCCTACGTAAACAAAAGGGCTTTTCATAAAATACCTTAAACTTTCAAAAATTTATAAAGGAGTTTGGGCAGCTCTAATGCACTTGTATTTCTAATGGCAGATGACTTTAACTTACTAGTTTCCCCCCAGCATCTGTAACTCCATCCCAGCATTTCCACAAATCATTTTCTAAAGAGCCACCTGAACTACTGTGATTACATCACGAGATACTATATAGAGAAGTCCTGAGAGTTTACTCAGGCATCTGTCTCAGTTTCTGTCCTGCCATTCTGTGCTTCTGCCCCATATGACATCAATTATTAGATATTTAATAATATATCAGAAAATGAGGCACAAAAAATGTAAAATGCCACACAGTTGCCTTCAGGTGTTTAAGGGTATCTTTCCATGATTGCAGGAGAGAAAATCGAAACAATGATAAGAAAAATCAAAACAAGGATCTCCAGAAGGCCCTGACTCACAGGAAGCGAGTTCTTTGTTATTGTTTGTGTGAATCAAGTCTGAGTTTTCCTTTCTGTACAAATAAGGTTAAGTTAAATGCTTGCCATGTTCCTATAGTTCGTGTGTGTGTGTCTGTGAGTGTGTGTCTGACATCATAGGTCCACAAAAAGGCCATAGCTCCCATATAAACTTCTTTTGTAGACAAAATTCCATGCACACCCATGTACATATTTTGGGTATGTAGACCAGAGAATGTGGAGGAAGTAATATCCTCTGTATGTGGGCTGGAAATTACTGCTTTAAAACAGGAATTCCCTCTCACTAGAATTGCTTTACTTCAGGGAAAACAGAAATGGGCAAACTGCTGAGGTCTGTGCACGTATGGATGGGCTATTCTTGCACCTAACCAGGCAATGTTTCCTTTTTCTCCTCCTTTCTTCCCATCCCTAGTCGCCATGTACCGAGAACCATCCTTGCATGATGTTGGTGAAACGGTCCCGAAGGCTGGGGTGACACCAAGTAAAAGCACAAGTGCGTCTGCAATCATGAATGGAGGCAAACCAGTTAACAAGAGTAAGACGACATAGCCAGATCCTCACAGGTGTTGTGACTTATTTGCCCTGAGCACAGTTGAGTGATTTATCCTTACCAGACACTCCTGCTCCCATGGCTGAAGAGCAGCTGGAAGAGTAAGCTAAGGCTTGCTCTTTGCTGTCTCCGAACTTCTTTGTCGCAAGTGGATAAAGCTCAATCTGTTGCACCCCCCCACAACAAGAAGACACCTGGATAACCAGCTAAACTCAGACCATGGAATGCCCTACCAGATATGGAATGCCTTTTTAATATCTTTTCTGTGACTGTGACACTTCATGTGAATGACATACTTCACAAGTACACTCGATACCTTGCCTGCTGACAGCTACCCATAATCCTTTTTGAGTCCTGTTTCAGCAAAATCCATGTGTTTAAGTTCAATTTTGTAGCACACAAATACTATTGGGTAATTTCTAGTTAGACGCTGTAAACCTGTGCTATTATGGATTTCTCTTCTTCCCATTTTTACAGGGCTGCTTGCTCCACTGTCTATGACCTTTTACAGGGATTGTGTTCCTCTAAATCTTCAATGTTGCAGTTGGCTTAGTTGGGAGAGCAATCAGGGAATCAGGAAGCCTTCTAAATCTATTATTATAAATCGCATCTATAAAGATTAAGATTGTTGTCTCTGGCTCACACTATCGATTAAACACACATATACGCTCTATCCAGTAGCAGATACTGTGCTCCCAAGGCCGGCATTGCCTGGGTGGGAAAAGGGTCAAACACAATCCATGGGAAGCTCTCTCTGATACGTGTTTGACATCCCCCTATAGTTTCTTTGTGTGTGTGTGTTTTATACATATCACAAGCTTACTGGTAATGGTAACATTTGCCTTGCCCAGCGAGCAAGACCCACTGGTTTTTGAGAAAGTGGGTCCAAAGAATTCTGTAGGCCTTGTAGGCCTGATTAAGGTTCATTTTTCATCTATTAATTCTCATTATTTGGAAAAAAAAAAGAGAGAGAGAAACCAATAATTACAACCTACAAGAATTGCGCTACCTAAGTCCACTTCAGATATACTCCTTCCTGTTTTTAATGAACCTAACTTAATGCCACCCCCATTTTGGGCTGCATTCCACTCATACTCAGCAGAGCATGGGCAAGGCGGCTGTTGTGTTCTTTTCTGCAGCAGCAATGCAAAACGTTAGTTATAAATTAGACTTTAATATTTTTGGTGTTTAATGACAAGTTTTTAAACTGGACATATTAGGAAAATATTTTTTTTAGCTCAGCATGCTGAGTCTGGTACTGTGTATTTCACCAGTACATACCTCTAACTCAGCATTTGGGGCCCTGTGTTGCCCAATGGCTGGGTTAGAGGTGCCTTGCCATGATCTCAGAATACAGTCTGTTGAATTATCCTAGATACAAATAAAGGCAAACCAACACATTCAAACATCAGGATTTTGGTCCACTCAATTCATTTGGTTTTGTTTTCTTCTGCATTCGTAATTTCCTTTCTAATTTAATACTGCTTAAACTCTGAGCTTAGGGAAGACAACTACTAAGAAAGGCCATGAATAGTTGATTACATAGTGAAGATTCCATGCAAAATGTTCATTATTGGATATAAAGAGTTTAAAAATGTTTACTACTAAATTGTTTGGAAATATATTTGGTAACTCTGTGTACACCTAATAAAATTCAATGTTTTCTTAGAAGAGTTAATTGAGACCAAACTGAACCTCATTTATAGAAAACTATATGTAGGATCAATGTACTGGCCTCTTGTTATTATTTCTATGTGGAAGGATGACCCAGTCGCCATTTTTCCCCATCTGCACTGTATTTATTAGGAAATTATTTTGTCACTGCTTTCATAAATCTCCATGACAGCCCTTGCCCAGCATTAAAAAATTTTGGCCTGCTTAGCTGATTAAAGGTTTAGTATAAATTTACCTGTTTATGCTTATTTCATTTTCATATTGGATTCCACTGAATAAATAAAAAGTTAGCATAACGTTTGAGTAGATTTATTGCCAATGATGCTAAATTACAAATACAACAAAATGATTCCTTTGACCATTCTCGATTTGGTGTTATGCCATTTTACAGCCTATTGCTTTTAACAGGATAAGTTAAAATATATGAATTCTGTTAACCAATTATTTAGGGAAGACATATATCCATCCCATAATATGAGGCAAACTATTGATATGAATAATTTACTTGTAAATCCAATTAAATGGGCTTTTAGACACTGCTTACACCAATAAATACACACACACACATACACACTCTTACCAACAACCCCCTCCTATTTGTTTTTGATAATCAGCTCTACTTACTGGTTTCTTTTCCTCCTGCAAGCTTGTTTATTGGTTTAAATTAAAACAATATTTATTTTTGTAAATGACAGACTTATGTAAATGTGCACCTGTCTTTTGTTTTTTATATGGGTTGTCTATAAGGGCATTTATCCCTATGAATGGATGTCAAAATACCCTCTTCTAATCTATGTTTAGACATATTGCAGAGGGGTCTTTGTTATTTGTAATTTAGTTAGATCATTTATTTTGTGTCTGGTCTCACCTGTTGCATGGGAAGAGGACAGCACTGATGAACTGCATGTAGTAGGACCTGTATATCAAGAACTGTTGGTATGTATTACTCAATTTGCATACAAAGAGTTTGTCTGCATTGTACAGTTTCTGTGTTTAATATCATTTGTTGTATTTACAAATACAACATATTGAATAAAATATTTATATGAAGGCATATTTAAAAAACATCAAATAACTTTATGTAACACAATGGCATTGCATCACTCACACATATAGAAAAATGTCATGTAAATAAGTTGGTAAACTCAATTTCCCCCTTTACCATGCCAAAGAAAATTTTAGCTCTTTGATGATACCTCTCTTGCTATTCTTCCGGGATAAGACTTCATTTTTTTTCCCTCAGAAATTAAGTTTGCTGTTATTAAGTAAGTGCAATCTGTCACTATTGATGTTCTGTATAGTAAATCTGATGGAATTCATTTGTATTTATAGACTGTGTGTTTTGTACCTCTATGTGCATATGTCCATTGTATCGAGTCTCTGTAATATCCATTCCTCCTGCATGCATATCTGGTATGGGAGGGTTATTTCTACTGATTTGTTATGGTAGCTGATTGCTTGGCCAATCCTTCAGCAATGCTCGGAAATGTTAATTGTTTTGATATTTCAAGTGACATCATTTTTGTTTTGCAATAAGTTTACTTTCTAAAACATTTTGCTACCACTTTACTTGGAAAAATGACAGCAGACATGCACCCTATGTAAAGAGCAAAATGGAACTGAGCATTATTTCATTACAAATCCTGGAGACTCCTTCTGTTCCAGTGTTTCTAGTTGTTTGCCTCTTGGAGAGTAAACAGAGTTTCTTTATCATAAGTGGCCACTTGCTTAATTAATACTTAAAGTACTAACATAGTTGTTTTTTCATGATGACCAATATCAGAATTGGTTCTCTTTAACAAACAAACAAAAAAAGCCAACGAACAAAAACTTCTTGTTCTTTAAGTTAAGCATACATCACTTCATTTAAAATTGTATCCCTAATAGTACAGGGATAATTAATATTTGATACTTCTCCAATAAGAAGCCAGATTGACTAAGATACAGTTTAGAAGAAGATGAAAAGAATTGAAAATTATTTTCAATTTTATTTCAGAACAAGGCTGTATAAAGGGAAAGCAATTGAGCTAAATGCCGAATTATTTTTCAAAATGTGGGCATATCAAAATCCAAAATATAAATTGTGTGGCTTTGAAGTAATATACATTTCATAGCTGAGGTTTCTTAGCTTACAAGGTGACACACAGGGCATTTGGCTCTCTTGAATACCAAGGGTTTCAAAGTTTTGATAGTTGACTCTGCAAACTAAGGCTGAGTTATATTTTGTTTTTGGTTTTTCCTTGGTTTTCACTTAGTCTAATTGTGATGTCTACTGGCAGAGATGGTATTTGCATGTGAGGTGGTAGATGCTGTTCCTTCCAATGAGCTGCTGGAATCCAGATAAGCTCAAGGAACCCAGAAAAACAATGGGTATAATGATTCTCCTCTTACATGTTAGGACTGCTTGACATTTTTGAAAAAGAAAAGTCCTTGTGGAGCAATTCCTCAGTGCTGGTTTGCCAAACAAGCAGGGTTAGCATTGATACATCTGTATACTTGTTGCATCCCTTCCAATTGACATTAATCCCACTGCAACTTCAACATGAACAAACCAATGAGATTTCCTTATTTTTTCACACCCATTACAAGTTTGCTCTTGCTCTGCTTGTTATTTAGAGGGAGTTTCTATCTTAGAGTCTAAGGTTGAAGTACAAAATCACATTTAAGAAGGTTAGAATTTATGTCTTCACGTGTAACTATGTTTATTTTTTCCAATCTAAAAAGTGTAAATTCAATCACATCTTAATAGATGTATTGATCTCTGTATTACTACAGTCAAAACCACACACACACACACACAATTATAGTAGATGGAAAGAAGTAAAAGTAAACTATTTCTGTTTTCAAAGAAAAAGCATTCCTTAGAGTTTAGGTACTATATGACTTATGCTATAATTCAGTTTTGGTTCTATAATTTGTAATTAAATGAACCCCAGAACATAGCTGACTGTAACATATTTTCATCTTTGTCCAAAAGATGTCAAACTACCACTCAGCCGCAAGCCAAACCCAGCCCTCAATCTGGTTTTGTATGGCCTGAGAACTCAGAATGAATTTTTATTTTATTCACAGTTTTAAAGTATTAAACACAAACAAACAGAGAAAAATGTGAGACAGAGACGTATGTGGCCCACAAAACCTGAAATATTTACTCTCTGGTCCTTTATAGAAAGCCAAGCACTGTGATACTGGAATCTGAAGGTCATTTGTATTACAAATGTAATGCTAGATACTGTAATGAATTCCAATGTGTGTGCATCATCAAATAAGTCATCAAAATTGCTACTGAAAAATTATAATAAGTTTTTCTGAGGCTTAAAATGTTTAGATGGAGAAGATAAAAAGAATATAATCTATGTTATTTCTTGGCTACTTATATTTCCCTCATTTTACAAAACAGATCAATTTACATACTCAATAATAGAGGTACAACTAATATGGTTGCACTCCTTAATCTCAGGATAGAGAGAACAATTTTATAAATCTATTAAATTATGACAACATTATTAGTACTATAAAAATCAGCACCAGTTAAATTTTCTCTTAAAATAATTTTCAATATTAAATTTTTAAGTAACTCAGCAGATGCATATTTATTTTTGGTGATTTGACTTAAAAAGTCCAAGCCATGACCCTAGAATATTCACATCATTAAGATAAAATTTCCAAGTAAAAGTTTTCATCCTAAAACAATATGGAAATGATTTTGCTACATTATTCTAGGATTTCACAAAATAATTCACATTTAGGAAAAAAGTGGGTTTTTTAAGCTCTAAATAATTAAAGGTTGTCTAAACCAATGTGTTTAAGTAGATTTACCTGTAAATATGTAAGGGAAGTCCCAATTATTGTACATTTTCATAATTCAATGTGAATTTCATACAGAGCAAAGTTTCACCATTAAAAAATAAACATTTTGTTCCTATCACTGAGTGAATATTTGAAATTTATATTTAAGCCATTTCTAGATGTTTCTGGTCCATTTCTGAGCTTTTGAGATTGGGGCCATTTTATCACAGGACCTTTTCTTGACTTCTTTTCATATGACCTCACTTTTCCAGTAAGGTGTCCTTAGAAGAAAGAAAGTCTTTTAGGGGAAATTAATGCATATTTCAGGCCCATCAGATATCTAACTAGATACTGTCTTTTTAAAAGGCCCCATTACCATGGAATAATTAATTAATTAAAAATCAGATTTCTTGTACATGTAAGCTCTGCCCAGTCTTAAAAATGTGATCCCTTAGTTCTAGGAACCTAAAATGCATATCCCTGAATAGCAATTCATTTTTTTTGTTAATTATCAGTAGGTAAATATATATTGACACAAAATATAAACAACTTCTGTCACTATTTATTAAAAATGTTAAATTGTACATTTTTCATAATTTCTTCCTTTATCTTAAAATAATCTTCTTTTGGGAGTTTAAAGTGAGATTAGACAAATGACTTCATGGCTAAAAATGACCAGTCTTTTACCTTGATCCACCCCCAACCTGACATTATACCTCATGTGTGTTTATCTTCACTGTTCCCACATGGAGATACTGAGTGATAGAGAATTCTGGAAAAATCTCATCGATTGATTTATGTGAAGATATATCTTTTTATTAGATTCTGATAGAGTCTTTCTTGTGTAGGAATGTGGATTTCTAACAACAGTGTAATTCAGCGTTTCTCAACTCCAGCACTGTTGACGTTTGGAGTCACATAGTCCTTTGTCGCGGGGGCGTCCTGTGCTCGGTGGGATGTTCAGCAGCATCCCTGGGCTCTACCCACTAGATGCCTGTACTGCACCCTCTCACCCCACCCAGTGTGACAATCAAAATTGTCTGTAGATGTTGCCAAATGTCTTTTGGATGGCAAAATTGCCCTTGCTGAGAACCATTCAGGTAAATTATGGAAGAAAAAGTCTTTTTCATGTTATTTACATCAGAATTTGCTTAACTAATTTGTAATGAATACTCAGATTTCGTTCAGACATTCAGAAATAGAAAAACATACAATAGTCTGTTTAACCTGTCCTAGTGGTGATTATACATGGTTTCCTTTGCATTTATATGTTCTAACGGCCTAGAAAAATAAGAACTCAGTCCTCTCCCGTGTAACTGTTAAGGATATTCTGTGCCAAGCCAGATTTCACATGCATTTCCGTTCCATCCACCCCAGCATTCACAGTTTCCACAGCTACATATTCCATTCCCTGCAATAAAACACACATGGGAATCATAATCATGACTGAAATGCACCGACTTTAAATATGCTGTTATAAACTCTAAGTGTCCATAATAAAACCATTTCATACATCACTGGTAGATTTTCTTATTGTGCAGTGATCTTATTGTTACATCTTAGTAAGCAGCTGGAGAAATCTAATGTTTCTAACAATTAATGGCACTTATTTGGTGCCACCATCTACAGATCAGATAGTAACCATCTTGTATCACTCTGGCTGGGCTTCCCTGTCATGACTTTGATTTCCCTTAGAGAATAAGGTATTTCTGACTTATGAATAAATACTGAAAAACATAAAGCTCCTTGACATAATGTGAGGCAGGCCAATTAATTAGCTAGAAGAGCAGTCTTGCATAGTAGGGATGGACAGAAAGCAACTAACTTAATGACACACACAAATACTCATCTTTTACCTTCAGCTAGAATGAGGACAGCAAATATACATGCCTCTATTTCCCATATAACTTGGTCAAGAAAATGTATTTTATAACCAATTATTAAGACTCAATAAATAAGGATAGCAGTGGCTATTGCACTGCTGAGCCTTTTTTATACCCTGCCCCCACTTCTCCCCTACATACATACACACATCCATTTCCCTGAAAACAACCAACACATCAACTAGTAGTACCTGGATCCTATTTAAAAATATACCACTCCCTACACCATGTTCAAACTAAAATGGTTGCCTAGAGAATTCTTTGCTCTTTTCAACACATAACTGCATATATGTGAGTCTGAGGGGTGAATTACTTTGTGGAAGTTTCCCAATAATCATGTAATTTAGTTTCATTTTTTTGTATTCTCCTATGCCTGGGAATAATGCTAGTGCTTACTCCCAAATGCCCACCTCCCCTTTCATAGTTACTTCATATTAACAGTTGACCCTTGTTATATGAAAGCCATCATGTCTAGCCACCTAAAGCATTGTGTGATGGGTGCCATTTGGCTCTATAGCAAACTGTGGCATAGAACAATTAGAGTAGGTCGATACTGCACCTGTACAAATGAGACCATCATGTTTGTCGCAGTCTCTGTCATCACAGTCACAGAATTCCCCCGAAATATACCATTCTTCAGCAGAACAAATGCACTTTCCACAATGACAAGAACCTGAAATTACAGAGGGTATTACTGGCCATCACGGTATAACTAAAGGTTTCTATCTAGAATAGAATATCTTTGACACACGGACAACAGGCTTCTAATAACCTATCTTCCAAAGATAAAAGTTTATTGAATAGCGGTTTCTCAGAGGGGAGCTTTACTTGCTGTAATGCGTAAAGGTCATACAGGAGAGCCTTCATTATGGATCTAGACGGTTGCAATTAGCCTTGAGCAAATGTCCC
This sequence comes from Daubentonia madagascariensis, assembly GCA_023783475.1. NCBI lineage: Eukaryota > Metazoa > Chordata > Mammalia > Primates > Daubentoniidae > Daubentonia > Daubentonia madagascariensis. The sequence continues at coordinate 32,220,207 of JAKFHU010002140.1, read as the reverse complement.
ATGGCCCAGTCTGGTTGAAATGTCAATGAGAGCAGAATGTAGCTGATCCTTCCAAGGATCTTCCAAAAAGGTATCAAAAATAGGTATTTTTTTTTCTGAATTGAATCACATTTTTAAAGTGTCTATTCTTTAAAAGAACTGAATAGTAAATTCTATTAAATGAGGATGCATTTATAATTAAAATAACAACTAAATCATTGTGCTCATACTTTTGGATTTTTGTTTACATGATTTTCTTGAAGTAGGAAAACACCTGCATATTGGGTGGCTAATTAAAGTGCTAAGGATGCACACACAACCATTAACGTCTACTGACTGATCAGACCTCATCCTCAGGATTCTCTGACATAATCAAGGATACCACTAATTGCTCTTCATCCTTTCTGAAGCTCTGGGTTCGACCACTTTCCCTTCTACTTCACCCATTTCCCCTCTTTTTATCTTCCAACCTAATTTGAAAAAAAAACCTTCCTCTTTGGTTATCAGAACTATTTTGGGTTACTGAGCAAGAATTTTGTTAATGGCCTATGTAAAATCAAAGAAACTTCTTCTCTCAGTCTAAGCATCTTTACATGACAGGCTAAAACCCCTTGCAGGGCAAAACTGTTTCCATCACAGCAGAAAAGACAACTTCAAAATTAAAAAGAAACAAATAAGAAGGACTTCCCCTTCCTTCTATTTCCTTGGGATGGTTGTTCTTTCCAAATGTGATTTCCTTTTATTAAAAGATGGTTGTCACTAAATTTTTCAGGTCAAAAAATCACCTTAACAGAATGTGAAGTAGAAAAAATATTTTGACATATCTAACAAAATTCCAAACTTGGTAAGTTCAAAATATATCGAGTGGGGGCAGGGATTAATCATTAGCGTCTTTTTGAAATACGGTGATTAAAAAATGAGTTAACAACCTGGGTGATTAATTAGGAAAACAAAGTTATACTTATCACAGATACCATGAAGGGATTTGTGTTAACGTTTCCTAAGCCTTAAGCACTATGTGATATTTCATATCATGGAAACTTGTATATGCAGTTTAGTTGCAAGAATCCCTGATAGCTAAATTAAACCTTTTCTATTCCTTGTCACACTTCACAAAGTAAAAGAGTAGTCAGAACTAGTTATATTGTGAGAATTGTGTTTACATTTATTTTTAACTTCTTGCTAGTGATAGCATAATTTCATTTAGTCTTGGCTTGTTTTCCTGAGGGTTGATTTGCATGTTCCTGAGCAAAATATAGCCATCTTTCAGTTCTGATGAGTGACTGACAGGCTGGTGGTTTCTCTGGACCCGGGAACTGGTCCTCCCAGGTTACTTTGTAAGGGATGGGGGTCCCCTCATGATCTCCCCAGGTACAGAGTTTCCTTGTTTTAGAAATTTATTTATCCTAATTTTAAACACTTTCTTTCAAATTTCTAGCAGAAAAATGTTCAACACTCAACTTCTTTTTTTAAAAAAATAAATTAGGTTAGTGATATAACTGCCAAGAAAGAAAACATGGAGTATTTCATTGACTATCAGAGAAATTTCCTCAGAAGGAACCATATTTAGTGTTATATTTCCATGAGTGGAGGCGGATTAATTATTTGAAGAGTTTGACTGTTATAGTTGTTCCTAAAATAGTATCTTCCTTACACTGCAAAATTATTTCTACAACAAATGTAAATGATTTTATATGTCCACATATTCATATATTACACCTAGGATATGTTTTTTGTGTGTCATAATTCATGAAAACATCTCACATTTCATCTTTAACCTTATCCTTCTGGCCCTGGAACTATTCTAGTCACTGCTCTTGCTTCTGGAATGCTTAGCTTCAGGCCATAGTAAAGTATTTTCCTAAAACTCGTAAGCTCAGCTAAAGTTAATATGGTATATATAGATAGAGGATTTGATGAGTAAATTCCAGTTCCAAAAGTCTACTAGTCACTGAAATGGTTAGAATAAAAAATGAGGATTGATTTTGTATGTGCCCTGAAACAGTAACTTTTCTAGGTCAGCATTTTCCCAGCTGTGTTATTCTTTTCTGTTTGTCAAAGCTCAATGCATCTTAGAGGTAGGAAATTCCTCTACTGCTTGTGAAACTAGGAATAGATAGCATTTAATAACTCAGTGTGAATAGTTATTAGGACCTATCATAGCACCTTTCTTGTAGAGCGCTCTGGCTGTTGTCACTAGTAACGAGGGTCAAATTGTCCCTCTCTGGAAAAACTTAGGGAGAGGTTCTGTCAGACAGATACGGGCTGCGTGACTACCAAGAGGTGAGCAACTGTTCAACTCAGCTGGCCGGGATCCACTCACACCCCTGAGACCCAACCCATCCAGACAGCAGCTGGCCAATCTTGGCAGGAGCTCTGGAGTGGTAAGTTCATAACCACAATACCACTGATCCATTCATTTTCTTTCTCCATACAAGGACCTTTAAGAACGTTCCCATCTCCCTTCTGTGCTATTTGCTGGCTTCCATTCCTGGGGAATCAGCCACATTTTCTCATGTGTCTTCAGAGTATTCTTAGGACTTAAGAAGGGGAAAGAAATGAAGTTTTGCCTTCAAAGATGAGAATGGAAGTACAGACAGGATAAGGGAATTGCCCCAGACCACACAGGCAGTAAGCAACAGTTAAGACTTCAACCTAATTAAATCTACTCTTCTATCTAGCTCTCTGCCTATCTGTGATATCTTTCACCTCAAAAACTTCCCTATACAGTAGTTTCAGACACGAGCTGCTTGTTCCTGCAGGTCTGTCTGGACAGTCCCATTGGCAATGAGGACGCCAGGCTGAGACTGGTTTTGTGAAGCATAACTTCTACCCTTTCTCTTTTCTGGAGACACAGGGTGGGGGCGGGGGTGGGTGAACGGGTGTACTCTGGACTTATTTGGATGAAGCGGGGCCCGACAAGTATCATTGTGAGAGTTTAAGAAGATATTTAATGATGTGCTTCCAGTCATGACCACACAAAAGCAATCTGTAGGATTATCAGAGGTGATTGTCCGGATCTAGGTTGAAGTGATCAAGGCAAAAATGTTACTGTGTAGTCTTGAAACCAAATAAATAAGTCCCCAAATGAACGACGACAACAATAAAAAACCAAATGGATTATCTCATGTATTTTGCAAAAGTAGCTAAACTTAGTGGAGGTCTGGCCACTAAGCTCATCTCTCTTGGTCAATCACAAAAACAATCAGAGTCTAAGGGCAAGCGCCTTTGTTAGTGGCCCCATTCCATTACTAACCTCCGACTTTGTTTTTCATTCATCAAGCCTGACAAAATGCTGCAACCTGACATCCCAGCAGGCAGTTTTCACTAAATGTACTAACTACTCCATCTGTTATGAAGGTCACAACAATGTATCTTGTTTTAAATTTTTCTATGGAGTGATTTATTGTCTTGGCTATAAATTTGTAAAGAAATAAAACGCTATTTCTTCATCGTCTCCTGATGTGACAGCTTTATTCACAGCTCGTGGGAAATGTGTGTTTCAGCCTTGTTTTGGCGGGGACCGGCCTTTAAGTGGTGTGCTCAAGTGCACTGCTCAGTCCTGGCCCATCATCCGAGAAGAAGGATTCTGGATAGCTTTTGCAATCATCAAGGTGAAGGGCTTTCCTTGACAACTTTGAGAAAAATGATATGGGATTTGGACAAGCGCATGAGATTTATCAAGAAATACATGGCCCCAGTCAAATTATTTGGAACAGGTTTCTCTTTTCTAACACCGTGTTGACGTCCCTAAGTCTGTTTCATGAGTTACTTTTCCTGTGGTTCTGGGGTGGGGGGTTATTCCCCATGGGAACCAGGAACAACCGCTGCATCCCCACTGTCCTCTGTGCCTACAATAGACCACAGTTTCATGATCGCAGTTTTGGCCCCTTTCTTCCAGCACTGATGTCTCCAGACTAGGAGGAAAGAAAACAGCCTGGAACCGACTGCTGCCGACAGTGTGAATGTCCACCCACTAACACGAACACCCGACTGTGCAGCCTTGCGGCAGCTTTGACATTCCCTATTCCCTTTTGAGTTTGAAGACTCTAAAACTCTCTGCCCATTGAAGGATGAACAAATAGTTCAGACAAATATGCTTTCAACCCTTCATTGATCTCTGCATATATTTCTACCACCCAAAGCAATTTGAAAAGGCATTAACTAGAAAGATTTTTTTTTTGGTTTTGTTTTGTTTTGAGGAAATGCCTCTGGGTCAATATTTAGTGAACCTATTTTTCTTGTATTTTCTACATTTACGATGCTGAAAGATGAGAATCTTTCATTAGGCTATAATAACTTGAATAAGAATGTTTATTTCTTGAAATGAAAAAACTCTTTTTGCGTGAAATGCAGTTTAGGGATGGCAGGCTGCTATTCACTATACTGTTGTGGACGGCTCTGTGTGCTCTTCCCGTACTTGCAATTGGACATGACTTTGGGAAGACCTGCTTATGGACAGTGTTAATGGTTAGATAGCGTGCCTAGCAAACACACACACACACACACACGCACAATGGCTGATTTTTAAAATAAACAAATATAAATAAGCACACTAGTGTTTTAATATGAATGGGTGTGGCCAGTTTGGTAGAGCTTCTGTGAAAAGCTTACATCCTTATTTCAATGATAATGCTATTTAGGAAAAACAAGTAAACACGTATCTAAACTTTAGAGCTCTATGTTAGGAGCTATGCTCAGAAAAAAATATCTAATTCAAAAAAATTAATCATTCTCATTATTTTTTATACACAGAACATTCCCCTCTGATATGATAACATCTCTTTTCTTCAGTTTAATTCCATCTCTGCCTCCTATCCTGCTTTTCTTCATTAATCTCTTTCTCCCCAATTCTTTCCCTTGGTCTCTTTCTTTTAACCTTTTTTTCCACCTTTTTGGTTCTCCCAACACAGTTTGAACCCAAGGCAGGTGTTTCCAGGGGCTGAGGCCCCCTGAGAACAGAACAGGTGGAAGATTTGTTTAGCACTTGAAATTAGATTGAATTTGATGGGAGAACAAACAGGGAACAAAGTGATTGCTTTAAATTCAATTAAATGCCACCTGCCTGCTATAATGACATTAGGTTGAAGGCATGGCCTCCTTGCCTGAGCACTGCAAACAGAAGTTCTCAAACACAGAATTCCTGGAAACCAAGGACACTGTTAGCTATTGAAATGAGCATGTTTGTATCCATTTTCAACTTTCCTCCTAGCATCATAGGTACCCACAGAATCCATCCTCTTTTATGTCTGAAGTTATGTCAAAAAGTTTCTTTCAACCTGACAGCATCAGCCTTGTATGATGGGAAAAACAATAGCCACTGTTGAGGGGATATAGGACTCTTGGCACCACCCGCTTCAGAAACCTCCTTCACTGGGGAGGTGGTGTCACTGGTAGAGTTCTTTGTTGACACTATTCAGAGTCCTTGGTCTGTCTTCTTCTGAAAGTTATTTATGTGCTCATCCTGATCCAGCGGGAATGTCTGAGGGTAAATGAAGCTTCAGCTAGAGCTGTGCCTTGTCTGAAAAGAGGGGGTTGTCTCTTCTGACAGAAGCTACTGAGTGGAAGAGGAGAGATTTGACGTTCCCCAACTCCCAGTTCCTGGAGGGTCATCCCCAGACATGTCGTGAGCACCCCTTAGGCCCCTGGTGTCTCCCTAGGCACTAGCAAAAGGAGCACAGCAGCCTCCTAGACAGTGCCATGGGCACTGTGAGAGCAGGTTCTAAAGTACCTTCAAGAATACCGCACACTTAGAACCGTGACTCAAGCATTACAAAAGCGATCCTCGTAACCATAAACATTTGTACCCCCGTAATACTGTGAAATAAAAAGAGGTAGACTTAATTTCATTTTTTTTATTTAACTTTTTCTATAGGTCTCTCAGGTTTTCATTTTTGACCATAATACTGCTCCTTCATTTGTACATATATTTAAAAAATGCCTAAATGATTTAGGATGTATTTTTCAAGGAAAACTAAAACTAAATACCTTTCAAAAAATAAAAATAAAAAAGAATACTATACATAAACATCAAAAGCAAGGCATCCAAAACTTAATCTATTAATATTCTTTACTCAGAAAAAAACTGTTCTAGTTTTTCTTTCTGTGCGTGTGTGGAGGAAGGGACACAGGGAAGCTTTGCTTTGTTCCTGAATCTGTTTCTGTGGCAAAAGTTTGACTGGGTTGGTGGCTTCTATTCAACCAACTTGGAGGTTGTAACCATTTGGTAAGCTTTTATTTTTCTTTGTTTAATATTATCTATTTTTTATATTAGGTTACACATGTTTGCTTGGAACAGTTGGTAATTTTTAGGTCAAAGAAAATTGCAACAAAATTATGGGACCCATATACTTTTTCTTTCATTTTTTATGAAACTAAATATTTAGCCTCCTCTTACATCTTTCTCACACTTGCAACCCTCCCCTTCTCCACATACATCTATACAATTGAGCCCCAAAAGTTCCAAAAGTCGTATTTTTGGGCATCTCAGATGCTTGTGATCACTTTTCTGCAGTTCTGGGCTGTGCTATTTCAGAGGTAAGCTCAACAATCATCCTTTTGCCTTTTTTGTATACAGTACCCACTATATTTTTTTGTCCTTATTCTTTATAAAATTATTAATTCTATTTCATTCAGCAATAACTTTGCACACAAGTGGCTGAGGACCTTTTTGCATGAACCTTCTCTCATGTATTTCATTGTCTTAGATCCAAAACTTCACATGGCTAACCTTCAGGCTTTAAGTTTGGTACAGGAAGAGGGCGTAGTGGTTTTCTTCCACGCAAAGTTTGGTCTGGAAGAGATGGTTGCTACTTGCTGTTATACAAACCATGTGTCAGAGCAGGAATCCAGTCCAGGCTCCGGCAGAGATACTCACCCTTCCCCGAGCACAATATGCCATCTGCTGATTCACACAGACTCTTGCTTTGTTCTTCTGTCATGTTACACTTCCGTGGATGCTGGCAGAGCTTTCCAAACCATCCTCTCTCACAAACGCAACGACCACAGGAACACGTGCCATGGCCTGAGAAGCAACCACAGGGTGGGGGTGAGAAGAGAGGATGGGTAAATAACCAGCTGAGGCAGAGCTTTTAAGAAAGAAATGTATGAACCATAGGATCTCATTTCTTATCAGACATGCTTTTCCCTTCACGCATAGTCAATTTGGCATGTAATTGTTTAAAAGAACCTCACAACAGAGTTCTAGTTTAACCTAATAAATTGGAATGCAGCATAGGAAATGGATGTGAAAGAAAGAAACCTTGAAATGATTTAAAATGGAATCATACCATACTTTCCTGATACAAAGTATTTACTCATCTGCATTTTTATCAGTATGGAGTCCTAGTGTGATTCTTCATTGTACACACCATGACACCCAGACCGATTTGCAAGGCTAGTCACGTTACCACTGCTTGCAGCATTTATTGATTGCTCTCCTATTGCTTACTAATAAAAACAAAAGGTTAACTTCCATGTGAATGGCATTTGGTATTAAATTACTTTATCTGTGTACCTCTCTACTTACTAATAAGAATAGATGTAAGTGTAAGTGATGGTGTCTCTCTGTTATTGCATAAAAGTTAAAAACAACATCAGGCTTAGACTCACATTTGGCACTTTTTTTTGGCTCCTGACATTGCCTTCTGGTTTTTGAGATATTTATCTTCTGGTATACATGCAACATTGTATTGTGACAGTTACATACCAGCATACGCACCTGTTTAGTTGCTTGCCACCAACACCCCGCTAGATAGCACGAACTTCCACTTTAATTTCTTGTGTCCACTCAACGCTTTGTTTCTTTTCCTGATATGTGGACTGCCTCACAGCAGGGTCTCTCTGAATCAGCTATTTGCCTGGCAAAGACCTACTGAGTTTCTATTATGAACAGAGCATTCTGCTAAGCACTAGGGAATGCAAAACCAAGCATGATGTACACAGTGGTCCCTGGCCTTCTCCCAGGGACATACATCATCATCATTCAGACTCATCAGACTCTCTGAAGCTGTTGACACCATTTTCCCTTGACCATTCACTCTGGCGGGACCTTCAAGAGTAAACCTTGCTCCATTTTTTCCCCCTCTAAATTCAGCTCTGCACAGGAAAAACAAGTGGCCAAAGCTCAATGGTTTGCAACTCATTGTTATGATGAATTTAATATAACCACCCATGAATCCTGGAAATGGTTTTCCATAACACGTGATTATCTGGAAGTTAATGGAAAGCAAATGGGAGGCAAACTCAAAAGACCTTCATTAACAGACTTCTTTCCAACAGCCTCTTCTTCTGCACATGGGGATGTGTTAAATTTATTCTCACCACACCCCTGGAGTCTGGTATTATCCCCATTTTACAGTCAGGCAACTGAGCGTCAGAAGGGCTAAGTAATTTTGCTTCAAGTCACACAGTTCAGCCACACAGGATCAGAACCTGACTGTGTGAAATCAGTTCCTCTGATTTCAATGCCCACACGGTTTCCAATGTGTCACACTGCCTCTGCACTTCATTTTAGAAAAGGAGACACTTAGAAGACTTTTCTTAATTCCTATCTTTTGCAACTGCTGAATCATTTGAAGTTGTACATTTGACATTCACAGGCACTTTCTCCTTAAAAATCTCTTTTTTCTTGGTTTTCATGACATGAGACTCTCCTTGCCCCATTCAAAACTCCCCCTTTGTCTCTATTTATTCTTCTGCCTTTCTCCTGACCTGACAAATGTCGGTATCCTCTCACAGCCTATCTTTAATCACCTTCTTTGCCTCCCTACGATCTCTCCCTTTAAAACTTCATCAAACCATGGGATGTCAGTTAACCACAACGACCGCAGGCCTGCGCCTCCCAGCTCCCCTCCCAGCCCCACTGTCACTCTGCCACACTTCGTGTCCTATTGGCATCCCCAATTCACACTTCCGGACCTAGCTATACAATCTGCTTGCCCAAGGTGCACCTGTCTTTCTTATCTCTTTTAACAGCACAGCTACCCTTTCAGGCAACCAATTCAAAATGTTTTGAGTCACATTTGAATGTCCCTTACTCCCTTCATCCAAAGCATTGTCAAGTCTTGTTGAAGCTACCTCCAACACTTCCACTTACATCACAATCGTGAACTTAGAGAAACCTAAGTGATACATCTCTCTCCAATATTCTTGCTCGCAGATTTCCATGGCACAACTCTGCTCACATAACACTCTTGATCTCTAGTCCTATATGTTTCCCTAATGCTTATGACACAAATTTCACCTACTTTATCCTTTGTTATGTTTTAGGTTCCTGAAAAACAGAATCCCAAGCTCCTTTTCCACTTTTATTCCTTCTCTTTTCCCTTTAACCAAACTGACATACTCACTGTTCCCTGTACATTTCGCATGCTATTCTGACCTCATGCCTCTGCAGGGGTAGGAATGCCTTTCCCCTACTCAGCATATTTGGGTCCTACTCAATTTTCAAAGCTCAGCAAAAGTGACTACAACTTCATGAAGATTTTCCTAATATCCCTAAGTGGAACTCATTGCCTCTCCTCTGAATTTCTATATGATTTTATTTTTCATCTCCTGTGGAACTATTTTTGTTTTCCACAATAGTTATTTGTCAAATGAATCCATTCCTTGACTGTGAATTCCTTGACAGTGGAATTACTTCTGATTCATCACCATAGTCTTCAGAGTGCCAAGCACACTGCCTTAGACACGGTAGATCCTCAAAAAAAAAAAACTCTTGTAGTAGGTTGGGGTTGACTTTATCAAAATATTCTTCTCATTTTCCCCCACATATCCAAACTGAGAGCCCTACACTGATTCTAGGACGTGTTTACAGGTTATTTGGTTAATGGACTTTTGTTTAAAGGGAATGGGCAGTTCTTGAATTGCTGTTTTATTTCTACTTTCTGTAGAGTAGAGCCAAGTTAGAGAATTGGTGTCCCCTGAGAGCTATATACTCAATGAATAGTTATTAAATTGACTATATGTTGACTTCTCCACTAGAATCAAAGTCCACTTAAAGTACAGTTCTCCTTAAGGAGTTAAGTAAAATGTTGTCCATCTTTGAAGGCAGAGATTGTGGAGTACAAAAAAAAAAAAAAACATGAAGAAAGAGAGAGAGCTCTAGTAACAGGCCCATTGAACTGTGGACTTTTCAACTGCTCATGTTTCTTACTGACTGTAAGTTGGTAAGAACTGTCATCAGTTTGACATAATTGGAATCATTTGATCTCTACTGCAGAGGAAGATATTCTGCCTTTGATTTAGGATATCATTAAGAATAACTCAATGGTTCCTCACAGCAATTAATTTAATATAAAATTATATGCAAGAAAATGGGAGATTGATTTTCATTTATTAGCTCATTTATCACATCCTTCTGCAAAATTAAGTTAGCATCTAGCTTGTACAATCACCAAAATATACTGGTATTTCAATGTTTTGATTAGCAATTTATATGACCTCTCTTTACTTAAAATTAATAAAAAACAACTTTCAAAAATATCTTCTTTATAAACTCTAATAATTTAGTCATCCATTCAAGATATACCCTTGTATTTGTTGTGTACCAGGCATTACATTAGTAGTTTAGAATATAATAGTGAATAAAATAGTCATTGGCCTTGTCTTCATGGTACTTGCAGTCTATTAGGGAAGAAAACAAGTAACAATAAACAAACAAATACACTTGATTTATCAAGACTGAGAGAGGATGCTAGTACATCCAACGGTGGGGACACTGATAACCAGCGTAGCCAAGGATGACACTGCAGGGATGAGAAGGAGCAGACAGCCAACGTTCTCGGAACAGAGCCTAGAAAAGCTGATGGAAAGTCCTTGAGACAAGAACGAATGTGGCATGTTATAGACAGTGAAACAAGGCCAATGTGTTTCAAGAATAATAAGTAAAAAAAAAAAATGGAATAATAAAGTTGGAGAGATATTCAGAAATGAGAACATAGCAAATGGTTTATTCTTGCTAAGGAATTTAAATTTATTCTAAGAGGAATGAGAAACAACAAAAGGGTAGCAGGAGAGTGATGTGACATAATTTACACTTTGCAAATTCATTTTGGCAACTGGGTGGGACAGATTAAGGTGTGTCTGGGAGGAAGTGAGTATAGAGCAAGTGAGAGGGCTACTGCAGGGCTACTCCAAATAAAAGGCGGTAGAGGCTTTAAAGTAGGGCAGTGGCAGTGGACATGCAGAGTAGATGGAGACGTATGTTGGTGGTGGAGTCTATACCTATGGGCCACGATGCTGGATTGGATGTGGCAGGTCAGGGGGAAAAAAAAGACTAGTTTTCTGGCTAGAAAAATAGTGTGAATAATGATGCTATTTATCAGATATAGCAGCTTCAAAAGGGAGAACTTGAGGGCAGAAAATCAGCTCTGTTTTAAACGTCCTGTGTTTGAGACACTCTTACGATAACCGAAGAGTGAGGTCGAGTAGCAGTTGGACATGAGCTAGGTTCAGGACAGGTTAGGGCGAGGCTCTAGACGTACACACACTGGAATTTACAAACATAGAAAGCACTTAGCACTTTAGAAGTGAATGAGTCCACCCAGGGAGACGTAAGTCTTGGGAAACCAATATTTAGGGCTAGGTTAAAGGAAGGGAAGCTAGACAAGTAGTGACATTCAGTAAGGAAGGAGGAAAAGATGAGTGTGCTGTTTCATAAGATGACAAAGGAGAGGACCCCACAAAGGAGGCCTACTGAGTGAAATGTTTCTGAAAATTTGAGTAGAAAAATGAGACCATGGAAGTAGTTTCAGTCAGCTTTTTTCTGAGCGATACCACTGTGTTGCCACTGAGGCCTATGAGTGGAGGACTAGAGGTGGCAGAACTGTTGGAGAATCATCTATGTATACCATTAACTGAGAAGAACATCTCTGCTTAGTGGTAGAACTGGCAGTGATTAAGACAGCTTCATACAGTAAGTATACAATACATCATTACAGAATGAAACCGTAGAGAGAACAAGCCTAGTGAACCACTGGGGGCACACTCCACGTCTGCACCTGACTTCCCACGTCCTCGTAAGGTGAGTGATCTTCCAGACCTAGGATGCCGCTCGTCCTCTCCCAGACACTTACCTCCTCGCCTGTGGCACTGCCACCAGGCATTTTTCTTTTCATTCGCTTCCCTTTCCCCACACCAAGACACTCACCAACAACGCTCTGGACCTGCGTCGTCCAGTATAACACAGTAGTCACTAGCCACATGTGACTATTTAAACTTATCAAAGTTAAGTAAAATTTAAAAACCAGTTTCACAGTCTCACTAGTCACATTTTAAGTGCTTGATAGGCACATGTGGCCAGTGGCTATCGTGTTGACTAATGCAGATATAGAACATTCTCATCATCTTTGAAAGTTCTATTGGACGGTGCTGTTCTAGATAATGACCTTTTTCAATGAAGTTCTTTGGCTCTTATGCACATTTCTTTAAAACGCTGCGATGATGGCTCAGTTAGCACACTGACCTATGAATGGATACTATTCAACCACATACCACACGCTGCCTACTCGATGTCCTCATTCCTTCTTAATATTAAGAAAACCCTTATTTCTATTTTCAGGGAGATGACAATTGGCCCATCTGGAAAGTGGTTATCCAGGCTCCTTTTGACCTAGAGGCACCCATATGGCACAGCTCTAATGCATGAGGAAAAAGAGAAAATCTCCTGGGTGAGATTTCCAGGAAACTACTGTTTTCCAAAGGAAATGGGACGAACATAGCCAGCATGTGTCCTCTTCCCTTTGTCCTTTTTTTTCCCATTTCTGTTTCCCTGGAAGAAAGACACACCTGGAGGTTGTTTATGAGCATGACGATAAAAGTCACACTGGGAGGGCAGAGCAAAAGTGAAGATAGACAGGGTTTGAGGACACTGATGGTGCTCAGGCATCCCTGGAGTGACAACCTGCAGACTTATTCGTGTTCTTCATCTTTAGCCCAATGCAGTGCTAACTGATACAGTTACCAATTCAGGAAAGAGGATTTGATTTTAAGATGTAATTTGGACACAATCGCCCACTGACTGTATTGTCCATCTAAGAAAGGCTTGGCCTTAGCGAGTGGTCTGAGCTCTCTCTCAACATAAGAAATCCAGCAGTGCCTGGGAGTCACTGAATTCATACTCCTAGGCTGCATTATTTCCTTCAAATTGCAGCTACAAACTAAAGAACTCCCTGAAGAATTGTGAACTGATTGTGTAATTAAGAGGTGGCTCTTCATTATCCCTTCTTGTTTCTTAAATTGGACTCATGGGCTGCTATTCCAGGAGCATAGAGGAAAGAAGAAAAGCAGTAAGCAGGCTATTTCCTATTCTCACCCTGGGTATATGGAGTACAGGAGGGAAGTTTCTGATTAAGCTTATTTTAGCCTAAAACAATAAAACATACATGAGCCAGCATGTGAATATATTTTCTTTAAAATCATATACACTAAAAATGAACAAATCTTAGGGACCATCACTGGACAGAGCATGTTTTTACAATAGTGACTTATCTGATGAGCAACCCACGCATTTATAGGGCATATAAATTTTTATTATTAATAAAGATGTTTTCAGAGGGTCCACATATAGTCTATGATGATTGAACATTACCCACAGGAGAATTAATGCCTCCTAGAAATAGTCCTTAACTAGCAAGTGATGGGTATGTAAAAATTGTGTGTTTTACAAAGGCTCCCAGGATTTCATCCCCAGTACTGAGGTGAAGCTCCAGTTGACCAAAAACAAAAACTAGATTGATCACACAATTTTTATCAGCTCCCTTCCCTTTCCTGCCATGCTTTCCAACTCTCCTACAAGTATTTCCTTCACTTTAAAAATAAGTTACTTGAAACCAAATCCTCATTTCAGGATCTGATTTCCTATGGACTCTTCCTACAAGGAGTTCTAGTGTCTGGGGGCAATTATATTTCTCATTGTAAATCAAGTAACAGGTGTTCTGGTTTATACATTGGTCTTCTACAAGTTTGGTTCATGGATGTCCTTTCCCCCAAGACACAGACAGCTCTGTGCAGACAACATAAAGCATGTGGACATGCAGAGCTGAGAATTAATTAAACAGTATCACTTTGTGAGATGTCGTCTCGCTTACCCAGTTAATATTTGATCTCATCTAATAGATTTGTTTGCATCTTTGATTTCCTCCCCAAAGTTGGAGATAAAGAGAGATTCAGGGAGGAAACATATAATTTAATGGGTATAGAAATGTAACAGGTTCCTACAATATCAACCATTTCAACCAAGTTACCAAAGAAGCTGGGCAGGGAGGCCCATGTGAGGTAAACACTGCAGGTCAGAGAGGAAATGACAAGGATGATAAGAGCAGGCACATGTTTGTGGTACTTTCTAGATGCCAGGCAGGATTTATAGACATCGTTGTGAAAAGCAAATGAGTTAATACATGCCATTTCTTTAACAAACAAAAAGACTAAAATCTACTGAGATATTTCTGGTAACTAATACCAGTGAGGAGAGGATTTAACCTAAAAATAATATTAACATAATACGAAAACAGTTTGGTGTCACTCTTGGGAAAACTGTGGCATAGGGACAGATCTGTGAACTGAACATCAGAGCTCAAATCCTGGATCTGACACTTTTTAGTTATGGGGCATTAACTCCTCCAACCTCAGTCAATTTTCCTTTTATGAAATGGAAAGAGTAGAAACAACCTCTCAGAGTGGCTGCCATGATGAAGGCATAAGGTAAACCACTCAGCGCAACAGATATTTAAAAGGGCTTTTCCCTTTGCCTCACAGAGAAAGGAAGGAAGAAAATATTCTTGGTCAAATTGCAAGTATTCTATAGTTGGTTAGAGAGAGAATAGACAGATGGTAGGTAGACAGATAGATAGATAGATGATAGATATATATGTTAGATGGATGGTGCCTCAGCCTTCCATAAGTAAGATGGGCATTCTGTTTTTTTCCAATAATAGTACCCAATGCATTATAATAGTTATCTCAAAGAAATAGAATTACAGTCTTTTAATGTGATTCCGGGTGCAGTTCACTTCAATCGTACTGAAAACCCAAAGGAGCTGTAATCTACAGGCATCAATCTCTACAACAAGAAGTTTTTCAAGTCTGGAATATTAATACAAACATAATGTTGGCCCAGATTCCCTCCCCTGGATGGTGCTCAGGTCAGCATTTTACTTCTGGGACTCTCATTTTTGTGGTTACCTTTGCCGACTACCCTCTACCTGCCTTATTCTTTCTCTGGACAGTTTGTTCCTTTCAGTAAGCTCTTGTTTGGGTCTGAGAGCCACCATGGAAACTGAATGTATATCTCTTGCGATTTTGTAGTATAATCTTACTACTTTTTTTTTCAAGCTTGTGGATGATACTTTCCCCTGTCAATCCTTATGAGTAAAGTCATAAAAATCATGTTAAAGTGTTGACTTGTGGCAAAACCTTTCACTATCATACATATCACAGTACTTAGTATTTAGTTTAGACTTAATGATCTTTTATTGATAGTTCACTGTGTACATTCAACATACCCCCCAAATCAAGAGTTCAAGAAAATAAAAGTCATTATAAACCTAATTGTATATTGCTTTTAGGTCCAATGCTGTTTGATATTTGTTTATCTTCTTGTAAAGAACAATTTTAAAAATATGAGAATAGGAAAGGCAGGTGAAGTAAGTTGCACGCAGGTGGCATAAGCCTGTGAGAAATGTTATTACCTCCACAGACCACACCCTCGAGATTTTCACAGCGGCGGTCATCACACTCGCATGTCTTGCCATACACCCTGCGATCTCCTGGAGGGTAGCAAGTGCATTTGCCACATTCACATTTACCTGGAGAGTATAAAGAGAGAGCAGTCTCACTGGGAGAGCCACAGAATCACTAAGGTGTTCAAGGAAACAAGCATAATCTTAAACCCAATTCTCCTAGACCAGTTCTAGGCTGTGTCTGATAATAGTTAGGCAAATAACTTTTCTAATCTCCCTCAGGTAAGCTGAAGGTCAAGACCAAATGCCAAGGAGGTTGGGAGTTGAAGCGACAATCAGTGGCTCAAAAGTCACTCATATCTGCTACTGTCCTTTTGTTTCATCCACCTTTGAAGAATAAATCAGTTATGAAACTCTCTGGCTTTCTTACTCAACTTAGATTGATGATACCATTTAATACAACTGAATAAATTATATATATTTGGATATAATTTAGCATAATGTGGTTTTTAAAATATTTTTATTTTTGAGGGTCTATCTGCCCCATGAGAAAAACAACATTCATAAGGCACATTTCAATGTGATATTTTAGTGATTACATGTAGTCAATTTTATAGTTCATAGAACTCATTTTAACATGAAACATATGTCAAAGTACATGATCTAAACATCTTTATTATTTTTGACTTAAAATTTAAAAGTAAAAATATTTTTAGAATGAATTTGGTTCAGTTTGGGAATCCCTTAACTAGTACCATTCAGATGGTTTTCATTATTAGTTTTGAACTACAACTGTGTCAAACACTATAATTCCTTGCATTACGTCATTTTGTTTTCAAATACCCCACATTGAATAGCATTATTACTACCATTTTACTAAATGGAGACATATTGAGGCCAAGTAACTTTCCCTAAGAACCAACTAGTAAGGAATAGATTCAAAATTTCTATCTATCCTCATTAACCTTAAAGTTTGTGCACCTAACCATTAAACCATATTGCATCTTACTATACTTGTACTGCACCATCAAGAGCCTATATGAGAAAGTAAATTCCTTTTGTATGAGGGATTGGTACTGGTTTGCCAAAAATTCAGTTGGGTGACAGTGCTCCGAGACATCTGCTACTCTCTGTCATTAGCCCAATCATCATAATTACACACTCACTGAAATCATCACAAGACACTTCAGGGCTGACCCTGCAATGTTGTTAGTCATTCTGTTGCTGAACTTGTATCTTGTTAAGGAAATTCTGAGTTGGTAGATGATGGAGGAAAGAAAAATTAGTATTTAGGATCATATAATTTCAGAGCTGTAATTAAAGATAATCTAACACAGTGACTCATAATCTTTTCTGGCAGAAGTGGTGAGGTCACAGACCCTTTGAGAGTCTGGTGGAAGATATGGCAATGAATAGTGTCATTCTGGCTGCCCTTCAATAAATCTTTCTTTCTACTTGGAGGTATTCCCAAGTTCAGCAGGAGGCAGCCCCCCGCCCAAACCACCACCACCAATGAAATTCCCTCTTCCTATAACCTGGCGGCCAGAACGGGGACACACCAGACACTCTTGGGCAGGGCTTTGATTCTTCAAGGTGAAAGCAAAGGCACAGGGCCTGTGGCAGAGTGGCAAGTGCCACAGCATAGCAGTGAGTGTCCAGGAGCAGCAGAGCTAAGCCCACAGCAGCTGTCATTCAGAAGTGATGGCAGCAGGAACCGATCCTTGGCAGTGCCTTGCTTCTCCATGTTGCTGCAGAAGCTGATTGTTCAAAGCTGTATTAGAAGCCTAAACCTTTCTAATAGAATCTTTTAAAAAATCCCAGTTAATAAAGTTGGTCTCTGTTGCTTACAAACAAGAACCCTAACTGGTAGGTCTCAGATCTCTCCCTGAAAAAATATACCAACACACACCTTTTTTTTTTTTGGTAAAAAGTCAGCAGGATATATGATTTCCTTCAATT
Source organism: Daubentonia madagascariensis (assembly GCA_023783475.1). Taxonomy (NCBI): domain Eukaryota; kingdom Metazoa; phylum Chordata; class Mammalia; order Primates; family Daubentoniidae; genus Daubentonia; species Daubentonia madagascariensis. The sequence goes on along the minus strand of JAKFHU010002140.1, from coordinate 32,202,589 downwards.
TATTTAATAGATGAGGAAACTCAAGCATACTGGGGCTAAACGATTGGCCCAAAGCCAGATAACCATATATTAGCAGTGTTGATGTTAGAACCTTGATTTTCTGAGCTCCAGCCACCTTCTGAAGTGCATAAACATTCACCCACTTCATAGGTGGATGTGTGAATAATTTCAGTAATGCAGACTGTGGGAAGAAAAAGACAAACAATAGGACCCTCAGCAGTGTGGTCCAGTATGGTTAACTATTCCTTCATGGATAGATGTGGGAAACTACAATAATCAATTGCATTATTCTGAAGAGGTAAGCACTCTCAGTTACAAAGACAGGATCTGTTTTTAAGTTTCAGGTTGTATGTATTTATGGTCATTACCACGAGTCACTACCAACTTCGTTTCAGTAACTACCATATACCTGCAAGATAAATTTCCAAACTTTCTTCAAAGTCCAAAGTAAATTTCACCAAATCCATGAGACTTGCACTCCCCTACTCATGTACCTTCACAAACACAGAAGTAGCTGTACTTCTTACATATCCATGTTTTGAGCTCTAATTTCCTCTCTGAAACCTTCCTTGCCATCCCTGTTTGGTTACCTGGGAAAACTGCTCCCTCTCTCTGATCCTATAACTCCTTGTCCACACCACTAGTAGAGCACGGAATGCAAATTTTATAATAGATAAGCAAACGACTGAACCCTATCAAAATTAGTCAGATCTATCTGGTCCAGACTAATAGTGACATTTGTATCTTGTTAGCAGCCAACTAAGTTCTCCACTGATGTAGTATGGACACTGACATATAGATTTATTGACTTTTTTCCAAAAGAAATTGAGTCCAATCTTTTTCCTTTATTTACTAAATGATATTATTATTTTGATGATTGTTTTAAGGATTTGAAGATATAACCATGGCTTCTCAAATGACTATCAAATTAATAATCTCATAAATAAGAAAGAAGGATAATGGAAGTCTGCATTTCTAGCACTAAGTGCTATTTTACACATGTTTAGAGAAAAATCTAAAAACGAGATACTCAAAGAAATAAAAATAAAGGAAGTTATCTGTAAGAAGACAATTCATGAAAAGACAGAAAAGAGGATAGAAATAACTGTGTGAGAAGAAATTAATTCAGTCAACATCATCAATACCATCCAACCAAAACTTATCTGACATTTACTCTATACTAATTCTGCCTGCTCCTGTTCAATTTTAATAAAGTAGATAATCTTTAGACACATACAAAAATCAGTCCAATAATATTATTTTATGAGTACAATTCCTATAAATTATATTTTAAGGCTCATTATACACTAGTAAAGAAGAATAATGAACTAAGGCAGATATCTAGAAGGTCTGACCAAAATGGATGTTACTTAAACATTTCAAATTTGACATGTAACTTCTGTAAAATACAAAAAAACTCTAAGTCAAGACATTGACAAAAAGCACAGTTTACAACTCTATGCACAGCTAATCATTTTAACAAATAAAATACATCTAATTTAAGTAAATCTCTTTAAATTTATACTTTCCCACAATCATTAAGATATAAGATTAAGATAAACATCTTTTTTTAAAGATATGTATATATATGTTTGCGTTAGAGTACATTTTTCTGTAAGAACTAGATTAAAATTTAAAAACCCTGATTCACTTACTATAAAATATTTCTTATATCAAATTCAACACATATTAAGAATCTGTTTTGTGTGAAGTACTTGAATAGGTATGGGAGCGTACTGCTAAAGAGAAGATATATTAATTCTATAATTTCTGCTACTCTATACAGCCTATCTCATTTCACTAAGTATTAACTACAAATAAACACGTTGGAGAATGATTATATTACCAACATTAACCACTTAATTGTTCTGAGCAACATTACTAACTTCATAATAAAAAAAAGTACTACTAGTATAAAATTAAAAGGTCAGCATATTTTTAATAATTGTTTTATAAAATATATAGGCAGCTAGAATTTCCTAAGACATTATCTCATTTTAAACTTAGGCCCAAACTTATATATAACTACCTTAAAATCTTAAAATCATTCATTAAAAAAGGGAAGCTTAAAATTTCAGAACATTATCCATATTTTTGAACAATATCACATGCATTGATTATTTTATATGTAGAAATAATTCTGGCAATAAAACTTTGCTATGGATTTATCAAATAATTAGCACTTGCATATTTGTCTGAATCCATTCCACACCTCACCTATAGATCACAGCACCCTCTCCCACTAACAATAGACTGCCTTCAAAAATTAACATAATCCACGAAAAATATATTATCATCTTTTTCTATATATATGCGTGGCATATGGGAGAGATTAAACTTCAAAGCAGTTAAAAGAAGCAGGAGGAGGGGGAGGAGGAGGAAAAGAAAGCTTAGCTAGAACTGCCTCATTCTAACAGGAGAAAGCCACGGTGGTTGTGGTTGGGGAGAGCAACACAGCAACTACGCAAAACTTAGATGAGGAAAAGAAAAGGAAAGCTCCTTGTGTTGCAAAAGTACAGCTGCAAAGTTCAATTCAAAGCAAATTTTTCAAAAAGAGTCCTCTGTTGTTCTCTTAACTCCACTCTCATCACAACCCACCCCAGTCATCTTGAGACACAACTAGTTAACAAGTACTTGTTGCTCAGCAAGGTCTCCAGTGACTGAAATCCAGTGGCCAATTCTCTGAACCATCTTATAATAGTCTCCTGGAAGCTTTCAAGAGGTGGCCTTCCTTTTTTTGGAAACACTTTCTTCTATTAGCTATTGTTAGATTACTGTACTTACTGTTTCTTCTCAGACTACTTTGCTAGTTTTTCATCCTGATACAAATATCTAAGCCTTATATTGACCAAAGGGCTCAGCCCTCAGCCTTCTTTCCTCTGTATTTCCCCAAATCTCATTCAGTACCACAGATTCAAAAACTATACCTTACATGATCTATACCTTACATGATGAAGACTCTCAAATATACCATTGGCCTAGGCCTATCCTCTGAGAACACAATGCTCTATAAAATTGCTTAAATAATAATTGTGATAGGTATATATAATAATCCATTCAAACAATCCAACATCATAGTTAACAGGGAGTGATCTAAGTCAGAGATGAGAGAAAGATGCTTACAATAACCATTGTTATATCTTAAGAGCAATTTAATAAAAATTAGGTGAGAAAAAAACACAGAAAGAGCTAATATTATTATTAGCAGCTAGTGTGTTTTTATGCCCAAGACAAAAAAAAATTGCAAATGTATTTAAAGTAATGACATTTTGGCAAGGTGTCTGGTGACAAAATTAACATACAAAAATGAATAACTTTGTAAGTACCAACAGTAACCAAATCTAATAAAATGGGAAATTGCTTCATGTACAAGAATATCAGCAACATAAAATAAATGAACTTACACTACCTTGCACTATAAAGTCACATCGAAGGCTATAAGAGAAGACTTATAATTTTTAAAAGGACATACTTTCTTACTGAATGAAAAGAAAATGTATGATTTTTTTCTGAATTACTATATTAAATCAATATGGCACCAATTGAAAACTCACTGAATGTTTTCAAATTGATGAAATCATTCTCAAGTTTATTGGAAATAAAAAATATGGTAACATCAAGGAATACTATGAAAACACAAAGAGAGTGCGTGTATGTGTGCGTGTGCTTGCGTGTGAGTGTATAAGGAGGGTAAGTGGAGATATATCACATCAGATAAAGGTGAACCATATAAAATGGCTCTTTTTGTAAGTCAAAAATGGTCAAATGTCACCAATTTTATATAAACTCAACCAAATAAAATGTCCTCTAACTACAGTAAATGAAGTGTGTTAGTAGTGAAAAAGGAAGAAAAGAAAGAGGAAGAGAGAGAAAAAATATTAAAGAAAATGTATGAGCATAATTAATGACAGTGATTGGTGCTAACTGTAAAAATTTTTAAACCTTCTCTTTGAGGTTGGGACTAAGAGAAAGATAACTTTCTAATTAGTTCTGTTCAACATTGCACTAGATATCCCTCTCAGTGGAATATGGTAAGAAAATAAAATGACATAAAGAATAGAAAGGAAGAAACAGTGTTACTTCACAGAAAAGTGTGCACATAGAAAATGCAAACCACTGCTAACAAATAATTTGGTTTATTAAGAGAGTATATGAGTTGCCATATACCAAATGTATACACAAAAATAAATTGCATATCTATATACCAGCACTAAACAAAAAAAATGTAAGCAGATTTAAATAAGTAGAGATACTGTACATTTATTACTCAATATTGTTAAAATATCAAATGTCTCCAAATTGATCTATAGTTCAATGCAATCACAATCAATATCTCATCAGGATTTTTGTAAAAGCTAAAAGCTAATTCTAATATTCATACAGAAATGAGAAGCACCAATAACCAAAATACCTACGAAATCAAGTAGAAGATAGAAACACCTTTTCTAATAGATATCAAGGCTTATTAAAAAGAAGCAGTAATTTTAAAAGTTGAGTTTTGGCGGAAGGAGAGACCAGGTGGAATGGAATAGAGAATCCAGAAACAGACCCTAGCATATGTGAACATTTTATTTGGATAGGGTGGCAATACAGAGCAACAAAGGGTGGGTGACCTTTCACACAAATGGTGCTTGGGTAAATAAACAATAGAAGAAAACAATTTGTTTTTGTTTTTCTTAATGAGTACACAATATTGCATTTTATTTATTTACAATGATATACTTAATCAATTTTCTATTATTTGACATTAACAATTTGAATTATAATTAGGAGCTTAAGTTCATTAAAGAAATAACAAGAAAGTGAAAAGGTGAGCCACAGAATAAAAGATGATATCAGCAATACATATATCTGGTAACTGTCTCATATCCAAAATAGGTAAGGACTCTAACAACAACAACAAACACCTACAATCCATTAAAGACATGGGCAAGAGATCTTAATGGGCACTTCAGCAAGTGGGAAATTAATATGGCCAGGAAACATATAAAAAGATGCTCCTTCTCTTATTCATATGGAAAATACAAACTAAAATCAAAATGAGATTCTACCCCAACCAACCAGATTAGCAAACATTTAAAAACTGACCATAATAAGCATCGGCGATGGTTTGGAACTGTAAGACATGACTTATACAGCAGGTAGAAGTATAAATTGGTAGAATATTTTAGGGGACTATTTGGCATCATCTATTAAAGTTGATATGCATAACCTAAGAACCAGCAATCCAATTCTTGGTTATGTTCCCTAGAGAACAGCGTACATATGTGTACTAAGAGATGTTCCAGAACAATCACAGCAACATTATTCCTAACAGCCTCAAAGGAGAAAGGTAATAAATATTTATAAATTATAAAATACTCACTTATCAGTTATATTCTTAAGTGAAACACTACAGCAATTCAAATGAAAGAGTCATGTGATATCATTGCTGAATCTTAAGAACATAATGTAGAGTGCAAGTCAGTCAAAAATAATATATAGTCTTTGATGGTATAATTCCAAAACAGGCAAGTCTAAACACCATAGTGCTTGGGGATATATAAAATACTTAGGTGGAAAACTTTAAAGAAAGGCATAAAGGTGATTACCATGAAAGTGCGAAGAATGGCCATCTTTTCAGGGGAAAGAGTATGCTGACTTTAGAGTGGTGAGAAGGGAGCTATTGGGATTCTGGTATTACTCTACTTCTGGACCCGGATATGTGATTACTTTATAATCATTCATAATGCTATAAGTTAATATGTTATATACTTTTCTGGGCAGAACAGATTATTAAAAAAATAAGCTTGATATAGTTGGTGAGCCATGTTGCAGAAATAATCAGTCCTTTTATATAACTCCCTACAACTAAATAAATTTCCAGTGGATCTAACATTTAAATGTAAAAGTTTAAGTTATAAAATACTAGACAGAAATATAGGTATGAGTTTTCATAACCCTTGGGTGAGAAAGACTATTCTAAACATGACACCAAAACAGAAACATAAAAAAATTAATAAATTTGATCATAAAATATTCAACATTCAATTTATTAAAAGCAACTAATAACATAAGCAAGACTAAAATATAAACAATAAATGAGGACAAAATATTTGTAAAAATAAGACAGATACTAAGTAAACATTACTATAAGTATGAGCTCAAATAAAAATAAGTAATAATAAACTCCCAGAAGAAAAGCAGACCAAGGACAAAAAATGCGTCATTTACAATGAAAGTAATACACATTGATCATTGTGAACAGTAAGTTATTTATATCTTTTAGTAAATTTCATGGAAATAAACTGCAAACTTCAAATAATTATACTTTTTTGGGAAGTTGCTATGTTCATTAAAATACTGGAAATTTCTGAAATCTTTTAAGTTACTAAAATTTTACTCGGTATAGCCTGGAAGAAACCTTCATTCATGGTTTTTTGGATTTTACTCACAAGATGCTGCAAAGATTATGTAAACAAAATAACATTATTTTAATACTAGCAAGAGAAAGTAGAATTTTCATTCTACTCATAGGCTGACTCAGTACAGCTAAATTATGAGATGAAATAAAAAGGAGTAGCTTTAGACCTTTACGAAACGTAGACTGCCTCAACTGTGTTTTTATAGATTGAAAGATAAAAACTTTATTTAGTAATTTCATTTGTTTTCTTCCTCACTAACTGCTGGAGTACAGTTATGATAGAAATAATCACTTAATTATTTCACAAAATTGGGGACTGTTAGAGGTAGAAAAGTCGCGAAGGACAATCAAGTCCAACGAGCCCCACCATTTACAGATGTGGAAAAGGATGCTCTGGGTGAGAAGACACGGGACTTGCTCAAAATCACACAGGGAACAAAGAACACACAGGTCACCTCTCAAGGTCACAGAGCAAGGGAGGAAACGGGAAGGTTGTCTCTCTCCTCACCAGCCATATAGCTATTGTTTGTCTTTTTCAATAGTTAGGAATTCTTGGGTGACTCTTTCCTAATGAAAACGGAGAGATAGCTGGAGAGCTATGGAAGGCTTAATCTCTGGTAGAGGTTGATTTTCTAAAACTGGTATAAGGTAAACAATGTGGAATTACGCAGCTGACATTTGTTTCTCAGGCTATGTGTAACATCTTGTCCTCTTTTTTCTCCTTCTCTTCCTTCCTTCTTTCCCTCCTAGTCCTCTTGTTGATCCTGTACGCCTTCCCTTGCCTCTCCAGCCACTCTCCCCCACCTCACACACACACACACACACACACGCACACACGCACCCTCGCCTTCACTCCCTCCCTCTTTTTTCCAGGTATTTATTTCTTTTCTTCTTAGATTCTTCTTTTTGCATAATCTTAACCATGGAAAATATCTCCAGCTTCAGATTTGACTTCCCTTTCTCTCACCTTATTTCAACCCCTCGCTTCAAGGTCTCATTTCCACAGGGCACAGCCTTCACACCAGCAGTGACTAGTTACTAGACACTAGGGGTGGAGAAGGACAGGACACTGCTGCCCCCCAACCTCAGGGATTAACAGCCAGGAGAGAGTCCTTGGAGAACTAATTCAGTAAACTCTTTCTTCATTTAGGACCAATTGAATCTTCTCTTCTCCATTACCACCAGTAATATGGTTGTGCGTTTATAAAAGAGTGAAAATCTGGAAGTTTCAAGCACCACAGGGTGGATGCGTGGACCTCAATTGTCACTGTTGAAGACTGAATCATCTCTAGAACTCATAGCTGAATGTGCAAGACACACACGCACACATGCTCACATCATTTATACACTATATGCTCACGTTTGAGGTGTTCGGCTAAAGGATATTAACTTCCTTCAAATTATACCACCTATAGAACACGCATGTATTCTTGCTCAAGAATAGGTTCAGCAGAGCTCACAATCTTGAATGCCTGCGTTACTTAGACCACTCCCTCAGTTATTAATTCAACAGACACATTTTGAATATCAACTGTGGGTTAAGTATTCTGCTAGATACTGAGATACAAAAGTAAGAAGGACATTGAAATACTGCAGGGGAAATAAAAGTAAAATACATGAGCACACACAGCCTGCAGGGTTAGAGAAGGTTTCTGGCAAAGTTAATGTGGGGTTAAGTCTTAATGCGTCTGTTCAAGTGTTAGAAAGGTAAATATATTTTATGGCACAGATACAGTTGAAAACACAGGCTCTGACTTTAAATAGGTCTGGATTTTAATTTTGGCATATCCACAACTAAAAGTGATTTCTTGGAAGAATAAGTTAAACCTCGTTTATTGTGGTTGCATTATGGGAATAAAAATAATACCAGTAACATAAGATTATTATAATGTTGTAATTCATACAAAGTACATAGTCCAGGGCCTGCATATAGTAAATGCTCAACAAATATTATATATTATCATTATATTATATAATTAAACATGTGCTGGGAGGCTTGGATTTCAATTACTCACATAAAATTTGTTCATTTTTTTTCTCAATCCATTTTTCTACAAAAATTAAATGTATTTCCTGACCCACAATGAGATTATTTAAGAATAGCACTGTATCATCAAATACACCTGCCAGCGTGGTAACAGTGGGCACACTCTCTATAACCTTATTATTTTTCACTTTAAAAAATGGTAAAGACCACACTTGCAGCACATGCTCAATAGTTGGGGAGTAATTAGAGGCTCACATAAAACAGAAAATAGATTAGCATTTTACTAACATAGTCCTCCTTTGCCTAAAATAATAGGTTTACCATAGCAACCTGATTGCACTAGAAAAAGTGCCTGCCAAATGCATCCTAAGTTCTCTTGAAATTTCTATGAGAAGGAATTAAATACTTGAGAACTATAATATTCTGCACCATTTCATCTAAGTACAAATATTTTTTGTAAAAATAAAGTAATCTTCCTTCAGACATTTGAAAGTGAAGAGGCACCTTCATCCTCCATTTCAAAACAGGCAATAAAACCTCATATAATTCAAGCCACATTGACATTACAGATCAATTGCTAGCCGAGAAAAAGTTGTTCATGACTTTAAAATAGAGGTAAATGTCAATCCTTTATTTGTGCTTTCTTAGTATATCAGGATTAAAGTAATCAATCGTGGACTATGTGAAGAACTTAGACATTTAAGCAAATGCTGTACTAGTACAATTTTCTATTGTCTGCTCTGAAATTGAAGATGGAAAGGAAGCACCGAGCCTCACTCATCTCTAAAGGTTTTCCAAGGCATGGAGGAAAACATCACCAAGGAGGTCGTTTATTCCTCTAAGTCAGATTATCTCATTATTTCAACTTTAAAATAGTTTTCTAAAATAACACCTAAAAGTATTTAAGATTCTTTTTTTCTAAAAAATTCTTATAAATTAGGTAGTAATACCATACTCAGTACAAATGTAACTCAGAAACTAAGTGACAGGTCCAAGGTTAAAAAGTCAGTGAATTACTGAAGTAGGAAATGTACAGCTTAAGTAATTAGCCAATGTGGCCCACTATGAAGCAGCCAATATGAATTAGAATACGCAGCTCTTTTTTCCTAGCTTGTACAATGCATTGATTGGTCATCAGGTTTCTACACACATAAATCCTATCAAATCTTGGCTTATCTTTGGTATTAACTTTAATGATTCCATTCCAGGTCATAAATAAACACATGCCACTGTAATTTACCATAAAAATACTCTATGGGAAAAATGACAAAGGACAGACACAGGCAATAAATGCCATTCACCAGTGAAAGACAGTACTGTGATTGATACAATCAGATAAATGTTTCTATAGAAAGTATTTCTCGAAGATGAGTTTATTTGGGCAAAGGGGGAGTAGAGTGGAATTAGGCCCTAGTCACTTTGAAATTTTTGGTTTTGACACTTCAAAAACTTAAAAAGTGTGAGTGAATATATCACTTCCTTAATACACATTTCAGGAGCGCTAATTAAACTGGTTTGAAACAAGTGTGGACTTTCTTCCCAAATCAGGGATAATTAGGAAATATATTTTACAAATTGAACATCAAAATCAATAGAAAAGTACATAAAATACCTTATTCACAAACAGATTAATCTTTTAAAATAAAGGGAAAATTCATCATAAAGCAATATTTTCTATTGGTAACTTAATTTTTGCTAGTCATGTTTCTGACTCTGCCAACATTAATTTCCCCAAGTCACAAAACATTATAAAGAACATTGCATACATATGAGTTTATACATACATAAGAATGTATGTGTATGTGTACATGTGGATTTAGGGGTGATGGAACTTCGTGTGAACAACTTATCCTCACACAGCTCATTTAAAAAAACTCTTTGTACTATTCTTAAGTCTTCTAAGTTTGAAATTATTTCAAAATAAAAAATACTTTATCACCTAAAATATACGTAAATAAAACTGTATACATAATTTATGTAGCTAAGTGGTATTTTTAAAAATAAAGTCTTATCAATAATTATGTATACAGCTTCCTACACATTTTACATCCAATTTTGAAAAACATATTTTAGCCTCATATTCAGGGTTTAAGCCATTTTATCTATAAAGTTGTGTCAAACATATGCAGAGCTTGGGAACTGTACAGCCAAAAATGCCAGAAACCCAATAAGCTTAAAGTTTAAGGATATAGTATACTTGCTTTAAGTTTTCCATTTTACAGCACAGTTAGCACAATCAGGATTAACAGGTAAAAGTTACAGAGAAGCAGAGTTTAATGTACTATAATAAATAGCATTCTATCCATCAGAGTAGTCCAGAATGAAATGGACTGCCATGGTAGGGAGTAAGTTGCCCATCACTGAAAGAATTGAAGCCAAGAAGTTAGTCTTTCATAAGGGTTGAGAGTTAGCACTCTGGAGTCAGAAAAACCTAAGAGAGAATCCCATATCTACCACTTACAAGCTCTACAATCTTAGAAAATAACTAAACATTCCTATTTCAAAAAATTCAAAATTGGGAGTAGCTAATTAATAACCACCTTTAAAGAGGTTGAAACAGAAATCCAGTTTTTTCAGTACTACTGTTTGAATTTTCTGAATACCACTGTAATATTAGTTTGTGGTACAGTGGTTGAACAGTTTTAAAAATTCAAGAAATATATAACTTAAAGAGTAAAAGCCTTCCACAAATTGACCTATATGTAATTTTACATTTTTATATAATTGGAGGTAGCATATGGTTTTTTCACAACTAATACGTTTCTCATTCTAATACGAACTTCCACTTTCTTCTCCCCCGCCCAACAATATGTTTCAGATAACTTATGGTTTCTATGTTAAGTAATGCTATTTCTTTAAAGGATACCTTACACTGACATTATTTCTCAACCAACTCCTATTGTGACTTAAAGTCCTATTGTGATTTTGTCTCTATCTTCAGAAACAATTTTTAGATTAGCAAAAATCTAACATATAAGATTAAGTAAAAAGCTCCTAAGGTGCCAGGATTTAAGTGGCCAAGATACTAAAGAAAAGGGGACCATAGAGAAGTTAGTTCTACCTTCTATGCAAATAATCTCCTTAACGGATTTGTCAGTTCTGAAACTATTTGGGGCAAGAGGTTGAAATGCCAAGCAGAAAACAATATCTAAAATACGAATAAACTAAGCAGAGCTTCTGCCTTTTTCATCTTGCTGCAAATACAGTAATTGGAATACAGTAACCTTTAAGAAGGAGGGTCCTAACAAACATCCCAGGTTTTCACTACAGATACCCTCTCAGTCCCTGATTGGATTTGTATCTATGTCTGCCAGGAAAAAAAAGTAAATTGTTCCTTCAAGGAAGATAACGTCATTTACAAAATTCTGTCAGTATTCATAAACAATGTTTAAACTCAACAAAAAAATAGCAGGTATGTCAACAAACAGGACAGAATTACCAAAAATAAAAGAGAAAAAAACAGATAATAGAGATCAAAAAATGATACAGGTAACCAAACTGAAATTATCAGTCACTGACTTTAAAATATTTACGATTAATATGTTCAAAAAACTATATTACTACATGGAGAAATTCACCAGACAATTATCTGTAAATAATAAATAAAATGGAAATTCTGAATTTAAAAATACAGTAACTGAATTTAAAAGCAGACCAAGGAGATTCATTGGACATGAAATATATTTCATGCAGTTAAGTGGTTTGCAAAGGAACAAAATAGACGTATAACTTTAAAAGTAAGACAGACATTATATCTATTAGGTGAAATGTTTCCTCTCCAAGTTATATGTTAAATTCTAGTCCCATACCTTAGAAGATATATTATCATTTTGGAGGTGGGGCTAACAATGTATAAGTAAAGGAATCATAGGTCCAGCCAAGACCTTCAGAAGAAATCAACCTTGTGGACATGTAGAATCTGGATTTTAGCCTCAGAACGAAGAGATAAAATTCTTGTTAACCCAAACTCAATCTCAGAGAATTTTTTTGGCAGTTTACTAATCTAACACAAGTCCAAAAATCAAGTGCAGATCAGGAATCATAGCATATAGTAAGAAATAAACAAACACAGTAATTGGCACCCGTAATTAGCTAACGACAAAACAATAGGACAAACTTGAAAGTCAGATAAAAGAGAATAGAAACCACATGAAGCTCGTGACACAAGACAGAGATGAAGAGTCATATAAAAGATGGTACTACCCATATTTGAAATTAAAAAAAAAACAAAAGGAAAAAGCAAAAGACGTGTGTACCAAAACAAATGTCAAAAAAAATGACAATGGAAATGCGTCTTAAAGATTCTGAAAAAATGTCAAATTAGATTCATAGACTGGAGGCAAATATCCTTCCAATTGAAGGCAAATAGAATCATGCAGAACAAAAATAAGAAGTTTGACAGAAGAGACTTATCAAAAATAAAACAAGAAATTGTCAAAGCTGAAGAAAAAGTTAAAAAAAAATTAGTAAAAAGAAAAGAAAAAAACAAAAACAATATAGGATAAATCTAAATGAAAAAAATTTCATAAAAGTAATATCTGGTAAAAGTTAAACTAAATCTAGAATTTAAATTCTGAAATAAACTAAACTTGCTTAAATCACATAGGAATTAGGAAAATGGAAATACAAATCAATTAGCTCATGACTTTGAACTAGCCATATACAAAAAAAATTACATCCAAGTGGATTTAGTCTAGAAACAATGGGTTGGTTGTGGTTTGGGTAGTCTTCTGCGATAGTTCTTGTTATTGGGCAACTGTGTGAGAGAACCCTCCCTTCGCTGTCTTTCTCCCAGCTCCCTTTTATCAGGGTTTGACACAAGTGACTCCATTTTGATTATGACAAGTTTCACATTTCCCCCTTTTGATAAAGATCTTTCTTTAAAAGTATCAGATCAACCATTCTGTTGTTAGGTTTTGATCATCCCTTGGTGCCACGATGGACCTGCTCTGGGTTGGTCAGTTCCCTTATCAGAGGGAAGTGATTGGTGATGAGGAGTCAGTGTCAAAACCCTTTAGTGACATTTGAGCAACAGGAGAGGTCTGGAGGGAGTGGCTGTCAAGCTAAGTCTACCTGGAGTACATTAAGTTCAAATTTGTTTGTTCCATGGGCACTGGCTATCATCTCAAATCTCTGGATTAGCATTATTCTGTTAGGAGTTGTACTTCTGGCAGAATTTGATGGGCAACGGGTACAAAGTTTTCAAAAAAACACAAAATAAATTAATAGTAATAGGATGATGGGATAGGATAATAGTAATAGTAATAGTAAAAGTAATTTGCATAATAGTATTGAACCAAGGCTTAAAAGCAACCAACTGAATAAATCAAATGACCATGGGGACTTAGGTGAGACCTGTGGTAACCATGTGGGCTGTTTTCTTATTTTCTGTATCTGGGTCTCAACTTCCCCAAAGGAATTTATCCAGGTACAGTAAATAGCTTTAATATTAGCAATAAAACAGGTATCTCCTTATTTAACCAATACATAATCTAGAGCAATTCTATCATTTAGTAACCCATGATTGGGTTGAATTGAAGCAGAGATTGAGCAACAGTTGTATTAGTGATGTTGCTAATGTTATTCACTGGATGGGATAAAGGAACTGTTTAAGGTCTTGTAAATATTTAGGATTGGCATGAAAGATCCAACATTTTGTCAAGTTCCCTTCAGAAGCTACTAATTGTGAAGTTTTAACTACACAATTATCCCACCAAGTGGAAAAGGTTGGCATAAGAAAGGAAAAATTAAGAGGGGCAAGAGTCTCATTATGATAGGGGGTTTTGTTCAGATGTCTTGGGAAAAGCTGTCCACAGCATGAAGTCGAAAATTTCTCATCCTGGTTTGCAATTTGAATGTCTCTGGTTATGGCACTGGAAAGTTTCGTGAACTTTCTGTGTGGCCCACATATTAGGCACCAGTCTTGTCCCTTGAAATTTAGATAAAGTTATCTAGCTTCAGCTTACAGGTGATTAGAAAAGGGCAGTTTTGTTCTTAATAGTAAACTCATGGGAGAAAAGTGGATTGGAGGAATCTAGAAAAATTCAGGATCCATTCTAGTCTACAGGTAGATAATAAAAACTCAAAAACAATGCACAGGGACACAATCTAATAACAAGTTGCAAAGATGTAGAATTGACCCAAGTGTCCATCAATTCACAAGTGGATTAACAAAATGTGGTGTGTATATATACACACACACCACATCATGGAGTACTACTGAGCCATAAAAAGAAATGAATTAATGTCTTTTGTAGCAATTTGGATGGAACTGCAGACCATTATCCTAAGTAAAGTATCTCAAGAATGGAAAAATGAACACCACATGCACTCTCTAATAATTTGGAACTAATTCATGGGCACACATAGGCACAGAAAGAAGTAAAAATTGCTGGAAATCAAGAAGGGAGGAGGGGGGAGGTAAGGAGGAGTAAAAACCTACATAACAAGTACAATGAACACTATTCGGGTGATGGGCACACTAATAGCCCTGACTAAAGCATTATATTAATAAAAGCTATCCATGTAGCAAAAACATTTGTACCACCTTAATATTTTGAAATAAATTTAAAAAGAGCAAAATAATCTTTGTGTAACTCTTTGATGAGTAAGACTAATTTAATATTTTTGAGTTAATGAAAACAGCTGTATCTTCTGAGTTACAGGCAAAATACCCATTTGCCTAAGGTTCTTAGATGATGAACACTTATTATTCACAGGCTGTAAAAATAGTTAACAGAGAAATAACTTGAAATCATGACTAGCTTTGTCTAATATCTCAGTTTTCACAAATAATCTAGGTATAATTGTTTAAAATAAATAAATTAGGTGAATGTAAATGTGATAAATGTTTACAAATACACTTTTCATGTAATTTCAGATTGTAAAGTTGTGTTACATTACATTAAGTAATAGATATGATAAACTGTTTGGGTCATTTCCAAATAAGATAAAATACTAAACATGAATTACTAAACAAATGTTTGTGTTTATTCACTTTTGACTTCTTAAATTTTATAGGAAGACAAAATATATTTGGATCTATTAATAAATATGTCTTGTTCCATACTGAAAGTTTGTTCTATGAGAAAGCACATATTTCTAGAAGGTATAATATGTATATTCATAAGATATTGGTATATAACAAGTAGCTCAAAATGCTTACTTCCTAGGTTTTAAATAAAATTAAAGTTACTAAAACTTAAAAATTTTAATTACTATATGTAATTCTATATGCAAGGCGCACAAAAAACAAGCTTTATTTTTGATAAAAAAATTAAGTTATAGATATGAGGATGTATTTTTTGGGCTGAAAAAAGAATAATTTTGTCTAATTTAAGGGAAGTTTTAAAATATGCAAAGAAATAACAAGTCAAAAAGAAAGAAACCACTTATTAGGAGAGAGAGAATCAAAGATAGTTATGAGTATGTATTTTTGGTAAGGAAATTAAAAGGAGAAAGAGAATAATTTTTTATATGAAAAAGAATCTTGTGTGGCCAGATTGATGAGGTAAAAAAAGGGAAGTAAATTTTTCCCCCAAGGTAGAAGAAAAAAGAAGAAAATATAGGCCAAAAGTAAAGGCTTAATTAAGTTGTAAAAGGTCTGAGGAAACTGGAAAGGTTTGTAAAGGATGAATCTCATGAAACGAATTTTATGTGCAATCAAGTTGTCTAAAATTAGAAGGGAATTATTTGTTTATAAGTCTTTCTAAAATTGAGCATTAACACACTGATACAAAACCAGAATCTAATCCTCAATGTTTAAAGCAATGAGGTTTTCTTGATCTGGTCTTAGTAAAATCTGCAGGAAGATTTGAATTTGAATTCCAAAATCTGTTTCTTTAAATTTTCAACCATCTTCTGAACTGCAGCTTTTTTCCTGTCTTACAGTTTCCATTTACTTTTCCTAATTCCAGGTGAAAGCTGCTATTTTTTTCATTTAAAATACTAATTTAATTTCACAAAATGGATTATTCGCTTAAAGCTTTTCAGATTCATATCTCAGAAGTTCAACTTTTTGCTGCATCTCACTGCATATAATTTGCAGGTCATGAACATTGCCTTCAGCTCTTCCTCTTTGTCTTCTTGGGAAGGTACATCTTTTCACTTTACTAAAGTGGTGACTCTTCTTTAACTTTTTAGTCAATTCCTGTAGCTTTTTTTTCCTCTCTCTAGTTCTTACTCTGCTATTGTGGCCTGATGCTGAAAAATGTTTGTCTTGAAGGCCAAGGGGAGCAATGTTTTCCTCCAGTATAACTTGGCTTCTCTTGATGTGTGTGAAGTGTTCCACATAACCAGGCAATTTCACATGCTTTTACTAGGAGCCATACAGTCCCCTGTTCAAGGTACTAGTTTTCTTGTTTATTTCTACAATATGGAAATTACCCAAAACCTTGGGTAAACTCTGCCAGTGTTTTAGTGAATTCTAGCACATTTTCATTAGGTTCAATTTCCAGGTTGTCTAGATGGGCTTCCCATAAGGAGAAGCAATTGCACTGCAGGAGTTTTGTTTGTTTGTTTGTTTGTTTTTTTAATTAACCTTTTGGTAACTAGCCTAGGAGACAAAGATTTTGTGTTTTGTCAAGATAATTCCCTGTGCTTCGTGTTGTCTTTATTAGGTTTTGATTAGTTAGAAAAACTGAGCTTTGAAAGAGTTAAGGGTTTGTTTTTACATCCACGTAACTTTCTGTATTTACTTTTGAAATCCTTTCTTCCTCTGCTTCAGTGACTGACTATTATTTCACAATGACTTGTGACATCTTTGGCAAGATTCCCCAGTATCAAAGTTCTAAGTTAAGTCTTTTTGACCTCAGACTAACTTTGGGATTTCTAGTTGGACCCTGGGAACCCTGAATCATGTGTCTCTCACCTTACAAAAGAGATATTAAACTAATTAGGCTAATTTAGTATGTTAGATTGTATGGTAAGCATTGTCAAACAATACAGTGATGCTAAATCTTCTTTAACTTATATGAATATGTTATTGATGTGAATGTTCTAAAGATTATGTAAAATTTATAGAAGTCTGATGATTCTGAAGTGATGCTGTCAACCATGATTCTGGTGATTCTAAGATGTTACATGCAATAAAAATAACTGAATTTCCTTGTCAATTGTGTTATTATAATGAACTCTGCAGAGTTCAAATTCACCACATTTTAAAATCTTGGTTATTCTAAGTCTTTGTCATCCACAATTACAGTTTTGATTCTTCTTTGAAGGCATCTGCAACCAGATTCATGAAAAAGACTCCAACAAGTACTCTTGAATACAGGTTTCTGATAACTTTAAAATAGATGGACTAAGTAAAAATTTCCAGAACTCTAATAAAGAAACTGATGAATTCATGAAACTGCTAACCAAGATCAAACAGAACAACAATTAATTACATGAAATGAAATAACTGATGAACATGTTTTTATGACTTTTATTTGAAACATTGTTAGTTTCTTTACTTAATGTTTTATTTTCCAGATTTAAGGAAACTCTCTCTCTTAAGCTATCTGTAGTTTACAGTTATTTGATAAAGTGTTCTTTTGTAAACAAAAACAAGCTTGGAGGGCTCATATGATCCCCATAAATTATCCTTAGTGTAATCTTCCCATCAGTTTAAAAATGTGCATGAGAATGGGCAATCAATTTTAAACGTACAGCCAGTGAGAGTCCCAGAAGGTTCGGCTCACTTTAGAAGTTTAGAATCCCATTCAGTTTTTTTCATACATGGGGGCTCTGTTTGGGGACCATTCAGTTTCTTATTAATCTCTGGAGAGCAAAACAAAATCTTGTAAGCCCTGTCAAGAAATTTTAAGGGTTTGGACAAAGTGTTTTGCTTTCACAAGTATACCTAGGATGCATTCTCTTTTTTATACTTGGCAGTATAAAAAAGATGGCCTATGCCCTAATTGTCTGACCTATGACCAAGTTTTCCCTCATTGCATGGAATTTTTCTTGAGATTGGCAGGCTCCCTGTTGGTAATCTTGCCTGTCTATGACCAGTTGATCCTCACATGCGAGACATTTTCTTCCAAGACTCTCATATTAGGGTCTCTCATAGATGGTGGTGACCACCCTAATGGCTTTTAATTGGCCATCCCACACCCACTGTTAAGAATGTTTCTTTTTGCTCTTGAAAGATGTTCAGAAATAAGCAAAGAGAAGAAAAAGTAAAAAAGCCAAATCATTTATGGACGCATGTAGCCAAACCAAAATGAAATACAAATAAGAGTACTCACAAAACTTTTAAACTGTGGTGCAGAACAAACAAAATATTAAATCAGGCACACAGGAAAAACTAAAAGTGAATTCACTAGGAAAAAAACATGCTTCACAAACAGAACGTAAGTTCTGCAGAAACCAGAGCATTATTGAGAAGGATTCTTGTCCTTCCTCCAGAAAGGGCTTGCCAGAAAAGACAAAAAGTCTTTTATAGTTCTGAGAGGGATGCAAGATCCTTACTCAAGGAAGCCTTGTAACCAAACCAGATCCTAAATAAAGTCAAAAGAACTCACCCAAAGGAGGGAGTTCGAGAATCCTAGATGAGATTCACCAGGGCAGACAAGGAGAGTCATAGAAGTGAGTACAGTACCCAGTTGGTGCTGCACTCACTTCCAGAGGCCGCCAATCTGTTCGAGGTGAGCTCACTTTGGTCCCACTTCTTGATACCAGATTATGTCAACCTAAATCACAGAGAGAGATCCTCCAAAGATAGTAAGTTTATTTGAAAGTGAGTATCACAATGTGGAATACGGAATAGCATACCATATACCATAGTAAATTAAGGACATATTCAAGGGAACAAAAGAAGACAAGAGTTTTTAAGGTAAAATGAGGAGGTTACATAAGTTGTTTTGAAACAATTATCCTTGGCTACAAGGATCAATAACAAGGCTAGTGTCAGTCCAAAGTTAGGCAAGCAGTTGCTGGGCAGGTGTCCTCACAAAAGTATATATGAAAGTAACATTCATCGGGTTGGGCAGGTGGGAGGGGGCAGGAGGGGATGGGTATATTCACACCTAATGGGTGCAGTGCGCACTGTCTCGGGGAGGGGCATGCTTGTAGCTCTGACTCAGGCAGTGCAAAGGCAATATATGTAACCTAAACATTTGTACCCCAGTAATATTTTAAAATTTAAAAACAAAATATCTATTTCAAAAAAAAGTATATATTAATATATATTTTTTGTGTAAGGTTGTCATGGCCTTTGTGCAAGGTTGTGGTTTTGACAGAGTCTTTTGTGATAATTCTTATTATCAGGCAATCGGGCGTGAGAACCTTCCCTTCATGGCCCTTCCCAGCTTCATTTTGTCAGGGTTTCATACAAGTGACTCCATTCTGATTCTGATAGCTTTCACAGAGCATTTCCCTCAAGATTGGGAACAAGACAAAAATACCCACTATCACTATATCTCATCAACATTACACAGAAGTCATAGCTACTTGCCCTAAGGCAAAAAAAAAAATCGTAAAGAAAGGAAGAAACAGCACTGTCACTATTCACATATGACATGATTATGTAGGTAGAAAATACAAAAGCAGCTACATACAAACTATTAACATTAATAAGTAAATTTAGTAAGGCCTCTAGATACAAGTGGTTAATAATAAAAATTTTATTTATATTTTTATATAGTGCCAAAAGACATCAGAACATGAAATTTAAAAAGTTATGTCATTTATAATAACATACAAAAAGCAAAAAGTAGGAATACTCATGAAAGATGTCAAGACCCGTATACAGAAAACTATAAATTATTAAGTGAAATTAAAGAATACATAAGTAGAAGAAAGGTTATAGATTAGAACATCAATATTATCAATTCTCCAAGAATTGGTTTATAGATTTAATGCATCCATATCAATATCCCAATAGGCTTTATTTTGAGAAAATTTACAAGTTTATTCTAAAACATACACAGAAACTCAAAGGGATAAAAATAGCCAAAGCATTGTTGAGGAAGAAAAGTGGGTGGAGGAATTTCAATCCTGGATTTCAAGATACACTATAATGCTACAGTATCTAAGGGTGTACTTCTGGTACAAGATTAGACAAATAGAAAAATGGAACAGAATAGAAACACCAGGAAAGAGCCACACAGACGAGGTCACGATTTATGACAGAGTGACATTACAGTGCAGTGGGGAAAGTTGATTTTTCCATAAACAATCCTGGATCAATCATATATCCCAATAGAATTTAAAAAATATTTTGACCCTTACCTTACATGATAGACACAAGTAAAAAATAAGTATAAACAAGATTTAAGAAAAGAAACAATGTGTAAATATTTTTCAAAAAGTTATTGCTATCCTGTAACAATTCTTGTGACAAAGATCTCTTAGGTTACCCGTAATTAATTTGACTCAGGATCTCCTAAAATATTAAATAATAAATTTAGGGTCTTATTTACCATGATGAAGTCTCACATATGATGTCAGTGTAAATAAACACCACTGGGACACAACTGACTGACTGATGCTATCAGATCTGACCCTTCATCACTTTATATTAGGTAACTGGAAATGTTAAGCTCTAAATTCTCCATTTTCCTGAAAATACTGTCTGGAGTTTAATTACAAATGTAACACCAAAAACTACTCTGTTAGTCCTCTTATTTCCAGAGCCTTTGTATTTCACCAATAACCTTCTTTAGAACACTAATTTGGTAAAGATCTATCATACTACCAATTTCTTGTACACGTGGTTAGTTTCTGATACAACAATGACGCTCAATCTGCATGGACTTCCTACCCACTGACCTCCTCAAGAGCATGTGGAAATTATGAAGACAATGAATCTGCTGTTTCTCAAGGGAGAGAGAGAAAACATTTCTTAAACAGCATTTTCTCTCTTTCCTCCCTTAGGCCACCATAAACATGGATGTAGTTCAAGTAAGAAAAAGATGTTTTGTTGTTATTTTTTGTTTGTTTGTTTAATTATTCTTTCAATCATCATCAAAATAGATTCATGGAAGCTTTAGTGTAAATGCTCATCATATCGTGGTGGTCACAGAGATAAATTCTAAAACACACACATTTGTTTCCTTCCTGGAGATAATGAGTAAGAGAATTTAAGCACATAACTAATACTCATGATGCCTTGGTCTGAATCACTATTTTATCTGCTTTTTATTGGTAAAGCTCAGATGACAGTCAAGTGGAACATTCTGATTAATTTATTTTACTCTACATTCTCCTTGGCAAGAAAAATGTGGCTGACTTAACAAAAAAAGAGAGAGAGATAAATTTTACCTCAAAATAATTTGGATTATAAAATATAAATTTCATCTTTAGTATTAGGATGTGAACAGGAAAGGGTAGACTGAGTAGAATATACTCAGGCCTCCAGATAGGAGACAGAGTTGACACAAGAGTCAATGGGGTGACGTGGCCCAAGCGCTGTGACAGCAGTCGGAAGCTTCATTTTGGTCACACTTTTTATTATCTAGCCTGGAAAAGTTACTTTTGGTTCTCAAAGAATCAGTTTCCTGTTTTCTGTACAAAGATATTGGATCAAGTGATTTCTAAAGTGTCTCAGATGTAATCAGAGAATTAGATTCACAAAGCTGCACCAATTGTAACTATGAGTCCCGTTTTCTATTAATAGTTAAATGCTCCAAATATGTGTGGTCAAGTTGTATAATCTACTAGACTCTGATGGAAGCTATCACGGTATTACTTGCAATTTTTTCCCAAAGACTATTACTGTTTAATGTAAATATAAAACTCATACTCATTTATTTAGCTTCTATTTAAATACTGAAATTGTTGTCGTCCATCACAAATAGAAAGCAGGCTGCTTATGGTTGCCTTCGAATCAATTTTTTTTTCCTAAAGAAGCTAAGACAGAGAAACACTTCCTGCCATTGATGAATAGTCAAGTAAAGAAATACAGTTCCAAATAATAGAATTCACTGGGGCCACAAGTGATACAGATCTAGGAAAATACAGATATTCTCAAATTACATCCTATAAAGGCAAAAGACAGTAGTTTAAAAAGTGATGGAAATAGTTCAGATACTGCGGGAAGACATACAAAAAAATTCCTTGACTATCTTTTTCACTATTCCAAGATAATTAAAAACTTAGCCATCAGAGAGACCAGAGAAATTTCCATGGACAAACTTAGTTACCTTGAAAAACTGAAAGGTGACCAAATAAGTGTGGATGTTCTATTTTCCTCAGATTCTACCAGGTAAGAGGCAACATTCCAATTTAAAAAGAACACCAAGGGATAGTGGTAGAGATGAAGGAAGAGAGGGAATTATGCCTCCAATTACGGGACAGAGGAAGGGAGGGAGGGTGTCAGAAGAGAAAGTACACCCAAATGCATGTGACCA
Organism: Daubentonia madagascariensis; assembly: GCA_023783475.1. NCBI lineage: Eukaryota > Metazoa > Chordata > Mammalia > Primates > Daubentoniidae > Daubentonia > Daubentonia madagascariensis. The sequence continues at coordinate 32,179,863 of JAKFHU010002140.1, read as the reverse complement.
CCTGTCTATACTGGCAATGGGAAAATGTCAGAAAGCAAAGGTATTTGAAATGCAGGTCCTTCATACAAGCCCTCATATCTCCCTGAGTACAGAAAACATAAACTAATTAGTCATTGGCTTGAAATAGAACCTGAGCTTACTTTGGGTCTATTATACTGCAGTTAAACTGTGCTTGTATCTCACTCATTTAAATCTTTGATAAAATCAAAGGAGTTAATATGGAAGAAGGAAAACAAAATAAAAAAAATTTTAAAACTCACATGTAAATGTTAATTGTTAAAAACATTTATGCCACTGTTTGAAAAGTAATGTCTCCTTTTAAGTTACAGGAAATTACTGTGAAATGACTTTTGCTTTTAGCTGGTGGCTATCAAATGCAATAGACTATTCAATCAGTCCAAACAATAATAGCTAACATCACTACTGCAAAAGCTATTCAGGCAATGAAATGAAGGCAATAAAATATAACAAAGAATGGCTAAGCAATGATAAGCTCTATATCACACACAAAGCAGTGTTGGAGGAACCCTGATTATTTTTGTCTTAAGTCATCTTTGGCTTAAATACATCCGATTGCCTGAGAGTCCAAAGGATGGATTGCTTGCCCATGATGTGTTATGTAATGAGTCACTGCAGTAATTCCACTGGGAATTTTAATTTTCAGATTCATTTTTCTTCTGTTAGAAAATGACAACTGCTTTGTGGGGATCATAATTAATAAGCATTCTAAATGTATTCTCTTCCAAATCTAAGTTTCTTGTTTGCTTTCCACTTAATTTTCAACTTTATTTTTTGGTGGGGAGATGGGCTCCTAATGTCAGTTTTTAGCAATGGTCATTTGTTGAAACAGCACTACAAAAGATATATTACAATGAAGTACACAGTATATGGGCTTTACCTTCCAGCAATACAAAGACCAAAATGTATTGTACGTATAATAAGCTATTCACTACTGGGCTTATGAAAAGTAATGCAATTCTTCAAGAAATCCAAAAGCAAAAACTGAGAGGAGAGCAATAACCCACAAGCTCACAAGAAAGAGGCCCTGAAGGCAAAAGCCTATGTCAGCCCTTCAAGCAACAAAGGTAGAAAAGATGAACCTGAGACTACCTGAGTTAGCTGGGGACCCTGGAAAGAGGACTACTGAGTCCAAGATCAGTAACATTTCCCTCAATAGGTAACCCAAATCCTCACTGAAAAAAAAAGTCCTTAATTTAGGTTTCAAAATTTTCCAGAGTTTAGGATAAACCATATATAAGCTCACAAAGGCCAACAAATGCATACACAAGGAAACAAACCACCATGAGTGAAAGTCAGCAAAAACAACATTCTTTTAGTTCTCTGTGCTTTAGACTGCACATATTGTCCAATTACCCATCCTGCCATCTTTTTGGACTATATTTTTTATAGCTATTTAAATATCTGTATCTGTTAATCCTGATAACTTGGTCATTAATGCATCTGTTTCTATTATCTATTAAGTTTCCTTAGTTCTGTTTCTCATTTCTTTAATTGAATGTTAAAAATTGCATATGAAAAGATTATATAGCCTCTGGATGATATACTTTCCTTCTCCAAATGATTCACCTCTTGGTAGCAGATAGAACAATTTCTCAATCCCAGATGATTTTACCCCCACCTCACTCCCCAGGGAACTTCTGGAAATATCTGGAGCCATTTTTAGATACAGCAATGGGGAGGGAAGTGCTACTGGTATCTAATAGGTGGAGGCCAGGGTTGCTGCTAAACGTCCTACAATGCACAGAAAGTCCTCACAACAAATAAATATCAGGCCCAAAATGTGAACAGTGATGCTACTGAGGAGCCCTGAGATGAATGAGGGCAGATCACCTAAATTAATCCAATCAGTGATTGAGCTCCTCTGAGGCTGAGTTCCATTTATCTCTTGCTTACCCCTCGTCCCCTTCCCCAGAGGTCCAAATACACCAGTATCTGCACTCACACACACACGAGTACATATGCACATATACATGCTGCCTTGCAAATTACCTCACCAAAATCTACTCTTTGTCCTTTAAGACTGATCATTTTTACCTCCTCTAAGAAGCACTGCCGCTCTCTAAACCCCTGTACTCAATCACCACTTTAAGACTGCATTAGGCATCATTATAATGTTTAAGACAGAAACTTGTTAGTGCTTTAGTCTAACAAATATTGATTGATCTAAAATGTGCTCAATGTGTCAAAGTCTGTTTCATTTTTTTTAATGTAAGCTGCTCACTTGCATCTTGCATTAAAACTTATGTGGGTCATTAGCACTTTTATGCCATTACCTGAGACTCCCATCCACTATGCATTTTTTAATATATACTCCTATTATCATCTATTAAAAAATCACTTCTCTAATTGTCAAATCAAACATTTTAATATAAAATAGGTAAAACATATATACATACACACGCATACATGCACTAAAATTACTGAGTGCCTTTTACTAAGTTATGATTTAACAGATTTTTAAAAATATTATCAAAGCAATACATAAATAATATTAAAGCAATAAAAGATCACTGTAAACTTTTAAAAAATACATAAGTAGAAGGCAGAAAATTCCCCATTAAACTCATCTTCAAGGAGAAATGCTGGTAATGTTTCAATTGATTTTCTTGAAGTCTTTTAACTACACTGATTTTTACAGATATGAGTAAAAAATGCAACATAATATTATCTAAAATCATAAAATAAGTATTTTAGTTAGGAGCACTTTGAAAATAATTTATTTTAATTAAGGTAATTCTTCCAGTAGCCCTTTTCATGATCCAAGTTGTGGTTGGAATTAATCCCAAAATATGGTATTATTTCTTAGAAGGAGCATGTATATCTGGTACCAGCCAAAACCTCTGCTGTACACATTTGAATCCTTCCTGCTGACAGAACTTCAAGTGTGCATTAATTTACTTTAAGCTTGACTAATTGGCCATTCTTTCCCAGTGGAGAAAGAATGTTGATGTAGTCACTTAAGTCAGTAAGTAAACCATCTCCAGGATAAAAAAAATATATCTTTCTACAGTAGTCTATTCCTACACTATTATGGTTTGAGCAGATTTAGCTCATCTGTAAGGGGAGTCAAATGCAATAAAATAAATCAAAATGAAAAAAGGGGACCCATATAATATGCAGAATGGGGTTAAGAATGTATCAAAAGTTTTTTTTTAATGTTTGACAGGCAAGTGAGGAAGCAGGTGGAATTACACCCTCAGTATATGTATTACCATCAGACTGTTTACCTAGGGCTAGCATATCATCAGTTCAGCAGAGAGAGGATATGTTTGATAAAAGCCTAAAACAATGACGTTAAATGAAATATTAACAGTAAGTCATTTTATGAAGAAGCAAGATGATGAATTTTTGTGCAACTTCAATCAAAATGTGATGATATACTGGGATAAGCATAATAAAAATAGTTCATTGACTTAATACAACCAAACATGTAGCAATTTTATTCATATTCAAATTTAAAACACAAGCATGCTATATCAGCTTCATTATGTTTAAGGCCAAGTCAAACCATTTTCCTTTCTGCATTTGTGCTAGTCCTCTAAGGAGCCAATACCAGGAACACAGTCTAATCAACTTCAACAACACTATTTGAGCTAAGGAGAAGCCTGAATATATATTTAAGATGTATTTTATTGACTAAAAGAAAAAGAAATAAGGAGAACATGAAAATAGATTATTAGACTTAGAGCTGCAACAAATGTATTAAAATACTCTTGAAGACATGTTTAATAAAGATGAGGGCTAGTTATCCATAAATGAAAAGAAAATATTGCCACCTATTACAAGCAAATTAGAATATGAGAGGATTTTGAAAACGTAAGTTGGTGACTTTTACATTACTCCATGGAAAATACATTATATTTTCTGTATATTAAGGCTTCCATGGCATCTCTTCTGGGCATTGCCAATTACCACTTGTGGCAAAGGCCAACATAGCAGGACCCACTTTCACACAGTAGCTCAGGTACCACTACGAGGTACACTGGTGAGAGGCTTAACAAGAGACTTAACAAGAGAGAAGCAAATGAATGTTGGCAGTAAGAGTAGATGTTTTAAGTGTAGTTAAAGAGACAAGATCTAGCACCAGCTTCATATAAAGGGGAAGTGAAAGTTGGGTTTACAGACATAGAAATATTAATTAAGAAGCAGAAGAGAAAGGAATTTAAAATTATCAATGCTTCTTTTCTTATACACCAGGTTGCTCTCAATTATAAAACTGTGGTTTCCCTACATTATCAATTCTTTATTTACATTTGTAGGACTAGAAAAAGAACTACAACAAGGATTTGCATTTTCTGAGGATAAATTATTAACTCATTAATTTGACTAAATTTATCTTGTCTACCACCTCGCCTTTTGCAACATTTAAATCATGTCTGGCAACTTCTTTTTGCAATATGTCCACTGCTCCCACGTAAGAAAATAGAGAAGATAAACCAAATACCCATTCCATGTCATCAATCTAGCCTCAATCAATCTAGCAGTGCACTGAGATTTCAAGGGCAGGGTGCTTTGATGACTTGATCATCCTCTTTGCCAAGATCCCCGCCTCCACGGCACACTTTGCTTTTAAGCAAGCTATTATTTCTTGCATCACTTTTACCTCAGTCATTTTCAGAAATCTGAGTCTCCAGATCATACACCATTGAAAGGAAATGCATCACTATTCTGTTCTATTCCTCATGCCCCATCTCCCCTGCACTTCTTTTATAACATCTATGAAATTTACTCTGTCATTGCCAAGTTCATTTCTATCCACATACGCTTCTCTGAACACAGCTTTTATCTTCTTGCTGTAACCAAAATCTGGCTGTTCCCAAGGACTCCTCTGATCCTTTCTTCTTGGTTTTGTTTTGTGGTCTCTCCTCCAAGACCTGCAAATGTTGCTTTGCCCCAGGTTTTTCCCACAGCTTTACATTCTCTCCCTGGATGGTCTTATATCACTCTGCATTCTGAAGACCATCACATCTACATACCTAACTCAGACTTCTCTTCTTACTTCCAGACTTGTGTATTCAACTTCCCACTTTATATCACAAGCAACTCAAACTTAACATGACCAAAGGAGAACCAATGATTTGCCCACGCTACTATCTAATCTGCTCCTCAGAGCCTTCCGTTTCTCTGCAAATGACATGACTATACACCCAGTAACTCAGACCAAAAATGTCCTTGATTCCCCTCCTTTACTCTTAAAACAAATCCAAACTTTTGGTAAAATAGATCTCAAATGCAAATAATGATACCATTTCCAGGGTTCTGTATCCGAGCCATAGTCATCTCCTAGCTGAACTGTTGTTTCTTAGTTGGTCCTTGCCCCACTGTTGGTTCCCCAGAAGCCACCCACCACATAGCAGCCAGAGTGATCTGTCAAAGGAAAGGAAAATGTCCTATCACCTCCCCCTCCTTAAAATTTCCCAACGGCCTTCATTAATTTAAAATAAGATCCAGACTTGGACTTCAGGGCCATTTGTGGTCTTTCTCTGAACAAAATCTGAACTCATCTCTCTCTGTTCCTCAGGCTCAATTCTTATGATCTGAACGCAGTGGTCCTTTTGTACCTTAACTGGCAAACTCAGAGTTTTTATATTTGATGTTATTTCTGCTTGTAAAGCTTTTCCCCAGATTTTTGCTCACTGTCTTCTTCTCATTTACTTCCCAACCCACACGTCAGCTCAGAGAAGCCTTCTCTGCCACTCATATGCACTTCTTACCACGTTGCCACAGTTCATCACAGCACTCACCAAAATCGTGTGTCGTCTTGACATGTGTTTACATGTTTTTAGAGCCCTCTCCTTCCCAATTATAAAATGTATGTTTCTTAAAGATTCTGTCTATTTTGAGCACCAATGTATCTCACATATGTGCTTAAGGTTTGTTGACTGATTTTTGTTGATTGATTTTGGTAATGCTTTAAGGCTGTATTTACTTTTTAAATTTGTTCTTCAACTCCTTTGTGGATCCCAGAATTCTAATTTTCTTCTTTCTCACTCCTAAAAATAATGAATCTTATAAAATCAATGACATCCTTATACTCACCTGGATATATTCAGAGGTGTCTCTTATCTGGTCAATATTCCTCATCTTTACACTAGTAACAGGCTTGTCTGTCATGATACTGGCTTTAGTCATTTAAGAACTCACATTTCTTATTCTATGATGATCACTATATGAGGTAACTATGGTGCATCTATTTCCTTCTCATGCATTCTATGTGTTTCTGAGGGAATATTCCCTGAACCTTCTTCCAGTTTTCCCCATCTAGAAGTTCCTACTTTAATTGTAACAAAGCACTTGTAAGGGAGTAGACATTCACTGATACCTTCATTGTCATCAGACAATAAATTTGTATTTTCCATACATGGGTTCTAGGGCTGGAATTTCTGAAAGTGTCCTGAAACCAAAGGCCTGCAAGAAAATTAAACTGCCCTAAGGCAGCTGTGTGACTATAACCATTCAACTAGTTTCCTGGCATTGTACTAAATACTTTGTGTCCACTGTTTGATTTCTTCTTCACTATGACCCTATAAAGAAAGTTTTGTTTTTATTCCTGTTTTTCAGATGAAGCACATGGACTTACAGGGTTTAGGTAATTTACTCAAAGTTACATGTCCAGCAAATGGTGGAACCAGGACCTGATCCAATTTCTGGATTACTCAAAAATGTGTATTTTAAATCACTAGGTGATACTTATTATTTTGGACAAATGCCAAAGATAAGTAATTAATATTATCAGTTAGAATAAATGTAGTTTTTCAAAATGAAATAAGGGTCATGATATAAGAATTACTCTCAGCATGGAGAGGTACTGAGGAAATACCCAACACAAACATTCAGGTATTTACTATCAGGTACAAGAAAACTTACTTTGTATCATCTGCTTACAAACACATTTACAACCCAGTTAGTTCATTTTAAAAACAAAGTAACCAAATTTTTTTTTATAAGATAGTTTTTTTTAATATGAGCCAGTTAATGTATTCTGTGGAGGTTTTTTTCCTTTTTTTTATTATTTCAGAATATTACAGGGGTACAAACATCTTGGTTACATAAATTGCTTTTCTACCATTTGAGTCAAAGTTATAAGTGTGCCCATCCCCCAGATAGTGTGCATTGTACCTGTTAGGTGTGAATTTACCCCTCCCCTCCTTCCCATGCTCCACTTGATTTACAATGAATGTTATTTCCATATGTGCACATAGGTGTTGATCGATTAGTTCCAATTTACTGGTGAGTATATGTGGTGCTTGTTTTTCCATTCTTGTGATAACTTCACTCAGAAGAATGGGCTCCAGCTCCATCCAGGCTAATACAAGAGGTATTAGTTCACCATTTTTTATGGCTGAATAGTACTCCATAGTATACATATACCACATTTTATTAATCCACTCATGTATTGATGGGCACTTGGGTTGATCCCACATCTTTGTAATCACGAATTTTGCTGCTATAAACATTTGAGTGCAGATGTCTTTATTATAAAATGTCTTTTTTTCCTCTGGGCAAATACCCAGTAGTGGGATTGCTGGATCAAATGGTAGTTCTACTTTAAGTTCTTTGAGGTATCTCCATATTACTTTCCATAGAGGTTGTACTAGTTTGCAGTCCCATCAGCAGTGTATGAGTGTTCCTATCTCTCCATATCCACACTAGAATTTGTTTTTTGGGGACTTTTTGATAAAAGCCATTCTCACTGGAGTTAAGTGATATCTCATTGTGGTTTTGATTTGCATTTCTCTGATGATTAGAGATGTTGAACATTTTTGCATATGTTTTTTAGCCATTAGTCTACCTTCTTTTGAAAAGTTTCTATTCATGTCTTTTGCCCACCTTTTAATGGGGTTGTTTGATTTTTTTCTTGCTGGTTTGCTTGAGTTCTTTGTAGATTCTAGTTATCAGCCCTTTATCGGATGTATAGGATGGAAATACTCAACAGAGATCTGGGTCCCAGCCCTGACAGCTTCAAGGAGTTTTGAAGTTAAACTAAGTGGTTGTGGGAGAGGAAAGCAGTCTGGATTCGTCCTAAAGGCTTAAACCTTAAGCCATAGAATTAGAAAATCAAATTTGGATTTTGGGAAGATTACCCTGAGGGCAGTGTGGCAAATGCACAAGTCAAAGTGCACAAGATGGATAACAGAAAAGTTGAGAGGTTCTTAGGATGATGCAATTCAGAGATGATGATCTGTGCAAAGGTTATGGCAGAGGAGTGTAGAGGATCAGACATCACCTCATTTGACTGGAAAACAAAATCTAAACAAGTATAAATTCCCATGAGAAACATTATCATCCACAAGGCCATGACCTTGAAAATATTTTAAATAATCTCTTTCTAAGTCAAAGGATGACCCAGCTATTCACACTTTTACTTTTTTAATCATTTATTTAGAGGCCCTACTTACATTGATCTTATACTCTAATTGAGAAAGACGGCAATAAGCAAGTAGGAAAGTAAATATTTAATATGCTTTCTCATGTAAACAAGCCACCAATATAAGTTGCTGATTTCAGGGCTTTACTGTGTACTTCCACATAAATAATACAAAGATACATCCCTTGTGTTTTGAATGATTTCCCAGTTCACCACCACTGTCTCATTTCAGAGTTCACCACAAAAATACGAATCAGGGAGACAGATGTGTTTTCACATTTGAATTTCAATAAAAATTAAAGACCTGTGAAAAACAAAAGTGAGCAGATGTTCAAAAGCCAACAAGATTCTAAAACTAAAATTATCCATTTCTTGATTCACATGTATAAACTCCTCTTTATTAAGAGGAAAAATGTGTTAATCATAATTTTAATTATGGCTCTTCTTTTTAAACTTTAAAATATTATGTAGGTGTCTCATATTTCTAGTATTACTAATCTTAATGTCATTTATAATGTACTTACAGAGAAATGCACAAATCATGAATGTATGACTCAATGAATTTTCATAAAGTGAACAGATCCATGTAATACTCAAATGAAGAAATATAATGTTACCAGCACCCCCTAGATGTTCCTCATCTACCCCCACGGACCCCTAAAAGTAACCACTAATTGAGCTCCTATTACCATAGATCAATTTTTAAAATTTATAGGAATGGAGTCCTACAGAATACACACTTTTGTGTCTAGCACTGTTGCTAGGATAAAGTTATGCAACTGATTTTTTTTCTTCTTGTTTTCTAGGAACATTCTAAATCAACTTAATAATCTTAATGGTTTGCCTGAAATGGTTTTTTTTTTTCTTTTTTTTTCTGGAGACAGAGTCTCACTCTGTCAACCTAGCGACCCAGGTAGAGTGCGGTGGCATCATCATAGCTCACTGCAACCTCAAACTCTTGGGCTCAAGTGATTTTCTTGCCTCAGCCTCCTGAGTAGCTGGGACTACAGGTGCGCACCGTGATGCCTGGCTAATTTTTCTATTTTTAGTAGAGAAGGGGTCTCACTCTTGCTCAAGCTGGTCTTGAACTCCTGAGCTCAAGCGATCCTCCTACCTTGGCCTCCCAGAGTGATAGGATTACAGGCGTGAGCCACCACACCTGGCCATGAAATGCTTTTGGATACACACACACACACACACACACACACACACATATTCGTGTCATCGGTGATAATGACAGTTTCTTTCTTTCTTTGCATTCCTTATGCCTTTTTACAATTTTCTTGCCTTTATATACTGACTAGGGTCACAAAAACAATAATGAACAGAAATGGTGCTATCAGGCATCCTTGTCTTGCTCCTGATCTCTGTTGAAAATCTTTAAATTTTGCAGCATTAAATATGTCTTTTATTCTTTTTGACTAATTCTCTCCTCTGTTATGCCCAATCTGCTGTTAAATCCAATACCTGAGTTCTCGATATTAGTTACTGCATTCTTAAATTGATTCTAAATATCTGTTGAAGTTCTACATCTTGTCATCTCTTTTCTTAAATGTAGATCACATCTATCTGGATAATTCCAATATCAGTACCAGCTATGGGTCTCTTTCTATTATCGGTATTTCCTACTGGTTTTTATATGTTTGTTTTGTTTGTTTGGACATATTTTTATTGAATGCAAGACATCGTAGAGGCTCTGCATGGTATAGTAATTCTTCTGAAATAATTTCCCCTATTCTCTGGCAGGCATCAAAATTAGAGGTAGATCTCCCCAATCCAATCAGGGACTGAGCTGACCCAAGGTAGGTTGCAGTCTTTATTAGGTTTGATCTGTCTCTGATTCGCCAACACTTCTCCAGACTTCTAGAATAATATGAGATTCATGCTTTTTAGTGGGTCTTGAAATTCAATTTATTTTTGTCTTCCAAGCACCACAAAACTCCCTGAAGTTCTAATTGGTTTGTTAGTCACTTTCTTCTTGGTTTCTTAGTCTCTAATCTTTCACCGTTCATAAATTGGAAAATTCCTTGGAGAAAAAACTAGGGTGGAACGTTTGGTTCACTTTCCTGCACCTCCCTTTTCTCCAAGGTCATGACCCCTCAAGGGCTGGTAGCTGTGGCAGCCTCAGCTTGCTATATGTTTGTTCCATCTCTGTAAGATCCCCGAAAGTTCTCATATCTTTCCTTCTTAAATCCAAGTCCTCTGCTGGGCTTCTTACCCTCTTTCTCTGCACAAGGTAAAAACCAGCAAATGGCCTCAGGGGTAAGCACTGCACAACATAGAAGCTAACTCGAGTTAGCTTCTCTCCTCCAAGAGACCTTGGCTTCTCAAGCCCTGGCTGCCTCAACAGCATTCTAATTCCTTCCAATAAGGTTTTTTTTTGTATTTTATCTAGCTTTTCTCATTGTCTTTGGCAGTAGCATTGGTCTACCAAAAGTATTTCATCATAGAAATGGAATCACATATTGATTTTTAAATGTGTTTATAGTAAATTTTTGTTAAACAAAATCTTATATTGAATTACAAATGAATTATAGACAAATATTTTCTCATCACAGAGGATTTTGAAAATGGAAAATATTAATTTGGGTAACTATTTTTATTACTACTGAATTGCTTGAGGTTAACTGATTGCTATAATTGTGGTGAACAGAGGTCTAAAAGTCTATTCTCATGATCATGTGGCATATCTGCTATCATTTGTCCTAGAAATTGGCTTCAAATATTTAGTGGATAATAAACATCATGCTAATTGAGATATTTACTCACATTTTAATGATTTAATAAATATATATTCACTGCCTACATTTGAAAAATAAAAAAGAAGAAAACAAAAGTAATGCATGATTCCACGATGTAAAAGTCTATCACTTTTACATTTTCGGGCCTATTTGTTTCTATTGGTTTTTTTTGAACAGACTATATACAATATATAAAATAAAATTTAAGAATGTTTTGAGTCTTACTTATTTTACTTATTATATCATGAACACTGCCCATGTCTTTCAATATGCTTTGAAAAGTTTTTTGCTTTGTTTTGTTGTAGTGTGGATCTGCTTTCTATTTCATTTAACCACGTGATCCTCCCATTAGATACTTTGGTTGTTTTCCTTTTTTCTACTATAAGGAATTAAATTTCAAAGACTATCTTTATATACATAAATCTTTGCATTTTTTAGTATATGCTGAGGTACATTCTTTGAAATAAAACTATTGGGTCAGGGGTATAGATTTTTAAGGCTCTTTAATTCACATTTGCAAATTACTCCACAGAAACTTTAAGTCAAAGCATGTTCCTTATAGTGAATCCTTATCAACACCAAATGTCATAAAAAGCATTCTTCCAATTTAAATGTAAAAAGATTTAAATTTACAAATTAATGCAACATATATATATATGTTTAATTATTTTTCCCCCTTGGCTAAGTTATTTGTTAAGTCGTCTGACCATTCTTTTATGTAATTTGTACTTCTCATATAATTTTTAGGCTTTTTCTTATTGACCATTTTTTTCCTACTGAAATACAAAAAGAAAAAATAATTATAGTGGCTCTCTAAAGGGAACACCAATTACTCTAATAGACTTTCATTCACAGAGAAACTCAGTGGAGTGGTAGAATACACAACAAAAGGCATATCCTCAAAATGGTGCTTACAGTTTACACTATTGCGGATGCAAGGAAACAGGGGAGGGTAAAAGCCAATGAAAACACATCCATCTAATGGACAGATGAGGACACTACCCAGCAGATCTGCTCCTCCCTCTGAGCACACACTCATTGGCATTAATCACAATTAACTGCTTTCATTAGGCAGAGAACAGCATTATATTGCTCCTACAGCAAAATTAGAGACTGCTTCTGGAGTCCAGTGGATGAGAAGTTTAATTGGAGGATAAGAAAAACACTCACATCAAAAGCTAAATACTAGGCTCTTCCCCCACTTAATTTTCAAAAAATGAAAATAAATCACCCCAGAAAATGAAACATGAGAAATGAAAGATTCACTCATAAAATACATTTACCAAACTTAATGCCCTCATATGTGTGTCCCTCCTGCATGCAGCAGGGGCAGGGTATGAATCTTGAGGTGGCCACGCTATTGCCCATCCCAAGCTTTTCATCTTTCTTTCTAAGTGCCTATGTCCGGATTCCCTGCCTCACTCACACGGCCGCTGCCAGGCTCCGACCAGATATGGTTTCTGCAAAGATCCTGCAAACTATACATCAAGGTTTATTATATTTAATTTCCCTGAGTGAGAGAAATGTGACAGAGGACGCTAGTTGCCTACACAATACAATGATCCCCTGATTTCTTTAGGACAAAGCTTCTGTTTTATTCTAGTTTACAAAGTGCCCAAATAAAAAGCTCTATTCCAAGGCTCACTCACAGGTAGGCATGGCTAGAATCCTGTCTAATGTGATATAAGTCAATGAGACATAACAGAATGAGAAAGAAGTGGAAGCCACTGAGTTCCTGAAAAGGCTACTTTAAAGAAGTTAAGTTCTTTACTTACAGGACAAGGGACCTTTTTTTTTTTTTTTTTCCCGCCCTTAGCATTTCACCTTCCTCCTTCCTGAGGCTTGAGCATGAGTCTGGGGTCCCAGCAGATACCATCAGAGCATGAGGGCAAGAGTGGCCTCACCCTACAAACCACAGAACCAAAGCAAGCCCTCAATGGCACCTTGATGACACCTTGTGGAGCTGTCACACCAGCCCTCAACTGCTTACCTTTAGACTTCTGCAAAATGAGACCTCCCTCGAAATTTGCTGAAGCTCCTATTTGATTGGGAGGAGGTGTGTCTGCTAATCAGAGCCAAAAGTTATTCCTGACTGATGCAATTCTCTAGGTACTCATTTAACTACCTCATCTCCATTTTCCTCTCCTGCCTCTCTATTTTGATTACATTCTCATTCTATCTAAAATGCTTCTATCTGCAACCGACTACATATTCTCTCCCAGAATCTAGTGCTTAAGACGGTACACGAGTTAGAAATCCTCCTTATTTATACAGTCTGATATTTTCATCAGGTACTTTGCCTTACCTACTTTGTTCCTTTATTTGTCAATTGCTTATTTACATAAATGAGTAAATATGACTCATCTAAAAACAGTTACTGGATTTTTATAAAACAAAATCAGAAGCATGGTTAGATTTTGTACATTTTATACAAAATGGTTACACGTGCATTTGGTTACAAAACACAAATTTATGTATAAAGGTGACTTTGATATCAAAGTATTTGCTGAATCCCTAAAAGAGAAATTTGAATCTTCATTTGGCAGATTTTGTTTACATTTTATTTCTATGTGAATTTGGTGAATTCTCTTTTTCTTCCTGTAGTCTTATTGTGGGTATAGTTAGAAATCTGCAGATATCCTACTTAATATCTTTGATGCTATATCAGTATCCATATGTATAACAATTATTTGCCATTACTATTATCTGGAGTAGATATTAGATACTACTTCTAATTTTGATCTCCTTGTTGTCCTATCCATGAATATCATTCAGCTTGAAAGGAATAAAATTAAGCTTAATCATCTCCCTCTAGTTTACATATAAAACTCTACTGTTTTGTATTCAGGTGGAGAAAGAACAAACCCAAATATCTGAAGCAACCAAGCCCATAAATTAAGTGAGTGAAGGTGCAGAGTAAATTTATTATTCTCCTTTAGACTGTACTAAATAAGTATGAGAACAACTGGCAGCTGCCACTAAGGTTCAGGTAAGGGAGCAACAAGGAGTATTAGGGCTGGAGGACCAAGCATGTATCCTTTAAAGAGAGCAGCCACAACTCAGCTGAGGTGACACAGCCAGTCAGCGGTCTGGGTTGCCAGATATCCTACTTTCTCAAGAGTTTCCAGAAATCTGCGTCTTGGTCCTAATTTTGAAAGGGAGCTACAATTGTGTTAGCCACTCTTGAGGACCACCAGTTTACAACCCCAGGAAGAGGAGAAAGAGCTCAGTATTTATTAAGAAGTTGCTGCACTTCTCATTGCAAAACCAGAAGTGCTGAACACACAAGTCCAGGGTGAGAGCCCAGAGTTACTTATCTATAAGAGCTCAGGTGAGGCAATAGAGTCCAGAAGAGATTAAGTTACTCTCTCAGTCCAACAGTGGACCCAGCTGACTCTCAATGTCTCCCCTTTACCTGCACCAGGAATTTGAGGGAATGAAAGTAGGTCATCCTCACCAGTAACTAAAAATCACATGTGAGAAAATAAAGCCTTAGACTTTATATTCTACAAACCATGTTCCATTACCATGTTGGACTTTATAACATAGTAATGAAATGGAGAACTACACATAAAGGAAAGTTATGAAGGAGTACTAGTACTTTCAGAACTGAGAATAAACACCATACTGACATAAATAGACATTAGAAAAAACTGGAGGTGCTTTAAAAAGAATCTATTAATATTTTAACTCCTTTATTACATGGACATAGAGGAAATAAAGAGAAATATACAGAAGAATATAAAGAAATATATGTATTTGTGAACTGACTGGCATGTTGTTATTAAACTAATGCATTCAGCAACCATCACTGGACATCTACTATGTACCCAGACATACATTCATCACTCCTTCCTTTCACACATTTACGCTCAGCTGCTAATCTGTGTCAGAAACGACAGAACACAAAAGATGAAGATATTGCCAGTTCCAGTTCCTGTCAGTGGCATGTTTACATTCTAGTTGAGAAGAAAGAGTCACATACACACATGCAACAACTAAGAAATAATTACACTCAGAAAACAGGTATAAGAAAATACATTGACTGACAAAAATATCCATGAAGTCCTACAGTGCAGATATCAAAACTTGTAGTCATAAATTCCACATATGAAAAGTACTTGGTAGTAAAATGTATACTAATACTAAACAAACTAAGCAATGAGGAATTTTTTTCATTCATTTAATCAGTCAGTCATTGGCTATTTATTGGGACACCAGAGTACTAGATGTGCCATATACTACTCTAGGGCTTAAGACCACAGAGGTAAATAATAAAAGTGTGCGTTCTTCTGTAATTTCTATTCTAAAGGGTGAAATAGACTTCTAGAAGTAAACAAATAAATATGTGACGTGATTTCAGGTAGTAAAAAATGCTATGAAAAAGTGTATACTAGAGTAAGGGATAAACCGAGAGAGCGATTGGTGTGATCTAAATCTGCGGTCCCCAACCCTACTGCAAACTGCGCATGTGAGGGATCTAGGTTGTGTGCTCCTTATGAGAATCTAATGCCTGATGATCTGAGGTGGAGCTGAGGCGGTGATGCTAGTGCTGGGGAGCAGCTGCAAATACAGATTATCACCAGCAGAGAGGTTTGACTGCACAATAAATGTAATGCACTTGAATCATCCCAAAACCATCCCCCCACCCCTGGTCTGTGGAAAAATTGTCTTCCACGAAACCAGTACCTAGTGTCAAAAATGTTGGGGACCGTTGATCTAAACTGAGTGGTCTGGGACCTTGTATTCTGCTCGTAAAGTGAAAATAATGTTTTCTACTAAATAGACTCCCTAATGTTTTCATTTAACTTTAATCTGAGAAAACTTACATATGAGTAAATCAAAAGTTCTATCAGAAATAATTGATTTTATATATTTAACTCTTTAAATTATGACAAACAAGTATTAAGTTTAACCGTTAAACACAGAATGCTTTTTTGTCTGAGACAAGAATTTTCTCAAAAGCAATAGAGCACACTGATTTTTATGGAGTTGTTGTTTTTCCGAAAGCTGATTCAAAAATTAGTGTGTAAAGTTCCTCCTTGTAAGTATAATCATTTTCACTTGTGAATATGGGCAGAGAAGATTATAAGTTGTCAGGAATTTCCAGAGCTTCTGTCCATGACAGAATGATGGGTCCACATGCTGTATTTAAAACCCAGCTGAATGGATAAAAATAGTATTTAACTTTCATAGTCATTATAAGCTGAAGCAATTTATTGAACCCTTCAATCAGTAAAGGAAACAAAAGACAGGAAATGGGTGAGTGACTCATTTCTTCATGTGTTGTCTACATAGTGATATTCTGATAATTGGATGATCTGAAGTTTAAACAAAATTGCAATAATGCATTTTAGAGAGGGGGCAACCACAAAATATTTCAAAAAGAAAAACAAAATGCTCTGAAATGCTGAAAGAATCCAATGAAACACATCTTGTAATTAGAGACACACAAGATTGTATGTGATGCAGAAGGATAAAGGTGCACTCAAATAAATAGAAAATAAAAAGGAGGGATAATGCTCCTTGTATCTAAAAACCCAAATTGAAAACTTACATTTATTCAATATAGTAAAATACTTTTCTTTAGAATAAATATCATAAGTAAATATTTAATTCCTTTTTATATATCTTTGAAAGGATAGAAATTTCAGCAATATCTGTGGGCTGTAACTTAAATAACTGACTTAATCATATTTCATATGAAATAACCTGGAGATGACTCACTCAACTCCAAATGACAATGAAATATGTGTGCTATTGCTTCTTGTGTAAATTTTCCAGTACCTTCAAATATTACTTGTTCATGCAATTTTATACCATGAATTTTAGAACAAAATAAAACTTTATCTCAGTGGAATGTTGGCCAAGAGTAGGAAATATGGCACAGAAAATCTATGCAATGTCTGAAATTTTAAAAAATATTTCTCTTTTCTACTTCTAGATAAGATGTTTAAAGAGAATAGCTTGAATACTATCTTCTAAATGTAAACAGCTACTTGAGGTCTTGACTTCAAGATAGAAGGGTTGATGTTTCGATGTGGCTCCTAGGAGTGGCTTCTCAGATGGGACACAGGGTCTGAGGACTTCTGAGAGAAAACCACATGCCGTAAACCAGATCATCTACTTGCATATAATACTGCGTTCACTACCCTTCTCTTTTTTTCTTAATCTGTTAGTTATCTGTTTATTGTTTCAAAAAATTAATAATAAATACAATTAAGTAAAACATGTAAAACTATGACTCTGTTCTTTACTGAAAGCCAAAATTACTTTTTACTCAAAACAAAATACTGAATGATTTTCATTTCTATCTCACTTTTGTATTTGATAACAATGATTCCAAACAATAGCTGAATTTTTTTGAGAAAGAAAAACAAATATTGAAAGCTTAACATCTGGTAAGCAATGAGCTAGTTCATGTAATCCTCAAATCACACTGAGAGGTGACAACGTATGCTCTTCCCTTTGAACTTCAAGTACCATCTCTTAAGGCGGCAGCAACTTGTAATGTACACACTATGCAGCAATTACAGATATAATGCTTTTGCTTTTATATGGAATTAAATTACATTTCATTCCTACCAAATGGTCTGTAAAATAATGTCACTGACTTTCTTTGAAGAAGGGGAACGGAACTTTCAAAGTATGAGAAGTATACTTCCATCAGAACTTCTCAAAATACTCTGACATTGTATATAGCAACACAAAAACTTTATTTGTTATATGTATTTTTTACTATGGATACTTCCTTTCTTCTACCCTTACACTAATATTTAGTAATATATTTTATAGTGTACTAGGAATGTTACTTTCAAATATGTATTATTTTATTTTATAAGAGTTTACTCTTCATAGTAATTAAATGGGGCAACAAAAGTAAGTGGAGATTTGTTTCTGTTATAGATCTAAGCCTTACTGCACAAAATAAACTCAACTCAGTCATGAGCTGTTAAATGATGTCAGATTCATTTAAGTGTCAGCAGTATTGGACAATGTGAAAGTGTACTACTGATTCCCAGAAAACATATTTCTCTATAGCCAAATATGGGGTTTCTGTGTAAACCAAGGGCAAAAGAGATATTTGTTATACAGTGATGGGAGTATTTCTGCCAGTGTGATGCAGCCAATATAAAAATAATTGATGGTCTCATAATAAAACTATTGTTCCAATCATTTTGACCTTGCTGTGCCCATCACTGATTTAATTTCAAAGCAAATGCATGCACATATACATCTCAAAGTGAATGCATGGTTACGTACATACACATCTTTACATGTGTATACAACAAATATTTAATTGATCTGGTTTTAAATTATTTTATTAGAAAATATCATTACCTCTAAGTCACTGAAAGTGACTTATATAGAAAACTCACATTTAGCAAAATCTGTTCTATATAGCTTGGATGTATCTTACCATTTTGTTATTTTTGGTAATAAACATATAAAATCTTCATAACTATGAAAAGGAAATTGTCTAATTAATACCCATGAAATTTTCTAGACTTAGTAGATTTGAACTTCAGTCTCAGTGAAGAGTTAATTTCAGAATTAAGTAGACATGATTATTTGATGTATCATCTACAAAATTAATCTAAATAAATTCCTTCATAAAATATGCTTGATATGATGAGCTAGAACAAATTTTATCAAAGTAGTAGACTGAATCTTTGGCATCTAAAAAAATACCATGACATGATATTTTCAGAATACAATATAGCAATATCTACGTTAGAGACTTCAGAGATGCCAGAATACACTACAGTATTAAAAATCATTATGACCAGTTTACGGACATGAGGAATAATTATCTTCAATAGCCTCTCCTTCCCACCTCTAACAAAGAACAAACTGAAGCTATTTTTAAATAGTTCAGTGCACTTAAAAATACTCCACTAACCTAATACTAGAACTCAATGTCTCCAAAGAAAGTCAATTAAAAGGTTCCGATTAGTTTTTAAATATTTCCCTTTTATAAAACATACTTAGGAAATATAAGTAATATATTTACAAGCCTATAATCTATAAATGTTTGAATAGGCTTCTAATCAAATATGGAGATTTTATACGTGTCGAGAGTGCTAGTGCCTCCTTGTTACCCCTTGATTAAACATGTCATAAGTCTCTGATTCAGCCTGAAAATGAATAATGTGACTAAATGATAAATTAAGATAACTTTCCCATTACAGAGATATAGGTTTGAAGATTAAAGGAGCAGGTGACTCTCACATCCTTGCCACTGGCTAATTAGAAAGTAGCCTTTCTCCCTGAAAAGAAAAGTGTCTGCAATATGTTGCTGTTACCCCAAATCATATTTTCAGCTTTAATTATCCTTCTATTCTGAATTACTATTGGGAATCTCTTGACTAAGGTTAGGGACAAACTGAAAAAAGGAACATATTTTGTAATTTAAAGTTGTATTGCATGAAAAAACAAAATAGAAGGAAAAGTATCAAAATACAGTGTCTTACTCATTGAGAAAAAATTCTCATCCTTGAGTAAATTGTTAACAATTAAAATTCTATATACTCTATATTTTCTAATAGTTCATTGGAAAATAAGTCATTTAAAACAGAAATAGCTTTGTTTTTTGTGTGTGTTGATGGTTAGGTAAACAGTAATTGCTTCTCCTCGGTTTTGTTTAGATACTGGTTGAATTACACCAAAATTAAGATGTGATGAATATAAATGGTGAAAGCATTTTCTGGTCTGGGTTTTCTTTAGTTCCCTATGACAGTGGAAAATTACCCCAGGGACTGTCTGGAGTATTTGAAATGGCTAAATATTACCATTTTTATGCATATATAATGACTACCTCCCATATGGTTCAGGTTTACATTTGTCATTGAAGCTAACTCAAATACACAATGAGCTGTACATTTAATCTTCTCTAACCTGAGTGCACTCAGATTGAGGGATATGTCTTCGTCTTCACCATGGGGATTAACAAAGCATATATACAACAGCACTAACTGACATAGGGTCACATTTCATATATACCTAACCCTATTAGCAAACAACACAATTATACTTTCTTTAATAGACTTTGAGACTCACTTTGTTTTTTGTTTTACTTCATACAACTGTTTGACATAGAATAATACCATTGTGACTAACATGAGTAATTTGCTTCTGATAAAATTGGAGGTTATTCCAGAGATCATATTCTTACTCATTCTATTGGAATAGATGTTATTTTTGGTCCTTTTATTTGGTTTACATATCCAGATATTTAACATGTGTTTTATTTTCATTTGTTTGGGATTTTTTTGGAGGGGGGGCCTGGGATGAAAATAGCTCAGTGACTAAATAATTTGCTCCATAGGATATTCTGTGCCACAAAAGCTTGAGAAACTCCTATTTGCAGAGGCAGCACAGATAATTTAGGAAACCAAAATTATTTTTCAAAATGTTTGTATGAATGATATGAAACTTCCCAGATAATTGTACATTCTCATTTTCTTTTGACTATATAATATCCAACTTAACATGTTCCCAGTATAGCTGTTACAGTTAAGACATGCCCATAAAGCTATAAAAATAAAATAAAGACAGAGAGAGAGAGAGAAACCAAATGGTAGTTCTACTTTTAGTTCTTTGAGGTATCTCCATACTACTTTCCATAGAGGTTGTACTAGTTTGCAAGTCCCACCAGCAGTGTATAAGTGTTCCTATCTCTCTGCACCCATGCCTGCATCTGTTGTTTTGGGACTTTTTGATAAGAGCCATTCTCACTTGAGTTATGTGGTATCTCATTGTGGTTTTGACTTGCATTTCCCTGATGATTAAAGACGTTGAGCATTTTTTCATGTCTTTGTTGGCCATTAGTCTATCTTCATTTGAAACATTTTTGTTCATGTCTTTTACCCACTTTTTAATGAGGTTGTTTGATTTTTTTTTTTTTTTTTTTTTTCTGATTTGCTTGAGTTCTTTGTAGATTCTGGTTATCAGCCCTTTATTGGATGGACAGCATGCAAATATTTTCTCCCATTCTGTAGGTTGTCCTTTTCCTGTATTGATTGTGTCCTTGGTTGTGCAGAAGCTTTTTAATTTGATCAGGTCCCATTTATTTATTTTTGTTGTTGCTATGATTGCTTTTGGGGTCTTCTTCATAAATCCTTTGCCTCGGCCATTATATATATGAGTTTTTCCAATATTTTCTTCTAGAATTCTCATAGATCAACACTTATGTGCACATATGGAAGTAAAACTCAATGGAAATCAAGTGGAAGGAAGGGATGGATAAATTCACACCTAACAGGTACAATGCACACTATCTGGGTGAAGGTCACACTTATAACTTTGACTCAAATTGTACAAAAGCAAATTATGTAACCAAAACACGTGTACCCCCATAATATTCCAAAATTTAAAAAAAAAAAAGATTTCATGTTGTATAATCACAGTGTGAAAAAAGAGGGAAATAAAACAGAAACTAAAATTGAATTTGAGCGTATCTGTCAATAAAACTAATTATTTAAAAGGAGACCACCACTGGAAACACACAGACACACACATACATACACATCTTTTTCTTATATTCAAAGGACACATACACTTTTTTAGTTCATTCAGGTCTCAGATCAAATATCAGGTTCCTTTTCTGCTCATCCCATCTGGCCCTCTTCCTCCTGCAAATACCATCCCTGTCCCCTACAAAGAGCCGCACTCAAAACACTATTCTCTCATCATTTTACTTCACTGCATTTATGATTTCCAAAAGGTTATTCCTTTATTTTTTGTTTGTTTCCCCACTGGAATGTAAGAGATTTGTGAGATCTGTTGTATTTACTGCATACAACACACACCCAGCACACTTTGCACAGAGTAGGTGTACTATAAACACTTGTTTAAGGAATGAGTGGATGAAATATTTGAGGAAGCTAGTCCTAGATGACTAGCCCAGGGGCTTCTCCAGCCTCCCCTCATAGAACAGCTTTATTGCAATCTTTCTATCCTAGCGGGAAAGCAGTTTACCTCCCATATCTCTAAACTTAATCTCATCATTAAAACAAGCCTCCTAAGCACAAACCTTGGATGTCAAGGCCTTTATCATGTCTCCTATGAAGTTTTCATTTACTGCCTCATTAGCAGCCAAAATGCTAATGATCTGTTAATTTATCATGTTGATTTACTCAACTAAACACTTCTTAAATAGACTAAGGTCATCTTCCCAGCCAGTATCCCTACTGGAGTCTGTCATCTTCCACTTTCAAACATTGAAATCTCAGTCCATCTAATCCAAGGAAACCTAATTAAATTGTACTCAGAGTTTTGCAGAATAAGATTTTTAACTGGAAGTTTTTCCTTTGAGTAGTTAAAAATATATTCAATCAAATTTGAATGGAAAAGCCAATGGTGAAGAAGGAGGTTCTGCTATTATCTATGGTTGCATTAATTCTGTCCATTGATTAAGATACTGGGATTAAAAGGTTATGTCCTCATGCATAATATTATTTACTTGTATTACACCATTTTATGCCTTATCACACCACGGTGCAATTGAAAGAAATCTCTTACCAGAATTAGTGTAGGCAACTCTCTATAACACTTATTTCCTTCCCTATAATTTGAACAAAAAATCTAACCATTAGGATTATTGTGATGACTAATATAGATAATATACATAATTAGTCTAGTCCAATACTTGGCATCAAGTAGGAGGTACGGAGTATTTGCCAATTTTCTTTAGATTTTGCTATAATAATAACCCCAAAGTCTCACTGAAATATAGTAACAAATATGTGTTTCTTGCTTAGGTTACACGTTGGCTGCAATTTTTCTCTATGTAATTTTCTTATCATGACTGAAGGAACAGTTGCTACCTATGACATGTCATTTTTACAGAAGAATAGAAAATGCAAGAGGGTTAAGGAAAATGCAGGAGGGCTCTCAGAGCTTCTGTTCAGAACTGTCATACTCACATTCCAAATGGTAGTTCTTGGCCAAGACAACTCATAGGACTAAGCTTGTTATTAGATAGGGTAATATCCTCCATAACCACTTCTACCCCATACAGCAATGTAAGTCACGTGGCAACATGCATGGAAGAAAGAATTGGGCACAGTAATAAAATCTACCACACCATCCCACCCATTTCAATACATCAACAACATGGCTTAATAACACATATACTTTTTGGAGAGCTTAATGCCAGATCATTTAGGAGATTCAAAACGACAATATGTGAACCCTCCTTGATCTAGTTCATTTCAAGATTGCTTCTCCTCAAGGCAAGTAGATATGGATACAGTCAGTTTTGGCCAAAAGTAGGTACAGTCATTATGAGGGTGCCTAAAGTGGTTTAAAATAACACAGACAGTAGTCAGATCAGTGATAGAACTCAAAGGGCAGGACTCAGCAGGTGACCTCACCATACTGTTATTCATGTGCTCTTTGAAATACAAATCCAAATCAAGAAATCAACCATTCTCCTCAGCTCTTCACCCATTACCCAGGGAGACCATTATCCAGAAGACTCATCTGCTCCTGAACCAGCAGAGTCAGCCTCACCTGGGAACTTGTTAGAAATGAACATTCCCAGGTCTGCTCCAGTCCAGCAGACTCTGAAACTCCAGGTGACTTTGATGCACATTAAGGTTTGAGAAACCACTGCTTTGGCATTAACAGCAATTATCAGACAAAAGCAATGTTACCAGAAGAAATTAAACTGAAGGCTGAACTTAGTGTGTGACTCAGGAGGTCTCTTCTGAAGTGATGTTTTAGAAGGGCAACATTCTTACCTCCAAACTTGAAAACCTGATGGTCTCTTTTGGGGAAAACTCCGGTAAAGAAAGAAAATATGTATCTCCTCCCCATAATTGGTCACTTTTTGATGAGTGGACATAAAATAAAAGCTGTATAAATAAATCCATATTATTGTATATATCAGTAATTTATTCCTTTTTATTGTTGAGTAATATTCCATTTTATGAATATCACCATTAATTTACCCATAAGTATTTTTGGCAGACATTTCTCTTGGGTTATCACCTAAGTAGCATTGCTGGGTCAGAGTAGGTGCATATTTTCTTCTAAAGCAGAGGTTCCATTTTATACTCCAAATAGCAATGTATGAGAATTCCAGGCTTCACAGCCTCACCAACATATGGTGGTTTTAGTCTCTTTAATTTTCTCTATTCTAGTAGTTGTGCAGGGATAACTCATTAGAGGTTTAATTTATATTTCCCTGATAATGATACTGAACACCTTTCCATGTGGTTACTGGCCAAGCATATTTCTTTTGTGATATCTGATCAAATCTGTTTCCCACGTATTTGGGTTATCATTTTATTATTGAGTAATAAGGGTTGTTTATATGATTTAGGTACAAATTATTGTCAGATATATGTATTCAGAATATTTTATTTCATGTGTAACTTTTTCACTTTCTGGATAGACTTTTTATAAGACATTCATTCTTTTTCAAATATTTATTCCATTGTTCCAGCACCATTTGTTGAGAGGTTTCCATTCTTCATTGGCTTGCCTTGACAAGTAGCTGTAGCTGTGAAGACACTCTTCATTTTCATATTTTATAGACTTTTGTGTAAACATCTTTTCATATTCTATGTAGATATAAAATAGCAGAGTGTAATTTTTGTGATATACAAAAAATATTTAATTGACATTTTGTAATAACCCCTCATACACTCAACAGAGTTCTTTACTTAGCAAATTTAGGCAAAAACGTGATTTCACATCCTGTAATTAGTTAATTTCACATCTTTTAGCACCCCTTTGCAATATTTCAACATGATCTATGACAGGAGGACATGCATGGTAAATGCGTTTGCGCTTCTTTTCTGCAGTTCCCTGTGTGGGTGTCTGGAAAATGCATCTATAAAAACCTCATTAAGTGATTTTCCTTTTCATTTAAAGAACTATAAGATATAGAATTAACATCTACATATTATTTTTACATTACCAGAAAAAAACATTGGGAGATTCTGCATCACAGTTTCTTTTCATTTGTAAAGAAGCTGTAACTCAACATAAAATCAAATAAATTGGCCTTAAAGTGAAGATGAGTACTAGTGGCTAATCATAACAGTCAAGGATTACTTGTGATATTTACTGATTATAAGACCACATATTTTTAACCGTTCGTGGTCATGTATGATTTCATGAAACACTAGCTCCATGAGGTGTTTCATGGGGAAAAAAAGTTCTAGGATCAATTAATTTTAGGAGATATTGGGTAGGACAGAGTTAAAACATTTCCTAACTACAGGATATTTCAGGGCCTTTAACTATCCAATGGGCACTGTCCATCTCTAAGAAGAGAAATAGAGTGATTAACATACGTTTTATCAGCTGGAGTATAAGACTAACTACAGAACCAGCAGAGCAACAAGTTGAATTCAAGGAAACATAAGCTTCTGAAACTATTTTAGTGGAAACCCTAAAAGAAGTTTTTTTCCTTATTGATTGCAAAAAAAAAAAGATATGGCTTCAATTAAACAACAACAAAAAAAGCCATACATACAGAGAGAGCCAACTAAGATTGAAAGGGAGCAGATGAGAAAAAAAGAACATAAGAATATAAAAGTATACTTGTAAAATTAAATTAGCCATTGAAAACAATAAAGATCAGCACTTACAAGGGGAGATCCAACCAGTAATTTGGAATACAGACTCAAAAGTATTTCTAAAAATGCAGAGGAAATGAAAAAGGGCAAAATCCCTGGAAGATGAATTATATTCAATCTAAGAATTATCGGTCTTCTCTAGGAAGAATCAAGCACAGTACCAGAAATGATGGCAAAGAAATCATTGAAATGCACATTTTGTACCTAAAACCAGATCTCAGTGTGAAGTTAAAAACAACTTACTATGTTCCATGGAACCATCAATTAAAAGAGATTCACATAATGACAGAATTTAAATATACAGGTGGGAAATAAATGTAGATCACATGCAAAGAATCAGATTTTTTACAATTAAAACACAAGAAGAAAATGGAACATTTAGAGATAAAATATTGTCATTCAAATTATTGGTTCTCAAAGGTAAATTGTGTTCATTTTTGGGGGCAACAAAAAAAATCTTAGATATTCAAAGTTTTGGAAAATAAATTGCCCAAATGACATTCTTTAAAAATTTACTTCAAAATGCTTAACAGAGAAATGTAAGTAAAAGGTCTCAAAATATGGGAGAAGCGGGACATGGGACTGGTTATATTACTACAATCAATACTTATGGTAGCAAGATTTAAGAAATATTATAAATATTATAAATAATAAATATTACACAACTCAATGAAAATGTCAAAATTAATGCTTGAAACAGAAACACAATAAAATAGTCAAAATTTAATTTATCTGGTTCTAAAAATCAAAGGTCACACTAATATTTTCCGGTAAGTAAAGATGAGAGGAAAATAAAAAAGATGCTAAATCTTTCATTTTAAATAGATGAAGAACAAATGACATCATTTAATTTGAGACCTTGATAGCTACAAAATAAATACTGCCAATGTTTTTAGAATAATATAAGGTAACTATTAGGAGGAATAATTTATTTGCAAAGGATTGGAGATTAAAATATATAAAATGTATTTCATACATGGCTTGAAAGAAAACACAAAAAATAAAAAATAGCACGAAAAAAGGATTAAATAAGTTGGCAGGAATAAAATAAAATATATCAGTTGTGATAGTAAACTCCAAGAGTTTAATCCTCACCCTCTTACAGCAAAGATCCACAGATTAGGTAAAAAATAAACAAAATCATAAATCAAAGTGTGTAATGCTCACAAGAGACAAATCTGATGAAAAAGAATGAAGAATAAAAGTGAAAGTGCTGGCAAAGATTTATCGAGCATATTGAAAAACACACGGTTCCATAAATTTCAGAACCAGTAGAACTGAACACAAAACCACTAACACAAAACAATAGGGTCATATGGTTTTCTTCTTCTATAATTTAAATGTTAATGAATATGTGATGTCATGATTTTTTGGTTAGTATCATGCATTATCAATATATATGACATAAAAACTGTTAGAAACAAAATTAGAAATGAATTATTATTCTGGGAAAACTTAGTACCTTTCTTTTAATCTTTGACAGATTAAATTTAAACATATAGAATCATAACAAAATAATTAATAGGAATAATTTATTAAGTATGTCAACTTCATCACCTACTCTGATCAACCTTAGTTAAACTACCCATAGAACACTGATCAAAATTGGTTATATACATCATCTACTATATCACATAAAAAGCATTGAAATATCAAGAGAATGAAAAGACAGGGAGAATATATTTGCAAAGACATATCTGATAAAAGACTGTTATTTAATATATAAAAAGAACTCTTAAAACTCAATGATAAAAGAAAAACAATAAAAAAATGGGCCAAGTACCTTAACAGACAACTCACCAAAAAATATATACAGATTGCAAATAAGTAGATAAGAAGATGCTCCACATTACACATCATCAGAGAAATGCAAATTAAAACAATGAGATACCAATACACACCTATTAGAATGGCCCAAATCCAGAACACCGACAACACCCAATGCTGACAAGGATGTGGAGCAACGTGAACTTTCATTCATTGCTCATAGGAATGCAAAATGGTAGAGCCACTTTGGAAGATAGTTCAGCAGTTTGTTGCAAAAGAAAACATACTCTTACCACATGATCCAGCAATCATACTCCTCAGCATTTAACCAAATGAGTTGAAAACTTATGTCCACATAAAAACCTGCACATGGATGTTTATAGCAGCTATATTCACAATCGCCAAAACATGGAAGCAACCAAGATGTCCTTCAGTAACTGAGTGGACAAATAAACTGTGGTACATCTGGGCAATGGAGTATTATTCAGCGCTAAAAAGGAATGAGCTATCGAGCCATGAAAACACATTGAAAAAACTTAAATGCATATTACTAAGCAAAGGAAGACAATCTGAAAAGGCAACATACTGGATGATTCCCACTATTTGACATTTTAGAAAAAGCATAACACTAGAGATAGTAAAAAGACCAGTGGTGGCCA
Source organism: Daubentonia madagascariensis (assembly GCA_023783475.1). NCBI lineage: Eukaryota > Metazoa > Chordata > Mammalia > Primates > Daubentoniidae > Daubentonia > Daubentonia madagascariensis. Next base: position 32,151,713 of record JAKFHU010002140.1, on the reverse strand, counting down.
GAGGAGGGAGGGAAGAATGGGTAGAGCACAGGGGATTTTTAGGACAGTGAAACTACTCTGTATGACACTGTAATGATGGCTACACGTCATTATAAATTTTTCCCAAACCCATAGACTGTACAACACCAAGAGTGAACCCTAATGTAAACTGTGGACTTTGGAAGATAATGATGTGTCAATGCAGGTTCATGCATCGCAACAAATGGACCAGGCTGGTGGGGATGTTGACCATAGGGTGGGTCACACGTGTACTTTCTGCTCTATATTTCTGTGAACTTAAAACCGCTCTAAAAAATAAAGACTTTTACTAAAAGTACTGAAATATTTTAATACATGATTTCTATAGCCTATATTCTGTGATTATAATACTATAAAGCTTAAAATAAATGTCAAAAAATTTTAAGCGCAAGAGGAATGCTACAATGTGGACTATGCTTCGAGGAGCAGTGGAAACCACAGCAAATGTGAAACCCGCCGCAGGGCTGGTGAAACAAGCCCCCCATACTCAATCCTTGTGTAATCCTAACGAGCAGTCTATCTTTATTCGCAGACAAGACAAAGGCAACTCCAAAAGGTCAAGTGACCTGTGCAAAGTCACACAGCCTGTAAATGGCTGAACCAAGACTTCACCCCAGAGCTTCTGCCTCCTACTCCAGGGCTATCTTCAAGATATCCCATTGTCTCCCTATTGGATAAACCAGGATCAGGATTGGAAAACATTTAATTAGCCAATCCCTTGACTGTATAATATTTTTTTCATACTTTAAGGTTTCTGAAATTAGGATCTTAAAATGATTTCTTAAAAAAAGATGAATTCTTATCTGAAAATAGGCAAATTATTAATAACATCTATAGAAAATATGTATTGATTAGATTTTCTCCTCAATTGAAGTATTACCTTTAGTAAGAATGTGTGCAGCTGGATTTCAATTTAAATTCAAATCCTTCATGTGTATTCAAAATGACTTTACAAAGAATTGAGACACAAAAAAGTTACTGTACGTGCAAAAGACTGTCACAAACAAAGTGATGCAGTTAAAGGTAGTAGAAACTGCCAGGTTTCCTGGAGTAGATGGTGCTTTCTTAAGCTAGATGAGAGATGTGACTGATTCTTCAAAGAAACTATCCCCAAGAACTAACACCAATCAGTCACCCACTAACTTTTAGGGTAGGCTGCTTATTTGGGAGAAAATTGTTATTCACTTAAAACTACATTTTTTCAAAACTGAAATGTGCACAAAACTCTTATTCTTTCTTGTGCTACGAAATTATAATGTCATTTTCAAAGTGCTTAATAGATCAAGGATTATGAAAAAGGCTACAAAAATCTCTAGGTAGTAGTGATTTATATTTTAAAATAGCAAAAATATTTCAGAAAAAATTTTAGACATTGTCTATGAAGAAGACTACAAACCACCTGGCAATCTCATTAGAATGCAGACTCTAATTAAGTAGGTCAGAAGTGTGCCTGAAATGCTGCATTTCTAGTGAGCTCCCATATGATTTCGTGCTGGTAACTGCTGGTCCAAGGACCACACTTTGACTAGCAAAGGTATGATGGCTCAGAGGACTGGGATTGGCATCCAACTGCCCAACCCAACTGAGTCAACGTCCTGTCACTTATTAGCCACGTGATCACACACGGGTCTTTCCCCCTGAATTCTAATTTCTTTCTGGGTAAAATGAGAATATCTATTGCACATTTTAAACAATGCTGTAGGATTAACAAAACATTTATGTGAAGTCTTTAGAACAGTGTCTAACACATTGTAAGTGCTCAATAAAAGTTAGCTATTACTATTATTGGATTTAAATACTGAGTTGGGCCAGATGAGCTCTTACAGCAGTGTAGTTATACAACTGTCTAGCCACCACGTGTAACCCTTAACCTACAGATGTCATCCCTTGAAATCAAACCTGTCATCTCATATGTTATTGGCTAGCTGACTTTTCATTGACGAAGCAAAGACATTTTAAGTCTTAACTGGCAGGAACATAACTAATTTGAAATTTGAGAAGGTAAATCATCAAGAATCCACCCATTTATAACTAAGAAGTTCTTCAATGGCTAAAGTCTGTGCCAAGAGAGTTTATTAAGTCAATCTGTACACAGCAGGGCCAGTGTCACTGGGTTTATTTTGGTCACTTTGCGACACCACTCCTCCATCAGGCATGATGATTAAATCTACAACCTTTCATTTGGTAAAACAGGAAAGGTAATTGCAAGAGCTGCAATTGCATCTCCAAAAAAAGTATCTTGCTTTAAAAAATAAATATGCTGCCTTTGCCTCTGCATTTATCTACCAGCAGGGGACCATTATACAGTGACAACATTCTGCTTCAGGAGCATTATCTCTGAATAATTACCTGCTTCTTCTCTCCATGGAATGCTGTACCGGCAGAACCTCTTTTAATTTGGTATATGGTAGGATTCACAGATTGTACCTTATTACTATAAAAAATCTCTCTCTCCACCCCCTACAAAAGGGAAGGTAAATGTTAGCCACATCATGAATTATGCTGCAGTTTAGTACATTTGCAGCCCACTGCTGGGGAGGTTCTCCCTTACCTTCCTGAAGCACTTACCAACAAAGGGAATCTGTGGGCGGCTCCAGATGGTTGGTGGGAGCAGAATTTGAAGGGAAAGGAATCCTCAACGCTGGGCTCTCCTGCCTACTTCTCTACAATAAAGTCACTCACTTCCTAGGGATAAGGTGCAGAGGGCCTGCCAGCAGTGTGTCAGGACTGGGCAAAGAGAAAGCACAGATGCTCTCTGAAGTCTTTCATTTTATTCTACCTCAGTTTTTCTTTTGGTTTCAATCCATGACCAACCCCGGTAAATCTGTATCCTGAGTCCCCACTCCCCTCCCTTCCATGGACAATTACTTCATTTCTTTTGGAATTACAGATTATTTTTAAATGTTTTTGGATGAACACTGCAAGGCTCAGAGCAGGAAAAATAAAAATAATTGTAGTTATTGGAGTATAGAACATAAACGTTTATCTAGAGACAAGTGGTTAGCACGGAGATGTGATTCAGGAAATAATGGTATTTGCGTGCACGAAAACAAAGGTTTTCACATTTGGACAACAACAAAAAGAAACCAGCAGAAACATCTTATTCCAAATGAAATTATGAATAGATCCTTGCTAAATAAAACATATATAAGTGAATTTTACCCAGAAGAAGCAGGGGGTGGAGTGAGTAAAGCCCAGCAAATCCAGATTTCTTCTCACTCTCCAAAGCAACCTCTCTAGGATATACTTAGGAATATCTCCAAGAATACTGGCAGCTCTGGGTCACCCTGTACAAATCACTACTCTGAATGAATACAAGGGACTGCATATATTACTATTTTAAATAGACTGGGGTGGGGGCATCATGTTTAGCCACTCTAATGGAATGCTTACAAAATTTGTTCCTTTAGTTGTTTTAAACAATGGGGTATTTTAAAATGAGGTTTAAGACAGGCCCAGAAAGCTAGTGTACTCAAGAATTTTTTTCATCCATTTAAAATGTTCTATAATCAGACTATTTACTACACTGCCCTGATGATCTCACCTAATGTGAGGGAGAAAGGTCATTTGTTAATTTTCCATTTTTAAATTATGCCTCTCCCTTTAAATCCATGCTATGTGAAGGTTAAGTGTGATTACAAGAGATTTCTTTACATCTTTGAACTACAATGACTCACAGGTGAACCCACTGCCTGTCCTCAGATGAAAGTCAATGGGAGACCTGGGTTTTATAATTTTATAGAATTATCTGGTCAGGGATTTGTACGGGAAGCATACATGAAGGAGTAACTATTTATAAGCCTTTTATAAAAATAATGACAATGTTTCTCCATGTGGAATGAGAAATAAACAAGAACTGTACATTAGATATTTGGGTAAGAATAAGAAACTAATTTCAGTATAAGAAAATCTGAGACTTGATTTCATTTCACAAACGTTTTTATGACTTTTAGAGAAAATAGTAGATAATTATTACCCTGGAATAACCTAAGAGGCAACCTCTGAAAATTTCTTACAAGTTGTTGATTATATACTCAAAATTAGCTCACTCTGTCACAGGATCAAATTAAAATTAATAAACAACAGATTGAATTATTTTTTAATCTTTAAAAAATTTGTAGTAAGTTATTTTTAAAAGGAAAGATTAAAACATAAAATTTAAATGAAGAATAACATCATCCTAATAATGTTAACAAGTGTCAGTGATTTCCAAAAATTACATGTTATTAATGAATTTAAATTTTGTTTGCAAAATGTAAACATAATCTATTCTTAATTAGAGAAAAGAAGCATAAATAATGAAAAGTTCCCATCTTATCTGTAATTGACTTTGGTATTAGGTCACAACTATAGGAAAACACACACACACACACACACACACCACCTCATTCTGGATTCAATTTTCTTTTTCCACATCCTAGGACTAAACCTATGGGATGGAGGCCCTATATTAAATGAAATAAAGTATTTTCTAATCATGGCTTTCTAACTACACAAGAACCCATCCTTAGAACCAGTTCTGTAATTATACACGATCACTTATTTAAAGGAGGAGACACTGGATTCATCTGTGCACTGATGTAGTCATTGATTGTAGTCAATGACAATCATTTCTCTTTACTCTGAGTCAAGCACTCACTAGATTCTAGATTCTAAAAATACAAAGAAAAACACCACTACTCATGGAGCTAACAGTAAGAGGGACCAACATCAGCAAATAATTATAGTAAAGTGATGTCTATGGAAAATTAAAAGTGTGCACAGGTTTAGTTGTAGCATGGAAGAGAATATGATTACATCTACATGTGGGATTTGGTTTTCCCAAGCATACAAGGTGTCAGTGGATATTCTAGGCAGAGAGAAGGGTGCACGAAAGAACCTGGACTGGAATAATATTGATGGAAATAGGAATGAATGAATTTATACAGACAGAAAGAGAAACAGATGTTGTTATCCACTGTGTTGGGATAATCATGATATCACCATCATGAGGTTGGTGAGAATATTAAATAGGATGCATCAAGTACTTGGCACAGTGCCTAGAACTGTATAAGTACTCAGTAAATGTTAACCTATTACTCCTCTATCCAGTATTAGGAACATTGCATAAGAACAAAAGTTTAATCATACAGATAGATTTTTGCGTATGTGGAAAGGTTAATTCAATCAACAGTTAAGCCTCTAGTAACAAACCTATGCACTGTGCAGGCAAAGAAAACCCAAGAAGTAGAAAACATAACCTCTGCCTGCTTATTTATATACCACTGTCTTAAATGTATTAAAACACTTCCTTCTGTTTCCTTTTTATCTATTATATCTCTTTGCTCTCAACCATCCTTGGCCCTTGACCTAAGGGTGCATATCTTCACTTAAATCTCTGCTGCCCCTGGTTTATTTCATTGTCTGATCCAGGCTTTGGGGATAACCGTCCAAACATTCCCACTTTCTTATTTTAATTATCCCCTCAAGCTTTAGTTTGTCATTGCCAACAGTCTCATTTCCTATAGACTAAGATAAAGGTCTGCCTTTTCCCAAGAGAAGTCTTTTTGAGACTAAAATTTTTGAACTAGCTTTCTTTTTGTATTATCTTCATTCCAATGCATTAGGACTGAAAACCTCCTGTCTCCAAAGTCTTGTGAAGAGATGGACAAGAGCATTTTAAAAGGTGGAATAAAAACTCTAGAGTATGGGAACTCTTTTCAATGGGTATGCAAAGCTCATTTTAGGCTTAACATCAATCTAGGGTGGATCAGCTTCCTTATCCCTTTTTAAATGAGGAAAAAATAGTCAGGAAGGCTCTAACTCTGAATTTCTATAACCAAAAGTCTAGTTTTTTGTGGACTGTGAAACTAAGGTTCAAGGTCATGATTTCATTTTGCTGGAATGTCTGCAAGGGGTTCCGGTGTACGACAAATAAACAAAAAAGGGAACACTGAGGCCCCAGGCTATACACTACCAGATAAGAACAACGTATCTGGAAACTGACAATGTGGCAGACATTTCTAATTCCACACATGCGCAGGGAGTGGAAGGATGCCTTGGCTGGAGGCACCCATTTGTACAAAGCTATTTATCTAAACAGATATTTTTCCTGTTAACAGTTCAGAAGAACACTTATGATATTAGCATCATGAAATAGAAAGCTGCCAGGGTATAAAGGTGTCAACGGTCCTTTGGGAGACCATGATAAACAGTTACAGACAGGCTGCACCTCGTACAGTGATCTAAAGAAGAGTTGAACTACAGCACCTGTTCCACCTTCCCAAATAATTTGCTTATTATTATTTTGAAGAGGAAAGAAAGAAAGTCAATGACAGTCAGGACATAGAAACTCTTTGTTCTCTACTTTGGGTACAGCCCAGGTTTGGTCCCCAGTATCAATTATTAAAGAGATAGGCATATTTACCATAGAGCTAACGGCAATTAACCTTCAGATTTCTTCATGGGTGGGGATCCCCTGGCACTGGGGAGGACCCTGGCAATAGGTGATATATATTTTTGAAAATCTTCAAAAATAAGTAAATTTTAACTAAATTGATTAAGACAACTAACTCTTTCTATTCCAACTTCCATCAGCCACATTTCCTCTCATGTCAAGTGACACTGGCATGGCTCCAGGTACTTTTGAGATTCAGCCAAAGGGAAGTTGAGTTGAGGATACATTTCCTTTGAGATTAGTGGGGTATAGTCATTTCCATGGCTTTTCAGGGTATAGCAATGGAATGGCTTCTAGGAATACTCCTACAGCCCTCTTGGGTCATGAAAATGTAAGACCAGCGATCAAGTCATAAAATTATAAGCATCTGACAATGTGCAGCCAACATTTAGAAAGTTGAGGGGAAGAAAAACAATTTTGAAGTATACAGAGCCATTTACAACAGATGTGTAAAATTATAATTACATCGTATTCCAGATCTTGTGATGTTTATGGTATTTGTCTGCTATAAAAAATGTAATTTGTGTTGATTGCCTTTTCATCCTAAATTAGTATTCACCTTAACTAACTTTGTACTTGCAATTTTGAATTCACTTTATTAAAAAGAATTCCCAAAATGTAGTCCCTGCAAGATATTCGTGAATCTACTTATCTATGTTAGAATAAGATGTACATTCAGAATTACGATGTAGAACTACAATGTTAGAAAGAGGAAAAAAAAATTCAGATCATAATACTGAAATCTTGTAATTATGTTCATGGGCCATTTAAATAGAATAATGGAGTAAATGATGGAATAATGGTGCATATTATGCTTGGTCAAAATACTTTAATATAGTACGTAACTATTAAAAACAAAGTATCAAAGACTATATTACAACATGGAATAAACTGTAAGATCTCAAATAAGTGCAAAAAGTAAGATATAAAGTCATATTTACAAACTATTTTCCATTATTTTAAAATGAAGCCAGGGGAAAGTCAAAAAGGAACTCATATCTCAGCTAATCTCTCTCTGTTTTATGCCTATAGTTTAAAAGCCAACAGTAAAAGAAATAATTGTTAACATTACTCTCAGATTGTCTATAAAAAGCCTTTAAAATTCGTAGAAATGCATAATTTACTCAGAAACAGATTCTGATATATATTCTGGTGACTATGCCAAAGAATATTTCTAAAGATCACTGTATCAGTTTCCTATTGCTGCTATAACAAATTATCACAACTTTGTGACTAAAAACAACACAAATTTATTCTCTTACAGTTCTGGAAATCAGCAGTCTAAAATGGTTTCACTGGGCTAAAATCAAGGTGTCTGCAGGACCGCGTTCCTTCTGGAGGCTTCAGGGATGAATCTGGTTCCTTGCCTTTTCAAGCTTCTGGAGGCCAACTGCATTCCTCAGCTCTTGGTCACCCTCACCCATTTTCAAAGACAGCAACAGTAGGTTGAGTCTTCATGCTGAATCACTCTGATTCAGACTCTTCTGTGTCCTTTTCCGCTTGTAAGGACCTTTGTGATTTTATTGGGCCCACCCAGACAATCCAGTATAATCTCTTGATTAGCAATCATAACTCCCCTGTGCTGTGTAATCTAACATATTCACAGGTTCTAGGAATTAGAGCATGGACATCTTCAGGGGTGCATTATTCTGCTCACTACAACCATTAATGAATTGCTCTGTCCTGCTGTGTTATCCTTTCGTTATAAAACTGAAAATAGATATCGTCCTTGCTATGCCAAGAAGGCTCTACATGTAATCAGTGATTCTCAAGATCAATACCAACCTGAATGCAGCTGTAGCCAGTAAAAATTGCTCTGTCTGCTTAGAAAAGCTCTTTGAAGTCTTACAGTCTCACATCTCACCACCCCAGCACTGACCCAGAGTGGGGCAAGTTTAGTACTCCATCATCCCTCTTAGTGCAGAGTGATTGGTTCAAACTTGATCATTAGGTCCAAGCGAAGTCAATCAGAATGTTTTCCTCAATTTTTATTTTCTCCCTTGAACTGCCAGGGAAGAGTCTCTTACCTTCCTTGGTCAGGGCATGGTAAAAATATAACCTTAGATGATGCTAAAATCCATGTTCCCCCTGCAGGGAGAAGAATCCATCTGCAGTAGGCAAGGTTAAGATTAACCTGCTGACAGAAGCAAAAATGTGTGTGCTGGGGGCTGCTGAGTATATGTGTGCATATGTGTGTGCACACGTGTGTGTTTGTGCGTGTGAGAGAGAGACAGAGAAAGAGTGAGAGAGACCGATGTGAGGTTATCTAAGTCCCTTTACCGTTCATCCCAAATGTCATCGTTACACTGTCCTTGGTTTCTAAGCACATAAATCATTTGTTTGTCTCTGGTTGTTTGAACTGGGATTCTGCCACTTTCATCCAAAAGACTCTTAACTAAAATGAATGTTGTGTAATTTTGTTATGTGCTTAGCACTGTGATTAATGACAAAGGAATTAAACACATAATCAAGAAAGCTAGAGTTCTTTCAAGACACAGAAACCAAAAAATGGTTCTATATCCAAAACTGGGGATTGCTGTTAACAGTGACTTGGTACCTGTAATGCCACAGCTGTTTGTTACTGAGAGTCTTTGATCTATAGTTGGCATCAACCATGGTCTCTTGAATACTTTTGAAATCTATTGCCCACATTGAACAAATAATAGCATATATTCTCATTAAAAATAACTTTCCTCAGTGTAGCCAGTTTATAGCATAAAAACAAAGTCCTTGGATTCAACCAGAAGCTATAAGCAGCATATGGAGAGAGACAAAATAACAGCTACCCAAATTTATTTCATTAAAGTAAATACTAGGGAGATTTCCTTGTCATATTATATTGCCAATGTAACTAACTGCATTGCATGAATGAATACGTAAATGGATATATGATGAACAAATACCTATAAGCCCAGGGGCTGGCCCTGGATCACTCAATATCAATAATAGTGACAGTTACTGCAGCTTCATTACTGCTTCCTCAGGTCATGTGCTTTACCACACTGTTCAAAATCTTCTTTGATAATTTAGCCCGATCCCACACATTCTCAAGATTCATATGAACATTCACCAAAGTTAAAACAATAATACTGGCTAATGTAGGAATTACAAAACATCAATTATATTTCTTTATTAAATTTCTATATTTGCTAATAAAATACCTTATTTTTACATGACGAGATGGGTCTCCTTAAAACAATTTCAAATGAAACTTGATTAGCATACAAATTAAAATCCTTTCTCTTCTTGTTCCTATACTCCTATTATTCCTGGAATGCCAGGTTGTATTTATATGAGCGTCCAATAGTATCACATTTATTAATCAGAATGGAGACCCTTCTCATGGACAGACACTAAAACCTAAAGCATTATAGAACAAAGGTCATCCTCTTCTGACAGTAAAACAAGAGTGGAATTTTTTTTTTCTCTGCTTGAGCTTTTGCTTGTGTTTCCAATTTTCCTAATAAGAAACTTCAGTGACAAATTCTCATGACTTAAAATAAAATGACTGTGAGTTTGGTCCATCTTTTCATTCCAAACTTTAATCTTGGGAACAATTGTTGTTAAAAAAAAAAAAAGCAGAATCAAAAGCTACACAAACTAGGTATCACGGGGTATTTCTATATTTGATTATTATTTGGATAATTTACTAATTTACTTAGTAAACTATATAGTACATAGTTAAAGCACATCTAGTTCAAAATATGTCCCTCAATAATCTACTGTGACACCTAAAAGTCTTTGGTTTTATGCGGTGGTTTCTAAATCACTGCCACCTTTTGTTGACGTTATAGAGCCCTTTTAGAATCTGATGAAATAAGCCATAGACCCTCTCTCCACAAAAATATTAAAAGGTACATACAATATATTTGTGGCATTTTAAGAGGCTCTCATGGCCTGATATGCAACCATAAACCTCCAGAGTTGCATGAATTCCAGATTAAGAATGCTTGCTATAAGACTCCCCAAATCCCTCGCTACAATGCAAATTATTCTGGTTAAGGAAGCGCATCATAGACTAGTTCTCAGAAAACTATCTATGAAGGTTGAAAGCAGATCTAAGGGTTGTGAGCAATTAAGGACCACAGAAGAACATTTTTATGAAACAAATATACCCCCAGCATCCATCCCCAAATGCACTGGAGACCTATTTAAAAACACAGATTGCCGCTCCTAACTTCGACATTCATAAGCTGGGATGAAAGAATGACCTGGACATACATATTCTTTCATCTTTCTGTGCCTCCTGATGTGATTTCCTGTCCTGGAAATCTTCTTTCCCCTTTCTCCAGGAGCAAACTCTGACCTGTCAGGCTCTCCCTCACCCACCTTCCCAATCTCCCGGGCAGAGGCCACCCCTCCTCACCCACAGAGCCCAGGAGTCATATCCACCAGAGCACTGTCTCCACTCTACTGTAATGATTTATGTTTTACTCTTTTCTATGCTGTGTCTAATTCAACTCTGACACTAGTCTTAGTCCATTCAGGGTGCAATAAAAAATAACATAGACTGAGTAGCTTATAAAAAACAGAAATTTTTATCTTAAAGTTCTGGAAGCTGGGAAGTCCAAGGTCAAGGCACTGGCAGAGTCAGTGCCTTGTGAGAGCCTCTTTTCTGGCTCATACCACCCTCTCACTGTGTCCTCACGTGGCAGCAGGGTTGAGCTAGCTCTGTGGGGTCTCTTTTATAAGGGCACTATTCCCTTTCATGGGGACTCCACGCTCATGACCTAATTATCTCCCAAAGGCCCTACACTTTCTAATACCATCAACTTGGGGGCTAGCTTTCAACATATACAGTTTGGGGGGGCACAAACATTCAGACCATAGTAATGTGCATCACTCAGTACAGAAACTAGCATAGAGTAGATAAGAAATTCGTTTTCTGAATAAACGCCTGTGGTGGAGGAAGGCTTGTTTTCCACTAAGGGACTGTAATGAGTTGAATAATGTCCTCCCAACATTCATGTCGACCCAGAACCTCAGGATGTCACTTTATTTGGAAACAGGTTCTGTCCAGATGTATTTCGTTAAGGACTTGGAGAAAAATCATCCTGGATTTAGGGTGGGCCCTAAATCCAATGACTAATGTCTTTATAGAAAAAAGGAGGAGATTTAGACACAGGGAGAGGCAGGGAAGATGGCCGTGTAAAGACAGAGGCTGAGACTGGAGTTATGATGCCACAAGCCAAGGAATGCCAGAAGCCACCAGAAATTGGAAGAGACAGGGAAGGGAGGATTTTCCCCTAGATCCTTTGGAGGGAGTATGACCCTTCTGACACCTTGATTTCAGACTTCTGATCTCCAGAACTGTGAGAGAATAAACTTCTGTTGTTTTAAGCCACCCAGTTTGTGGTCGTTTGTTCAGCAGCTGCAGGAATCTGACATAGAGGTGGGGGTGGGATGGACCTCAGCTGTGGATCACAAGCGGCCAACTGCAGCTAAAAGGGAATAGACTCTTTAAAGACAGGCTCTTCAAAGAGATGCCATGAATAAAAAGGGCTTCTGGGAGGGCATCTGGGGACAAGCATAACTTTCTCTAGGGCATTTCCTAGCACTGGTCCTGAGTAGCCTTTGGACAATGTGCAGTCATTTTACTGCTAATCTCAAATTGGCTGATTGCTCCCCAAACATGTGCATCACTTCCCAAAAGTGTCCCTTCTTATGGTATCTATAAAAGCCCTAACAAAATCTTGTTTATGAAGCAGACAAGCAGTTAGCCAAGCAGCCAGCCAAATGGAAAGTCTGAGCAGTGAAAATAACCCAGGGAGCTAATACAAATCAGTTGGTCAATTCTTTGACTAAATAATGGAAAGTGTGCTCAAATTGGACTTACTCAGAGCCATTCACAAGGAAAATACAATCCTGTGGAATTCCCTTCCTCAGAACATAAGATAATATGTGTAGAAAAAAGACAACATAGAAAGCAGTTGATTAGTGTACTTGTGTTAACACAACTAAATAGTATTTTCTTATTAAATATTACCATGGTTATTCCAGAAAAAAACGGCTCAATACATTCGTCCATATTCTTCAATCTAAAAATTACCTATGGTGAAAACCCAAAATGTATTTCAGCCAACTATTGTCTATAAAGAACAAAAAATCATTGTCTTTCACGTTGCCAGTGTTCCAACGTGCCTAAGACTGTTCACTGTTCAAGAGCGCCTCTCTCCCTCTCGTCTGCCCTCTCCCTCCCTCTCTTTCTTCTCCTCCCACCCCTGGTTCCATTGCCTCTCTTCTTTCCCATCTCTTCAACAAAGCATTGGGCAAAGACCCCACACAATAGTAAGTTCTGTGCACCTTTGAAGCACTCTCTAAAGCCCTGTTTGTGCAGTGGGAAGTAGGTCAAAAACTAAAGTGTCCATCCTCCTGCTGCAGGACTATGCACATTACACAACCCTGCCGAGCAGCGATTCTTAACGTGTCTGCAACAGTAGAATCCTCCAGGGAGCTTTTAAAATCCCAGTTGTCCAGGCCATACAGCAGACAAATTAAATCAGATAAGAACTTGGCACTGGTATTTTAAAAATACTTCTACAAACTCTAATTGTCCTTATCTCCTGTATGAATTAAGGACAAAGCTTGACTATAAAATTTGTATAAACCATTTTTTCCCTGTTTCCTCTGGCTATCTTCCCTGAGTTCTCACTTGGCCTGCTTGCAGTACTCAAATCTGGCCAAATCTGACCTCCTCAGAGAGGTTCCCTGACCGCTGTAACTGCAGCAGACCCCAAACTCCACCTTGGCCACTCTATCGTATTATGTTGATTTCCTCTTCACAGCACCACCAAAATTATTTGCTTTCTGGTGTAACTTCTCTTCCCAAACCCACCAGAAGCTATATGACACTGACTGCCTTGTTTATTATGCTATTATCAGCACCTATATGGTTCTAGGCACACAGTAGGATCCCAGTAAACATATGGTGGCTAGATGAATGAACAGGTGAATACTGATCTTGTTTTCTCTGTCAAATTCTATGTCCTTGAGGTCATTTGTATGTCAACTACTTACACCCTTGTCTCTTACAATTGTATATTAGTTTAAAGTTAACAAAGAAATTTCACATACACTATGTTAATTGTTGCTAACAGCAACACTGGAGAGGAAACAGAGCAGTAATTGTAACTCCATTTTTACAGCAGGTCCACTTAAAAAAAATACAAAACTCTCCAGGGTCACACCAACAGTAAGTAGTGTGAGAACATCTGCTCCATGAGGGTGTCGCACTGACACGTGGTCCCCTCTTTCAATCCTGCCCCCTCAGAGGTTCGTGCCCTCACAATCAGAAATTGGCTGACTTGACACGACTCTAGATGCTGAGGGAAGGCACGATGTCGGCAGTATGCGCGAGTCTCTCTCTGCAAACGATGCCGGTGAGTGGCGTTTCTGGGGACCACACCAGTGAACAGTGAGGTAACACAAACAGGTGAACAGTGGCAGCATGTGCTGGCCCTGTCACACCCGCATGCAGTCACAAGACGCCAGGCCTCCTAGCACATCCAAATCTTATTTACTAAAAAGGCTTACCTGAAGACTACAATCCCTCTGAATTTCTCTTTATGTAGTGGAATTATCTAGAAGAATGTATCTAGAATCAGGCATGACTTATGCCACTTGGGCTTTGCTACCACCTCTTTTATAATTGCAATAAACTACACTCAAGAGGGCACGTTCTGTGATTCTGTCTCACTATTGCAACTATAATTCATTAGTAACATTAACCACACCCAGACTTCCAGAAAATTAGAGGAAGCAGTGTGAGAGACCTTTCCAGGCACTGTATGCTGTATACTTTCTTAAATTATTTTTCACATTCCTGTTAACCTCATTCAGTGAACTATTGTGCAATACAGGGCTTCGGGAAGAAATCCTGGCAAGGGAGTAAACATTCTTGTAAAGGACTTTATACATGACCTCAAAATATTTGCTGTTTCATCCTCGGGACCATCTAAACCTTAAGTGGCTCACAACTGTACTGTGACAGACCATTTGGTATTATTTACCAGCATCCACATGGCATGAATATTTTGAGCAGCAAAGAGGCCAAAATTATTTAGAAATTTAAATAGGAAGCCAAAGAATCCTGCTTTTCCTCCTTTATCCAAATAATAGGCATCACATGAGAAATAAATATTTATGGAGAACTAAAATCTCATCCATCTTGATAATAATATTTCAAATGAAAGGATGCCATAACTGAAGAATATATTACTCCATACCAGAACAGACACTTGGTAGAAAGCAGAGTGTGAAAGAATAGTGGGTTAGTCACACGGTTCTCACGAGGGTTAGTCAAATTGCAGTCTGCATAGTCAGCTATGTGAAACCAGACACAGAGTCTGCTATGACGGTGAATCAGAAATGACAGGCATAGTGTCCATGAAAGCAGATATAAAATCTAAGGGTCTAAAAGAGTCAGAACACAGAGTCAAAGTCACTTACTGCAGAGAGAAGTGAAAGGGAGGGAAGGTAGACTTATGGAGCTAAGTTCAAAGTCACCGAGAAGGGTTTTGCTGTCATTTTAGCCTCTGACTTGCTGGGTCACACGGCTGGCTATGGTGGAACCCAGGCTGTGTCAGGGTCCGCTCACCCCCACACCAGTAACCCACTAGCTCACCTAACTGTTGCAAGATGTTTGTTTGCCACTTAAAATCTGTAGGTTTGTGTATATATACCCAATATGTAGATAATAGGATCCTCAAAAGATTAATCTGACTGCTAAACACCTGTCATTTTAACACTTTGCTGATATGAATGACTTTGAACAAAACAATTTGGATTTGTATGTCCTTTCTCATATTCTGTCAAAAGATAAGTAAACATGACATGAGGTGCAGAAAGGAACACGAGAGGATGCTAAAGTGCTTGTCTTGTTCATGGAAAGATTATCTTGGTAAATTTAGTTACATTAAACTTGGTCATTAACCTGGTGTTTCCATGCCATCGTTTTAGTGTTATTACAAACGATACTCACAATGTGTTTCCTTCTTATTAACAATTAACCTCATAAGACTATTATGAGAAAAAAAGCACTGCAAAGAAGTTGCTCTTTTCTGTCTCAAACCTATCACAACCTGGGGAGGAGGGTAGTGGGGAAGGGGCAACATATTTGCCCCAAGGCTGTCTCTCACCACTTTCTGAATCTTTATATATCATGGAAAGTGGGTCTACCTCCTGTTCTTTACACAAGTTACTCCCTTCTTAACCCAGAGTTTCTGCCCATGCTGTTCCCTCTACCTGGAACGCCCTTCTGTCTAAATCATTATTTGTGTAATGCTGCTCATCTCTGCAGACTCAATTCTTGCTTCACTCCTTTCATGAAGCCACATTTGCACCTAAATGGAGCAAATGTCTTCCTCCTCTGACTCTCAAGGCACTCAATACCTTCCCCCAACATATCTGTCACATTTATCACAAATGCTTAGCACAGGGGTCAGCAGACTTTTTCTACAAGGGGCTAGATAGTAAATATTTCAGGCTTTGTGGGTCGTACACCCTCTGTGATAACTACTCAACGTTTCCGTTATAGCAAGAAAGCAGCTGTATGTAAACAAGTGAGCATGGCTGTGTTCTAATTGACCTTTATTTACAAAAACAGAATGCAGGCCTACTAGCCCTAGTTTCCTGACTCCTGGCTTAGCAGAGACATACATGGTAGGGTGATCAATAAAATTAGATTGATTGAATACGAGAAGCAACATCATTTATGAAAATATGATGCCTATTTTGTCTGTATGCTATGGTGTGAATATATATTAAGTATCTACATTCATTTTGCAACTATGGCATAACGATGGGCCCTATTAATTTTTAACATCTTTTATATACAAGAGGGAATTCATAGGGTTCTGATCAGCTATATGACTCTAAAGGCTGGACAAAGTGATGACACTCTGGATGACACTCTGTCTCATTGATTTTCTATTAAAAAGAAGAACCTCTGTTGAGGGTATGATTCCATGAAGATTACGGCTGATAACCAGACCAAATTGTTTCCCACTAAAAGTATGTGGTTTGCCTGTTTATACTGAATAAAATCAGGTAAATAATTGCTGGAGCGCCACACTACAACCTCCACTATGATTTTAGTGTTGTAATAGAAATAAATAATTTTAATAACAAAATTGTCACAGTTGTCACACATTTCATTTTAAGCTTGCTTAAAGACATTGAAATTGAATTCATGTCCAATTTTCTGTTTTCATTTCAGATGGATTTTGAAAATATTTGTTACAGTCTTTACTAGGAAGTTTTCTTGGCCAAAGAATTTCAATGGTTTTCAATTTACCACATAAAAATGATGCAAAATGTAATAAAAATTTTCTATCTATTTTGATCAATTCCTATCTTTGATACAAATGTTCTGTTACCATAGATAAAGATTGTTGATGGGAACATGAAAAACTACTCTGTGTTACTTGGTAATGATACAGCTTTCTGGACTATGGATTAGAAAAACCTCAGGTAATTCATAAAATATTATCTTTATTGTTTTCCATTGAATTATTTACTACCATCTTTTAAAAATATAAAAATTATTAAATTCAGCTTCTGAATTTCTTCTTTTTCTCTCTGTTCTGTTGAATATAAAAATAGCAAGAAGAAACGTGAGATAAAACAGGAGGGGATAGGGACATAAATAATTCTCCACTGGAAAGGGGAGACCCTGAATAATCACCTTGTGTGAGGTCTTCTCTCCTATTTCACATGGCTCTTTTCCATTCTATTTAGCAACTCCCTTTAATGTATGAAAATTATGTCTTTAATTTAGTAAATGCTGCTTCATCATACAACTGAAAGACTTAATACTAGATTTAATTAGGACCTTCAGGTAGACCACCAGTTCTGACCACCTGCACCTGTGGCCACCTCTTTGAGAATATGCAATGTCCCAACACACAGAAGTCCAAGTACTACATGAAGACATAGAGAAAGGATGCTGGAGGCACTCCATTTAGTTCTCCCCTGATCCCAATCTTTCTGTCTCAGTACTATCTTTAATAAAGTCATAATAAATAACAATTACATTCCTGGGGTTTTATGAAATGTAGGATGCATATACAGTTTAAGACATTCTACTGAGTTTTTGTGAGTACAAAGAAAGCAAACAATAAACAGGCTCCTCTATTGCTAGATACCATATTACCATTATGGGTCACTGCATGGTAATAGAGCATGTAAAAGCCATAATAGTGAGCACCATAAGTTCGAAGCATGCTCAGTAACACATGAAAGCCTCCCTGGTGGCCTACGGGCTGACTTCTTATCATTTAATGTCTACAACACGCCAAGGTCCAGACTTTGGCTTCTGACATGATTCACAAATTCATTTCTATTTCTCCTCATTTGGTGCACACTGTAAGCAGGACCATTCTCCTGGATAAGGAAGAGTAAAGAAGTTAAGTTTGCAGGGTCATTTCTTTATCATCTTTGACCATGGTTTATAGAAACCAGGTTTGAAACACCATAATTTAGTGCATGACTATTCCAGGGCCCTCTAGCACTAGCAGACATGGTGGATCAATCTACCAGGACACTCAGTACAGAGTAAATCTGAATCTCACTTGCTTTCTCAAAGTACTACTGAACACACACTGGGGTTTCCTTGTCACCCGAATACTTAGTGCCTTTTCTGCAGCAGTTAACTGACCATACGATAGTTAATTAGGCCACAGAGGATTTTAAAAATATAATCAAAATCACTACATGTGGTATGCTGCTTAATTGAAAATGTTTGGAGGACTTCCAATTTTTAACTTTCTCTTTGTTCCAATTTAATAACATCTCTGTAAACATGAATAAGACAAGTAATGATTCAGTTGTCTAAAATCACAGAGTAAAAAACACATATGTTAAAAAAAATGCATGAAAACCACTCTGATAAATAAAATGGGAAAATTTAAAGAGACGTGCTTTGTCAATAAAAGGGAGAGATAAAGTATGACTTCAATTGAAAAATCTTCCAGATGGTGGGAATTTGTCATGCTATTATTCTTTGAAAGTATGTTCCTAGGTGAGGGAATTGAAACAATTTGCTTAATTCATTAATTAAAGCATACTAATTGATAAAAATGAGGACATGGTTTCCATTTTCTAGAAGCTACAATATTAAATAATTATCCTCAATTTATCATTCTTCTTCCAGTTCACACCTTCCCTTATGGGAGTGTATGGTTATGTGTTTAAGGAACTAGAACATATGCAATACCTCTTAGAACAAGTCTGATAAAAGAAAACCAAAGGGCACAGAGGACAGACAACAAAAGCATATGGGGAATGCAGTACCAAACAAAAAGATGACTTAGCCACAAGGACAAATGATGATCAAAGGCAGCAAATACTGCAAACCCAAGCCTCTGAATAATAATGCCTGTGGATAAATCATTCGTTTTGATGATTATAAAAGTCAGTGGAAGGAGTTTGATAAATGGCAAAAGTTTATAACACTAAGAGCAAAACACATCAAGAAGGGCTAACAGATTACCTAAACTGTCACTATTGATGGGTGAAGAGAACCTCTCTTCTGCTCCTGCTAGGAAGGTATACCGGTATAATTTTCTAGAGATTATAAATTATTTGGACATGTTTTTACTCAAAAGATTTAACCTATTTTTATTCATTTAGATCTATGCATTCCACAGCCAATAGTTAATATTAAGGATTTGTACATAAATCTGCTACAAGAATGTAAATTATGGCATTTAGAACTTGAACAAAATAAGAGACAATACAGATGTCTAATAAAAGAGGATGAGTTAAATTATTTTGCTATAACCATATAACAGAATATTACGCAGCCATTTCAATGTTTTTGCAGAATTATATTTGTAAATACTTCTTATATTGTTCAGAAAATTGGTATGTTAAAAGAACCTGTAAATTATCTAAAACAACAGACCTGGAGTCATGGGGGGCTGTATTAAAAGTTTTTTAAATTATAAATTGTACCTCCAGAATTTACTACATAACGTGGCAGACTGTTCAAATTTCCTATTTCTTTTTCTGTAAAAAAAATAATTACACTTCTTCCTACCCCACTGTGTTTTTAGGAAATTTAACAAAATGAATCCAACAGTCTTAGCATTTTACCTGTTGAATAAGTGCACATAAACTCTGTTGACAGAATATCATAAATACATCATTTGTAAAATATATGCTTGTTTATATTTATTTTGATTTGGATATTGATAATGATAATACACAGACATATGGTTATAAACCTCAACTGTTTACAGTGTGATTTGTGTTGTGTCTACTATTTTGTTTACTTTGGCTTAACTTTATTCCCTAAGTTTTGTATGTGGAAGAGAGTATCAGTGAAGGGTTCTGCTGCAATAACAAACAACTCCAAAATCTCACATGCTAAAAACTACAAAAATTTCTTTCTCACTCACGTTGCAGGCCCTTTGTGGGTCAGCAGAGGTTTCTGCTAACCATCCTCATTCAGAAACTGAGGCGAATGGATCAGTGACCATCTCAAGGACCACAAATCCTCACGTCAGAAGGAAAGAGAGGATGGCAAATCTTTCACTGCCTCTTAAGGCTTCTGCTCACATGAGACACACATCACTTTTACTCACATTTTTTGACCAAAGTCAGACTCATGCTCAGGAGAACCTCAATAATAATAAAAATGTATTTTTAAGTCAGAAAGCGTTTAAAACTTATGTGTAGCCTATCATAAGCCATTATAGTTTTTGAGCAGAACACTGATATGAAAATAGAGAAAGTGTTTTTCCACCCCTACTCCCAAGAGTTGAAATTAAAATGAATAATTTTATATCTATATTGACTATACAAGATACATCTAATTAAGGGAAATGGTATCTATAGGCAATAAGGAATAGAAATCAAGGAATTATAGGAAAAATAGAGAATTTAGAAGATCATCTAAGTTATTCCCCTACAAGTATCTAAAGAATGGAAAAACAAACACCACATGTACTCACTATTAAATTGGAACTAACCAATGAGCACACATGTGCATAGAATGGAAATCAATGGGGGGAGCCAATGGGGGAGCAGAGGATGGGCGAAATCCTACCTAATGGGTACAATGAACACTATCCGGTTGATGGGCACCTTACAACCCTGCCTCAAGCATTAAAAAAACTATCCTTGTAAACAAAACCATTTGTAGCCCCATAATACTTTGAAATAAAAAAAACTAAAACAACATAATGATCACACTTAGTCACCACTAGCAGAAGCAAGTCATCTAATTTAATTTTTAATTTTTTTTTAAATGCCTTCACTTGGCCCCTGAAGAGACAAGTACATTCTACCAGGAAATTTTTAATTTTTTCTTTTTAAATTTTGCCCCAGCTGGTGAGCTGATGAGACTATCAGGCTTAAGAACTGCTGGGCCTTGTAATTGCTTTCCGCACTCATGTAACCACAGCTGCAGTTTTCATTCATAAATTGCAAAACTAATCCTTTAAAAGTTTTCATAATGGCCATTTGCTTCAAAACATCCAGTGCCTATGAGTTTGCAGATGTAGTACCACAAGAAAAGAAGGGTCTCTGACCACTGGTCCAGCACTAGCCCAGCTGTAGTAAATTCTTGGTTTTCATTCTCAAAATTCTCCTATTTTGTTATGGTTCCCTGGGAAATCACTTCATTCATCAACACCTTCATTTCTCCATGAGAAGACTAGTGAAGCTTATTATTTATTTGTAAAGTACTTTCAAAGGCTTACATGAACTATAACTTTTTAAAAATTATAATTCTATACATGTATTCAATAACTTTTTAATCAAACTTTAAATATACTCTATTGCTTTAAAATGGTAGCTAAGTTAGTTAGCAAATCTTGAGAAAGATAGGAAACTAGTATGTGTTGGAAGAACAAATCTAGTTGGAGCTTATTAAAGATTGAGAGAGAGAGATATATATATATCTCCACAATAATTTTCTTGCACTTGTTCTACATATTAAAAACATTAGAAAATGAAAAAATTCATTGGTTCAAGTATATACTTAAAGTGATTTTCTCTATTTGAGAGATATTTCATATGCTTATAAAATATCTTAATTTTCCATTATATAATTTGTCATTTTTAACATCAAAAAATAGAAGCATTTGTAAAAATGTATAAATTTTGTCCGATTTTTTTTGGTTTGAAAAACAAGTACATATCCCTATTAGATTCTGTTCTATTTACTTCTACTAGTGACATGACCACTTGAGGTTTTAATAATTTTGCAGAATGCAAGTCCCTTAACTTAAATAATGTTTTAAGATATCGGACCTCCTCGTGCTTTGTTTATCACTTTAAGATAACAACAAAAATCACCGTACCTAAACTTTTCTAAAGTAAATATAACTGGAAGAATTTTCTGAAGGACAAATATCTATTTTTGAGATGAAGTTATTTTCTTTGCCTCCCAAGCTTTTCAATTTGGAGTGGCATTGTCCCCAGTATTAAAATAAATTTTTGAAAAGATACACAGAGTTTTAATAAAAAGAGACCCTCATTAGCCTTCCTATTTTTTTTTTAAATGTGGCTGGGCAAAATAGATAAAGTTTTTTTAAATGTAAAATAATAATGTAAAATAATTTATTTTTGGCTGTAAATTATAAGTGTGAGTAAACAAGAGTAGTCTGAGGGATACTAATTTTAATCTTTATTACTTTAAAAGCATGCTAGGCTTACTCAGCAGTATAACAACATTATTATTAAATAGGTAGAACAGTGGTTCCTGTCTCGTGTTAATGGTGAAATATAGGGCTAGTCAGAAATATTTCTGAAATTAAAAAAGACAAATTCCTTCTACCCATATCCTACTCTCTGATTCATCATCGTTAGGGAAAAATATTGGATATGAGAAAATACCTATGGTAAAAATAATCTTGGAGACTTTAGGGAGTTTTCTATATAAAGAAAACTATAAGTAATCAAAAAGACACACAAGCAATGGCAAGGATGTAGAGAAACTGGAACCATCATACACTGTTGATGGAAATGTAAACTGGTGTAACCATTTTAAAGAAAGTTTTGCAGTACCTCAAAAAGTTAAACATAGTGTCAACATATGACCCAGCAATTCCACTCATAGGTATATACCCCAAAGAAATTAAAATACATGTTCACACAAAAATTTGCACATAGATATTCACAGAAGCATTATTCATAATGATCAAAAAGTAGAAACCACCCATGTCCAAATGTCCATCAACTGATGGATGGTTAAACAACTGTGGTATATACACACAATGGAGTATTATTCAGCCATAACAAGGAATAAGTACTGATATGTGCTACAACCTTGATAAACCTTGCAAACGTTATGCTAAGTGAAAAAAGCCATATGCAAAAAGAACACATACTTTATGATTCCATTTACATGCAATATACAGAATAGACAAATCCATAGAGACAGAAAGTAGATTAATGTTTTCTAAAAGTTGGAGGACAAGAGAATGGGGACTGACTCTTATGGAATACAGGAGTTTCTGTGGCAATGAAAATTCTCTAGAATTAGATAATGGTGATGGTTGCATAATTCTGTGATTATATTAAAAATACTGAGTTGTATGTGAATTTTATGATATGTGAATTACATCTCAATAAAAAAGGACATTTTTAAAAAAGAAAAATGCAGCATAAAATTAAATATCTGCTCTAACATTTAAGTAAAGAAATTCTTTCTCCTTTTCTTCTTTCTTGAACAAAATTTATAATAACTTCAAATACCAGTTCTTCCAAAAGCATATTTTATATTATCTTTGCTATTCTCATGTGAGAGATGAAATTGTATTTCTTATTTTGATAAATCAAAAAGAATGGAACTGGTGTTCCTCTAGATAAAGTTTTCCTTCCCCTCCAATTTGTACTAATCTCATGCCAAGAACACACCTGAGGCTACATGCCTTCTGAAACAGCAAAATCTTATCCACAGCTACCTCTTTATATAATGCTTTCTCAAAAGCCAACAATCTCCTCAAAATAATATTACTGGGTTTCATAAATGTCAGTGGACAATTAGATGGTCTCATTTAGAAAGCTTTAAACAAACACCCAAACTTTTTTCTAATGTAACATTGAACTGAATTGAACTGAACTGAAATTGACATACCCCAAAGCTAAAGCAGACTGAGTGAGTGAATGAGTGAGTGTGTGTGTGTGTGTGTGTGTGTGTGTGTGTGAGAGAGAGAGAGAGAGAGAGAGAGAGAGAGAGAGAGAGAGAGAGAATTTCTCCATGCACTTTCACTCATGGAAATTGGACTTATTATTAGCTCTGAAAAGACTAATTGTCCCTCATTCAGGGATCTCAGCTATTTTTTAAATAAGATATATGTGAACTGAATTCATTTGACTCATGTGATTAGGAGGCAGTGACAAGCCCCGAGAGTGACCTCACTTACCCCGTCCAGAGCAAGGCAGATCAGAGCTTCCCTGACACTTCTTGATGCTCTCCTCGGCTGACAGTGGACAGGACCGTGGGTGCTCACACTTTTTCCCATACCAGCCTGCTTTGCAGTCACATCTTCCACAATTACACTGTCCATGACCTTCACAATGAGAGGAGTAAAAAATAAAAATGTATACAAAGATAACAAAGTCAGAATTAGTTTTCATTCTAACAGTGAATGTCACAAATGAGTCAGGACCTTAATTAACAAAATACCTTAATAAACATGCAGGCAAAGGCACATTTTTCTCAAATTCTTAAATAACTGATTTATATTAATCAATCATGGGGGATAAAGAAGTGCAACAACTAAAGACAAGCAGTTTAGTAGAGCTGTAAACGTGAATCTATCAAAATCCAGATGCACATGATTTTATTGGTCTGCTGGGGCCTAAAAGGAGTATTTGATGGATTTGGCAATTAATTCCCGTGGAGGGGAGCCATAGGAAAAGGAAAACAATTTATTTTTGAAGCAGGATTTTTTTAATGAACGATTCAACCGATCTTTATTTATGGAGGTCTCACATCACAGAAAAATTAGGAACCACGAAATGACAAAAAGCAATGAAATCTCGAATTTGAAAGAGGTCTTTTTGCAGCTTTATTGAGGTATAGCTGACAAATAAAAATCATATATATTTAAGGTATACGACATCATGTTTTGATATACATACACATTGTGAAATGATTACCACAATCAAGCTAACAAACATAGTCATCACCTCATGTAGTTATCTTTGTGTGTGTGTATGTATATGTGTGTGTGTGTCACTGTATGGTGCAAATACCTAAGATCTACTCTTCTCATAAATTTCAAGTATGCAATACATTAACTATAGTCACCAATGTGTAAATTAAGTCCCCAGAAATTATTTGTCTCATAACTCTGAAGGTTTGTATGCTTTGACCAAGATCTCCCCATTTCCCCTACCCCTCTGTCCCTGGTATCCATCCTTCTCTCTGCTTCTACAAGGTTGACCTTTTTTAGATTCCACATATTAGTGAGATTATGCAGTATTTGTCTATGTCTAGCTTATTTCATTTAACATAATGTCCTCCAGGTGTTGTGGTAAATGAAGGGATTCCCTTCATGTTTAAGGATGAAAAATATTCCATCGTGTATATCTACCACATTTTCTTTATCCATATTCATGCTTCAACTGAAACTTAGGTTATTTCCATATCTTAACTAGAATAAAAAATGCTTCAATGAGCATGGGAGTGCAGCTATCTCTTTGAGACAGTGATTTTATTTCCTTTGGGTACATACCCAGAAATTGCTAGATCATATGAGAGTTCTATTTTCAATTTTTTGAGGAAACTCCATAATGTTTGCCATAATGGCTATACCAGTTTACATCTTTACCAACAACATGTAAGTGTTCTCTTTTCCCCATATCCTCACTAACACTTATCTTTTGACTTTTTGATAACAGCCATCCTAACAGGTGTTGTGAAGTGATATTTCATTGTGGTTTTGATTTGCATTTCCCTGATGATTAATGATATTGAGTACTTTTTCATATACCCATTGGCCATTTGCATATCTCCTTTGGAAAAATATCTATTCAGATACTTTACCCACTTTTAATCTGGTTATTTGATTTTTTGCTATTGAGTTGTATTTGTTCCTTATATATTTTGGGTATTAACACCTTATCGGATATATGGTTTGCCAATATTTTCTCCCATTTCACAAGCTGCCTTATCCACTGTTGGTGGGGTTGTAAATTGGGATAGCCACTATGGAAATCAGAATGTCAGAGATCCCACTTTAAGTGAAACTGTACATTTCTGACAAAATCTTTTATGATATTTAATCAGTAGAGTTAGAAAATCACTTAGAAATGCAAGGTATCGATACCAGATTCTGAAGAAGCTACTGAGTCAGAAAATCACTTAGCAATGCAAGGTATGTGTACCAGATTCTGAAGCAGGTATTGAGCATTTCAAAGAAGAGAGAAAATTATAAAATAAAACTGCAATTTTTCTTCTAGAGTTATCAGTTTCTTAATTCCAGCATAAAAGTTATGCCAAAGAGGGAGAGAAGGGATCATTTGGTAGAGATAAAGTCAAAAAAGATGAAAATGTTTGATTTTGATATAAAAAGGAGAGTTTAGAAATAATAAGATCTATTTAGCATCAAAACCCTTTAGACTGCCATAACATATTATATTAGGGTCTTTTATAAACAAATAGTGAAAAAGTCATAAAAGAGGAAATTAGTAGTTGTGTGTCCTTAATCTAGATATACCACTATCCTTTCTGGGCCTCTTCCCAATTTACTTTGTCTTTCAAATGAAAGAACCAGAAAAAGAAAAATTTACCACATTGATCTGAAATGTAATGTTTCTATGCTAGTTTGTCAAATTTATGTGTATGTTAAACCTGCAGGTGTTCACTTCATTGCTTCTAACAAGTATCCCTTTAAACCGTGTAGGCAGAAGATCAACAAATAGAGATGAAAGGTACAGAATGTTGTTGTTTATCTCTGATATCAAACATCAGAAGAATTCAAATAAGAGAACTGCCCTCAAAAGACCTATACATATTTATTAACACACACACACACACAGAGTAATGGAAGAACAATATAGTGCTCAGTGTTGGTATAATCTACCTACTCTAAAGGTGGCCACAACCCAATCTGCACCACCTGGACAGGAAGGTTTGCCACAGGAGCAGCTATCAAGTGGTATCAAGGCCATGCTGAGAAGGGAGGAGTTATAAAGGCTCTCAGGCTATTTTAGGAAAGGGCATTGGCACCAAAACTTATTTTTTATTTATAACCATTGTGCTCTTTTGAGTGAAGCTATCCAAACTCCAGAAATATCAGTCCAGGACAAATGCAGTTGCATCTATTCCAGACAAACACTCTTTGTTTGTAGAGTATATTTATTTCTTTATAAATGATCAAAAAATGCCATGAATTTGAATCTGATGTTTATAAGTAGCTGTTTACAAAGTAAGATAAAGTCCATCATTAGACAAAAGCTTTGGGGAATAAATTAGATATAACTAGCCCTTGTTATTTTTTTAAAAAATTCATTCCATATATTGATTTTCCTTTCAAGACAATGTAAACTGAATATACTTAATCATTTCCTCTAGTTTCATCCCTTAATGCTTTGGCAATCCACAATGACAAATTTCCCCACTTAGTATGGTTCTATCAAACAATTTCATTTTCCAAACTAAAGTAACTTTAAGCCAAGACCATCCTTATATTTTCATCATTTTGGTAGGCAGCTGAAAGATGAAGTTTAAGGTCATACCACAGCATATTTTTCCAATTATGGGATTTTGGGAAATAGACCACAGTGGTAAGCAACCATCAAGAATAAAGGAGTTATTTCAGAATCAAGAAGTAAATTGAGCATGACAAACGGAACAGCCAGTACTCAGGATGGCTGCCCATGCTCTGATCATTGCAATTGCATTCAAATTTTTGCCAATAGTATCCTCTTTGGGGGGGGGGTGTACAAGTCATGTTTGTGTATGGATGACCACACACACACATACACACACACACCCCATGTGTATGATGAACAATTAACTGGAATGAAAGAATAAATAAATAAAACTGACTCATTTGGGGGCGGGGACTGTGCTTCAACATATTTATATCCCCAGGACCCATGATGTAACAGGCATAGCAGATTTAGATTTTAATGCATTATTGAACAGATGAATGGACAAATAAAATGAGAATGGCAACTTCAACTAATCGATCCAGAGACTTTCCTTGGACTTAAATAAGACCTATACTCTCAGGATGGCAAGAATGGCAGCTAAAAATAAAACTGTGTCACATCGGAGCCTTATTACCTTCCAGCCTTGCGCGAAGGACTAGAGAATATTGATGTAGCTGGTTACTTCTGTCTTACAACACAAGGCACCGACATACTCAAAAATCAACTGCATGGCATCCTTCTTATGGTGCAACTTAGACTGGTATTGGGAAAACCGTGAAGACTAATAACTCTCTTAAGCACAATAAAATAGAATAGATAGAATTCTATAGATCTATTAAGAACGAAGAAATAATCCAGATGGATGTCTGCCTCCTCTTATAATGATGTTCAGAGAAGCTTAGTTTTATAAGAAGATTCGGCATTCAGAGGACAGTTCTTCCTCACCAAAATAAAGCAAAAGTGAAGAATTTTATTTGTACCACCTGGCAATTAAATTACATGAGTACTCAGGCTATATATGTTTTCAGATGACACTTAATGGCAGTGTGAACTTTGTCAAGTTATTTAATCTCTGTGAATCTATTTCCTCTCCTGTTAGAATGTAGATAGTAATATCTCCCTCTCTGAGTTAGTGTGAACACAGAACGCAATGAGATGTATGAAAGGACTGGGTAAGGTCCAACAGAGTAGGATCTCCGTTCATGTGGGTTTCTTCTTTCCTAACTTCCTCATCCTAAGTGTGGGAGCCAACTGCAGAGGACTGGCCACATTCAATTCACTTCAACCTTCAAATCATACAATCACAATTACAGACTGACGTTTTATTACTCAAACCGAGGCCGACTGCCCCATGGTCACTCCTTCCCACCCCTACCCTCCCCACACTCACAGTGTGCAGGCTCACAGGACAGAAAATGTGAGGAAGAGGAAAATAGGGCAGAAGGGAGACGGGGGAATAGCTGGAGTGGAAAATTAGGTTCCAGAGAGGCCTCCTTAGTGACACTTCACCTGCTCAACCTGTGGTAACGGCTCTAAGCCTAAACAACACACAGCAGGAACTGTGAGCTCATGACAGGGCTGAAGTGTCAACTCAAGTGTCATCGCCACTCTTCTGAGGGCCCCACTCCCCCACAGTGAGGTGGACTGGCTCAAAGGACCCTGGATTATCATGACACTATAGTTATTTTGAGTTTTTCAACCCCACTCCAAACCCACACACACAAGATGGGAATCATGGATTTAACAAGAAAGAGTATATCCATGGGGAAAAAAAGCACCACATCAGCAAGCCACAAACGTACAATTTTTCTATACAGCTTGTTATGTATAACCTTTATTTTCCTATTTTAAATTGTGTCAATTCATGTTTATCTCACAATCTTAAAATGGCATTCTTAAATAGCATTTCCTGAACCCTAGTATAGTTTTAACTACCAACTCCATGCTTGTAACCCTCAATTCTCTTGTTTAGCCCTGACTCTCAGAGTCATGTATTAAACAGGCTGGAAAAAAATATCAGCTTTGGCTTGCCATTTGTCGTTTATGCTCAGAATGTCTAGAAACAAATTTGACAACTTCCTTCTATATTCCCCACTTCAGTAAACGGCACCAACATTTCCCAGCCACCAAGACTAGACAGCTGGTGACTACAGCACTCTCCTGCCTAAAACCATCGCTAGCTCCCCATTGGCTTTAGAATAAAGCTTGGGTCTGCAGCAAGGCAGATTCATGTTTCTCACTAGTTTTACCATTTACCACATCCTCCCTTCCGGTACCTTCTTGTAATTTCAAACCGATTCTGGTCCCACGCACAGACCTTACCCCTCCATTCCTTCTGCCCGGGATGCTGTTCTCATCTCTCTTTTCCTGCAAGCCTACCTTTTAGGGCAAAACCCCACGTGCACTTTGATCCAATACATCCCAAAATGCATGAGTTGACATCACCACCCCTGTGAAGGGCCACGTCACTCTAACTGAAATGTCAGACAAGCCCATCCCCCAACATTCTCAATGTCTGTGTGGCATACGGGAGCCACTCAATATTTGTTAGCTGTTTTATTACCAGTGTGTTGGTAATGATGATGATGAAGAACACTGACATATATAATGAATAGTAGAAAAATCGCCTCAAGAGAGTAGTGTTCACAAAATGTTTGGGAAATCCTCCAGAGCATAAGAGATTATCAGAAGAGGGAAACCCTTCTGCAAGGGGAAGTTTTAGCAGCAGGCTTCCCTCAGCCAGTCTGGAGAAGAGTTTGAAGTTGCATAATCATAATTAAATAGGGCAGCTCTTTTATCTCCCTTAGCTGGCAAACTTTCAGGAGACTGGAGGAGTTTTCTATCTACATGCACCAATCAAGCAGTCAAGCTTAAAGAGACATATATATGCATATGTCTCTGCCTTCTGGATTGTCAAATATAGTTGGACTGAAAATCCATAACTCAATTTTTACTAAATGACATCTTTTCAGATAAATCTCTGACTACTTTCTTTTTCTTTGCACCATTAAACATTCTGGGCAGATGCATTTTTTTTTCTTTGCATTTAGATTGCAAGCTCTATAAAGTCAAAGATCATGTGGTGGAACTAGTAGCTCAGACACCCAGACCCTAACAGATAGTATCTGCTCCATAAATATTTATGGTATAAAGTTTTTAAATCCACTAAATGTTATTCAATTCTAGACTAAACTACAGAATGATATTACTGGAAATCCTATCAAAGAGTTAATGTACAAAAATATCCCTGAGAACTGCATTATCCTAAGTTTTGTAATGTATTAATATAGCGGTCCTAATCCCAACTATCCTGTTCATTGTCATGAGGTTTGCAGGTTTTGCAGTCTCAGAGTTTAGTTGAGTGGATATTTAAAGGTAATGATCCTCCTGGGTGAGAATTAGACTAATTTAAAAAGAGTGGGTACACGCTCATCTTTAGTCTGCCAAATGTGTGAATTCTCTGGCAGTTTTCTAAGTTACTAGTAGGAGCACTGCAAATATCAAATGTTTTGGAATGTGCTTTGGGATGCACATTTAGTTTCCTGTAGAGTATCTGTGAGAATCAGAATGAATCGTGAAAATGGGGATGAATTTTTTTTAATTTAAAGATAGGAATTCAGAGGGTCCTTACCTGAACAGAAATCATCAGAATATCGGTCATAGACAGCTCTACAGTCCCTCTCGTCACACTCACAGGTGTCCCCGTGAATATCTCCCCAGTCTCCAGTTGGATCAACATCATGGCAAGAACATTCACCACATACACAAGTCCCTAGACGTGACGAAAAATTTTATGAGGATCCAGTCAAGAAAATCCATAAAATAAAGCATCTCATGTATTTTTTTTCTGTTGTTTACTTTGTATTTGGAAAACACACATACTTAGATAAAAATATTCTGAAAAGGAAAAGCACTATCTGAAGTCGATAGTAGAGATTCCTTAATAAATAAAAACTTATTATCTATGTCTATAATTATGTGAGATTGTGGGATGTGTCATTAGCACTGTGATAGTTTCTCTCCAAGATATATCAAAACAATTTATTTAAGATATAATCTTCCCCCTCAAGAAGCTTACAATCTATGTGACAAAAAGAAAGCTAATGAAAGAAAAATTAGCAAACACTAAAACACTCAATTTTTACTAAATGACATCTTTTCAGATAGCACGTGTACTAACATTGTGTAAACTAGAACATAAATGCTATTAATATAAGACTTTAGAGAAGGGGGGATCAATGTTGGTTGGACTAATTAGCAGTAGGTGGTCTGCTAATTAGTATACAATTAGATATACAAAGAGTAAAGGAAATGTTCCAGGAGATGTTGGAGGTAGAACTTAGTGAAAGTCAAGAAAGCAAAAATAAGCAAAGAACAGTGGGGATGAACACAGAGTGCCTGAGGTGCATGCTAAGAAAGAGTAAGAAACAAGTTTTGCTAGATCATATGTACCCGGGTTATAGAAGATGTTGGAGATCAGACTAACAGATAAATCCTTAGTAATTCAGAGATTTGAATAGGGAAATGCCCAGTTGTAAATCGTATTTACTTTGTGTGAATTATCAGTAATTGTCTTTAGGGCAACCAGCTAATCATCTGGCAGAAAAATAAAGTTAAATCCTTCTCTTACATCAAAGTAAGTACCAGCTGGATTAAAGACTTAAATGTACAAAATAAAACAACAGAATATAAATGAAATTTCTTTTTATTCAAAACCCCCAAAGCACAATTACTAAAAGAAAAAAATAAATAAACTTAACCACATAACAATGTAAGATTTTGGTTGGAAACAACACCATTAAAAAACTAAAGACTAAAAAGCTGAAACAATTAGTATATATGTATGTAAAAGACAAAAAAAACCTTTCACAAACATATAAATAATTCTTAGGAATAATGTGTAAAGATTAATTATGCCCAAAGCAAAATAGACAGAGGCAAAGAACAATAAGAAGAAATTTCTTAGAGAAATGATGATAGATAAACATGAAAAACGTTTACCACTCAACCTACTGTTAGTAAGGGTTAGTGGTAGAGATCTTTACAACAATAGAAAGTAGAATTATTCTGGACGTCAGATTGCCAGAATTGAAAGACTGCTAGGACCCAGAGTTGGTAAAGGTGTGGGACAACAGGTACTCTTCTGATCTAAAATAGAGTACAAAATGGTAGAACTTTCTGCCTAGCAATTTTACAATATGTACTTTTTAGATGTGCATTATTATTTAGCTAAGTAGTCCACTTCAATTAATGTATCCAACAGAAAGGAAAAGTACACAAAGTACATGCTCAGAAATATAAAATGGGGTTGTACTTAAGTTATTGAAAAACTACTAGTGACCAAAATAGTGATCAATGGGCAAGTAATGCAGTAATTGTACATGCATATTGTAGACTACAGAGTGACCATTAAGAATAATAATTAGGTTTTTGCTCTGTGAACATGGAAAGATGAGCAAAATATATTATGAAATAAAAAATCAAATGACAAATCATTATGTATAGTATGATTGGATTTTTGTATTAAATAAGAAGAAAATACAAGGGGAGGAGAAACCACACAAGTGAATTTAAATAAATAAACAAATAAATAAGTAAATAAATACAGACTGAAAGGTCATTTACCAAAATGTAAAAGGAGGTTATATCTGGATGTTAAGAATATGGGTCATTTTCTTATTCTTCTTTATACTCTACCTTATTATCTGGATTTTAAAAGATGGATATGCACTGCTGTCATACTAGCATAAATGATGTTGGTAGGAGAGGAGCAGGGACCGCCAGCCATGCAGAGCTGCCGAAGCAGCAGCTTCTCAGGCACGTGTCAAGTGGTCCAATGTGCAACTGTGAATAAACTGTGTGGGCAATGGAGCACATTTATTCTAAGACCCGTTGGTTGTATCTGCAACCCAGGAGATGGACAAGAAACGAAGACAAGGTGGGTATGTGCAGGGACCAGTGTTTCTCTGCTCCCTAGGGAAGCAATGATAAGGGAACAGTTCCAGGGTAGACAGGAGTGGTACTTTCTGAGAAGAAAGGACTCATCTCAATGTCCACCCCTGCCTGCCTTCATGTACCCCTGGATCTCAGAAGCCATGAGCCTCTCACAGGCAAGCCACTTCCCATTCTGCCTCTGCCAGATCTCCAAATCAGAACCCAGGTCAAGCTTCACACACTGACAAAGGGAGACTATGAACCCTATTGAACATAAAGGATCTAAGCAGAAAACATGTTCTTATATATTAAAAGAAAACAAAAAGTGAATTTGTATGATATATAGTAAGGTCTAGTCCACATAAAGAGAGGGCTTTTCTTTATGATTTTTGCCCCAAGTTCAGGCCTTTTGCTCTCTTTTGTCCATGTGAAGAACTGTGGTATATTTTACTCTTCTATGTCAGTTTTTAAAAGGAAGTGTGTGAGCATTAGCTATTAAAATACATCATACATTTATAGAAATGAAAAAAATAGTTTTCCAGCTATCTAGATTTTTGTAATTTTATAAAGGAAAATATGACTACTTATTTGTGTCATTGGGTAAGCAACGAAAAGTCCAGCGTGGATCTCTCTTATCCATCACTACAGCAGACAAAGGGAAAAATTGCAAGTATTTTCAGGGATTTTTACAAAGTGTTTAAACTATTTGGTTTGATATCAATAGTCAGTTTAACCAACTCTATATTTGAGTAATATTAATATATTTTTAAAATTCCTGTTTAAGGCCAGTCTAAATGTCATATGGCTATACGATACATAGTTTCTATATATATTGTGTTTAATACCATATTTTTATTATGGCATATAGAAGTTAAATTTGTCTATATCAATTTTGCATTTCAACCAAGGCTTCAATTTACTCATCATTAAGACAAGAGGGTTTTCTGAATGCTCTCTGGATAATTAGATGCTCATCCTGTAGATGGTTCTGTTAGTCAAGAGACATTTAACAGAAGTATCTACAAGAATCGCTTTTTAGCTGTACTGTGCAATTTGTGGATGGCCGCCAAAGAAATTGTAGCCCCTATGTTAACTATTTGTTCAGCAAAGCTTAAGGAATGACAACAACTTCCTTATCTTTCTGTTTTCTACTCAATAAAAAAACAAGACAGAGAAGATTGTTGGTATAGTAAATGTTGATTTACATCAAAGTAAATGATTATAAAAGATGACTTCCTCCCACACTAAAGGAAATACAAAGAAAAAGAGTGTTAACAATTAAGAGCTCTGTTTTCCTCCCAATTATGTAGTAGCATGTATGAATGACACACCTCTGTTACTGCAGATTTTGCCATCTGGAGATGTGCATCCTCGCTTGCTTTCCCAGGGGGTGATATCGCACTGGAATTCACATTTATCTCCATGCCAACCAGCCTCGCAGTAACAGTTTCCACAGTAACACTTCCCATGGCCTTTACCCAAAATGAATTTTATACAGTGAGGAAAAAAGCAACTTTTAAAAGCAGAATTAACTTTCTACCTCTTTGTGATCATTTTTGCCTTCTGAAATAATATAGCAGCTCCACATTCCTTGCTTAAAATAATCAAATTATACAGTTTCCCCTCAAAATATCATACTTGTGCCTATACCTGCATAATTATACAAACAAAGCAAGCCAAAGTGTCCTTTAACTTTGCTTAGACAGGGAGCTGATTGAAATAAAAGTATTTTTAAAAGAAATGACATGAAAGACTGTTAAGGTCTATTACTTTTCCATCTCAAATGCAGACATCAAACTCAAATGTATCCAAGTATTCACTCCAAGGACATTTCTTAAATTAGTCTTTCAAATATTTCATTTGAAATCAACTATTGAGAAACCAATGGTGCATATTTACTTAGATACACATTATTAATAACCAAACAATTTTTTAAACCAGAGGATATATTCATCTTTTCATTCAACTGTGTCCGACAGCTGTTACGTTCCACCATGTGGAAGACAGGTTTTCAGCCTCTTCAATGTTTAGCCATCCTTTAGATCAATAAAATGGCAAGGGCTCTTGGTCTCACAATCAAATTCCCATCCTTTCTGTCAAGGGAGTACAAATGATAGGTAAGAGCACCCATCATTGCATGTTCAGCTCCCCCTTTCAGCTCCCACCTCTCTATAACCTGTTACCTGCTCGTTGTCAATCATAGCTTTCCCCACCCATGTCTAGCAATCCTTCTACAAATTCCCCAAAGATTGCATTTGTCCCAAAATTCACTTCTTGTGCTCTCTCTTCTTGGTAGTTGTGTCACCTAAACATGAACGTATGTCCTTGTTCCTGTTTTGTTTTTTTGTCTCTTCTTTCTGTGTTGTTATAGGAGTTTGTGTTTATAGGTCCACAGCTAAAATCTTTGTTGTTCATCTCTCTTCTCTTATAGCCACATTCCCAGAGGGTCCCTGCAAAACTGATTGTGAGGCTATTTTTCTTTCTCTTAATAGCATATTTTCATTACTTAGGGCCTGTAAAACTCACATAAGAAGCAGGAAGTACAATAGAAGATTTTGGTCTCCTGCGTTATTCAGCCTAGCAGATGAGACTTCCATCAAGCAGACACACATTCAAAAGAAACAGGCAGAGAGATGAAGAGAAAGAATACCATAGCGAGGGGCGGAGAAAGAGACAGAGACCAAAGCACACAATACCGTGTTTTCTGTCTAAATGAGCGATATTTGGGGTATCCATAGAAAATAACTTCTTAACCTAACAATGACCATTTTTACAAATTTTAATTTTAAATTTGCTTACTAAAGCAAATGCAAAATCTATCAAATTATTTTATCACTAACAAAATATATCATCTATACATTCTATTAACTTAAAAAGATCTCTACATGTACATGCAACAAAATTATTTTCTGGTGCTGTATCACAAGCCTCAGGAATTCAAAGATTACACTGGAAAAAAGCAAGACTGTGTACTAATTGCTTTATCTAGGAGTCAGGCTTTGTAAAATCAACTTCTTAGACTACAGAATTTATTTTCTCTGTAATTTCAGGAAATTTATACAGAAGGGGCTACATATGTAAGGATTATCATGATATTGACAAATTACCACAAATCTACGTTACTCATGCCCAAATTCTTTGAATATTTATAAAATTCAATATTGAATTAGGGTTTTACTAAGAAACCACTGAGTTCCAGGTGAATAAGGAAACAAAAATCATGTAAAGCTATACCTGTATGCAGATATGAAAAATTAAAACAGATATCCATAAACTCAAATGAAAATATTGTGATAAGACGTATATGAATAATTGAGATAGAATGTATGCTTCAGGACTGTACACATTCCAGACAATAAACATAATTCTTTGTGTAAACTGACAAAGCAAGAAAATCTCTTTTTTTATTGCTTCACTGATGGACTATAGAATCATCTCTCAACAGATTGGTTTCATATGAATGACACATGGGAAGATTCACAATCCAAGGCAATGTCACCCCCAGAGGGTGTTTATTGGAGTGCTGGTGTCCTTGGTCAGACTTTGCACCATGAAATTGCTTAAGCGTCAAACAAATGGAAATAACAAGTAGAAACGTTGAGAGTAAAACATTTACTGTTGTGTTGTTTCAAGCTAAATTTTTATATTTATAAATGCAAATACTTTGCTTTGGTGGTGTGTATCAGAACACAATGGCCCCAAAGAAAGTTCCCTTCCTCTTTCCTGATATGTAATAATTGGAAATGAAACATCAAGAGGACAAATACATAATATTTGTGGGTGGATTTATCTAGTTGATCTAATTATTTTGAACTGAGCTCTTTAGGAGAGATTTGTCTGAGAAGCATCTAGCTTAGGTCACTGGCTTGGAAAAATGAATAGAAGATTTTTGTGTTTGTTTTATGCTGGTGTATTGTGCAACCAGAAGACCAAGGAGAAAGAACCAAGTGGGCCTGAAATGAGAGTATCTGGATGGCCACAGGCATCAGAGCTACAGAAATGTAATCAAAGGCACAAGCTTGTCATATGCTAGTGATACTTTCTCATGGCCCTCTGGTTCTTCCTGGCCCCATCTGCCCCCAATCCTTCCGGGGAAATACTGTTCTAAAACCACCCTTTCCAAATGCAGGACAGTATTCCATGGACTGGAATCCTGTCAGATATGAGTGAAATATAAGTTTAATAATAGCAGAGAAGAATTTACCTAAACTGAAGTGATTCTCACTGCTTTCTACTTTCCTTTTCCAGTGCTAGTCAAGGTTGCAAATTGAAACTCTGGGTACTGGCTTGCAGTTAGGTAAGCAAAAGAGAAGAAAACTTCAGGTGGTGAGGAGGGATTCTTCTTGTGGAGCTCTAAACTCTGAGGCACTGACACAGTTCTGAATGGTGACGGGGCAGGAACACAGTCTTTGGTGTCACACAGACATGAGCCTACATTCTACAATGATTGGTGTAATGACCCTGGGTAAGTCACCTAATTTTTCTAAGTCCCAGTTTCCACATCTGTCTGAGTGGATAAAAATAATTCTTACCCTAGAGTGATGTTATAAAACTTAACATAATGAATGTAAAGCACTTACAGCAGACCTTGGCACTAGCAAACACGCAAGAACTGGTATAAGAACAGAAAATGGACAAGAACAAGAAAAATGGACTGAGTAACAGTGGTACATAGAAAAGGTCATGAAAAATGTTATCTAAGTGTGGAGGCCGGGGAGGGGGAGGTAAACTCTAGGCTAATAATCCTATTGGCCTTCAATGTCCCCAGTAGAATGGGAGACTATCTAAAGGTATATGTTTTAGAAAGGGAAAAAAAGTGAAATTAACACATAAAGCTAAGAGAGGAGGAGAAAACAGACAATCAAAGTGGCTAAGGTGAGCAGAGAAGGTGGCATTCCACTAGGACTACTTCAGAGCTATGCAGTTGGCCTGCGGCCATAATGATAAGGCTCTCCTCTGGGAACAATTCAGTTTTGCATTTAAAAAGTACTAGTTTACTCTCAGTGCCTTAGTCTAACTCTCCTTATGTGAAGTGTTTTCCAAACAAACACGGATTTAAATTGAATTAGTACACTTAGAGCAGAAATTTATACAGAGATGAAAGTACAAGGAAATAGGTGCAAAAGCAGATCCGTTTATTAATGTCTACAGAGCAATATACATACCTCCACATATTTCTTCTGTTTCCTCATCTATGCATTCCCTGTCATCACACTCACAAAATTTACCATAAACAAGTCCATTTCCATCTGAATTATCACACTTACACCTGCCACAGTGACACGTACCTAAACCATTAAAACAAGGAAAAGACGGTTACATGCATATAAATTACAATTAATGAATTTTTATCCTGTCTCTTTCAAGAGGGTAGACAATTTAAATCCATTTAATATTTTAATTATGTATTTCTGTGGGTATGATGAGGTAGAAAACAAGCTATTGTTTCTTGAGATTATTATAACATCACAATTATATTTTATAACACACAGCTGCTATTATTGACCTCTAATAGTTTAATGAATGTAAATTTGACTTCTCCAAGTACCAGAGCTACTTTGGTTCATGTCCATCCAACCAATGCATGAATGAATATCTTCTGATTACACCTGGGTCTGAAGTGAACTAAAGCAGAAAATTCTAGGCTTTGTGAGGGAAGTAACCTTGCTTATCTTCCCCACCAGTATTTATTCAATGCTTTGCACAATGTTTGAACATATTATTTATATAATGAATATTTGTGGAAATAATTTTTTATCAAATGCACAAATGAAAAACTCATATGCCCTAGAGATTTCACATCCTCAGCATTAACTGACATTGATACACAGATTCTTATAACAATGGGACCAGAGTAGGTTTTCTTAGGCCTAGATTCCCGGAACCTCACCACAGTCTCAAGGGAGCTCAAAGTAAGGCACTGGAGTCAGCTGGTTTACCATTAGCCACATACTCATTCAAGTCTACGGATTTTACTACATCTCCCCAAGAGCGATTTCACTGAAAGTAATATTGCATTTGAATGATATTGATAGGTAGAATGGCCCCTTGAGGAACTTCCTTTTGAATGTATATTTTTCAAGTTTTAACTGATCATTGCAGCAATCAAACATATATCAATTAAGACTTTATCACTCACCAGAAACCACCCCAGATTCTGAAAATCCAACAGGGGATAAAGTCGGCTATAATCTTCCTCTCAGACTTTTATATAAGTAAAAACCAATGTGATAAAATAAACAAGGAAGTGCAAAGTGTTGCAGAAGCACATAGCAAGGGATTTAACTAAGACCTGGAGGTCAAAGACAGAGTCCCTAAAGAAGTGAAAGCCAAGTAAAGAAAATGTAGCTGAGGCATAGGGAGATAGCAAACGGACTCACTTCTAGCAAGAGACAAGAGCACAAGCTCTGTGATAAAAGAGGACACAAAAAGGAAAAAAATCAAATGGGTTGAAGTATACAAAATAACATGAAAAGTGGTATGAAACGAATAAAGCAACTAAAGGTATAGTTTATGGATGTCTTATAGGTCATGTTAAAGATTTCCAACTTTAATCCAAGAATAATTAGAAGACATAGAAGTGTTCTCAGCAAGGGGGTCATGTGATCAGGTATGCATTTTTACCAGGTTACTTTGGTTGACACGTAAAGAATGAACAGAAAGGAAGCAAAAGTGGACATAAGGGAATGAGTTAAGAGGCTGTTCCATTTGTCTGCAGGAAAGAAGACAGAGGATGGAGACAGATGATGGCAGTGAGTTTAGAAAGAAGCAAATACATTTAGGGATATTCCCAGGAGAAGGAGTAGACAACATCTGGTGACTGACTGGGTGTGAGGGGTGAGGGAAGAGAAGGGACCAAAGATGCTATTGTTATTTGGCTTGAGCTACTACCTATTGCCAATTCTGTATGTGGTGTACTGGAAAAAGCATGGATTTCTGATTAAGGTAGACGTGTAGTCAAATCCAGATTTTAATCCTCACTAGCTGTACATTTTTGAGGTTATTAATTTCATCTCTAATTCTTAGATTCCATATCCATAAATAATCTCTACTTCATAGAACTGCTGCGAGGACCAAGTGATAAATATATCACCTAGTTATCTTTCTAGAAACACTGCTGTGCTTCATACATAGTAGGCTTTCAGATAATTTAGGGTTCTTTCTCTTCTCCCATTAACATATTGAGTATATTAGTTATATTTCCAAATATTTTCTCCAGACTCACCTTATATTTATGGACCCTGACAATGTCTTTGTTTTCATACCTTCCGCATGATTCTATTACCCAGATCACTTGCAATTTGCTATTACCTATAAGAGTTTTTCCTCATAGTTACATATAAATGGTGACTTTGCAGAATTTGAATTTATTTTTCTACCTTGAGAATACTTATGTGAATTTTACTTTTATTAAACTTCATTTTCTTGTTACTTGAAATCTAATGCTATAATTCATGCTATTGGTCCATCTAATCTTTGTTCTCTAATTATCACCCTTCTTTTTTATTTTCACAATTATTCATTCTGCCTCTCAACCACCCACAGATCCAGTTATTAAACTGTCTTGTTACCTATTATATTATTGGCAAAGTATAGGAAATAACGAGATGATTAAAATTAAGTAAATCATAGACCAGGAGGAAAGATATAGATAATCAGTAAGTTTTATACAGTATTTCCCACAAATCTGTTTCAAATGCCTTTGTGTCATATGTCCTTTGGTTTTACACACACACACACACACACACACTTATTATCATGTATATTACATATACCCAGAAGACACATGACACAAAGGTATTTGCAACTGATCTGTGGCAAATGCTATATAGAAATTATAAACCTCAGTCTGGCTTTGTGGAGGAGGAAAGGCAGACTGAAGAAGTAAGTTCTTGAGTTGGTATCTGATATATGAGTAGGATTCCAACAAGTGGAGGTAAAAAAGAGACTTTTGATGTCAAGGAAAAAGCCTGGGATGAGGAATAAGGATGGAAAATGAAAGAATAGTAAAGAGTCTGGCTTGAGTTTGAAGAAAAGGGTAGGTTAAAGACAGATAGGAGATGATCAAGAATATTGTGAAGGATTTTAGATTTTATTTGTTGGAAGACCAGGACCCTTGTATGGTTTGGGAGCAGAGAGTAACTTGGTTAGGGCTGTGTATGCAGAGTTTTTTTTTCCGGAAAAGATGGGAAGGAACAGCCTCTGCCTCTGAATTCTGCAATTCCTCACTGATGTCCCCCACAGACAGGCTCACTCTCGTCCACACATCGGAATCATTCCTGGCTGATGTTTACAACAGCTCAGAGACTTCCTGTCTCACCCATCAAGTAGAATTCACAACTGAGCCTCCAAAACATGGCATATGGAAGCCCAGGCAAAAGTGCCAGACTCCTGTACTCATGCTGTGTCATACTGCTCCTCTTTCTTGGTTGCCAGATAACTCAGTCTCTAGGACTGGTCTTCTGCTTTACACCAGATTATTTTAGCTCTGACTTTTCATAGTGCCTAAGACAGCAGACTCTCTCCAGGAGGACGTACCAGACTTGTACACAAGCCTGCACCCCTGTGTGGGGTGCTGGGGCTTCATCTCACTCTGCACACTGAGCCTCACCTTTCTGGGTCCCCTACAGCGTTAGCTTCCGGAACTCTCAGTCAACAGCTCTACCTCATCCTGCCCTTCAGCCTTATGCCACTCTCCATTTACCTTTTCTTCCCCTTCTGCTCCAAGCCACTTGCAGAAAATCACAATGTGATATGAAAGGGAGAACCCCGAGGCTAATGCAGTATGAGGGGAACGGTCCTGAACTAGGCCGGTGGCAGTAAGTGTGAAAACGAGATCGCCAGAGTAAACCCCGAAAGGCTTCGACACGAGAGGAGAGTAAGTGAGAAGGAAAGATTAAGGTCATGCAGAGTATGGATTTACCTTTTGGACCAGGAATCTCACTTCTGTTAATTTACCCTGAAGATACATCTCCAAAAATATGAAAATATTCCATATACACCAGATCATTCTAGGCATTGCTATTTGCAATTTCAAAATCCTGGAAACTGTCTAAACGTCTAAGCATAGGAGATTGAATACAGTACATCACATACATAGAATTCAGTACTACGCTTTTGGGAAAAGGATCAACTGATACGGAATGAATTCCAGGAGGCGATACTGAGTGGCAAAGGCAGAGCGCAGAAGAGCGTGCATAGTGTGCTACCATTTGCACTGGAAATAAATGAAAAGTAATAACATACATATATCTATCTTGACAAAAAGAAACACACACAGATAAGGTAGAAAGCAGTCAACCTGGTCACCTACAAAGTTGAGGATAAGTAGGGTGGAAGGTTTAATGAAGAGAGTGATGATTCTTGGAGTATGCTTTTTTGCATATTTTTGACTTTTGGAAGCATGTTAGTGTTCCATACATTATAAAATATAATTATATTGATGAAGAAAAGAAAGGATTTTTTAAAAACCTAAAACTGAAAGCAATCTGAGATAGATAAGCTCAATTGTACTTCATTATGAGTACCATTGCCACAGTAAAAGGGGAGAAAGTAAAAGAAATCCAAGTAGGTTATGAACATAGCATTTGATACATCCCCTAATCTTCTGAGGAATCTCTGAGTAGTAATGCCAGTTAGGCTTCGTGAGTGACCGTAACCTTGCTTGATTTGCAAAAATAAGTAAAATTTACTTGACCTATTTCTTATAAATGCCTATATTAAAGAAAAACAGAACTTAAGCTCAATCAATCAGAAGCAACCAACAAACATATAATTATATAACTAGGGACTTTCCTACAGAATAGACCAAATAAGGCAACTTTATAACTGTTACCAATCAAATATTTTTCTTTGCTTTACGTTTGTGTTCATCTTATAAAAGGCTCCCCTTTGTGTTCTCTCAGTGGAGCTCCTTAACCACTTCTGGTTTGGAGCTGCCCAATTCATGAATTATTGTTTGTTCAAATAAACTCTTTTAAGAAAAAAAAAAATTGTATGATGCCTTAGTTTACCTTTTTATACTAGTCTGCAGGAAGAGCCAAGAAGCAAATACACGCCAGTGGAAATAAACATCCCTAGTGTTTAAAATTTTTATTCTAACATCATGATTCACCAGAAGGAATCAGGGCTCTTTGAAGAAATGGCTGATTCCAAAGCTGTGGCAAGGCAGGTACGATATGGCCCTGGAATATTTTGTTATACCAAAAAGTAAAGAATTGCTAAAAATGAAACAAAACAAAAATAATGGAGACATGTCACAAGGATACAAAAGTTACCCTGAAGGGACTCCAATACCTAATCTGGAACAACCTGTGTGCCAGAATAATTATGTGCAGAAATAAATAATAAATCATTGAAATAACAGGAATTATATTTCCAGACTGATAATAAATTGCTAAGTAAATGAAATATCAAATAATTGGTAAATGAGAGACAATTCTCATTTGTGGTGGGATGCTGAGTGCCAACCGTTAAAATATGAGGAGAATGTTGGAGTTCATAAATCATCATTTTCCAATCATCATTGTAAACACTGGATCAGAGGAGAGTCATCAATGGATTATAAATCTAGGGTAATTTTACGAGGAATGTGATTGATTTTATATATATATATATATATATATATATATAAATATATATAAAAATAAATATAACTTTAAAGTGTTTCCCCACAGACTGCTCATTTGTGAAAAGGGTAAATCAGTAATAACAGAATTGAGACCTCAGACAACACCTTGACCTCACCATGACAGCAGATGGATATCATGTCCTTCCAGAGGGAGTACCCTGAGAATACAAAATCATCTATTTGTTATTTCACCTAGGAATGTATAATATGAATCTAATCATGAAGAGGCATCAGAAAAATCCAAAATGAGTAACATTTTATTTTTCTAAAAATGGTGTGGATGATTTTGTTTAAAAGTTTTAATGCTATAAAAGCTAAAGCCTGCGGAAATGGTCCAGATTAAAGAAGGCTAAAGAGAGATGAAAAGTGAACATCATATTTTACATAGACTGGATCCTGTAAGGAGGGGGAAATGCTACAAAGACCATTATTGGGTCACTTGACAAAATTAGACTATGAATGATAGAGTAAATAAAACTATTGTATCAATGTCAAAGAAAGATAGAGGTACAAATATCTTATCAAATATGTTTTGTCATCTACTGAAAATATTCTCCATATTTTCTCTTTCATGATATATCAATGTGGTGAAGTACATGTTTAGATTCCTTAATGTTGAAACATCTTTGGATTCCTAGACTAACCCCTATTTGGTTATAATGTATTTTTTTTAAATACCTGGATTTTATTTGCAAACAAACAATAAATAAATCCAAAAACAGAGAATTC
Organism: Daubentonia madagascariensis; assembly: GCA_023783475.1. Lineage (NCBI taxonomy): Eukaryota > Metazoa > Chordata > Mammalia > Primates > Daubentoniidae > Daubentonia > Daubentonia madagascariensis. Next base: position 32,107,350 of record JAKFHU010002140.1, on the reverse strand, counting down.
AAATCCAAAACAGAATTCAAGTCTTGCTATTGAAAGAAGTTTAAAAACAACGAATTTTTCAAGATGAAAGAGGCTTGTGTGTGTGTGCGTGTGTGTGTGTGTTTGGAGGCTCAGTTATGAACTAGAGGTAGAAAAATCCCACTGAAAGGAAAGAAAGTGTGAAGTGCTGGAGAGAAGTGAGGAGAACATCACAAACACTGGAAGTGACCTGACTGCTAAGACCATTTGTCTTGGTTCCCAACTGATCCACTTACACCTCGCTTTGGGTATGGTCCTAATTCCTACGAGCAAAACACCCTCACTGAGTTTAATCTACACTGGTAAATTTGTCACAATCAGACTATAGGAAAGCGCCAGTTCTGGTTGCAGAAGGGCCTTTAGGAGGGCAGATATTCATCCATGCAGTCAAAGCCTTACCTTTAGTATTTAGGGCCATGAATCATACCCTGGATCTACATTAGAATCACTCAGAGAACTTTGAAAGACCACAAAAGTCCAGGCCACACCCCAAAGCAGAAACCTCTGGTATAGGACATGAGCATTGACATTTTATTAATTTTCCCTTGGGATGTTCATGTTCATCCACAGTTGAGAAAAACTGACTTTGAGGCTCCACATGGCCAAATGTTAAAAGAGTATTTAATTACAGTAACATTGGCTAAATATGATTGAATCCTAAACTGCAACTGTTTTATTTATATGGTTTTGATAATTAATTTTAAAAGCTTCTCTGTAATTTTCTAAGACATGTTTTTAAATGATTTCTATGAAATATTAAAAAATCTTGTTCAAACAAAAAATCTTGCTGTCACTATATTCTTCAATGAGCTTCATAACCAGTACATCTGAAACTTTCTATCCAATTAAAAAGATTTGGTTCTATTTGATGTGAAGTATAAGTTCAAAGCACTCTTGTTCTGTAACAGAAAATAATTAAGTCAGTTTATATAAATCCTTTTTAAAAGATTTAATCCAGCATTCAAAATCATGGCTCACAATTTACATAAAATGTTGTTGGGGTGTTGTTTCCAGTGAATATCTTGCTAGAAGGAGGCATTTGGAACAGCTGGAGAATATCAAACTTGCCAGTCTCAGCAAGATGACTTTTTTTTTCCTATTGATTTATCCGAATTTCACTTCTAAAAAATATACTCAAAAACAGTCTCACTCAGAGGTTCGACGTTTCTCCACGCCTACATATTTCCATTACAAACAAAATTTGATTATTTCACTTAAGAATTTTCATAGGATATCATTCTTACCTGCATTAGAGCAGATGACATCTTGAGAATTCTTGCACATTTGGTTACTTTTTTTCTTTGTCAGGTCACAGTTAGTTGGGTACTGGCAAGCGTCTCCAGACCACCCATCATCACATTTGCACTTGCCACAGTCACACTTCCCATGGCCTGAGGATCGAGCAACATCCAGTTAGACTCGGATCATTTTCCAAAGGAAACCATATTGGAACTAAAACTCTAAGAGTGACATTGGTTCAGGACTGAACTATAATAAATTCAAACACATGTGTATCACAGTGGCTGAGGGGTAATGTTGTCATTATATATAGTACAATGGAATATGAGAATTTAATTTCAATAATCAACTTTGATAAATGATTGTAAAAACATTCATTTATAAGGATAATACATCAAAGTCTAATAAATTACATGGTCAGAAAATTCAGCACTAAAAAAAAAATTCAACCCTCATCATTTAAGAGAAAAAAGCCCAGCAGAAATTATTTCTATTTCACTGTACTTTATAACACATAAAACCCCAAACCCTAAGTAAGGAAGCTTACATGAAGCTCCACTAAACTAATCATTGACCTTATATTTATTTGAATTAAACATGTAATGAAATTTTATGGATATATTAAATACCATCTTGGGATAAGATTGACATTAAAACTGTGTACATATTTGTTCATATTCATCTAACTCCACAGAAATTTCTCAATCTTTAATGCTCTCAATTGTCGTTTTGCTTTATGGCAATGCTGTTTCTACTGTTGTGATCAGTAACTTTATTAAGTCCTTCTTGATAAAGCATACTAATGTTTTTAATGAGTGCACGTTAGTCTGACAGAAGTGCAAAACATGTACAATACGTTTTGTCCTCAAAGAACTTGCAAACTTCAAAGTCAAGGCTGATAGACAAAGAAGCTGATGTCAGCCAGCAGTGATTATCACCTCGTGTTAAGTTGAGCAATATAGTCTATGATCTGTAGAAACAAAACAGGAGACTTTCTGGACTTCCTTGACCATTAACTGGGCCTTGAAAGTTGAGCAGAATTTGAATGGGCTGTATGGAGAGTATTCTTATATTACTCAAGATAATAACACTATGTCTTAATGCCTGAAATTCATAGGCCACATGGAATGAAATCACTGATCTGGTGCCAACAGTCAATTCAACGTGGCAGCCAGAATCCACAGGATGAGGTCCAGATGGTCAGTCAGAATGAGTGACTCAGAGGTTGCCCATTTGGGCATTTCTGCAAAGCCTAAATCTGTGATTGGCTGTAACTTTAAAACTCCTTTTCATGTGGTCCAGTCCATGCAAATTTTCTATTTCTGTTGCATTTGTCAAATTAATTATTCTATTTTACAAACAAAACCTTGCAAATACCCTAATTGAACTTCATTTTATTCAGTGCATATTACTCTGTCAAATTCATCGTACCATTTTGCATTCCTGTCTGGCCCTAGGTGATATTGTCAATCTTGGCCAACTTGGTATCATTTATAAGCTTAAGTGATCTCCCCTGTCAACCATCCAGTCTATTTTTAAAAGTAATAAGCCAAATTCTTGAGGTGGCTAATGCTGTTTTGGTAAATTAAGCATCTTGGAAACTCTACTGACTCTTTAATAACATTAGTGTTTTAGGTTGAACCACATGAAATCACTACTTTTTAAAGTTGAATATCAGCTACTTCTTAAGGTTCATCCCAATAAAAAGGCTTCATATTAACAGCACAGAAAATGAAAATGATTAATAAGATAAAGAATTATGGTAGTAATGATTTGATGAATCAAGAATGAAAGACTACTCAATGCTTTCTTTAAATATTGGATGGGACATCTTAGATTTGAATCTAAAGTATACACAGCAGAAATGGGTAAGGTTTTGTGGGTCAAAGGCTATAGATTATTTTTAAAGGGGGAGGGTTAAAAATGGGGGAGAATAAAGAAAATGTATAGAGGATAGGGAGAGACCCATCAACCCCAAATTGACCCAATGAGTCATCAGAATAACCAATATTCTAAGGTGCTTATTCCCCAAAGTGAGTCCATAGAGGCCTAGTTTCATGAAATTCCCTCCACAAAAGATTCTAGGGTAAAATAAACATGGGAAAGATTCTTGTTACAGTCTCCTTTTAACATGTCATGATACAGCTCGGCATACTAAAGATCCTCAGATGTCCCATTGTGAAAAAGCTATTTAACTTTATTTAGCTTAGAATTTACAACTTTCTGACTAGAGGCCTTTTTCTCATAACCAATATTATCATCTTAGCCACACACTTAGACTAACACTGTGTCAGACACTGTAATGTTTTCAGCTTCTCCTTTAGCATCTGTTTGCAGGCAAAGGCGGCAGCTAATGTAGGACATTCATTTGCCTTTGTGTTCTTTCTCAACTTTATGCCCAGCAAAGGCCTCCGTGACTCACTCTCCCCCATTTAAAAAAGCTAATAGAATAGGAATTGAGTTTTGACTGTCAAGAATTATCAAATAATAGGCTATGTAACCTTATTTGAAAATAAATATATATTATTTTTTAAAAAGAAAATAGTTTTCAGACAATTTTTACCATTTTTCCAAGGTTAGTAAGAGCTTTGGCAGACCTCAGGGAATTAGATTGCTGTATTATTGTGGCAAGGTAGTTTCCATTACGGTGTCAATAATATGGCTTCAAAAACACCTCATTTTTCAAAATAAGTTATCTGTTATGTACTAGTTACTTGGACCACCATAACAAACTACCACGAACTTGGTGGCTTAAAACAACAGAAATCTATTCTCTTACAGTTCTGAAGGCCAGAGGCTGAAATCAGGTTGGCTCATTTTGGAGGCTATGAGGGAGGATGTGAGGAAGAAACTGCTCCACGCCTCTCCCCTGGCTACTGGTGGTTGCAGGCAATCCTCGGCATTTCTTACCTTGTGGCAGCAGAACTCTCATCTCCTAATAACTAATGATATTGAATATACTTTCATATGCTTATTTGCAAATCCATCTATCTTCCTTTGCCCATTTTTGTATTAGACTTTTTTCTTAGTGTTGGAATTTGAGGTTGTTTTGTTTTGATTTTTATCCTAGAAATAAGTCCATTAACACAAATGTGATTTGCAAATATTTTCTCCCTATTTGTGGCTTGTCTTCCATCCTTTGAACAGCATCTTTTGAAGAGTAAAAGGTTTTTATTTTAATTGAATCCAAGTTATCAAGTATTTTCTTTAACAATTACTCTTTTGGTATCTATCTGAAAACTCTTTGCTTAACTCCAGATTTATTCTTTTGCCACTACCACATAGTCTTGATGACTGTAACTTATAGTAAGTATGAAAGTCAGGTATTGTAAGAACTCCAGCTTTGTTCTTTTTAAAAATTATTTTGGTTTCTGTAGTTCCTCTGATTTTCTATATAAATTTTAGAATCAGCATGTTGATAACTATAAAAAGTTTGCAAATATTTTAATTGGGATTGCACTGAATCTATAGTTAAAATTAGAACTGCCATCTTAACAATATTTAGTTTGTCAATATGGTGAAATACACTAGTTGATTTTTGAATGTTGTACCAGCCTTGCATTTTGAGATATACCCCATTTGGTTGTTAAGTATTATGTTTTTTACATATTTCTTTAAATATTGGATTCTGTTTGCTAATATTTTATCAAGAATTTTTGTGTCTATGTTCATTAAGTTATATTGGTCTATAGTTTTCTTTATTGTAATGTCATTGTCTATTTTAGTATAAGGAAAATGTTGACATAAGGAAATGATTTGAAATGTGTTCTCTAATCTTATATTTTGTGGAAGAAGTTGTACAGAATCAGCATTATTTTGCCCTTAAAAGTTTGGTAGAATTTGCTAGTAAAACTATCTGAGCCTAGAATATTATTTTTTGTAAATGTTTAACTATGATTCAATTTCTTCAATCAACATTGGGCTATTTAGGTTATCTATTTCTTTTTGCTTGAATTTGGCAGCTCGCATCTTTCAAGGTATGGCCCATTTCATCTAAGTTGTTGCATTTACAGGCATAGAGTTGTCCATAACGTTACTGTGTATAATGTTAATAATATTTCATGCTGATGTTGATAATTTTTGTCTTTCCTATATTTTTCTTGGTAAATCTGGCTAAAGGTATATCAATTTTATTGATACTTTCAAAGAATCAGCTCTGGGTCTTGTTGATTTTCTTTGTTGTTTTTCTCTTTTCCATTTCATTAATTTTTCCTCTAATCTTTATTACAATATTTCCTTCCTTCTTCTTACTTTGGATTTAATTAAGTCTTCTTTATCTAGTTTCTAGGGTAGAAGTATATATTAATTTTAAATCTTTCATCTGTTCTAATGTAAACATTTAATGCTGTAAATTTTTCTGTATTACTTTAATTGCATTTCACAAATTTTGCTATTTTATAGTTTTATTTTCATTCAGTTCAAAATATTTTAACATCCTTTGAGATTTCCTTTTGACCTATGGATTATGGAGAAGTGTGCTGTTTAAATTCCAAATATTTGGGGATTTTTTCAAACATATTTCTGCGACTTCTAGTTTGAATCCATTACAACATAATACTGCTCTTCTTTTAAATTTTTAAAGTCTTCTTTTATCACCCAGAATATGACATCTTGTTTAACTTTCCTTGTGCATTTTAAAATAATATATATTCTGCTGTTTTTGGGGGAGTGACCTATAAATGCCAATTAGGTCAAGTTAGTGATAACGTCATTCAAGTTTTCTGTATCCTCAGTAATTTTCTGTCCACTTGTTCTGTCAATTACTGAGAAAGGAGTTTGACATCTCCAACTATAACTGAAGATTTTTCTTTTCCTCCTTTTAGTCTGTCATTTTTTAACTTAAGTATTTTGAAGTGCTACGTTAAGTGCATATATACCTAAGATCATTTATCTCGTTACTAAATTACCACTTTTTCATTGTGTAATGTCCCTCTTTATTCTTGATATCATTCCTTGCCCTAAAGTTTTTGTCTGATGTCAGTATAGCCAATCCAGCTGTCATCTGACTGGTGTTTGCATGAAATACCTTTCCCATTCATTTACTTTTAACCTATCAACGTCTTATATTTAAAGTGGTTTCTCATCAATGGTGTAGAGCTGTGTCTTTTTAAATACAATCTGACAATATCTTTTAACTGGTATGTTTAAAGAGATCTCACTTAATATGGTTTTTGATATTGTTTAATACAAATCTACCAACTTTTTTAGAAATTTTTATTAGCTTTATTGGTTTTTGTTTTTTATCTCTTTTTTCCGCTTTCTCTTTTGTTAACTGAGCATTATTTATGATTCTCTTTTCTTTACTATTTATACATTTTAATTTTAAGTGATTGTCCTAGGGTTTATATTACACATCTTTAATCAATCAGAGTCTACCTTCAAATAATACCATACCACTTCACATGTAATATCAGGAACTTACAGTAGTAAATCCCCAATTCCTCGGTCTCATCCGTTATGCTATTTTACTTTTGCATAAACACACAGTTTATTTAAACACACAACATATTACTATTAATTTTGCTTTAGACAGTCAGTTATCTTTCAGAGCAACTAAAAATACAGAAAATATAAATGTTGTTATACTTTATTCCACTTCCATCGCTCTTCATTTCTTTGTGTGGATCCAAGCTTGTGTCTAGTATCGTATTCCTTTTGCCCACAGAACTTCCTTTACATTTCTTTTGGGTGGGCCTGCTGCAATGAATGTCCTCATAAAAACCCTTAGTTCTTCTTTATTTTTGGAATATACTTTTGCTGTATATAGAACTCTATGTTAACATTTTTATTCTTTCAGCTCTTTAAGGATGTCACTCTGTTTTCCTCTTGCTTGATTGGTTTCTGACAAGAAGTCTCCTGTAATTATCATCTTTGTTCCTCTGCACATAGTACATTTTTTTTTCTGTGACTGCCTCTGAGAGTTTCTGTTTGTCTTTGTGTTCAGCAATTTGAATAAGATAGGTCTACCTATCTGTGTGTGTGTCCTTTGTTATGTATCCACGTTGAGTTTTAAAAATTTATTTCCCTGTTTCCTCCCCCAGCTGCCATGAGTACTGACAAGCGCCCTAACATCAATAAGGTTCATTGCCATTCCCCCAACAGGTGAAGGGCTTTGTTGTATAGGGAAACAGGCACCAAGTGACTGGGCAGTTTCATGACCATCCTAGAGGAATTGCTACTCTCCTTCCCGAGGTCTCCACTTTATGGATTTGTTTTTAAAAATGTCCCCCAATCTTTTCTGTGAGAGTTCAGTGCAATTTGCACAGAAATGTCTGAGGAAGGTATGGACTCTCTCAAATTCTGAAGCACCCAAGGGCTTCGCATTCACTCACTGGGGCACACTTAGCCTCTACCAATTTTCCCACCACCCTTCTTACTCTCAGTGCCTAGTTGTGTCTACTGAACTAAGCCAGTGCTCATTTCTCCTCTCTCCTTTCATCTGCCTGTCCATCCCCAGATTTGGGGCCAGTTGTTTTTCCTACGACTTCAGATCTCAGATCAACTCAGGAACACACAGGAATTTGCAGTTTGTCCCACTTTTCTTCAATATAAGGGTGGGAATGACACTTTCTAGCTCTCTACATCCCTAAATGGAAAGCAGCATCTTATATTCACTTTGTGAATAAGTTCAAGGGTATAGAATAATTAGAGCTCACATCCCTAACATCTGTGATGCTACACAGCACTGCATGTAAACAGTTGGAAATAAACAATAATAGACCATATATTGTAAATACAAAAAAGGATAACTTGAGTTACTTCTATTCTTCTGTCACTCTTAAAAAACACTTGGAATGATTTCTTTTAAAGTTTAAAACAGCACACAGGCTGGGTCTAGTCCCAGCTACTTGGGAGGCTGAGGCAGGAGGATTGCTTGAGCCCAGGAGTTCAAAGCTGCAATGCACTATGACTGCATTGTGCCAGTGCACTCTAGCCTGGGTAACACAGCAAGACCCCATTTCTAAATAAAAATAAAAATAAAACAGTACACAGAAGGACATAATGGGCAATTTTGGAGGTAAGTGCAAATTTTTGTTTGTGCATAAAGTATTTTACTGAATTTTAGTAATATATTTAAAAATTTAAATGTATTCTTCTATGTACATTGTTACTTATTTTAAAACTAAAGAACAAATTAAATTTTTTTAATTATGATCTTTCCATGATTATTACTGACAACAATGTTATCACATAGAAGAGGATGGATGTTAAAAAATTATTCTCTCTGGGATGTAAAATAAGCTAGGTGTACATACCACTGCTAGAGCCTCATGGTAACCTTGAAAAAGATATTTTAACTGGAACACTCAGTTGGCCCTGCAAGCTAAAACCCATTTGCTTTTGTTCAAATATGTGAATTCCCAAGACCTGCACTGTGTCCTATTTTCCAGTGGATTCAAACATGCTCACTTAATAATAGACTCAATTTTTCTCCCAGACTCTTTGAGCCACGGTAGATTCCCCAGCTTTCTCTAGTGATAAGAAACAAAAGAATTAACTGTGCCACATCCAGAATTCTAAGAAAAAATTGTGAAAGAATCCCTTATCTGATATTATTTTCATGATTTGAGATAGAAACTTGACCACTTTCAAGACAGGGGCACCTGTGTTGGCTTCCTTCTCAAGCTAACAAAGGATGACCTCTTAGCTTTTCTGCTTTTCATTCTTGAGAACATTTTGATGTGAAAAATGGAATAATTCCCTGTAGAAGGGTCCACTGCCTAGAAATTAAAAGTCCTGCCTGGACACTAATTAGCCATGTGATTTTGATCAGGAAAATGAAAAAAAAGAGAAGAAAAGGAAACTAATAATTATTAGCCATCCAAGACCCTGGTAAGTACTTTATTCAGGCTAGTCTGTTTAATTTTCATGATGAGACGATGAGATAGAGATCTTGTTTCTGCATTTTACAAATGGGAGGACTAAAGGGCAGAGTTTAAGCCTTGCTCAAGGCTGCATAGCTTGTGAGCTCAAAAGCTATGTTTTTCCTGTTACAGCCGGTGTTCTCTGTTTAGTTCTGGAATGCAAGAGAGTTGAGAGGACCCTGTTGCTCTAGGACAGGTGGTGCTAGTGAAAGCTCTATACTGGTGGTTTGACAGCACTGGTTTTCTTTCTGCTGTTTCTTTTTGGAACTCACATGCCTAGAGTTGGATTATTCATAATCCTTGGTGAAAGAACTCTAATGGTAAAGTTATCTGACTTTACTATTTAAAATTAATGCTAAAACTGGTAGATAAAAGAATTCAGAAGTCTAGTAAGCTAATTTCTCTAGACCTCACTGTTTTCATCTGCAAAATTAAGAGATTGGACTGAATAACCTTAAAATTCCATTCATCTTGAAAATTCCATACTATTTCAAGTATTTTCTTTTTCTCATGACAAAACAAAGTAGTTTCTTCAAATTGGGCATTGGATATATTAACATAGGGTGGTGGTAGACATCAATTATTATCAAATCTTGTTTGCTACTAAAAACAATTATGAAACTGTCAAAATTCTATTTGTTATTCAAAGTACCCATTAAAATATTAAAGATAATCCTAATATGTTTATTTTTAAAGTGGGTTTGGATTGATACTGCTAAAATTCGGGTGCTTTAAAATTAGAAATCTAGTAACCTGGGATTAAAGGATGAAATTTAAATTATAGTGAAGCAAGACATAATATTTTGGCTGAACTTAGGTAGTAAACTTCATAAAGTCAGACGTGTACTAATATTTCAAATTCATGCAAGAATTATACACACACAAACAAACAAGCACTAGTTTGAGGATTCAGGAAACCTCTAGGTGCTAGTACAGACTATGCCACAGCTAGCTTTGTGACCTTCAGCAGGTCAGTTAACCGGACCCATTTTTTTTTAATCTGGTAAATTAAAAATGTCTATGAGCTCAGAATTTCTCGAGGGATGCAAGCTATGTCTTTTTAAGGGGATATTAGAACTATCCTCTCCTGCCCTGTTTCATCCACATAAACCCCAAGAAGCTTACGCCCCCTTCCCTACCTGAGAATCCATGATAATAAGAGTGTCATATATGTCCCAGGTGTCTCGAGAAGGGAACGACAAATGTTCTCATTTCTCTTTGCCCCCTTGTGGCTTTCAGTTCTAAGATTCTATTTATCAGAAATATTTACATAGATCCCTTCACCTTATTTTTCAATAAAAGTAGTCCTTAATTCCTTAGTTTCTTCCTCAGCCTTTTGTCCTCTGTTGGGGCATTTTATTCAAGAGTGTCTGTTAGTATCAAATATACCAAATGAAAATAAGTAACAATGAAATATACCAAATGACAGAAGCAACTCAAGCCTTAGAACTTAACGTGCACTAATAACATTTCTTAGTCAATGGAAGTGAATTTAATCAAACTGGAATCTAAGAATATCAGAATGTTGCAACCAGGATAGGAGACCTGAGATTAGTGAACTCTTCTCGCTTTTCCTGAAGAAAAGATGAAGCTCCATAATCACTCTTAACTCCTTCCTCTCCATAGATAAATACCTGTGCCAAGTAATCTGGGCAAATAAAGATATGAATGCACGTTTGTGTGTGTTTATATGTGTGTGTGTGAGTGTGTTTTTCTTTCATTTTTTTTTTTTTTTGAGACAGAGTCTTGCTCTGTCACCCCAGCTAGAGTGCAGTGGCATCATCATAGCTCACTGCAACCTCAAACTCCTGGGTTCAAGTTATCCTCCTGCCTCAGCCTCCTGAGTAGCTGGGAATATAGGCACGAGCTACCACACCCAGCTAGTTTTTTCTATTTTTAGTAGAGACAGGGTCTCACTCTGGCTCAGCCTGGTCTTGAATTCCTGAGCTCAAGTGATCCTCCCACCTCGGCCTCCCAGAGTGCTGGGATTAAAGGCGTGAGCCACTGTGCCCAGCCTGTGTGTGTTTTAAGTAACAGGTTTTTTTTATTTGTATAAATTTAAGGGGTACAAGTGCAATTTTGTTACATGGATATATTGTGTAGTGGTGAAGTCTGGCCTTTTAGTGTGTCCATCACCCAAACAATGTACATTGTACCCATTAAGTAATTTCTCATCATCCATCCCCCCTTCCATTGTATATCATTCCATACTGTATGTCCGTATGTACACATTATTTAGCTCCCACTTATTAGTGAGAACATGTAGTATTTGTCTTTCTGTTTCTGAGTTGTTTCACTTAAGATAATGGCCTCCTGCTCTATCCATGTTGCTGCAAAGACATGACTTCAATTTTTTAAGGCTGAGTAGTATTCCATTGTGTGTGTGTGTATGTGTGTATTTTTTCTTTATCCAGTCATCTGTTGATGGACACTTAGGTTAATTACTTATCTTTGCTATTGTGAATAGTGCTGTGATACACACACAAGTGTAGGTATCTTTTGATATAATGATTTCTTTTCCTTTGGGTAGATATCCAGTAGTGGGATTGCTGGATTGAATGTTAGTTCTATTTTTAGTTGTTTGAGAAATCTCCATACTGTTCTCCATAGAGGATGTACTAATTTACATTCCCACCAACAGTGTATGAGTGTTCCCTTTTCTCTGCATCCTCACTAACATCTGTTATTTTTTGTCTTTTTAATAATATTCTGACTGGTGTAAGAAGAAATCTCATTTTGGTTTTAATTGGCATTTCTCTGATGATCAGTGATGTTGAGCATTTTTCCATATGCTTTTTGGCCATTTGTATGTCTTTTTTTATCTTGCATAATGCTATACTGATATGGTTATGACGGTGACATGCTGCTATGCAGAGGAACTCAAGGAAAAACAGTAGGTTCAAGGTTAATAATGTGGTTTACGACCTCCAACAAAGCTAATCAGAATTAACTAAATCTTGTGTAAATGTGAAATTAAACTAGACCTGATAAATTTAGCCACATACAAGGAGCATTTTTAGAATTAATACTTGAATCTCGGACCCTTTTGCAGTTGCCTACACCTGATTCGGTTTTCACACTCATGTATAAGATGTGCTTCCCTCAAACTTTGTTACAAGGTCAGAACATTACCCCTGTCTGATGGGAAAATAATAGTAATACTTGAATCCCAGAGTGTACTCAAAACATAAAAGCTGTGTCTTAACATCAATAATTATCTCCTTTAGCTTAAACGCAATGAACTTCAAGAAATACTCGCTTGAAAATCCATGCATATCATATTACAATGATGCCTCTCCTTTCCAAAGGACTCTAATTGGTTCTTTTGCCATTTAAGAGCAGATCGAGGTCTGAAGTCCAAGGAGAGATTAAAATGATACACACAGTTTTTATGTGCTAAAAGATTTTAAAACCACAAGCTTAAAGATTGAATAGGGTGAGGATACAACGTTTTAATTTTTCAAGAACCTTGTTTTCCTAGGCATCTTTATTTCTATTCATAAGGCAGACTTCCTTTATTTTCCCCAAGGAGAAATTATTGTTTAGTATTTTGAACCAAGAGGCTAGCTTAGCAATTTAAAGTAAAAAATTACACAAAAAGTTCCACCATAGAGCTTAAAAAAAGGACTTAAATTTAACCTAAGTGACACAAGCCCAACAAGACAGACATGTTTGATATCTTGAAATATTGCCCCATCTTTAGACATGATATTAAATCCCAACAATGAAATAGGATTAAAAATGATTGAGAAAAATGAATAGAACTTTGAAACTTCCTTGACACCTAATACTGTAGTAATTTTGCTTCTCTAAACGTATGTCTTCTTTTGAAAAATGTCTATTCATGCCCTTTGCCCACTTTTTAATGGGATTATTTTGTTGTTGTTGTTGAGTTCCTTATAAATTCTGGATATTAGTCCCCTGCCAGATGCATAATTTGCAAATATTTTCTCCCATTCTACAGGTTGTCTCTTCGCTCTTTTGCTAATTTCTTTTGCTGTGTAGAAGCTTTTTAGTTTAAGTTTATCTATTTTTGTTTTTGTTTCTTATGTTTCTGATGTCTTAGTCATGAATTCTTTGCCTAGATCAATGTTTAGAAGAGTTTTCTCCAGGTTTTATTCTAGTATGTTTACAGTTTCAGGTCTTATTTTTAAGTCTTTAAGCCATCTTGAGTTGATTTTTGTATATAGTGAGAGATAGGGGCCCAGTTTCATTCTTCTGTATATGGTAATCCAATTTTCCCAGCATCATTTATTGAATAGGAGGTCCTATCCCCAGTATATATTCTTGTCGACTTTGTCAACATATCTACAGTTAGTAGATATGTGGTGTGTGTTTATTAATACATATATGTATTCATATATATAAGTATATACATATATGAGACTTTGCAAGACTATAAACTTCGTCTTTTAGTATGGTTATCCAACGCGAAAGCACTGCAATGATGAGATGGTATTTAGCATTTTTCCCAGTGTTGAAAATTTTTTCAGAACTTTTTGAATGTGCATTTCTGATAAATAATATTCTTCATTTGACACTGTTGCCTTCTTCATCTTAAGTTCTATTGGTTGCCTGTATAGTGAACTCTGTATATGCACTTCTTCCTCACTCCCAGTAAGGAAGGGTGCACCAACATGGCACTGCTCTGGCTCCTCCGAGTGGTAGTATAATGCAGGGCTGCAAAGCATGAGCTCCAGTGACAGACTGCCTGGGTTCAAATTCTGCTTCTACGACTTGCTGACTAAGTTTGGGCAACGATTTAATCTCTCTTATTACTTTCCTAAGAACTTCCACAATAAACTACCACAAACGGGGTACCTCCAGACAACAGAAATTTGTTGTCTCACATTTCTGAAGCCTAGAAGTCCAAAATCAGGGTGGGAGCAGGACCACAGTCCCTTGCTTGGGACTCTTGGTGGAAATGCCTCTTCTTAGTTTCTGATGGTGGTGGGTGATCCTTAGCATTTCTTGGATTGTGGCTGCGTCACTCCTGTCTCTTCCTCTGTCATCACATGGCCTTTTCCTCTCATGTTTCTGTGTCCCTTCTCCTCATCTTATAAAGACACCAGTCATGCTGGACTAAGGGCCCCCTCTACTCCAGTATGACCTCATCCTAATAAATTATATCTGCAATGACCCTATTTCCAAATAAGATCACATTCTGAAATACTAGGGGTTAGGACTTCAATATATCTTTTAGGGAAACACAATTCAACCCGTGACACCACTCATTATCTCTGCTTCTTCATTTGTAAAGATGGAGATAATAATAGCACATATCTTACAGAGTTGCTAGGGGTACGGAATGCACCAGTACCCATAAAGCACTTAGAACCCTGCTTATCAATAAAATGTTAGCTATTACCACCTATACTGAAAGTATCTGGAGAGCAGGTTGTCCTAACACAACTCTCCTGATATTAAAAATTCTAAACTTAAGTGGAGAAATACTTTCACAGAATGAAAAAATAGATATAAAGTGCAAATTCTGAGTCATGTTTTTCTTTCTCTCATGTGGCACAGAAAAATCCCTGATCAAATACTAATAGTGCATCTGGGTTACAGAGATAAGAAATTTTCCTGGATAAGGTCCACATTTCACAAAACTAACAGGCAAATCTACTAACAGATTAATTCAATAACCAATTGGAGCCAAATAACAATTTTAAGACTTTAAAGTACTAACCAATATGCTAATAAATATATATACACACACACACACTTAAATACATGCATATATATTTGCTCATGTGTATGAGTGTTGTTTGTGTATTTTTAAGGTCCCCTAAAATCCCCCTACATTCATACCAGATCCTGTCATCAGCTGCCCTTGGAAAAGCAACAAAAAAACCCAAAAAGCAGCAAAAACTTCATCTTTCTTTGTTTTTCAGCTTCAGGACAAAGATCCTGATAAAAACTGGTGGTTTCCAAAATGTGGTTCATTCAGGGAGTACACAGAAGATATCTGGGATGCAAGATGAAAACACTAGAATTAATACCCATCCTTGTTTTTGTCTTATCTTTAAAAATGTTTATTTTGTACATTTTTGTGCATAACATATTGATATGAAATATATCTACATAAATTATAAATGAATAAGCACACATACGGGTAAATTCCATTTTTTGATATGCATTCACAAGAGTCTTGAGACAATTGCTTTAAGCATAGATTTGCAAAGCTATAAGAAAGATTCTATTTCTCAAGCTAGGTGATAGAGATACAATATTGGTATTGGTATCATTTTTTACACTTTATAATATTTCACTCAAAAAATTTAAAAAGAAAAACACATATGTTAGAAGCAATGCTCCTATATAAACAATGATGTTGTTTTGGAATTTTGGTGACAATCAGGAGATGTTACAACCCATAGTATCCTGACATATTCATAAGATACTGCATGGGGGAGACACAGTAATATTACTGTTTGCAACCTGAGGGTGTATGAAGAGCGAATAGAATATATTTAATGACTATCGGGATGAGGAGAACACTATTATTCAGAAGAACATGTTGAGCCAGTATGAGAGGTACACAGAAGAGCTATGAATTATGTGGCTCTCCAGGAAAGGGCACAGTCCCCTCCCCAAGCCCTGTGTTAGAGAAAAGACACAGAGAGACAGGATCAGAGATCCAACCTGCCCATCCCTAAAGAAGATTTACAATTTTTCTCTGGACCAGCTTGAAACAGTTGCAACAGAATAGAACTAGCTGTTAAGGTCACAAGTACCTGACACAGGCCACCAAGTGTTCAGCAGACCCAGTATGACACAGGAGAGCAATCACAATTTTTTTGGATAGAAAGTTACTACCTGATGAGGTCCTGTGGTTAGAATGAGTAGATGGACCCATAAGGACCACCAACCACTGACCAGATGGGAAATACAGATGTTGTAGTGTAACACAGCAACTAGAGAAACTAGACATGAGCAGGAATAAAGAGGCAGCAGCAAAGCCCTGCAAACTGTGAGCAGTTTACTCTCAGGGACACTGTATCTCCTTATAGTTTTGACTCCAGGAAAAACCCCAAATTGACTGAGTGCACCTTGAATAGAATTGAATAATATTTCTATCATCACTGTAATGGGAGCTGTTATCAGTTGAATTGTGTCCCTTTAAAATTCATACGTACCACAAAATGTGACCTTATTTAGAAGTAGGGTTGTTGTAGATATAATTAGTTAAGATGAGATCATACTGAAATAGGATGAATCCTTAATCCAATATGACTGGTGTCCTCATAAAAAGAGAAAATATGGACACAGAGACATGCACACCGAGAAGCCATGTGAAGATGGAGGCAGAGATCAGGCTGATGTGTCTACAAGCCAAAGAATACCAAAGAGTGCCAGCAAACCACCAGAAGCTCACGGAACAGATCCTCTCTCAAAATCCTCAGAAGAAACCAAACCTGCTGACACCTTGAGCTCAGATATGTAGTCTCAAGAATGGTAACACACAAAAAAAAAACAAATTTCTGTAGTTCAAACCGTCCAGTTTGTGGTACTTTGTTATAGCAGCCCTTCCAAACTAATACAGGAGCTCAAGGTACAGTTTAAAGAAACTACAGGGAAATGGAGGTACATCATTTTGAATTTCTGAATGTATGGTTTCAAAATGTAATTGCCACACATTGACATATTCAACACACTTAAATCCATATGCTTAAGAGATGATTCCATAAACGATGGCTGAAGTTTACTTGCAACTTGGAGGAAATAGTTAAATCTGAATGTTGTGTCTAGTATACCCAGGGCCATCCTGAAAATTACATTAGAAGGCAAAAACCTCTGAACAAAAGTATATATTTTTCTTTGTTAACTGGTGTCTAAAATCAGTAGGAAAAAATGCAATAGAAACTACTCTCATAATAAAACACGCTGCTTAGGAAATCACAGGGAAACAGGCCAAATGACTCTATGCCTTACCATTCTAATTCTCCTTAGGATTCCTCCATTCCCCAAATGTCTACAAAATAAGGTCGTGTTTTTTTGTCTGAAAACAATGCCAGGTCTTTCCTATTAACTCCACTGCATTACTAAATTCCAGCGGACTGTGTAAAGGCTCCCCCATACAAAGCTTACAAATTATGCCTTAGAAGCACCTTTTTGATAGAGAGAGAGAACTTTTTTATTCCCTTTTCAATAAATCTGTGTCATGGTTAAATCAAAGGTTATCTATTAATATAATCACCTTATGATCTACAAATGTTATGATCAATCAGTTCTTTGAAATGTTACTTTTTCCTCACCCAACTAAAAAGGAGCAGGTGGCAATAATTTATTTTTTCTTTCCTTCTCACTTAGTTCAAAAATTAACAAACATTTATACTTTGAGTTAACTTTATTGTAAATCCTCTAATTGCAATGAATTTTCTATTAGCTCTAACTCCCTAGGGTACCTCTGCTATAAGCTGTTATAAAGTGGGTAGTTAAAAGTTATTGACAGTTTGGTTGACTTGACTTAAAAAAAAAAGAAATCATTCTCTTGCAAGCCAACAGAAGGACTTTAAGGCATGACTTCTTCTACAATACAAAAATCAGCCATCATAAAAACATATATCCGCAGTTGCCATGGAGACTAAATTGAGCTCATTACTATTCACTCTTAAAAATTTAATAACTCATGAAGTATCTCACAAAATTTAAAAAGCAATTAGTGGACAAGTTAAAAAAAAAAGGCTTAAAATGAGGTGTCAGCTTTGATTCCCTTTTTAAAAAAATAAAAATCCTGTATCAGTAGACAAAAAAATCAAATTGGGAATAAAGCCATAAGGCAAGCAATATTTTTTAGGATACAATACTCCATCATCCTCCTCTGATACCCCTACCTCATTCCTTGAGGAGTAAACACAGGACACAAGTAGGGCTCTTACAGAAATCATATATATAGGAAAAGGGGAGGCAAACCATACTTAGGTGTGCATCTAGGTGATCGAAAGGAAAGGTTGCTACAGTAGCCATTGCACTCAGTTGTTCTGAAACCATTTAAAGACAAGGCACTTGGAGATTTAAAAAAGCACAACAGTGGTAGCAGACACTCAAAAAAAGGATTATCTTCATGTGGAAATATGATCAGTTCAAAACTTACCAGCCCTTGTCAAGGATGCCCTCCCTGCGCTTAACCCGTGAGCTACGGCAGCCCCACCCCCGAAGTTTACAGTTATTACAATTCATGATCGATAACCCTCACCTAGTTTCACATTTAAAATTATTGCATTTTTAATCATTCTAAATAATGTATCTTATCTTCCTTTTTGCATTGACATATCAATATTTACTTTGCAAAATAGTTTTACCAAATTTATAATGCATAGAACATAAATATATATTAAACTTCTGAGTTACAGCCATTCTCAAAATGGCACAGAAAGTAGAAAACAAGTATTATTATCCTCACAGAAGAGGAAATCTTGGTGAATGTCTTTCCATGATCCCTCCAAATTTTTAGCCAATGTCTCAAGTCACTTACTCAGCTCAGGAACCCTGGAGCTCAGGACCAATATTGAAATCCCCTCTCTCCTGTCCTTCCATCCTCTTACCATCCTTACCCATCCACTTGCCTCCTTGTCTCCTGCCCAGAGGCCATGTCTGGGTTTATTCCTGTCAAGAAGTTTTGACTTCTTTGCCTTTGGGTTCTTTCGGGGCTCTAATTCCTCTCTCCCCTCTAGTTCAATCTCAGCTTCGTTATTAGTACCTTCCCTTATCCCGTAAAATTGAGCGAGTGTCTCCTGTTCTTTACAAAATATAATCGCTACTCTATGAAACACATGTCCCTACATTTAGCCTCTATCCCAATTCAATTCTCCCTTTCTTATTCAAACCTCCAAAAAGGGTAGTTTTCACTCTGAGTCTCACCTTTTATTTACAATCAGATTTCAATCCCACCATGCTACTAACATTTTTCTAAGACTGACTAATAAGCTATTTATTGCTTAATTCAACTGCCATTTAGGTCCTTACCTTATTGGTTGCCTCTTTGTCCCTTGACACTGTCTCCTCCTTCTCCCCACCCCCCCACCCCCGGTTCTGTCCTCCTCTGCATCTTTACCCCTTTACCCTCCTCCACTGTGACGACAGACAGAGCGTCAGCAAAATCCACACACTCCACTGCATCTTAGAAAGGATGAAGCAAATAAAAGGAATAAGAAAGACTGGGATATGTATTCTGAAAAGAGTTAATTAAACCTAAAGATATTCTTTACATTACTGAATCACACTAGGTTTTAAGCAGGCTTGAACTAAGTTATGTTCTATTAAGTTTTGCTCTATTTTTTCCCTGGCATCCAGTGAGCAGTTGGAAAACAGGAAGAAAGCTCATGAAGAACATCAGAGAATATATAAAGCAATTAAAAGAAATATTTCCTTTGCATATCCAAATATCCAAGTTTCAAGATAAATAATGTAAAGTTTAATCTGCCACAAGCACATACTTACCAATTTTCTTAAATTAGTAATATATCATGCACACTGTTCTGAGCCTTGATTTATTTTTCCACCTAAAATATATCTCGGAGAACTTTTGTTAAGAACTGTGAAGGGGGACAGAGATTAGATTCTACCCTACTTTCAAACTAATGAATTAACCTGCAGAAGACTAATGGATTTCATGGATTCTGGCAGAAGACATGAGACTCTTGAATCAGAGTCAAAGGACTTTATTACTCACAGCAAGAGTGGTAACTGGAATATCAATTTGAGACTGTTATCAGAGCTCAACTTCCTAAAAGGCAATTCAGTGAGGACCACGTGATGCTTGCACACACAGTGAGCTGGATTATAGGAGAGGAACCCTCAGGATGGGGGTTTCTGATTCTTCCACAGAGGGCAGTAAGCGTGTCTGACTTTTGCACCAGAAGGAGACATTGTTTTATTATATTAGGCTATAAACAAACTTCTCTCTTCCCCAAAGGAAGACATCAGGTCTATCTTCCAAGGGTGTTCTTTGAAAAAACATCCAGGAAAAGATAGTCTGTAGTGAAAGTATTATAGTTAGTACCCGTGTTGATTAAAAGTATGAAAACACAAGAGATCTATGGAGAATTTTCTCCCAATATCTATTCATAACAATATCTTAGCCCGTAGAGATTGACTTTACTCTTTCTAACACATACATAATGTGGGACTGTATATAGCCACAATAATTCAGCAGTCCTTTAGTGATACACATTTAACTAGTTTTTGATCATATACCACTACAAACTACGTCACCCTAAGTATTCTTCCTTACACATACATCTTTGTGCAGAAGTGTGAATAGATCTGTGGGATCAATTATGGTAAGTGAAATTTATAGATGAAAGCATACACATCATTACAATTTTAATAAATGTAGACAGATTTGCTTTCAAAACTATATTAAATATACTCCTATGGATAATGTGTAAGAATACACTTGCCAATACATAACAGACTATTAGCAAATAACCTGTGTCAATCTGAGCATTAAAAATTATACACGATATTTTTATTGGTAGATGTCAACTGTGAATAAGGTTCAATATTTTTTCATTGGTTTTAAATCATTTTTGTTTTATTTTCTTAGAATTTTCTGCTTATATATTTTTTCTATTTTTCTATTGGGTTCTTGGATATTTTCATGATTTTATGAGCATTATATTTTATTATGGTCATTCAATATGAAATGTCTGATTTCAAATCAAAAGTTTAGTTTATTATATCTCAAACAAGAAGCAGTACAATTAAGCAAAGTATGCACCTAAATTATCAACACAGTTTTGCCATCTTAATGCTACTTGTTTATACCAGCAGTAAAGAAGCCTGGAGAGTGAGTGGTGATGAAATCACCAAAGGCCTTTTCCACAGCTTGTTAAGAACTGAATATTTTTTTCCTTACAAGATGTGGTCCAAAGCCTAGAAGAAGTGATAGTCAGTTGGTGCAAGGTCTGGTGAATACAGTGGATGACAGAGAGTTTCCAAGTCTAGCTGCTGTAGTTTGAGCAGTGGTTTGTGCAACATGTGGTCGAGCATTGTCTTGCAAGAGGATTAGCCTGTCTCTACTGACCAATCTCGGCTGCTTAATTACAAGCATCCCTATCATTTCATCCAATTGGCTGCAGTAGACATCTGCCATAATCAATTGACCAGGTTTCATGAAGCTGTAGCGGATAATACCAGCACTGGAGCACCAAATAGCCACCATTAGCTTTTCTTGATGAATATTTGGTTTTGGACTGTGTTTCGGAACTTCACCTTTATCCAACCACTGTGCTGAATGCTTGCGATTGTCAAAAAGAATCCATTTGTCATCACACGTAACAATATGGTGTAGAAATGTTTTGCCTTTATGTCGTGACAGCAAAGAAAGGGAAGCTTCGAGACGATTTCTCTTCTGACACTCGTTTAATTCACGCAGTACCCATCTATCCAGCTTCTTTACCTTGCCAGTTTGTTTCAAATGGTCCAATATTGTTGGAATAGTAACGTCAAACCTTGCTGCTAATTCACGTGTAGGTTGAGATGGCTTCGCTTCCACTACAGCTTTCAGCTCATCATTATCCACCTTGGTCTCAGGTCGCCCATGTGGCTCATTTTCAAGATTAAAATCGCCAGAATGGAACTTCTCAAACCATCAATGTACCGTGCGTTCATTAGCCACATCCTTCCCAAACACTTCACTGTCTGCGCTGCACTGGTTCCACAACAGAACTCATATTCGAAAATAACATGAATTTTTGCTTACACATGGTTTCACAAAAATTGCTCTAAAAAAATGTGAAAGATAATCACAAGCCAAAACGTGCATTTGAAAGACTGAGGATGCACCCTCACAATAAAAATAAGACAAGAAGTGTCAAAGTGAAATGTCAGAGATAACAACTGTCAGACTTAGTACTTAAGGAAATCAGACACTTCATACTTAATAACTTAATATATGTTAAAGAATCCAGTCTTGTTTTCCATCATATTGCAAATATTTTTCTTAGTTTATTGTCAATCTTTTGACTTCATAAATTGTACTTTCCCCAGAAAAATTTAGTTTTATGGAATAAAAACAATTCATTATTTCCTTTATGAATTACACATTTTGTGATATATAAAGTTTCTAACTCTCTGAAATCATATAATCAAATTCTCTCATGCGTTCTTCTTGAAAGTTTGATTTTATGCATAAAATCTGGAATTCCTTTGGTGTAAGAAGTGTCCATATTTATTTTTTCATATGGCTAAACAGGTTTTGAGACACAATTAATAAATAATTACTTTCCCATTGATTTAAAGTGCCACCTTTGTTAAATACTACATTCCTGTCTCAACACTGTATAATCTTATATTTATATCTCTATCAATTCATGTGTGAATGCCAAACTGTTCTGAATGCATGAGTATAATAATGTATTTTTAAAATAATTCACAGATCTGGTGTTTCCTTTGTAGTCTTTGTTTTCAGTACTTATCTTTATACTCAGTTTATTTAATTGCAAAAATAAATCCTAGAACTTCTCGGAGGAAGGAATCACATTAAATATAGACATTAACAGAGTAAATTTACAGATATACAATAGTGTATAATATAAAAACAATTTGTCAAGTTCAATAAATTGACTACTACTATATTCTCTTATTACTTATTAGAATCATTTTTTCAGATAGTTATTTTATTTTAGGTATATAAGAAGATCCACATCAAGTTAATGATAAATACTTAAAATAACTATTTTTCTTGTGTTTAGTTATTTTCTCTTTTGTATATAAAACAATGTTTAAAATGGTACCAGGAATGCCTACATGTTCTCATTCTTCATTTAAATGCACTGAACTTAATGCTACTTTTCGGGGGGGCTTTGATATATATTCTTTTCATATACAGAAAATATTCATCTATTTTATCTTATTGTCACCTTTTTAAGAGATAAATGATTGTTAAATTTTACCAAATAACTTTTCAAGCTCTGTAGAAATGATTACATGATTATTTTTCTAGATTGGCCTATCATTATGGAAAATGATATTAAAAGAGACAAAGATTAGGCCAGGCATGGTGGCTCATGCCTCCTAGCACTCTGGAAGGCCAAAGCAGGAGGACTGCTTGAGGCCAGGAGTTCGAGACCAGCCTGAGCAAGAGGGAGACCCCCATCGCTACAAAAAATAGAAAAATTAGCCAGGTATGATGGCACGTGCCCGTAGTGCCACCTACTTAGGATGCTGAAGCAAAAGGATCATTTGAGCCCAGGAGTTTGAGGTTGCAGTGAGCTATGATGATGCCACTGTGAGTGACGGAGACTCTGTCTCAAAAAAAAAACACACAAAAAAAACAAGATACTAAAATTAAACCAGCCTTCTGTTTCTTGTACACACAGCATTGGTAATAGTATAATATCTTTGAACATGCTGCTATTTCTATTTGCTAATACATTACTTAAAAGTTTTGTAATCCAGTGAGTTTGTTAGAGAGATATGTAATGCCGTATTTGTCTGGATGTATTGTTAATGTTTTGCAGGCTTTAAAAATAAATTTTGGAAATTTTTCTTCTCCTTTGGCATTCCAAAAGAATTTAAGAAAGAACTGGACTATTTTTAAAAGTTTTATAATATTGATCTGTAAAACACTTTGCCTTGTTCTATGCATTTGAGGATGACAGGACTTTTAAAAATTTAAAATTGTAACTATGGTTAATAGGCCTCTTTAGGGTTTATTTTATCTCTTTCTGTGTTCATTGTGGAAAATATTTTTAGAAAATTATCTATTTCTTGTCAAATTTATGTGCATAAAGATTATTTTGTTCAACATTATCAGATCTTTTTATATGTATCGAAAGAAGTGTTAAGGCAAAAAGCTGTCTTCTTAAATACTTTTATTATTAAAGAAGAAAGGACATAAAAGTAAGCTTTTAATTATAAAAGTCCTAAAATAATAATTCTTAGAAAATAATGAGGATTCATTGAAGATGAAAGCATAAATTAAAAAATTAGAAAATAATCACACAAATGAGTTTAATAAATTCAGTATCTAGCAAAAAGGCAAAGTCATTAGCTCTCATAATATATACAAAAAGAAGGAAGATACACGTTAACAAAATAAAGAAAAATTAGCAACAAATTCTGAGAAAAGAAATCACTAAGTAAGTATATAAAAGATACACAAATAGGTAATATAGACATATACAAATTTCTGATATTCCAGATTTCCATTATTTTTATAGTCTTTGTACTCTGCAGTTTGGATTTGACTTTCCTTTTGTTGCAAGAGTTCTAAGAGAGATTTTTAAAAGAATTTATAATCAATAGGATATTATTTTGTGTTTTATTTTCTCCAATTGATTATTCTTTTCTTTCTAAAGCTGTGGAGAAGAACTAATGATACTACAATATTTGAAAATTATTTTTAATTCAAATTCTTACACTGTTTTTACTTCACTTGCTAGCATCTTCACTAAAATAGTGAATAGAGGTGTGATTATAAACCTCCTCATTCATTCCTGATAGCAAACAATTCTCTATTTTTTTGAGTCAGATCAATAAACCATATATTTACAATATAGTTTGCATTCATGCTGGAATACAAATTTGCATTCATGCTGGAAAAAGACTGCTCGCTGTATTTTTATTAATAAATCTATGCTGATTCTGTAGTTAATATATGCAGTTTCATTCCTAACATTATATTTCTTTTTTTGTTTCTTTGTTGTTTTTCTTTTATGTTTGTTTGTTGCTTTTCATTTTTATTTGTTTTTAGTTTGCTAGCTTGTTTTTTGTTTTTCCTTAAGTTTGCATGGATTGTTTAGTTTTCAAAGACTTAACATTGGACTTTATTTGTTCTATTATTTTCGTTTGCTTTTATTAGCTTTCCTTTATTTTTTAAGGTTTATTCTGTTGCTCTTTTCCTTACTTTGATTTTGGACCCTTAAAATTGTTAATTTTTATTTGTTTCATTTTGCTATGTGAATTGCTTTGTTATACAATATCATAAACACAAAAGAATATATATAAAATCTACAAATGTTTTAACACCTAATAATGAAATGAAAGCCTTTGTAACCACCACCCAGATAAAATAATAAAAAACAAGATCACAATGAGTATTGAAGTCCCTTGTACCCCACTGCAATTGCACCAACCACACTGAATTTTATGTTTATGATTTCTTTGCTTTTCTCTATAGTTTTATTGCATTTGTACATACACATAAACAACAGTTTAACTTTACATATTTTCTAACCTTTATAAAGGAATCATACTATATGAACTCTGTCACTCAATGCTATAATTAAGGTTTTAATCATAACATTTTACTCAATATTACATTTGTAGATTCATCCATTTTGTTACTTGTAGCTGTATTTCATTCATTTTCACCTTAATATATCTTATTGTATGATTATTTTAAAAAATTATTCTTTCTTCTGCTGTTGGACTTTAGGGTTTTTTTCAGTGGTTGTCATACCAAGAATGTGACTATAAACAAGTGTAATACTCAAAATATTTACCAACTAGGCTTATCCAATCTGAACATATGCCAGCCCAGAGGCTCCCTGCTATACTCTGCCTTAATTTGTAAGTTGCTGGACCATAAACAGTCCATGCCCGGCGAGGGCCTGCAGTGAACACAGGCTGGGGGAATCTTAGAAAAGTCGGGACATCATCTTTTTACCAACTGCTAGAGATGCATTCCAATATGAACAACTGTTATAATTTAATCAGTACACACCAGCTGAATATCATCCTGGCAGTAAGCATTCTTGAACATACGGTAATATTTCTATTCTCTAACTTATTTTTCTCTATACCATTATATAACTACAATGTTAGCTCAACGAGAACCAAGACAGTTTTGTCTTGTTAACTTGAGTCTACAGTGCCTGAGAAAGGTATTTATTAAAGGTGCTCATCTGCTACTTCCTTGATAGAAACTTTTTCTCTAGTAGTTTCTCCAAGAAATGCTCCGAGCAGTATATTCTTCAGTTCTTGCATGTTTGAAAATGTCTCTTTTGTGTACACATCTGATTGATGGTTTTTATATAATCTAGGAAATCTAGTGAGGTTATCATAGTGCTCTATGTTGAGTGAAATAAATCATCCAGTTGTAAAAATTTATACTTTCACTTTAACTTGACTTTTGCCAAAACCACACTGTGACCAACAGCATCCCCAAACTGCCAGATATTATCAGGCTTAAGGGCTGAGTTCAAATCCTTCCTCTGAAATGTTATGATTAAGACAAAGATTCATATAAAATTATTTTAGTCTCATGTATTTCAGTCACTTGAGATATGTGTTCTATTTTAAATACTGTCTAAGTTACTTGGCCAAAATTTGTTTCAGTTCTTGGTCTTCTTCTCAAATGAGATGAAATATTCTGGACAGCCAGACTCTGGCCATGATGTGCTTTGAGGCAGTCAGAGCTGATATAACTTTTCATGTCACGACTGATAAAATACAACTTCATTAGAATATTATGAATTTCACGTATCTCAGGAGACAGACCATGGAATCCAAGAGGAGCTACCATTTTAACCCTGTCACCTCCATATGCTCACACATGTTTGATCACAATCAGAAAGAGAAACACTGGATGCTAGAATAGGTTTAGAAAATAATTTATTTTAAAATGTAGATAGTTTTCATCATAGACAAAAACATCCTCCTCAAAGTGGAGATAAGCAAAGAATAGCTATGTAGTAAAAGTTTATTAAATGCTGTTGGTTTAAATGAAATATTTTAATATTTATTTTACCCTGGATCAATTTCACAATCTATCCTCTCTACCTGGATTAATAATTACTATCGGAAAAAAATCACAGCTATGCACAGATTTGTGGGATATAAAACCATGGTCTCCACATTCCCCTGGGTACTCAACATGGTTTAATAAGTCTTTTAGGCCCTTTTTTAATGCCATTGGGAACTAAAATTTCTCTTTACTGAACCTGTCGTTATCACTGTCTAACCTCTGCACCGACCCTTTCCAGAATCTCCATTTTCAGAGGAAACAGGAAGGGGCCTGTTAATGGTTTATTGGTGTATGTGGATCTTGAATTTCATCTTTTGTCTCCTCCTGGATTTGGATCCATCTTTCTCCTCTATTCTCAAACTGTCTTATATTTTAGTGTTTTTCTTTCAACCTAAAATTATGCCTAATTATTTCCTCTTTTAAAAAACAAAAAAATAAAAGCAAAACTTTTCTCAGCCCTGAGATTCATGTACCTGTTTCTCATTGCACCTCTTCCCTCCCACCCCAAGCTTCTCGAAAGAGTAGCCTGTGCCTCATGTTTCTCCTTTGTCCTTATCAAAAAACGGTTCTCCTCATCCTAATTATTGCTCCCACTACTCTCTGAATCCACTCTTCCCAGTGCTGACGATGACATCTGTGTTGCAGATACAAGCACAGTAGTCTACATTTGTCTGATTAGACTGTGCTAACTGTGATGCTGTTGGC
Organism: Daubentonia madagascariensis; assembly: GCA_023783475.1. Classification (NCBI taxonomy): domain Eukaryota; kingdom Metazoa; phylum Chordata; class Mammalia; order Primates; family Daubentoniidae; genus Daubentonia; species Daubentonia madagascariensis. Next base: position 32,079,825 of record JAKFHU010002140.1, on the reverse strand, counting down.
CAGTTATTTTTTCTTTGAAAAACTACCTCTGTCTTCCCTAACACTGCTATTTCCTGCATATCTTCCTGTCACTGAATAATTCTTGTTTGTTGCCTTAATGGCCTCTCACTTTTAAACGTAGAAAATAAGCAAAGATTTGAACAATTGGCCATTTACTACTTCACTAATTTAAGGTTCTTAATGGAATCTTTAATATTCTTTGGTTTCAAGTTGTCCAAAGTAGCAGCCAAATAGATTGTTTATTATTAGAAAAGAATGTCTTATGAATCATCCTAGGAAAGCACTGACATTAGGCCTTAGCCAAGATGCTTAGCCAAACGCTTTTACTGGACTTCAGCTTTCAGAGTCAGAATATCCAAATACCTGCTGCAAAATCTTCTCTCATCCTAAATATTGCTCTTGTTATGCCTGAGTTTAATATCATACCAACTCAGTTTCAGAACTTGAGTGACTTGAATAAGACTTAGTGTTTGGATTTATATTTAACTTCTAATCAAAAAGTTTTAGGCATTATATTTAACATTTATTCAGCACCAAATATAAGGAAGAATCCAGACTTTAAGGATTATGTTTCTGAAGTGAATTAGTAAAGCAGCAAATGCATTCATGGAAAATAAAAGAAATCATGCAACAATTTTAAGTCTGTTTCTAAAAATAGTCAGAAAGTATTTTCTACAAACACTGCACAGAGCTTCATTTAGGGACAGTATGTCAAGTCCCAGGATTGTAAAGGAGGTAAGGTGTCACCTGTATCAGTTTCTCTGAAAGGAAGAAAAGCTTAACAATGTTGTGGCAACATGACCATTAGCAGTAACCAATTCTGGCAGAGGTGGGTCTGGCTCTTCCATGGATCTGACCTGAAAGTCAGTGTCCCTTTAGAATGACAAATGTATAGCAGGGTCACTATAGAAACAATCACATGAAAGTGCTGAGGAATTACAATGTGAAGATTTTCAAATTTGACCATGAAACCTTTTAATCATCAAATTAATAAAATTAAAAATTGTCAACTTTCAGATACATTTTTGTAATCCTAGAAGTGTGTCCTATGACAATGGTATTCAGCTTTGACCTAAGCTTAGCTGAAGGTTAATTTTAACATTCAGCCATTGGAATATGGGACCTCTGTTATGTATTGCTAATTGTGCTTCCAACAGGAGTTCTTTATTTTCTATTCCAAATAATCCTAGGTCAATTTAATTACATGTCTTTGAATAACCATGCAATAAAAAACTGAACCTAATATTAGGAGTTAGGACCTAATGCTTCTAGGCTTCCACTGATAATTATAATCATCCTTATGACAGTGAAATGCTATTATTTAGATTCACTACTTTGGTCAATCTTTTCATTTTATCAAAACAGTGTTATGGAAAACAAAACATTTTGCAAGATAACGGTTTAAAATTTATTTTGCATCTGTACATCCTCACTTGATAACTTCCATGTTCAGAGAAGAATCTCACTTGTTCATTTGCTTTCCCTTTGTCTTTCCAACCTTAAGTACGAGGTAGTGAACAGGACTTTACCAGCAGAAACTCTGTTTAGAAAATCTGCAATAGGAATGCTGTTTATAATCTATGGAACTTACATTTTAGAAGAAAGATTAATATGTAATTAGCATCTAAATATATGCATACTGAATTCCAAAAATATACATTAGCATATATTTGGAATCTGCTAAAATATATTTAAGCATCTATTAAGCAGAACGATTGTGAACTTGAAGATTTTTAATTTGCGATGAATAAACACACTACTTGTCAGATAATGTACTGAATATTTACTCTCTGCATGTTCTTAAAATAGAAATTAGCTTCTTAGATAAGTAGAGAATTACTGGAAGTGATTTTGTGTACTTATTTATTTTTTTGTTTTAAAAATGCATTCAATGACACACTTACCATTACAAAAAGTACCTTCAAATAAACAGCTTACTCCTAGGGAATAATTTGGAGAAATCAGTTCTTTAAATAGAGGTGTACACCTTATTTTAAGATGTACACCTTATTTGTCCTGAATGTTGGAGAGCAAATAAAAAAGTAAGAAACCTTCAAGAAAAAATCAAAATCACTAACAAAACACCTAAATTATTTAGTAGATAAAGTAGATTCCAAAAAAAACCTATGAAATAAATGAGTTTGGCATGTTCCAGACACCAACAGCCCCTATTTTTCAGCATGGCACTCTTCCAAACCTGTGAAAATCCACCCACTCAGCCTGAACTCACACTATATCGTTAATGGCTAATTAACAGTTTTATCCCTTCCATAATCTTGCTTTAAAACAGCACAATATCTAACCCACAAAAAGTAGCAGGATGTGAACAAATATTTAACAGCTGAATAAGTAAATGAATATTAATAATCAGCAAAAGCTTAAACCACAACTTTAAGTTACAAGAAGGTAATTTTGGTCCAGTAGAATAGCAGAAATTTCAGAGCCCTGAAAACATATCATGTAAGCAATTGTTTATTTTCTCCTATTCAGTAAATTTTAAAGTCACTTTCTTTTTATTTCAGAATATTACAGGGGTAAAAACGTTTTGGTTACATAATTTGCTTTTGTACAGTTTGAGTCAAAGTTATAAATGTGTCCATCACCCAGATAGTGGTGAACTAATACCTTTTGTAACAACCTGGATGGAACTGGCGACCATTCTTCTAAGTGAAGTATAGCAAGAATGGAAAAACAAACACCACGTGTACTCAATACTAAATTGGAATTAAAGTTACTTTTAAATTACATGAAGTAAAAATTGAAGACCTCTGATTGGAACCAAGTATAAGATTTTTACAAAAATCAACAATTACAGCTAAATATATAGTTTACACACTTCAGTTGAATTTAATAAGCCTGGCCATCATTTAAATTTTATCCTACATACTTCCAAAAGTTTTGAAAATAGAAAAGAATTTTCCTGTAATATTTCTTCCTAGAATGAATTGTAACTTCTCTAGTAGATCTTATGCTGAGAGAGAGTGGTGGTGGAGGGAGGAAAAAGAAAACTCCAGGGTGCTTTTGAACATGTGATTTTACTTTTCTTAGTCATTTTTTTAAAGATTATCCCAGACATCAAGTAAATTTGCAGTTTGCCCTTCAAGAACTGGAGTTAATGATCAAGATTAGTTCATTGGAAACTGTTGCTGCTCACATACAACATACCCCAAAAATGTGTTTTTAGGTTAATAAATATCCCAATGACTCAAAATATCATCAGTATAATCCATAGACCTACTAGGAAATAGTGGCAGAAACATTCTTACAGGAGAACTCATACAACCAAAACCCTGTATGGTGAAAAGGCTCACCTGGATACACGGAATCCTATTATGCCTGACACATAAGCAGGAAGACAACCACCAACATCGTTATAATTACTCTTAAAAAGTATGATACTGACACGCAGTCAGGGACAAGCCCAGAGTTGGGACAGAGCGGTTGCTCGGGCCGGTGAGCCCTGTGGAGAGGAGGAAGGTGCCAGAGCCAGACACAACTCGCAGCTGCAATATACAGAGACTGCCAAGGGCTGGAGAGGAACTGGGAGGGGACCGAGATTCAGCTTCCCGGGACAGTGCGCGGGAACCCGCAGGCCGGCACTGCACCACTAGAAGTCAGCGGGACTGGGCCCAGGAGTTTATCGGAGAGCTGGACGCGCCCTTAGAGGTGGCTTACAACTACCGGCGGAGAAAAACTGCGCTCCCGGCGCGATCGGAGCCCGGCTGTGCGCCAGGCTGGCGGCGGCCGCCATCTTTACAGCCGCCCGCGCGGAGCCGTGAGCCGCGTCTCTAGCTCCGCCCCGCCCTGGCCCGGGGCTCTTCTGCTGGGGCGAGACAGGCTTTGCCTTTGGTGGCCAGGGTCAGCTGCATCCGTGGGTTCCAGGTGGGACGAGATCCCGGAACTGTAGAGGTGGGACCTTTGAGTATTGGAAACAGTTTGCAGCTCGTCCATCTGGTTCTGCTACCCCGGCTCTGGCCTCCGACAACTCCGCTCCGTGCCGGTCCTAGTGCCCGCCCCTCAGGTCCCAGCCCTCCTGTACCCCAGAGATCGCTCATTTTGAAGGTTGCTGGCCATAGTGACTCATTTGGTATAACGGCTGGTTCCCATGACAACCAAATACCTCAAGAGCCACAGGCTGAACCAGAGCAGCTCCCCATAATCCTGCCCACTTCAATAGGGAATTTCGCGCCATCCAAGAGCGCTTCCAGCGGCCACTACTCCCCCTCCCCGTGGGAACACCCCCCCCCCCCCGTGGAGACTGCTGGGGATAGAGACGGCCACCTGCCTCGCCTTGAGGTCTAGTGGTGGAAAAGGGGTACACAATTGGAGATCCCCCTATCAACCAGTTTCACGCGGAGACACACATCAGAAGGGCAGCCACACGTGGCTAGATGAGCAACCTCTGAGCTGTGTAAAATTTTCCCAACTCAGCTCTCACACTGCAGCCAAAGGAAATTGTGTTCCTACCAGAACCTCAGGAAGAGCAGGGTCAAAGTAACCCCTAGGAGCTACAAGACCCCTCCCAAAGCACAGGGCTTTCGCATACCCCAACTGGGGAATCAGAGTCTGCTACGGACATAACAGAATACCTAGCTAATAGAGAGCGGAGGACTCATATTCTCAAGTACAATCCATTAGCTCAGAGCCCACGCTGGGAGGTCATTCTCACCACACTCCACTGGGAAGAGGAGAAGACCACAGGTCAGAGTTAACTCAAGATCCAACAAACTTGCTAAAATACACCTAAGGCAATACAGGCCACTACTTCTCTCCCTGGCTTTGCCAAGGAAAAATAATTGTGGGCCTGGTGACAGGGCCATAAACTAGCTCTAACACCCCCAGCTCTCGACCAAGAGACCAGATGAGAAAAAACCAGCGAAAGAACTCAGGGAACATGAAAAATCAGAGTGAAAAGTCACCCCCAAAAGAAATTATCAGTTCCTCAGCAATGGATACCAACCCAAATGAAATGGGTAGAATGACAGAAGAGGAATTTCGTTTATGGATTATAAGAAAGCTCAATGAAATTCAAGAGAAAATTGAATCCCAGCACAAAGAAACCACAAGAAAAATGCAAGAAATGAATGAAAAATTCTCCAAAGAAATAGAAATATTACGGAAAAATCAAATAGAAATCCTAGAAATGAAAGAAGCATTCAAGGATCTACAAAACACAGTGGAAAGCCTTAAGAATAGGCTGGACCATGCAGAGGAAAGAATTTCAGAGCTAGAAGACAGCTTCTATGCACTAAATCAATCAGCTGAAGAGAAAGAACACAAAAACAAGAGACAGGAAAAAAGCATACAAGAAATGTGGGATTATGTAAAGAGGCCAAACATAAGGATAATAGGTATCCCTGAGGGAGAGGAAGAAAATTTGCATGGGCTGGAAAATTTATTTGAAGGAATAATAGAGGAAAATTTCCATGGCTTAGCCAGAAATCTCGACATCCAAGTACAAGAAGCACACAGGACTCCTGGGAGAGTCAACGTGAAAAGGCATTCACCACGCCACATAATTATTAGACTGACCAAAGTAAACACAAAAGAGGCACTCCTCAGAGCTGTAAGACAAAAAAAGGAGGTAACCTACAAAGGGAAACCCATCAGATTAACTGCAGATTTCTCAACTGAAACCTTACAAGCCAGAAGGGAATGGGGAGACATCATCAATCTCCTAAAACAAAACAAAGGTCAACCCAGAATTCTGTATCCTGCCAAACTAAGCTTCTTATATGAGGGAGAAATTAAGACCTTTCCAGATAAGCAATCACTGATAGAATTTGCGAAATCCAGACCGGCCTTGCAAGAAATGCTTAGACCTGCATTATACACTAACCAGCGCAACAGACACCCACCTATGTAAAATTATGCAAAGGCTAAAACCCCAGAAACCAGACTCCACAATGACGCAAGAGGTAAAACAAAAGATACCACCCAACAGAATAATCAGAAATTTACCCCAAATATCAATTCTCTCAATAAATGTAAATGGCTTGAACTGCCCATTGAAGAGACATAGGCTGGCTGAATGGATTAAAAAATACAAACCAAGTATCTGTTGTCTTCAGGAAACACACCTCACACACAAAGACGCATTCAGACTCAAGGTGAAAGGATGGAATACAATTTTCCAGGCTAATGGAAACCAAAAGAAATCTGGAGTAGCCATCCTCATTTCAGATGACATCAACTTTAAAGCAATAAAAGTAAAGAAGGACAAAAATGGACACTATATAGTGGTGAAGGGAAAAATTTCACAAGAGGATTTAACAATCCTAAACATTTATGCACCCAACACAGGAGCACCCAGGTACATAAAGCAAATGCTGCTAGATCTAGACAACATAATAAGCAGGAATGCCATAATTGCAGGGGACTTCAACACCCCACTGACGGAACTGGACAGATCCTCCAAACAAAAAGTAAATAGAGAAATAAAAGACCTAAACAGGACTCTAGAACATTTGGGCCTAACAGATATCTACAGAACACTCCACCCAAATAACACTGAATATACATTCTTCTCATCAGCTCATGGAACTTTCTCTAAAATTGACCACATCCTAGGCCACAAAACAGATCTAAACAAATTCAAAAAAATAGAAATCATACCATGTATCTTTTCAGACCACAGCGGAATAAAATTAGATATCAATTCCAACAGAAACTCACATCTTCCTCCAAAAACTTGGAAACTAAACAATCTATTGATGAAGGAGTATTGGGTCAAAGAGGAGATTCAAAATGAAATCAAAAGATTCTTCGATCTAAACGATAATGGGGACACAAGTTATCAAAATCTGTGGGATACAGCAAAAGCAGTCTTGAGAGGAAAATTTATCGCCCTAAATTCCCACATCCAAAAGACAGAAAAGTCACAAATCAGTAAACTAATGAATCATCTTAAGGAAATGGAAAAGGAAGAGCAAAGCAATCCTAAAACCAGCAGAAGAAAAGAAATAACCAAAATTAGAGCAGAATTAAATGAAATCGAGAACAAAAGAACAATACAGAAGATCAATGAAACGAAAAGCTGGTTCTTTGAAAAGATAAACAAAATAGACAGGCCACTTGCCAGGTTGACCAGAAGCAGAAAGGAAAGGACTCTAATAAGCTCAATTAGAAATGAGAAAGGAGAAGTCACAACTGATACCATGGAAATACAAAACATCATCTTTGAATACTACAAAATCTCTATGCCCACAAACACGAAAACGTGGAGGAAATGGACAAATTCTTAGAAACACACTACCTCCCTAGGCTCAACCAGGAAGAAACTGAATTTCTAAACAGACCAATATCAAGCACCGAAATTGAAGCAGTAATTAAAAATCTACCCACAAAAAAAAGTCCCGGACCAGATGGGTTCACACCTGAATTCTACCAAGCCTACAAAGAAGAACTGGTGCCTATACTGCAGAAATTATTTGAAAATATCCAGAAGGATGGAATCCTCCCAAACTCATTCTACGAAGCCAATATCACCTTGATACCAAAGCCAGGAAAGGACACAACAAAAAAAGAAAACTACAGACCAATATCCCTTATGAATATAGATGCAAAAATTCTCAATAAAATCCTGGCAAACCGAATTCAAAAGCACATCAAAAAAATAATCCATCATGATCAGGTGGGCTTTATTCCCGAGATGCAGGGATGGTTCAACGTACGCAAATCTATAAATGTAATTCACCATATAAATAAAAGCAAGAACAAAGATTATATGATCCTTTCAATAGATGCAGAAAAGGCTTTTGACAAAATCCAACACCTTTTATGATAAAAACTCTTAACAATATAGGCATAGATGGCTCATTCCTAGAAACTATTAAAGCCATATACGATAAACCCACAGCCAATATCATACTGAATAGGGAAAAATTGAAGGCATTCCCCCTTAAAACTGGCACCAGACAAGGGTGTCCACTATCTCCACTTCTTTTCAACATAGTGCTGGAAGTCCTGGCCACAGCAATTAGACAAGACAGAGGAATCAGGGGCGTCCAGATGGGGGCAGAAGAGGTCAAACTTTCACTATTCGCAGACGATATGATATTATACATAGAAAACCCCAAAGATTCAACCAAGAGATTACTGGAATTGATAAATGAATTCAGCAAAGTCTCAGGATACAAAATTAATACACACAAATCCGTAGCCTTCATATATGCTAATAACAATCAAGCCGAGAAACAAATTAAAGATGCTATACCTTTTGCAATAGCAACAAAGAAAATTAAATATTTAGGAATATATCTAACTAAGGAGATCAAAGACCTATATAGAGAGAATTATGAAACACTGAGAAAGGAAATTGCAGAGGATGTAAATAGATGGAAAACCTTACCATGCTCTTGGATAGGCAGAGTCAACATAGTAAAAATGGCTTTGCTACCTAAATTAATTTACAGAATCAATGCAATCCCTATCAAAATACCAACATCATTTTTTGCCGATCTAGAAAAAATAATTCTACGCTTCGTGTGGAACCAGAGAAGACCCCGTCTAGCCAAAGCAATCTTAAGCAAAAAGAACAAATTGGGAGGCATCTGTCTACCAGACTTCAAACTATACTACAAGGCTATAGTAACCAAAACTGCATGGTATTGGCACAAGAACAGACATGTAGACCAATGGAACAGGACCGAGAAACCCAAATATAAAACCAACCTCATACAGTCACCTGATCTTTGACAAATTCCAGAAAAACGTACACTGGGGAAAAGATTCCCTATTCAACAAATGGTGCTGGGAAAATTGGATGGCCATATGTAGAAGACTGAAAGTGGACCCACACCTCTCACCTCTCACAAAAATCAATTCACAATGGATAACAGATCTAAACCTAAGACATGAAACCATAAGAATTCTCGAAGAAAATGTTGGAAAAACTCTTATGGTCATTGGCCTAGGCAAAGAATTTATGAAGAAGACCCCCAAAGCAATCACAGCAGCAACCAAAATAAATACATGGGACCTGATCAAATTGAAAAGCTTCTGCACAGCCAAGGAAACTATCACTAGAGTGAACAGACAACCTACAGAATGGGAGAAAATATTTGCATGCTACACCTCTGATAAAGGGCTTATAACCAGAATCTATACAGAACTTAGGAAAATCAACAAGAAAAAATCAAACAACCCTATTAAAAAATGGGCAAAGGACATGAACAAAAACTTTTCCAAAGAAGACAGAATGATGGCCAGCAAACATATAAAAAAGTGCTCAACTTCTCTAATCATCAGGGAAATGCAAATCAAAACCACAATGAGATATCACTTAACTCCAGTGAGATGGGCTCATATCAAAAAATCCCCAAATAACAAATGTTGGCGGGGATGTGGACAGGTAGGAACACTCATACACTGCTGGTGGGACTGCAAATTAGTACAACCTCTATGGAAAAGAATATGGAGATATCTCAAAGAATTAAAAGTAGAATTACCATTTGACCCAGCAATCCCACTACTGGGTATTTATCCAAAAGAAAAAAAGACATTTTATAATAAAGACATCTGCTCTCGAATGTTCATAGCAGCACAATTCACAATTGCAAAGTTGTGGAAACAACCCAGGTGCCCATCAATACACGAGTGGATCAATAAAATGTGGTATATGTATACCATGGAGTATTACTCAGCAATAAGGAACAATAGTGAATTAACACATCTGGTATTATCCTGGTCGGAGCTAGAACCCATTCTTCGAAGCGAAGTGTCACAGGATTGGAAAAACAAGCATCACTGGTACTCACCATCAAACTGGTACTAACTGATGAACACTTACATCACACAGGGCAATAACATTCATCAGGGGGCGGGCGGGTGGGAGGGGGGTGGAAGGGATGGGAAAAACTCTCACTGAATGGATGTGGGGAGCACAGTTTGGGAGATGACCACGATTGTGGCTCTGACACGGGCAGAACAGGGGCAATGTGTATGGCCAAAATGTTGTACCCCCATGATATTCTGAAATTAAAAAAAAATAAATAAATAAAAAAAAAAAAAAAAAAAAAAAAAGTATGATACTAGTAATCATTACTATATTATATTCTTTAAAAAAAAAGAAGTACAAATTTCAATTCATTCTCTAGCAATATACCATCTAAATAAAAAGACATCATTACTTTATACATCATACTTTTATTATTAAGCCACAGTTCTACATCAAGATCTTGTTCTAGTCTAGTCTTAATATTGCAGTAAGACTTGTTCAACACAAGTAAATATATTTTTAATGCTCACCACCAGTATTTAATGCTGACCACCTGCAATTTCTCCCTAGTTATTTTGATTGTCTGAGACTCATATATTCCCTGAGTTCTTGCTTGTAGGTAACAATTTGTGCCTTTTATATTAGAAGGTCATTTTTGTTGGATCACAATTTGTTTATTGTAATTATGTCAATTCTTTTTCTTCTGGAATAAAGCACAATTGCCAAAAATTGATAGTTTTCTTTTCCTAATGTCACTTACTGTTTTTCCAGATGCCAAAATGTTTTTTTTCCTTTTTCTTTACAGTCCACAGTTTCTTAGAACATATCTTGGTCATCGTTGATTCTGATCAATATTTTCAGAAATTTGGTATACTCTTTCAATATATAGTTTTAAATGTTTTTCATCTTTTTTTCACCACAGAAAGTTTTCCTTATAGTTTTTAGTATTTGCTCTGTCCCTTGCTGTTTTTCATCTGTAGGAATGCCTACTATCCATATTTCAGAACTTCTTTACCCATCTTCAGTATTTTTCATTTTCTCTTGAATTCACTTTATCTCTTTCTGCATTTTTTCTGCATTCTCAAAATATTTTTACTTTTTGCCTTTGATCTCCTACATCATTATCCATGTGTTTATTTGCTCTTTTGTATTTCCAGTGTAGTGATTTTGAAGTGATTTTTTTCTTTCATCTCTATTTTTCACTGTGTTTTAGCACCTAATTACTGAGTTTACTAATTCTGTTTAATAATGTTATTCCACGTTTTGCATTATTTTCTTAATGTCTTTTAGCTAGTTTTGAAATATAAGGTTAACATTTTGATTTGTTCGATTTGCTCTGATTTTATTGCCTCTTAGGGAGGTTATTTGTCTCATTCTCTTTTGTCTTATAATATCTTACTATGGGATTCATAGCCTCAATATTTTGCGACTGCTTATTTTTACAGAAAATTATCTTCTCTGTAACTTTTAATTTCAAGGTATCTTTTCCGCCTTCACAGAGCTTCCTCCTCTGTTATTTTCATCTTTATGACATTACAGAATGTTCATGATATACATTTAATATCTGGAAAATCAAAAAATTATTTCTAAACAAACCACAAGTCAAACATGAAATCACAAAGAAATCAGAATATATTTTAAGCAAAATAATAACAAAATAAGAAACTTCTAAAATCAATGATCTAAGAGTTCTCATTAGAAAGCTAGAAAAAGAAGAGCACAAAGTAGCACAAATAAATTAATAAATATGAGAGCTAAAATAAATGAAATAAAAAACAAACCATAGAGAAAAGCAATGAGGCCAAAACCTGGTTCTCTGGAAAGAATGAAATTTATGAACAAGAATATACACTGTTAAAAACACAAAGAATAGACAAAAACACCAATATCATGAAGTAGAGTGAACACAATTAGAGATTTCTCAAATATCATAAAGGGAATAAGACAATATTATAAGCAGCTCCATGCCAATAATTTGAAACCCTAGACGTAATGGATAACTTCACTGAAAGCCAGAAATAACAAACTGACAAGAAAGAAAAAAACTAAAACCTAATGATTAAAAAATAAATTCGCAATTAAAACTTTTCCAATAAAAAACACATTGCTTAAAACTTTCAAAAAAAACCAAAATGAAAAAATACTTCAAATTAGCAAAACAAAAAAATTTATCTCAAAGCACACAGCAAAAAAAAAAGGTAACTCACGGAAAAGGGAAAAGTAAGCCAGAAAGGAATTATTTGACAAGGATTCTAAGCAAAGTTCATCAAGAGTAATGAGAGACAAAAATTAATTAAATGCAAATATCTAAGTATCACTTTAATAAGATTACAATGGTCAAAATTCTAGAAACTTCAAAACCAGTAATCACGCAAAATTTTGAAATTTTATTATAAGATGGATAAAATTAAAATCCTGACAAAAATACTTACAAAACCAAGAAGTAACTGGAACTCTCATAGATTGTTGCTGGTTATGTAAAACTATTTGGCAGTTTCTTATGAAGTTAAACATGACCCTGGATATTTGCTTAAGAGAAAAAAAACACACGCCTACGTGAAGACTTGGGAATGAACGTACATCATAGTTTTATTCACAATAGACTTTGGTCATTTGCTGTGTTTCAAGCAAATGGAAATAAAGCAAATGACCACCAGTAGTTGAATGGTGAACCAAACAGTGATATGTCCATACATGCAGTACTATATGCAACAACACAAATAAATCTCAAAAACATGCAGGGCAAAAGAAGCTGGAAACAAAAGAGTACAGATTATGCGACTCCTTTTACATTAACTTCTAGAAAATGCAAACTAACTTTCATGACAGAAAGTGGCTCAGTCATTGCCTGTGGGCTGATGAAAGGAGAGATTGATAGCCAAGGGACATAAGGAAGTTTTTTGGAGATGATGCAATTATTTTGCATCTTGATTGTGATGGTAAAGTCACAGGTACACGCTTTGTCAAAATTCATGAACATGTATGCCTTAAATGGGTTTAATTCATTGAATTCAAATTTTATCTCAGTAAAAGTGGCATTTTTAAAAGAGAGTAAAGAGACATAGCTAAATGGAGTGTATGAACCTTGACTGACCTAGGCTCAGAAAAAGGAACTAGCTTTAAAAATATTTTGGGGACAATGGAGAAACTCTACTTTAAATTGGATATTATATAATATTAGGAAATTATTGTTATTTTTCTTAGGTGTGATTATGGTATTGGGTTGATAAAAGAGAATTTTTTTTAATTTTTAGTAGATGCAAGCTGGAGTATCTGGGGGTAGAGTGACAGGATGACCGCAACTTATTATCAAATAATTCAGAAAAAATATGGGTGGATGATAAATGTATGATGATGATAGACAGACATATAAGAACTTATAGGAAAACATTAACACAATTGAATTTAGGTGTTAAATAAATATGTTTATCGGATTTTTCTTTGAAATAATCTATAAATTTTTTTAAACTTTTATTGTCTAAGATATACAGCATGATTTTTTTAATTTCAGAACATTAAGAGGGTACAAACATTTTGGCTACATGAATTGCTTTTGTACAGTTTGAGTCAAAGTTATAAGTGTGCCCATGACCCAGATAGTGCGCACTGTACCCATTAGGTGTGTATTTACCCATCCCTTCCTCCCCCCTCCCACCTGCTTGATTTCTGTTGACTTTTACTACTATACGTGCACATGAGTGTTGACCAATAAATTCCAATTTAATAGTGAGTACATGTGGTGTTTGATCTTCCATTCTTGTGATACTTCACTTAGAAGAATGGTCTCCAGTTCTGTCCAGGTTGTTATAAAAGGTATTAGAGTTCAACATTTTTTTAATAGCTGAGTAGTACTCCATGGTACATATATAACACATTTTATTAATCCACTTATGTATTGATAGGCACTTGGTTTGATTCCACATCCTTGTGATTGTGAATTGTGCTGCAATAAACATTTGAGTGCAAATGTCTTTTTGATAAAATGACTTTTTTTCCCTCTGGGTAAATACTCAATAGTGGGATCGCTGGATCAAATCATAGGTCTACTTTTAGTTCTTTGAGGTATCTCCATACTACTTTCCATAGAGGCTGTACTAGTTTGCAGTCCCACCAACAGTGTATAAGTGTTTCTTTCTCTCTGCATCCACACCAGCATCAGTTGTTTTGGGACTTTTTGATAAAAGCCATTCTCACTGATGTTAGGTGATAACCTCATTATGGTTTTGATTTACATTTCCCTGATAATTAGAGACCTTGAGCATTATTTTATATGTTTATTGGCCATTGGTCTATCTTCTTTTGAAAAGTTTCTGTTCATGTCCTTTGCCCACTTTTTAATGGGGTTGATTGATTTTTTTCTTGCTGATTTGCTTAAGTTCTTTGTAAATTCTGGTTATTAGCCCTTTATTGGATGTACAGCATGCAAATATTTTCTCCCATTCTATAGGTTGTCTATTCATGCTATTGATTGTTTCCTTGGCCATGCAAAAGCTTTTAAATTTAATCAGGATCCATTTATTTATTTTTGCTGTTGCTGTGATTGCCTTTGGGGTCTTCTTCATAAATTCTTTGCCTAGGCCAATATCTATAAGAGTTTTTCCAACATTTTCTTCTACAATTCTTATGGTTTCATGCCTGAAGGCAGGTTTAAGGTTTAAATCTGCTATCCATCATGAGTTAACCTTTATGAGTGGTGAGAGATTGAAATTTTATAATAAAAAGTTGGAAAATTCATGAGGAGCAAAAGTTCATTGAAAATAGAAGTGAAATGAAATACATGTAATAAGATAAAAATTTTAAAAAGAAAAAGAGGAGTAAAAATCAAAGATAAATTGCTGGAACAACACTTGGAGAAGCTAAACAAGAAAGTCACAACAACAGAACAAGAACAAATACTTAAACCATAATTCAAGAAATTTTTTGAATTAAGATTTTTGAAAGGACATGGAGTATTTTTGTGAAAACTGACCTAAGATGGTCAACGTTAAGATATATCCTTAAATTTTTAATGGAACAAAAAATAAACATAGGAATCTTTGGGTGTCCAGGGGAAAAAACCAAGTAACTTATAAGAAAAGAAAATCAGGGAGATATTCAACTTCTTCATGGCAACCTTCAATGTTAGAAAACAGTAGAGCAACAGTTATAAGACACCCAGTGAAAGAAAGTGTAAGCCAAGCACATCACAAGCATAAAGCCAATAGACAAACAACTTTGAACATGTAAACAGTAAGATTATTGGTCCTAATTAGCTGCTTCTGAAACAGATGAACTTTATCCAACAAAGTGTTGACTGGAGAACTTTCCTGAGAGGACTAGTTATGTCACTGGTGATTTATTTTTGCTGTGGCACATTGTTTGATTTGGTCTTCCTCCTGTGATCTAAATAAAGTGTGTGTCCAGGATCTTTCTCCTGGCTGCCCTCTCAGCTAAAAATGCCAGATTTTCTACAGCACTCTTTACTCCTTTATCATACATTGTAAGCCCTTCATGACATCTGGAACCTGCTTCAGTGTCTCAGCAAAGACCAGGAGTAATTTAGATAATCCCTGGCATTCAGGCTCTCTAAATTGAAAAAAAAAAAAAAAAAAAAAAAATATATATATATATATATATATGCACCTCCAGTGATTATTTTCCAGATTTTAAAATCAAAAGAGCCCCCAGAAACTAGCCTTTGGCTCCAGAGATTCTTATTGCTACAATTTCAGATAAAGTACTTGTATTTGGAGGAAGAACATTCCAAAGACAAGAATGAAACAGGCCTCTTGATGTGAAGCAATCAAACTCAGGATATTTTTCAAAGAGTAAAAATAAGCCCTTCAGAAATATATGTCTACAAACATATACATTAAAGTGTAAAATTCATGATTAACTGATACTGATTTGGGAAAATACAGAGAAGATAGTCTTGATGTACCATCTAGCAAAACCCATAAAAATAATGATATACATATATGTACACATGTTTATATATTAAATGCAAAATAATGTTTAGAAGACTAAACATGAAATTGATATACATTTATTTCTGGGATGGAAAACAGAATGAGGTGTTATTGCTTAAAGGGGACCTTAGCTTTATCTGTAATGTTTCAATGTTACACAATGAGAATGTTTTCATATGTGTACATATCACCTATCTTTTTTAATAAACAAAGGTTATAATAGAAATAATAACAATAAAACATCACTGACTGTAGTCATTTTTTTCCTTCTAAGGGGGTGACACATTTATATTTAGAACAGTTAACATTTTAAAAAAACAAGACTTGGAATACATCTAGAATGGTGGTAGAGTAAGAAAAAGAGACCTAATTTTTTCTAGATAATAAAAAAGTTACCTGTTTTTGCAGAGTAGCCTAGGGACAGAATAAGGTGGCCAAGAAAGAAGTAGGAAGAAGAGCTTAAAAAAATGTAAGTTTGAGTCAATTTCATTTTAATTACAATGGATAAGATGACCCCAACTGACTTTTGTATAGTCCTCGTATTTTTTCCACAACAAAATCCTTTTCTAAAACAGCTTTAGCCATTTGTAATTAATAACTAATCAAGCTTTGGATGAAAGGTGATGAATGCCAAACAGTAAAAGACCATTAATCAGGACACAAATTACACAAAGAATATTGTCCCTTAATATCAGTCATTCTACTCTACACAATACATTTTATTTTTAAATAGTAAAGTCTATATATGAACATATTTCAGCTCAATAAAAGAAAAAAACTTTCTAATACCCAAAACTGTTTAAAATGCATGAGTACCCTTGTGAAGAAAGATTTTTCTCTATAGCTAGAGGTATTCAAGTAAGTCTTGATAACCACTTTAAAAAGAAATTGTAGGAAACTCTAGATATAGGTGGTTGGTTTAGTCATTCTTTCTCTAACTCAACAAACACACAAATAGAGTGCTGACAATGTGCCAAGGTTGTGTCAGGACAAGGTCCTCCAAAAGGTGCAATCAGCTTACACATCTGTGATTGCTGTCTTCATGCACCTTATACTCTAGTAGGGGAGACATATATCCATCAAGTAATCACACAAACAAACATAAAATTACATCAGTATTGATAGCTGTATAAATAAGTCAGTTGGCCTAATGACCATCAATATCTTTCCCAAACAGGAGTTGTATTCATTTTTTTCACAGCCCCTACTCTAGGTATCAAGCCCTGGTATCATATTTTAAGTTTCTTATTCAAGAATAATTACAACCAAATAAAGTGAAAATACATTGACTTTTACAATCTCTCTCTCTCATATCAAAAAAAAAAAAGAACTGAATTATTTCCTTTATAAAGTAAATCATGATAGTGGCAGTGTGAGATGATTACATATAATCTGAAGCATATCATCAGTGGTATTGTTTTTTGAAAGACAGGCTATGCTCTTAATGAGAAGAATTTCCAGCAAAAGAGCAATTGTTCCCTTCTTTAAAACTTCTGCAGAACCAGCTGTTTAACTTGTAGTATAAAAGAGAGCTGGTAAAAAAAAAAAATTAAAATAGTTTTTTTCTCCCCCTTAATCTCATTAGGAAGGCATAGATTAATAACACTTAACCACAGTAAAAATGGTTCTGTCACCTTCTCTCTTTTGCCCACATTAGGCCAGGGAGTGACAACTCATTTGGTCATAGTCCATGATTCTCTCAGCCATCATGTTTTGCCTTTCCCACAACAAACTTGGTCTGAGGAACAGTGAGTAAAGATTTTGGAAAAGTCATCATGGTCCATGCAACAGTTGCTCATGGCAGCCCAGAACGGCTGTCCCTCCCACCAGCTGGTCCTGAATCACTGGAAGTGACACACACTGGTTCTGGGACAAAACTGAGGATTACTATGATGGAGCAACACATGAGCCCATGATGTTATTTTCCTTTTACAGTCACAAACTCTCTAAAAACTGATATGCATCCATTTTAAGTTCAAAGTGCTGTCAAGAGAATAAAAATAAGCAGTCTTAAATGTGAACAACACAAACTCCTCTAGTGAATAAGCAAAGTGTTTCACTTTGACATTTTGGAAGTCATCCGCATTAGTAACAAGCCTATGGTTTTCTAACATGAAAAACAAGCAGTCTTGGATTAGCATTACTCCAGAGCAGAAGGTTCACTGTCAATAAAGGTACACAGTATTTTTGTCAAAATATGCCATCTAGATAGTAAAATCTCATTAATTTGACATTCAGTTAGCAAAAACACATTCAGCTTCCAACATTGTGGGCGGTAAGCTACACGCTCCGGGACATCCTCTAAGCCAACTTCAAGTTGGGCTCTCACAAAGAGGAGAGTTTGCCAAAAAGAGGAAGTCACGGGGAGAATGACAAGGCTGCTGTGTTTGTCATCCAGGCCTGGTCTTCTTCTCTTATGAATAGGTAATTTAGGGTCATTCACAGATTACTGAAACACGTCCAACAATAAATTCAATTTCCTAAGAAATCTTGGATCTAGGACCAAATATTTATTTCAAGGACAAAGAAACTAGGATGGGAAATAACTTTCCTTTCAAGAAAGGTAGCTGAAGAGTGAATTTTCATAAAGCAACACTATTTCCATTCAGTCTACATTTTTAATTTGCACAAAAGGAAAAGCACCCCTGAATGATCTGAGGTGAAATCTTTGGATGAGAAAGGCATGGATACCAAGATGTCTAGCCATTAGCATTATTTTTCCTGCAGCTATATAACCAACCTCTCTCTTCTTTGTAGACATTGCTTCATTTTCCTAACACTAAGACTTTATTCCATTACTACTACTCTCTGCTCTGGCTCTTTGTCACTTGTCTGCCTGGACCAAAACAATGTCTTCCTGTGCACCTGGATTTAAAGCTCCTCAAATACAACTTTTCATTATTTTCATAAAAGGCAAATTCCATGAGTGCAAGGACCCTGACTTGTTGCTGGCACCTACAGCTATGTGGGTGGGTGGCAGTAGATTCAAGCACCTAGTAAATACTCAGTAAATATTTGTGGACTGAATAAACCACTGTCAATGTTCCACTTAAGAGCCTCATCACATTTTTCTTAGAGTACTCTAAAACCTGGTAGATTGATCTCCCTTCTCCTACTCTTTCTGCCTCCCACAAAGTAGTTGTCCATGTTTATCTTCTAAATCATGGTCCTGATCAAGGCATATTTTTTCTTAAAAGGCTTCAATGGCTCCTCACAGCCAAACTCAAATTCCTCCATGATCTGTGTTAAAGGGTAACAAAAATCATAACCTCTCGGGCTGGCAGAATGAAGGTAATTTAGATGGAATAGTAACAGTGTCTTTCTTCTTCTATTAGTTTAGTTTTCTGGATGGCAAGTAACTAGCATATATGGTCTTTACTAGAATAATATTGGGAAAAATTTTTACACTACAACTTTAGTTTATATACTGTTGTGGACTGAATTGTGTCTCCCCAACATTCATATGTTGAAGCTCTAACCTCAAATGTGACTGTCAATGGGGATAGGGCCTTTAAGAAGGTAATTAAGGATAAATGATATCATAAGGCTAGAGCCCTAATCTGATAGAGCTGGTGTCCTTATAAGAAGAGAAAAACACCAGAGCTCGCTCACTCGCTCTGTCCGTGGGCACAGAGAGAAGGCTGTGTGAGGAGACTGCAAGCAGGTTCCATCTGCAAACCAGGGAGAGAGGCCTCACCAGAAACCAATCCTTACAGCACCTAGATCTTGAACTCGAGCCTCCAGAACTGTAAGAAAATGAATTCCTGTAGTTTAGTGGGGAGAGAGAGAAAGAGAAGGAGACAGGAAAGGAAAGCAACTAGTCTAGAGAGGCAGCTGTTGCAATTTTACTTGTGCTAATCACAAACGGACATGTGAAGAAGAGGGATGGGATGCTGTTCTGTGTTCCTGTGGGGATCACATGGGGCATAAGACCTTCTCCATGCTGCTGGAGGTGGAGAAGTAATCTCCCTCCGTGCAGGTCTTCTGATCGGGGTTTATGAGGCTCTACCACATCCTCCGATCCCCCCCATTGCTCCTCTGACATCCTCCCCTACTACTCTCCCTCTCTTCCCCCAGCCCAACCACACTGGTCTCTGTTCTGTTCCTTGAATACAAAAGTGAGGTCCTTTGCATTTTCAGGCTTTCCCTGGCTACCCTATTTAAAATTGCAGCTCTTCTTAGCCCAACAAACTCTACTCCCCTTTCCCATGTAGTATTTATCACCATCTAACATATTATATCTTTTACTTCTTTTCTTGCATATTCTCTGTTTCCCATATTACCATGAAAGGTGCGTGTGAGCAGATATTTTTATCAGTTGTATTTGCTGCTACATCCCCCCCACCCCCACTTCTAGAACAATGAGTGGAAATGAATGAACGAGTGAATGGATGAGGAATAAATTTCCAATATTGTCTCAAGTTACATGCCCCCAAACACAGCTCTTACATTAGCAAAATTCTGTTCTTTTGAGTCTACCCAAAGTTTATAAATGTGCCACATATTTTTCCACTCCAGCACTTTTTATCACCCCTTCACTAGGTAAGGCTTTCTTATTTTATTTCTCTTAAAATCCTAGCTGTCAAGTGGCATTTTGATCTAAGACAGGAATCAGCTACAAGAGGACTCTGCCACAGCAGTCTAAAGGAAGTGAGTTAACTACCCCACCATCCCGCTCCTTGCTCATCACCACTTTTTTCTCAGGCCCTTGCCACCAACTTGTCTGACTGGAAGCACTTCTCGCCTCTAGCTTGCTGCACCCCCACCTCCCTCAGGCCCCACGAATTTGTGAGGTACCCAGCAATCCTCTGGTTTCACTCTTCTTGCTTCGGCATCTCAGCAAATCACTTGCATTCTCGGCTTAAACTTGCTTTCCTTTCCTACCATTTGCTAAATACCTAAAAACCTCCCTTGGTTCCAGCGAGGCAGCCTTGCGGTGTCACCCACATCCTGCTAGCATTCCCCACGGAGTAAGCCGGATGTCCTGAGCAGGACAGTGGTTATCCTTTAAGAACACGATTAGATGCCACTGCTTCCAAGGAACTATGACAGCAATGGAAGATGGAAATTGATACAGGACTTGGCATGCTTCCTGGCCACAGGACTATTTCTTTAATTTTTATCCCCTAAGTACTGGATTTCCTCTATCATTTGCTGCTACTGCACTCATTTCAAAGGCTTGGGCTGAAACTTTCCAATTACAAGATTAAACAAAATAAATGTTGCTCTCTAAAAAGCACTGCTAATGATTGGTTAAAAAAGACTTAATGAAAAACAATCTCATCTGTAATTTTGATCATACTAAACCACTCATTCTAATAAATTATTGGTTTATTTCATATCAGAAAGTTTTAACGAAGTCACACAAAAATTTATATTTTTCATTGAATATTAGAGTCTTTTCATTTTTTTTTTGATAGCCAATATGATAATGCAGAAAGAAGTGGATAGGAAAAGAAGATGGGAATTTTAGTACAAATTCTATGTGATCTGCAGCCAATCCCTCTCTCACTGAGTTTTCATTTTATCACTGGTTAACATAAGACTACTATTTCAACCCTTTACTCAAAAAAGCATATGTACATGCTCATTCATGAGAAGTTGCTCCATACTCATAAACCACTGCATACATACATGGCTTTATTAACAGTGCAGGAGATATTACTATATCAATGAGTAAACATGTAACATTTTTAGCACATGAGATACTGATGCATAAACGAGGACCTCCTTTCATCCCATTTACTAAGTGAACACACCATTAGCATCAGCATCACCACATCATCACTTATAGCAGGAACTCTACTAGATGCTTTATATATTAATAGATTATCCAATTAATCCTAAAAATAACTATAATAATTAGCTGTTATTTGTCTCATTAATCCCAAAAATAGCCATATAAGTAGGTGTTACTATTTACTGTTTGCATTTAAGAAGGAAAAACTCAGTTGTTTACCCAGATTATTATTAGGTATTGAACTTTCGTTTGTTGGGAGGAAGGAAGGGAGGGAGGGAGGGAGGGAGGGAGGGAGGGAGGGAAAGAAGGAAAGTAGGTGCACCATGCAATATAGTAGCCACTAGTCACATATGACTACTTAAATTTAAACTAATTAAGACTTTTTAAAAATTAAAAATTCAATTCCCTAGAGAACATTATGTTAGTGAAATAAGCCAAGCACAGAAAGACAAATCTCGAACGTTCTCACTCATATGTGATCTCATTGATCTCATGGACACAGACAGTAGAATGACAGTCACCAGAGGCTAGGAAGGGTAGTGGGGAGGGAGGGACAAAGTGGATATGGTTAATGGGCGCAAAAATATAATTGATAGTTAGATAGAATGAACATTTGGTAGCACAACAAAGTGACTATAATCAACAATAAGTTAGGGCATACTTTAAAATAGCTAAAGAGTTGAATTGGAATGTTCCTAACACAAATGATAAATGCCTGAGGTGATGGACAGGCCAATTACCCTGATTTGATTAATTCACATTGTATGCCTGTATCAAAACATCACCTGTACCCTATAAATATATACAACTGTTACGCACCCATAATAATTAAAAATTTAAAAAATCCAGTTCCTTATTTGCACTATCCTTATTTCAAGTGCTCAACAGGTTACCATATTCGACACTGCATTTCTATTACTGCATATATTTAACAGTTTACTAAGAAGCTCTGGGTGAGACCACAGTCCCTTTAGTGAAGTAGCCTTATATCTGACATGGGTATCAAAAAACTCTTTGCAGAGGCCTGGGGACCATCTCTCACGTTACCCTCAAAAGGTCTATTTCCAAAATATTTCTAAGCTGCTTTTAATATTCCCTTATGGATTTTAACATGTTTATTCTTAGTGCATACCATTAATTTTATTTACTAAGTTTAGCACCTACTAGGAAAAGGAGTGTTTACCATGTATGTGTACATGTACAAGTGTTTACAATAATTAGTTTCAAACATCAAGAACGGCCTTCAATTTGTATGTCTAATGGTTAAGAACACAGTGTAAGTCCTAACTGCAATTTACTAGCTGAGTTAACTTGGACAAGTGATTTGAGCAGTTTTCTCATCTGTGAAATGGAAATAAATAGTAAATACCCCCAATATGAGAGTATCGATTAAACAAGACAATGTTTATATGGTACTAATGTGATATTCAACACGTAATAAGCACACAATTAAGTAAATTGTTATTACAATAATAGTAAAATAAATGCCATTATTATTTGACTTGGACTTTGTAAGGTAGAATTACATTTTCTACATTATACATGCCTGAGGGATTCCCATCTAAGTTAGACAAATTGAGAAGGTATACTCAGTAATGGTACTAATCAATAAACTCTTCTTCTTCTCCCCTTCAAATGTTCACTAAAATGAAGTAATTAATCCAAATCAATAATTAAGAAGAGGTTCTGAATGACAAGTGAAAGCACTAATTGGATTAATACAAATACTCCGGAGGAGGCAAGAGTTGATACGATTTTAAACATGATTCACAGTGCTTAGAAAGATGACAAAAGTACCTAAAGACAGAGACAAATGAGATTTATCCAGCAAAACAACTTGGAGTTGAATATTTATATTAATATCCTTTTTAGTGCTAATGTTTAATCAAACCATCAACATGCTAAAAAAGTTACTTCAAAACAAAAGGCATGATTTTATGGTGCCTTATAAACGCAAAAGGAATTTACAGGCTTTTGTCTAGGAAAGAAGAGAAAATATCATCTGCTTTGTCAAAGATCATACACTGGGGAAAAGAATCCATTTTCAATAAATGGTGCTGGGAAAATTGGATAGCCACATGTAGAAGACGGAAACAGGATCTGCACCTGTCACCTCTCACAAAAATCAACTCATGACAGATAAAAGACTTAAACCTAAGGCATGAAACCATAAGAATTGTAGAAGAAAATGTTGGAAAAACTCTTACAGACATCAGCCTAGACAAAGAATTTATGAAGAAAACCCCAAAAGTAATCACAGCAACAATAAAAATAAGTAAATGGGACCTGATCAAATTAAAAAGCTTCTGCACAGTGAAAGAAACAATCATTAGAGTGGACAACCTACAGAATGGCAAAAAATATTTGCATGCTATACATCCAATAAAGGGCTGATAACTAGAATCTATAAAAAAACTCAGGCAAATCAGCAAGAAAAAGTCAAACAACCCCATTAAAAAGTGAGCAAAGGACATGAACAGAAACTTTTCAAAAGAAGATGGACTAATGGCCAACAAACATGAAATAATGCTCAACATCTCTAATCATCAGGGAATGCAAATCAAAACTACAATGAGATGTCACTTAACTCCAGTGAGAATGATTTTTATCAAAAAGTCACAAAACAACAAATGTTGGCCTGGATGCAGAGAGACAGGAACACTCATACACTGCTGGTGGGACTGCAAACTAGTACAACCTCTATGGAAAGTAGCATGGAGACACCTCAAAGAACTAAAAGTAGAACTACCATTTGATCCAGGAATCCCACTCTGGGTATTTACCCAAAGGAAAAAAAGACATTCTATTAAAAAAGACATCTGCATTCGAATATTTATAGCAGCACAATTCCCAATTGCAAAGATGTAGAAACAACCCAAGTACCCATCAATACATGAGTGGATTAATAAAATATGGTATATGTATACCATGGAGTACTACTCAGCCACAGAAAAAAAATGGTGAACTAATACCTCTTGTATTATCCTGGATGGAGCCGGAGCCCATTCTTCTAAGCAAAGTATCACAAGAATGGTAAAACAAACACATGTACTTACCATTTAACTGGTACTAATCGATCAACACTTATGTACACATATGGAAGTAACATTCACGGGGGATCGGGCAGGTGGGAGTGGGGAGGAGAGGATGGGTAAATTCACACCTAATGGGTGCAATGCACACTGTCTAGGGGATGGGCACACTTGTAGCTTTGACTCCAGCAGTGCAAAGGCAATTTATGTGACCAAAGCTTTTGTACCCCTGTAATATTCTGAAATAAAAAATAAATAAATAAATAAAATAAACATGGGGGGGAAAAAAGGAAAAGAAACTTTGGTTGTACGGACCAGGAGCCTCAGTTTAACGATTGGTTCCTTTCTTAACATTTTCATTTGTGATCACACTAAGTCTCTCAGAAACAGCAAAAACGTAGCTATTTTCCCAAGTGTGGGGGAGACATGGGAGGAGAAAATGTTAAGGGGTGCTTCAAGAAAGACAGAGGCCAGCTCACCTCACACCATAAAATGGCAAGGGAGAAGGAAAGGGACCTCGAGGCAGGGTAAAGGGGGGACCACTGACCACCCTGACAGATGCACTGGTGTGCATTTCAGCAAGGCTGGCACAGGTAATTAGCAACCTAGGACAGAATACTCTCTAGCCCTACCCCCAAACACTTTAGTACCCTATAAACCCACTGGAATTCACTTGAAATCTTAGGGAAAGAAAGAATGCTGAACTGGTCAAGATTAGCTCTCCACCACACTCGCTGAATTACAGAATGTAGATTGTGTGACTCATAACCAACCTGTATTTCTTGAACATCTGGATCTGCAGACCAAGATCCTTATCTACTATATATGTCAGCATGTAGGATTATGATATCATTCGGTGATGTTGGTTTATAAGACTGTGGTTCTCAAACTTGGCTCCATATTGTAGTCACCTGGGGAGCTTAAAAAACTACTGATGTCTGGTTCCAACTCCAGTCATTCTGACTTGGTCAGTGATGCAGCCCTGAGCATTACGAATTAAAGAGACCACCAGATGACCGTAATGTGCAGCCAAGACAGCACCAGTATTCTAAGATAAATTTTATATCTTATTTTTTGCTAAATATGTCCTAAAATCTTGGGGGAAAATGTCATGCATCAACAGCTTGAGATGCAGGAAGTTCTCTGGATACAACTGGTGGCCTTAGGAACAGGTACTTTGTAGGATTTAAGAGCTGGATGAGGCACATCCTCTTCCTGATCACCTCGCCTGTCCATGCTGGGAATTTAGCTCTCTGGTTTTTTGCCTGAAATGCAAATATCAACTATTGCTAAGGGCAGAAAGAGGCAAGACAAGGTTGGCATATCCTCAAGCAATTCCTTTCTTTTCATACCCAGAATGTGTGAACAGAAAAGCCACATTTCTCCCTGGTGACCAAGGAAGCTTAATGTCACCTCAAGTGCAGGAATATTGGTCATAGAAATCTTTGCAAATAAATGTCAGGAGAAGCTTTGGAGCTAAAGTTATTTTATGCCAATTCAATTTCACACAGTCAAGATAGGAATATACTTTCTCTCTAAATGGTAAATACATACAATTGGGACAGTTTCTAAACATGCCGAATTTCAGAATTGAAGTAATTATTCAGGAAGTTTAGGACCTAAATTATTTTACATGATATTGTTTGAACATATTAATTGAAATGCTTCCATGTATTTTCACTCATAGTAATATAAACCTAGAAATAGTATGACAATTAGCAATGATGTTTCTGAATAAAATCTATCTAACCCAGAAAATTGTCCTTGATTTTTAATTCAAAGACTTCCATGAGGAACACAAAATATAATACAATTAGCTTTTGGGCTATGGTAATACCCAGTCACTATCAAAATTGGTGGGTTTTTTTATCATTTCTTTTGCTTGAGCATATTCTGAATTAGAGATTAGTGATGATCTTAAAATGCAGTTAATTGGTAGTTGCAATAGTGTGGATTTCCTTGAACAGAAACGGAAGGCAAATGCTGGGAACACTGTCAAATCAAAATCCCGTGAATCATGGGAACTAGTTGGACTAGATTTACTACTATGTGGTTCTGAATAAAACGAATTTTATCTGAACTTCCAAGATAGATTTTATACAAAGATAATTTCATATCTGTGTTCCAAGGATTAGAGTGCTTTTTAATCACCGCTGTCTCATGGAAAGAAAGCAATGGTTGGGATAGAGGAGAATTCAAAGAAAGCCTGCACTGAGAAATACCATTTTAAAAACACTGATTAAAACAGAATCCAAAACATTGCTTTAAAACTATTTCAATAAATACAAGATACAGAAAATTAGTTCCATTTTCTATCCTCTCTCTCTGAAGAAAAGGCACAATCGATAATTCTCAGACCAGAGGAACATAATGGATAAAAAGGAGAACAGATTGTTTTATTTTCTTCTGCAACACAGTATTTCAGTCTTACAGTCAAAAAGACAGCATCTAGGTGTGGGTGTATAATTGAGTTAATCAGGCCCTCCATGTTGTTATTCCCTTTGATACACATTTAAGTGCAGAAGTAATAAGTAATGTATTCTAGAAGAAAAGTAATTGAAAAAGGTAGAATGGTTAAATACCATTTTCAGTTACTGATGATGAATGTATTGTGGTTTAAAAGCACATCCTGGAGAAGATCAATCTGATGACTCATTTGAAGTATTTCACCTGGATTCAGAGAGTTCCTAAAGATCCTTGTGTTCGAAGTTTGTTCTGCTGTGAATTACAACATTTCCATCAACTGTTAACCCCCCCACCTTATGGCAGAAATGTCTGCATATATAAATACTATGGACAGTACTTGGTTATCAAAGCCAGACAAATTACCACCAATAAAAGGAAAAAAAATGGCAGATACCTTTGCTGCTTCTAGTACCCCTCAGAGATATATATCCTGGCGTGTCTCAGCAGGTGGGACTGGCTTTCAGCTAAAACAGCTCAACAAGAACCAGTGGAAAGACCCGTAAAAGATGCAACCCTTTGGTTCCTCTCCAGTGGAAATATCCATAGCTTATGGCGTTATTCCTCTTACCACCAAGACTCACTTAAAGAAACCCTACCATCTTGTTCTATAAAGTCTGTGTACTATCAAAAGCTGGGCTATCAAAAATACCCAGAGTTTAGGATTATTTATATAGCTAGCTTGTGACCAAAGACTGTACTCCAATGACTAGAATCAGTTATATTTTACATCATTCATATGTAAATAATGAATTTATATCCAACTTTACTAACATCAATATTTAAGATAAGGACTTAACAATTATTAAGTATTATAATTCTATACCATAGCCTCCAGAAACAAAGACAAAACCAAATGCAATTTAATCACTTTGTTTTAAAGAAAGTGTTTTGTTTCTCAAGTTTGTTCATTCAAAGTATTCTGTATAAGAACATAGTGGGTTTGGAACATTTTCATCCTATTGAGAACTACATCATAAATTCCTACAATATTTTTTTATTCGATGGTGAACTTTATGTTAGTTGCACTTTGTATTTTTATACTTAGATGGAAGGGATATGGGAGCCCTCTGGTGGCCAATATCAAAGTGCTTATTAGTTCAACCCAAATTCCTCTAGCCTGGGGGCACCAGGAGCAAAGGTGGATGGAAATAATGGAAGTCATCCAAGTTCAGGTAAGTGAGGGTGTAACACACACCACACTCATGTGTCTTCCAGTTTTTAAGGCAATATATTCAGTGGTCATTTCAGGCTCAAGGTAAAACTTTCATATACAAGGGATATCAAAGGAATTGAAATTCAGATATTAAATGGGAGTGATTTTGACAACCAAAGGGAGAAAAATGGAAATCTCATATCAACAGAAATAATTAATATATAATTTTTTGATATTTATCATTACTTACACATAGTTGTTAATATCTTTCACTACACAAATGACATTAAAGAAGAAATCAGAGACTTTAGGAAATAAATTAGCTCCTAAATGATTCCTAACCAAATAATACTAATAATAAACAGATGTGGTTCATTAAATAGCAGCTTGGTGACCTAAAAGAGTTCATGCACTTCTAAAAGTGATTGGTTTTTTGCCAAGGGAGATATTTATTCACTGTAGGATATTAAACTGTGGGAATTTCAAGATGAAACTTAGCAAATTTTTAATATTAATAGATGCTGACATTATGACCACTTTCAAATGCAAGTTTCCCTTTATCATCCATCCAGCAATGGATTTATACCTAATTATGTGCATAAACAGATCAGTACACTTCCTCATACAATGCAAAAAGATAGAGATGTGTAGGATGGAATGTTTAGGATATAGGTTATTTTGCCCCTAATTTTAGAATGTTTCCTCATTTATATATCATCACATGAAAACACAGAACATGTGCTAAACATTAGAAATGTTCTAAATCTCACAATACAAAGCAATAATTAATAATGCAGAAGGAATTAAAATGTATGATTAAATTCATATTGGATAAATGAATACTATATGTGTATATCTATATATGTACTTCATTCCTATTGCAGAAAAATAAAAGTCATTATACATTTTTCATTATTAAGTTGTGCTTTGAGATCAGAGGTATTACATATATGATATTTTCCAAGATCATTTAAGTCTAGAATATTATTGGTCCAAAATAATTACTGCAGATGTGAATAATACATCCTTATTAAGAATTCATTACTTGTAGGTCAATTTCAGAACTTGATTTCACGGGGTCAATGGTTCTTCATTAATTTGAAGTATAATTATGAATGACCGTATTAAAAGCTTTAGACTTACAAGTAGAAGGGAATTATAAAGGCAGAGGAATTCCAGCCATACTCCAAATGCTAATTTTGATTAATGAAAATAATTTTGAGTATATGATTTCTCTTTTAAAATTTTAACATTATTTTAATGACATAAGAGTTTTTTGATATTTTATCTCATCATCATCATTATTCTGGTACCTGGTAATAATATTCTTAAATTTTAATGTGCACAAGAATCACTTAGGAGGCATATTGGGTCCCTAAGCTCCCTACTCAGAAATTCTGATTTAGTAAGTTTTGCTGTGTTTTCTACCTTATGCCACAAGCAGTAGTATACCCACCCAGACTCATCAGTGTCATCTTCACGGTATATCTCACATTTGTTACACTCGGGAGGCATCTGTTATATACTGTGAAGGCAACTCTTTTTCATCTTTATACCCTCAATATCCCTCTGTACACTCCCTGTAATCTCATAAATATTCACTAAATGTTTGTTAAATGAAAGAATGCAAGATCTTGGTGAAGGAAGAACTCCCAGACAAAACGAATTCACCAGCACAAACAAAAGTATTTCCTGCCACACAAATGGGCAGGACACCAAACCACTGCTATGTCCTGGTGCAGGAAACACCCAGGCAATCTTTATAATTTATTCTGTTATAATATATTCTGAATCCCAGCTTCAGAGAATGAGGCACAGATGCGGGACCTGGGGGAGGCTTTGGCATGCTGATCAACTTACGGGAAGGTAACCATAGATGAGCAGCCATGTCTACAGCATTCAGAGCAGAGAAGAGGTCCTCCAGTTAAAGGCTGACTTTCCCTGCAGTGCTCTGGCTCTCGAAACAAAGGGTCATACATCCCGCTGGAATGGTCCTCATGCTCAGTCACAACCTGTGAATAATGGTTCCGCAGTCCTAGACCTTGGATGAGGTTTTCATATGTGATCTATATCCAATGAGGATGAAAAGCCTCATGTTCACTGATTCTCATGGAACATGAACCTCATAAGGGAGTAGACCTAAACCCCCATTTCCAAATTTGAAATTTGTCATGCAGAAAATGAAAATTCTTAAGTGGAGGTAATTCTTAAGGAGAAAAGGAGACAGAAATTTCTCGAATGCTAAGTGGCCTGGGGAGGAGCAAGAGTGGACCCAGAATGGGAGTAAGCAAGAAGTGAGAAGGAAGCACAGACTCAGCCAGCAACGGCAGAGTGCAAGGAACCAGCAGAAGATCAGATCAGATCATCAAACACAATGGCACGTGGAAGAGGGGTATCCCTTTGAGCTTGGAGGCAAAATGACTTAAATAAGAATGGACAAACTGAGAAGAGTGGAATTATAAGGAAACTTAAAATCCAAAGGAATAAGTGCTACTATTAGTCAGAAAGGGTATTATTTCAAGAAAACTCCCTTTGGCATTTTTATCAGTGCTCCTTAATAAAAACAGTCCACAAAGAAAGAAACACAAGGAGTACTATATCAGTTCCTCAGGCATGAACATAATTTCAAATTAGAATGACAACATTCAAATTAATCTGCAAACTGAGAAAGGAATTGTCCCAGAGAAGGAATTCTCCTTCCTTTAGCAAATGCCATCAAGGTTATCTCAGAGTTCTGTAGATCAGAAGTCTGGGCACAGCTTAGCTGGGTTCTCTGCTCAGTAGGCTGACACCAAGGCATATGCTGGCTGCATTCTCATCCGGGGGCTCAAACGGAAGGCTCCACCTCCCAGAAATCATAGGTTGTTTCTGGAATTCATTTCCTTATAGCTGTAGGATTTATGGAAACTTGCTTCTTCGAAGCCAGAAAAAGAGGGAGAGGGTTTCTGATGCTTTGAATCTCTAACTCAGGAAAGGCCTGGATTTCCTTTAACACATTGACTGCCATACTAGGAAAAAAAAAAGTTTTCCTTGGGGCCACGGTGTTTTATTACAAAAATAGAATAAAAACTTCAAAAACAAAACAATCTTTTCTAATTTAATGAAAAATTTGTTACTTTTTATTGTTTTCTGTGCCTGAGTTATATGCAATTAAATCGTCAATATTAATTGTAACAATAAGAATATCAACAAGATCTTCAAGAATCAACTGCAGGGTTTTGTCCAGGGCGCCACCCATCAAGTAACATGTATGCTACAGCATGGCAGCATGAGTTGCCTACACACCATGCAGCTCCCAAGGTAAAGAGATGTGTGAGTTACACATCCTTCACGAGGTCCCAGGCTCAAAACTAGTGTGAGTTAAATACAACTCACATGGCAGTTAACGTGTTAAAGGGCACAGCTGATTAGGTCAGCCCTACCCAGTATAACGCCCCTTTTGATTAGCTCAAAGACAGCTGGCTAGGGACTTAACACATCTGCAAATTCCCTTTGCCTTTGCATATAAGTTAGCAAAATCAGTGGAGGGACATCCCATCAATTTTTGTCATATTCTACTGGTTAAAGGTAAGTCCCAGGTTCTACTCAAGAGCATGACTCACAGGGTGTTCCTTGGGGGGTGAGGGGTGTGCCATAGTACTTTACATTTAAATTCTATTTCTCTAAGAGTTCTCATTTATAATGCCTAAATAGGTGGATCCATACTTTCTTCAAATTAAAATCATTTCTCATTCTACTCCTGGAGTTTTTTTTAATCAAAATGGAATATAAAAGAATAATTATTCTAAGAAAAAGCCAATAAATAAGTGAGGAAAAATGAGAAATCAGATTTCTTTTTCCTTGTCATTTTTTTCAAGACAGATTCTTGCTCTGACACCCAGGCTGGAGTGCTGTGGCCTAATCACAGCTCACTGCAACCTCAAACTCCCGGGCTCAAGTGATCCTCCCACCTTAGTCTCCCAAAGTCCTGGGATTACAGGAGTGAGCCACCCCGCCCAGCCAGATTTCTTTTTTCTAGTACCTTTTGTTCTTCCAAGGTCACTGCATAATCTATGTCTAGGAAGGCACATTGTTAAAGTAAATTAAATGAATTACTACAGTAACCAATCACAGTTATAAAACATTGGTGATTTGAATTCTGAGGTGAAGTTAACAACAGGAAACTTGAGAAGGGTGTTTTTCAGAGATTAGACTAAGAAGCTTCAGTTGATAGGTTAAAACTTTAAAGGAACTACAGGAAGGCATTTCTATTCACTCGAATCACACACTGAAGATGACTGGCTTCCTACGTTGCTAAATTCAATTTTTCTCCATTCATCCTTGCCTATGGAAGTCAACAGGATCAGTATCAAACCTGCAATTAGGTCCATGTACAAACCTTGCCATCCAATCATAATAGCAATAATAGCCAATGATAATTTAGAACAAGGACATAATATTAATTTATGTTTGTGAACAAAGTTAAAATGAGAGATGAGTGTTTGAATGTGATTTTCAGACTTGCTTAATACTAGTGCAAGAACAGACAGATTTATAAGATACAAAAGCTTTAGTTTTATGGTCTTCTTTTTTTTGTCTGTGATTTATGTTTGCTTCCTTAGCCAATGTTTTCTATTACCTACTAATATGAGCCAGTTTCACATTGAGAAAGAAGAGTTTTTAAAAATCCTTAAAATACAGTTTACTAAAATAAATTTGATAAAGGGAGTATCTCAAAGTGTTGAACTATTGAAAACATCAAAGAATTAAAAATAGAATACTCATCTGATTTCTGGATGAAGACCTTAACAATGAAAGAAATCACAAAGGAAAGAATCAACTGATTTGACTACAGAGAAGTTTAAAACTTCTAACATTTCAGAACAAAACAGTGTAAATTTTATTTCAAAAAATATAACCAAGTAGGAATAGCCATAATATACTAAAACTTAATGAATGTTTATAAGGGAAAAAATTCTCTAAACTCCAGTGAACAAACTTAGCAAAGATTCAAACATGATAATATTCAGTTTCAGTGATAATGTGATTAGATGGAAGCTCTCACACATTGCTGGCAGGAAAGTGAATTGGAACAGTATTCTTATAAAGCAGTTTGGCAAATACATGAGATGTAAGATGTTCCATACCTATCCATTCAATAATTCCTCTTCTATTATTAATCTGTCCTAGGGAAAAGTTCAGAAATGTAGACAAAGATTTTTATGCAGAGATGCTCATCATTGCAGTTCTTAACGGTGGTAAATTGGAAAGAAACTATTAATAAATGTACAACTTCTGATGAGTCAATCACATTAATAAAAGTGTATAAAATATGTAAAGCCCTGGCAAAGTGTTAGGTATTGGGGTAATGAATAAAACAGACAAAGTTCTTGCCCTTTTGGAGCTTATATGCTAATGGAGGAGACAGCCAAGAGACATAAATAAATAATTACAGACGGTCAGAGATGCTACAAAGAAAAAAAACTGGATAGTGAGACAGAGTGACTGGGAGAGGCCACCTGTGAGTCAGTGAGCAGGTGAGGTCTCTCTTCAGAGGTGACTGATGGACTAAGGCTTGAAATATGTCAGTTGTGTGACCAGCTGGAGGAACAGTGTTCCAGATGAAAGAAAATAAAAGCATAAAAATCAATATACAAGGGCGAACTTGGTGTATTAAAAACTACATTTCCTATACTCCCTTGCAAGCAATGCCCCACACATGACCTAAGTTTGACAAAACATATTCAGAAAGAGAACAAGATCAATGTGAAGTTATTTCCAAAAGCTCCATCTTAAAATTTCTTCCTTCAGGCATGCCAACGGCTCTGTGAGCTTGCTATATCTGTTCTGCCTTAAAACACCAGCTAGAGTTAATTGCAGAAATGATGAATGATGCTGTAGCTAACATCAGCTATATAAAAATGTATATAAAGATGACTAGTAAGACCTACGTAAAAGAACTAATGGTTTCCAAAGGTAGATGAAACTGTGGTTGCTTTCCTGCATCACATTATTGTGTATTTTTAAAATACTGAATGAGTTTTATATTTTTTATCATTAGGAAAGGTAAAAAAAAGCACTCTAGAAATAGATATTATATGAAATGGGATGATAAGTAAGAAAAAATCATATACTTATTCAGTATAATCATAAAAATAAAATCATCTATTTGTAAATAAATAAGTAAACTATTAGTTCAAGTACTTTCTGGGTATCCACTCTACCAAGCACTGTTCTTGGTGTTGAGGTTAAAGCAGAGAACAAAATAGGCTATCCTCCATCCTTTATGGAACTTTTGGTGAAAAAAATCAGAAAACAAATAGTTTCAATTTTACAACAGATTAATGAGAAACCAATACCTTTCTGAAGATCTCACGAGGTTGCAAGGAAAGAGTTTATTCTATATATTATGTGGGAAGACTATACTGAGGCATGGAGATGGACTCTTCTTTAACTATATCCCTTCCTTCTCCCAAATGTCCTCTCGAGACCAGCAACCAGGCTTTCTTTATTTCTTCTTCCTCCAGCCAGCTGTCTCCTCCTTTTCCCAGATCTTCCTTGATGTCTTTAGATCTCCTTTCCTCATGCAGGAAAGCTTAGCTCTTCCAATTACATCTTCAAACCTATCATCTCTACTGAATAAGCAAATGACTCTTCTTAAAATACACAATCCTTGGAAATTAGAAGTACATTATTTTTTCATGTCACACTGGGTAATCAGTGCAGAATCAAGAGATCTCAGGAGACAAGAATCCGACATGTCACACAAGTCAAAGGAAATAAAAAATAAAATGCAAGTCACAGGAAGAAAGAAAAAAGGAGGTCTTTAAGCTGAACCAAATTTTTCTCAGTTAGAAAGTCTCTAACTTTCACTGATCAGGAACCACTCTTGGTTTGGCAATGTTCTGGAGCCTGCAGGTAGAGAGTGGGTAGAGGGCAGGCAAGGACACAGCCTGGCTCTGCCTGTCTGACCATGCCCTGCTGGCCCATTCACACACCTGCTACTTCACTCTGAATATCTGGCACATCTTCCAAGTATTCCAATATCTTGCTACATGTGGTCTTTCACAGTTGCTATGAAAAAAATAACTCTCATCAAAACTCCATTGTTATTCTGATATATATGACTCTAGAAATTTATCCCAGAATGAACAAAATAAAGAAATTATGGCATTGTAGTTCACATATTTTAGTTTTGTCTTGAACAATCAAACACGTTTAACATTTTTTCTATCTTCAATGTCACAGATGCTATATAAATGTAGAAAGATATGCCTCCTGGTATTTTGTCCTAAATCAAACCAAGGTCTAAAATTCAACACATCAGGAATGTCTTGTTTAGCTCAGCAGTGCATTACCACATTTTGGGACATCTGAAGTATTCTCAAATGTCCTTAGGTTAGTTCCACATTGAGCACATTGCAGTAGGCTCATCATCAAAAGAATAATCACTTGGTAGGAAAACCTATCCTTTCAGAAGTAGCTGAGTCTCTTGCTAATAGATCTCTTTCTCATGTCACTACTGCACTGTCACCCTGGGGCTGATGTGTAGCCAGAAAAGGGAACTCAGATGCTGGTGCTCTGTTCCCAAAGCAACTTTCAAATCTACCAGCCTAGTCCCATCCCAGCAAGTTCAGTTTCTTTTCTATTGCCAGTTACATAGTTTCTGAAGAACTGGAAAGCTGCCACCCAAGGTTGCCTGTGTCCTTTTATTCAGTGGCTGGCTCTAGCAGTGGCATAACTGCTCATGGGCGTGTTAGTAAGCAGGAAGAGGTTGGGAAAGTCAGATATTGATGGTTCGTCAGACCAAGAGAAAGTCTTGAGCTTGTTAGCTAGCAAGGAGGGTAAAAACCTCAGACCTTTTGCAGTTCTTGACACTGCTGTTTTGTCACTAATATATTCCCAGCACGAAATACAGTGCCTAACATATATTAACGCATTCAGTAAATAATGAATAAAATAATGAGTGTTTTATTCATTATTACTCCCCTAAACCCTCCAGGCAGAGTTAGCCACAACCTATTTGGGGTATCCAGGGCAAACAGAACACCTTTCTCTAAAATATTTTATCACATTCTGCTCTACATATTTATTTGCTTATTTATATCTTCTGCTAGACTATGAGTTCTTCAAGGACATGCACAACTAGAACATAGTAGGCACTTAAGAAGTGTTAATGAAATTGGTAAAAATGCCATTTACGTGCACACGTCTACTATAAGAATCTTTGTGTTCTTGATCGTCAAAGCCAAATGACTTGGAAAGAAGCACAAACTTCCTTTGAGACAACTGTGCCAACAGTCCATCTAACAGTAGAGAAATCTCATTCAAATACATGTTCTTTGTGTAAATGCACTCACTGTTAATTTTGGCCTTTTGTGAAGGTCTCAGCTTTAAATGTTTATAATAAATAAGTAGGCATGCTTGAAAGTTGGTAACAGCTTAAAGCACAGCATGGACAGCCCAAATGCCTCAGTATTAAACACTTCACAGAGAGATGACCTGCTGAACATTCTATTTTGCCCTTACCTTCTTCCACTTAGGTAGAATTATCCCTAATTGTACAAAAAGGCTATGTGATGTTGTTTTTGCTTTGACATTATGCGAAGATGTCATTTTCTCCAAGTATAGCGCAATGCACATTAGAGGAATTTGCCAGGTATATTTTCCCCTTAAAACATAGACAAGACAGAGGAAGCAGCTACCAAAGCAGGTTAAAGCAATGAGTCAGCCAGCCAGCTATCATTTGCATGTACCATTTTAGCTTCTTTAAATTATCTTCCTGCAAAATAGGTACAAAAGGCTTCTGGCTAAGGTGGGATGCTCTTGCAATGTTTTAGACTTTATTAATGCCTTCCTGTCACATAAAATATATGTAAAGAATGTGTGTTTAGACTCATGTACCTAAAATGAATTATTAAAATGTTGATAATAAACATTAGTGACGTAAGGATAATAGCATTTTCATATTCTTGATGAATTATATGACATAGATATTTAAGGAACTGCACAGAATATTTGCTTTATTAATGAATGACATTCTACTTGGCTATAAAGTTACAATCTACTGTTATGATCATCTTATTTAATCTTCTGATCAAACCTGAGAATCGGTGTAAAATAGTAGTTAAGAGCTTGAGCTTGGGAATCAGATTGTCGTTTTCAAACCCCTCACTGGACTGTGCCTCCATGAGAGGGCACGATTCCTTTCCATGTACTTCGTGTCTCTAATAGCACACGTCAAGCACTGAAAGGATGACTGCTTTTATAATAAAGACAGATCTTTTAATTTTTTTAAAGAAATGGATCTATCCTAACCATAGCACTCTTGACAGTCCTCCTGGGAATATATCTTTATGAAGCAAGATAATTATTTTTAATAATTATTCCAACATTTAGCAAATATATATTTTCTTTTATGGTCTATTTTTTTAAATTGACTTTATCTTTTAAAGAGTGAAGGGCATGCTTATATTTCAGCCACAACCTGAATTTCCCATGTAATCCTTGCTTTTACCAGGTCACATTAGCCTAAGACAACCATCAAGGTTAGAGTAATAATTTTAGGGTTTCCGGACTGCCAGAACTGAATTCTGCCCTCTTCCCAGTGGCCGGCTGTCCTGGTACAGCCCTGGCGTACATGGCTGCTGTTTGTCTCTTGCTTGCTCGGAAGCCCGGAGTCCGCTCTGTCATCTTTAACAGCAAAGGGGTACAGCCTCGGCTGTGCTATTCAACACTTCCCAGGGTTCAGCTGTTGAAGCTAAAGCAGGACCACCCCCTCGCAGGGACTAAGGCCCCATAAAAGAAACCAGTTCTTTCAGTTCTTAGTGGTTCCTCATTTTTTGAGAAATGTGGGATGTACTCCCCTCAGGGGGAGTGTTGGAGGTCATTTCAGGGCTGCCCATCAGTGTGACTTTTAAAGGCATAATCTCTACTAACCATGGGTCCAGCCCAAGTGGCCGACCCACCTGGGGGCCCGTCCTTGATCCAGCCCCCAGGGTAGGGGTGTGGTATGTTTTCCCTCCTTATTTCAGAATAGAGTTTCCCATTCCCTGAGCTTGACTCTCAGCTCAAATTCTTGTCACCATTTCTTCCACAGGTCCAGCAGCCCTTCTGTGGAGAAGACACCTTGTGAACCCCCACGATTATATATCCCAGAATATCTGAGAAGAGCCTCAACCCCTGACCCCGACTACAAATAGCCTGAGGAATAGCAGGCTCACATACATTAAAAAAAATACACATGACTAACTGCACAACTACATTTCTTTAGGTGCTCTGGATCCTATTGCCTGAATCCTAATTTTTCCCTCCCTAAATTTCACAGTATAGAAAGACCCAGAGGACTTTAAAATTGATTACCCCATATTTCTTTTACCAAATATGACATCTGGCTGGTAGAAAATAGCACTTGCTTCAAATTTTGTGCCAGTTTGAACAAACCACTATCAGATTAATGCCATTTTATTGGGTACACATAAAATAAGCTCCCAGAAGCACTGCATTTGAATTAGAGGGAGGAAATTGTCAGAGGGCACAATCTGTAGACAGAGAGACATAACGGAAAAAGACTAAGGAACAATCCAATTCATCTTGCCTCATTCTCTCTTCTCGCCAAGGGAATGGCTGATGTAGAAAAAGAAACATCCCAAATCATTTTTTTCCTTTCTATTGTAAACATTAATAGTCTGGAATCAGGCACACGAGAATTTAGGAGAAAAGAGCCTCTGACATTTTTACTAGTAACGTTTCCTTTGCATTGTTTGCATAATGTATAATTATTGTAAAGCAAAGATTTTGATTTATTCATATTTGTATCTCTCATAATTACCAACACAAGGCATTAAATATTAAAAGTTACTGATAAAAATTATTTAACTAGTATTGTATGAACCAGCCTATCTGTACCCAAGTAACCAGAGCAGCCATATAAGTAGCAGTTTTTGAGAATGAATACGTAGGCAGGAGAAGACATTTTATTTAGAACAATGTTTTGGATACCTAAGAAGCCATTCTGAATGTTTCAAACGGAAAAGGAAAGACTGGTGTATGCCAGGTACTCTGTAAATGCTTGTTGAATAAATGAAGAACTGAATAAAGGAATAGGCACCAAGACAATGATTACTTTTGAAGGCAGAAAGTAGGGTTAAATTTGGGATGGGACACATGGCTGCTGGCATGGCCACAGACTTCAATTTCCTGGCCTGAGTAGTGAGTATAAGAATTTATCCTTCTGATAACTCATTATACCATACATACTTTTGTGTGGTTTTCTTAATTTGAGTTTGATTTAATAAAATAAATTTTTTAATTGGAGAATAAAAAATACTAACTTACATGAAAATTAAAGACTGTTAACAGCTTAAAGTGTTTCTCTTACTCACAGAAGGGTTAATCTGTCAAAGAGAATTACTTTAAAAAAATAAAGTGTATACTTATGTTTATGACATCCATTCAATCCCTGAATTAGGGTGTCTCCTTGGGAGCCAAAGCACATCCTCACTCTTTGTTCTGTCTGCATCCCATTTTCTTCCACTAATGGAGCTAAGTCAAGTAGCCCTTTCTGGTCAGGCAGGTCACTGAAGACCTTGAGGGGAGAGAGATATATGCAGAGCAAGCAGAATGTAACAGGCTTACATTTGACCCTCTGGTCCTCAATTTCCCCATTTTCATGATAAGAGATTTCCAAAAATTACATCCTTTGCTGGTTAGACAGCATATGCCCCACCAGCCACAGCTTTGCTCACCACCGGTCCAAAAGATTATCCATTAGGACAGAGCTTGGAGAAATCTTGACCTCACAGAAACAAAACAATGAACATATTTTGTGGGAACAACTGACCTCACTGGAGGAGAGAGGCTAAAGTCATACAGTACTTACAGATCTTCCAATCAGAAACTGTAAGTGGTGAGGGAATTTAAGGGCTATTGAGGACATTATGGTCCACACTCTGCAACACTGTGGTTTTCTTGCTGGTGAAGATCTAAGAATCATCCTTCTTTTCACAAAATTTTATCTTGGGTTACTGCAATCAATGTATTTCAAGTGAGGGTGTCTGTGTCAGACAGCTGAACTCTCAAAGGGAAAGCTCTTCCTTGGTTCTGCCTAGAAACTGTATCCCTAGAAGAGTGACAGGGCACCTCACACTGGGACTGCTGCGTCCCAGCAGATAAGCTAGCAAAGCCAGGCTGGTACATTCACAGCAGAGGACAGGACAGTCTGACAGCTCTGGTACCACAGTGAGTGTTCTGTAGAGGAGTGTGATTCACGCAACCCCAGAAGGCTGGGCTACCGCAGAAAGACCAGGAAGTGCAGAAGGACTTCCTACCCTCTCCTCGCCTCACCCTTCCTTTCCTCCAGAAAAGTAACCAGATCTAGGCTACTCGAACTCTTCCTAGAGCAGATCCCAGAACGGACAATACGGGCCAGGGAAAACAGGCCTAAGACATCAACCCAAACAGAAGGAGTCAAAAGGGGAACCACCAGTCAAACAAAACTCTACCCACTGTGAAACAGAGCAGGAGACATACCACAATAATCATAATAACGACAACTAAGATATATATATATTCCTTTACTGTTTAAAAATAATTTTTCATTGTTTTATCTACTGTCCAAAGGAAGCAGAAAGAAGTTAGATAAATTGTGAGTAACTTCAGCTAGGTAATGAAGGTGGGGTAGGACTCCAAGTTTAATTTGCTTTTATCCTCAAAGGGTGCAAAGACACTTCCTGACGGGATATTGGAGTCAACTCTGATCCCTCTGCTAGACACAAGTTCATAGAGGACTTACACATGAGTCCAAGTAGTTTTAATTATTATTTATTTGGGAAAATATCAGTTCAAAGGCTGTAAAATGCTGTTCCCCATTAGGATGCCCTTCTACATACACGATTGATTTACATAAAAGTGCAGAAGTAATGTAATTGAGTGGTTATTAACCAACCCGACATTGGAGAAAGGGGTGGTTCTCTTTAGCAATGGGTAAATCTGCTCAAGTTCTCCCTACTTCTAGGAGATTCAGGAGGATTAATTAGTAAATGATTTTTAAATTCTATGTAATTTAAAAGAATAATAATCTCACAAGAATTTTGTGGCAGTTGGTTAATATTCAGAAGGAACATTTAGCTCCTTAGAAGAAAGGATTCACACAAATATAATAATATAGCATCATGAACCTCATTGACAAAGAGCAACATGACATTTTTAACTCTGCAATGCTTTAATTATATCCTTAAAAATGAAACTTTCATTTCCAATATCGGTCAGCAGGAATTTCACTACATTAAACTCAGTGTTATAAATGGGAATTCAATGGACTTCATTCATAACTATTCAAGAAAACAATTTATAAAGAGATACTTCATGATCCATATTATCGAACTTTGTGCTGTTTAGTTGAACAAGGTAATGATCAAATATTATTCTATGATGAATTAAATAAAGGATATTTTGGATTTACTGGCTTTATCCTTAGGTGTTATCCTGGGAGACCACAGAAAATGCAAGATAATAGTGGGCCAGTTTGGGTGAGATGAACCGGTGCTGGGAGATAAGCCTGGAGCCTCCAGGGCAGCAGGAGATGGTATCAGAGCAAGGGAGCAGGAGGGTGCCAAGGTCAGCCAGCGGCCAAGCAGGAAAGCCAAACTGAGGGGAAGGAGGTTTACGTGCCAACGGAGGGAAACTTGGGGATGTGTTTCATCTCAGGGGCAGATGAGGAGACACGGGCGTCCAAGCCCTGAACTACCTCCCACTTCTTTTCTCTCTTTTCCCCAATGATTGTTATGCAAAATTTCAACTACAAAAATCTTTTTCCTTTTTTAAGTCAGAGTCTTCCATTAGTGATTCCTATGGGGATAGCTGATTACAAATAGAAAAATCAGTTGCCAAAGTCTGTTCGTTTCTATGTGTCTCACACTAAGGGGACAGGGAAAACATGAGAAATTTATTTGCCCAAGTCAGAAGCGGCAACTCCAGATCATTTCTCCTGTTCTCTTTGATCTAGTTCCAAAATTGAGTCAGGGCATTTTATAGTGAAAATCAGATCGTGGAGGGGAGGGGGAATGAACATAAAGAAAAGAATATTTGAGTGCCAGGAAACAATCTTCTTTCTCCAGATAAAACCACAAAAATCTGTACTGCCTTCT
The DNA here is from genome assembly GCA_023783475.1 of Daubentonia madagascariensis. NCBI lineage: Eukaryota > Metazoa > Chordata > Mammalia > Primates > Daubentoniidae > Daubentonia > Daubentonia madagascariensis. Next base: position 32,037,642 of record JAKFHU010002140.1, on the reverse strand, counting down.
ACTGCAAAGCAATCTATGCTGCTGGTACAATGTATTTTGCATCTGTGTAATTGCAAATGTGAAGACATGAGGCAGGGGTTGACAGAGTCACAAGAGAAGTAGAAACGGAAGCACCAATATCCAGCAATAGCTGGTCTTTAATAAATGTGATAAAGGTTGTATACCATAATAAAAAGATATGGGGTAAATGCAGGAGTCCAAAGCTCTTAGGTTGTTTGTTTGTTTGTTTTTGCAGATAGCCAGGAAGCAACTAGCATGAAATTAAAGCACAGACAATACAAAGCATGACTGTGCTCAAAGAGGACATTGGAGAACTAAGGTGACACCCCCATTTCTGTTGATTCATACTACTAGACTCTAGGAGGCAGGATTGGAGGTTTAATAAACTGACTCATACATCATACCATCAAACGTCATATATCATATAAGTATCTTATACATCTTAACAAATTATTTAGGTCACCTGTATGCTTTTTAAACTGAATGATGATGATGTTTCACTTCTTCTTAACTAATGTATTTGTTTTTGTAAAAACCTAAAGCCTCGATGAACCAAAATCACTTGAATCCCAAATGAATCCCACTATAGATTTCTAGACAGAAACTGACACAAGAATCACCTCTTACCATATGCCCTGGATGAGCAAATCAATTTGTGAAGGTATCTCACAAGTATTAAATTAAATACAAAAGAATGACTGTAATATGTATCTCTATAGAAAAATATGGTGCATATTTCTTCCCTAAGACAAACCATTACTGAAGATTATTTAACAGTCTTGGATGTGCACCCTATTTGAAAGTTAAAAATAAAAAACTTGTTCACATCTGCAAAGGAAATTCAATGACCAGGCATAAAGAAGAGACTTCTCATCAGCCCATGTGGAAAGTCAGGCCAGCCACTGGAATTTCAAAGGAAATGTAAGTTGAAAGTGGAGACAGCTCCCAATGGAAGCCATATGAGGTCTCAGGTAGAGAACTTTTTGGGGGGTACCAAATTGAAAGGAAAAAAAGCGTAACAAAATGTTTAAGTGAAAGGTCAGCTATATTAAATTAGGACATGCAGACCAGGAATACCAAATCATAAAGCTAAACGGAAAACCTTACTGAGTGAAATCCTACCACAGAACCAGATGCTACTATTGGAAAAACATTTTGATCAGAGGTTGGCATCAAAATCCCCCCAATGTCTACTGAAACTGTCAAACTATCAAACTCTGCAAAAGGAACTCAACAGCAGCAAATTTTGTACTTGCCTGAAAGGAAAAACTATCTCAGCTGAATTACTGTACTTAGAAAAGAAGAAACAAATGCTATTTGTCTCAAGAACTCCTCAGCAACAGACTCAATTTCCAGGTAATCTTCCCTGCAGACCACTTATCATCTAGAGGGACTGCCACTAAGGAGAACTCCATGGTCACTCAGGGAGTAGGGACACAGAGCTTCCATCTCAAGAAGACAAGTACCAGGCCACTTGGGACACTGAGCACCTGTGCTCAGGAATTCCCCAGGGCCAACTTAAATTAAAATGCACCAAGTGGAATCAAAGTTTGTCCTTCATTTCCAGCTTCACTTTTTGACTCGTTTGCCCAATTACATAGAACTTCTCAGAGATTCAGTGCCTCCCTGGTTTAAATGTCCTGGTCCAACTCAACAGGAAAAATTGACATTACAATTATACATTTCAGGGAGGGGAGCTAGAGGCTGTGAGGTAAGTAGAAGTGGAAAGACATCTTCTTGTGTCTAAAGCTGGCTCTGTCCCCTACTACCCATGTGCCTGGGACTGGGTTTCCAAAACTTCCTAGGGGTTAGATTCTTGAATTACAATTTAGGGATTCAAAAAGCATTCACTTAAAAGGAATAAGGTGATGAGTTAAATAATCCTTTAACAGTACCTATCATAGTGCCTTGCACATTTGTAGTGGTCAATTAACGTTAGTTATAATAATGAATACAATTATTTAGTTGTCAGGTAAATTTACTTACAGAGCCAAAAAGCTACCTTAGCTGGCCTTACTTATAGCTTCTCCCATCCTGTAAAGCCAAGTCTCCCTCTTTTCCCTCTGACACCAGAACTCCTGGCAGGAAGGCAGGCTGCAGAGCCTCCCACTGTGGGCGTTGCCTTCTCCCACACTCCCAGACAGCCCTGACCCCTGGACCTCTCCTGCACCATGATCTACACCTGATATTACAACTCCCCAGGCTGTCTACAGGCTCCTATTTCGCAGGTCCTGTTTTCTTAATTCCTCCATGTCCACCTCTAAGTTTTCAAGGATGTGGCAGGAAGCTGCCGCAAAAGTATCTTTGCTGGATGAGAGTGAAGGGTATGGGAAAGGATCGTCCTACTTTAGAGTCAGAAAAGGCACAATTCAGTCATGCAAGAATTAATATTCAACATAATGGCCTTTAACATATGTGTGGATTTGTGATTATGACCACCATAATGATAAGAAAGAACAACGGCAAGAAGGAAGTTGAGGACAGTAAGGATAAAAGAATTGCAAGGTTTCAAGGGAAAATCAAGACCATTGATACTGATTATTGATATTTGAAAAGCCAATAAAATGAGAAGAGGAAAGACTTAAAAATAGACTTTACTTTAGGAGTTAAAATAGTACACATTCATGTGTGACCATTATCATCGTGCCAATTATCATGCAAAAGCGAATATGTGTATGTTAAATATTAAATATAAGGAACCAGAATTTCAGGCTAAGAGGACTTTGAGATCATCTAGGTCAAGACGCTCCTTTTACAGACAGGGAGTTTGCAAGGTGAGAAGTTAAAAGGTTTACAGAAACACAGAGCTGTGCTCCAGCAGAGGAAACCCCAGCCCAGGCCTCCTGACTGCCAGCCCAGCCCTGGTCCCCTCTGGACACTAGCCTGCCTGGAAGCTTATCTACCTCTGGAGGAAACTGGATTTGATTAGAGTGTGAAATTCTATACCGAGCACTATCTATTGTTTCACAACAGAAATAGGTTAAATATTAGCAAATCATTCAAGTAGAAATGTTCTGTGAGAAACAGTAACTCTGCAGTAATACAGACTGGAAAATATGTATTTGTGGGGGTGGGCGGGGGTTTCTGTATGTAGGTAAGTTGTGTCATTTGAAGGTGGTGGGAAAATTAAAGAGTATTAAGAAAACCAATATAAGACAAATAAAGCTTTAAAATGCCCCATTATCTTATGAAATATATAATGGAAGATATGAGATATTAATTTTTATCTCAATCTGTCTTCCTTTTCCTGTCTTGAGACAAAGAGAAGCTATGCCAGTCATCTAAACTGTTAAGTTTACCTACCTGAATGAGAAAGTTTATTCCTAACCATGTCTCAGACATGAAATCCCATATACTCCCTAGTAGCTCCACGTAAAGATCCCCTCTTAAGCCTCTTCTACCTTCCCAACCCAAGCCCACTCTTATGTGAGGTAGGCCCCTCATACAGTATGATCTGAGATATACCAAAAATCATTTGCTTCAAAAATCTAGTTACCTCTTTGTGCAAAAAAAAAAAAAAAGTGTCTACCCAGAAGACTCCTATAAAAAGAGAAATACCACTGTTGAGGAGTAGCCCCCATTCATGGATTAAGTCTTGATAGTTAGTGGGGTAAAAAGCTGAACCATGAGAATACGGGATGAGGACAGGTACATTTTCACAAGAGGACTCTAAGATGGGAACAGAAAAGTATGCCTGGGGAGGAGGTGACCATGGGTCTGTCTGTGCCATAGAGACAGAGCAGCATTTGTGTGGTTGCTAGGAAACAAACGTGAGTTAGTTCACAGTCGTGCCAATGGCCAGCTCAGTTCCTACTGTTTCCATCACGTCCAAATATTTCTAAGTAATGGACACTGGATGCTGGGTGTCTTCCCCAGTCATCACTCCTGCTTCTTGTATATTTTGGAGCCCCTTTAAAGTCAGTAGTTGTTCTAAACAATTACTTTGGAATACATAGTTATCTTTACCATAAGAGTTAAAAATAGTTGGCAACTTCCACGCTGTCACTGATCAAATTAAGGACCTGAAGGCCCAACTGAGGAGGATTCAAAAACCTCCCCCCATAGATTAGGAATGTCAGTCACGGGAAGTGGAGAAGCAGAGCGCTTGTGTCGTGCAATCACCATCTCTCTTCACCTGACACATTCCTGCTCTCTGACAGCCTGTATCATGCTTTTGTAATCATGGTGTGTTATGAAACCAATATCAACCTACAAAAACATTTAAAAGTAGAAAGAGCACTTATAATTTCATCAACTTAACACTTCATATTTCACAGAATTTTTCATTTTTGTCTGTATGCATATACATTGTTTTCACATAGTTGGAAATAGAGTGAACATAGTGCTTGTGGCTTTCTAAACTCAATTGTGTATCATTTTTCCATATATTAAATCTTCATACTTGTCATTTTAATGACTATAAATTATCGCATTAGTTAATATGCTGTAATTTATTTTATACTACTGGATAAACAATTTGCCTACAACATTTTGCTATCATAGGCATCCATGTATTAAGAAACTTTACGTGTATAGCATTTTCCTTCTTCTGGATTGCTTCCTTAGTATGAATTTCTGGAAGAGAGGTTACTGGCACTAAGGTTAGGGCATTGTATGTGAGAAAGTGTACATGAAGCATATATAATGATATAAAACATAATATATATTTATGTGTATAGAGCTATGTGTGTATATCTTTGTATAGCTATATATTGTGACTAGAATGTTATATTTGTCTCTTAAATTTTTACCAGAAAATAATTTTAATATCTTTTTAAAGAATCATTTATTAATGAAGGAATCAAAAATAAAATCTGAAGAATAAATGAATGGTCACCAAAACTTCAGTACTATAGTTGATCTAGAACTTGAAGGCAAATTTCATCTGAAATATGAGCTAACTTTGAGATGTTGAGGAAACCACATAACCTCTCTGGGTTTCAATTTGCTTATTTAAAATAAAGCAAAACAAAATAAACAGGAATCTCTATATCCCCTGTTTGCTTTTTTGTTTTCTATTAGTATGCATTATTATTTATGACTACCAAATAAACACATGCTGTATATTATTTCTCACCACAATAAATGGCATATAAATATGTCCCCTCACAATGGCTGAATAGTGGGGTATTTAAGTAAATGATATTGAAAGGACAAACCTAAGTATGTGCTCTTGGGTTAAGTACAAAGAAATATAATTAGTTAAAACGTCTATATAAATCCAGCCTGGCAAATCTTTTAAATGGATCTGAGATTAGAAACTAGCAACAGATGGCAACATACTTTGCACAAAGCCAAGTTTCCTATAACCTTGAAATTCTGAAAGGTCCTCAAGAAGAAAAATCAGATAGGCTCTTAGTCAGGATTGTCCTCAAGACAGATGAAGCTAATGGACTTGTGTCAAAAGATAGAAAATGAGATCGATGTTCTACAGGCTTTGGTCCCCCAGGTGCAAGGACATTTTGTCATCAGGTAGGTCGAATAAATCTTCAGGCGAAGGAGAGGACAGATGTGGAAAATACGTTGGCAGGACGAACAGGTGATGAAGGCACAACTCACATATCACTCAGGAGGAGAGCTGCTGTGCAGCTGAAGCACATCCTGGGCAAAGAGGACCTTGATGTCGATGTTATTACTCCACCCACAGATCAGAATCACTCCAGACCATGCAAGTGAATGCAGAATGTAGCGCTAGTCAGAGACTCTCCAAATTACAGCTAGATAGGAGGAATGAGTTCTAGTGTTCCACAGCACTGTAAGATGACGACAGTTAACAATAATATATTATTAGTACATAGTTTCAACTAGCTAGGAGGAGAATACTGAATGTTCCCAACACAAAAAAGGATAAATGTCCAAGATGATGCATATGCTAATTACCCTGATCTGGTCTCCATACATTACATGTATTGACACATACCACTATTTACCCCATGTATATGTATAATTATTATTTGTACTTTTAAAAATAAAATTAAATTTAAAATTTTTTAAAATATGCTCAAGACACATTTACTGCAATATTGAGAATCATAATAAGACTACATGAAATGAGAGTTATTAAAATTATTTAATAGGAAGTAGCCTTATTTTTTTTTTTCAAAAAGAAAATGACATTATTGGTATCTTCTTAAAAGTGCCCCCAGCCTTCATGAGGTTCTCCATCCTCCAACAAACCTTTGGGACAGGAGGTGAAAGATGAAAGGCAAGAACTCCATTTCTGCTAAGAAAGGAAGCCATACAGGTCTGCTGGCTCTTTTTTAATCAACTACTAGAGGTTTACCTTAGCTCTAAATATCAATTCCTGTAAGTAAAATTTTGAAAACGCTAAGGATGATTTGAAATCCGCTTATTCCGCAAAATCTATAATTTCCACCTCCCCCCTCCACCCATTCAACCATTTATTTATTTACACAAAAAACTTCATAGGCATCTACTATGTGCTTGACAAAGGATTCACTCCCAGAAAACACCTACACGAAGGAATTCTACAAACACACTTGCCCTTAGGCAGCCTGAGTCTTCTCCATTGGAACTGGGAGGAAGAAAGGGAAGGAGGAAGTCTAGGAGTATTACAGAAGCAATGCCAAGAGAAAGAATTCATATTCAGCTTAGGAAATTTAAAAGAGGCTTGTACAGTGAGACAATATGCTTGAGAGCCAGGCCCTGTCAAAAGAGCGAGGACTGTCTAAATCCCTCTGGCGGCTGCCATTAAATCCATCAACAGCGGAGGCTGGTGAATTACAGCCTAGTGTTTACATCATGGAATTCCGAGGAGGACAGGAAGGGGAAAATAAATAAAATCTCATCCTTTCAAGCTCAGAGGAGCTCTGGGAGAAGAAAGGCAAAGGAAGGAAAGAACAGAGAAGCAAAGACAGACAGAGGAGCAGACCCACGGAAGTGAACTGGACCACCCTCTCAGGGCGCGATTCCACACAATAAGGCCCAGTCCTAACCTCCGTTCTGACTCAATAGAAGCTGCCGTAGAAAACCTGAGCAGGAAATTAGCATCCACGGTAAATTACAAAGTGGTCCCAACAAGTGCAATAAAGTGTGTCAGCTCCCTGAACAAAATGGATTTCTGGACTCTAAAAGCAACCTCATTTATTACATTTCCCCCTTCTCAAAAAAACAGCAAAATCACCTTCTAAATGAATAACTATTGGGCACGACCACAAATACAGTCATAGATTTATCTGAAGCATTTAAACTTCCAAAAGAAGGAGCTGCATCTGTTCCAGACACTTCCGTAAGAAAACAATGCTCACCCCGGTGACTCAGAATTTGTCATCTTACAAATCAGTTTGAAATTCAGGGAAATGTTTGAAATCATCAAAGGAATGTGTGGCATAAGAAAATGGCAATGTGTGATGGAGGGAAAGTTGTCAGAATCTGTCTTTTGACATGGGCCCTCTTCCGTAATTTGCCAAATCTTAAATTCCCTTCAAATGTAAAAATCTGAATAAAACTTCACAACTTATACCTGCTAGATAAACTTTCTCATAATGAGAAATCAACAAAGTGGGTCAACTTGGAAGCCATCAGCTTTATAAGGTAAGTTCTGTAGTGACGGGAATGATAAAATGGTGTAGGGAGGCAGGTCCGTAGCGGAGGGCGCTAGAACTTGGCCCTGACAAACTCCACCATCTCATGACCTTGCAGAGGGGAATGTGGCAGCAAAAAAAGACCAATGCATTTTACTCACAATCAGTAATCAGAGACAGAGAAACAGACAGAGTTTCATTAGGACAAAATTACTTACAATAATTTACATAGTTATAGGTGGGAGATACATGAGCACTTACAAATTATGTAGCAGAAAATTCATCAAAATTTTAAAAAATGTACTCCTATAAACTTTTCAGCCAAGTGGTCCACCCAGAAACCAAGAAAAACCTACATATGCAATGCATGGCATACTACTTTTTAAAAATGGAACCAGTACGAAGAAGAAATTTTAGAGGTCCTTTACTAAATGTCAATAAACAGCTTTCATTCTTGCGCAACCCTACGGTTTCCTAGCTAATCAAGAGAACCTGTTATTCAGTGATACTTTTTCTAACAAATGGGAAACTCTGCCTCTTCCCTCCGTAAATCTGTCAGAATAAAATCTGAAGCAATGAGAAAAAAAGAGCCAGAGTTACTACTGCATGTGGCTTGGCCTACATGCATCAGGGTTGGCATATTTTGTCAACACATTTATTTGTAGTTTAGCTTCTTTTCTGTACCCATTTCCAATTTCATGTCCTCTGAAGCTATAACATCCCAAGAATACAAATCCCTCTCATTCTTCAATACCCAGCTACAACGGCACCTCTTGCATGATAATCCCAGGCAGAATTAATGGCTTCTCACTGCATGTGAATAGCACATTACTCACACCTCTGTTTGTAGTATTATTTTAATCAGTCTTGTCTTCACTGGCTTCAGGGTTGGACTGTTCCTTTTTGCTTAAGGGGACTTTGTGCATAGCAGCTACTTATCAAGGGCGTCTTTGTCACCTAGGGCTACTATAACAAAAACACCATAGAAGGGGTGGCTTAAACACCCAACATTTATTTCTCACAGTTCTGGAGGCTGGGAAGTCCAAGAACAAGGTACCAGCAGATTTAGTTCATGGTGAGGGCTCTCTCCCTGGCTTGCAGACAGCAGACTTCTTGCCATACCTTCACATGGGGGAGAGAGGAAGCTTTTCGTGTCCCTTCCTTTTCTTATAAGGACACTAATCCCATCATGGAGCTCCACCCTCATGACCTTATCTAAACCTAATTAGCTTCCAAAGGCCCCGCCTCCAAGTACCATCACATTGGAGGTTAGGGCTTCAACAAAGAATTTTAGGGTGAAACGAACATTCAGTCCATAACAAAGTACTAACTAAGTTGAATGAAAAATACTGTTTACCCTTATTAAATGCTCCCATCACCGCAACTTAATTCATGAGAGAGTTTAAAGTAAAAACACTTTGTTTTCCACTATTCTGAAAGCTAGCAATCATCACACCAAGACCTTTAGTCCACCTCTCGGTGGTTTCTATTTTTTCACCAATGAGTCAGACAAACTAAATGCTCTTTTATCAGTGTGCATCAATATTTCAGTGTCCTTTGATATCAATGACCTCATCCCTAGTGGGGACATTCGGGTTATTTTCCTCTAGTGTGAAAAATATAAAAAAGTTCCCTAACTCACTTCTTTCATAATGGATCTTACCAAATGTATTCAAAAGCATGCTGCCCTAACATTATTTACAATCACACTTCTGAAAACTAATTTTTCTGCTACAGATGCTATGCAATATTTTTCTAACCCTGAGTCTGATATATATTCAACTGTGTCAGCTGGTCTTTCCAAATCACATACCAAAGCAATGAAGGGGAACTAAAATATATTGAGCACCTCCTATAAGCCATGTGTTAATAGATGAGGAAAGGTTCCATAAAAATTTAATGGGTGTGCTGGGGGGAAAAACTGTCATTTCAAAGCTGTAAACTGTTTATGTCTCAAAGGAAGTAGAATTTGATCCCTGCTTTGGAACATGATTTTTGTTTGCTTGTTGTTTCAAAACCACCTGGATCAGCCATCCATTCTGCTATCTGTGTGTTCATCCATCTATCCACCTTTTATTTTATTTGTGTTTTTAGAATATACTGGAATGTCAGGGCTGTTATGAAATAAAATTTGATTTGTGTATAATTTTACTAACCTTTCTTTTAATTGCTGGATCTTTAACTTGACATGACAAATGTTGTCTTATGGCACATTTTAAAACAGAGGGGTAGCAATATAACCATTCATTATGGCTTCTATACTTAAAAATATAGTTTAGAGATATATCAAATTTCCACATTTGGCAATATTAGCATTAGGGGATTTTTCTTACAGAAAAGATGAAATAACCACACCTCCCAGTTTCTTTATTGTGCCGTGTATTGTCTCCTACTAGAAAACAGCCATTGGCTCCTACAGCTGGGCCACTGCAGTGGGATTCAGACAAAATGGTTCCCTGAAAATACCAAAAGCCATAAAGAAATTGTCACAAATGAAAGGAAAGGAATATAACTCACTTGCTTTGAGAACTAAGAACCTGATATTGGAATGGCTTTAATCTCATTTAATCTTCAATGAGTCTCTAATCTCATTGATTATTCACACACACACACACACACACACACACACAAATACAAAATTCTGTGAGGAGGATATACTATTATTGCTGTTGTCAGAACATAATCACGCAAATCTCCAAAGGCAGTAGTGGGAATTCCATGAGTAATATATAGGGTACTTAGCACACTGCATGAGCACATGGCACGTGCTCAGTAAACAGCACTTTCTATCAAAATGTCCTGTTCTTCAGTTTAGACAAGGAAACTGAGACTCTGGCAGGTTAAGTAGCTTTACTCCCTAACGCTGCTCCCAAAAGGTAGGTAGGGTTATCAGTCAGTTTAGGTCTTCCTGTGAAGACCTGGCTACAAAGCCTGTGACCAGGAAACGTTTCCAGTGTCAATTCCTGAAAGCATTACAATTCTACTCCCTTCAACACAATGAACATGGGAAAACTAAGTAGGCACATGCCCTTAATCCACTTAAAAGTAAAGGAATAAACTCTGAACTGCCACCTACTCTTCTATGCTAAGATACAGAGTTGGTGAAATGTCTATGTCAAGCTAAAAAATAGACCCCTTTTTAAAAATGGCTGTAAAGAATAGCCAGATTGCTCTGAAAAGGCCATGCCTTTAATACAGAAAGTAATTGCTCATTTGACTCCAACTTCATTTGGAATTGTATACTCCCCCAAGTGTCAACGCTAGGGCTGGCTCCTTGGTTAGAAAAGCATGGCCTGTGTAATCTAAACATCTTTCAGGAAATCCCAGTATTTCCAAGCCCCAATCACTGCCATCTCCTCTGTCCCTCCTTGTCAAAAGGGAGGCCCATGTGATCTCCTCCTCAGAACCTCAGGATTTTTATTGTCAACCACCTCCTCAGTCTCAACCTTCCTGCACGGCTGTGTGCAGTCACGCCCTCTGTGCCAACTTCACACTGAGCACAAACCTAGTTAACCCTTCACCTGTCTTCCTAGGCACCATTTGAGTTAGGGAGATTAACCCTTCCTTCTGACCTTAATGAACTGTGAGGAAGTAAAACCTACAAGCTGAGACTGGATGTACTTCTACGAGCTCCCCACTTCAGTTCCTTGAAAAATGTCAGTGTGTTGCCAACATGCCTGAGCACGAGAATCAACGGAGACACTGGTTAAATATATACATCTATGGAATGTACTTCTCTAGAAGAGGGGCTTAGGAAGCTGTACTACAGAAAAACACAACAGGTCATTTTTATGATCACCCAAGCTTAGAATACATGGCTTTAGGCCATCAGTGATAATTTTATATATGCCTGAGGTCATTTAACCATACGTCAAATAGATTTATTTAAAAGTTGCTTTTTCCAAATTATAATTGTCAATTTCGACTAAATTTTCACTGCTGCATTTCAACAATTACAACCATATTTTTAAATCATAATTTTCTTTTTTCTAGTGACATTGGTATAAACCTCCAATATAGGCCTTATATTTTAACAAGAGGGTTGGTAATGTGTCAAGTTGGATATTATGTTAGGTCACAGGACAAGGACAAGCTGTTGTCAACAGGCACCATATAATTTCCTGTGTTCCTCAAACATCTTCCAGCAACAGACCTGACATGACTTAAAATTAACTTGAGCAATTTGACAGGATCACAACACCTGCCTTGGAGCTATAACTACACATTTCTCTTGCAAAATCTAATGTGCTCAGGTAATATGCTAAATTGAGTATTTTTACCTAATAAATACATCATAACAAAAAATAAAATAGGTTATCAAAATCAATGTGAGCACCTAGAAGCAATAAAATAAACTCAAAGTTTATGAAGTATTATAAAGAAAATTTTATTATTTTAAAATAGTGACCTTAAGAATGTATTTAGGTAGTTCTTTACATATTTTTAGAATTTTTTTCCCATTTGACTGATGCAATTTAGAAAGCATTAAAAAAAAAAGCTGGCATTGAATATCTACAGTACAATCCTTTTTGTGTGTAAAATTAAACCAAGTCAAATATGGACTGCTGGATGTGTGCTTACATCCCTTATGGTGCTAAACAAGTATGTATTGACTGAATAAATGAATAGTTATATAGCCACAGAGAACAGCAATTAGCATTGATTAAATTACCACTATTTACAACACTAAACATGACATTTAAATAGCATTATAAAGTTTTAAAGGTGCAAGAGGTCTAGACTTTTAAAACACAAAACCCATGCTTCAGATTTGTACTATTTATTATTTTTGCCAATTTCTCAACTAGCCTTTATTTCCCCAGTAACCTTCTGTCCTGTTTTTCTCCAATCCCTTGTTACTCTTTTTTCCTTATTTGTAGCCACATTCTTTCCTTCTGACCTTCTCTTTTAAAGAAATGTGAATAAAAGTAAAATGCATTGGATTTATTTACTCATGTAGTTCAATCAGTTTAGTTACCATTCCTAGTTCTTTTCATTCCTTTGTGCAGATGCATCTTTCCACCTGGTGTCATTTTCCTTATGCCTGCAGGACTTCCTCTACTATTTCTTCTAGTACATGGCAACTGGTGATGATTCTTTGAGCTGTTGTAAGCCTGAAAAAGTCTTTATTTCACATTTGTTTTTGAAAGATATTTCACTGAATTTAGACTTCCAGGTCTCTATTTTTTCCCTCAGTCCTCTAATGATGTCATTTCACTGTCTTCTGACTAAAGGAAATATGCTTTCATCCTTATTTTTGTTCCTCTGTAGGTAATATATATATTTTTCTCTAGATGCTGTTTAAGATTTTCTCCTTATCATTGGTTTTCAGCAATTTGATTATGATGTGCCTCAGTATACCTTTTGCAGATTCCTTTGCTTATGATTCAGGGTTATGGAGCTTCTTATGCTTGCGGGTATACAGTTGTCATCAAATTTGGAATATTTTCAGCCTTTATTTCCTCAAATATTTTATCAGTTTCTCTCCTCCTTCACAAACTAAATTATACATCTGTTAGGTCGTTTAAAACTGTTTCACAGCTAATTGGTGTTCTATTCAATTTTTTAAATTATTTTTCTGTTTTTCATTTGGATAGCTTCTAATGGTCTGTCTTCAAATTCGCTATTTTTTCTTCTACAATGTGAATCTGCTGTTAATCCCATACAATGTTTTTTTTGTGGGTTTTTTTTGGTATCAGATACTGTGGTTTTCATATCTAGAAATTCAATTTAGGTCAACTGGCAATGTTGAAATAGAAAAACGGCTGCAAATTCTCAAGAACCAAATAAACTTTGACTGATAGGATAAATAAAACTAAGTCCACAGCAAGAAGTATTTGAAACAAGAAAGCACTGTCATTCAGCTCTAGGTATTTTGTAATTCCCTTCATATTATCCTAGGGTATTAGAGAAGTAAGAAGTTTTTATGAATATCGATTTTTACCTATTTATTTTAGCCATAAAAAGAAAAAATTAAGTTCAGAAAAAGACTGGAAACAAATTAGCTAAAATGTTGCCTCTTGAAAGTTTCCCAAATTTCTTTGTTTTTTTGTATTTTCAAAAGTATCTACAATAAGCAATATATAACTAGTTAAACAAAAAGCAGGAAAAAATAAGAACAAATATGCCACTTACAAAAAGAATGGCAATTGATGAAGAAAATCATGATGGACCTAAACTTTGTAGTACTGTTTTTCCCATTCAGAAATTTCTGCTATTTCTGAGGCCATGCTGTGTGGAACAGAGGATTTCTGATTTAGGCTAAGCTTCCTTTTTAAAAGAAGGGGAATTATGGACATGGAAAAGATTATAAAATAGATAGGAGATAGAATTTACACTGAGGATTTCTCATTTACCTGTATTTCACATTTCTATACTCCCATTTCTCCAACTAGTCACCTGAGTTCATTGATCCTTTAATTATCTTAATGCTGACAAAATCATGCCACTTAAATAACTATGTGACAGCAATATGATTAGATTTCAAAAATATGTGATAAAATAAGACTAAAGAAAATGTTTTCTTTATATTAAAAAGGTAGTTGAATTTTAGAAGAATATATGCAAACATGTTTATCATTTTTCAAGCATCAAGCCTTTCCTTCCTCGCTAGCCCAAATATCTTCAGTATTGATACTGTCATCAAGATAACGAAACTAAAATTTCCCTTTAGGTAGAGGGAAGGTGTAAAATGGAGTATGCATTTTGTGTGAAGGTGAACATTTTTCTCATTCTCCAGTCAAGTGGCTGACCTCTAGAGCATCTTCAAAAAATTTTTTTTCCTTAATAGCTTCAGTTAAATGAATTTTGGCCTAAGATTCTCTCCTGGGACTAGAGAATCTGTGTTAAGTTTGTGACATTGCTGTGAACATCCTCTGTTGCTGTTCTATATCGTCTTGTCCTTGTGGCAATGCCCACACATTAAGAAGATTTCAATCCTGGAGTCTAGAGGTGGGTGACATGACTAGGCTAAGTCAATTAGAACACCCTATCTACTCAGCATTGTGATTGGCTCAGGGATAGAGATACTTCCTAAGTCAGGCTACACAGGGACATCAAGACTCAGTTCCAGGTGAGATCATCTCTATCTACTGGACAGGGTGCTGTGACAATAGGTATCTAAAGCTGTCACTGGCCACCATGTGAAGCCTGGAAATGGGGCTATCCTAGAGTTTAGCAGAGCCCACATTTAGATTCTGGTGGTTATCCTTTGAGCCCTAAGTTGATCTGCACCCAAGCATAGACTCAGTCTTAGACCAGCGTTTCCAAACTTTACCATGCATCAGAACAACCGGAAGGGCTTGAATGCACAGATTGTTGTGCCTCACAGCCATAGTGTCTCATTCAGTGAGTCTGAGACAGAAACCGAGAATTTGCACTTTAACAAGTCCCCAGTTGATGTCGATGCTGCTGATTCAAGAACCACACTTTGGGAATCACTGTCCTAAATTTCAATTAAGTGAGCTAGTAAACTGCAACTTTTTTTCTTAAGCATGCTTGGGTTGGGTTTTCTATTATTTTGATTCAGAAAAGGAATCTTACCTGATACACATATGAGTATCTGAAAAACACCTGCCCCCAAAATGAGCCTAAATTACTCCACCGTATTAAGTGCTTGTATATTAAAAAGTATATGAAGGAAAGTCATGAGGAAATTATTACACAGCATAACATCAATTTCGTATTATATCTGGAGTTTTCTTTCCCACTTCATACTATGCTATAATTAAATTTCATTGCATCTTGTAATCAAATATTGTAGCTACATGAAAAAACTAATACTTAGATTTATTTTCCTTATAAAAGAAAGTAGGTTTCTGATATTTTTCATGAGGAATTTTATTATTGAGCAATTTAAATTGAAGCTATTTTTACATAATGCATATAATTAACAAGGTAGATGGATTTTATTTACTTTGAGTATAACACTATACCCAAGAATTACAACTAGTGTTTCTTTTTAACATGCGAGCTATATAAATTTCATTTCTCATTCACCTTTATCAACCCTAATGAGAAATGGTTAACCTACCTCTAAAGGGTCAAAGTGTCCTAGACACCCACAAATAAAAATACTAATTTATATAACTAGAAAGATATCTGGATGCAACATTCTTTTTTAAAAAATGTTGTGCTCAGGAGTTATAATTTTTTAAAGCCTTCTTGGCTACTAATACATGCTCATTATGCAATAAATTGGCAATCTTTGGGAGTTGATATATTCTTTGGCTACCATTTTCCACCTTCAGACTGCTGTTTTATGAACAACTGCTCCTCATCCCTTTGCCCTCAAATGTATTTCCTTCTCAATTTCCCATTTCTGGCCCTAACATATCTGCCTCCCCTCTTCCAGGTATGGTAAATGTTTGAGGTGATGATATGGTAATTACTCTGGTTTGATAATTACACATTGCATACGCATATCGAAATATCACTGTGTACCCATAAATATGTACAATTATTATGTGTCAACAATAAAAGGGGAAAAAAAAGTATATACAGCTCAAAAAAAAAAAAAGAGACAAGCTTGCATGTTACTTGGGAGGGTAGAGAGAAAGAAAGACAGTAAATAAGTAAATAAAAAACAAAAGCAAAAAATTTAACCAGGAACGTGGAAAAGGTGCCAGTACTCAGCACCAGAGCAGGGCAGGAGTTCTCCAGATATTCAGGGACTCACCCCTTCAATTCTGAATCACGAAGAGACCCAGGTGTCTCTGGGTACGGGGTGGTGGGGAAGGGACACAGAACATGCAGTATTTGAAAACCAGAATGACGGTAACAGTTTACATTCACCAAACCACAGGCTTGTCTCCGCCTCCCCAACCTGTCAATTCCGTCATCTCACGATGTGTCTAGCACCCTTCTTTCCCTTTTCTTTCTATGGTCACCAACAAAATTCAGAATATTATTAGCTTTCACCGTTGGCTATTAAAATAGCTTTCTCATTGTTCTCTCCATTTGAAGGCTTTTCTTTTTCCGTTTATCCCAGAAATTTCTATCTAGAAGAGCCAAATCTCTGCTCACACTGCCTGCCAAGGGCTGTCCAGTCATTTTATTTATTTATTTATTTTGGCATTGAAAGGCCCCTATGAGCTGCTTGCATATTTCTCTCTGCAGGCTTCTCTCTGACAACACCCCTGAAAGAACCCATTGGCCTAGACAAGCAAGACTAGTACCCATGAAATCCTACCTTAAAATATTGCTTATTTTGTCTCTCTGGCTAGCTAGAATGTCATTCTTCCCATATCCACCACTAGTTAATATCATGCTCATCTTCTAAACAGCTACCAACCCCTCATGTGTACTTGGTACCTCTTCAATACTGCATTATGCTATATCACAAACTGACTACTAAATTTCTCAAGGACAAGAATCACATGTTTTAATCTTTATAACCCCTACAGCTACTAGTACAGAGTCTTATTCATAATAGTTGCTTAATAAATAGCTGTTGATTGAACAAACACAATAATTACACACATACAACATAAATACATATAACTCTTATTTTATACCTATATGTAAATCTTTGGGCTCTGCAGATGAGAAAGCAATTTTTAGAGTTTCAACTCTTAAAAAATGTGTCCATTTTATAAGATTAACCTTTCTAATAATGACACATTTTTGTCAAAAATATTTATAAACATGAGCTTCCAATCAGACCGTATTTTAAATTTCAAAATTAATCAAACTAGGCAAAATTAGTTCTTAAAGGACACACAGTTCCTCATTAGAAAAAGGAAACCATATTCTGTATTAAATTAATGAACTACATAATTGTGTTGTCATTTAGTTTACAAGTCGACTGCCCACCCAGTGGCTGTGTGACAGCTAATGCAATTTAAAATGGTTTATGTTTTCTTTTCTTCTTAAGAAACTTGAATTCTATTGTTTAAAACTCAAAAGATGGAAATCTGAATAATAATAACATGTTGACTGGTTCCAATGCTTTTATGACGTTCTCAAGGAATTGTAAAAATAGCTTTTACAAGGAACTAAATACATTATGTTACAAAAAAATACTCTTTTAAGGTAGGAAAGGTGTGAAAATTAGAGTAATTTAACAAATAATATACAAATGACTTACTGAATGTGCATATGAAAACAGACGACTATTGAACCCATCTTGTGACCTACATCAATAGTTTGGTTTTCATCTAACTGCTGTGCTTTACGGGATTCAGAGCATGTGTTATTACTAACAAGGCACCATAAAATGACAGATTGCGTATATTTAAGTGCAGTGTTTTTTGACTCATAGGACATTAAGTCTTTATTTAGTGGATTAATTTTTATGAGATTGATATGAACTCCCTCATGTATTGGATTCTGGATATAATTTTGCTTTTTAAAAAATTGTTCTTGCCCCTTCACAAAAATCCTTAAGATGCCAATATAATTTACTATGTAATTAATATGATTACACTTAAAATAAAAATGAAACATATTTATTTCCAAATTAAATGTAAACATCAGTTAGATATTTACAATCATATCAATCAACTAACTTCACTGAGTATTTGAATATCTACCCTATATCTAACGGCTGATGGAATTATTGCTGTCAGTGCTTCACATCCTCTTGCGATGCCACCATGCAGAGCACAGACATCTGGCTTGGCCCTGTGACTCCTTTTGCCCAATGATACGTGGATATAAAGTGCAGGTTACTGGTTCTGAGTCAAAGCTGTAAGACACCTCAAATATTTCCTCTCCCTCTCTAGGGCTCCTGTGATCCGCCATGATGGCAACACACCCTGAATAGCATAAGAATAATGTGCAGCCTGGAATCCAGCCTTGCCCTGCTGAGCCGTAGCTCAACTGCAACACCCAAGGATGGAAAATAATATTTGTTTTATTTTTTTATAAGCCACTGAATTTTGAGGTGGTCTGTAATGCAGCATTCTTGCAGCAGTAACAACAAAGTCCTAAGAGAGAATATTATAGAAAATAAGATAGTAGTCCTGCTTTCGTGGAGCATATAATTGTAGTAATATGGGAATGTCCTGATAACAATATTGATGACAATGGTAAGAGCAGCTGTTGTTAAGCACTTACAGGGATTTTTCTGAGTCCTTATACTCACAATAACACTATGAGATGAGGAAACAGAGGCACAGGGAAGTTAATTAACTTCCCCAAATCAAAGAGCTCATAATGTGCAGAGTCAATTTTTGAACCCAGGCAGCCCTTCTCTTCAATGTCCTTACCATTCCGCTTCCCACACTTTCACATATGAAAACGACATCTTATTACTGTGTGTTAATACTGCATATGGTAATTCAAAGTTGCAGGAAAGGAATTTAATATTTCTTGGGCATCTGTTAGCTCGTGGCACTGTGCTACATGGCGTAACTTTAACAACAGAGCACACAGTTTTGATGTCGGACAACGTGATAAACCTGTAATTTAATCTTTCTCAGGCTCATGCCTTTACCTTTAGAATGGCAAAATGACTTACCCTACCATAGGTTTATGATGAAAACTTGACACCACACAAGAAGCATATAGCAAAACCCAAATAAATGTTAATTGTGTTACCAATACCTTATTTCAAGTTCATACTAACCTTATGGGATAGATCATTGTAATGAAGTGGATTTTTTAAGTGCACCCCATAGAATGTTGCCCTTCTAGAAAAGGAATTTGTTTCCTAGACTATTGCTATTCTCTTCCAAATATCCCCACACATCACTCATTAGTTGTTCTTCAAACTCATGGTTCTCTTACTAGGTTGCCTAGTTGATTCCTCCATATGGAGGGCAGAAGAGACTATCATGGTTTTTGATAACTACACATCCAGGGGGTAAATTTTGAGATGCACACAAATATTATTATTTTATTGTGCTTTAACAGACTGTGTGCAGAAAGTTGGGGGATTGAAGACAAACACCAAGTCTATAGAATAGCAATGCCTACGTTACAATACCTTGTAGGCTGTGGGCACTCATTAAATAATTATTTACGGAAGTGAGGGTTCTTAAAATCCTCAAGGAAAGTAGAGTTTTCAAAGTAAGCTTAAGGTGACAGGATTTTTCTCTTTAGTGCTCAACTGCAGGAAAGCAAAATCTTTCCAGCCCTTTATCAAACCTGTAGTCACTGGATTCAGCTCCTGCTGCCTTCTGATGGTTCAAGTCTCCCAGCTACAAGGCTGGGTCTGATCATAAAACATCCTTTTGGAGATGCTTAATAAATGCTTACTGAATTTAAAGTAACTGAGGTTCAGAGAAGTTAAGTGACTTGTGTAAGATCACTCAGTAAGCAATAATGATGGAGAAAGAACAAACAGCTCTTGATTTTTAATTCCAGTTCTCAAGCATGGCATGTTAAGGTATACATGAAAAAAACTTATGTAGATTCAACTCTCCAACCTACCTTTTCTTTCACTTCTACAGACAAGGAAAATTACAGATTATGGAGGAGTTTCTTCAATTGCTGACTCAGGAGGATCCTTATTATTTGGATAATAGTTGATGCTAAATGCATCTTGAGACTTCATTCAGCTGAGAAATGCTTTCTTGGTACGATCTTAATTTGGATCAGGACTATGCTCTCCTAAACTCTTTGGACATTAAATGCATAGGTTCATATTTGCACCTCCAGCACTGTGACGCTTTAATCTTACCATCTAAAGACAGAAATGAGAATCCAAAATACTTCTCTAGAGAATTATAGTCAACAATTATGTTTAAATGTAAAATAGATTTGCAAATTATTCCTCATTAGTACTCACAAAATTTATTTAAAATAATTCCAAATGTAGTTTCAGAAACCTTAATTTTATCTGAAGTAAAAAGCTTTCTAAATTCGGGGTTGAGGGAAAAATTTTTCTCGGGTAATAACCTTATATTGAGACGTAGTTATTGACTATCTCTTAAAAGTTATTATAAAAATTGAATGAATTTCTACACATAAAAATATTTTCCAGCAAAGCACACTCAAATATAAGTAGATATTTTTCCATTATTCTTTTGTATTATTAATGCAGCATTAATTTCAAGGCTCAAATCCACCTAAGCAGGCAACTGAGAGAAATCTATCCATTACATAGTTAACAAATCAAATATTTCCTTTCTTGAAACAAATGAATTATTTTAATGTCAAGACTGCTGTTGGAGCTTATATAACTAACGGTGCTGGCCAAGAAAGAAAAAAAAATTGCCTGTAACTTGTCTTTTGTATTTTGGAGATGGGAAGGCTTAAATGGCCAAGTCATTTGTTTAGAAAAATCACTAGTTTTGTCTAACTATTTTGCACAGCAGAAAATGATAGCTTTGAAAGAGCAGTAATGATCAATTAGGAAATACATTTACCATGTTTTCATTTTTGGATTTTGGCTCCTTACTCTCCCCAACTGATTAAGTCACAAATTTACAGTTAATGCTTTGCTCTAAGAGAAGTTTTTAAGCAACACCAAAACTCATTGACCTCTTTTTTTAAAAAAAAAAAAAAGTTGTTTCAGCCTGCCTTTCCCTAGGAAGTTTCCAGATAAAATAACAGAAAAGGAAACTAGAGTGGGTAACTATTCACTTGAAATAATCTGGTGTTTGAACTAGTGACTATATACAAACAATTACAATGGCAGGGCTCTTGGCATAGGAACTTGTTTTACCATATAAGATAAGACTGCAGTGGTACAAGGTCACGCCAGTTAGCACCCTTATAAAAGTCTTATTTTTCTTTTCCCTTTATAAAGCTGTCATTCTTACACTCAGCTTTAAGTAAGATGATTTAAAGTAGACAGGAGAATGAGTTCTATTACAAAATATAGTTTCTCATTTGCCAGGAAATGTGATTCTTGGAAAGACAAAGCACTCTTTTTCCAAAGAAAATGAGATTTGCAACCTTCCTGCAGCTCTCTATCTTTATCATTTTAAGAGTTAATGGAAAATAACTTCAGAACTTATATGTACAGAAGCCTAGAAATGCCACAGTAAATTTCCCTGGTTCTCTCAGCCCCAGCAGTTCTAGACTTCTCTGCCTTCCTACATGTGACTCTTGCCCTTGAATCCCAGACCAGGCTTGGAAGCTAAATTTACCAAAGGACAAAGGCCCCAGATCTCCCAGTCGCACTGATTTGAAGTTTCCTTTTGCCAAAATCAGCTAGTAAACCTGCTATGGTCTGAATGTTGAACCACATGTTAAAACCTAATTGCCAATGTGATAGTATTAAGAGTGATGGGGCCTTCAGGAGGTGATTAGGGCATGAGGGATCCACCCTCATGCATAGGATTAATGCCTTAATAAAAGAGGCTTACAGGGGCCTATTTGCCCCTTCCTCCACATGAGGATGTAGCAAGAAGGCACCACCTCTGAAGTAGAGAGTAGCCCTCACCAGACACTGAATCTGCTGGTGCCTTGATCTTGGACTTCCCAGCCTCCAGAACCATGAGCAATAAATTTCTGTTGTTTCTAAATTACTCAGTCTAAGGTATTTTTATAGCAGCCTGAATGGACTAAGACATCTGCCTCATGATAAATACTAAAGGTGACATAAAAGGACATTAGATAGTAATTCAAATCCACATGAAAAAATAAGGAGCTCCAATAAAGAGAACTTTGTACTATTTACTCCACACTGTGCTAAATAACTTTTAATATTTCCAGAAA
This sequence comes from Daubentonia madagascariensis, assembly GCA_023783475.1. NCBI lineage: Eukaryota > Metazoa > Chordata > Mammalia > Primates > Daubentoniidae > Daubentonia > Daubentonia madagascariensis. The sequence goes on along the minus strand of JAKFHU010002140.1, from coordinate 32,015,488 downwards.
AATATGTAACATTGTACCAGCATTCAAAGAGTGTTCAATATATTTGTGAATACAAGAAACCCCTGGAACAGAGTGATAACTTGTGTGGTGTAGACTATATTAAGTGACTGTGTAACAACAATCTGACCAGAGAGGAGGGAGCATGTAGGGTGCAAAATGGAAAATAGGGTGGGCATGCCACTACAAAGGGAAGCCAGATTCTAGAAGGCCTTAATGGCCAAGTAGATCTAAAGCCCAAGTTTAGATTTAATACCCATAGTATATAACCTCAATATATACTCACAAAGTAAATCAAAAAAGGACTACAGAACAAGAAGCCAGAATAAACAGTCAGAATAATCTTTGAATGGAATTTGCAAAGGCATTGATACTTAACAAAATGTCACTTATGTTGATTTACCAAGCAGGATAGACAGCAAGGAACACAGCCTGAAGCCTGAGGTGTGATAAGAACTTAACTACTGTTCCTGGTCAAGGGAACAGTAGTTAGTAGCGATTTAAGTGAGCTGAATCTCATTTAGCCACTAAACAAATATTTACTGAGCCCACACAATGTTCCAGTAGGACTCTGGAACATTCCATTCAACCAATTATGATGGTATAAACCAGGTGAAGATTTCAGAGACAGGAACACAAAAGACAAGTTCTGAGACAAAGATGGAAACAAAGGTCAGCTGAACTGGGGCATGAGCAATAGAACTGGATTCCATAGAAAATTCAATAAGAATATTGGCAACATTGGCAGGATATAACAGTAAATGAAAGGATGAGTCAAAGTTGGCCATGGTTTTCTTGGATGACTAAAGAATGCCATCTCCTCCAAGTTTTCTTAGCCTTTCCAACTCCATGTCTTCACATTCTAGGTTTGCTTGGCAACTGTTTGCCAGAGGCATCACTACTTCTGTTCTCACAATGATGAGTGCCTTCCTTCCCCGCCCTCTTCACTGTTACTACCATCCTTGATTATTAACCTGTTCAGATGCCTTTACATAAATATGCATTCCATAGACACAATAGTGATTTAAGTAAGTTGAATCTCATTTAGCCACTGAACAAATATTTACTGAGCCCACACAAAGTGCCAATTACTCATTGTAGTGTTCCTCAACCTTATACCTTCCCTTTGTATCAAATATAAATGGGTAACTGTAGGAATAGGTGGATACCGTTGTTATCTGCCAGGATCACATAGCAGATAAGTGGAGAAGTATATAATAGGGCCTATTTCTCCTGTCTCCTAATCCAGTTATCTTTCCATTAATGCAAACTGTATCTTAAGTTAGAGGATCCTAAGTACAGACAGATCTAAAGCTTATGTATGCCATTATTTTATTTCCTTTTTTCTTCTTGCTGAGGTGTGACTAGAAGATTCAGGGGAATTTAGCAAAGAACCCAATTTCTGTAATAGAAAGTAGAATTTATTATTAGAAGCAAGACAACACAAGAAGCAATTATTGCCTGAAAGATACAGAAAATTTATCATTAGTTTTATATTTCTAGGACTATGTCTCTGGAGGGGAGCTGTAAGAAAATCCTAAGTGATTTTTGCCTCCAACCATAGACTCAAGGATTTAGCATGCAACATGGGGTTTTGAGGAGTTTCCAAATTCCCCACAAAATGTATGTGGCATAAAAATATATTAGTGACAAGAGTAGCACTATTATTTATAAAAAATAAGAAAAGAAGCTGTTTTCTCTTTTCTATCTTTGCACAGTTTTAGTATTACAATAAAATGACCCATTTACCAAATATGAATTGTAATTCAAATGTGACTTCCGCAGCCTAAAAACATTTAATTGACTGAACAGTGAAAAAAGACAATTAAATGAGGAGTCGCCCAAATATCTCATTGTCTTCATAGTGTTTATTAAAGAAAGAGTCACATAGGTATTGTCCAATGATATATTGATTTGTAGCAGGTTTACAATGTGGTAACAATCCCAAGGAGCCTTATAAATCAAGGGTGTCAGCATTACAGAGATCTGAACGTGGACTTGACTCTCCTCTGCAGCTAGCAGTCTATCAGAAGATGGGCTATGCACATGTGTCTCTGTGTATAACATTTACACTGACACACACATAAACAGGTATGTTTGTGCACACATTTATATATTTACGTATATATGGTATATGTATATGAAATTAAGGTAGCAAATATGTACGCATACATATATACACATATAAATATGTTTTTATACATAGTTTATGCTTGTATAGGCAATCAGAATATATATATATAAAGAGAACGTCTTTGGGCCTTTTTATGAATACATATGCATTATACAGCAACATTTTAAAAATACATATATACACATACATACCCACATATACATATATGTATGTATCCTTAATACCTGAAGGCACCAACACTTGAGGTGGAAGTCAAGACTTCAAAGGCCATGGATGAGCAAGAGATGAGATGATAGAAATAATAACTAAACTCCTTGCAAAAAATGAACAGAATTTTGGAATGAAATAAAAGCAAGGAAACATGAAAAGAAAAAGGAATTCAAAGAGGAGAAAGAAGGAATAGCTGAAGCACATGATAGAGTATTGGGAGTTTTAAGAACTAGAATGACTACTATTCAATCTTCAGTTGTTTGCCTTTCTGTGATTAAACAAACCCAAACTCAATGTCTCCAGAGCACTCAATAATGTTTACTACATACTCAAAAACTCTGTGAGAGTTATTTTGGTTTTGTTTTGTATTGTGTTCTCTTTTGCATTTTTATAATTGAAGAAGCAGTTTCTGGGATCAACCTACTCAGTATCAACACTTGAAGGAGATAAAGAAATAGCCTGGAAATACAGACATCTCAGTGGTGGTTAGAATCAGAAGCAGAAAGGCACTGAGAACGTAAGCCCTGGGAATTTGCAGATGTCTGAAGGTTTCCAGTAGAGAAAAAGAATGAAAATTCTAAAGTGACAGACAAATTAATTACACATTTTTGAGGGTAGGACTCTGGAATATTCCACTCAACCAATTATGATGGTATAAAACAGGTAAAGATTTCAGGGACAGGAACACAAAAGACAAGTTCTGAGACAAAGATGGAAACAAAGGTCAGAAATGTAGATGTCCAGGGAGTCAGAGCAGGACGTGGAGAGTTGTCAGTCCCCTTATGCTGGCTAGGGCTGAAAGTGCACTATGAAGCAGACGTGTTGTCTGAGGTAAGGCAGTTCCGAAGACTCACTGAGGAAATGTGAGACATGCATATAGTCCCAGAGGAAGATATAATGTGGAAGGAATTGCTCTTTGGGGAATAAATATCTTGGGACTAGGAATTAAACTAGGGTAGGAGAGGGGCATCCAGCCTAAATAAGCATAATAACTCCAGTGACTTACTAATCATTTCTGTGTTCTTGGCACGGCCATTATCCCCATTTGGTACCATTATCATCCTCTTTTTGCAGATAAGGAGACAGAAGTTGTAACCATTTGAAGTAACTCACCCATAGCTCCACCATTAGCAAGTGATAATGTCAGACATGGAACCCAGGTGACTCTTGGGCTGTAAGTCTCTCTTCATGATTCAGACCAGAAATCTAGTGTTCCTCATCAGGAATGGTGTGGGAAAGGCTGGGGCCAGAGAAATTAGATCATGTAGATAAACTCTGAAAAAAAGTAAAAGACTCAGCACTTCCATCCTGGATGGAGCATAAGGACAGCCAGGTGTTAGTGGAGTTGGAACCTCTCTCCCTTGCTATTCATACATACAGAATTCCCCTGCACTTTACAGGAAGGTGACTATGCTGTGACAAATACAGGCCCCCAAAGGTGTCCACACCCTTTTTCCTGAAACCTGCAAATATGTTACCTTATGTGGCAAAAGAGACTTTGCCAATGTGATTAAGGTTATGGACCTTGAGGTGCGAAGATTATCTGGATTATCCAGGTAGGTCCAATCTAGTCACATGAGTCCTGAAAACTGGAGCACTGGTTCCAGGCTGTGATGAGAAGGGATGCAACCATGGAAGGAGCTCAGAGAGATGGCAGTGTGAGAGAGATCTGACACCCTGCTGCTGGCTCTGAGATGGAGAGGGAGGAAGGGTACATGTGAGGGCCCAAGAGAGGCTTCTAGGAGATCAGAGAGACCCCCAGCTGACAACCAGCCAGGAAAGGGGGACCTCAGTCCTACAACCACATGAAACTAAATTCTCTCAACACCAAAGAACCAGGAAAGAGATCCTCTCCAAGAGCCTCTAGAAAAGAACAGAGCCTATGAACACCTTAGCCCTGGCAGTCCCATAGCAGTGGACTGTAAGACCTACAGAACTGTAAGAAAAGACATCTGTGTTGCTCAAGCCACAAGGTTTGTGGTAATTTGTTATAGCAGTGACAGAAAAATAATACAAGGGCAGGATATGGAACTTAGGAAAATGTCTGGTTTTGGTTTGTAACTCCATAGACAGGGAATTTCCAGACAAAGGACCATCTCAGGCTCTCTGCTCCTATTAGTCACCCACCTCAAGGCCAACCACAGGTCACAAGGACAGATTTAATATACTGTGTCTGAGGCCTGTAGAGCTGAGCAGCTTTCAGGGGGGTTATGATGCCAAGAGATTTGGGATGTCAGTTTTAGCATCATATCTCAAAATATATGGAAGACTTTTGAGAACCCTATGGAGGAGGTTTATGCTTTGCAAATTTAAAACTTGTAACACAAATAAATTTGTTCCCATATGTTCCCTTTTCTTTCCGGGAAAATTTTACATAAAAAATAACTGCTGAACTTGTCACATTTATACTATTTTATCTAAACACCATAATGTTATAAATATGTTCTTCCAAGTCATCAAGGTGCTGGGATGACCTGGTCCAAGGCCGAGGAATGCCAGTCCCTACAGTACAGCCACAGAGCAGTACCCAAATAGAGAGGGAAAATGGCGTGTATGTCTGGCACTTTCTTTAACAATGAAAACCTTTAACTTTTAGGTGTTACTTGGGGTACAGCAAGATGCACTTATCCAAAATGGATAAATGTAAGAGAGTAGAGCCCCCCAAGAAGTGGCTTACATGAAGTGGGTAGCTAGTAATGGAAAACTCCTTGAAATTGTTCTCCAAAACTACAAGAGATATTAAGACTATGATGAAGGCATATCAGAGGATGCAATGTGGAATCCAGAGTCTGTCTGTTCAAAACATTTATTCATAGGTGAAGGGGGTTAAGGAGCAGGTAATGTTCTCATGTATGTGTTGCCCTTGACTCAAGGACACAGAGGGGATATTTTTAAAAAGCAGACAGTGGTAAATCCAAGGGGGCTAGACAGAGGTAAGGAGTGGGGAAGTAAGACAGATAAGGATTGAAAGAAGGAAGAGAAGCTGGAAAACAGAAAATGACTGAGAAAGAAAAACCTGAAGAGTGATTCCACATATAGGCTTGGAGGGAAATTATTCAACAGTCTAAGAAAAATGAAATTGTGAGGGAAAAACAGGTCAAACAGTCCTCTGACAGACTACAAAGAGCCAGAAAGTTCAGTTCTCATGAATAATTACATAAAATTCCCATACTATTTACTTAACAATGTAAAAGTCAGAAATATCTGCAAGAAAAATTACTAATATTTATACATTACAGATGTTTCAATGCATTTTAACTAGTTTTATATAGTTTATGTTTATACATATTTTTTTTAAGAGACAGGGTCTCACTCCGTCTCCCAGGCTGAAGTGAGATGGAGCGATCACAGCTCACTGCAGCCTCGAACTCCTGGGCTCAAGCAATCCTCCTGCCTCAGCCTCCCGAGTAGCTGGGACTACAGGTGTGCGCCACAACACCTGGCTATGTTTGTATTTATACACATAAACCAATGTTGATAAGAATATGTTACAATCTGAATAAATGTATAAATTATATGAATATTAAATATATTTATACATAAAATATAAATTATTCTCTATATCATGCAGAATATAAGGTTCTTCATATCCATAAGGATGTTGTTCCAGAAAAAGACACTAAATGTCAGAGAAATCAAATAGCTAGCTGAAGGTTAATAATACAAGCAAGTCAACCCAAGTTAACAATCTAGACTAGATTTCCACCTAGCCCCAGATCTTTTGGCCAATGAAGTCCAGAATCTCATTCTGCTAGCAATAATTCTCCACTTTACAGTAATTCCAGATAAAATGGTTTGTTGTTCAATAAGAACTTTAATTCACTGATTACATTATCTGTTTTTTTCTCCTGACTTCTTTATTCCATCAGTTCTATCACATTCCCAGTCTTTCAGACTTACAAATTCAGTATCAGTTCTAATTCATCATCTTACTCATCCTTGAGTACTAAATATATTGATTCTACTTTAAAATAGTCTTCAAAATCCATAATAATTCTGCCCTTATTATCTCTCCCCTGGACTATAATTGAAATAGCATCTAAACTGAGTTCCTCCCCATCAAGCCCACTACAGCCTGCCATGTCCTTGGGCACCATCCAGTTGGCCCTCTGTATCTACAGGTTCAACCAGGTGTGGACTGAAAACACTCAGAAAAAGATAACAATACAACAATATAAAATAATACAAATTAAAAGCAATACATTATAACTGTTTACATAGCATTTACATCGTATTAGGTATTATATGTGACCTAGAGATGATTTAAAGTATACAGGAGAATGTATGTAGGCGATATGCAAATACTATGTCATTTTATATCAGGGACTTGAGCATCCACAGATTTTGGTATCTGTGAGGAGGTGAAGGTCCTCTAACCAATCCCCCATAGGTACGAGGGACAACTGTATTTCTTTTCATGAATCAGAGCACTAACCATCACTTCTATATTCAAAACACTTAATAGTTCCTAAATTCTGTTTAATCGAACACAAACTTTGCATTCAGGTTCAAAACTCTCCAACAGCTGTAAATCTCAACATATCTGTTACTACTTTCCCCACACCCGTAAGATCCAGCCAAGTCAAAATTGTAGCCCTCATTACTCCCCAAACCCACCGACATGCTTCTCTGCCTCCAAACCTTTGCTTGAGTTTTTCTTCACTCAGGATTCAAACAGTCAACCTTTCGGATTAAATAGTTCCCTACACTTAAAGACTTACATCACATGCTACCTCTTTCTCAAGAACTTTCAACCACAGTATGCAACCCCCACCTCAGTGAAATCCTCATAGAAATTTGTAGAAACTGCATCCTGCCCTGCATTACAGACATTTGGTACTTCCCTCAGCCTCCCTACTCGATGGTAAGCTGCCGTATATTTCTCATCTTTATATCCCCTTCAACAGCAGAGAGCCTAGCAAATATGCAGCCCTTCATAAGTGTGTGCTAAATTGAATTCAATTCACTTCCCAGTTACTAAAACTGAAACTCTTTTAAGTGGCATATTTCAAAAGTGATTGTAAAAGATTTTTAAGAAACCAACATTTTATTTAAGTGTAATCACAGTTGTCCATGGGGTTACCCAGAGATTCCTTGGAAATATCAACTGAAAGTTTGTTTTCATGAAATCAAACAGTTTGCTGTTCTTAAAGACACATTTCATCTAAATTAGTTTGCCACTTAATAGACCATTACATCCACAGGAACAATTATTGCACTAGACCTTTATGTTATAGGGGTCTGACAAAGATTCACATACCATGAACAAGTGGACACCAAAAGTGAACCTAATCACTTTTAACCAGCTCAAACTGAAATAACTATGTTTCTTATGATTCACAGTAGAAGAATCCCAATGGACTTAATTTTAAAAGGGCATAGTGTATCTAATACAGCTGCTCTGAGGCTGGGCCAAAACAGCTATCCTTGCTTGACTTTTTGGGCCTTGAATCAATAACAAGCCCAAACTACATGAAGAAAAATAAGTTGCTCTCCCTGCATCAAATGCCCAAGGTAAGCACAAGGCCAGGCTATCTATCCATCTACCCATCATCAATCCACCCATCCATCTCTCCAACCATCCATGCTAGTCCATCTTTTGCGCACCACTGTAAAAATATTATGTTGTCTACATATACACATATTAATATACACTGAGTAAGCACTTGCTTTGTGTCACACACTATTCTAAGTGTTTTCCATATATTAAACCTCACAACAATCCTGTAAGGTAGTTACTGCTATTATTCCCATTTTACAGAAGAGAAAATCAAAATTCAGGATGTTTAAGTAACTGCCCAAGTTCACACAGCTGTTAAGTAGTGGGACTTGGATTTGAATCCTGGAAATTTCCTCCCAGAACTCTTAATCACTCTATGATAGACTACAAAAGCAGAACTGCTTTCTTCATGGATGTTAGAGAGGTCTCTAGAAGTTACCCTATTTCTGGAAAGGACCTTAGAGTCCTTATCATAGAGTTAAAGGCCCAGGTGCACATAAAAATAGAAAACCCGCTGTTTCCATCTTACTAGTTATAAAAATGGAACTCTCTCTTGAAAATAAAATTGAGAAGCTAAATTTGAAGCACAGGACCAGCCAGCAAGTCAGCCCAATGTGCCACATATAAGGATCCCCTCACAGGCCCAGCAAAGCATGTGCAGGGACAGATTCGGCTTGAGGCCCTGTAAAGTTGGACTCAATGGTCATCAGTCAGCAAGGTGAGAATGGAAAATGAACACAATTATTTCATTCAATCTTGCAATAAGAGAAGCATTTCTCCTTCTGTAGAAATGCACATATAACCAAACAAAACCATGCTTGACTCAGTACTGCATTTTGTATCAGGAAGGAAAGAATGTAGTGACTAAGCTGTTATGAGTAAACAAATCACTTTCTATGGGAGGAACACAAGAGTGCTATATACCACAGCATTTCCTCTGTACAGTTTTACAGAAAGGCACCAGCTCAGGTTCTTCAATAGGGGAGTTTGTCTGAGGGCACTCATAACTAATTTCACCAGTTAAAGGCTGCTTCTCATTTCTTACTTTTTAAATGAAACAATAATAGAAAAAGCCTGGGAAAATTTGTTCAAAACTCATGATATTTAAGAGGCCTTGCCAGAGGCAATAAAAGCCAGAGAAGCCAGGTAACAGTAGAGTTTGGAATGAAATATGAGACAATACTTAACTTTCATTCCAAAGGGGGCTACCCTGAATAACACCGCAGCTTGTGAGACTGACGAAGTTAAATAACAAGTTGTGTCATTCAATATTTTTAAAGGGTTGAACCGCGGCCTTCACAGAGTAAACAAACCACACAGATGCACCTGTGCCCCCCTGAATTACTTCTATGACTATTTTCCCCACTGCCAAACAGCCTGCATATTAAGTACTCTCATTATGCACTCCTGGGCCCAGGTGCGAAGAAAACACATTTTGCTATAAACTCATTCTTGATCTCTCTGTGTTAGTGCTGGATGTCTTACTAGTCTTAGCTACATTGAGGGCAAAATAAGTTGCTATTTTTTTCCTACAAATTTGCCGAACCCTGGCTGGAATGCATTGTGTTGTGCTTTTACTAACAGAGTTCCTGGGTCATTCACAATAAACTAATTGAGGTTCTTGGCCTTAAGTAAATGACACATTTATATGAAACAGGTAAAGGGGTTAAGGGTGTTCTCTACGAAGTAACTTCTTGATCCCTTCCAATATCAGAACCTGAATCACTCCTTAAAAATGCACAACAGAAATGAATGTGTTTTCACTCCACCCTTACAAAACACCAAGTTTCACTGCAGCTAAAAATTCAAGCAGCTAAAACAACACAAGAACAATCCCTTCTAAGTAAATATATGCATGCTTATTTTTTTTCCTTGTTGAGAGTTTTCTAATATGCACTTCTGCCTGTGAACTATATCCTAAGTTATGAGAGGACAAATCAGAGTTCAAAGACACAACCTGCCCCACTGGAATCCAGGAAAATAATAACTCCCCTGTGTTTCCTAGGTAAACATAAAATACAGGCTACGATCTGCAAATATTATGATTAACATTCTTGACAGGGGTAGGAGAGCCCAGCAAAATAACTCCATTTGTGAGGACTCTGGGGAATTTAACCTGTAATAAGGAACCTAAATAGAGGCAGGTGAGACTTAGCATTAAGTGAATGAAATCTACAAATATTATTTCCATTTAAGTCTGCACCCTTGGGGGGAGAAAAGTATTGCAATAAATGATTTCAGAATTGACCAGAAGAAGTACGACCTTCGCGGTGGTAGTAACTTACTTGGTGCCTATCTGAAGGGAGGTGTGTCCCACCCTTCACTGCTCTGAGAAGTGCTAGAAATCCCAGGAGCGGAGCGCTGCCCTCACGAGGAAGGAGACAGCGCCGCCCCCTTACCTGCACAGGTGCTCCCGTCGTAGGTCTCGCACACCCACTCGCGGCACTCGCACAGGGGCCCGAAGTACGTGCCCGGCTCGGTCACGTGGCAGATGCACACGCCGCAGTCGCACCGGCCCCGGCCGTGGCACAGAGCGCCCCCTGGCGGCTGCCCGGGCGCGCGGCACCGGCGCTCCGACTCGGCCCGGGACAGCCTGCAGGCGGCGCCCGACCAGCTCCTGCGTGGGGGACAAACACAGACACTGCCTCTCTGCCCCGAGCCCCGCTTCCTCCCCAGGTCTCCTCCAAATGGAGACCTTCCCCCCACAGACCGGAGCCTGAGGCCTGCCTTCCTGTGGGGGCCACGCGCCCCTGGAAGGGCTGTGTTTCCCCAGGCAAACAGGTACCACCCGCCTGAGGAATGACCATGACCCAAAACGTCTGAGGGACGACCTGCCCACCTGAGCATAGCACCTGCTTCCAGGCGGGCAGAGGCGATCCATGCCCTGCCCGTTGGCGGTTTGTCCCTGAATCTTATGTGCACATTTAGATTAAATACAAATTAATCCACTGTATGACACTTGGCTGCCTTGTCTTTTCAGTTTTCTTTTTAAAAATGTCCCATTGCTATCTGATGGCCAGGGAGCAGTTATTTTATGAAAAAGAAGAGATGAATATAGAAAGAGTTATACATATTGTGATAGGTTAGGGCATACTGGTTTTTTTTTTTTAATTTGCATTAAGTAGTCTTTACAAACTCAACTTTTAAAAAGTTTAGTTTAGCTATTGTGATGCCCTTCAGTCTTTCTCAGAATGTAATACCAGATGTAATTCAGACCTCATGTTGATGCTGTTAGGAAACCAAAATGATGTTGCCTTATAGGCTGAGAGAGCACGCAGGTACGCACAGGACTACCTTTAACTTGTGGCAGAAATTCCTCCTGACGTTCATTTGCAGAGGAAAAAATATTTTTATTCAATGATTTTATTGTTCCAAAGGAAAAGCAAAAGGACAGAGACGGGGCAATACACAGCGTAGATATAAGGAAAGGAAAAGGAACAGGTTGAAAACAGTTTATACCATGTCCAGTGTAGTAACTGCTCTTGGCTTAGGACAGCCATCCTGCAAGCTTGAGCCCTGCCACATAAGCAGGGCAGGTCTGTCTGAAAGAATAACAAACCAAACTTACCTCAGAGATGGCGAGAAGCTTTGAGGAACAGCTGACAGCCCGGCGAAGAGAAGGGAGGACGCCAGCAGCAAGAAGTTCCTGAAACCTGGGGGACGCATGCTGAGCTCCTGGGCCGCGCAGGGCGAGCTGCACTTCTGCAAGGTGGGGCTCACAGCAGGAGGGGCAGCAGGGAGAGGAGCCACCAGCAGATGGCCGGGCAGACGGACGCACGGACACCCAGGCTCGCAGGTCCGGGACTCCACCCGGAGTTGCGATTGCGTTGATGAGCTGCCTGCGAGGATTTGGGCAGCGGCACTGCTCTGGGCGGGGTGCTGGTGCCAAACCCCTCGGTGGAGAGTCTAGGCAGGGAAGTAATTAGAAACAGTTGTACAAGCAGATGGTTTATTTTGACATTAAAAAAAAAAGTGTCCTGTTCACAGATTTGAGAAAATCGTTTCTTTCTTCAAGTACAGGCCCCAGAAATATTTGACAAGAGAATATTTGGACTGGCTGATATGAAAGGGGCCGTTAAAATAATCCCCAAATTGTGAAGGGGAAAGGCAAGGCCAGTGACAATGGGTGTGAACACTTGAGTGAGGAATTACTGTCACCACGTGCTTTTTAAGAAGATGCACTCTTTGGGGTTTGGGTTGTGGGGGCAAGCAAATCTGGCAAATACAACTTTTTCATGTATTTATTATCCTTTGTTTTAAACTGTGGGCATTTCATTTCTGAAGTCTTTAAAAAGTGTGTCAAGCTTCCGGTTGTTCCAGCCAGTAGCTTATCACACCACATTTTTTCTTGACTTGGACAGTTCAAATTGTAGTTGTCCCAAATTCACCCCATTCTCCCCCATGTATCAAGTATGAGGAAACAAAATGAAATGTTTATTTATACTGTAAGCTACACTGAAAGATAGTCGGTGTCACTTACTAAGCACCTACTATGTGCCAGTCATTTAGCATATTCTCTCTAATTGTGACAAAAATCACACATTCCTTTATTCATTTAGCAAATGTGGATTTAGCATCTATCATGTGCCAGGCTCTGTGCCAGATAGAAGGGACACAACAAACTAAATAGAGATGATCCCTGCTCTCTCAGAGTCCAGTGGGCTAGTGAGACATTAATCAAAACAAAAACAAATACAAAAGGACAAATGTTTGCAAGTGCAATGAAAAGTTACTTCCGGATTAGATACAGGCACCTGATCTAATCTAAGATGATGACATTTGAGCTAAATGCTGGAAAAAGAATAGAATTAATAAGTTGGGTGAAAATAAGAAGGAAGTGGCAGACAGTGGGGAGGCATTCTTATTCCCATCTTAAAGACAAAGAAACTGAGGCCCAAGGGGTCAGCCAACTTGCTCAAATTCACACAGGAAGTTAAAGTGTTATTTCAACTGATATCCATGGTAACCTCAAGTACACACACTGTTCCCCACATTTGTGGTCATCTGGGAAAAGTGTGTAGAGGGTTATATAGAGGGAAGAAAACATTTCTTCACCCTAAGAAAAGCATTTTAGATGCAATGTTTTCTCATGATACAGAAACATCCAAGAATCATCTGTGGTTCTGTGGTCTTAAAATCAAGGATGAGCTATAACAGGGTGACATCTCTCCCTGCCATTTACATGAATAGACGTAAGGACAAGACTACCCCAACATTTGCCTGCTGGAGCAAGAAGGCAAATGAAGGTCCTCTGATCACAGCCCATCCCTTTTTTATTTCTACCCTGTACTAGGAGCGGCTTTGCATGGGGCACATCTCTGTGTCTACCCCAGCCCACACAGCTAAAGCTCTTCCAAATGGCTGACCTTTTGTCAATCCTTAGACCCAGGTGTGTATGCACTGGTGGGTCTTCCATTAAGAGGACAGACTGGGGACAGGTGTGCACAGTCCTGGGAGAAGTATTGGAGGATGTCTGGGCAGGGAAATCTGGGGTTTTGGAAACCCAGAGTGTGGCTTAGAAGGAAAGACACAGGCTCTGAGTTGGCAGGTACCCTGGGTCATATGAACTACTCATCCTGTGGGGAGGGGGTCTGTCTGAAGGACAGACAGAACACAAGTACTAAATCAGTGGTTCTCAAAGTGTGGTCCATGGACCAGCGATGTAAGCAGCATCTGGGAACTTGTTAGAAATGTAAGTTCTCAGGACCCAACCCCAGATCTAATGAATTACAGAGTGCATTTGAATAATATCCCAAATCTATTTGCATATTATAACTTAAGAAGCCTTGCAAATCACAGGGCCCAGGGCTGCGGTGAGGGTGCCTGGATCTAAGAGTGGTATTCCCACTCACTCCTAGCACAACTTCTAAAGTTACATTCATTCCTTCCTACCCACGTGTAAGACTATGAGGACATAGGAACAGGATTTCTTGCCAACATCTAGAAACCTTGGTGACTCAGAGAATATGGGAATAGGAGAAGAGAAGCTTCAATTCCGAAGCCTGAGTAGGAATTTGCAATGAAAGCATGGGAGTTTTAATAAATGAGTCATGTACTGTTTACTTTTTGCATATTTTCTGAGGGGAAAAAAGAATCATTGTGAAATAGGGACCTGATGCCTGAACATTTCTTTCATGGATAAAAATGATCTTTTTAACCTGTAGTATTATCATACAGTGTAGTATTCAATGAGCAATATTATCTTTAATATATTAAAGTCTGCAGCTCTGAAGTAAAGGTAGTATGGACTAGGTGACTAAGAGAATTAAAAATTCAGATCATTACTGTGATTCAGAAATACCTAGTGAGCTGAAATAGTTATACTGTGGCTGACTTGGTGACTCAGTAGAAAGACTTGGATCCACAGGCACTCTGTTAAAATGAAAGGATAACTTTAAATTTACTCCTTTTAGCAAGCTTGGATATTTTTTTCTGCCAAAGCACTAAATGCCTTGGGATACTTCCTTCTCTTTCCCAGTTTGTGGAACCTCAAGGACACACATGCTGTATGGAAGGCCCTGAGTTTCTCACTTCACCTGGCTGTGAAGACTCCGTGCCAGCTCTGAGACAAAGCAGTGGGTGGAATGCACAATGAAGGGTACCTGAGAGGACCCCGTGCATCTGGAACCAAACTCAACGAGATTGAAAGCATCTTAGTCCTTGAATGTAGCCCTTAAGTCGTCAGGTTAAAAAATTGTAGAATTTCAGGATTCAAGGAATTTTGCATAATTTCTCTAGATCAAAATTAAATTTGTTTGACAACATACAACAAGTGATTAGGTAGATTTGGTAAGAAAACAAAAATTAAGAGGAACACATTGTTTTCTGAGAATTGTTCTGAAGTTTTTACCCCTTGGTTCCAGGTCTACTCCAAGAAGCCATTTAAAATAAGATCCTGGCCACTAGCCTTGACTCAAATATTTGAAGATATAATCGTGCATTCCCCAGTCCTACTACCTGTCCACATACTCCCTAAATAATTCTACACTTCTTCAAGATAAATATTCTCATTTCCTTCACGTTATGTATTACAACTTTAAGCCTTCAATACCCTGATTTCCTGAGTGTTTTTGCTTTATTTGTGGTGGATGCCTTTTGTAAAGTATGAAATACACAACTGAAACCAGTTAAGTAGGTGTGGTCTTATGTATGTAGGATAAATCAGTACTTTCAGCATTCTTCTTTCATATACTACATTTCTACTAATAATACTGAAGATCACATCAGCTTTTTTGACTGCCACATTGCCCCAGTTGTGTGCTTGTACAAGTGTATTTTTCCCCTAAACACAAATTGATCTTTATCTTTGTTAAACTTCATCTAGGCTCAGGTCTTTCATCTAGACAGTAAAAACCATTATGGATACTACTTTCATACTTCTCTCACCCTTCCAAAAGTAAATATGATGAGCATACCTTCTGTATCTTTATCCAGATAATTGATAAGATAGTTGAAAAAAAATCAGGCTTAGGAACACTCTTACGAAGACCTTTCTTCAAGACAATACCAGTCCCTTAGTCAGCACCATTGAGCAGGTATTCCAACCACTTACAGGGTACTGCGTTGTCTGGTATCAGCCTATCTCTTCCTTTTGTTCACAAGAATATTATGAAAGAGCCTATCAGTTGCCTTACTATTCTTAGTTAACCAAGTAAAGCTTGGGCTTTCACACCTTTTCTGTTATCATCTAAAATAGCGCCCAATACATATTATATGCTCAATATTTATTTATGGCATGAACAAATTAACTGAAAATGATGCACAACGTGAATAATAGATCTATGTGTCAACAAAGGATACAGGTGTTATAGTGGATTCTGGGTCAGTTGTAAGATGACATTTGTGGCCTTTAGTATCCTCCTGACATCACTGTGGAGTCAACTTGAAACCCTAGAACACCAGATCCTTTTCCTATATTCCCAGTTTTAGTTAGCTACATTATTTTTTTGTCTAATCCCTGTAGTCATAATCCTGAGAGTTATCTTTGGTTCCTCTCTAAAATTCATCTGGACTATCCAGTAAATCCTGGATCACGTTGAGTCCACCTCCTAGTAATCCAGCCTTCCACTTCAACATGTTTACTTCAGATCTTTGTCTTCTATCTTGCACACTATTGCCATATCCTCCCAACTGGTCTCACTATCCATTCTCATCCTTTTGTGTCTACCCTTACCTGCTTCCTAGGACATCTTTCTAGCATACAAATTTCATCACATCCATTCCCTATTGAAAAAGATTTTAATAGCTCTCCCTTGCTTGTACTATAAAGTCCAATACTCTGTAAGTTCCTATAAGGTACTGTGTGCATGGACTCTGACTGTCTCCATAGTGGATGTTGTGGTCCTCCACCCAGACCCCCTCTCCAGGGCCCACTCACCCACCCCCTAGCTGATGGCAGTATTGGCTGCTGGTGACTTGCAGCCACATCCCTCACTGGGAATTGCCCTATGCATGAGGGAACAGCCTTCCCTAAGGCTGATCACTCAGATGCAATACAGTTCCCTAATCTCCACTCCCAAAAGTCTTGGCATCCTTAAGCCCCTCCCATTTGGAAATTGTATAGCTGAACAGCTCCACCAATTGTGCTTCATGTCAACAACACAGGAAGACTCAAAAACTGAAGGCAACAAGATGTGTGAGGTGTGAGGTTGAACAAGAAGATTGTATAAATACCTTTACAGGAGCAATTGGACCTCAGTTCTCCACCTACGCCCCATTCAGCTAGGGAATTACCTCTTTCCAAGCGGCATGGAGATAGTAGACTCTAGACTGAAGAATACTGTTCACATCAGAGGCCAGTATGGAAGAAAACAGAGATTAAGTGAAAATGGAGCCTCTGAACAGTGATAATCCAGTCCCTTCCTCTGCCTGGCCTATGGCCAGTCTTATTTCCCTCAGGCTATTAATTAAATTATTAGTTTTTGCAAAACTGAACATATATAGAAAAGCAACCAATGGATGTGGATGTGGATATTTGAAGTTCCCATAAAGAAAAATCCAGCTATGGTGAAGCCCACCCTCACTAGGTCCTGCTAACATACTCTGAATTTACACTCAGATTTTCACCACCACACACTTGATAAAAAGAACACTAAAGATTACTAGGCACCAGACCTTCAAGGAGACTTTACAAAATGAAAGGAAGAAATCAAAACAGACGAGCAACTAAACAAACAAATGCACAAATGAAAGAAACTCAGATGAAATAGATGATGAAGACAATAGGAGGTAACGTGAATAAAAACTTATAATCCCTCTCCTTAGATATCTAAGAAGATCTGGATTTGCAAGAATATGCAGCCGTAAAAATAAGACAATCAGAAAGAAACAAAGTGCCCCTAAAAGTTAATTATACAATAGCTGGAAAGAAGTCACTAAAAAGATTGAAAAACAAAGATGAAGAGAAGTCTCCTAAAAGATTAAACCAAAACAGAGATTTGAATATAGAATTAAAAATTAAATGCCTGATCTATGAGATTCAACATCTAACTAATAGGAGTTCTGGAATAGGATGAAAATAATGAAGAAAAATTTGAGAAAATTTTCCCAAACTGAAGGGCATGAGTTTCCATACTGGGAAGTCCCACTTAACACATAGGAAAATGAATGAAAATGATGGAAACTGAGGCACACCATGGTGAAATTTCAGAACCATAGGAAAGAAAAACTCCTGAAAACTTCCAGAAAGAAAATAAAATGGTCACAGGCAGAGAACCAGGGACCAGAATGGAATTGGATGCTTTAATAGTAACGTTGGAAGCAATTTTTTCAAAATTCAGAATGAGGATTTTCAGCCCAGATTTCTATTTCCAACTTACATGTTAATTAAAACATTTTCAGATATATTGGTTTTAAAAAAATGTTTCACCCTGGCCCCCTTCTTGGGAAACTGATAGAAGATCTGATTTACTACAAAAGGTCGAAAACCAAGAAAGAGAAGACATGAGATCCAGGAAATATGACACAACTCAGAAGACAAATGAAAATAAGACAAAGAAAGTAAGGGGAATGCCGAAGGGCAACGCTGTGTAGCAGAACAATCCACCCCGATTGCTGCAGCAGGATGTGAGGCTTTAGAAAGCAGATCTTCAAGAAAACGAAAAGTGGACCTTATAGATTTGACCTGATAAATGTGACCAAGTAGAAGCGTTGGAGTAATAGGAAGATGTAACTATATACACACAGACAACCAAGCAAATAGAAAAAAAAAACAAAATATAGAAAAAAAAGTTGTACATAAAAGGAAATAAGACACACTTTGGGCTAACAGTGAATAATATTTACATTGTCATAATAATATATATTCTTAATATTGATCTAGCTAAAATTAGTAATATCACTGAGCTGGGAGGCAGGGTATAGGGGAAATGGAATGGTAACATGAGAGAGCTAAAGTCTTTCCTACCATAAATCGAATATAAACAGCACAAACACATATTTAGAAACATGAAGATAAATTCCAGGGGGGAAAGTGGCTAAAAGAATTAAAAACTCTTGCCTCAGGTAGCCACACTGGAGAGTGGAAGGGATAGAATAGGGAACTTCAACATAAGTCTATCAGTAGTGCATTGTTTAGCTTTTAACACTATTTTCAAGAATCATATTCCTTAAAAAGATTAAAGCAATTAATATTATGCACAACAAGGCCACTGAGTAATAAAGTAAGATCCAGTTCTTAGGGCAAGGAGATCCCATTCAACAAAGTCCACAGTGCACAGGGCAGAGCATGCCCTTGGCCTTTGCTCTGGGTTGGCTCTTCTTCCTAACACCACCACCCAATGGTCCCTTGCAGCATGCATCAATGAATGAACTCACGGTGCAAAGCATTCCCATTATGCTTACATTTCAGGGGCTCAAATGCAAACATAAGATGGTAACTTTCCTCAAGATTTGGGTGGGAATGGACTGGAAATCTCAATTTCTAAATCCTCTCTCTGTTTCTTCATTTCTACAGCCATGTGCTTCTATTTGTCATGTAAGATCAAAGCTCTTTCTAGGCTAAAGCCTTTCTCAAAATTTTGACTCGTTTAAACATAATCTCTCCTTTCTTGTACTTCAAAGTAATGCCAGGCTTTAGAGGAAAGTTTAACTGTGAGATATTAAGCACTATTATTATAACTTCTCTAGTCGATTCTTCAGGCGACTATGACAGTTTGGACTCTTTCAAGCTTCTCCAAGAACTAGTCTGAGGCTGCAGGAAAGTAAATGTGGACCAAAATGACAGTAGTTCTCACCATCCATTATTATAAAATGTGAGCGTGAATAAAGATTTCCCCAGGGCCAGAAGAACCTTAAATAATCATACCAAATTCTTTTGTTTGCTTGCTTGTTTGTTTTTTAACACTGACTTAGTTGACCAACGCAAACAATTTTGGTCATTTAGGAGGATGTTTAGTAATATCAGCAGCATTAGGTGGTCAAACAAAGGGATAAGGGAAAGCTATAAATCTCTGCTCTTCAAGGTCACTATCAAGTGCTTTGTCACAGGAAAGCTAGCCTTAGATCTGAAATAGCCAAAAGTGTAGGCATTTATCAGCAAGTATACAAGAATGGTCACACAACCTATCTGGAAAAGTAGTATCACTTTTTCTCACTCTCTCTGTCTCTCTGTGTTCTGGTATACTAACCTGAGCTTTGTGTTGAACCTTCCCTCTGAAGCATATTCAGTGGCATTTTTACCCCCCATAGGATTGGCAAATCTGTTGTGGTTGAGGTCTTTAGTGAAGACAGCCAGAACCCATGGCCTCCAGACCTCACGTACCTCAAAGCTGGCGTAACTGATGGGCTGGCTGTTTTTTACACCTTACTCATGAAAAAGTAGCACTCCAAGCCAATCCCTTTTCTTAAATGCCACACATCCCACCAATTAAAAACTGCTTCTAGTATTCATTATGCTAATAAAGCACATCTAAGGTATGATACAAATAAAGATCAGTGTATTTTTACCACACGACACATGGCTGAAGCAATTCAAAATAAATCGCCATAAATACAATATATTACTGGTTAAAGCAGCTTCAAATGTATGTATTTTTTCTCATGAATGTGTTTCTGTTTTCCAGTTCCCCCCTTACCTATTATATTACCAATATTGTCTCAGACTGAGGTACAAAGTACTTTGGCTATGACTATCTTTAGAAAAGGCAGAATATTACAGTCCAATTCAGTTCTAGGTCCTGCTTTGTAACTTAACTGCAAAATCAAGGTTTGTATCTTTATGCAAATTCTCCCTTCCTTCCATTCTTCCTATTCTTCCTCCCTCCTACCCATTCTTCTTCCTACTAATATATTTCTCCATAAATTTCTGTTGATTATGTACTTCTCAAGTAGTAGCTCACCACTCCTACAGCCTACAGACAACTAGCAACTGAGAAAACCATCACACCAAGGGTATCTATAACCAAGGCATCCATCCAGAACGTAGACCACCATCAAAGCATCCACAAGCAAGCCAAAGATTCTTACCCAACATATGCTACAAACACACCCACACAAGTGAAGCAAGGGGAAAAAGCCCTATTTAAACAGAAGAAAATCCAAAAATAAGAAGCAACAGCTGCTCCAGATGAGAAGGAATCAGTGAAAGAACTCTGGAAGTATGAAGAATCAGAGTGAAAGGTCACCCCCAAAAGGGAACATCAGCTCTCTAGCAATGGAAACGAACCAAAATCAGAATATTGAAATGACAGATAAAGAATTCTAAATATGGATTGTAAGTAAGCTCAACAAAATACAAGAGAAAATGGGGAAAAAACACAAATGAACCACAAAAATATTCAGGAAATGAATGAAAAATTCACTAAAGAAATCAAATTATTAAAAAAAATCAAATAGACATCTGGAAATGAAAAATTCATTCAAGAAAATACAAAACACAGTGGAGAGTCTTCAGAATAGACTAGACAAGGCAGAAGAAAGAATATCAAAGCCTGATGACAACACCTTCAAATTAAACAAGTCAGTGAAGAATAAAGAACAGAGAGAGAATTAAGAGGAAGGAACAAAGCCTACAAGGAATATGGGATTATGTAAAGAGGCCAAACACAAGAATTATAGGCATCCTGAGGGTGAAGAAGAAAACACACAAAGGTTGGAAAACATATTTCAGGGAATAATTGAGGAAAACTTCCCTGGTCTTGCTAGAAATTTAGACATCCAGGTACAAGAAGCTCAATGAACACCGGGGAGATTCATCACAAAAAGACAATCACCACAACACATAGTCATCAGACTAGCCAAAGTTAACGCAAAGGAGGAACTCCTGTGAGCCATAAGGCAAAAACATCAGGTAACTTACAAAGGAAAATCCATCAGGCTACCTGCAGACTTCTCAACTGAGACCTTACAAGCCAGAAGGGATTGGGGCCCCATCTTCAGTCTTCTTAAACAGAATATGGCCAGCCTAGAATTTTGTATCCTTCAAAACTAACTTTTGTATATGAGGGAGAAATAGAGATGTTTTCAGACAAGCAAACACCGAGGGAATTTGTCAAGACCAGACATGCCCTGCAGAAAGTACTCAGATCTGCATTATACATCAATCAGCATACTAGAAATCCACCAGTGTAAAATCACACAAAAGCTAAAGTTCAGAGCCCATATAAAATAATGGTTCAAGAGGTAAAACAAAGCAATAAGGTTCTACCCAACAGGATGAACAGAAATGCATCCCATTTATCAATTCTTTCAATAAATGTGAACTGCTTGAATTCCACACTCAAGAGACATAGGCTAGCTGGATGGATAAAAATAAACAAACCAAGTATCTGCTCTCTCCAGGAAACACATCTAACCCACAAGGACTCATTCAGACTCAAGGTGAATAGATGGAAAAAAAATTCCATGCAAATGGAAATCAAAAGAAAGAAGGTATAGCCATTCTAATATCAGATAACATAGACTTCAAATCAACAAAAGTAAAGAAAGACAAAGATGGTCCTTATATAATGGTGAAGGGAGCATTTCCTCAAGAAGACATAAAAATCCTAAATATTTATGCACCCAACATAGGTACACCCAGATTCATAAAGCAAACCCTACTAGATCTAAACAAAGGGATTAAAAAGCAACATGATACTTGCTGGGGACTTCAACACCCCACTGACAGAACTGGACAGATCCTCCAAGCAGAAAATAAATAAAGAAACAATGGACTTAAATGAAACTCCAGAGCAAATGGGCCTAACAAGCATTTACAGAACATTCTACCCAAAAACTACCAAATATATATTCTTCTTATCAGCACATGGAACAGTCTCTAAGATTGATTACATCTTAGGCCACAAAACATGTCTCAACAAATTCAAAAAAATAAAAATTACACCATGTATCTTCTCAGACCATAGTGGAATAAAATTAGAAATCAACTCCAACAGAAGCACCCAATTCTACACAAAGTCATGGAAATTAAACAACCTACTGCTGAACAATTATTGGGTCAAGGAGGAAATTAAGGTGGAAATCAAAAGATTCCCCAAACTAAATGACAAAGGGGACACAAGTTATCAAAATCTGTGGGATGCAGCAAAAGTAATCCAAAGGGGAAAATTCATAGCCTTAAAATGCCTACATCAAAAAGACAGAAAGATCACAAATCAACAATCTATGAATTGTCTCAAGGAACTTTAAAAGAAAGAGCAAACCAATCCCAAACCCAGCAGAAGAAAAGAAATAACTAAGGTCAGAGCAGAACTAAATGAAATTGAAAACAAAAAAAAATTATACAGAAGATTAATGAAACAAAGAGTTGGTTCTTTGAAAAGATAGACAAAATTGATAGGCCTCTCACTAGAATAACCAGAAATAGAAAAGAAAGGACCCAAATAAGCTCATTCAGAAATGACAAAGGAAACATCACAACTGATACCATGGAAATACTAATTATCGCCTGTGAATACTAAAAAAATCTCTATGCACATAAACTCAAAAATGTTGAGGAAATGGACAAATTCCTGGAAAGACACAGACTCCCAAGACTCAATCAGGAAGAAATAGAATCCTGAACAGACCAATTACGAGCAAGGAAATTGGGATAGCAATAAAAACTCTTCCAATAAAAAAAGGTCCCAAACCAGAGTGTTTCGTGGCCAAATTTTACCAGACCTACAAAGAAGAATTGGTACCTACACTGCAGAAATTATTCCATAACATCGAGAAGGAAGGAATCCTCCCCAACTCATTCTATGAAGCCAGTATCGCCTTGATACCAATGCCAGGAAAGGACACAACAAAAAAAGAAAACTATAGACCAATATCTCTTATGAATGCAAAAATCCTCAATAAAATTCTAGCAAATGGAATTCAACAGCACATAAAAAAAAAAATCCACCATGACCAAGTGGGCTTCATCCCAGGGATGCAAGGGTGGTTCAACATATGTAAATCCATAAATGTGATTCACCACATAAACAGAAACAAAAACAAAGATCATATGATCATCTCAATAGATTCAGAAAAAGTGTTGCACAAAATTCAGCACCATTTTTTGATAAAAACTCAATGAAATAGGCATAGATAGAACATACCTCAAAATTTAAAGAGCCATATATGACAAACACATAGCCAACATCACGCTGAACGGGGAAAAGTTGAAAGCATTCCCACTCAGAACTGGAACAAGACAAAGATACCCACTGTCACCACTTCTATTCAACATAGTGCTGGAAGTCCTAGCCAGAGCAATCAGGCAAAAGAAGGAAATCAAGGGTATCCAAATGGGAAAAGAGGAGGTCAAACTGTCACTCTTTGCTGATGATATGATCTTATATCTAGAAAACCCCAAAGATTCTGCCCAGAGACTCCTGGAATTGATAAAGAAAAATTCAGCAAAGTCTCAGGCCACAAAATCAATATACACAAATAAGTAGCCAACACCAACCCCTATACACCAACAGCGGTCAAGCTGAGAATCAAATCAAAGACTCAATACCTTTCACAATACCTACAAAGAAAATAAAATGCCTGGGAATATATTTAACCAAGGAGGTGGAAGATTTCTACAAAGAGAACTATGAATCACTGAGGAAGGAAATTGCAGATGATGTAAAAAATGGAAAAACATGTCATGCTCATGGATCAGCAGAATCAACATTGTTAAAATGTCTATACCATCTGAAGTGATTTACAGATTCAATGCAATCCCCATCAAAATACTGTCATTTTTCACAGATCTAGAAAAAATAATTCTACGCTTCATTTGGAACTAGAAAAGAGCCCAAAAGGAACAAACCTGGAGGCATCACTTTCCCAGACTTCAAGCTATACTTCAAGGCTGTAAGTAACCAAAACAGCATAGTACTGGCACAAAAATAGAGACATAGACCAATGGAACAGAACAGAGAACCCAAATATAAAACCATCCATGTATTGCCAATTGATTTTGACAAAGTAGACAGCAATATACACTGGGGAAAAGAATTCCTATTCAATAAATGGTGCTGGGAAAATTGGATAGCCACATGTAGAAGATTGAAACAGGATCCACAGCTGTCACCACTCACAAAAATTGATCAAGATGGATAACAGTGTTAAATGTAAAACATGAAACCATAAGAATTCTAGAAGAAAATGTAAGAAAAACTCTTCTAGGTATTGGCCTAGGCAAAGAATTTATGAAGAAGACCCCAAGGGTAATCACAGCAACAACAAAAATAAATAAATGGGACTTGATTAAATTAAAAAGCTTCTGCACAGCCAAGGAAACAATCAACAGAGCAAATAGACAACTGATAGTATGTGAGAAAATACTTGCATGCTACACATCTGATAAAGGGCTGATAACTGGAATCTACAAACTCAAGCAAATCAGCAAGAAAAAAATCAAACAACCCCATTAAAAAGTGGACAAAAGACATGAACAGGAGCTTTTCAAAAGAAGATAGACTAATGGCCAATAAACATATGAAAAAATACTCAGCATCACTAATCATCAGAGAAATGCAAATCAAAACCACAATGAGATATCACCTAATGCCAGTGAGAATGTTTTTTATCAAAAAGTACCAAAACAATAGATGCTGGCATAGATGTGGAGAGAAAGGAACACTTATACACTGTTGGTGGGACTGCAGACTATTGCAACCTCTATGGCAAATATTATGGAGATTCCTCAAAGAGCTAAAAGTAGACCTACAATTTGATCCAGCAATCCCACTACTGGACATTTACCCAAAGAAAAAAAAAGTCATTTTATCAAAAAGACACTTTTACTAGAATGTTTATTGCAGCACAATTCACAATTGCAAAGATGTGGAATCAACCCAAGTGCCCATCAATTCATGAGTGGATTAATAAAATGTGGTATACGTACACCATGGAATACTATTCAGCCATAAAAAAGGAATTAATACCCTTTGCATCAATCTGGATGGAACTGGAGACCATCCTCCTAAGTGAAGTATCGCAAGAATGGAAAAACAAGCACCACATGTACTCACTATTAAATTGGAACTAACCGATCAGCACTGATGTGCACAGATGTTAAGTAAAACTCAAAGGAAATTATGCAGAGGGTGGGGGGAGGAGAGGATGGGTGAAATCACACCTAACGGGTACAATGTGCACTATCTGGGTGGTGGGCACACTTATAACTTTGACTCAAGCAGTACAAAAGCAATCCTTATAACCAAAACATTTGTACCACTGTAATATTCTAAAATTTAAAAAAAAGAAAAATAAATTTCAAAAAATTAAGTTAAAAATTCTTAACAAATGTTTGTTGAGAGAATGAATGGATGAATGAATAAGTGAATAAATGATTTTTTACAATTCAATACACCTTGATTAAACTCCACAGTTTGAATTAAAGAGAGTATTTCAAGCTTAAAGGAAGAGAAGAATGAATACAGTAATGAGATGAATTTAGACAACTAGAATCTTAAAATCGGTAAGAAAATTCTATTTATCATGAAAAAAATCAAGAAAGCCAATCTAGAGTTAGATAATTAACAGTGTTTACTGAACTCTTTATATATGTGTGGCACTAATTGTTACAATCACTTAGAGTCAAGTTCGAAGTTAAAAAAAATTATCTCAATTTCACTCAAAACCCACTTGGATAATATTTTCAGCCAAAGGCACCTTCCAGGTTTTCAAACAGTAAAAGGTACCCCAAAGTTTTCAGGAAGACTAAATATTCCCAGGCAGCAATAAAAATAAGTTTGCATTTCCAAGAAAAATAAAAATTTTTTAGCTGGACCAGAGCTGTGGAATAAAAAAGGTGTGTAAACATCTTTTCCAGACTTTAGCACAGAACCAGAGGGCATTTTTCCCTCCCACATAGTAAAAAACACCTGGAAATATTAGGAGTCTCTAAGATGTGAAATATTATTTCACTCTTCTGAGTATTTTAGCAGTTATAGTTGATGCTGAAGGGAAATTTTAGGGAAGAAATCTAGAAGTCATTTTCATTGATTTCAGAGGAAAAGAAATTTATCACTTAAATATTATTTTATCCCAACTAATAGACTTTTAATTCTTAAAGTGGTGTTCAGCTGTTAATTAATAATCAGGAAGATTACTTAGAAGAAGACAAATGGAGAGGAGACTGAACTGTTTGTTCAGAGAGGATACTGGTGCTGGCTCTGTCATCCAATAGCTGCCTGACCTTGGCCAGGTTCCTTAACCTGCTGAATTCCAGTTTCAGCAATGGCATGATTGAAGGGAACAGTGTTTCTGTCTAATGCTAAACTTCTGTGATTATATTTTCTTAGTGTATTTGTCCAAAGTCTTCCAGTAATAAATGGGGAATAGGGATATATGTATATGTGTATACGTGTGTGTGTATGTATTTTAAACCTACATGTGCACACATATAGAGTTGGAAATGATGGAAACTAGTATCGAGTCTTTTGGTAATAGGCATTCATATAGAGCTATTTTACGTAGCATAAGTCTCCAGAAGTTAAAAACATATTTCATTCGTGTGTATTTTTATTTGAATTCTGTGCCAAGACCTTCCCCACTACACAGCCTGGTCCACTAAAACTATACTCAGGAACCAAGGGCCACTCAGCTTCCTCCTCATCAAAGCGCTACTCAGGGTTTTTTGTACTATATTCCATACAGTGCCCTGTTTAAAACGTTTATTCACTACTATTTCCCTTATTTTCACTATTATCCCAACTACAGGTAAGATCCATTTTACATAAATCAGAAAAAAACAAAAAAGGACTAAAGAGAGGTTATGTAGGTGAAGATAGATGCTTGCTGGGTTGTGTGCTAGCACCGGAGCTGGGATACCTCTTCCTGAGTGTGCTGAGAGACACCAGTGAGTGTTCCAGAAACAGTAACGACAGCATAAAAGCCCATATCAGAGCTGAGCATCTTCCCATAACAATATCTTATTTATAAAACTGACAGTATATGGACTTTGATGTAATTTCTTTGACTAGACTACTTGTCATAAACGTTGTCTTATTGGGATAAAAATTGTCAGCAAAACTTTCATTTTCATAAACAGAAGAAATTCAGTCATAGAAAATTCCTTTTGATATAAATCTGGTAACATTCTAGATAAATGACTGTGAATTAGATATGAATTAAATTGCTTTCAGAACAAAGAGAGGGAGTACATAAGGCCAGTGACCAAAAAGAGAAGTAACTGAGTAGCTGAAGTGTGAAGGGGGACGATGAAGCCAGTACTTAAAGAGACAGCTACTCATCACTTCCTCTGTGGGTAGCCCGGTCAATACTTCCCATTTCGCCTTCTTCTTTCCTCTTCACCACAGCAACACCATAAATTACACCTGCCTTTCAAGCTCCAATTGAAATGGTCAAGCAACTTGTTCCTTTTGTTATTTCAGCCCCTAAATCAGTAGCTTTGGAACTGTAGGGTCAAAAGAAGCTTCATATTCAACAGTTCTTGAAAGCTTAAATATTCTTAGTAATGTCCTGGTGTAATGAAATACTATTCAACATAATGGGAGAATGAAGCTTATTGTTTTGTAACTGTCACTTTTGTTTTAAGAGGTGGGGTCTCATTCTATCACACAGGCTGGCGTGCAGTGGTGCTATCATTGCTTCCTGTAACCTAGAATTCCTAAGTTCAAGTGATCCTCTCACCTCAGCATCCCAAGTAGCTAGGACTACAGGTGTGCGTCATCACGTCTGCCTAAGTTTTTAATTTTTTGTAGAGACAGCGTCTTGCTATGTTGCCCAGGCTGGTCTTGAACTCTTAGCCTCAAGCCATCCTCCTGCCCCAGCCTCCCATAGTGCTGGGATTACAGGCAAGAGCTGTTGCACCTAGCCATAACTGTCAATTTTTAAATTAACAGTCTTGCTGGGTCTATTTATAATTGGTATATAAGCTGATATAGCTATTTAAAATTGGATATAACTGCAGATAGAAAGAGAGATAGCATATACTTCTTTCAGTTAATGATAAAACTATAACATGGAACCAGAAGATATTGATTAAATGATTTAATTTTTATACTTTTGTTTTCATTGTGTTTATTCTTCCAAAGAATTATTTTTAATGACTTGCCTAAGTTATTTAAGATTGGTGAAGTAACAAATAATAATAAAAAAAAGTCCATTCACTTTCATTGAGAATTTAGGATAGATCAAACACTTTCCATGCCATTGTTCATCAAATATAACCATCCATTGTGAGATTTGTCATAATATTATGTACCATGAAGAAAGAAAAAATGTGGCCAACTAAACTATGGCATGTATTCCTATCAGTTAGATTTTAATTTTATATTTATTAAAAGAGATCTTTTAGGCTTGTTTAGAGGTATATGTATTTTTCTCATATCTATTACAGTCATGTGTTGCTTAAGAACAGGGATATGTTCTGAGAAATGCATTGTTAGGCAAGTTCCTCCTTATGCAAACATCACGGAATGTACTTACATACGTCTAGATGGTATAACCTACTACATACCTAGGCATGAGGGATAGCCTATGGCTCATAGGCTACAAACCTATGTAGCATGTTACTGTACTAAATACTGTAAGCAATTGTAACACAATAGTATTTGTGTATCTAGACAAATCTAAACACAGAAAGGGTACAGTAAAATATGACATTGTAACCTTAATGGGCCCACCATTGTATATGTTCTGTTGTTGACTGAAACATCATTATGCTGAGGTCTGACTGTATATAAATAAAAGGGAAAGCACAAGTGAAATAAATTGGTTGAGCTATTCCTAAAACTTCTTGGGAGAGTCCACTTTTCAACTTGGAATTGCATGGTTGGGTTTTTCATACAACATCATCCTCTGTGTCATTAAATGTGGGTGATGCAGTTTTATTTAAAACAACCTATAAAAGAAGCAAAATTCCTTTGGTGCTGAGTTCTTTGTATGTTTGTAAAGCTGGCCAATTTTTATTCCAACTTCTAGAATAAATCCATCTGAATCACCACAGCCCACTCCTGCTCAACACACTCACTTGGTTCAGAAGATTGCTCTGCTACTATCTCTGGACTTTTCTTCCAAGCTCCTGAGACCATGGAGTTTTCATGGTTGGAGCTTTGGATATTTGTGCATCATCATGACTGCCTTGCAAACAGAGGTTGCAAGATGCCATTAGTTGCTATTGATCTAATTTCAGATTTGTTAAAAATGTGAACAAAAGTGTTGCCTCTTAGAATCAACAGGATGTGATATTTTATCTTACTTACCTCTTACAAAAACTTCATGAGGTGGAAATAAGATGCTCATAAAAGTCAGACAAATAAACCAAGATAATTATGGTAGTAAATTATAGAGAAGGTATTTTTGCACAAAGTCAATTGCTTCTTTTGGAACAGAATTAGCCTTAGATGAAATGATAAAGAAAGTAAAATTTATTCTGCACCTTTCAATTTTCCATTTTTATTACTTCTTTCTGCTTCCCTGCCATTTGTTCTCAGATAACTTAGTTTTCTTTGATTCAGCTTGAACATTGGGTCATCCCCATACCCTTCCTTAAGCAACATGTACCTGCCTGGAATCATTCACTTATTCATTCATAAAATGTTTAGTGTGCATCTATTAAGTGCTATCAAGATTCACAATAGGTTTGAGATACAAGTAGAAATACCCAGAGGGAGGGAAGACCCAAGGAATGTTTGTCACAATCTCTAATATTTCTTGTAATTACCAAGGTAGTTCCTATTCTATTCTAATAGTCAGTGATATTGTCTCACATGCCTTCACTGTTTCTGACATCTTACATTTAGTCATGAGTACAAAAACCTAACTATATCACTTAGAATCCGCTTCAGAAAAGCACTTGTTAACCAGTTTGGAGGAGTGTGGTTGGCTGGAAGCCACCATCTGTTGGCCCCTTCAGAGTCTACCTAAGCTTCTGAGCCAAGGTCATGCTATTCTCAGGATGGCCTGTCCTTGATGGACAAAGCAGTGATATGAGGGTCCAGGCATTTCTACCCAACGTGGTAACCTCTAAGGGCCGTCGCAGCTCGAGAGATTCCCACGGGGCTGGAGGGGGGGGGCCCAGAGGCCCCCTTGCCCAATCTTGCTTCTTCCCTTTTTCCCATGTGTTATTCCCCAACACACCTTCTGTACTCCAAATTCCATCTCCACATTTGCTTCCCAGTCTGCAAAATCTTGCTTTTTCAACCACTTGAAATGCCCTCTCTTCTCCACACTGTTTAATCGTTCACGTTTTAAAAGCCCTAGCTTAGTTTGATGTCTTCCACAAGTCTGTTCAGTATCCTTCAGTCCATAAGGATAACCTTGACAGTCTCAACTCATGTTGGACTTACAATGACAGCTATTTAATTAATTCTTGCATTGTACTGTAACTGCTTTATGTTCACTGCATTTTCTCAGCATGTTGAAAGCATCTGCCGTAGCAGATGCCGTAAGCAGACATCCCTTGTGCCCTGCCCAGGTCCTTTCAGATTTACAATTTCTTTTGGTGTAGGTAGAACATCTTTGGTGTGCTTTCAAAGACTAGCTCCTGCAGATCTTCCCCAGGTCACTGCCCTCAGACTATTGGAACTGTTCTATCAACAAGTGCAGAGTCGTAAGTGCCCAGATGTTTATTTTTATTCTTCCGCCCTCCCCATTCCTCCCTCCTCACTTATCCTCCTAAAGCTATAAACCAATAACTATTGGGTGAAAACCCAGCAAATTTGCCTTAGGTTTGTACAACTCTGAGAAGTAAGTTATAATCCTGAATTCCCCTGCATAATCACACTACATCCTACTCTCTGTGGGTCTTGTGCCTACAATTGCAGGAGTGATTATCTTCTTCACCTTCCTGCTGTCCTTCTTCTTGCACTTCCATGTTGGGCTTCCCTGGGAGGAACTGTTTTCAAATTAATTGCACACAAATATTCATCTCAGAGTCTGCTTCTGGGAAATTCAGACTATGATAACATTTAAAATAGGAAAACCATTATTTGAGCCCAAAAACGTAGTTACAAAGAGTCATTACACCAACTGCCTGACATTACATAAAGGCAAAACCAGATCATATCTGTAATATTTATTTTGTTATATAGCATCATGGAAATTTATAGGTAAAACATTTTTATGAAATTTTTTCATTGAAGACTTTTTTATAAGAAAGGCAACAACATTTTTGATGTAATTTAGTTATCATCCTGCCTGGAAGTAGATGATGAATCCAATGGCCTCTTAAGACTTTTTCCAGTCCTGCAATATAAGAATGTTTTGAAGACTAATGAGGACATACTTATTCAACAGCAACTTCTATTTTATTTTCACACTAAAATAGAAAGCTTCAGTTCCCTGGTGGTTTCGTAATTAGACATTATCATGGCTGTGTTTTGAGATTGATTTCTGGTCAGGGAATGGAAAATTTTCAGTTCCTAATATAAAAATGTTTGACTGTCTCACTAAAAATATCTATTGCATCAAAAGGAGCATTATTTACACAAAGCATTTAAATCTTGAACAATTGAATTTGTGAACTAATTGGTATTTAGTTAACTTATTAAACGAATATTAATTGAGTACGTTCCTGGGTAAAAAAGTACAAGACATGGCAAAATAGGGGATGCAAAGGCTTATAAGTTTAGGTCACTCTCTTTGAGAACCTCAAAATCTAAATAAGAAGATGTGTTTGTAAATAATTACCATAAAAGACAGTATTGAACCAAAAACAGGCAAATTTATCCATTGGAAAATATTAATATAGAATAATGTATCAGGTAAATGAATATATTTCTCATATCTTTCAGAAATTTCCCTCAACTACTTTTATTCTTTAATAATAGTCTTATGTTTTGGTACAGTCCAGCTGTAAACATCTCAAAACAAATTGCATTCCATAAATCATTGGAGTTGATGAGGTTGAATCGTTTTGGAGATAAACCACAATGCATACTTCTTAAAGAATCCTTTCACTTACTCAATATGGCTCCAAATGGCTTAGACATTTTTCCCCTTGGTGATACCTCTTTCCATTTCTCATCTTCTTCCTGTAGATAGACATCTTCCATGAGCAGAAGGGCTGTTGGGTTCTAAGAAATCGGTGTTAGCACAAGCTTTATTGACTTCAACAAGTCACATGAATCTGACTTAAGCTTCTTAGATTATTTATTTATTTATTTATTTATTCATTCATTCATTCATTTATTTATTTAAGTCCAAGCAGTTACACATATTGTAAAACCTGCAGAAATAATGTGATGTGAGATCAATGAGCTTTCACAGGAAGCATTGCTGCTATGATACTGGACCTGAAGATGCTGTATTACTTTTCCAAGCTAAACTACAATGCTGGGAAAAAAACAGGTTGCGTATTCATTGCTTTCACTCACACAACTGAACAAGCCTAGAAAAAATGTACGTGTCTCGCTTTAAATCATGATCCATCATCTCAAATGGGTTCTAAAGACTTCCAGCAAGTGTGCCGTATTTCCCCAGTCCAGCCCAGCCATTCCTCCACTCTTCTGGTTGCCTATTGCTTGACTTATTTTTCCTCAAACTTCCAACGCATCCTTCCTCCATCCTCACCCTCACTTGATGAGTTGTTTCCTATTTCACTGAAATAAAATGAAATCAATTAGAAGATAATTTCCATAAACTCATGCCACCAACTAGCTACCTCACTGCCCTCAGGACCCTGCGCTCTGCCTTCTTTCCTGCTAAGGAAAATGGATGGATCCCCCGTGCTTCCAGGGCAGGCCAGCCCTCCTTCGTCCTTGGGATCCCATCCCACTGCTCTCTATTGATTACCCCGTCTCCTCTGCATCATCAAGTTTTCCCCATCCACCAGATCAGCATAACATGTAGTTATGTCTCTTATCTGTAAAAAACAAAGTGTCTTTGATCCACTTGCTTCTTCAGCTTCCACATCATTTCTCGCTCTCGGTTTACAGCTAAACTTGAAAGTGTTGTCTACACATATTGTCTCCATTCTCATCTCCGTGGCCTCTAGATGGTTGTGTGCTGCAGGCTTAACCTTGGGTCACTTCTCTTTTATGCTTATATATAGAAAAGAGACCTCCCAGGTGATTCCATCCCATCTCTTGGCTTTAAATACCATCTCTATGCTTAAGACTCCCAGATTTATAACTCTAGCCACTCCCTGTTCCCAGAAATAATCATATATACAAGTGTATATATGATTATTTCTATATATGATACTATATGTATAGATGTATATATGTGTGTGTACACACAAACACACACACATATATATAAAACACACTACTCCGAGTCTTCTCTTGGAGGTCTAATAGGCATATAAAATTCTCCATGTCCAAAACCAAGCTCTGGTTATTCCCCTACCCCACACTTAAACCTGCTTCTCCTACAGTCCTCTCCATCTAAATAAATGGTAAATCCATTTTTCCAGAGGCTCAGGCCCCAAACCTCTGGGTCATCCTTGACTCCTCACAGCCCATATTCTCTCATAGCCCACATTGTACCCATCAGAGAATCCTGTCAGACCCTTCAAAAAATGGTCTGAATCAGAGTACGTCTCACGCTCTCTACTGTGCCTACTCCAGCTCAAGTCAACATCCGCTCCTTCCTGGATAGCAAGAGACAGCTAATCAGGTCTCCTTGCTCCTGCCCTTGTTCCTGTCAGCCAACAACTTAGACAGAAACATCCTCAGAGCATAATTTTATCACTGCACTCCTTTGCCAAAAACCTTTTCATTTCTTAGGGAAATATAAAAGCCAAAGTTTTTGCAGTGACCCACAGCCCTTACATGACTTGCACCTCACCTGCTTACCTCTGTGCTTCATCCCTTATTCTTCCCTCCCTTGCTCACCTTGTCTGACCCACATGGAGCTGTTTACTGTTCCTCAACACTGCCAAGGGCACTGCACTTCAAGCCCTTTGCACTCTGTCCTCTCCACCCAGAATGTTCTTTCTCCAAATATCTACAGAATCTCTCTCTTCAAAAGTATATAAAGTCATGTATTTCATTTGAAAGACTATAAAGCACATAAACCAAGACAAAAAATAAGTCTTTCTTGTTAATACATCAGACCAGGCTATTTATTTTACTCAAGTTAATGTGCACTTCTAATTGGTTCATGGGGTGCTTCCAACTGCCAGTAATTGGAAAACTAGTAAAAGGTAGTAAAAGGTGGCATAAACACTATTTCACAATATAGTAAGTCTCCAGGTAGGACAATTTCAGTTTTATTTTGGCAGCTCACTAATGACATCATGGGGCCCAGGTTCTTCCTGTGTGTTTGCCCCCTCAACCTCAGGCTGTTGGCTTTGGTTTCAGACTTGTACCTTCATGGTCACCAGATGGCTATGTCAAGTCCAAACCTTACCAACTCACACAGCTAACCTAGAATATCTTTTCATGAGTAAAGCATGTCTCTGACCTACATTCCTTTCTAAGAGTGAAAAAAAATCTTTCTCAGAAGCTCCCATCAGTTTCCCTCACAAGTCTTGTTGACCAGAAATATGTCATATGCCAATGTCTAACATGACTACTGGAGATAGAAATGGAATAAGTATGGCTGTTAATTGGAGTTGGTTATTGGCCCTAGCCCTGAGCACATGGCCAAGAGGAGAGGGGACAAATTGGTTAGGCAAACAGCAGTGTCTACTAGTGTGTGTTTACAGGGAATTTTGGGTAAAACTCACTCTGAAGACTATAGATTTTCCAATATCAGATTATTTTTCTCCAGTAGACAAATGCATTTCTCTAAATTTTTATTCAACAGCAATCGACAAATAGCCATGGTATGCTACCATTTGCTAATCCTGTTCTAGGTACTGGACACACAGAAATGAATAAAATAGGTCTTGATGCTCCCCTCCACGAGGCTGACATAAAATAAGTTGAAAGTGTTTTTGCCCAAGTGCTGCTTACTTCTGATAATCTTGATATATAACAGAATTGAAGCCTCCCCCCAGGAAATTTCTTCTCTGGGAACATTTCACCATAACTACCTCTCTAGTACCCACTGGTTGAATTGATGATGGACAAGAAGATGGTAAATATAGTTTCTGCCAATCAATCCACATCCCCAGGTGCATGCAAACTTCAGGAAACTCTGTGGTTTGGGAAATAGTTTTTCACTGAAAGTATACCAATGTTAGAAACACTCAAGAGAAAAACATATTTCTTCTATTCATCACATTAATCTTGGTGAAGTAATAGCAACATACATGAATCCAAAAAGAGTTAAGTGCTTTAAGAATTCATAAGAGTTCAGAAATGTAGCTAAATACAAAATAAACTTACAAAACCAGATACCTTACTTATGTATAGCAATAACAAATTTGGATATATAATAGGGAAAAATCACAAAGCCGATTGTTGTCCAAATATTTAAAACTCCTAAGAATGACTTCTGCACGAAATGTATAAAACTTATATAAGAGAAAATACATAAACTTAATGCAAATTATCAAATTAGACATCAGTGAAAAGGGCTATGCCATCTTTCTGGACAATTACAAAGATGTCAGTTACTCACAAAGTACCTCAACTGCTTAATGGAATGCCACTCAAAATTTTAATGTGTTACTTTTTTGGATAGCATAAAATGGTTCTAAAATTAATTTCCAGAAAAATTATAATATGACTAAGAAAAAATAGAAGAGAACTGTAGTGATAGAGTTGGCAAATAGGCTTTTACTTTTAACTGTTTAATCCTGTTTTACAGGGAAAATACTTAAAATGGAATAAAATTTGTGCAATATTAGGCATTTACATAATACTACAGAAATTATAAATCAAAATAAGAACTTATATTCTAATTCCATAAATTTTAATGGTTATGATGAAATATTTGGGTGACCATTTTTAAAAATAAAACAAAATGACCTAACTCTTCACTTGATACCAAACCCTAACTAAATTCTAGGTGGGAAAAATATATATATATAAATTTATAAATATAAATATATTGATAGTATAGATTATTGATAGAAAAGGTTAATATATTGATAGTATAAAAGCAATGTGAAAACCACAAAGTAAAGGCTGATAGAGTTCATTGCACTTTTGATACATCACAAACAAAACTAAAACCTATCCTAAACTGAAAAAATATTTACAAAACTTATGAAAAAAACATTAATACCTAATTTAAGATTTGGACATAGTTTTTCACTAAAATTCTATGAATGTTAGAACCACTGAAGAGAAAAAATATTATTCTTCTGTGCATCATATTAAGCTTGGCAAAATAATAGCAACATATGTCATCATATATATATAGTGTGTGTATACACACATTTATACATATATAGCAACATAGATCTTATCAACTTTTACAAATTGATAAGAAAATGTTAATTCCTCAATGTAAATGAGCAAATTATAGCAAAAGATCAGTCATTTAAAAAGGAAATACATAAAAATGTTTTTTGTGTGTTTATTGCACTCTAAAAGTGCAAGCTTACTAGGTGAGCAAAGAAATGTAACATAACAAAACAATGAGATATAATTTTCTATCATTTTAACTGGAAAGTCTTTGTAGACAATAATGTTGCAGAGGGTGGGTGAGGCGTGCTCCCTGGGCACTGCTGGTGGACATGTAAACTGGCAGTCTGGAAAGCCATCCACACACGAGCCCTCTGCATCTGACTATGCAGGCTGTGCCCTGCGCAAAGGCACCAAGCAGAGAGAAGGAGTGGGGCCAAATTCCAGGCCTCACCCCATTTGCCTAAATCCATGATCCCTGGCCTGCATTGAGTCATGCCAGAAAAGAGAGTGCTGTTTTCTTTACACAAAGCCTAGACTACTAGTGGCTCCATCTAAATATGCAGAGATCACACCTTTTGCCATAATAAATGTCTGTAGGGAATTCTTCTAAGTTTTCCTGGAAGTTAGTCAGAGACATATGTACACAAAAATGCTTACTT
Organism: Daubentonia madagascariensis; assembly: GCA_023783475.1. Taxonomy (NCBI): domain Eukaryota; kingdom Metazoa; phylum Chordata; class Mammalia; order Primates; family Daubentoniidae; genus Daubentonia; species Daubentonia madagascariensis. The sequence goes on along the minus strand of JAKFHU010002140.1, from coordinate 31,978,369 downwards.
CAGCAGCAGTTTTTGCATTTACACCAAAATCTACTTTTCTATACACATTGTTCACTGAAGACTTAATTCCACGTGGCCCATAGAGGTACCCAGCTAAATCGAGATTTTCTACTGACCAGCCCACAAAAAGACTTGCTGACTAAGCCATGGTTATATTAATGTCATAATCATATCCAAAATTTAATTTATTCAACAATAATGGCAACATCAATATTCATATCATTTATTCAAGTAACAGATATTGAACACAACATATACAAGCTCTGTTTCAAGGCAGCAGATACAGCAGTGAACTAAACTGACAGAAATCCCTACTCTCAAAGAACATATATTTTAGATTTTAAAAAGGAAAACCGTAAGAGTAGAGAGTAAATCCTCTGAAATAATACGTTTCATGCCACTTATGCTTTCTTCTTCCAGTGCAAGGTACAATAGCTTCTACAACTGACTTGGTTGATTGGTTGGTATCCTGTTAAAACTCTTTACAGAAGCACTTACCAGCCAGGCACAAGGTTTAGCAAAGCATTCATTTTTAGCCGTAATTCTAATATGCTATTCCAAAATTTCCATAATGGTTCAATTTTACTAAATCAGTCATGTATTTCTATCTAGTCTATTTCTGTAAAAGGCAGGATCCAAGACTGCAGAGGTTCTTTTATTCATTCAACAAATATTTATTAAGTGGCTAGTATGTGCTGAGCACTGTTCTAGGTGCCGATGATAGAGCAGCAGATAAAACAGACAAAATCCCTGCCCTGATGGACTTTCTATTCCAGCAACGTAGACAATGAACAAGATAAATAAGGAAAATATAGAGAATGTTAGATATGTAAAAGTGCTAAGGAGTTAAGGTTTTCTTAAAAGAAGAAAATAAGAAATTTGGATTAGTGGCAATGAAATTTTAGATGGGATAGACAGGGAAGGCTTCACTGAGAAGATAATATTCAAGAACTGAAGGACTTAGTGGTCCCAAAAAATTTCTGAGGGAAGAGTACTCCAGAGAAAATAGCAGGTGCAAAGGCCCTGGGGTGAAAGCATGCTTGCTAGTTCAAGGGGCAGCAGGAAGTAAATGTGGCTGGAGTGGAAATCATCAGGGAGGGTAGAGTAGGAGGAGTGGTCAGAGAGGTCACAGGGGCCACATCACGTAGGGCACGCTGAGTCAGAGTGAAGACTTGGGATTTCACCCTGAATGTGCTGGGACTTGCACACAATGTTGTGAGAGGAGGAGTGGCATAATATATTTGTTTATTTCTCTGTTCAGTGGTGCTGGGAATAGACTTCAGTGGGTGGGAGGAGGCAATAGAGGCAGGGATCCTATTTAGGAGGAAACAGAAGCAATCCCGTCAAGAGCTGGAAGAAGTGTGAGAGGAAGATGTGTTCCAACTCTGGTTGTATTTTCCCACATATTTATTATGAAAATTTTCAAACATAAGAAAATTGCAAGAAATGTACAGTGTACTCACACTCATCATCTTGACGCTACCATTAACAGTTTACTACACCTGCTCTACCACATACCCACCTACCTAACCTTTCCTCCATCCATCCATCAGTCCACCTTAATTTTTAGTGCATTTCAAAGTGAATTACATACATCTGTACATTTCTGCCTAAATAATTCAGCATACATATCAACTATAGCTCAATATATTTTGCAATCTTCTGTTTTATTTAAAATTTCTATTCAATAATGAAACTGTTCAAATATGCAGAATATTACCATCACTCCCCAAAATTTCCCCCATGTTCCTTCCCAGGCACTCCCTCCTATGCCCTAGAGTCAACCACTGTTCTGGATTTTTTACATGACTAATTTTCCCTATTTTTAAAAAATACCTATTGATTCAATTATACAATATTAATGCTTTTGTGTAGGGTTCCTCAGCATGTTGGTAAGGTTCATCCACATTGTTTTATGTACCAGCACTCCATTCTTATTAATTCTTTTCCAATTTATTGGACTGATATAACTTAATAATTACAGAAAAATCTAATTCACTTTCCAAATAGATTTGGTTACCCAAGCTAGCCCGGACAACAAGGTCATCAATGTAAAAAAATCACATTGTTTTTAAAAAATACAGTTGAATCCTGAAGCAGCTGTCATTTATGAAAGTAGCCCATGGTTTATAGCATTATTAACTTATATCTCTCAGTGTCTTGTACAACAAAGAGTACAACAAAGTTTATTAAAACCATGCCTATGTATTCTCCATTTCTTTACCTTGGTGATAATTATTTTCATCATTTTATTAGCTGTTTATTTCCACAGTTCTTGAAGGTGTATAATCTTTAAAAAGAAGGAGGAGGAGGAGGAGGGGAGGAGAAGGGACTATTTCAGTGACTAACGTTTTTGAGACTACTAGAGCAGAAAAAGATCCTTAACAGCAGGGATTGGATCATGCTGTTCTGTCCACCCAGAACAGGGTGTATGAGAGGCATCGTTTCTGTGCGGTCATTCATTGACTCTGCATAGTGAAGTACGGTCAACTGTTTGATAAACTTTGATAAACTGTTTGATAAAAGTTTGATAAACTTTTGTGAATAATAGAAAACTAGAGAGAGCCAACACTTTTATTTAGAAGATGATTTCAACATTAGGAAATTAATGTTAAAACATTCACATTAATGTGCAAAAGCACACATGCTTTCCTGATTTTCCAGGAAACACTGATCTGCAAGTACCGTGAACAGGTTTTAGTGAATTAATGGAGTCAAGACTAGAGTCCAGATGTCCTGATTTCAAATTTTGTGATGAAGATCTCAGGGTTCTCTGAAGTAGCAGCTTTTAAGCTGTACTTAGGGTAGCTGGAAAGTGCTACCATAGGAAACTACATATTTTAAAATGTTTTCTAATGTCTCTAAGCCAACATGTTTTCCCCAAATGTAAACGCTTTGTTTGAGATGACTTCTGAGTACACCACCCTGCCTGACAATTACTCTTAATTATCTAATCAGAAAATTTTACCCTGAAGAAAAAAGGTGTAATGTCTTGTTTTGATTCAGATCTAAACTAGCTGGGAATTGTAAATAAGACTTTTTTTTCCTATTTGTCTGTTTGTGCTTTAATTGGAGAATATAATTTAAGATAAAACTAAAGATTATGGACTGGGTGCAGTAGCTCATGCTTATAATCCTAGCACTTTGGGAGTCAGAGGTGGGAGGATTGCTGGATGCCAGGAGTTTGAGACCAGCCTGAGCAAGAATGAGACCACCTCTGTACAAAAAATACAAAAATTAAAAAATTAGCCAGGCATGGTGGCATGTGCCTGTAGTCCTAGCCACTCAGAAGGCTGAGGCAACAGGATGGCTTGAGCCCAGGAGTTTGAGGTTGCAGTGAGCTATGTTGAGGCCACTGCACTCCAGCCTGGGTGACAGAGTGAGACCCTGTCTCAAAAAAATAAATAAATAAAAATTTTTTGAAAATGAATCAGTCGTTTATGTGAGAGTTTCTGTGCTTAGCAAAGGTAAGTACCTTGCTATGGATACATGTGTACCAAATAGTGCTTTATTGCCAGGAGAATAATAAAGCATATCATGATTGACTAGGAAATACCATTTGTCATTCTTTTTTTCATAAAAATCTGAATTACTTATATTAATAAAAAGACAAAGTTACAACTAACTCAAAATCACTAAGCGTTTCAAAAGCATTTTGATTTTGTTTCATAGTATACCATATTATACACTTTGCTTTTAAATATATGTTTTGTCACTAATATGAAATGAATTTTCAAGAACTAAGCATATTTTGATTGACCAGGTTAGTGGAGACATTTAACGTACATATTGTTTAGAGGGGAGGAACTGGCTTAGGATTTTGAATACATCTATTCAAGTACTCTGTGAAAGATTCTAAGAAGCGTCCAATGACATCCATTTCTGGGAAAAAGGTGGTCTAGGTTTTCTAAAAAAACTTCCTGTTGAAATTCATTATAAAAGCTAGACTAAATATTAAACATTTTAATTCCTTCTAAAAGCATCAAAGAGCTGACAAGATAGTTAGAAATCATCAAGCCAAATGTAGGTGCCAAGAAAGAACCTAGAAATATAAGTAGAGGTTGAAGCCATTTCTACCGTAAGGGAATTTGCCTATCCAGTTGTAATAAAATTTTGTTTTACAGCTCGTGGGGAAGGAGAGCAGAAAAAAAGATTCAGATTTTCCGCTGGATTCTACAAACTTGAGAAGTTGGAGAACTGTAAGAGAATTTGCCTTGAAGCTGAGCAGGAGGGAAGCATCGTTCCTGAGGATTTATAACTATGAGACAGCACTGGCACAAATTTTTAGACAAGATGCCTTTCCATAAGTGATACAAAAAATCACATGTCATGAATTTTGGTCAGTTTTGTACCATGGACTGCTAGTGTCTTTAGGTGCCTGACAAAAGCTAAAACAAATCCTCTCTAGAGAAATCATCTTCATCTTAAGCCTCAAATAATTTCATAAATAATTTTTTTCAGAGAGCTCCTATTGAAAAAATAACCAAGCTTCACAGAGAAAACATGATAAAGAATCTTTAGAAAAAATAGACTTCAGAAACAGGCCCATAAAATCTTCAGACACTGGAATTGCCATACATATAATATAAAATAACACTATTTATTATGTAGAGCATAAATACATAAAGAGCAAGTTAAAAAATATCTGTAGGAAATAGCAAACTATAACAACTGATCAAGCCATACAAAAAAATCAAATACCATTTCAAGAATTAAATAAATCCTTGAAATTAATAATTGAACAGATTGGTTTATTAGACACAGCAAGGTAGATAAGTAAACTAGAAGATAGGCCAGAAGAACTATTCAGAATGCATCACAAAAAAAAAAAAAAGAAAGGAACATAGGAAATACAGATTCAGAAATATGAAGGATAAAACATGATGGGTTAATATACATTAAATTAAAGCACCAGAAGGACAGGAGAAAAAGAAGGAGTCATAAATTAGTACCAATCCAAGAGTTCCGAAAGTCTAAGAAATCTCAAATAGAGAAATAAAAAGACATCCACGTCCACATATAGATCCATCATAGAGAAATTGCAGACAACCAAAGACAAGGAGAAAATGTTTAAAGCAGGCAGAGAAAAAGATAGATTAACCTCAACAGAAAAACATATAGATTGAGCACTGACTGCTCAAAAGCAAAAACATTTGTTAGAAGATACTATAGTGGAATTTATTCAATGTGCTGAGATAATATAATTGCTAAACTAAACTAGAATTTAGGATATTAAGACAGAATTACCTTTCAAGAGTTAATTATTAAAGATATTGTCACGTGAACAACAAAAAAATAAACCATTTGCCACCGCAGGTTTTCACTAATGGAAATTCGGGAAGATAGATAAGTTGCCAAAATACTCAATTAAAAGACAAATGTGCACAACCAGAAGCATATCAAAAATTAGGATTCAGAAATGTTGAAAGTAAAAAGATGAAGCAAAAAGTTGAAGTTTTTACTAACTAATAGAAAAAAAGACGCTTAAGGAATAGAAAGTTAAAACTTAAAAGGATGCAAAATATATAGCAGAAGGGAACTGGTGTAGCTATACTAATACCACTTTGAAGCAAAAAGCATTACCAGATATAAAGACACTTCAGAATGACAAAAGTTTTATTTCATTGGGAAAATACAGCAATTTTAAATTTGCATGCACTCTGTTAACATCACCTCAGATCATTTAAGGCAAAATTGACAGAAAAATAAAGAAAAATAAACCCTCAATTATAGTGGGGGATTTTAATACAATCTTTTCAGAAACTGATATATCAAGCCAATAAAAATTGAGTTTACTCAGTTTCAGTGCAAAGTATTAAACTGCATGATCAACAATATTGACCTAGTTGATACATGTAAGACAGTATTCTGAGCAAAAAAACAATGTACACAGGCCACATTCCTTTCAAATACACATGAAGATGGAGTTTAGCTTCAGCCTGGATGTATGGGGATGTCTGAAGAAGAATTACATCACAGAGTTGGTCCACCCAGGGGCAAGAAGGCTAGCTTTCTATACAAACATGTCCGTGTGCCATTGGCTTCGGATGGCCCCTGGGGTTGGGGTGGGATTATACCTCCCACATGAGGCATCTCCCATTCTGAAGAGGACCTTTCTCCGAGAAGTTAGCAGTAATCCTAACAGAAGCTGGCTGGTGGGGGTGCCTGTTACAGAGGATTTGGGTGTGGTGTCAACAGTACCCAACACTGTCTACCCCTTGCCTCTCAGGCTACTCAGATCTACTTGCATCTCACATTAAGTTTATTCCATCCAGGCACAATTTATCCAGGATTCTTCTTGATCCCAATTTCTGGGAAATTTACAAAAGGAGAATTAATGAAATGAACAACAGCCTCTGTTGCTGTAGCTGGTCCCAACTCGATAAATGATGCTCATTTCCTTTCTTCTCTGTCACCCATTCTAGCTCCCTCTCCCCCAGGCTAGCACTTTTGGATGGCCACTTTATGGACTGACACTGCCCATCAATCCCGAGGGTCTGAGCCCCTGGTTGTCATGCATTTACTAAGACATTTTATACAATAAATGAGATCTTAAAGGTTACTTTTAGAATTCAAAGATTTACTTCTATCTGGTAGACGGCTTTTATTAAATAGTCAAAATCGTCATCATTTTATTACCGAGTGATTCACTTGAAAGATGACCTTTGTTTTTAGAAGTCCACCAGTCCCTTTGGGCGATTGGCTCAGCTGCTGCTCAGCACAATGGGGCCTCTGTTTTGCTCCCAGCATGAGTGCTTAATTGGTATTACTGTTTATTCCTGATTTCACAGCCTTCCCTTTTTTTTCCTTCTAAAACCTAGTTTCTTCTGAATATACAATCCTAAAGTAGAACAAAATGGTGAGGTAGGAAATTTTTCCAATTACCCTGTAAAGTGTGCATGTTGTGAAGATCACACTTACTTCTATACCATATGATTTTCCAAGTCTGGTGTGTCCTCTGCAATCTCTTCCATATCATTAGGCAGTTTATGTTTCCATTTGAGAAATCAGTTGTATTTCTTGCCTCAGTATATTTCTGCCCAGTTTAAGGGTCACATCTTCTGTCTCTTTGAGGCTCAATGTCATCTTTCCATGAACTTACCCTTTCTTCTTTTATTTCCTGTTGAAGGGTACGCTAAGCCTGTCTCCTACCTTTTGCTGATTTCAATGCCAGTAGGACTACTTGAAACGTTAAGCGGCCATATGACAACCTTGCGAAGACCTCAACTCTGACTCAGCAGATGGTCTTTTACTACCTATTTGCACTCACACGTATTTAGTGATTCAGATAACACAGCTGCAACATAAGTGCAGGGTCTATAAGGATTGCAGAATGATGTCCCTATGATGATGGAGGCACATGGGACTTGCAGAAGAGGGAGGGAAGTGGGCAAGTTCACTCTGGCCTCTGTCCTGCTGGAGATACTTAATCAGAATATCCTTGTAAATTGTTAAGATGGCCCAGGTGATCCTGATTATCAGGGAATTCTGGGAAACATTGCCTTAAGGAAAAAAATTTTAATTATGAATAAATGTTTTATGGTTGTCTGAAGATGCTGACTCATGAGAAGACAAAGGACTTATTCAAGGTTTTCATCTAGAATATGAATGGCAAGTGAAGACTACTAATCCAGCAGCTCTTTCCTCAGTAGAAACTTATCACATTTGTTACTTCCCTCAACATCCAAGACAGGGCTAAGTCAGGTGAAGTTGGTCTTTGCAGCTGCATACCTGAGCACTGTCTCCTCTAGCTCTCTTCCTTTCCCCAGGGGCACTCAGTATCACGCTTCCTGCTGGGATATCAGGGAAGCAAACTGTGTTAAACTTCCCCAAGCAAGCTTTTTATCATCAAAATGCATCTCTTCTGCCAAGACTGAATTCTGTACAGGCATACCATGTTTCATTGTGCTTTGCTTTATTGTGCTTTGCAGATACTGCATTTCTTACAAATTCAAGGTTTGTGGCAACCCTGCATTGAGCACGTCTATCAGTGCTACTTTTCCAACAGCACGTGCTCACTTTGTGTCACATTTTGGTAATTTTCACAGTATTTCAAACTTTTTCATTATTGTAATGTCTGTTAGGGCAATCTGTAACCATTAACCTTTGATGTTACTATTGTAATTGTTTTGGGACACCATGAACATCTTCCCCACCTCCCGGCAGTGCTGCACCAGCAGGCTGAGTGGAGAGAAAATCTGTGTGCCTGGGGGAGGGAGACTGAAGTGATTGTGGGACTTTTCACTGAAACTCAGGGCTGCCATGGCACAGGAGAACACAGAACAGGGCAGAATTCTGCTAGTGCCCATGGAGGGAGCATTGAGAGGGAAATCCTCTGCCCGGAAACCCAAGTTCCAGGTAGCCCCACCACCGTCTGACAAAAAGCAACCTGGGGCCTGGACTAAATTTGTAAGGCAGTCAGGCCACAAAGGCTGCAGTCCTCGGGCAATTCCTGTGGTTGTGCTAGCTCAGAGCCAGTGGGCTTGGGGTGCAAGTGACCCAATGAGACACCAGCAGTGGTGGTCAAGCCAGTGCCTTTGTCACCCCCTCCCCCAACTCCAGACAGTGCAGTTCAGGAAGAGTCTTCTCCCACTTGGGGAAAGGAAGGGAAAGAGTTCTGAGGACTTTCTTTTGCAACTTGGGTACCAGCTCGGTCACAGTAAAATTAAGTACTAAGTAGACTCCTGAAGCCCCTGAATCCAAGCCTTAGTTCCTGGAAGGCATATCTGGACCCACCCTAGGCCAGAAGGAAACATGCTGCCCTGAAGGGAAGGACACAGACCCGGCAGGATGCACCACTTCTTGATTAAAGAACCCTTGTACTTTGAATAAACATCAGAGGTATCCAGGTAACAGTCACCATGGGCTTTGGGTGAGACTGGGCTGGTTTCAGGTGTGACCTGGCACTGGTGGCCATGAGGGAGTGCCCATGTCACTCCTCCCCCAACTCCAGCAGCCCAGCATAGATAGTGAGGGAAGAGAGTGAGAGACATTGCCTGGTAATCCAAGGAATTCTCCCATATCTTACCCAAGTCCACCAATGTGGTACCCCCCAGGAGTCTGCAAGAGTCACAGGATTACTGGGCTTCGAGCACCCCCAGTGCTGATATGGCTTCAATGACCAAAGACTTAGACCACAACACTCAACTCCCTTTGAATATCTGGAAAGTCTTCTCAAGAAGGATGGGTTCAAACAAGCCCAGATCGTGAAGATTAAAATAAACACCTAACTCTTCAATGCCCAGATATTGAAGAACATCCAAAAGCATCAAGAACACCCAGGAAAACATGACCTCACCAAATGAACTAAATAAGATACCAGTGACCAATCCTGGAGTGATGGAGATATGTGGCCTTTCAGACAAAGAATTCAAAATAGCTGTTCTGAAGAAGCTCAATGAACTTCAAGGCAACACGGAGGAGGAATTCAGAAGCTTATCAGAGAAGTTTAACAAAGAGATTGAAATTTTAAAAAATCAAGCTGAAATTCTGGAGCTAAAGAATTCAGTTAACAAACTGAGAAATGCATCAGAGCCTCACAACAGCAGAATGACCAAGCAGAAGAAACAATTAGTGAGCTTGAACACAGCCTATTTGAAAAAACACAGTCAGAAGAGAAAAAAGAACAAAGAATAAGAAAGAATGAAGTATGCCTACAAGATCTAGAAAATAGCCTCAAAAGGGCAAATCTAACAGTTATTGGAGGTAGAGAGAGATTGGGGTAGAAAGTTTATTCAAAGAAATAATAACAAAGAACTTTCCAAACCTAGAGAAAGATATCAATATTCAGGTACAAGAAGGTCATAGAATACCAAGCAGATTTAACCCAAACAAGACTACCACAAAGCATTTTATAATTAAGGTCCCCAAGGTCATGGATAAACAAAAGTTTCTAAGGGATGTGAGAAAAAAGAAAAATATAACATATAAAGGAGATCCAATTGTAGCAGACTTCTCATTGGAAACCTTACAGATCAGAAGAGAGTGGCATGACATATTCATAGTGCTGAAGGAAAAAAACTTTAACCCTAGAATATTACATCCTACAAAAATATCCTTCAGACATGAAGGAGAAATAAAGACTTTCCCATACAAACAAAGGAGGGGTTTAATCAACACCAGACCTGTCCTACAAGAAATGCTAAAAGGAGTTCTTCACTATGAAAGAAAAGGATGTTAATAAACAATAAGAAATCATCTGAAGGTATACATCTCACTGGTAGCAGTAAGTACACAAATACAGACTACTCTATTGCTGTAATTGTGGTGTATAAACCACTTATATCTTAAGTAGGAAGACTAAAAGACAAACCTATCAAAAATAACTACAATAATTTTTTGAGAGATAATAATATAAAAAGATACAGATAGAAACAATAAAAAATTAAAAAGCAAAAGGTAGATGGAGTTAAAGGGTAGAATTTCTGTTATATTTCCTTTTGCTTGTTTATTTGTAAGTAGAGTTGTCATATGCTTAAAATAATTGGTTAGAAAGTGTTTTTTGAAAGCCTCATGGTAACCTCAAATCAAAAAACCTACAATAGGTACACAAAATATAAATAGCAGGAAATTAAAACACACTACCACAGAAAATAGCTTTTAACAAAGAAGGACAGTAAGAAAGGAAGAAATAAAGAGAGGACCACAAAACAACCAGAAATCAAATAGCAATAGGGCAGTAATAATTCCTTACCTATCAATAATAATGTTGAATGTGAATGGACTAAACCCTCCAATCAAAAGCTGCAGAGTGGCTGAATGGATAAAAATACAAGAGCCAGCTATATGCTGTCTGCAAGAAACACGCTTCACCCATAAAGACACACATAGACTGAATGTAAAGGAATGGAAAAAGATATTCCATGCAAATTAAAACCAAAAAAGAGTAGGAGTAGCTATATTTCTATCAGATAAAATAGATTTCGAGGCAAAAACTGTAAAAAGAGACAAAGAAGGTCATTATATAATGATAAAGGGGTCGATTCAGCAAGAGGATATAACAATTCTACACATGTATGCACCCAACACTGGAGCACCCAGACATATAAAACAAATATTATCAGAGATAAAGAGAGAGATAGACCTCAATACAATAATCGTTGGAGACCTCAATACTCCACTTTCAGCATTGGACAGATCATCCAGACATAAAATCAACAAAGAAATGCTGGACTTAATCTGTACTGTGGACCAAATGGACCTAATAGACATTTACAGAATGTTTCATCCAACAGCTGCAGAATACACGTTCTTCTCCTCAGCTCATGGATCATTATCAAGGATAGACCACATGTTAGGCTAGAAAACAAGTCTTTAAAAATTCAAAAAAATTGAAATCATGCCATGTATTTCCTCTGACCATAATGGAATAAAACTAAAAATCAATAACAAGAGGAACCTTGGAAACTTATACAAACACATGGAAATCAAACAATATGCTCCTGAATGACAAGTGGGTCAATGAGGAGATTAAGAAGAAAATTTTTAAATTTCTCAGAACAAATGAAAATGAAAACACACTATATCAAAACCTATGGGATACAGAAAAAGTAGTAATAAGAAAAAAGTTCACATTAATAGCAATAAGCGCCTACATCAAAAAAGGGGAAAAGCTTCAAATAAACAACCTAATGATTCATCTCAAAGAACTAGGAAAACAAGAGGAAACCAAAGCCAAAATTAGTAGAAGAAAAGAAATAATGAAGATCAGAGCAGAAACAAATGAGATTGAAATTAAAAAATACAAAAGATCAATGAAACGAAAGTTGATTTTTTGAAAAGATAAACAAAATTGACACACCTTTAGCCAGACAAACTAAGGAAAAAAGAGAGAAGATCCAAATAAATAAAATCAGACATGAGAACAGAGACACTACAACAGATACTACAGAAATCCAAAGAATCATTATAGACTACTATAAGCAACTATATAGCAATAAATTGGAAAACCAAGAAGAACTGGATAAATTCCCAGGTGTGTACAACCTACCAAGATTGAACCAGGAAAAAAATCCAAAACTGACTAAACCAATTATAAGTAACATGATAGAAGCAGTAATAAAAAGTCTCCCTTCAAAGAAAAGCCCTGGACCTGATGGCTTCACTGTTGAATACTACCAAGCATTCAAAGTACTAATACCAATCCTACTTAAACTATTCCAAAAAATTGAGGAGGAGGAAATACTCCCAAACTCATTCTATGAGGCCTATATAACCATGACACCAAAATCAGACAAAGACACAACAAAAAAAGAAAACTATAGGTCAATATCTCTGATGAACACAGTTGCAAAAATCCTCAACAAAATACCAGCAAACTAAATTCAATGACACATTAAAAAGATTATGCCTTGTGACAGAGTGGGATTCATCTCGGGCATGCAAGGCTGCTTCAACATACACAAATCAATCAATGTGATACATCATATCAGCAGAATGAAGGACAGAAACCATATGGTCATTTCAATTGACACTGAAAAAGCATTCAGTGAAATTCAACATCCTTTCACAATAAAAACTCTCAAAAACCAGGTATAGAAGGAACTTATCTCAATATGATAAACACCATATTTGACAGGCCAACAGCTAATATCATACTGAATGGGGAAAAATTGAAAGCCTTTCCTCTGAGATCTGGAACAAGACAAGCATTCCCACTTTTACCACTATTATTCAACATAGTACTGGAAGTTCTACACTTGACCTTAGCCAAAAGGCTGAGAAGCAAATGGAAGTTCCAGCTATAGCAATCAGACAAGAGAAGGAAATAAAGGGCATCCAAATTAGAAAGGAAGAAGTCAAATTATCCTTGTTTGCTGACAATATGATCTTGTATCAGGAGAAACCTAAAAACTCCACAAAAATTCAGTAAAGTTGCAAGATAAAAAATCAACATAAAAAATCAGTAGCATTTCTATATGCCAACAGTAAATAATCTAAAAAAGAAACCAAAATAGTAATCCCATTTACCATAGCTACAAATAAAATAAAATATCTAGGAATAAACTTAACCAAAGAAGTGAAAGATCTTTGTAACACAAATTATAAAACACTGATGAAAGAAAATTGAAGAGGACACAGAAAAATGGAAAGATATTTCATTCTCATGGATTGGAAGAATCAATATTGTTAAAGTGTTCATACTACCCAAAGCAATCCCCATCAAAATACCAATGACATTCTTCACAGAAATAGAAAAATAATCCTAAAATTTACATGGAACCATAAAAGACCCAGAAGAGCCAAAGCCATCCTAAGCAAAAAGAACAACACTGGAGGAATCACATTATCTGACTTCAAATTACACTACAGAGCTGTAGTAACCAAAACAGCATGATAGTGGAATAAAAACAGACACATAGAGTAATGGAACAGAATAGAGAATCCAGAAATAAATCCACACATCTATAGTGATCTTACCATTGATAAAGTTGCCAAGAAAATACAGTGGGGAAAGGACAGTCTCCTAAATGGTGCTGGGAAAACCAGATATTCACATGCAGAAGAATGAAACTAGACCATTACCTTTCACCATATATGATAATCAAATCAAAATGAAGTAAAGACTTAAATCTAAGACCTGAAACTATGAAACTACTAAATGCTTCAGGACATTGTTTTGGTAAGGACTTCTTGAGTAATACCCCCAAAGCACAGGAAACTAAAGAAAAATTGGACAAATGGGATCACATCAAGATAAAAAGCTTCTGCACAGCAAAGGAAGCAATCAACAAAGGGAAGAGACAACCTACAGAATGAGAGAAAATATTTGTAAACTATTCATCTGACAAGGGATTAATAACAAGAATATATAAGGAGCTCCAAAAATTCAGTAGGAAACAATCAATCCTATTAAAATGGGCAAAGGATCTGAATAGACATTTCTCAAAAGAAGACATACAAATGGCCAACAGGTATATGAAAAAATGCTCAACATCATTAGTCATCAGAGAAACACAAATCAAAACTACACTGAGACATCACCTCACCCCAGTTAAAATGGCTTTTATCAAAAAGACAGGCAATAACGAATGCTGATGAGGATGTGGAGAAAGGGGAACCTTCGTATACTGTTGGTGGGAATGTAAATTAGTGCAACCACTATGGAGAACAATATGGAAGTTACTCAAATAACTAAAAATAGAACTACCATATGACCCAGCAATTCCACCACTGGGTATATATCCAAAGGAGAACAACTCAATATATTGAAAAGATATCTGCACTCCCATGTTTATTGTAGCACTATTTACAATAGCCAAGATTTGGAATCAACCTAAGTGTCCATCAGTGGATGAATGGATAAAGAAATTGTAGTACACATACACAATGGAATAATATATAGCCACAAAAAAGGAATGAAATCCTGCCATTTGCAACAACATGGATGGAACTGGAGAACATTATGTTAAGTGAAACAAGCCAACACAGAAAGACAAATCTCGCATATTCTCACTTATACATAGGAGCTAAATATTAAAAACAGTCAATCTCATGTAGACAGAAAGTAGAATAATGGTTACCAGAGGCTGGGAAGTTTAGTAGGGGGGCAGTTTGATTTAATTAATTGATTTGATTAATTCATATTACCCTGATTTGATTGATTCACATTGTATGCCTGTATCAAAACATTGTATGTACCCTATAAATATATACAACTATTATGTACCCAAAATAATTAAAAATAAAAATAGATATAACACAGATAAAAATTTTAAAAAAGAATAAAAAAGAATGAATAAAGCCAACATGACATATGGGGCACCATAAAGTGACCAAATATTCAAATTTTCAGTGGCCAAGCGGATGTAGAGAAAAACAAAAAGGGATAGAGAACCTATTTAATGATATCATAGCTAAAAAATTTTCAAGTCTAGCAAGAGATTTAGACATCCAGATATAGGAAGCTCAGAGATCTCCAAATAGTTAAAATTCAAAAAGGTTTTCTCCACAGTAAATTATAGTTAAATCATCAAAAGTCAAAGAGAAAGAGAATTCTAAAAAACAGCAAGAGAAAAGCATCTAGTCTCTTATAAGGGAACACCCATCAGATGAACAGTGGATTTCTCAGCAGAAAACTTGCAGGCCAGGAGAGAATGGGATAAAGTGCTGAGAGGAAAAAAAGCTATCAGCCAGGGACACCACACCCAGCAAAGTTATCCTTCATAAACGAAGGAGAAATAAAGTCTTTCCCAGACAAGCAAAAGCTGAGGGAATTCATCACTACTAAACTGGCTCTACAAGAAATGCTTAAGGAAATCCTATACCTGGAAGAAAAAGGATGCTATATACCATCATGAAAACACACAAAAGTATAAAACTCACTGGTAGAGAAAACACACAAATAAGGGAGAGAAAGGACTCAAATGTTACCACTACAGAAAACCACCAAACCACAATGATAAACAATAAGAGAAAAAGAAAGGAGCAAGGGATATACAAAACAAGCAGAAATCAATTAATAAAATGATAGCAATAGCCCCTCATATATCAATAATAACCTTGAACAATGGATTAAACTTTCCACTTAATATAGACTGGCTGAATGGATTTAAAAAAAAACATGGTCCACCTATATGCTGCCTACAGAAAACTCATCTCACTTGTAAAGACACATGTAGACTGAAAGTACAAAGATAGAGAAAGATATTCCATGCAAACGGAAACCAAAAGTGCCTTTAAGTCAAAAATGGCAGAAAGAGACAAAGAGGGTCATTACATAATGATAAAGAGATCAACTTAGCAAGAGGATATAACAATTCTAAATATATATGCACTCAACACCTTAGTACCCATATATATAAAGCAAATATGATTGGATCTCAAAGGAAAGATATACTTCAATACAATAATAGTTGGGAACTTCAACACCCCACTCTCAGCATTGAACAGATCTTCCAGACAGAAAATTAACAAAGAAACATTGGATTTAAACTGCACTTTAGACCAAATGCACCTAACAGACATTTATGGAACATTTCATCCAATAGCTACAAAATACACATTCTTCTCATCAGCACATGGAACATTCTCCAGGATAAACCATATATTAGGACACAAAACAAGTCTCAGCAAATTTAAAAAAAAATCAAAATCATATCAAGTATCTTCTCAGACAATGAAATAAAGCTATAAATCAATAAAAAGAGGAATATTGGAAACTGTACAAATATATGGAAATTAAACAACATGCTCCTGAATGACCAATGGTCCAAGGAAGAAATTAACAAAGAAATTAAAAAAATTTCTTGAAACAAGTGAAAATCAAAACACAACAAACCAAAACCTGTGAGATACAGCAAATCAGTGCTAAGAGGGAAGTTTGTAACAATAAATGCCCACATCAAAAAAGTACAAAGATTCCAAATAAACAATCTAACAATGCAACTTAAGAAATTAGAAAAGCAAGAACAAACCAAACCCAAAATTAGGAGAAAGAAAGAAATAATAAAGATCAGATTAGAACCAAACAAAACAGAGAACTAAACAAACAAAACAAAGAATCAACAAAACAAAAAGTTGGTTTTTTGAAAAGATAAACAAAATCAATAAACTGATGGCCAGACTAACCAAGAAAAACAAAAGAGAAGATCCAAATGAACAAAATCAGAAACAAAAAAGGAGACATTACAAATGACACCAAAGACATACAAAGGATCTTCAGAGACTATTATGAACAACTACACACTAACAAACTAGAAAACCTAGAAGAAATGGGTAAATTCCTGGACATATACAACCTACTAGGATAGAATCAAGAAGAAATAGAAAAACTGAACAGACCAATAATGAATAATGAGATTGAATCAGTAATAAAGTCTCCCAACAAAGAAAAGTTCAGGACCAGATGGCTTCACTGCCAAATTCTACCAAACTTACAAAGAAGAACTAACACCAACTCTCAAACTATTCCAAAAAATTAAAGAGGAGAGAATTCTCCCTAACTTATTCTATGAGGCCAGCATTACCCCAATCTCAAAACAAGAAAAGGATGCAACAGAAAAAGAAAACTACAGGCCAACATCTTTGATGAACATGAATGTAAAAATCCTCAATAAAATATCAGCAAACCAGATCTAACAGCACATCCAAAAGATAATACATCATAATCAAGTGGGATTTATCCCAGAGAGGCAAGGAAGGTTCAACTTATGCAAATCAATAAATGTGATCCATCACAACAGAATAAAGGACAAAGATCTTATGATCATCTCAATAGATGCAGAAAAAGCATTTGATAAAATTCAACATCCCTTCATGATATAAACTTTCAACAAACTAGTCATAGAAGGAACATACCTAAACATAGTAAAGGCCCCATCTATGACAAACCCACAACTAACATCATACCAAATGGGGAAAAGCTAAATGCCTTTCTTGTAAGAACTGGAACAAGACAAGAATGACTACTACTACTACTACCACTACTCCTATTTAACATAGTACTGGAAGGCCTAGTCAGAGCAATCAGGCAAGAGAAAGAAATAAAAGGCATACAAATTGGAAAAGAGGAAGTCAAACTATCCCTCTTTGCAGATGACATAATAAACCTAGAAACTCCACCAAAACACTCGTAGATCTGATAAATAATTTCAGCAAAGTTGCAGGATACAAAATCAACAAACAAAAATCAGTACTGTTTCTATGCACCAATTATGAACTAGCTGAGAAAGAAACCAAGAAGGCAATCCCATTCACAAGGCTACAAAAAGTATTAAATACCAAGGAATAAATTTAACCAAGAAAGTGAAAGACCCCTACAAGGAAAACTATAAAACTAATGAAAGAAATTGAACAGGACATAAATAAATGGAAAGACATCCCATGCTCATGAATCAGAAGAATTAATGTCATTAAAATAATCACACTTCCCTAAGCAATCTGCAGTTTTAATGCAATCCCTATCAAAATACTAAAGTAATTTTACACAGAAATAGAAAAAACAATCCTGTAATTCATATGGAACCAAAAATGAGCCTGAATAGCCAAAGCAATCCTGATCAAAAAGAACAAAGCTGGAGGCATCACACTACCTGACATAAAAGTATATTACAAGGCTATAGTGACCAAAACAGCAGGGTACTGGCATAAAAACAGACACATAGAAGTTGAAGACAGATCTTTTGATCAATGGTACAGAATAGAGAACCCAGAAATAAATCCACATATTTATAGCCAAATGATTTTGACAAAAGTACTGAGAACATATTGGGGAAAGGACACCTTCTTCAATAAATGGTGCTGGGAAAATTGGATATCCATAAGCAGAAGAATGAAATTGGACCCATATCTCTCACCATACACAAAAATCAAGTCAGGATGGATTAAAGACTTAAACATAAAACCCCAAACTCTAGAATACATAGGAGAAACACTACAGGACATCGGTCTAGGCCAAGATTTTATGACTAAGACCTCAAAAGCGCAAGCAACAACAACAACAAGAAAAAAGACAAATGAGGTTATATCAAACTAAAAAGCTTCTGCACAGTAAAGGAAACAATCAACAGAATGAAGAGACAAACTGTTCAATGGGAGGAAATAATTACAAACTATTCATCTGACAAGGGACTAATATCCAGAATATACAGGGAACTCAAACAACTTAACAGTAAACAAACAAACAAACAAAACCCAAATAATCTCATTAAAAAGTAGGCAAAGGACATGAATAGACATTTCTCACAAGAAGACAGAAGACATACAAATGGCCAACGGGCATATAAAAAAATGCTCAAAATCACTAGTCAGGGAAATGCAAATTAAAACCACATCTTACCACAGTTAGAATGACTATTATTAACAAGACAAAAAATAATAGATGCTGGCGAGGATGCTGGTGATTGATGGCTACCACAAACATTAATACACAATTTAATCAGTACACGTTCTATGCACATAGCAAAATATCACATGTAGCATATAAATATGCACAAATATTATATTATGTATCAATAAAAACATTTTTAACATGTAAAAAAACTTAGCTCTTTACATAGTTGTTCTTTCTGAAATCTTCAGAAATTTGAAAAGAAAATCCCACATGGTTCTGTATTTCATGAAATATCAATTATTTTTAAATTTTCCTTTAAAAAATAAAAAGTGCTAATATGGACTGTGGATGTGAATGGATTGTGAATAGGGTTTTTAAATATGGTAACAATTAAATATATGTAACCAGAAAATACATTTTTAAAATGCAGGTGTGTGTAATTTTACTTCTAGCCTTTGTTATATAACATTTTGTGATAGCAATTGCTCTTTGGGATTTATGTTTTAGAGGAAGCTTCAGTTTTCTCTGTCCATTTATTCATGTGGCTGTGTACACGATGTGTAAATCACTAGTCAAGAGTTCCTTGGTGGTTTTGATAATCTGACTGCATCGCAAGATGCCAACCCCAAAGGAAACCTTTCAGAGAGTGGGACTGAGTGGGAGGATGTCTCCTGGGGGTGAGCATAGTGCTTATGATTCAGGATTTCCCTAAACTTGCTCTGCTGGGAGCCCTGGGAAACCTCAGACGCACTTTACTGTCCAGATATACTTACAGGGCATGTGCGTAACTGCCAATTTATAAATAGACCTTCAGCCTCACCCACATGACAATATATTTTAATTTCAAGGAAAAATGTCAACATATTTAGAAAACTATGATACGTGTGACTGATGCATTCATTATTGAGCAACTCAAGGGTGAAACATCCTCAGATACTGCGTCCAGTGAATGAGACCACACACGCACACACTGGGCTTGCTGGCCTCTCTACGCTGTGGCCCTACGTGCACTCCGCGTATCCCCAGCCCCTGTGCGCACAGCGTGCTGGTGAGCAGGAAAGACCCAGAGCAGCTCGCAGGTGAGAGCCCAGCTGTTGCTGTGAGACTGACTGAGGGTGGCAGCCAGAGAAAAGGAACCTGACTGGTACTGACCCCCGCGCTCGCCACCATCTGCAGCGCAGCCTCCCCTGAGATTCCCTCCCAGAAGCCTTCGGCATCCTTGCAGCCCCTGCAGCAAATCCAACTCAAAAAGGAAAAAAAAAAAAAAAAGCCCTAAAACTCTCGCTCCCCCACCCCTCCCCCACGCCGCGCCGGCGATCGCTACATTAGTTGACACAAGGAGCGCGGAGCCGCGGCCCCAGCCCGGCGGAGCGCGCTGACGGCGCCGCGGTAGGTGAGGGGCCCGCGTCCCCGCCCGCTGTGGGCGCCGCGCCTGGCACGTATCCCGCCGCCGCCGCCGCCCGCGGGCACCATGACCGCGCTGAGCGCTGGGGTTACAGGTTGGTCACTGCCGCTGCTGCCCGGGAGGCTGCGGCGCGGCCGGTCGCCATGCCCTGCGCCGAGGCCCCGGCTGCGCGCCTGCTGGCCCCTGGGCGGGGCTGGGCCGGGGCGGCGCGGGACGCGGGGGCGGCGAGAGGCGCTGAGGGCCCGAGGGCCTGGGCCCAGCGCGGGGTAGGGGTAGGGGAAGGGCGTCCCCAGCACGACGCGGGACGCGGGGCTCCACGCCGGCCTGGCTGCCGCACCGGGAGCCGCGATGCGCCCTCCCTGACCCTGCGCGCCCGGTGCTTGGGACGCCCGCCGCGGGATGCGCCTTGGCCGGCCTTGGAAGCCGAGAGCTGGCAGGCCCTGGGGCCTGCCCCGCCTAGGCTGCTAGCAGGTGTGGAGGGGATGCGGCTGATGCGCGTCATGACAGCGGCTGCACCTGCCCACTCCGCACCCGGGCCGCTGCCTGGATAAACCTCTGGGCGAACAAACGCGCAGGTGTGGGGCGGGGGGCAATCCTGCGCCAGCAGGTTTCAAGAGGGACCCCGTGGCTTTGCCCCACCCCCATGCCCCTACGGATTGCTATTTGCTAAATATCCCTCATTTTATTAATTGCCTGGTGGAGCAGCTATCATTAGGGTGGCTACAGCAAGCAAAGCAAACAACACCATTTTGTCATTGAATATTTGTGAGACCAGCATGGGTGGCCTGGCTGGAATCCCACCGCTGACCTGGATCCCAGATCAAGGGGTTTTCTCCCTGACTCGAATGTTCCTCTGTCAGGATGATGTGATAACTCTGAACTCAGATCCTAAGTTCTTGAAATACCATAGGGTAAAATTTCCAGTTTCAGGCATAATTTTTCAGGGACTGTGTTATTAAGGACGTGTGAATACACAAACTCGCAGGCCTGGGAAGGTTTTCGTCTTAATCTCGTGCTTGTGTGGTCATCAACTAGGCCCGATTGCCCTGCTGGTGAAATGGAAGTTGAGTACCAGTGGCTTTTGTGTTCCTGGTAGGTAGAAAACACCTCTAATAGGGGATCAAAAATTAACAGGTGGCTATTTTTTAAAATTTATGATTCATATTTTCATAGCTGCAGCTGTGATGTGATATTGCCTGGGAGAGGAGAACGTGAACTATGGCAGTTACCCCTGAGGCAGATATACAGCAGGAGTGGCTTTTCATATTCAAAAATTACATTTCAGCAGTTCTAAATAAAAATCAAACCTCTCCAATAACAACAAATATTTATTTCCTGACTTGTTGGCTTTCATTCTGCGTGCCTTTCTAGATTGGATTCTTAAATATTCTGTAGTGTGTTTTTTTTTTGTTTTTATTTATTTATTTATTTTTAATTTCAGAATATTATGGGGGTACAACACTTTATATATATATATATAGCCCATGCACTGCCCGTGTCAGAGCTACAATCTTAATCATCCCCCAAACTGTGCTCCCCGCATCCATTCAGTGAGAGTTTTTCCCATCCCCTCCACCCCCCTCCCTCCTGCCCGCCCCCTGATGAATATTATTGCCCTGTGTGATGTAGGTGTTGGTCTGTAGTGTGTTTTGACCCAGCCGTTGCTAAAACCAGACAGAGTGAAGGAAAAATCTGGCTTTGGAGAAAAACTAAAAGAGTAAAAATGCTCATTGGATCCTCTTATGTGTTTGTAGAAGACACGACATCTTTGCAGAATAGATGTGCTGTCACTTAAGGGCTATGCTAAAATCTCTGTAAAAATTGAGGAGAAATCATGTCTTGTAAAATGGTGGTAATGTAACTTTGGATAAGACTTGCAAGATAGTCAAAAGAGGAAAAATGTACTTTTAAAAGAAAAAAATCTTAAAATATCATTTGCTTGCAGTTTGGCAAAATGAAGGTTTGAGTAGCATTTTCTTCTTTTTTGGGTATGACATTTCCTTGAAATGTATTCCAGTTGTTGCTTTTCTCTTTTCCTGCGTACATTGTATGTATGCATGTATGTGTGTGCACCTATGCACACGTGTACGTATTTATTTTTATTATTTATGAATCATGCTCAGATAATTTCAGAATTTCCATGGCTATATAAATTTAACCCCAGGGAAAAGAGTCACATGTGGATTTCAAGAATCCACATCTTCATGTTTGTGAAGAAAAATTCACATCCACAACATTATATTGTGGTATTAGTGTAAGCCAGCCACTGGGCCAGGAGCTGGATGTGCAGTGAGGAAAACAGATGGACCCAGATCCTAAGAATCTGCCAGGAAAGACAAATATGTAAGCAGGGAGATATACAGAGAGATGTCCTGTTTTCTAATTTTGGCTTTGAAACTATGGTCTTGAGCTTAAAGAGATTAATAATTCCCCCTCTGCTCCCATGATATCAGCATTTTAGAGTTTGACCCGTATTATATGATTCTAACTTTTCTCAGGACCCGTGCAAGAAGTTTTTATACCTTCAAAACTCTTTATATGCAAATGTTTAAATTTTTAAATTATATTTTGAATTCTAAAATAATCAAAGATGATAGAGATGATAGAATGATAGAGGAAAAAAAATAAACACCCATAGATCTAACAACCTAACACAAATGATCAAAATAATCTGTGTTTTCTGTGGTCTTTTTAAAAACATGACTGTAGGTAGTTGTAGTCATGGTGTTATACAACTTTTTACTGGTTTTCCCATTTAATATTTATCATAAGCATTATAAAATATTTCTATGTAGTTTTCTTACTTAAAAAATTACAAATGGCTATCAAACACCATACCCAGTGGATATAGCCTCATGTATATAACCATATCTTTATCATTGGATATTTGCTCTTTTCAGTATTTCATCATTATAAACAGTGTCTTGATAGATATAGTATAGAGATTTATTTCTGTTTTATGTTTTCTCATAAATTCCAAATAATTATATCCTGAAAAAAAGAAGTATCTAAATGATTATGGATAGATAAGCATATCCATTGTGTGTATGTTTATATATGTGTGTACATATATCTCTCCAAATATCCATAACTATATCCATCTGTCTACATGGTGTCCTAAAGAATTCAGATTATAGTTTTGAATGAATTGCTTAATATGCTTTTGAGCTTATGTCTGTAATCCCAGCACTTTGGGAGGCTGAGGTGGGAGGATTGCCTTAAGGCCAGAAGTTTGAGACTAGACTGGACAACATAGTGAGACCTCATCTCTACAAAATATTTAAAAATTAGACAGGCATGGGGATGCATGCCTGTAGTGCTGGCTACTTGGGAGGCTGAGGTGGAGGGACAGCTTGAGCCTAGAAGTTTGAGTTATAGTAAAGTGTGATTGCACCACTGCACTTCAGCCTCAGCAACAGAGTGAGACCCCATCTCTAAAAACATAAAAAATTTAAAAATTAAAAAAAATAGAAAATATGCTTTTGAGGTAAATCTGCCTTTAAAAAATATTTGTGGATCACCTTCCCTCTTTTACAGGAATAAAAGAAGATAAAATAGTAATTTGGGTTTTTGTTCTTTTGTGCTACATAAACACTTGACTTTAACAAATTCATCTGAAAACCAGATGATAAAATGCACCTCTTACAGTAAAACCACGTCAGGAATGCTATAAAGGTTGAAAGCTAAAAAAAAAAAGCCAATGCAAGGTCTTTTAGAAAATTGGCTGTTGAGTATTGCTTTTTGCTTTCCTACTCAGACTTCAAATAAATGATCAAAGGAGTTTATGTAGTGAAAACTCTGCACCCCCACAGGTAAAGGAAGAAGACCTTTCTTTCGTTCCTAGGCTATAGAATCCAAGGCTTTTCTGGTAGATTCAATATAGATGGAATTGGACTGAAAGCCTAAGCTAAGGTTCAGTTCACAATTCCCTTTCTAAGAGTTTTGTGTGAGAAATAAGGAAAGAAATGCTGGAAGAGCCCCTTAATATGAAGGGCTGAAGGCTAAGTTGGGAGAAGGCTGTTGGTAAGACAGGATTGCCTGGCTCCTAAAGTGCTTTCTCCACGAGGTCCCAGGGCAAGTGCAGCCACACCAGTGGAATATGCTCTGATGACAGAGATCGACCCCAGGATTGGGGTAGGGACAGGGGTGAGGTTCCAAGGCGGAGGTCGAGGAAAATTAGAAGTAGGAAAGACCAGAACTCTGCAGCCAAAGGAATCATTTATGCAGAGGTCAAGAGTGAGTCTCCAATTATGCAAACAAAGAGATGAAAAGCAGACTTTGTTTGGGGAGAGGGTGATATGTATGGAAGACAGCCAACAGAGACACACGAGTAACTGTTTTTCCTGACAGGTCAGAGCAGGTGGAGCGCAGCCATGTATTAAAGTGATATAAGGGTCATTTATTCTTTTAGATTAAAAAAACCCTAAATATTCAGATTAAAACAGGTTATCATGTACCAGGAAAAATTAATAAAACATAGCCAATGACTAGATGGAGCCTGGTGAACACTCCATATTTGAAAACAAATAAAAAGAAATCTATTCTATCAGCATTCTGATCAAGTTTTAAAATATTACCTGTCCACAAATGGAAAATTTAGGTTGACTTTGTACACCCTCTCCAAAATTATCAGCAAATGTTAAAATAATATCCTGAAAATGTGTAGTCCTGGAAAATACCAGAAAACAATTCTCTTGTGATATGAATATGGGTTAAAAATGAAAAATAAATAGATGAAGAAATACATACTAGGCAAGTGATACCAGTACAAAAATAGGTGAGGTAGAAGTGCACAATATCAGAAAATAGTTCCAAAAAATAAATAAATTTGAAAAAAGGACCTTAAGTAATAAAAGCTGCTATCCTTAATAAAGTTATAATTATAAGCCTCCTGTATATACTAATAATCATAGCATTTTAGTATGTATAGCCAAAAGTATTGTGTGTATTTTTTTGAGGGGAAGGAGAGACATGGCCCATAGATGTAGTATCTTCTCAAAGGGATCTGTGACTTAAAATGGTATTAGGAGTCAGTGTTTCAGCTTAAGAGGTACAGAAAACAACAAAACAGAACTACAGAGGAAAAGATAGCAGATAAAGTTTTAAAAATGAAAACGTGAATGAATTCACTCTAAAATAGAAAATCTCTAGGTCTGATAGATAAAACTAATAGCTATAGTATCCCAATAAGGAATATTAATCTATAGGTATCTATAGGAGATATTAAGGTCATTAAATATGAAATGTCGATTTCAAATCAAAAGTTTAGTTTATTATATCTCAAATAAGAAGCAGTACAATTAATCAAAATATGCACCTAAACTATTGACACAGTTTTGCCATCTTAATGGTAGCTTGTTTATGCCAGTAGTGAAGAAGCCTGGAGAGCGCGTGGCAATGAAATTATGAAAGGCATTTACCACAGCTTGTTGAGAATTGAATATTTTTCCTTGCAAGAAGTGTTCCAAAGCCTGGAAGAAGTGGTAGTCAGTGGGTGCAAGGTCTGGTGAATATGGTGGATGACAGAGAGTTTCCAAGTTCAGTCTTTGTAGTTTGAGCAGCATTGTTTGTGCGACATGTGGTCAAGCATTGTCTTGCAAGAGGATTGGCCTGTCTCTATTGACCAATCTCAGCTGCTTCATCACAAGCAGCCTCCATCATTTTGTCTAGTTGGTTGCAGTAGACATCGCTGTAATTGACTGACCAGGTTTCATGAAGCTATAGTGGATAATACCAACTCTGGACCACCAAACAGACACCAGTAGCTTTTTTTGATGAATATTCGCTTTTGGACTGTGTTTCAGTGCTTCACCTTTATCCCGCAATTGTGCTGAATGCTTGCAATTGTCAAAAAGCATCCATTTTTCATCACATATCACAATACGATATAGAAATGGTTTGCCTTTATGTCGTGACAGCCGAGAAAGGCAAGCTTCAAGACAATTTCTCTTCTGATGCTCATTTAATTTATGCAGAACCCATCTATCCAGCTTCTTTATCTTGCCAGTTTGTTTCAAATGGTCCAATATTGTTGAAATAGTAACGTCAAACCTTGCTGCTAATTCACGAGTAAGTTGAGATGGATTTGCTTCCACTACAGTTTTCAGCTCATCATTATCCACCTTGGTCTCAGGTCACCCACGTGGCTCATTTTCAAGATTAAAATCACTGGAATGGAACTTCTCAATCATTGACATACTGTGTGTTCATTAGCCACGTCCTTCCTTAACGCTTTGTTGATATTTCGAGCTGTCTACGCTGCATTGGTTCCATGATGGAACTCATATTCGAAAATAACACAAATTTTTGACTTATCCATGGTTTCACAAAAATTGCTCTAAAAAAAATTTTGAAAGATAATCAGAAGCCAAAATGTGCGTTTGAAAGAATGAGGATGCACCCTCACAATAAAAATAAAACAGGAAGTGTCAATGTGAAATGTCAGAGATATCAACTGTCAAACTTAGTACTCAAGGAAATCGGACATTTCGAAGGTATTTGAGAAGTTGGGTGTGAAATTCTAAGAATGAGGAACTGGAATCAGACTGTGGTAATGGAAATGAAGAGGTGAATGGTAAAGATTTATCTGTAGAAACAAATGATAACAGATCTTGGTGACTGAACGAAGTGAATGAAGGAATCATGGGTTAAAAATAAGTGCATATCTTCAAGCTTGGGTGATTTGGGGAATTTGTGCTCGTGTTTTACTATGACTAGATAAAACAAGTAATTACTTCCTTATCTTTCAGTTAATATTAATAGTATCTATAGGTTAAATCCTTTGCTTCATTATTTTTTCCTGTTCTTTTTATTATTATTATGAAGTTCACATGATCAGTTTCACATATCATTTTTGCAGTAGAGGAAGGATTTTTTAAAAGAATTACTATTTTTCAAAAGTGCAAATTATGGAATCCTATATCAGACAAGATACAAATTTGTATTAGACATGATACAAGTCAATAATAGCTTAAAATACTATGAATATTTGTTACAAAATTTGCCTGAAGTTAAAAAACAAAACACCTAGATAATGTACAGCTGGGATGGATGAGAATCTTTCAAGCATGGAAACATGGAAACTTGCTTAATTATTTCTCCCAGGAGGTAAAGCACAGAGATTAAAGTATACATTGTAAATAAAGGATTTAATTCCCAGAAATAGAGCTTGCTGGATTTGGGAAGACCTTTTCTTGTTCCCTCAGCTCAATATATGTCAGTATTTTATGGAGAAAAAAATTTTAACTCTGGGGATTGTCAGAAACAATTTTCTACCTCTTATTAAGTAAAAAATGAATTCAATTTAAAAATCTACTTAGTTGAAGTAGGTGATTTCATTTTGCTTCCTTCCTTTGAAGATGTTGAATAGCTGTTTACAGGTATATTCTAGACTAGAAAATTATCACAGAAATCCCAACAAAACACAAATTTCTTAGTCATCTTTTCATAAAACAAAAATGTCTTCCTGTATATAAGATGTATTCCAGTTAGTTATTTCTTGAGTAAATCCTGAAGATCTCTGAGGAAAACTTAAGAACAGAATATACCGTATATACATACAATTATAAATAAAAATTTTTGTCTCAGATTTATATTTTGCATGTGTTGTTTATAATTAGACTCTTATTTTTTCCCACACAATGAATCCTGACTATGCAATGTAAACTAAGTGTTAAGGGCTCTTCTGAGCATCTAGACTAGAGATCTCCTCATTAGTTTGGGACCAGTGATGGGAGAGGTGTGTGGGAATCACCTGGAGAGTGTTTTTAAAAAATACTGTTTCCTTTATTCCACCCTTAAATATTCTGATTTATCATGTCTGAGATGAAGGAGGCTTAGGCTTGAGTGTCTTAGTCAGCTCAGGCTGCTATAACAGATACCACAGACTGGGGGGCTTAAACTACAGACGCTTGTTTCTTCGAGTTTAAAGACTGTAAGATCAAGTCCAAGATCAAGGTGCTGGCTGATTTCTGGTGAGGGCTCTCTTCCGGGTGTGCAGACAGCTGCCTTCTTGCTCTTTCCTCACATGGCCGAGAGAGTTCATTTCTCCTTCTCTCTCTCTCTCTCTCTCCCCCCACTTTCTCTCTCCCTCTCTCCCTCTCTCTCTCTCTCCTCGCTCTTGCTTTTGTTCTCATTCTTGTTCTCATGCCGCCTCTTGTAAGGGCACTAATCCCACTCACGAGGGCTCCACCCTCGTGCCCTAATTACTTTCCAAAGGCCCTACCGCCAGATACTTTGGCGATTAGGGCTTCAACATATGATTTTGGGGAAGACATAAACATTCAGTCTATAGCATTGAGAATGTTTAAGAATCTCTGCGGATAATTCAGATGTTAACCAATTTTTAGGAGTTACTATTTTAAACCATTCCCCTTCTTTGTCCAAACTTTGTGAATTCATATTACAAAATGAAATAACCATGCAAAAAAATTATCTGCCTTTGATTTTCCGTAATATTTAAATGTAGTAGCAAGTTCTGGAAACCACTATTTTAAGACATCCACTTGTTTTATCCAAACTTTACAGATTCATGTTATGAGATTAAGCAATGACAATAAAAATAACTATCCCCTTTCTGGTTTTTTATAATATTTAAATGACAGTAACAACTCATCAAAATAAAATATCTATCACTGTACTATTGGATGATGAAAACCTTTGAAGCCTCTGCCATATCATGGGGGGTGGGTGAGGCTTTTCGGAACTATTCTATGAGTAGGAAACTTTATGTTCTTACAAAATCACATAGTCAACCTGTGGTGATTTTTAACCTTGACATTCATTTCTTAAAGTTTTCCTACACCTATGTTGTACCCAGAATAACTCAAAAATATAAATATTTATCCTTTATAAAGTTGGAGAGAATGGCAAAGCCTTGTCAAATGGATTGAATTTTCTGAGTGGAGGCTGAGAGAGGCTGCTCAATGTACATGTGCAACCTGATTACCTCAATTTGTAATCGATACAATATCTAAAATAGTCAAATTCATAGAAACAGAGAGTAGAATAGTGGTTGCCAGGGGATAGGAGGAGGGAAAAATGGGGAGTTGTTAATCACTAGGTAGAAAGTTTTAGTAATACAAGATGAACAAGCTCCAGGGATCTACTGTACAACATTGGGCCTGTAGTTAACATTGTATTGTGCACTTAAAAATTTGTTAAAAGGGTAGATCTCATGTTAAATGCTCTTACCACAATAAAATAAAAATTAAAAATCCAGTGATTTAAGCAACAAAAATACAACTTCATTCTCTTTCCTACTGCTGGACCATTTTAATTTGGGTATATAGGGTGAAATGACAAAAGGAGGTTGGGGCCCTGTAGGCTATCGTCAATCCCTTTACTAAACCCAAAACTTTTAAAGGTCAAAGGAAATTCAATTGTCACAATAAAAAAAAATGAAACAAAACAGAATCCTTAGCGAAGTAACCACTATTTTGGAGTATTTATAGAAAGAACCAGAGGAAAGTCTGCTGCTTTTCTTTGGGATTTAGGAAATAGACTCAGTATAAAAAGTGGGAAACCATTTTTTGTTTCTAATCAGTGTGTTGACAAAACGAAAAGAAAAAATAAGAGCCTGTTTTTGGAGATGGTCCTTTGAAATATTTGGCTTTCCCTGAGGTCACCCACCTTGGGTGGCCCTTGCAGTCTTCCTGGGACTGGCCCATGCATATAGCTAGCATTCTGTTTTTGCATAGCTACATCCTGATTTAGTGAGGGCCAAGATATAAATGAGTAAGTACCCCCAAAGAAAAGTGGTATTTGGAGGAGGGGGGTGGGGGAAGAGTAGCGGGAGGAAAAGAGAGGACACCAACCAAATCAGGCCATTTACTTTTGTCCAAAATTCGATTGAAAATCAACCACAGCAATCCTTTAACTTCAGGGGCTGGGAGGGAGGCAGCTGTTCCGCTGTGAAGACACATATTACTGCTGTGGTGCTCAGGGGTCACATTTCCAATGATGTCTTAGTTCTACTGCTAACATGATGTTCTCTGCTGTGTTGCTGGGGGGGACCTAGGACTCCAGGCTGCATTTAAGAGGAAAAAGAATCCAGCTGCCTGCCTTTCCTCCAAGCAGAGGCTGGATTAGAGGGAAAGATGCATCCAGCCCTTTGAAGTTTATGAGCAAAGGATACCCAGGGGACTGACGAGAGGCTTGCTTGAGAGGGCCCGGAAGGACTGGCATTGCAGGTCTAGTGGCAGGCATGCTCTAATATGGTTTTGCTACTTAGACATGGGAGAGGCAGGAACTCAGAGACTCCTGTCTCTGTTCTCTGGGAAAGAAGAACCTTCTATTCACAAAGCTTTGGAAGGGCCAGGTTGAAAGAAGACATGGACAGCAGATCACAGGGGTGAAAATCAGAAAGACCTGGCTCCCTCATGGCTTATCACAGTCCAGTGGTGTGATCTCCAGCAGGGCACTTGCCTCCTTTAAACCTCAGTTTCATCCATAAAATAGCAATAACAGATTCACCTGCCTCATTGGGGCATGGTGAGAAATAGATAAAATAATCTGGGCAAAGCTCTTAGCCTCACACATAATAAACCCTCAGCAAATGTTAGGTGTAAATTATTTGAACTGAAATTTTAAAAAGAAATTTTACTTGTTTTAAAGAAATTATAAATAAACCAAATCATTGTTGTGAAACATTTGAAATGTACAAAAGCTGTTAAGGTTAAAAAGTAAAAATTGAATTCTTCACCAGTTCTCTCCCTCCCTCCCACTACCTCTGTTCTCCCAATCTAATTGGATTCTAAACTTGCTTCCAACTCATGTGGATCTGGGCATGTTTGCCTCAGATTTTTAATCTATACAGTGAGGATAATACTAAAAATTACTTCAGAGAGGTGTTAAGTGCTTAGAATAGTGCCTGGCACAGAGTAAGCTTTCAATAAATGTTTGTTCTCATCTTTTAAGAAAAAAAAAGAATACATAATGCCTAAGCTTGCTTCTATTCTATAAATAGGTAAAGTGGTCTATGGACCTTCAGCCTACCCTAAGAAATTACCAAATGCGTAAAAATGTGAGCAGCTTGAAGAGTATTAATAACTTTTATCATTGGAAGTCACTTTGGACATAATCTATTACAAAGTTCCAAATAGTGCAAAAATCCTTTCTGCATACTCCAAAATGTACAGTCATTTTCTCTGAGAGTATTCAGAAAGGAGCTTACTACCTCTCAGGATAGTCCAACACATTATTATTGGAAACTTTTAGATTAGACAGTTCTTTTTATTGAATAAACAGCCACTTCTTGATAATTTCTCATTGATAACTTCCATTTACTCTGAATGTTCCTTGCTGGAAGAACAGAAAACACTACAAAAGAAAACCATAATATCTGTGTTATAGGCTTTGGATTTTGAAGGACTTCTCTCAATAAATACTTTTTTATTGCCCTAGTACAGTCTCTGCAGAGAAACATACATTCTTTTAGTCGTGTATCATAGGTAAAATCTATTTTCTAGTTTTCACATTCTTACCATATTCAGTCAAGAATGTATGAGACTAAAACTAACTCTAGGAAATTAAGAAATCTGTCACTTTAGGAAATGAAGAAATATGTTTCTTTACTACATGATGTGGTATTATCAGATGGGAGTTAGTAAGTACCTTTTTCTCACTTTTTTTCAAAATTTGGAGGAAAGATAGTGAAAGCATGAGAGAACATATCCAGGATTCATTCTCAAGGAAAAAGGATTGATGAATGGATACCGACTTAGGAACCTGAAAGGGCCGTTCAGACAGATTTGGTGAGAAATTGAATGATTTCTTGACAGAAAAAATAGACACTTTTATAAATGTATGGTGGGAAAAACTATAAATTGAATCATATAATAAAAAGGGATTCAATTTTAGGAGAGGAGAAATGTCTGTACTATTTTCACAAACAATAATTGATGCCAAGAGAGTTTATAATCACCAGGTTATATGATTAAAAGATACTGAAAAAGTAGTTTTCTTTTTATTATCTGTCTATTCTATAATATACTTAACTTTTAATCCAATAGTTCTGTATGCCACATTGTCTTGGTTCATATCCTGGCTCATCTTTATGCACAAGTTTCCCCATCTTTAAAACGGTTCTTGTAAGAATCAAATGATATAATGTATGATATTCTTAAAACAGGGCCTGATGCATAGTTAGCCTTCAATAAGCAATTTTGTTGGAAGGAATCTGTTTTTACATGGCAGTAAACATAATTGGGCAGAAATCAACCAATGAGCTCACTATTTTATCATGGAAACTTCCATGTCTCCCAAAGCATTTTTGTGTGTGTGTGTGTGTGTATGTGTGTTTGTATGTTTCTATGTGTGTATGTGTGCATATATGCATGTTCTATTGAAGGTTATTTTCCTTTAGATAAAGCATCCTGACAAGGGAATAACATTTAGTTTTACATCAAATTCTGTTTTTAATACTTTCCCTTAAGTGGTTTTGATTATTAAAATCAAAAGGCAATAACTGAGCAGCCACTAAATGGGAGACACTGGGGTTGCTGCATTCTAGTTTGGAAAATGCCACTTGCCATGTGCAAGCTATGGAGGCCAGAAGAGGTGACCTCATGGATGGAGAGGCAGAGTGTGAGAGCACGGGCCACAGTCATCAGTGCCCTGAAGGGAACACAGATGATCTGGGCTTGGAGAGAGAGGGGAATTTCAGCCATTTGAGATACAGTGACAGGACAATCAATCAGGAGAAGAGAGGTACAGGTATCAGAAGCTCTGAGGCTCAAGTGTGCCCTGGGAGTTGCAGGAAGGTGCACTGGCCAAGAATAGTTAAACATGAGGCAGGGCAGATAGATGTTGGATAACAGAAAATAAGACAGGGTATTTTTTCCTAATTTAAATCATAGCATAAAACTTATGATGCTATCTATGTGCATTTGTTCTGAATGGGAACGTCTTCTGTCTGTGAAGGAATTTGGCAAACAGAGTGGACGGTCTAACTTTACAGAAACAATGACATTTTTACTATTCCAGTATCAGGAATAACCATCCCCCTTTTGTCTCCAAGTTTTTATTATGGTGTACTACAGTACAATTGAAGATTTAAACATGCATGTGGAAAAAAAGCAGGAAACTTTTGTTCAAATGTAGATTTTAACGGTTTGGTGTTTTGAGTTCTGTGGCCATATAAAATAAAAAGAGGGAGAAATAGAAATACTGGAAATAAGAATTAAGATTGTAATGTTCAAATTAAAAAATTGGTAACATCAAATTCAATTGTCTTCAAATTATGGGATGATACTTTTTTCAGATACAAATTCAGCATTGGGATCCTAATCTAGAAAGATGTGCTTATATCTGTTTACCTTTCAAAGTCTTGCACATACAAGTATGTAAATGTGCTTATGAGACAAGAAAGACAAGAAAGGGGCACAGATGTTTGAAGGTGCTATTTATTTACAGTTAGGATTTTCTGTGCATGTATATTTATTGATAGTGAAAGATGTTCACAGAATATTGCTAGATGAATAAAAAGCTGGTTACAAAATAGTGTGTAAGTGCCATTAAAAATAAATATATGCATGGAAAAATATATATGGAAAGGAAAATCCTAAAAGAGACACAATTCACACCCCATTCGAGAGTAAGTACCCCAGCTAAGGAAAATTCCAAGAAGAAAGAGATCATATCTGATCATTGCTTCATCTGTAGCAGCTGTCCAACGACTGACACAATCTATGTGCTCAACAAATACTTTTCAAAAATGATTGAGTCTCTAGAAGTGCAATTCCTGATGGCTTTCATTTTCTCCTTTTGTTTATATTGTTTGTTTCTCCTTTTGTTTATATTGTTTGTTTTCTAATTTTCCTACAATAAACCTGTATTGCTTGTATTGACGAAAATAAAATAGAACTGTTTTCTTCTAATTCAATTTAAGGTTTAGGTATTTGAGGTCTAGGAAAGGACCAGAGAGTCAGCTGCCCTGTCTTTTAGCATGAGTCTCGTTATGCCTGATAGCACAGAAATATGTTGGGAATCCACTGTCCAATATCGCTTGCCTGGGGAGGTAGTATAGAGCTAGAAATAAGGTAGTGAAGGAATAAGAAAACCACTAGATGGAGGTTGAAGGGTAAGTATATCATGCTAAAGGCTCTCCTTTAATTAATCAGCTACTCTATCTCTACCATGTTGTCTGTCACGTCAGGAACACAGAGCATTCAGGAATTCCAGGAGGGAAGAGACCAAGTATGTTTTGCTCAGTGCTAAATCCACATCACCTAACACAATGGGTGGTATTTTTTAAAAAATCAATACAGTTATGCAAACATGAGTGAGTGAGAAAACGTTTGCTAGTAATGCTGGTTGGTCTTCCAAGGACACGAAAGCAAAAGTTTGAGGTGAAGAGTCCGAAGGACGTTATTGAACATTTTCATACCTTAATTCCCTTCTCAAACTGTGACAGGGATACTAACCAATGAGATAAAAGCTCACCATTAAGTGTGTGTCTGTGTCTGTGTCTTTAATAGGATAGTAGATAAACAACTTCACTGGCACTCCTAAAGACCCCACTGTTTGTGCACAGAAGTTATCAGAAGAGTAGTTGTTGGTGTTGATGCATTGACAATTGTAATGACACATAATGTTTAAAAATAAATCAATGACTTCTGCCTTTTCGGGGGCTTTTGAGAATAAAATAGATGATGTGAGTCATTACCAAAGTGGTATGTTTCTCTTGGTTACACTTTTATTCCCAAATATTAAATCTTTCATTTGTAACAAACAAATCACACACATAGACAGAAATTCTTCATGAGTTAAGTCAGGGTAGTGGGAAGGACTGATGTGGGATTGGCAGTGGACAACAAAGAGGACACAGCTAGAATAACAGACTTGAAATAGTTGAGAAAAGTTGGAGGACGGTGAACCATGGGATTTTGGCCAATTTGAGTGCAGCAGGCGGTATGGGTAAGAAAGGAAGTTGAAGTAAAAATCAGTGGGACTCAATGTTCTTGGAATATAAACTTAAATAAGCCAAACAATTTGTAAGCTTCAAGAATGCTGTTGTGTCTACGGATACATACCCTGCACATACCACAGTGCCTGATAGCACAGCGGATGCATGATACTTGCTGTGTGAAGGAATGAATGAGTGAGTGAGTGAGTGAATTAGAAACAAGAAGGTAAGTTGAGGTTTTCTGGGTTACAGGAGAGACCTACGGTGTGTTGGGAAGTTGATTTTTTGTATAAAGGAGGAAACGTATTTAAAGGCAGCCCAGACCTGGGGCCCTGTGGTCTAGAAAGGAGTCTAGTAATGGGAATAAAGTGAAAGAGGCCATTGTACATATTTGGAATGAAGGAACAAGGGAAGAAGTCACTACGGAAAACGTGTAAAGAGGACCTGAGTGGTCCTTCCGCTTGCACGTGGGGGATCCAGGCTCAGGGCAGTGGATGTGAGACGTGAGGGAGAGAGGAAAGCGGGACGCCTGGCTGATACCATCGTGTCCTGCTGAATCTCCAGCGATGATGGTTGGTATGGCCTCCCTATGTCCGAGGGGGAAGCAGCACTGATATAGGACTCTAAAATAGCTGGTCAGCAACAGATCGTGATGGAAATAATGTAAGAACAGATGATCATTTAAGGGGTTAAGTTTAGAGGACAGCAAAAAGGACATGCTGTAAACTGTCATTTGGAAGATAGAAGAAGATTGAAGACTTTAATACCGGGCCTAAGAGAGTTGCAAAGGGAAGAAATGACCCACAGTGTTGCAGGCACCTCCCAGTTAAAGAAAACTGAATATATTCATTTCAGTGTGGTGAAGAGCGCTGCAATGAAGTAGGGAAAGTGTATGCCAGTAGAAGTAAAATTGCTTTCACAAAATACAAAAACTGGATCTTAGCTATTTAAAAGAGCAATGAACCGCAGTATGTTTTCTGTCTGAGTTGCTATAGGCTCTTTCTTTTTGTTTGTTTGTTTGTTTTTGTTTTTGTTTTTTTAAACAGCTATTTCTGTAGGAGCTATAAGCTGTTTCTGAGTAAAAGATTTATCAATGGATATATTATAATTGTACAGCCTCTCTCCTGATATTGAACTTTAATAAGTGTGAAAAAGCTTTTGAAAGCCATGCTTTGCAAACTTTGGGCACTGCCTTATGAAGGACACTTTGATAAACAGAAAAAAAATATTGGCTTATAAAAGCATAATACTGATAAAGCTAAGATACACAGAAGCAATTTCCTATCAGCACAATAAGCTTACCTAGGATACTTAAATATCCCTACTGGTCTTTATCATGTGAATAACAGGTCTTCTGCACTCAATTATATTGATTCAACATGGATGAGGGTGTAGAACAACATTTCTGTTAGTAAAGGAAAATTATTACAATCAACTGTCCCAAATTACTTTATGGTTCCTCATGTATTTGTAACTTAAATTCATTTTACTGCTTGAATGCTTTATATGATATTTGATATCATTAAATCAATCAAACCTTCAGTGATTCAGGAGCTACTTGTTGAGATTTTATGTATGTGTGGATTAACCAGGTTTCTTTGGAGCTTAGATTGTTTCGTGGGTAGTTTGATTTGGTGGCACCTAGCAACAGGTAAAGTGAAGATAAAAGTGAGTGATGGCTAATGTCCTTTAGTTATAGTTGCTTTGTTTTGGTGGGTCAAATGTAGCTAAACTGGAGATTTAAAAAAAAATTCTGGCTGTGTACTCCTCTTGATAAACAAATCAATAACCAAAAATCAATTTTGCTTTAGGTGGCATATTGATAATAAAAGGTGCATGGAATTCATATGTCCATCAATCTCCATTGGCTCAATGAGAAAGAGATTGTATGTAAAATTTCTGGTATAACCTTTGAACTACATTGTGAAGTCACTCTTTTACTTCCTCCCTTGTGTTGTGTCATCTTGACGGATTTTGCACCCGGTCTTTGGATACATAGGAGACTGTCATTGAAGAGGCATCTGAAATTAAGGCCACCAGACACTGCCCCCCACCACAGTAAAGCAGAGAAGAAGCATAATTTGAATATTCTGCGTATATTTACATAGGATGTCAAGAGTCCCTAATTGCAATTATGTAAAATAAAATTAATTAGTGAAGCCTGCTGCAAAACCCATATTCAAAGTCAATATTCAGGGCAGTGAGAGCCTGGAAATACGTAGCACGTCTTAAAGCCAATTAACTTGGTTTCTTCTGGGAATGGGAGGGTTAGGCACAGGTACCTACCCAGGTAGATCAAGGAGCACATAGTGAAAGAGGTAGACACACTCAGACACAGGGGAGCAGATTCAGAGCTGCTTTGTCTTGAGCTTCAATGTTTTATTCTCTTTTCCAGTAAAAATTGCAGCTGCACAGACACACTGCAAACATATTCTTGTTCTTCTTGTACCCTGGTGAGGACTAAGTGGCACCCATTGTCCTCAGTTAGGTTTCTTTCTTTAGCTCCATGGAGCATGAGATAGGAGAGCCGGTGAACCTGCCTGGTGTGAAAACTACAGTACTACATTTTCCGACTTGGCATTTCCTGACTCGGCACAGCTGTGCACTGCCTGAAGCGCTCTTTTTCTCTGTTACCTGACTTTAGAAATTCTTCTAATAGTCCTCAGCATCAGCATGATCAACTCTAAACACCGTGGGCTTTGTAGACAGACAAATTTCAAGTTTGCTTGGATGGCCTTGGTCAAGTTATGACCTGCGTGGAGGCTGGAATTTCTCAAGCATATGTAAAAAGACAAGATGTTTTTCTTTGTTAGGCCTGTTGTAAGGATTAAACAAAGTATCATTGCTCAGTGTCCCAAATGTAGTATATATGTATAAAAAACATTAGATCTTCTCCTTCCTTTATGACTCAAACCAGGTGTTAATCAAATGAGAAGACTCGTGGTGGGCTCAGGGATACCACTTGCCTTTATAACATCTCTTCTCACATCATATTCCACTTATTTGCGATTTGTGTGCTGAGGGGCCAGCATGTATTAGGCACCCCTTCAAATGGCTGCTGAGTTGTAGAAGGTGGTAGCAGTGGCCATAGGGAGGTGACATATATCACAGGATGTGGATGACTCAGAATTGTGGAAATTTAAGTGGCAAGCGGGCATGTCATCTCCCTCTTCAATGTAGTTTCATGAAGGATTTACTTCAAAGTAGCCAGAAGAATTTATGTAGTCACTGCACTCATAAAAGAAAACAATCTCCATATAGAGGAGGTTCTGCCCCCATTCTCTCTGGCCTTCATCCTCTCTGAAAAGGACAAAATTAGAAGATCAGCTTGGGTACCATGGGAAATATGGATGTCTGTGAATGTCATATTAAATTAACACAGGGGAAAGCCCTCAGGAAGATCTGTATATTTCATCTGGATTAGTCAGCAATGCCCTGGCACAGACCACCTGTAAGTGGAGACACTCTAGGTATTTAGACATATATCTAAAACATTTTCCTAATAATATGAGTACCCTAAGAGGCAAAGCTATTTTACCCCAGGTATTCTACACCCGTGATCTCTAAAGTGCTTATGAAGTATATAAGATAACCAATTGGGTTGGGAGAAAAAAACCTCAAGCTTTTATTAGTATTAATTTTATCTCATCTTTTTAAAATTTCTATTTGTATGTATTCATTATATATGTTAGAGTAGGACACATGTATGCTTTACAAATGCATAAATATATATGGCAGACTCAATTTTTTTTGATGAGGGTTAAGATGGCTTAGGTGACAAATGTAATTTTTTCTTTTCCCAGACTGTGGTTTTGCACTTGCTCACCAAAGCTAACTTCAACATGCTCAAAAGGAAACAGAGTTCCAGGGTGGAAGCCCAGCCAGTTACTGACTTTGGCCCGGATGAATCTCTGTCGGACAATGCTGACATACTCTGGATTAACAAGCCAGTAAGTTTCCTTTTTGAAGTACGGAGAAGCACATGCTGATATAAGGGAAATTTGATTTGCAAATGCAAAAATCATCTACCTTTGGCTTCTTTGAGCTGCAGGAGAATATGGATGAGTCTCAGAGTCTGGAAGTTGTGAACAATCAAATGAAATAATGA
Organism: Daubentonia madagascariensis; assembly: GCA_023783475.1. Taxonomy (NCBI): domain Eukaryota; kingdom Metazoa; phylum Chordata; class Mammalia; order Primates; family Daubentoniidae; genus Daubentonia; species Daubentonia madagascariensis. Next base: position 31,939,179 of record JAKFHU010002140.1, on the reverse strand, counting down.
GGTGCTCCTGTGAGTTACTCACATAGGAAGATTTGCTGGTTGGTCCGGCTCCCTCCCCTCCCCACTATGCAGGCTGTCCTCAGAGCTACCAGCACAGTGTGGAGATTATACCACTTCTCAGGCTGATCCAAAGCTGGAGTCCAAGATGAGCAACCTATTCCTTACAAACTTCCTTTACCTATAGTTTTCAACATGCATGAATCTGTGAGACAATAAGTACACGTTTGGAATTAAAGGTCTCCTTCTGATTTGCAAATTTTGAGTAAAAGTAAAGGTTAGTGAGATAATAGATAGTGTCTCTAAAGAACTTTGTCTCCTTCTCTGCCTAATTAAGTTGATGATTACCTGAAAGGGAGATCTGCTATACCAGGTATCACTGTATGCTGGACCCCATAGCAACCAGAACTGACCTGGCCCGGCATGCGTGTTCAGCAGTCTTGGAATCTGAGCTCTACAAAACAAAGTAGGATCAACTTCATTATTAAACTCATAGTCGATGCTGAAGTAACAAAATGAAATGAACTGTTGTCTCTTGCATGTTTGTCTTTCCCCTAACTGTGATGCAGATGCCCTGCCGGCGCCCTCCTGTGCTTCCCCGTCTTTCTGTCTCTTACTGCCCTCCGGACCACTTTCCCAGCCCACTCACTTTTCTTTCTGGTTTTGCTCCTATTACCCTTCTGCTTTACAACTGTTGAAACGTCCCTTTTACCTTCGTTGCAAATTAAAATGTGTTAGTGTTATGCCCACGGCTCTTTTCATTCAGGCTCTAACCCGTCCAGCAACGGCCCATTTCCTGGATCGCCGCACTGTCTGCTTGAGCCTGAGCAGCAGCTCCCTGCTCCTCCAGGTCTCTGGCTTGTTCACGTTGGTTTCCTTTGCTCATACTGTTCCCTGGTCCAGGAGGCCCTTTCCAGCTCCTCTGATGAGTCAATCCGCCTCCTCCACCAGGACTGGCTCAGTGTCACCTCGTGGAAGTGCCACTACTGACAGAATGAACCTCTTCTTTTTCCACTTAGCCTATTTTATGTGTGTATATAAACATAACTTTATATTGAATATAGTGTAACTTTATACGGTAAATATACAATGTATATTGTGTGTACATATACACAATATACATATATTATACATATATCACATATATATGTGTTTTATTTATTGGACTGCAAAATAGTTATGAGTCTGAACTGTGTTGCTTCCATTTTTGTGTTCTCAGAGCCTGGCATTTCTGACAAATAGTAGGTTTTCATTCATGTTAGAGAATTGAATGGAATAGAGAATAAAATACTCACTAACTTTTTCTTGGTGTCCACCCTGCACAGAGATTTCTGAGAACTTATGAAGAAGGTAGTATTATAGATGTAGCCTTGGAGGCACTTACTAAAAAATCATTAATGCTTAATTAAAATTCTTTCTTCAAATTCAAAACAGATTTGTTGTAGAAGAACCCATCTTTTGAAGCTCTTTTGTGTAATTAGATTCTTTAGGTTGGAAGTCCAGATGGGGCTAAATTCACACACTGATGTTTGTTGAAGTGCTTCCAAATTGCATGAAAAGTACATCAACCCTTAAAATAAATTGAATCATCAGTGGCTTATATGGTATGGAATTAGTGCCATTATGTCTTCCTGCAAATATTATAGCTGTCAAATAAATATTATAACCCACTCATTGGCCTACAAATGTCTGAGTCTCCTCAAAGTTCCGACAGCCTTTTCTGTTTTTCATCTTGAGTGCTTGCTAGTCTGCATAGCTGCGGAATCCATCTACAATAAAACTAAAAATTTTTTTTTAGGGAGAGTACAATGTTAAAGAATTAACATGACTGCATATATGTCCAAGATAGTCAATAAATAATATATTTAAATTATATTTAAGAATTTTGTAGTGATTAATTAAATAGTAATATTAATTGTGTGGGTTTAACATGTAGATGCAATTAAGTATTTCTTATCCTACATATTAGTTTTCATAATAAAATATTGAATGTGAGTGATTATATGTCCTATACATATACACAGGTAAAAACACACACTTATCTTTTTAAATCTTCCTTCTTTATTTAGGGGTTTAGGAAAATCTTCAGACAGCAGATGTGCTCCTAGGATTGCACAGAATCTTATTTTTTGGAATTTTAAAGGAGATGTCTGGGCTGAATTTGTACAAAACATGTTCTCCAAAATAAAAAGTCCATTTATTGTTTTTTAAAAATGTAGGATGAGGCCAGATTTTTAAATATATTTTTATACAAGGAGGTTATATATAAGATACAAATAGAAAGAAAACCCTATATACGGGATGTCTTATGTATCAATTCATTTAAAAAGCATTTGTGATCTCCTATGATAGGCTATTGTGCTAGATACTAGAAAAGTTACAGTAAATAGAATATGACCCCAAATACTAGGTATTCATAGTAGAAAAAAGGATAAAAGTAATAGCACCTCAGGTTCCTATATGACTAAATTACTAACAAATATTTTAATTGAACCAAAATCTTCCTATGTTGTGGTCTGATGCCCAGGAAATGATCAGGGGCTTGAGGTAGCCTGATCAGGCTTAGCATGTTCATGTGGGAAACAAGCTGCTTTGAGAATTAAACAATAAAAAAAAAGTGAAAATATTTCGCATGTTATATGCAAGTAGACAGTAGTTCCCTTCTTCATCACCTTCATATAAGTGAAATGTTTTAATCTTAGTATTATGTTTTCCAAATAATGTAGTTTATAAGACAAGTTTAAGATGTCAGTTGATAGTGCCATGTAATAACTTTGGACCATTATTGCAGTGGGTTCACTCCTTGCTGCGCATCTGTGCCATCATCAGCGTCATTTCTGTTTGTATGAACACGCCAATGACCTTCGAGCACTATCCTCCTCTTCAGTATGTGACATTTACTTTGGATACTTTATTGATGTTTCTCTACACGGCAGAGATGATAGCAAAAATGCACATCCGAGGTATTGTCAAGGTGAGCATTTCCATGTTCTTTAAGCTAAACTAAAATGCATTGAAAATCTTAATCAGTTTAATAATACTTCTCATGTTAATTTTGGTAAAACAAAACATTCTCTTATTTTATTCATAATGAAGTGTTTTTTTAAAGGTGTAACTCCAGAGATTGGTAGAATATGTTGCATAAGAATATTTAAAAAGTTAAATAAATTTTATGATGCACAAGGCCCTGGAATATCTGGCAAGGCACTGGATGGTCTGACTGCCAACTTCGTGAAGGCCACAGTAGAGTTTATCATACCACCTAGGGCTGAACCCATGACCTGACACGGTGACTGGCTCAAACGAGGCACTCTAATATTTATTGATTTGTAGAATGCAGCATAAATGTTACATGATAAAGTGAGAGCATGATAACATTCATCAGGATGTCATTAACCTGAGGTGTTCTGAAGATATAAAACGATAAAAAGAAAGGACATGAGATGGAAAGGAATTCTGAGACTATAAGGAAAAGAATGTGTAGCATGAAGTTGTCACCACTGGAAAATAAAAGTTAAAAACAATTTTTAATGAAGAGAAAGACAAAGAAAAGGAAGAAAATTTCTGCCATGAGATAGCTCTTCCTTCTGTAGCACTAACCTTTACAGAGGTTAAAACCATGTAGATGATGCTGTCCCTAGAGAATTTTAATTTGTGCTGTTTAGGGAGACAGTGGTAAAATGAAACAGCAGTGTGGAGTTTAGTGTTTGATAAATGACAAATTTGACTCAGATCCTGACTCTTTCATTTACTGGTTGTATCAACATCTCAAGTTAGGCAGTTTCGGTGGAAAGGTGTTATTCTGTACAAGGATTTTGAGACTCTAATGAGAAAATGCATAATACATAGTTATTGGTCAATTTTATTCGCTTCCCTTATATACAAATGTCATTGTGTGCTGTCCTTAAAAGAAAGTGATCACAGTCAATGTATTACTGTGTTCATTTTTAACTTTTTATTATGGACTTTTATAAATATACCCAAAAGTAGATTATAGTTGTAATGAATCCCTATAATTCAACATCAACAATTATCAATATTTGGCCAATTCTGTTTCATTTTAAAGCAAATTTGAGAAAACAAGTCATTTCAGAAATAACTCCTTATGCATCGCTAACTGATAGAATTTTCTTTTTTTTTTTTTGCATAACCACTGTACCATTATCATATGTAGGAAAATTAACAATTCCTTAATGTAAGCTAACACCTAATCTATGTTCATATTTTCCCAATCTTCACATATATCTTTTTTTTTTTTACAGTTGATTTCTTCAAATCAGGACACAAAGTTTACATAGTATATTTGATTGTTATATTTAAGTCTCCTTTAAGTCTCTTTAAGTTCATGAAGTCTCAGCTTCTTACACCCTACAAAAAAATCTTTCCATGTCATCAACCCATTGGGAGACATGAGTCTTTTGTCTTGTGGCATATTCTACATTCTAGATTTGGCTGACTGCTTCCAGATGGTGCCATTTAATAGTTTCTGTATACTCCGTGTTCCCTGAACTGTTTTGGATTTTGACCAAAAGCAGTGTATACAGGTGCCTCTTTCCTCACATGGTCAGACAAAATACATCAGACTTCTGGATGTTTGCCAAGCTGCTGGGAGGGAAATGGTAACTCAGTGTTGCTTTAATTTGCGTTTCTATCCATCTAAGAGCCATTTTTAAGTTATTTTTTCATTCAAATTTTTGCCACTCTGTGTGTATTAGCCCTTTGTGGTGTAAGTTGCAATTATTTTTCCCAGTTTGCCATTGTCTTGGGCTTTGTTCGTGGTTATTTGTGCCATCCGCAATTCTTCTATCCCAAATCATGGGCAGTTTTTCCATTCTATCAAGTCTGCATTTGTGTCTTATAGGAATGTCATATAGTTTTCCTTACATAGATTTTGCACATTTTTTGGTTACATTTATGCTTTGGTATTTTATTTTGTCATTTTGCTATCTGTGTGAGGTCTTATATCCTATTATATATTCTAACTTATTATTGTTCTCTTAAATGAAGGCTATTGATTTCTTTATGTTAATATTATATCCTGCTAGTTTACTAAATTTACTAAATTCTTGTATCATTTATAGTAGTTTTTCCACTAATTCTTTTGATGTTTTCATATCATCATATTGTATGCAAATAAGACAGATTTGTCTTTTTTTCTAATTCCTGTGCTCCTTATTGCTTTTACTTATTTAATTGGATTGGCTAATACTGCCAATAAAATTTTAAACAGTATTAGAGACAGCGAGCATCTTTCTCTTGTTCCTGATTTATCTAGAATACCTCTAGTGTTTCCTCATTAAGTGATTTGGAAAATTTAGGTTTGAAGTATGTACTTTTTATCAGGTTAAGTGAATAAACATTAATTGCAACTTTTGAGAGTTGTATCATGACTAGATTTTGAGTTTTGTTAATTGATAATTTTTTTCTTAGCTCTTATTATAGAATAGATTTTAAAATATTGAGCCATCCTTACATTCCTCCAAAAAAACCCCAAGTGGGTCACCATACATTTTTTATTGTTTTAATGTGCTATTTGGTTGTATTTGTTGTTATTTTCCTTGTTTTAAATTTTGTCTAATCTTTGTCAGGTTTTGACATTAGAATTCGGGTTTGTGTGCGTGAGCAGGTACGCCGTTGCATGCGTACTCTGAAATAGTCTGAGTACTTTCAGAATCTTTTTAACTTTTAAAGTTTGGTATAAATCCCCTGTTAAACCATCTGCTCCTGATGCTTTTTTGCTGGGGCTCCCTTTGCAATACTTCCTATTTCTTCTATGGAAATTATCTGTTTTAGACTTGCTTGGTCTATTGGGGTCTTTTTAATGAAGTGTATTTTCTTAGGCTATTTAGTTTGTTTAACTTGTTAAAAAAGTAAAGTAACAATTTGTTACTTCCAAATAATTTTTATTTCTTCCATTTGATTAGTATTTCCTCCTAATTTTGCCTTTTTTGTTATTTAGATTAGAATTTTTTTTTTTTGGTTAGGATGGCTAGTATTGTTTTTTGTTTGTTTCTTTTTGTTTTGTTTTAGTTTAGCCAATTGGTTTATTTATTTTGTTGATATTTTGAAAAAGAACCAGCTTAATTAATAAATTAATTAACTCATTAATTTTTGCTTTATGTTTATTAATTTCTTTGTTTGCTTTATTAGGTTTACTTTGTTGGTTTATTTCTAGCTTTTTGAATGTGCTTGTATCACATTTTTGTTTCTTGAGATTCTTAGGTATGCTGCTTTATTGCCTTGTGGTATAGAACGTTGCTGCTGAGAATAGGCTTTTTTCTTTCTAAGTGATTTGATGTTTTCTTCTGAATACTGAGTCTTTTCCTTTGTTGTTAAAGTCAGTAGTTCTATGAGAATACGTATTTTTGTTCACTGTTATGTATGTATTTTACTAGGATCATCATATGATATTTATTTAATTTCATTGTGCGTGTTCTTCAAGATTCCTTTTGTATTCCAATTACACCAGGATCTATGTTTTGGTCTTTTATGTCCATCATTTTCTTTTAATGTGTTTCTTTTCATTGTTACCTTTTCTACATTCTGTTTCCCTTACTGTACTCCCCGTGCTGTCCGTTCACTCTTGTGTTCCTTCTACTTTACTTCTCTTTCTAAAATGGTTGTTTCATTTCTTTTTAACTATTTCCTGAATGTTTTTTTCACAGTCTCCTATTCTTCAGACATCATTTCCGTGCTTTCCTATTTCTAGCTTTGTGTTACTTTTGTATCTTTTTAAAATTTTTTTTGGTCATTTTGTCATAGTCTATCATTGTTTTCATCTACTTTGTGTGTTTATTTTTTGGTTATATGTTATGCATTATTTTATTTATTTTAATCTATGATATATTTATAAGGGCTTGATCTTTGTTTTGTTTTTGTTGTTGCTCAAAACAACTTTCATATGAAATGGTAGTTTCTCCTACATAATGGATAGAGTAGCTTCCACATATCACTATTCCTGTACTGTTGTTGCCATGATTTATAAAAAAATAGAGCCTCTCTGTGCACCTGCCGACACAGTTCTGAGCTCTGCTTCCTCCAGACTACTGGCCTCTGATCTAATACTTCTTATCCATTGGTCCCAGTGTTCCTGACTACTCAAGTTGTATTCTACTCCAAGAGTTTCTTTAATAGGGGGTCTCTGGTCTCCTCGAAAGGGTTTCTTTTAGGTATACTTAGGAAGTTAGGGTGTTCTATTACCTCTGATCTTTCTGCAGCACCTTGGGGACATTTGTTGTAGTTGCTGTTTGTTTTTACTTTTTCTTTTGTTTTGCACCTGCAATTTGTAGACTGCTGACATTTCTACAAATTTTGCCGTTTATTCTCAGGCTCACTTTCTGAGGTATCCACTCAGTAGTCCACTATATTTATTAGTAATTTCTGCATTATGGAATTCTGTTGGTTCATGGGAGGGATGGGCACCCTGCCATGGCTTCAATGAACGGATTTCAGGATGATTCCAAAATTGGTTCTTCCACAAAGTTGCTAGGCCAGTTTTTCTAAGCACTAGGTTTAGATAAGCTTAGGTTGAGAAAATTGGTAGTTATCTCAGGAGGTCAACTTGGGAGAAAGTTGGTCTTGGGGAGAATGCTGAAATCTCTTTTATGCAGTTGTAACTTCACTTCACTCCCCTGGGCCTTGCCTAGCCCTATCTTGTTTTTTATGATTCGTTAGGGGCCCTGGATGATCCTATCACTTGCATAATTGGCCCTTCAGGCTATGGCAACCTCTGCCCATGCATCTAAAGAACTGAATTTTCTGGGGGAAGCGCTTTGTGATTGAAATCACCTTGTGTTAACTTCTTTAAGCTTCCAACTTGATTGAAACAAATGAATGATATTTTCCTAGAATAAAACTTTTGTTTCTTAAGTTATTTAAAGAATTAAGACTAGCATTTCACATCATGAAAATGACGGTAGGCATTGCTGTAATTGTCATGTCTAATGATAAAAAGAACAGAGGTGTACTTGATACATAAATTATATATTCATTCCAAGTGAACAGAGCACTGAATGAACAGAGGTTTTAATAATTTAAATATTAGAAGTTGAAGCAATTGTTAAAAAGAAAAAAATTTGATTTATGACCAAATCATTTTCAAAATGCTGTAAGTTAGCCATTTCCAGTATTTTCTTATTTCCATCAACATTCAGATGATAAGCTATTTACTAAGACTAAAAATATTTTTCTTACCTTCAACCTGTAAGAATTAAAAATTTAAAATTAAAATCAGCTGTGGTTTTTCAGTTTTACATTTGGGAATAATTGGATTAAATACAAATGTGATGCATTTACTAATATTCCATTATTAACATTATCTTGTAGTAGTCAGCACAGCTTCATCTCTCATTAAAACTGGTATTCAGTATTTAAATGCTGGCTGAGGTTTTATTTAAATATGGTTAAATGTGAGGTCTGATTATCCTGAACCAACCTTTAATTGTATATCCTCACTGAATTTTTGCCATCATGGTACCCCTTACTGTTAGACTGTGACAATTAAATTGGTGCCTACTGTCATTTTCATGATGTGAAATGCAAGTCATAACTTTATCATTTTTGTACCACAGACTTCTTCAAACATGCTTTTCAAAATAGACACAGATCAAAGAGCAAATTGAGTTTGAGATTATGTTTTTGTATTTAAAACTTAAACTTTTAATCAGACTTTGTTTTAGCAAAATGTCATTTGTCACATTAAATTTATGTTGTTAGTTTTAATTTTATTGGCTTTGTATTTTTGTATTTGTAAATTTGTTTTCCTTTTACAGTTACATGAGAAATATGTACATATTTTAGGTATTCAAGTTATATCATGATAAAAATACATCAGTCCACATAGGGGCTCTCTAATACTTTTTAGAGGACCTCTTTCTTAAATCGCTCAAGTTCAAGTTACTGTGCTCTCATCAATTAACTCTACCATAATTTTAAAAATTTTGTTAAACACCTGCCTGCTAAAAAAATTATTTTTTCATACTTTTCGACCTTAATGCATTTGCCAACAGCACTGCAGTTACCTCTCACTCAATATTTTAGTCTCTTTACTCAGAGTAATTTGAAAATATGTGCTGTATTTGTACTTACAGGACTTAAACATATGTTTTTTCATACAGATATAGGAACATTATGAATATTTGAGTTCTATTTTAAATAACAGCTTATACTTTTCTAAATAAGTTTTCACATTGTTTGGAACAGAGCTGTATAAATATTAAGTGTTTAATGTACACTAATTTCCAACTAAAATAGTTCAAAGGAACAGTCAGATTTAGTTATTTATCTGTGAGCAGTACCAGTTTGCCATATCTTCTGTGTGAAAGAGTGTGTATGAGTTGATGTACACATATGTCAGTGATTTGGGGAATGATAGCATTTTATTTTTGGAAGAGTGTTTTCCATGCATAAAACTATATTAGTCCATAATAAAATATTGTTGCCCATCCATCATACATAGTTCTTTAAAATTATAGCTAGCCTGTTTTGGCAATATTATGGTACACTCAAGATTCATACCTAATCTCTAAGGTAATGTTATCTAATAATACCTTATAAAATTATACAAAACAAACCAAACCCAGAAACTTTATTTTTCAAACAAAAGTACTGGAGTTGTAGCTTTGTATTATTGCCCACTAATTTTTTGACTGAATGGTTTGCCAAATATATTAAAATATGTATAAATATGAATATAAAACATTTAAGATAGTTAAAATTAAAGATATTTAACATATGTGTAATATAATTATGAGAGAGAGTTACATTCTTAAGCCCAAGTATGTTTCCAAGTTTTCCTTCAATCATTCAGCAACCATTTATTGAATGCTTACAATGAGCTTGTCACTGCCCTAGGAGAATGGAAACATAAAACCAAGCAGGGCTGCTGTCCTCAAAGAAAGAAGCCAACCCACTTTGTAGACCAGACTTGACACATACAGACACTCCTCATTTTCTACATCCAATATTTTCCTGAAAACATGTTGGATAGCATGTTGTCAGAAAATAGGCATCTATGTTCCATTAATATAAATGGGAAAACTAAGAATATATTAGGATATCTCCAACCAATTTCTCCAAATCTCACTAACTTACTCTCTTACATCTCTATAATAGTCTACCTGCATATTTCTGCATAATAAAAAGCATTTAAGAGACCCATCGCTCAGTTGTGTGTACTTATTGAACTCAGTAGTAGATGGTTTGTATGTACCCAACAAAAACAGGAACATATTCTTACGTAAATAAGCAAAAAAATAGGTATGGTACTATCTACCATATTTCATTGAATGGCTGATGTCATCAGTTGTAAGAAATGGCATCACTTCACAGGTTCACAGATCTTTAAGAAATAATAGATGCTGTTAATTACACTTAGATTGTAAAAGGTAAGATTGTAATCAATGACAAGGTGCGGCCTGTATCCAGAATATTAAACTGCATTGAGAAGGGAGAATATGTTTCAGAATTGATAAAATATGATACAATAGGTCTGGGTTGGTAAACTTAAGTCCTGGGTCCCAGGAAAGGCTAACCTTCAGGGGAAAGTTAAGGAAGAGGAAGGTAGTGATGTACTATTATAAATAGTTAAGTAATAACTATGCTTGCACAAGATTTAGCCCAAAAGGAGAACAATAGGGATATACCTGCATCACACACTATATCTTTGGCAGGATCCACAGACAAGTTAAACGTCTCCACTGGTGAATGTACACATTCACTATAGTGGTTCTTCTAGTTTCATAGTGATTCAGGGGCAAACATTTTTGCAAATATAAATGGCAAACATTGGTATTAGGGAGAATCCAGATAGTGAGAGATAAACCCTCAGTGTTTTATGAAAGTGTTTTAATAGTGGTCTGTAAAAGCTATGGGGAAGGAGGGCACACACAAAAAAAGAGAGACCACAAAAAACTGCTTCGGGATGTCAGAGGAAATTTGGATAGAGAGGAATTTGAAGGGATGTCTTGAAGGAGGAGTAAGTGTGGTCTATGGCAGGGGTGGTGAGGGATGGAAGAAAGGGATTTCACAGAGAGAGAAAAGGAAGACTCGGAGACACAAAGGCTTGGAACAGCCTGGTACTTTGGAGAGCTCAAAGTAGAAGTGGCAGATGGGCTGTGCATAGGAAGCAGCTGGAGGGGATTTGGTGAAGGCAGGCCCGGCTGCATCAGGCCCTGCGAGGAGCTCTGAGTTCATTCTGTGGTCAGTAAAGATGCATGGGGGATTTTAATCTGAGAGTGGCACAATCTGATTTGTGTTTGTGAAGTTCACTCTGGAGGTAACATGCTGGATGCACTGCTGGAAAAAAGAAATTGAAGCAGAAATTCCTTCCAGCAAGAAATGTCTTTAAAAATTTTTGTTAGAGGATCGTATTTGTTTTTAAGAATTTCCCATCTTTTATAATATTTCCCAAGCTTGAAGGTATCTGCCAATTAATTCTCACTCCCCAGTAACTTTTTTTATAATTGCCTCCCGCCTAATTCCTCTTCCTAGAAAGATTCTTGCTCTCCAAATCCCTAGAGGCAAAAATAAACCATTTGGATGATATATGTCTGTGTCGTCGTACAGCATCTCAGTATCGCGGACTGTGAATTCTTCAGATGGTTCTCAGTTGTTTATTTTACATCTGGCAATAGATCTAGGTAAAAGTAGCATGCATCCTTTAAGTACTGTTGAAGTAATGAATAATAATGCTAAGACACAGTGACAGATGGGCCCAGGGAACACCGACCAATAAATCATGCGCTCATGAAACTACACCAGTGCATATCATTTGGTGACTACAAAGGATATCCCTATATATGTATTTTGTTTCTCTGCTTGTTAAACACTTGCATGACACTTTAAGTTCCTTTCTTATAGCGTATAATTGATTGGCAGGCATCAAGTGTTTACCTTTATAAGAATTGAGAGCTCTTGAATCAATCATTTACGCAGCCACCAGAGTGCTGATTTCTGCCCGTAGCTCAAGCACTCTCTGCCCTCCATTCCTTGTTGATGCAAAAGACAAATTAAAACCTTTCTTTCATACTTGAGGTGTTAAAATGTCTCAGGTGCCACTGGGCATTCATGTGTGTTAGGTTCTGGTTGCCTATTTGGGAAGCAGGGAAAAGGGACAATTTATTATTTGCAAATATTATAACTTGGGCATTAATAGAGTAGAATTTTAGAGGATCTGGACATGTAAATTGATTCACAGCAACTTAAACCGTAGCAACTTTATTTTCAAAGGTTAAGGCCTTTGAAAAAGAGATGATTTGGTAAGTATTTCAGACACAAAATGTAATCCAAGATTATATTTCAAAGTGCAAGATTTCAAAGTCTGTATTCTGTTTATTAAAATGCATTTTGAACTTATTGAACCTTAGTGATTATTGATAATGACTAACATGATAGTATTAATAATTTCAATTCCTACAATTCAACTGTGTTTACAATTTCATTGTATTGTACAAATTATGTAAACTTGACCCTATTCATATTTACGTGGCATGTTTAGCTCTGCTTATTCAAGCTATAGAAATGCAGGAAAAATCCAGAAGTCATCACATAACCTCATTTGTGATCTTTCATGATCACACAGGAAGAGTCTTAATTTTGTGACACTAACTTGAAAAGTATCCCATCTTTCTCTCTTTGCCAAAAGCTAATAATTTCTTCATAGAAGCAAAATAAGTAGTTCCAGTAAATGGATGGTTGGATGGATGCATGCATTCATTAAGCATATTAATTGACTTCTTACTGTAACCCACAGAAGCTCTCTGTCTAAGCCATGGTTCATATTCCTATATAATCATTCATTTAATATCTGCTATATGTCACATGCTATTCTGGGTGCTGGAAATACCACCTAAATTATCCCATTTAAAGTCTCAAGGTGTCAATAATCTTCAGAACAAACTCAAACATTTACTATGGAGGATGGACTATTTTTTTAATGTAACACCAGAGAATATGTTCAAAGGTGATTTAAGTAGGAAACTCAAACTTCACCATTCGATCTGATAAATTGGAGGGACCAAATATAAATTCATGAAACAATGAATAGGGATTACAAAGGAATATCCTGTCAGTAACACAAAATGAACACTATTTATATACAAGAGCTGAGATATCAATTGTTGCATGATGTGTGAGTTAAGAAGGTGATCAGAGTGGGCTATGGTCAGATCAGTCTGGAAGAAAAAGTCAGCAAGAACAAGGTACAAAAAAAGCAAAAGGTGAAAAAAAAGATGGGAAAACCACTGAATGTTACTGGTCTTTGTATCCTGGGTCACTGTAACAATGCTTATTGACGGTTTTTATGAATATTGAATGATTCTTGGAAACATGAGCCAAAAAATAATATATAAGATTTTTTATGTCCAGTGGATTATTTCTGTATTTTAGTGGGGAAGTAAAAAGAGGCCAGTTCTAATTGACCATTGCATTCCATTTAGTATGTGGTGGGCTTTTTGATAACACATAAATGCCACTGTGAATTTCTGGAAATTCTAAAGCAGGAAATATTCCCAACAGTACAACTAAAATCACTTCCTAATTCAAAGAAAGTATTCCATGTTATATAGTAGAGGTTTTATATGAACAAGCCAGTGTTCATAATTGAGGTCATTTGAAATTAAATATTTGTATGCTTTTGTTTTATTTGTGATCACCATCGGTGCTTCTAAAATGATTTCAAATAATCCATCCTTTAGATAGTTTATACTGTGGGTCAACTTTACAACATCAATTTCCTTAGCAAACAAATTTATATAGTAAATAAGAAACTAAAACTTAGCTACATTTGTTATTGATGGCTTTACATTCTGAATTTGTGAGGCCCCAATTTTTTAATTTAACTTTATTTTTGCCAACTGAAGAAGTGATTTTTGTTAAAGCTAAACTGTCCACCTTTTTAAAAACTTCACTTAAAAAATGTATTTTAAAAAATTTAACATGTGAATATGAGTAAAAAAATATGTAAGGATACACCGTGAAAAGTATGTCTTTCTTCCAGTCTTGGCTCTGGGCCATTCTGTTGGTCTCTCAGGGGAAATACCACTGTTTATCCTCATTTGTTACATTTTAAATAATCCTCAATATAATGATAAGCTCTCATTCTCTATCCTAATGAATTTAATTCATTTCTGAAGCAAATTATGAGCAACAAAAGATGTTGATTATAGTGACACTACATATAATATTTTTTAATGACAAAAAGAAGTAAAATAATACTGTTTTGAAAAAATACCATATGAACTTATCCTATTTGGGTGCCTGTGTACCCAATGACCTATAATTATTCTTTCTCCTGCCTAACACTTATTTATTGTTCCAATTTTAAAATAGTTTCCTGCTGAGTCCCATAAAATTTCAGTTCTCATTTTTGGAATTATTTGCATTTTTAAAACAGTCACAACTATGCCTAGTGTTTAAAATAAAGAACAAGTGACATTTTTCTTCTTTTTTGTTTTACTAATACACAAGTAAAAAACGCATTTGTTCCTTTTCATTTAATAAAAGTCAGTTTGCAAATATATACTTTTATTTTTTTATGACACTTAACATATAGTGTATAATTTACATTTATTTAATTGAGAATGTAAGTTACATAAGGGCAGAAGTTTTTGTTTTATTCACTCTTGTATCACTATTTCTTGAACACTCCCTGGATTATAGAGATGCTGTATATGTTGAGTAAATTAATAAATGAAAGAAGGAAGCACAACTTTAAAAAATTTGTATTCCATTATCTTTTTGGATGTTAATCAAAATTAGGCTCAGAGAAAAGTCAATTTTATATTGGCTATATTGTCTGTATTTAGATTATAATTAATTTATACTTTCAATTAATTGTGCAAAATATAAGGCGAATATGATACTTATAGCAAAAGATGCTCTGTGAGATTTTGAAGACAACTATAATATCCTTAAATTATTTGTTGTACATTTAATATGTGTGTATGTTTTTATGTGTATACATAACCAGTAGCATCCTAAGATTCTGTTTTTCTCTTCCTCAGGTATAAATCATCATATGATGATAATGACACTTAATTTAATAGGGTCATTGTCCTCCTTGTCACCCAGAGACAAGCCTCAGAGTTTGCTTTTATATACATATACATCTTTTGTGAGTCTTCTCAAATCCATGAGTCACCAAGTTTGGTTGACTATCTTTCCACTGATAAAATTATTTGTGCATTCATTTGGGAGCTAGCATTTATTTCTCTAAACTCTCCATAGAATTAATCTTTCCATCTTTCCCACCATGTTTATAGCTTTCTTATAAGTTATTTTGCCTCATGTATTAGCTGGGTGTGTTCACATCTGTTTTTCTACAAAAGATGTTGTTGTTGTGTGTGTGTTAGCCAGGCATTATACATCCTCTTATGTAAAGAGGTACTTACCAATGTTTGTTAAGTTGAGTTTATACTTCCTATCTGAGTCAGATAACTTCCAGTAAGTGTTTTATTCAAGTGTTAGTTTTGTGAATAACATGAATTATTTCTGGAAGCTTCCCAAGGAAATTTTGATAACTTATTTGCTACTAAAGGTGGAAGGTTATGGAAATTATTTTATTTTCCTAAATATTCTGCAACATTTTTATTGTTTTATTTAAAATCTTGGCATTCGGTCTCTATTTTTATTTTCTTAGCAGGTTCAATCAGAGGTGGTAATGATATATGTGACTGAATTCAGAATTGAGTTATATGGGTAACTGCAGAACTAGTGACTTAACGGGGTAATCCTAAGAAAGCAGACTTTTCTATTTAAGAAAAGTTCTAATTCTAACTTCATGAAGTTTTCTGTTTTGTTATTCCAAAAGACTTTTTTTCCCTAAAATTCCCATTTTATTAAAATATACATTCTAATGTCAGAATAGATTCTCTATTAAAAAATGAAAGTAGTACATCTTTTTTATCTTTCTTTTATGTATATAATCCCAATTAAAGTTAAATTAAAGTTAAAGGTGATAAATGTTTTCTTTGCAAATTAAGGCAAGTTTATTTTTCTTCTCTCTTTATTTAGCTTGAGGTGAATTACTGGCTAATTTTCCCACTGATGGTGGCTGACCAAGCAGTTTTAAAGGTCTTCATGTTGACTACTGTGTGCTCTTGGTTCTTTTAGGAAGAGAGCTGGTTTAGGACCTGAACTACCTATTTAGCAGTGTGGCCTCCGGTTCCTGAAGTGGTAGAATTTGTGTGGCTAAGAGAAAAAAAATAGTAATGTTTTCCCTTTGCATGAATTTAAAATTTTACATGTAAAGATCTGTAGTTACTTGTGTCTTATAAATTATTTGCCTCATGAATAATGCCATTTAAAATACTAAAAGTATTCCTTTTGAAAGTTTGTTCAGTCATGATATAAAACTTGTGTGTAGCTTTTACTGAATTAACACTTAACTATTCCCTCCACAGACTTTTAAAAAAATATTCATTTTTCCTGATAATGCCATGTAAAATTTATTTTTAGGGGGATAGTTCCTATGTGAAAGATCGCTGGTGTGTTTTTGATGGATTCATGGTCTTTTGCCTTTGGGTTTCATTGGTGTTACAGGTAATTAAATATTTTTAAATTATAAAGGGCTATCTTCCAAAATGGGCATTATTTTGCATTGAAAGTCTTAATAGAAATATTAAATAATATAAATCAAATATGATTGTGAAATTTCCTACATTATGTTTATTTTTTATTTTAACAGATGTGTTTAATTCATTTACTCTGATTACTGACTTATGTGAACTTTTAAAATATTATTTTTACTTGACACATAATAATTGTCATATTTATGGTGTACGGAATGATATTTTGATACATGTATATAATTAGAATGACCAAATCTGGATACGTAGCATTTCCATCATATCAAACGTTTTATCGATAGAAAAGTAAAAAATTGTGGGATTTTAATTGTTGGTTATATTTGTGAATTATAGTAGGAAAATCAACACTATAGGAAGTTATTTCTTTTTTCTTTTCTTTTTTTTTTTTTTTTTTTGAGATAGAGTCTCCCTCCATCGCCCCGGGCTGGAGTACAGTAGCAACATCATAGCTCACTGCAATCTCAAACTCCTGGGCTCAAGTGATCCTCCTGCCTCAGCCTCCTGAGTAGCTGGGCCTACAGGCACACACTACTACGCCTGGCTAATTTTTCTATTTTTAGTAGACACGGAGTCTCGCTCGTGCTCAGGCTGGTCTGGAACTCCTGATCCCAAGCGATCCTCCTGCCTCAGCCTCCCAGAGTGCTGAGATTACAGGCATGAGCCACTGCGCCTGAACAAAAAAATTATTTCTTATTAAACAGATACAAAAATATATTTATTGAAATAAAGGGGAAAATGTGGAGTGAGATTTCAGTATTTGTAAAATAAAAAATTGAATTTAAAAAATAAAATTCTAGTCTTTTATGAAACAAAATCCTCACTAAAAATAGCTAAGTACACATATTTGAATACATATTAGTCAACATAAAATACTACATTGCAAATATAAAATGCCTTATTACAAGAAATGGTGAACATGTATTAAAAAGACTTACAGGAGGGATTTTGTTGGAAAAGAGTAGAATTCATTCCCATGTATTCATTCAGGAATGATTTTGTATTTATTTAACTAAAGTTACTATATTCTTTTGATTTGATTTGATTGTGGTAAGAACACTTAGCATGAGACCTACTCTTTTAACACATTTTTAAGGGTACAATACATTATTGTTGACTATAGGTACAATGTTGTACAGCAGATCTCTAGAGTTTACTCATCTATTCTTCATTTAAAAATGCAGAATAAAGGCCGGACATGGTGGCTCATGCTTGTAATCCCAGCACTGTGGGAGGCCAAGGTGGAAGGATGGCTTGAGCCCAAGAGTTTGAGGTTGCGGTGAGCTATGATGACGCCACTGCACTCTAGCCGGAGCGACAGAGCTAGACCCTGTCTCAAAAAAAGTTTTTGAAAATTCAGAATAAAAAAACATTCACAGTGTATCCTGCCAAGTCATCCTAGTGTTTATTGATAAGCTGTCCTTCCTTGTTTTTATAAAGCTCACCTCTCTAACAATCTAATTTCATCCTGCATATTAATGTGTTCTTTTCCATTTAGTAACTATTGTGTGATTGACAACATTTTCTAATTATCATTTTGCCTGTTAGTAAATGGTATGATTCTTTTTTTCATAACATTTTAACCCTTTCTCTGTTACTTTATTTTTTAAATAATCAAAAGCCTCCACTAAAAAACATCATTAGTGAAAAAGACTAAGCATACTTATTCTGTATTCTAAGTTGGCACTTGCTTTTATGATTAAAAACTGTGCCTTGATGAATTGGACAGGAACAAGATTAAAGGCACTTCCATTACTTTATGTATTTTTTTCCTTAAGATAGCTATAGCTTCCAAATGTACTCAAAATAAAATTGATTTTGGTGGGAAATAATGCAGGGCTAAATTCAGGGTAGAGGGTGCACTTCTTTGTGCTATCTGTGTATTTGATAACTACAAGCAATGCTAAGGGAAAATCTAAATTCATTTATCCATCTCTTAATTTATAGGTGTTTGAAATTGCTGATATAGTTGATCAGATGTCACCTTGGGGCATGTTACGGATCCCACGGCCACTAATTATGATCCGGGCATTCCGGATTTATTTCCGATTTGAACTGCCAAGAACCAGAATTACAAATATTTTAAAGTAAGCACTTTTTTCATAAGTTAAGAGGGAAAAAGTTTATGAAACTTTGTGTAAGTTTTACCTATTTTACTTATTTTTTTTTCTAGGCGATCAGGAGAACAAATATGGAGTGTTTCAATTTTCCTACTTTTCTTTCTACTTCTTTATGGAATTTTAGGAGTTCAGATGTTTGGAACGTTTACCTATCACTGTGTAGTAAATGACACAAAACCAGGGTAAGTTTATCTATTAAGTGCATTTTAATTTAGGTGACTAATAAGGACATTTATGAAATTTTCATGAGAAAAATCTGTGTCAAAATTTTTTAAAACAGTGTTTATGTACTCTTTGTTCTCTGTTTTCTCAGTATTGTTTCATCCAATTTTTAAAGGCAAGTATTCAAGACAACTCAGATTGAAAAATGTAACCTGGTGAGAAAGTAGATTAAGCAAATGCGAAGTGTACATTTAGAAACCTTCCTCAGTGTGGCAAAACAGGGAGTGTGCTAACGTAACACTGATAAAATTTTTATGGTATTAGAGTGGGTTACATGTTAGGAAAAAAGCTTATTTTTGTAATTATTAGCTCTGGTTATCCTTCCCTAAAACAGTTCCTACATGATTATTTTATAACATCTTTTCTAAACAAAACACTACGATCTGTTGCATTCTTGTTTTGTAGGGTTGACAGGTAAGATTTTATATATCTTATACACACACACACACACACTTAAACTACCTCTTATACATTGCATAGATAGGGCCCCTGTCTCCCCTACTTGGCTGATTGTTGTTACTATGCAGCCTAAGGAGTGGAGTGATAAGAGGACAGAACAGCGTGGGCTGTTGGCCCCTGGACATGCATGATCCAGAAGTGTCCCATTAGGTATTGACTAGATGTCAGAGTTCGGGACACCAAGCACAACCGAGAGGTGCAACAGATATGGCTCTGCCGTATTTCAGGGCAGCAGGGATTAGTGGTAGGAAAATTGATTTTACACCTTGTAGTTAGATCTTTGTGCAGGAATTGCTCTATTTATAATGGAGAACTGATCTATAAATTATAGAAAGAAAAATCTTGATTCAAATCATAAAAAGTAAATTTAAAATACTTTATTTAGTTCAAAAGAAGACTACAAGCAGCCATTCATCTTCAAAATATTTTTAAGATATCAATATACATTTATAAATCAACTGGGTATATAAGGATCATTGAGTTAAAAATATTGAAACTGTTACTTTGTTTTTTCTGCACTTGGAGGATTTTTTTCATAGAATGTATGTACTTGTATATGTAAAAGTAAATAAACAACAGATAGTGAATATCCCTGTGAGTATATACATCATGATAAACTTGGTTCAGTTCCAACTTTTTGTTGTGTAAGTTTGCATAAATTATTTAGGCCATTATGAAGTGGATATAACAACAGGGCATACTACTTAGAGTTGTCAGGAAGAGTAAATGAGGGAATGAACATAAAGACTTAGGTAAACTCACTAGCTCATAGTAAAAGCACTAGCTATATATGCTAGTTGTTATTACTTTGTTGTCAAAAAGATATATAAATATACTTATATGCTGAGGTGCTTTGTATAAGTGTATCTTCCAAATGAGGGATAATATGATAAAAAGTAAAGATTAATAAAGTAGACTAAATTTTAAACTTATAAGAACATGAAAAGAAAGCATTTATAATTAATGGCTATGTTATTTTACTGATGTAGTATAGTAACTAAATTCTGAGTTTATTTCAAATTTATGATGGCCATTTGATTATTAATCTTTCCCAGAAAGAAACTGTTAATAATTATTTTTCCAATTTATACATATACAGTATATGTATATTATGTAACTTTTAATAATTACATAACATACGAAAAACTAAAATTACGTATATAGTTTGCTGTCTTTCTACCCCCAAAGAATGTAAACTCTGCAGGAATAGAGATTTTTTCTATATGTTTTTAGATCAGGAGGCATATGCAAGAAAATATGAATGAATTCAGTAACTAGCAAAAACATCAGTATATTTCACTGGTTAAATGTTAAACAGCAAAGCATTACTTATTTAATCAATGTCTTAATTAATTTACTCTATTTCATTTTAACTTAGAAGGTATATGCATGCATATCACATCTACTTAGAAATTTACCTTGCATTCTTTTACGTGTGAAGGAAGGAGCTCATTATTTTTTGTTGTTTTTTAATGTAAGTTTTATTTTTGTATGATGTGAGTGAATAATCTACTAAAAATATTTTTAAAAGAAAAAATACTATGCTACTAACCCCATTCCCACTTTCCATTTTTTCTTCAAAAATAACCTTGGAAAATAACTTTTTGATAACCATTTTCTGAGCATATTATTATTTTCCCCTATTGTTGCAATTTTGTCTCTCTTTTTTTTAACTACTGTATTGAGGTTTTATTGACATATAAAACCTGCATATATCAAAGGTATGTACATCTTGAAGAAACTAATTTATTTTTCTGTCAGAATTAAATCTAGAGAGTAAATTATCTTATTTCTTCTTCTACTTCCTGAAAGTTATGATCCCTCTCAAATTAATTTTTGTGTTTCCTATGAGGTAGGGGTTGAGGTGTATCCTTAGCCTAGCGGTTAGAGTGGACATTGGTATCTTATTTCTAATCTTAGAGGAAAAGCTCTTAGTTTCTCCATTAAGTATGATGTTAGCTATAGAGTTTTCAAAGTGAGGAAATTATCTTTAATTCCTACACTGCTGAGAGTTTTTAATCATTAATGTATGCTAAATTTTGTCCAGGGGGTTTACTGAAAATATTGAAAAGATAATACGGTTTTTCTCCTTTGTTATGTTACTGTGGTGAATTGCATGATTGAATTTTGAATATTAAACCAATCTTGCATTTCTGGTGTATAGCTAATTTGGTCATGTTCCATTCCTTTTTATGTATTGCAAGATTTGATTTGCTAATGTTTTTGTTACAAATTATTGCATCTTTGTTCATGAGGAGCATTACTCTTAGTTTTCTTTTATTGTAATGTCTTTATCAGGTTTTCGAATCAGGGTAATGCTGCTCTCATAAAACAAGTTGGAACGTGTTTCTTTCTCCTTTATTTTTTGATAGAGTAAATATAAGATTGATATTCTTTCTTTCTTAAGTGTATGATAGAATTCGCCAATGAAACTCGCTGGGCCTGAAGGGTTTTTTGGTTTTTGTTCTGTTTTGGGTTTTTTTGTTTTGTTTTTTGTGATAAGGTTTTTCATTACAAATTAAATGTATTTAACATACAACACTATTAAGATTTTCTCTTTCTTATTCTGTCAGGTTTGTTAAATTTTGTTTTTCGAAAACCTTACCTATTCTTATATATATTGTCAATATTGACATAATGTTTATAAAAATACCTTCTGATCATCCTTTAAATATCTATAGGATCAGTGGTAATACCATTTTTATTCCTGATATTGATAATTTGTATTTTTTTCTCTCCTTTTTTGTGTCTTACCAGTTTCACTAATCTTTTCACACATCAAATAAACTTTTTGGCCTATTTAATTTTCTCTATTGTAAGTCTATTTTCCATGTTGATTTCTTTTCTTCTCTTCATTATTTTCTTCTTTCTGTTTTTAGGGTCTTTTTATTTTCCTTATTTCTTAAGATGAAAACTTACATCAATGTCTTTAAACATTCTCTTTTCTAATACAAGAACTTGAAGAGATGATCTTCCTTATAAGCTACATCTCCTAAATGTTGATATGTTGTATTTTCATTATTATTCAATTCAAATATTTTCTAATATCACCTATAATTTCGTGTTTGACCCATGAGTTATTTAGAAGTATATTTTTAGAAGGATGTTATTGTTGGTATGTAATTTTGTTTTGTTTTAGTCAGATAATAAATAGTCCCTATAAAATTTCAACCTTTTGAATTTCATTAAGAATGATTTTAAGGACCAGTATATGGTCTAATTAGGTCAAAATCCCATGAGAATTTGAGAAGAATGTGGAGTCTGAAGTTTTTTAGAGTAATTTCTATAAATGGCACCTGAGTTGAGCTGGCTGATAGTGTTGTTCTCAGTATTTCTATTCTTCTTGTTTTTTGGGTTTTTTTTTGTAATCTGGTTGTTGCATCAGTTACTGAGAGAGCAGCATTAAATTTTCCAAATATGACAAAATTTTCAATTTCTCTTTTAGTTCTCTGTCAGTTTTTGCTTTTTATGATTTGCAACTCTAATTAGGTTCATAAACATGAAGTGCCATTATGTCTTTCTGATGAGCTGACCTTTTTATCACTATAAATTTGAATTTTTTTTTCTGAATTTAATTTCTGTGTGTCAGGGTATGTGATGGAACAAAAACATGACCTTGCAAATTTTTCTTTAACAATAACAATTAGGTATTAAAACTCTAAAATAATTTATTTTTCATTTAATCAGCTTGTATCTCACTAACCAATTGATTTTTTTCCCCACAATTACTTAAAATTAAGTGTACTTTAGTCCATTCCTGGGCTGACAATACAAGGCAAATTCTTACTTAGTTTTAAAGCATGACCTGCATAATTCCAAGCCCCGCCTGGTGGTGATGGAATTAAAGCCAGCGACAAGAGCTAAAACGAAGAAGAAACTCAGCACTAATAGAGTCTGGAATCTGGACTAATCAGCAACTTTCATTCCACTGTTAAAACCTTGGAGATTTTTTGTTTTTTAAAATAGAGGAAATAAATCAACCGGTACCTACGAAATTTATTTTGTGCTCCCCAGAAGTGTCTGGCATACAGCATTAAGCATGGGAAGCAGCTGGAAGTCCCATATAGTGTTGATGGGAGTAGACAATGGTACAAATGGTACAACTCCTTCAAAAAACAGTTTGGCAATTTTTTAAAAAGTTGAACAGGCACCTACCATATCTCCCATTTATTCTACTCCAGTATTTAACCAAGAGAAATAAAAACATATGTTCATACATAGATTTACACATGAATGTCCATAGCATCTTTATTTGTAATAGCCCAAACTGGTGATGACCCAAATTTCTATCAACAGATAGATGGATAAACAAATTGTGGTATGTTCATATAATGAATACTGTTTAGCAATAAAGAAGAATGAACTATTGTTATGTACAGCATCTTGGATGAATCTCAAAATAGTAATGCTGAATGAATAAAGCCAGATGAAAAATGTTCTATATTCTATAATTCCATTTATATAAAATTCTAGAAAATACAAACTTACCTACAATGATAGAAAAGAAATCAGTGGTTGCCTGGGGATAAGGGTTGGGATGAGAATAAGGGATTTCCAAGGGGTGCTAGGATACCTTTGGGGTTGATCAGTGTGTTCATTGTCTTGATTGTGGTTCTGTACATATGTCAGAACTTATTGCACTTGGGTTGATTCCACATCTTTGCGATTGTGCATACGTTTACATATGTGCAGTTTATTTTATGTTAATTGTACCTACTAAAACTATTGAAAATGTTTTAGTATGAAGTAGAAATCTAATTTTTCATATGGTTAAACAATTGTCCCAGCACTATTATGTATTATTATACGCTGAGTTTGGTGTCACCTTTCTTATTTACTAATTCCCTCTAGATGTAGGTCTGTTCCTATGGTCTCTACTGTACTTGATTGATCTATTTGACCATCTCCTTACCAATATCACACTCTGGAACTCTTTCAAATTACAGTCTGGCTTTGTGCATGCGGTCACATCTCAGCCTTACACAGGCTCAAGACTCTGTCTTCCGCCTCATGTGGGCATTAAAACCCAAGTTCTTGGATACTGGGTTCATAGCCCCCATTCATACCACCACTTTCCTTCTGTCGACACATTACTTCAGTTCCTACTCATTTACTTCCTTCCTTCTAAGGTTTTGACATTTTGGAATGTATTTTTCTTTATCGTGGACCTAGATACGCAGTTTTAAATGTTATCTTTTATCCAACATATCTCATTGTTTGTAGTTCAAAGAGTTGATTTTTTTCTTTTGTTATTTTTTTATGGATACATAATAGATGTATATATTTGCTAGGTACGTGTGATAATTTGATACATTCATATAATGTATGAAGATTGAGTTGGGGCAGTTGATTTTAATGTAGTCCATCTTGCCAGACCCTGCACTCTGGCACCCATAGCTATTTTCCCCCCTTATTTTCCTTATTATACTGTGAGGTCCTTGAGGACACCTATGGGACAGAGTGTGGAGGATATTGTGTTATAGTTATCTCCTTATCCCTAGTACCTAGTATCCTAGCACAGAATAAGTACTTAGTAACTATTTATTGAATGCGTGGTTGATAACATATTATATTTAGATGGATAATAACATATGACAAGTTGATAAAGAATAGGAAATTAAAAAAAGAACACAGAGAGAAAAGCGAGTGGCTAAATGTAGGAAAGGAAAAATGGTTATAAAATAGAAAAGCAATGTTCAAAGAAGAAAAATGCAGTGAATTAACACAAATATGGGGTAGGAAAATTGAAGGAAGCCGTGAGAAGGGAGTCCACGGTGTGGGTGAGGGAAGAGACAGAGGCGTGCAAGGAAATCTGGAGGTAGTTGGCTTTTTGTTTTGTTTTGTTTTCGAGAATATGTGGGCTGTAGAATGTGTCTAGATTGTTCTGTGGGTGAATATGAAAATGGAAAAAGATACTGTGTGGGTTGGATACAATAGATATGGGGGTGAAGAACAGAGAAATCTTCTGGGTGAGAAAGCAGCTGTGTAATAACTGCAGTGAGTACAGACGGCTTCAAAGGCACTGCTTTCTTAAAACCGAGTTAGAATGTGAGAGTTATAAAACCTATTACTACAGGTAGAAGACCAGGCATCATACTGGCAACTAGAGTTAACACTGACACATAAATTATAATATAAATTGGGAAGAGGCACATAAATGCCTTCTGAAGTCATGTCCTTTGAGTCACTTCAGTAAGTATTTTTTTGCTAGCTCCTTGCTATGCTCAGTACTAAGAAATGAATGTCATTGAAAAAAATATATTAAAAGACATCTTGGGTTCTGAATATTAGCTCCAGCCCATTACTTTTTCCTAAAAATGGAGTTCACCAGGAGGAATTTCATAGATGGTACCAGAATGTTTAGCTACTTGAGACATAGCAGTTATGACGGACTGCCTACATTTTCTCTTAATCTGCCCAATAGCATTGCATATACACATTTATTTTCTCTTCTTTTTATATGACTCTTAATTTACTATTTGAAAAGAAAATGCCTAACCAGCCCCCTGCTCATAATCATAATTTTTGTCGGTTTGATGATTCATTTCAAGACCAGTCACTGTTGAGTCTTACTGTTTTAAAGTCCCACACATAAGCAGAAAAGCTGTCAACACCATTTAAACATTACTTCTAGCCCAGACATCAATTTAATTTTTATTATTAAAGACTAAAAAAATGTCCAAACGCAAATAAAACACAGAAAATCTCAATTTAAAAAAAAATTTCAACTCGTTCGTTTATTTTTGTACCTTCTAAACTATGACTTTAAAAAAATACAATTCTGTTATTTGGGACAACATGCATGAATCTAGAGGATGTTACGCTCAGTGAAATAAGCCAGGCCCAGAAAGACAAACACCAATAGTCTCATTTCTATGCAGAATCTAAGCAATTTGATTTATAGAAGATGAGAGTAGAATGGTGGTTACCAAAGGCTGAGGGCAGGGGAAGGGCTGGGGCAAGGGGAAGAGGAGTTGCTGGTCAAAAGGTATGAAGTTTCAGCTAGGCAGGAAGAATAAGTTTTGAGATTTGTTGCACAACAGGGTGACTACAGTCCATAATAAGGCATTGTATATTTCTAAATAACTAAGAGAGTGAGTTTCAAATGTATCATCACAAAACATGTGAGTTGATAGATATGTTAATCTTCTCAATTTAATCATTTCACATTGTATACATATATCAAAACATTACACTGTACTCCAGAAATGTAATATAATTATGATTTGTCAATTGAAAATAATATGAATTTTTAGAATTTCTCATAAACATCTTTGAGTCAGATATTAAGCTATGGGATGATGGCTGTGTTTCCAGCTATCAGTGTTGCCAGGAACTGTCCTGACCTCATTTCTCTTAATCATTGTCCTTTAACAATTGTTCCAATTTCTGCCTAATTGATTTTCATGCACTATAGCCTAATAATGAGACAGCTTTCAGACCAAAAATTTGTCATTCTGGGTTTCATGGCTGATGTCTCGAACTGATTCTGTTCACACAGGATAAATAAGGAAGCAACTCAACACATGCAGTTTTGCTTTGAAACGAAACTTATTTCTTGTAAAGCACATAGAAGGGAACCTTAGCTATGTCTTCAATAGCATGACAAGTAAAGCTTTAGTTTCTTCTCTGATAATGAATTGTGACCTAAAGCAATTATGAAAAGAGTAATGAGATTTGACTAAGCAAAGCAGTTCATTTCCTAAGGAAAGTTGAGAAGAGCAATGGCCTGTAGCAGAAACAGGTGTTGGAAAATACTAAATGTGATGGCAGAATCTCCCTGAAGCTGAAAGAGGAATGTGTAAAAATGAGCTGGCAGGTGAAATAGAAAAGATGATTCACCTGACACTTTATTATCATTCCTTTAAAAAGGACAAAAATGTATTCATAGCTTACTATCAAATAATGAAATCTTATTCCCAGGAGTGAGATAATTAAAAAAAAGCTTTAAGGTAAGTAAATGTAACTATTAAATATATAAATGTTTAATATAGACAGAGCAGGATTTAAATAAGAATTCATGTAAATATTTGTGATGGCTGGACTGTTAGCTTAAGGCCCAGAGGTAGGGTGACCACACATCACAGATGTCCAGGGAAATACTAGTTTATCTTTGTTGTTTCAGAGTAACTACTAATAACTTCTTTTTCTATCTCAAGTAGTCTCAATATAGACAATACATTCTATGGTCACCCCATATAGGAGAAGCTTATAGAATTTGGTGTTATTTTATAAACTGTCCCTAACAGTTGGACTAGAGACAATATAAAGTTCTGTTTTTGGCAGTTGCTATTGCTGATCTAAAGAAAATTTAAGTTTTCAAAAATGAATTAAAATATATTAAAAATTATTAAATAAATTAAAATTTATTTGCCAAGAGCTCTTAGGTACTTGGCAAATAAATGAATTGCTGTCTTAGAAATACTTTTCACAAAATAATGAGTTTTTTTAAATGGAAAGGTCAGAAGAAATGAAAATAGAGTGGAAATTAGAGTATTAAATTTTAATTTCTATGGACATTATCAAAAGAAAGTTTTGTAGAATATATAAAATCATAATTGCTTCAAATTTGTGCAATGATTTATGAAGTCTTCTGGATTTACATTTATTTAGTTATTTTTTACTGATATGTAATAGATATACATATTTTCAGGGTACATGTGATGTTTCGATACATCCTTATAATGTGTAATAATCAAATCAGGGTAATTGGGTTGTCCATCCCCAGAAACATTTATGTTTTCTCAATGCTGGGAACATTCAAATTATTCTCTACTAGGTGTTTTGAAATATATAATAGATTATTGTTTACTATAGTCACTCTGCTGATTTATTGAACACTAGGTCTTATCTATTTTATCTAATTGTATTTTTGTACCCATTAATCAACCTCTCTTCATCCCCCCCATCTCCCCTACCCATCTCAGTCTCTCATAACCACCACTCTACTCTTTATCTTCACGAGCTCCACTTTCTGGGCTGCCATATATGAGTAAGAACATGTGAGTTGTCTTTCTGTACTTGGCTTATTTCACTTAATATAATGACTTCCAGCTCCATCCATGTTGCTGCAAATGACAGGAGTTCATTCTTTTTTATGGCTGAATAATATTCCGTTGTGTATATATTCCACATTTTCTTTATCCATTTATCCACTGATGGGCATTTAGGTTGATTCCATATTTTGTCTAATGTGAATAGTGTTGCAGTAAACTTGGGAGTCCAGGTACCTCTTCAATATATTGATTTCCTTTCTTTTTGATGTATACCCAGTAGTGGGATTGCTGGGTCATATGATAGTCCTATTTTTTAGTTTTTTGAGGAACTTCTGTACTTTTTCCATAGTGGCTGTGTTAATTTGCATTCCCACCAACAGTGTAGGAGGGTTTCCCTTTCTTCATATTTTCACCAGCATGTATTATTTTCTGTCTTTTTGATAAAAGCCATTTTAACTAGGGTGAGATGATCTCTTATAGTTTTGATTTGCATTTTTCTAATGACTAATGATTTTGAGCATTTTATCACATAACTGTTGGCCATTTGTATGTCTACTGTTGACAAAAGTCTATTAAGATCTTTTGCCCATTTTTTAATTGGATTATTTGATTTTTTTCCTATTGGGTTGTTGGAGCTCCTCATATATTCAGGTAATTAATCCCTTGTCAGATGGGTAGCTGGCAAATATTTTCTCTCATTCTATAGGTTGCCTCTTCCCTTTGTTGTTTCCTTTGCTGTGCAGAAGGTTTTTAGCTTGATGTGATCCCATTTGTCCAATTTTGCTTTGGTTGCTTATGCTTTGAGGGTATCACTCAAGAAATCCTTGCCCAGACCAATGTCCTGAAGCATTTCCCCAAGTTTTCATTTAGCAGTTCATAGTTTCAGGTCTTAGATTTAAGTCTTTAATCCATTTTGATTTGATTTTTATAGATGATGAGAGATAGGAGTCTAATTTCATTTTTTTGCATATGGTTATCCAGTGTTCTCAGCACCATTTATCAAAGAGACTGTCCTTTCCCCAGTGTATGTTCTTGGTGTCTTTGTCAAAAATGAGTTGGCTGTAAATGTATGGGTTTATTTCTGGGTTTTCTATGCTGTTCCATTGGTCTATGTGTCTGTTTTTATGCCAGTGCCATGCTGATTTGGTCACTATAGCTTTTGTAGTATATTTTGAAGTCAGGTAGTGTGATACTTTCAACTTTGTTCTTTTTGCTCTGAATTGCTCTGGCTATTCAGAGTCTTTCACAGTTTATATAAATTTTAGGATTTTGTTTCTATTTCTGAGAAGAATGATATTGGTATTTTGATAGGGATTGCATTGAATCCGTAGATCGCTTGTGTAGTATTGACATCTTAACAATATTAATTCTTCCAATCCATGAGCATGGAATATCTTTCCATTTTTTGTGTCCTCTTCAATTTTGTTCATCAGAGTTTTATAGTTTTCCTTGTAAAGATCTTTCACTTCTTTGGTTAAATTGATTCCTAGGTATTTTGTATTGTTTATAGCTATTATAAGTGAGATTGCTTTCTTGATTTCCTTTTCACATTGTTCACTGTTGGCATATATAAATGCTACTGATTTTTGTATGTTAATTTTGTATCCTGCAACTTTACTGAATTCATTTATCAGTTCTAACAGGTTTCTTTTTTTAATTTTTAAATATAAGATAATGTAATCTGCAAACAAAGATAATTTGACTTCTTCCTTTCCAATTTGGATGCCTTTTATTTCTTTCTCTTGTCTGATTGCTCTGGCTAGGACTTCCAGTATTATGTTGGATAAAAGTGGTGAAAGTGGGCATCCTTGTCTTGTTCCAGACATTAGGGGAAAGGCTTTCCGTGTTTCTCCATTCAGTATGATGTTAGCCTTGGGTTTGTCATAAATAGCCTTTATTGTTTTGAGGTATGTTCCTTCTGTACCCAGTTTGTTAAACGTTTTTATCATAAAGGATTTTGAATTGTATCAAATGTTTTTTCTATTGAAATGATCCTACAGTTTTTGTTCTTGGTTGTGTTCATATATCACATTTATTTATTTGCAGAGGTTGAACCATCCTTGCATCCCTGGGGTGAATCTCACTTGACCATGGTGAATGATCTTTTAAATGTGTTGTTGAATTCAGTTTGCTAGTATTTTATTGAGGATTTTTGCATGTATGTTCATCTGGGATATTGGCATGTAGTTTTCTTTTTTTGTTGTGTCCTTGCCTGCTTTTGATATCTGGGTAATGCTGGCCTCGTAGGATGAGTTAGAAAGTATTTCTTCCTCTTCAACTTTTTGAAGAATTTGAATAGACTTGGAGGTCCCAAAGGGAATATCCTCACAGTGTGGGAAGGCTGGCTAAGGGTTCATGCCCAGGGAACCCGTGGGAGGTACCTCCTACCACATCCGGCTGCTGAACTGCCTCTCTGATTTGGTGTCTGCTTGCACTGAGATACAGAGCAGAGTTTCCTAGTCTGGGGATGCCGGTCCTCACTCCCCACCCTGTCTCTGACTGTCCTCAGGAATTGTTCCCCCTGCAGGCACTCGTGATATTTCCCATGGGTTGAGGCAGGGAGAGGTGTCCTGACAGGGAACCAAACATGGTGGGGAAGCTGGCCATCCACTTCAATCTCTTTTTTTCCAGTGTAGTAATGGGGAATTGAGGGGAAATTTTCCACATGCTTGGTGCATGGCTTGGACATCTTGGATATAAAGTTTGATTCTCTTAATATCTGTGTGGAGTTTTTTCACTTCTCTATGGCCCTGGAAACTACCTCATTCTAATATTTGAGTTTTGGGATATTGCTGGTGATAATCTCAGTGCTGTATGTTTGTTTTTGATTTTTTGGGGAGTGGGGAGTAGAGCCAGCTTGCTTCTACTCTGCCATTTTGGTGACATCACTCTCTGATTTATATTAAATCTTCTTTTGAAAGGATGGAGAGGAAGAGCAAGTGCTCTGTTTAGCTTACAGGATTTATGTAGAGACGTCTGCCAAGTGGGAGATATAAGATTATGTTTGGATAATTGCATATTGGGAAAATTTTACTTAAAATATTTACATAAAAAATGAAAATACTCTGGTGGTACATATGGATTTCTAATTAAATGAATAATGACATTTCTTGAGTGCTTATTATCTCCCAGGCATTTTGCTTTTATAACTAATTTTTAGAACAACCTGAAGGGAATTATTTCCCACATTTTGCAGATGAAGATACAGTGCTAGAGAGGTTAAATAATGTGTCAAGATGGTGACAGAGTCAGGATGTAAAGTCAAATCTCACTTCCAAGCCCATGTTCATTCCACTATTTGAGCTACTTCTACGATATTTTAATTCCACATTCATAAAAATATATACACATACATGTCCATATTCATATACACAAACTCTTTATAATATATGTAGTATACTTTCTACACATAAAGAAAATTAAAGTCCATATTACATCTGATTTCTATATCTATGTAGATGTTATGTTCCAGGGGATTCAATCTCATCTGAATCTGTAAAATAGTGTTAGGTGATATATTTTTTAGTACTCTATATATCTCTTTTAAAATTGTTCTGCACAATTCCCCCTTAAAACTGGCACCAGACAAGGGTGTCCACTATCTCCACTTCTTTTCAACATAGTGCTGGAAGTCCTGGCCACAGCAATTAGACAAGACAGAGGAATCAGGGGCGTCCAGATAGGGGCAGAAGAGGTCAAACTTTCACTATTCGCAGACGATATGATATTATACATAGAAAACCCCAAGGATTCAACCAAGAGATTACTGGAATTGATAAATGAATTCAGCAAAGTCTCAGGATACAAAATTAATACACACAAATCCATAGCCTTCATATATGCTAATAACAATCAAGCCGAGAAACAAATTAAAGATGCTATACCTTTTGCAATAGCAACAAAGAAAATTAAATATTTAGGAATATATCTAACTAAGGAGATCAAAGACCTATATAGAGAGAATTATGAAACACTGAGAAAGGAAATTGCAGAGGATGTAAATAGATGGAAAACCTTACCATGCTCTTGGATAGGCAGAGTCAACATAGTAAAAATGGCTTTGCTACCTAAATTAATTTACAGAATCAATGCAATCCCTATCAAAATACCAACATCATTTTTTGCCGATCTAGAAAAAATAATTCTACGCTTCGTGTGGAACCAGAGAAGACCCCGTCTAGCCAAAGCAATCTTAAGCAAAAAGAACAAATTGGGAGGCATCTGTCTACCAGACTTCAAACTATACTACAAGGCTATAGTAACCAAAACTGCATGGTATTGGCACAAGAACAGACATGTAGACCAATGGAACAGGACTGAGAACCCAAATATAAAACCAACCTCATACAGTCACCTGATCTTTGACAAATTCCAGAAAAACGTACACTGGGGAAAAGATTCCCTATTCAACAAATGGTGCTGGGAAAATTGGATGGCCATATGTAGAAGACTGAAAGTGGACCCACACCTCTCACCTCTCACAAAAATCAATTCACAATGGATAACAGATCTAAACCTAAGACATGAAACCATAAGAATTCTCGAAGAAAATGTTGGAAAAACTCTTATGGACATTGGCCTAGGCAAAGAATTTATGAAGAAGACCCCCAAAGCAATCACAGCAGCAACAAAAATAAATACATGGGACCTGATCAAATTGAAAAGCTTCTGCACAGCCAAGGAAACTATCACTAGAGTGAACAGACAACCTACAGAATGGGAGAAAATATTTGCATGCTACACCTCTGATAAAGGGCTTATAACCAGAATCTATACAGAACTTAGGAAAATCAACAAGAAAAAATCAAACACCCTATTAAAAGATGGGCAAAGGACATGAACAAAACTTTTCCAAAGAAGACAGAATGATGGCCAGCAAACATATAAAAAAGTGCTCAACTTCTCTAATCATCAGGGAAATGCAAATCAAAACCACAATGAGATATCACTTAACTCCAGTGAGATTGGCTCATATCAAAAAATCCCCAAATAACAAATGTTGGCGGGGATGTGGACAGGTAGGAACACTCATACACTGCTGGTGGGACTGCAAATTAGTACAACCTCTATGGAAAAGAATATGGAGATATCTCAAAGAATTAAAAGTAGAATTACCATTTGACCCAGCAATCCCACTACTGGGTATTTATCCAAAAGAAAAAAAGACATTTATAATAAAGACATCTGCTCTCGAATGTTCATAGCAGCACAATTCACAATTGCAAAGTTGTGGAAACAACCCAGGTGCCCATCAATACACGAGTGGATCAATAAAATGTGGTATATGTATACCATGGAGTATTACTCAGCAATAAGGAACAATAGTGAATTAACACATCTGGTATTATCCTGGTCGGAGCTAGAACCCATTCTTCGAAGCGAAGTGTCACAGGATTGGAAAAACAAGCATCACTGGTACTCACCATCAAACTGGTACTAACTGATGAACACTTACATCACACAGGGCAATAACATTCATCAGAGGGCGGGCGGGCGGGAGGGGGGTGGAAGGGATGGGAAAAACTCTCACTGAATGGATGTGGGGAGCACAGTTTGGGAGACGACCACGATTGTGGCTCTGACACGGGCAGAACAGGGGCAATGTGTATGGCCAAAATGTTGTACCCCCATGATATTCTGAAATTAAAAAAAAAAAAAAAAAAAAAAAAAAAAAATTGTTCTGCACATTGATCTCCAGGATATGAACCATCTGAGCTGCCAGTAAAGTCAATCTTTTATGTGATAATAATATTTAAAAGTAAATTTTAAAAATTTCAGAATAAGTCAAACTTTCATATGAAAATTAATACCAGCATGATTTTTACCAGAATAGCAAAAATATTTGTGAGAGTCTTCAGTATAAAAACAGAACCCTAGAGTTTGAAAAGGACTAAAATAAATATTCTTTTGATCAATATTTTGATGTTATATTTACTTCCCCCAAAGAAGAGAATGTATTATAATAATATAGGTTATAAGACTTTTATTGATTATTAGTGGTAAATAACCTTTATCGAACAATAGATATATGTTATTTTCTCATTTAATACTCATAACAACCTGATAAGTTATGTTTCATTTTTACACTATATTGCAGCCAAGGAAACTGAAGCTCAATAAGGTTAAATAAGATGGCCAAGATGAAACAGCTTGTAAGGGACAGAAGCAAGGTTTTAACCCATTTCTCCCTGATACTGATTTCTCTGCTTTCAGTTTAAACAGTTTGTGTCAGAATTTTCAATAACGTGTTGTTCCAAATATTTATAAAGTTTAGTTT
Organism: Daubentonia madagascariensis; assembly: GCA_023783475.1. Lineage (NCBI taxonomy): Eukaryota > Metazoa > Chordata > Mammalia > Primates > Daubentoniidae > Daubentonia > Daubentonia madagascariensis. Next base: position 31,904,525 of record JAKFHU010002140.1, on the reverse strand, counting down.
CCCTTTGTTAAAGGAGCATCTACTTAGAGATGAATCTAAATGGGTGGATTATTGTGATAATGCTTATATTTAAGACGAAATTCTAAATGATGTGCTGGAATTTGCATGAACACCTATGTGAATATGGAGGAAAACCTGCCTTATTCGGGACCCCCAAATAGTTTTACTGTAGTTGCTCCACGAATTATTTTCAGTACATTTGATTATCTCAGTCACTGACCAGCTTGCTTTTCCCAATGACAGAACCTAATAACATGCAATGACTGCAGCACCACCAGTACATTTTGAAAATTAATTTGTAGGATGAAATCTCTTTGGTAGAGAAAATCACCTGTAGAAATTTGTAAAAAATTCTAATTCCAAGCCACATTCATGGGTTCATATTTTATAGGCAGGGCTGAGATATCAAATTGGAAACTTAGAAATCAATAACTTAAAACCTTAGTTTTGCATTAAAACCCCAAAAGATATGTTATAGAGTAGAAGACAAAAATGACATGGCTTTTTAAAAAGATTGACCTTGAGTCTTCAAAGAAATGTTACGCTTCTCTGTAGCTACTTATGGCTCTGCATGGGGGTAACTTGAGTTTCCTCTTCTTCAAGGCTATTTCCCTAGAAATGTCCAAGGAGCACCAGAGGTAATTAGAGCCTCTTGTCTTTCTTGCAAAGAAGCAGGTCTGCCCACGTGTTCTGAGAACTGCAGGGCAACCATCTCTATTTTATTCATTTAGTGACTCTTACATGTTTTTATTTCTAGAAATTAAATTGGAAAAGAGTACTTTGTGGTTGGGGGTACCTGAGGCCAAGGGCTTTGGCACTTTTAAAATCCTTCCCTGACTCTCACTTTTTAAGTTCTGGACGTTGTGGAGCCCTTGGAATGTTTGGCCATCCCAAAAAGATGGAAGCCTGTTGGGGTGGGAAAAATCGCTTCTCTCCAGCCGTACAATTTAGCCAAACCACATCTGACAAATATAAATATATTTTAAGCTCCTGATATATAAGAGGTGATTTAAATTCATAATTGCTAATACATAACACAGTCTCATAAATTAGGTATTATGAGCCTCATGCAGAAAAGGTGGTAATAGCTCCTTGCCACACATTAATTCATTGGCTAAATCACCAACTAAAGTCCTATATGCTTGGCCCCAAATTCGGGTGGCCTATTTCCATCATACCAACTGGCTGTCTTAACATGTGAATTCTCACCCTGGATCTTCTAGTTCCTAAAGCAAAAGGAGAAGAGCTGCTGCTTGAAGAGCTCCTGGCCCAGCTTTGAAATGTCAAAGGTAGTGGACTGCCTTATAACCTCAAAACAGTGTCACAGGGGTGGGCACAGCATAATCCCAGCACTTGGGGAGGCTGAGGCAGGAGAATCGCTTCAGGTCAGGAGTTCAAGACCAGCCTGGGCAATATAGCAAGACCCTGTCTCTACAAAAAATTTAAAAAATTAGCCAGGCACGTGGCACTCACCTGTAGTCCCAGCTACTTGGAAGTCTGAGGCAGGAGGATCACTTGAGCCCAGGAGTTTGAGGTTGCAGTGAGCTGTGATTGTGCCACTGCACTCCAGCCTGGGTGACAGAGTGAGACCCTGTCCCTAAAAATAAATAAATAAATAAATAAACAATTTCACATTTCCACTTTGGAAATGATCATTTTCTCTGTCTTGCTCCTTTACTTTTCTGATACTATTTTGAGAAAGTTCACATAACTCTCATGGCCTGATCCTGACCCGATGGCTGTTTCCTGGCTCCTGTGCTGTGCACTGACCCTTATTCACATTGGTAAAGTAGTGAGTGATATACTTAAGGGAATAAACTTGGGGAAAAAATACATAATTTGAAAAAGCTATTCAAATATAACAAGGTAAAATGACAATTTAAAATCCTTCTTTAAAATAAAATCATGTATTGCCATTTAAATTTCATAGTCACAACATTTGAAAAAAATATTCAACTTTAAAATTTTTATAAGTGTTATCTACATTTCTTTACAATTTTGCCTATCGAGCCATTCAGATACAGGTGAAGGAGTGGGAAAATCATATTAAAATATTCCATTTAGCAATAAAGAGAAACTGTTTCCTAGAAAATATGCCAGATTAACTTGTTTGTAAAAAGAGATGTGATGTCAATGTTATTTCCTGCCTCAGACTATTTATCTTGTTTTGCAGTCCCACTAAAAATCCAGGCAGAGCCACTGAGAGTTTTAAAAACTCAATAAATAATTTATCTCTGCAAATAAGACCCTTGCTTCATGGGATTGGATTAGTTTTCCAAAGCATGCAGCATTAGAATCAGCCAGGCCAATTCATGGGAGTTTATAATTCATACTGACAAGAGGAGCTAAATGGTGGTGAAAATGAAGCCAGATAATTCTCTGAAATGAACCTGACACGCGGGTTACAGCCACACCAGGTTCTCTGTAAGCACATGCGATGACAAGGAAAACCTCTCAGTTCAGGGGTCAGCTTTTGGCAAGACAATGAGCCTTATTTTTATGTCTGCCACTAAAAGCAAGACAAGCACCACCTAAGGTCTCTAAGGCCATGTTCACTCTTCTCCGAGTGTAAATGATTATGTGTGTGTATGTGTGTGTAATTCTCTCCATTGGTTTTTTTAGAGGTGTGTTCTTCTATTTATTATTTCTTTCTAGAACATATAATATAAATAAAAAAGAAACCTTACTGAAGCAATAAATAACAAAATGCTCTTAAGTCATATCGTGTTATCTGTTGCCTATGGATTTGTTGGGCTATGTACTTTCTTCTCTGCATCGTTGACAATTCCTCACAGAATGCCAACTTCAGAAATATGTTGAAGCTTGGCTTCTGTGAATGTCTCCCGGTAACAAGTGGGTCAAATTTGGCTATCGAGAGGACAGCTTTGTGCTGCTTATCTTCAGTTCGTCAAGAAGAAAAGTAATAACAATGTGACCAAAATTGCTATGTACAAACTCCCATCATAGATATCTGTGTGAAAATCTAGTAAGTAAATTTAGTAATAACTTCTTCTGTAAGTTAATGTCTTTCACCCTTTTTGGCCTCTCTCATATACTAGGAACAGGTTCTGGTCAGCTCATGGTACATCAATCACATTGTGTCAATTCAGGGAAAGCACAGATCCTTGTCTTCCCCAATCTGTAAATCTCTGACGGTGTAGTTTAAAAATTGTTTTATATGGTAACAACCGCTTGTTAACAATCCCTGAGAAAACACTTAACAGCTACACCTGCCAGTGACAGGGTAGAAGGTTCCTCTCTCTGTCTCTCTCTGTCTGTCTCTGTCTGTCTCTGTCTCTCTCTTTCTCTCTCCCCATCCCTCTTTCTGTGCACACATGGGCTTTGGCATTTTCACCTCCCAGAGACTTGTGTTGTATATGCCATCCCTAGAAATACTGCCTGTTGATCCTTTAATAATAGTCACTCCAAGCAACACCCCTACGGGAAGGTTTGCCCAATACCCACCACCTGTTACCCGTAGTCGTACTTGGTGTCTCTACCTTGTGCTTCAGTGACACCATGCACATGGTGATGGCTCCAAAGCATTGCTCGTGCTCTCCTGTGGTCTTTACTTTTCTCTTCTCTCCCTCACACTGAGCAGTCAAGTCCCTGACTTGGAAATATCTTCTAAGTCGTCACCATTCCTAGCATGTTGTGTGGCATAGAATAAGCCTGTCAAAAATAATTATTTTGAACGAATAAGCAGACATTCAAATGAACTAAAGTGCCCCCACTAAGAATATGGGAAAAACAATTTCTAAAGAGAGGCTAAATAACCATAAGCATAGTTATGTTCATAAGTGACAGTAATTACACAAGCCCAACACTAAGTGCATTGCAACAAGCTGTGACGGTAGTTTGATATCTGTTGAGAAAGATGACGTTGTGAGTAATGAAGAGAAGAATTTGAACATAAAGTCTTGAGTTCTTGCATTTGGCATTGGTGAGTCTTGCGGATAGTTGAAAACCATACCTGAGGAGGCGTGTGCTGAGTTATGGGACACATGGTTTCACTCTAATTAGATCCCTTTTCTTTTATATGAAATATGATGGGGTCCTTCTGGGAATTGTTTTGAGATAGCTGGAAAGTTTCTCATATTACAGATGAAGAAACCAAGGCTCAAATGGTTAAAGTGAATCGGCCAATGTAATTAAGTTGGTTAATCACTGAACTGAGATGATAATTTTTGTGTTCCAATCTACAGCTCAATTCTTGGTGCCATTAGGAGTGATAATTAACCTAAAACCACAGAACCCTGAGGTCCTGATATGTTATACGTGGCTTCTATGAACAATTTTATCAACAAGCTCAGAACACATTTTCTTAGATCTCAACTCCTACATAATGTTATTTGTAAACAGGATATTTTGTTAAGAATTTAAAAAAAACAATGACATATGCCAGGAGGATAATTAAAGCTTTTTGAAAAACAATTAACTGCCCCCAGGGATTCCAGCACTCATTTTCAAACATGGAAACTGCTAAAGCCAGAATTTTAAAATACTGAAAATCAGTGCCAATTTGTAGATATCACACTAAAAAAATGCATGAAACAACAGGATCCACTTATGAAAGAGTTTCTGTGGTTAGTTTACAAATAAATAATTCACCATAGACTTAAATAATGGTGGAAAGACATATTCAGTTATTCAGAAAATAATTATTAAGCATCTACTATATGTTAGTTATGCTTCTCCAGAGAATCAGAACCAATAGAATGTGAGATATATATTTTATATATATACTATTGAATTAGCTCAAAAGATATATATCTATAGATACTGACACAGATATAAAGAGATTTATTTTAAGGAATTGGCTCATGTAATTGCATGGGCTGTTAAGACCAAAATCTTCAGGGCAGGCTGGCACTTCCAGCAGGAGTTGGTGTTGCAGGCCAAAGGCAGTCTGGAGGTGGAATTCCTTCCTCTTTGGGGAACCTCAGTCTTTTCTCTTAATAAGATGAGACTCACTCACGTAATATGCTTTACTCAAAATCTGTTGATTTAAATGTTAATCACATCTAAAAAAATACCATCACAGCAACATCTAGACTAGTGTTTGACCAAACAGCTGGGCACTGTAGTGTAGCCAGGCTAATACATAAATTTAACCATCAAAGACTGTGTGTCAGGAACTTCATGGAATTGAAGGTTACACTAGGGAATAGTCAATTTTGGAAGACATCCAATGAACAGATGGCCACACAAACATGAATTGCACTGGTCCCAAGTGATAGAAATGAAAAGTGAGGGTTCTTTTAGAAGTTACAGCAGGGAAACCTGACCCAGTCCGAGGGCTTGGGGTAGCACCCCTGAGAAAGTGACACTCAGACTGGGGCCTGAAGGCTAAAAAAATGTGGTTAACCAAAGATAAGAGGAGACTCTGAAGTAGGCAGGAGGACACCAGGAGCTGGGGGAAGACCAACATGGTTGGACCCTAGGATGGGTGGGGAAACAGGGTGCAGAAGGATGTTTGGAGTGTGGGATGCACCAGGTCCTTCAGGATCTTGCAGATCATGTTACAGATTTGCCACTGTTAAAGTAGAGCAGTAATTATGAAAAGTCTCTCTGTATGCTTTGTGCCAAATGTATCAGAAGGGCTAAGCATGGAATACAGGGTGCCAGTTAGGAGGCTGGATAGTAGTGCATGTAGAGGTGGAGATGGATTTGAATTAGTTCTAAAGATATTTTGGAGGATATTTAGGAGAACACAGTGATTAGTTTTGAGGGTTGAGGGAGAAGAAGGTATCAAGGGTGATTCTGAGATTTCAAGCTCGCTCAACAGTTTAAGCTTGTTATAATAAGGAAAACTGGTTTGGGATTCTGAGTTCAGTATGGGGCATACTGAGTTGGAGGGAGAAATCTAACAGACAGTTGGACCATGTAGCTCTGAGACTCTAAAAAGACATCTAGGATGAGAGAGAATTGAGAAACTGTGAAAGTGGATCAGATTTCATAGGGAGAGGTATCATGAACAAAGAGAAAGACCAAGGACCAGGCTCAGAGCAACTCAGTACTAAACGTCACTTACCGAAAGAGGAGAAGTAAAATCAGAGTGGCCTGAGAAATATGGACAAAACCAGCATCTTCAAAGCCAAAAGAGCTGCATCTTTCTTGCATAGTTACATCTCTCTCTCTAATCACATCCAGGAGAGGTTTTCCACTTTTAAGGACTCAGGTGATTAGTTTGGACTCACCTAGATAATCTAGGATAATCTCCCAAATTTAAGGTTCTTAGCCTTAATTGTATCTATAACTATAATTCCCTTTTGCTGTATAACATTATATATTCACAGGTCCCAGGATTAGAATGTGGACATCTTTAGGGGACCATTGTTTTGCCTACTGTAAAAATAAGTATTCAGAACACTGCTGAGAGGCCACAGAAGATAAAACTAAAAATTTTCCAATTGGATATAGCACGTGGAAATAAACAAACAATTTAGGTGGTTTGGAGATCATGGAAATGGGCTAATAAATTAAATTGGAGAGATTACAAGTAGACACTTTTTTCAAGAAATCTGTAAGAAGTGCTGGTTTTGAAACCCACCTAACCTACTTATTATGACTGAAGGAATTATCATCTATATCCAGGATTTGCCTGGTGGAGCAAGAATTCCACCCATTTCATCCCCTAATTCCAGAAAGCCTCTTGTTCTATCCGGAGCATCTGAGGAAAAATGAACAAGGAAATAATTAACATTAACAAATTAAAATAAAATTTGGAAGATTCTTGTTAACTGAGAAAATGAAACTAAGATAAATAACATATATTCTGAAACTCTTGACATTCATTTCAATTTTTAAAAATAATAATTACCATGTGTTTTTAGATACATGTGTTCCAGAGCAATTAATCATCTAATAAATGTGTCTCTAATAAGCATTTGCCAATAGCTCGATGTTGGTAAAAATGATGTGTTTCACATCTGCTGTTTCTGAAGCCAAAAGACTTCAAAATAATATCTGTGCTAGTGAGGGTTGTACTTAAGTGAGAATCAGTGCTAATATGAAAGAAAAATCAAATGGAATCAAAAAGGAAAAAAATACTGTAATATTTATGAGTTAATGAAAACATATCATAATTATTAACAATTGTTGAGTGATTAACTTATTTCTGGTGCTATTCTGAATGTTGTACATTAGCTCATTTAATCGTTAAGATGCCTCTACAAAGTACGTGCAATTATCCTCATTTTAGAAATGAGGCAACTGAGGAAGTGCACACAGAGCTAGAGTTTGAGTCTAGGCAGTCTGTAAATTTCAAACTATCAATAACAGTAGGTAACATCCAGCAGTTATTGTGTACCAAGTACCCGTTTTATGGACTTTACAGATGTAAATCATTACATTTTGACCCCAGCCCTATGAGGTAGGCATTTTCACACTGTCTTACAGAAGAGGAAACTGTGGCACAGATAGGTTAAGTCACACGTGTACTAAGTGGTTGAGTCAGAATTCACGCCGAGGCAGACTGGCTCCAGAGTCCAATTTCCTCTCCAAATACCTGAAAGGTGAAGTTTTTTGAAACTTTCTCATGTAGACAGAATATTTTCTCAGACATTGCTGCTATTGATTTTTTAAAAGTATTGAAAGTAAAAAAAAATATATTGTTTTTTATGGGCCAGTAAACTTTTCCCTCTCTGTACCTTGCTTTATCTTCTTCAAGTGTAAGTGAGGAACTAGGTAATGTATAAGGTATCTTTTAGCCACACAGTTCTGTGAACAAAATGCTTTCAGTATCATGTGCCAAAATTTCTTCTCTTCTTTTGACAATTCTTTATTGTTGTGTTTTTACATGCTGGGATTTATGCTATATTTTATTATTGTAATGATTAATAATCATTTATAGTAAGCATTATAGAGTATAGTACTTGCAACATGTTAGGTGCTATGCTAAGTGCACTACTTAGTTTATTTGACTTAATCATCACACAAGCTTTGCTTTTGGTTATTATTACTCTCCCTATTTTACAGATGAGGAAACTGAGTCTAGAGGTGCTTAGACCTTATTCAAGTCACACAGCCGGTGAATGGCAGAGCTGGGCTCAAACCCAGAAAGCCTCACTCTGAAACTCAGAAGCCCGATCTCTTTACCATTTTGCTCTTATGTTGTATGTACCAAATCTGAAACATAGAGCCAGATCAGACTTAAGCAAAGAAGGATCATTTGGCCTACATATACGAATGGGAAATGAGGAGAAATTAGTGACATGTCTATCTAGAATCACATCTTTCTGATCCACCCAAGTGGTAATTTCCACAATTAGAGCCTTTCTCTTGGGTTTTGCATATGGGGTCTTAAGGACCACCTTAAGATATGACGAGAGGGAGCATTGATTTAGCCACGTATTCCCTGAGTGTGGACAAATTAGCTTCCTTGTGGCTTACAAGGGGCAGAGTACTGAAGGAATAGCATAGGGTGTCTGAATTGTGGGCGAGGCTTCTGGAGCTCTGTTCATGGCTGAGAACTGAGCAAGGCCTCTCCGGGCATGGTTGTGTGTGTGTGTATGTAAAACTGTGTATATGTGTCCATGTGTGGCGGCCTCAAATTGCTAAGGGATTGCACAAAGTTGGGCATCAGATTCTAGAGAAAGCACGTTACATAATGGGTAGGAAGCAGCCAATTGAATATAAGAAGGTATTAAAAAAACAAAAGGTCACCCTACAAGTCTGCCTCAATTTGGCCATAAACTGAGAAGACTGAGGCAGTCTTAGTGTTCCCCATTGAAGAAATTCCTGGAAACATTGATGTAGTGGGAAATGACTGTAACAAAATAAGGGGTTTAGAAGGCTTGTGAAATCATCTGGCCTAAACTCTGGCCTCCACACAATCCACAGATAGCAGCTTTTTGGGGCCCATTTTTAAGGTCAACTCAGAATGAGAGTCTACAGGCACCATTCCAATGATTTCCTGTACTCATTATCAAGAAAGCCATTACATATTTAAATCCTTCTACATCTACTTAATCTCCAGTCTGTCCTTAAGAAAGATAAAAAAAAGGTTATGTCACCACCACCTAAAAGAATCTAATATTCCTGGAGCTATCACTAAATCACCCCATAATCTCTCACTTGCCTATGGGATACATTTAGTTCCTTCCGTTTCACCTTATTTGTCTGGTTTTTCTTTCTAAACTGCACATCTTCCAACACAGCAGAAGGCAAAGTATCATTTATGAGACTCAGCGTATTTGTACCACACAGAAAATGACCTTCATTGCTCAATGTTGCTTAGAAGTGGAGAAGTAAAATTTGTGCCCGCAGTGGGACAAGGATTTTGTGAATAACAAGGAATCCCTAGAGAAGTTAACGTTCCTTGCAATTCTGTAGGAAAATTCCTTCCTTCACTTATCTGAGTCTTAGTCTTTAATGACAAAAGCAGTAATGATAATATTAATAATATTCTTAAAAAGAGCTATTGTGGAAATGAATCAGGTATCATTTGAGAATGTTTAATATGTCCTTAAGATTATGAATACCATTCATGAATCATGAATCTTAAATCTGTGTCCATATACGTTAGTCATTTGTGAAGAGTAATTACATTATTCATTTTAATCGACATTTATGATTGTTGAAATTGTCTAACACTTTCATGTTGTTCACAGGAATGTAACCTGGAATAGTTTAGCTATCCCAGACACACACTGCTCACCAGAGCTAGAAGAAGGCTACCAGTGCCCACCTGGGTTTAAATGCATGGACCTCGAAGATCTGGGACTTAGCAGGCAAGAGCTGGGCTACAGTGGCTTTAATGAGATAGGTCTGTCTTACTGGTAAAACACATTTTCAGTTTCTATTTTATGATATTTATGATGGAGAGAATAATTGCATAACTGATGTCTCATGTTATGACTGGCTATAGTATAGAAGAAACACAAATGCAAAAGTTAATTCTATTCTTATATTCTACTCTACAATCTGTAGCATACAGACTATGTGTATGTGCAGCAGTGTTTGTATAGAGTTAAAGATCTCTTGTTTTAAACTTTTAATTCTCAATTATAGCATTTTAAAATGTGTGTTTGTTGAATGAAGTTCAGGGTTGTTGACTCAAAGATAAACAAGACTTGGTTTCCTTCCACATGTAACTATACCCTACTAGACAAGGTAAGTCTTAAAAACCATAATGCTAGGTATTGATGAGTGCATGAGAGCTGAAAAGTACTCCTGCAACAGAAGACAACTAATGGAACACTTAATGAATGTGCATCAGCTATGAATAGATGTATGGGAAATGCTTGTGCATGAATATGATGTGCTCAAATGTATACATTTCTTCTTGGCTTGTCCTATTAAGTCCTGAAATGTGCCATTACACACATAATTAAAGAACTTAGCATCTGCCATTTAGTTGATATCATTGTGTTTCTTATAATTCCATGCACGTTGCACATATTTCATTATTAAAGCAAAAAAAATAGGATTCTAAACAAGTTTTTTATGCTTTGAGAAGTGTTATCAGAGTCAATTTTTTTAAAAAAAAACTAATTTTTTCCTTAAAGTTTCAATGCCCAGGTGCATGTAAGAGCATTCTGGATATCTTTACTCAGGGGCTAAGAGAAAAATCTTTTAATATGCAACAGGATGGTGGTTGTGCTTTTTTTGAAGCCAAATCTATTTCCTGGCCTTTGATGTGGTTTCACATCTCAGCGGACACCTGTGTGATGAGGGATTCCATGGCCAGGGATGAGTACTGGTGCCTGTCAGTCCTGGATGGCAACTGCTGCAACCAGCCAGTAATCATCCCACATCAGAAAAAGCAGCTGCTAAACCCAGTGCCCACACTAGCCTTCCGTCCATAAGCAACTCCAGGAGGGCATAATGAACTCTGGCCTAAGTATTGGAATTTCACAAAGAATATGTGAATGTCTTGCGCTGATTGAGGAATACTTTCCTGATTTATGAACAAAACCACAAAGTTGCAGCTTTTAGACAGAATATACTGAACTTAGACTGAAAAGCACCAATACTGGCATTTTTAAAAAGTCAATTTTGCAAATAACATCTTAAATTTTTATTCTTGTGTTTCTCATGTTGGATCTGCAACATTGCAGTTAGATGGTATTCTTCCATGTTTCCATCTCTCCTGACTCATGATATGGTTTCCTATTTCACAAAAATCTGGAAGCTAACCTATGTAAAGCATTTCAAGTTGCTGTACTCTCTTATCTGGCTTAACTTACCTGGTTTTGTAATCAATCTTAAGTCCTTCCATCTGTCTCAAAAGTACAGAGGCCTCTTATGAATTATACCAGTGACTTTCAGGCATGAGGAGGAAATCACCGATGTGGTATGGGAGATAAGGAATATATATTTGGTAGGCTGCGTGGAATGACCTCCAGCAATCCTACCAGCTGGGCATGACCAGAGTGCATGGCTTATATGTGCCTGAAGCTATTTCTTTTAGGGGCTAACTGGGTGTATCCATGTCGGCTATGAAAAATGGCCACCATTCAAGGGTTAGGCTGCCCTTCCACACACGTGCACACCCACACACAAATCCTCCAATCTTTTAAAATTATATAGCTAAACAAATCACATCCTGACCATTTTTAATGCAGCAATTGTGCCTAAATTCGAAATGTCAAATTATATTCAAGTTGATTCATCTTTCTTCACTCAGACTTATAATGATTTCAACTAATATAGGGTATTAGTTGAAGTTTCTCTTTGAGAGAGAAAGCCTTTTTTAAAAATTTTTTTTATTGATACATTATAAATGTACAAATTTTCAGGGTACATGTGATAATTTTGGACAGTTTCTTTCAGCACTTTATTTTATTTACTTATTTTATTTTATTTTTAGTTTCAAAGTATTATGGGAGTACAAATGTTTTTGGTTATAAGGATCACTTTTGTAAGGCTTGAGTCAGGGTTATAAGTATGCCTGTCACCCAGATAGTGTTCACTGTACACATTAGGTAGGTTTTCGCCCATCTCCTCCTTCTCCCTCCCCCCTGTTTGATCTACATTGAGTTATACTTCCTTCTGTGCACATGTGTGCTCATCAGTTAGTTCAAATTTAATAGTGAGTACATGTGGTGTTTGTTTTTCCATTCTTTAGATACTTCACTTAGGATAATGGTATCCATTTCCATCCAGATTGTTGCAAAAGGCATCAAGTCATCCTTCTTCATGGCTGAGTAGTATTCTGTGGTATATACATACCACATTTTGTTAATCCACTCATGAATTGGTGGGCACTTGGGTTGATTCAATATCATTGCAATTGTGAATTGTGTCACAATAAACATTCGAGTGCAAGTGTCTGTTTGATAAAATGACTTCTTTTCCTTTGGGTAGATACCCAGTAGTGGGATGGCTGGATCAAATGGTAGGTCTACTTTTAGTTCTTTGAGGAATCTCCATACTGTTTTCCATAGGGGTTGTACTGATTTGCAGTCCCACCAACAGTGTATTAGTGTTCCTTTCTCTCTGCATCCACAACAGCATCTATTTTTTTTGGACTTTTTAATAAAAGCCATTCTAACTAGGGTAAGGTGATATCTCATTTTGGTCTTAATTTGCGTTTCCCTGATAATTAGTGATGTTGAGCATTTTTTTAATATGTTTATTGGCCGCCATTTGTCTATCTTTTTTTGAAAAGCCTCTGTTCATGTCTTTTACTGAATACTATGAAAATCTTCGTGCACATAAACTCAAAAAATAGAGGAAATAGACAAATTCCTGGAAACACACAACCTCCCAAGACTCAATCAGGAAGAAACAGAACTCCTGAACAGACCAGTAATTAGCAATGAGATTGAAGCAGCAATAAAAAAAATCTTCCAACAAAAGAAAGCCCCAGAACAGAAGGATTCACAGCTGAATTTTATCAGACATACAAAGAAGAGTTGGGATTCACACTGCAGAAATTATTCCATAACATCAGGAAGGAGGGAATCCTCCCCAACTAAATCTACAAAGCCTGTATCACCTTGATGCTGAAGCCAGGAAAGGACACAACAAAAAAAGAAAACTATAGACCAATATCCCTTATGAATATAGATGCAAAAATCCTCAATAAAATACTAGCAAAGCAAATCTAACAGCACATCAAAAAAATAATGCACCATGACCAAGTGGGCTTCATCCCAGGGATGTAAGGATGGTTCAATGTACGTAAATCCATAAATGTGATTCACCACATAAACAGAAGCAAAAACAAAGATCATATGATCATCTCAATAGATGCAGAAAAAGCATTTGACAAAATTCAGCACCCTTTCATGATAAAAACCAGCCATATATGACAAACCCACACCCAGCATCATATTGAATGGAGAAAAGTTGAAAGCATTCCCACTAAGAACTGGAACAAGATAAGGATGCCCACTGTCACCACTTCTATTCAACATAGTCCTGGAAGTCTGGCCAGAGCAATCAGGCCAGAGAAAGAGATAAAGGGTATCCAAATCGGGAAAGAGGAGGTCAAACTTTCACTTTTTGCTGATGATACGATTTTATATCTGGAAAACCCCAAAGATTCCACCAAGAGACTCCTGGAATTGATAAATAAATTCAGCAAAGTGTCAGGCTACAAAATCAGTATATACAAATCAGTAGTATTCCTATACACCAATAACAGTCAAGCCAAAAGTCAAATCAAAGATTCAATACCTTTCACAGTAGCTACAAAGACAATAAAATACCTAGGAATATACTTAACCAAGGAGATGAAAGATCTCTACAAAGGGCACTATGAAACACTGAGGAAAGAAATTGCTGATGATACAAACAAATGTAAAAATATATCGTGTTCATGGATTGGCAGAATAAACATTGTTAAAATGTCCATACTACCAAAAGTGATTTACAGATTCAATGCAGTCCCCATCAAAATACCAACATCATTTTTCTCAGATCTAGAAAAAATAATTCTCTGCATCATTTGGCCCAAATAGCCAAAGTAATCTTAAGCAAATGGAACAAATCTGGAGGCATCACGTTACCAGACTTCAGACTATATACTACAAGGCTATAGTAACCAAAACAGCATGGTATTGGCACAAAAACAGAGACATAGACCAATGGAACAGAATAGAAAACCCAAACATAACACCATCCACGTACAGCCAACTGATCTTTGACAAAGGAGACAACAATATACACTGGGGAAAAGAAGCCCTATTCAATAAATGGTGCTGGGAAAATTAGATAGCCACATGCAGAAGAATGAAGCAGGATCCATATCTCTCACCACTCACAAAAATTAATTCAAGATGGATAAAAGATTTAAATGTAAGGCATGAAACCATAAGAATTTCATAAGGAAATGTTGGAAAAACTCTTCTAGATATTGGCCTAGGCAAAGAATTTATGAAGAAGACCCCAATGGCAATCACAGCAACAACAAAAATATATAAGTGGGACTTGATTAAATTAAAAAGCTTCTGCACAGCCAAGGAAATAACCAACAGAGCAAACAGACAACCTACAGAGTGGGAGAAAATATTTGCAAGCTATACATCTGATAAAGGACTAATAACTAGAATCTACCAAGAACTCAAGCAAATCATCAAGAAAAAATCAAACAGCCCCATTCAAAAGTGGGAACAAAAGAAAGTCTTCTTATAAAGCATGTTAGCTTAAGAGGACTGATTCTAGGAGGGAATTTCCTGGGCGGAGTAGGCATCTACTAAAGCAATTATCTTACTGTAGTTGTACTATTAATTTGCACTTTATCTCCCAAGGATTTAAACTCCTTGAAAACGGGAAATGCATCTTTTCATCTCCATGTCTCCAGGGCCTAGTGCAATGCCTGGCTCATAAGGAGTCCTCTATAAATATTTATAAATGGCCTGGACAAAGTGTATGTCTTTTGAATTTATTGGTAACCAGTCATGTTTGTATTAGGAGGCAGAGCCACAGTAGAGAATTAAGTTGTTTTCTTGTCGTTCTTTTCCCTGATTTTGTCTGTTTTTGTTGGCGATATTCACTATTCCTCAAGACTCTTTCCTTTCTATACAAACTTAATTTAGTCTGTTTGCTTTTTTTCCTCAAATGATGATTGAATTAATCATCATTGTATGACTAATGGTTAGATAATGAAATGTTGATTTTGTACTATAGTCAAAAAAATTTTAAATGGTCACTATAGCTTAGATTGAAATTGATAGCTACTTGCTGATATTATGTGTCTTTGTAGATTCACAAACTGCTGTATTTTAGGAGATTGTTTTTAAAGTTCCTGTGGAAACAAAAGACAATGTTTCCCCCAAAATAAGGAAAAGAAGTTATTTTATTAGACATATGTGATTATTTCTTTATACATGCAGTTGAATTTAAAACACAATTAGGTGCCTAATTATACATATCAATTTGGCCAATATACTTGTATTTGTGAGTAATCATGCTTAATTTAAAAGGAGCACATTCCCTTCTCTCACAAATCAAATTATCATGCAAAACATTGAATTTGAACTCATTTATAAAATTTTTTTTGAGTAGCTTTATGTCTCATTAATATTTAACATTAGTGATGTTGAAAATCTCAAATTTTATACTATATTAAAATCCAGAGTCATTAAACAGAAAAAATTATAAGGAGCCCCTGTTGTAAGCTTGGAGAGTAAAGACATCTTTGCCCCTTTGTATCTCTAAAATCATCTAAACATCAAGAAGACTGAAAAACAGAAATACAATTTCCATATTTAAGGACTCTGAAAAACCCATAACTATAAACCACAACATCAGAGGACCAGGTGTCTAAGAGAAAACTTCCTGAGAGGATTCCGCCTCCTGTGGATCTCAGACAGAGCCAGCAGGATACTGACATTCTAAAATAACACGTGTTCTGGAGGAGCAGAACAGTCCCCTGTTTGAGCCAAGGGACAGTGTGCAGGCTGGCTATGGGAGCTTACTGGGACCCCATATGGAATGAAAAAGTGGAGGCCCTCTCTCCTGCAAGCAGCCGTAGGAGGGGAAGTGGAGGCGAGGCGAGTGTGACAGCTCCCAGTGCTGCTGATCTGGGCTAATGAGGATGAGGGAAAAGCTAAACTGAATGCTTTCAAGTCTGGCTACACCTTAGGATGACCTGGGGAGCCTTTTCAAACTTACCAATTCCCAAGCACCATTCCCAGGCCAATTAAATAAAAATCTTTGAGTGATCTAAGACATCGATGGTTTTTAAAAGCTCTCCAGGTTATTGTAATGTGGGTACATGCAGAGTTGTGAACCACTGGACTAAAGCAACACACACACACACACACACATACACACATACCCCCATCTTATAAAAAATTTCATTTCTATCTTAGTCCACTTTGGTTGTTATAACAAAATACCATGGGCTCAGTGTCTTATAAACAACAGTAATTTATTTCTCATAGTCTGGAGGCTAGGAAGTCCAAGGTCAAGACACCAGCAGATTGGATTCCCTGTCTGGTGAGCGTCTGCTTCCTGGTTCATAGAATGGCACCTTCTCACTGTGTCCTCACATGATGGATGGGGAGAGGGGTCGCTCTTGGGCCTCTTTTATAAGGGCACTAATACCATTCATGAGGGCTCTACCTTAATGATCTAATCACCTCCCAAGGGCCCCACCTCCTAATACCATCACCATGAGGGTTAGGATTTTAACATATGAATTTTGGGGAAATATAAGCATTCTGTCCATTGCACTATTCTACAACATTACCCCATCCCTCCCCTACATGTAATAGTGGCAGATATCTGGTCTTATAAAAATTGATTTCAAAGGTGAGTAGTAATTAAAAAAAATGAGGACCATATCTATAAAAATATACTTTGAGGTACATTTAAAGCGGAGAAAATATTCAAGATATATAACTCAAAAAACTTTGCAGGAAAAAAACCCAACTAAAATACAGATTAAAAGGATACAACTTGTCTTAGTAAATAAACATAGAACAGTCAAGACTGAGACATGTCTTAGTAAAGTTGCTGGAATTCAAAGCTAAAGAAAACACTAGGCATTCAGAAAAAAAATAATCAAGTTAGCTGTAAGGAAAGACATCAGAGAGGTCTGAAATTTCACGTCAATTTCAACTCTAGGATATAATGACACAATGCTTACAAACTCCTTAGGGGAAGAATGGGTCAAACTTTCTGAATATTTTTTGAAGAGGCAAGAACTCAGAGACTGTATTTTATAAGAAATCCTCTTGAAGACATTCAGCCAATTGAGAGTGACTTGTCATGAGCTTAGTCTCTAGCATCTATCTGTTCACTGTAAGGACAAAACTAATTCAACTGTAGGATTTACAGAATATAATGTAAATATTACAAATTATGATTATGTAGAAAGAAAATGAAAAATGGGGGAGGTAGTGTAACGATGTTGATGTCTTTAATGTTTATACTTAGCAGTCAAAAAAAAGTACCATTTATACAATCTATGAAATGTTTGATAGAGGTATATGTATACTTGTGATGAGAACACATTGCAAACTCAAAAATTACTTTACAAATAATTCAAAACTCAAAATAATGTTAGCTATGACCACGTCTCAGAAAATAATTTCCATATGAATAATAATATTGGAATCAACTCTTATTAAATCTTGATGATATTTCTCAAAAGAAAGATAACAAACAGTGTATTTTTTAACCTCAATAAAATTATGCTATTTGCTATAGTGTACTTGAAAATGATATAAGCAAATGACTCCTTTGTGGTAGAATTTGCAAGAAGCACCATGGTTCAAAGGAATGGCCCTGGGGTTTGGATCATGGCTCTACTATCTATTAGTGAGACAATGCTGGGAAAGTAATTAACCTCTCTTGTCTCAATTTTCCCATCTGTGAAATGGAATAAGTGATAGACATACCTTAAAGGGTTGATATAAGGAATAACTGAGAAACTACACTTAGAATAGTATCTATCACTGAGCAAACATACAATGAGCTGGAAATTAAAGATGCAGTGGCAAAATATGAATGTATCCCTGTGTTATTTGAAAAAAAATGACATGAGAATAAGGAAGGGCAGGATGTAGATTCTTTCAGATTAACACACCAGCATCGGATATTATTACCTGTTGTTTGCAGCAGTTTACTACTCAGGTTGTTCAATATCTTACAGCAATGGAGAAACCTAGAGGCAGAAGGGGACAAGATGTTCTTAAGCTTGCACCGTGCCTGTGTTAACTCATATCCCACATTTTATTTAATTCTAATCAATATATAGCATTCTAGAAGGCAGATTTTTGGTGGTTTTTGGTCTTTCTTCATCAATTATTCCCCTCTTGCCACTTTCAAACATGTCCTCGCTTTCTATGCTTTATCTGTCTCTCTAGAATCTTGTCAACACTTAGCCCAGGCCATTGAATTTACTACTTTCATGAAACCTCACACATGTATTTAATTTTATTTATTTATTTATCCCTATACATTTGAATCTGTGACCCCTGGATTTGAGCTGCTCCCTGTCTTTTAGTGGTCTTTCAACAGGCACCCCTTCCACAGAGTGTAAGTAAAGCACTTGCTGGGGCATTGAGCCAAGGCCACAGCCAGCCAGACTACTTCATGCACAGTCTCCAGCACTCAGTGGTTTATTTTCTGGCCTCCCCTAACTCCCCGGGCCACATGATGACTGAGGTGTTGGTTGTTTCTGCATCTCTCCCTTCCATTTAAACACCTTTCTATCTTTATTTCTGGGCACATTTTCTATGGCTCATTCTTAAGGACCCTGAACTAACTAATTCCCTCTAAGATGTTAGCCTGTGCACCTAAGATGTCACACACTCCCCATGTTTCAAACCAAGTGAGGAAAAGACATTATTGAAAGGACATATTGGAAGATCCCAGAATCTATTTATCAGACATTCAGATTCCATGATTGAAGTATGTGTGAGGAGGCGGGTAGTAAGCATACCGTGAAAAGATTTGGGGATAGACAACACCCCAAAAAACCACACCGTAGAGGTGATAGCAAATCACAGCAACTTACCCTATTTATAAAATTTGTCCTACTTCCGTGTTCTGAATACTTACCCCACTTTCATCCTCTTCTTTCCTCTGTGTTCCCACATGCTCATAAACATGTGGGGCACACAATTTGAGACATGAAAGAGAGGACACTGTGATCTTCTGTAATAGCACTGAAGATGAAATTACAGAAATTGAGAGCTGGAAAGGATAATGCAGTCCTGTGTTTTACTCGCACTGTTCTGCAGGTGGGGAAACCGAGCATCAGAGCAAGCAGGCTGCGCGTTACAGAGAACGCCCCGCAGAGGTGGGCTCAACTCACTTCTCATGAGTTGCAGATTCCCACTATCACTTGCTGTCTCCACCCAACCTTTTTACAATTCAAACCAGTGTTTAATTAAGAAGAAAATTTTAAAAATAACTTGCAAAGCTTAGCGTGATTCTTAATTTTGTAGTAGAATGTAGCATTACTTACCTTTGGTGAGATGCTGTTTGAGAAGACCACTATCCAAACACATGTGATGTGCCAGTCAGAAAAAAAGCAACACTAAATTTATTATATGTGGGAAAGAAATCACAAAAAACGCCATTAAACTGGCAATTTACTTGTTATGATCTTTCAAAAGAAGGTAAGACAGTACAGGAGATGAACACAAAGCTATACAGGTGGTGGTTTGAACTCTCCACTAATTGTACAGTCAGGTACAAAACAAAACATGTTTAGTTTGAACTAAAAAACCCCGTGAATGTCACTTGATGGTAAAACTCATCCTAGAAAGTCACTTAGGAAGTAAATAGACATCAGGCACTTTTTTGTTATTGGTTTTTAGAATCACAAGAATAAAAGACAAAAGCCTGTTTTTAAAAGTCCAGAATAAATTAAATCCGATTGAAACAACTTATATAAAAGGAAGCCCATAAGCAAGATCAAAATGTAAATCAGGACATTCTGAAAATAACTAATAGAAAAGATATTTAAATAATATATGCCTTTTGTATGCAGTTGCCTTTTATATCTGTATATGTAAACCCATGTAATACAAACTAATGGAAAAAAATATGTACGCCTTTCATACTACACGGACTATATATAGTGGACTACTTTCCCTATTATTTATATACAATAGTCAAAGGTAAAGCCAGGAAATTGTAAGCACTATGTTCTTATGGTGACTAATTGTTCAACAGACAGTCTTTATTTTTGTAATTACTATCATTGCTTATGACAACTATTGCTATCATTTACTGATTGCCTATTATGTATCTGGCACTAAGTAAAAGGCTTTCCATCCATTGTGTTTTTAACCCTCAAAATAAACCCATAAAGTATCATTATCCCCAATTGATAAGTGAGAAGAATGATGTGAGAAAGAATTAATTTACCCCAAGTCACTTACTAGCCACATTTGGAAACCAAGGCTTGCTACCCTATGTGCTGAGGTTGAAGCCCGTTCTCTTGGGTGACAAACTACATTATTTCTGAAGTTGGCCACAAGTAGCCTCAGTTCCTGTGGCTTGTCAGGACCCCCGGTCCATTATAGAGTCTCATCATGATAATGGAAGAGATACAACTTCCAACCTAATGACTTACCAGGCATCTTTGCCTTCTTCTCTTGTCTTGTAGTCTGTAGACAAGTCTTAGACAGAGGGATAAATATGGAGAAGAGTGACTTCCACTGCAAACTGAAGGCCCCTCAGGGGGTTGGTGTCTGGCTTTCAACCTAGTCCTTTGTGTGACAGAGTTGGTACGTAAGGTACATTAGTTAAATATAGGAACCTAAACATAAAAAATATAACTGGGAGGCAGCTCAGTTTTACAAGATAATTTATTGAGCTGTAAACTTCTGGGCAAGGAGTAGAGACAATGAGTCTCTAGTGAGCAAATACTGTAAAAATGAGTAAATACTGCTTTTGATACAAAATTATATGGTAGACATATAGGCTAGACGTGTGGGAAAGAACTTAGAAAGCAAAAGAAAATATGTTATTTGGCATATTTAGTCAAGTTTACACTTATTTGAACTAAATTCAAAACATCATTATAAGATCTATGTGTTTACTGTATGTAATTTATAGCTACATGCATTAATTTTTCCTGTGTATTTGAATTTACTTTCTCCTTCCCTTTGAGATATGAATATTTAATTTTGCTTTCTAGATTACCACAAATTAACCAACAGTTTTATCTAAGATTTTAATAATGTTCATATAATTAATATAATTAATTTCTTTATTAAAAATGTGGCATAAAGTATATTTACCTTATTAGTCCGCTTTATTAAAAAAAAGCTTTCCTTATATATAGCCTCCTTAAAATATTAGGTGGAAAAACAACAGGTTGTCAGCTTCATAGAAGTTAAAATTTAGATTTTGGATGCCTATATAAACTTAAGGAGATAACTTGTAATCTTTATAAATATTTTTTTTGGCAAAAATAAATTAATTGGGCCTTTCAAGAAAATGTGGAAAATTAAAGTAAAGAGTGATTGAGCCTGCCATATTCTCCTATATTCCCTCTTCTGAAGAATGCTATTATGGGTATTGAAATTTGGGACTGGTATTTTTTTTATAAGGGGAAATATATTTTAGCTGTTATTTACTTTTCTGGTATTTTCCTCCTTTGACTTTGGGTAATATTGACCATAAGATATGGACTCAGATCCCCATGTGAGTCATAAATCAGCTTTATTAAATATTGATAAGAAATATCAGTGATTATTTTCATCACTGGTAGAGTTGTATGTTTGGGACTACCCCTGTATCTTGCTGAAATAGGATTGACAATGAACCCCCCTATACAGGTCTAATGGTTCAGTTTTAACACAGGATTTGCTTGGCTTTGAAATTATTTCTTATTTTTTTTCTATTGGCATTCTATAATTTTTATAATTTATCTCTTATTATATTTGATATTAAATATGGACATTAAATATGATGAAAGAGAATTACTTTTATTCAAATCATAATAGAATGTAAATTGAACTTTGTTGATGCTGCTGCTAAAAATTGATTCATCAGATTTAAATGATGTTAACCCATATTTCATTTGCTGCTATATGTAGTATCCAATGAAAACTTTACAAATGAATAGAAAATAGAAAATTATTATATACCTATAATTTTGATTTATTGCAGAATGTACATTTTATTGCAGTTGCAAGAAAAAAACCCACAGTAAAGACTAGTTTGTAAAATATGTAATTGAGATTTATGACACTTTCTGAAAAAGCACCAAAGGGTTGTTTTTCCTGCATTTATCTTTATGATTAGGGTTGCCACTGGAATTACTTATTGATTTTCACAAAAACACATGGAAGAGAGAACTAGGGCACTAGAATTCAACCAAAAGTGTTTACTTTAATCTATGATAATTCTATATTAGCTCTCTGAAGGAATTCCTTTATCATGGGACAAGGAAAACTTAATGTATTTTTGTTGAATAGAGGACAAGATCATGAAACATCACATGAGGAATAGCTGTGAAAACCCTCAGTCAAATACAGGGGATTTTACCCCTGTGTGTTGAGTCATAAATGCCCTCAGGTTGCATGCAAAAGTGTGTGCTTGAGGATTTTCGAGAGGGACTAAATCTTTGGGTTTCATTAGATTCTCAAACAGGGTCATAGACTTAAACTGAAATTAGATGTGCAGAGGTTATTCAGAATGTTAGGAAGAAAGGGGATTGAAAGGTAGGAATTGCAGGCGTGATTTTTTTTTAAAAAAAAAGGATATCCACTGTCTGATGTCTAGCAGATGTTCCAGAGTTCTTGTTGAATGTATTAGAAAACACAGCTGCTACAGGAGTTTTCATCAGACAATGAAAGAAGGAGATTTTAAAAGTAGATTTTTGGAGGGCATAAAGTGATGTTTTTTAATATTATCCATAGAAGACAATATCCATTGGAAATATAGTGGTTTCCAAGAAATTAGCATTTTAAGTTATATTTTAAATATTTGTAAATTATAAAATACTTCAAAAAATGTGAGATTTAATGAAAGAAAGTAATAAATTCTGCCATGTATGATTCCCTTCCTCCCTGTCTTTTCCTCTCCTCCTTTCTTCTTTCCTTCTTGTAAGTTTCATGGCATTTATTAAAATGCTTTTAATTCTTCCCTTACTGATAGATGTTTAAGTGGTTTTCAGTTTTTTACTACAGTAAGCAGTGCTGTGTGGGACACACACATGTACATCCTATGCACATCTGTGGGTATACCTTAGAAGAGATGAGATTCCTAGAAACAATTTCTGGGTCAAAGGATATATTTTTGTTAACATAATAGATAGATGGTGTTTTACTTTTTTGAAAGATTATAGAGATTCATAGTCCTGCTCTTATTGTGTAAGAGTGAATTTTAAAACATACAAGGTATTCTTTTTGGATGTGCCTACATATTGAAGAAAAAAATAACATAGGCATTATGTATTCTGTACTCTTCTGAACACCGACAGTTCATTCTTTTCTCCTTGAATGTGTTCATCCTATTCTTCTTGGAATGCCTCCCTCATACTCCTCCTGTCCACAAATGACTCACCTTTCAGGGCCTACTCACTTAGGTTTCCCCTGATACATCAACAGCATTTGTCTCCCTTCTGTCTGAACTATGACAGCAAGGTTTGTGCACAAAAGTTAACACTTTGTTCTGTTTGTGTCCCACTGTGTGTGGGAGGGGTGTGTGTGTGTGTGTGTGTGTGTGTGTGTTTTACCCTTATCTTCTTGATTAGCTTATTAAATCCAGCTGCTTCAGGTGGAGGCCAAGCTTCAAGTACTTTTTTTGATGGCTTTTCTAACTCTCCTTGAGCTCAATATATACTTGAGGACTTGTTGATCACATTTAGGAGAATTTTATATTACATACACTGCCTTTTAAAAATCATCATTCTGTGGAAATTTCATGATTGAAAATTTCAGTAAAATTCAAATACAACTCTAGCCCTTAAGTTCCCTGTTCATTTGAAATTAAGTGGCTTCTCTGTTAAGCCAGATACTCACATGAAACAAATGTGAACAGACTAGCACAGGAGTCTTATATGGACAATCAAGAAACCTTTCCTTGCTGGTGGTGACAGTTAGTGGAACATAATTCCCTTGACATTCTATGACATGAAATCAATTTTGCCAACTAATCAGTTGGAGCAGAAGAAAAATAATAATAATGTCATTTAGGAAAGCCTTAACACAGCTCTTACCTCAAGGTTAAGGAAGATGACGGGAGATAAGATTCTAGCTCCCCTGAGGCTTCCATATTCTGACAGGTGAGTCTTGCTTAGCCCAAACTGTGCTGAGGAGAGGAACCCTCTCCTCTGCAGAGAAAGCACTCCAGCCTTTGAAAAAATGCTTCTAGCCTGAGCCATGTGTAAAAGAAGATGGTCTGTTTTTTTCCTATATTCTTGTCTACCCTCTCCCTCCTACACCATCAGGGCTTGGGATTCTGCAATCATAAGAACAATATATACTAAATAAACTAAAACATACTAAATATACTAAAATAAATATGCTAAATGAAATTAAAACTAAAATATACTAAAACAAATCATAAGTGGCTAATAAATATTAGCTGCCACCATTAAAACAAAAATAGAACCACCACTACAATTGCTACCATAAAGATTGTTGATCAGATTAATTTTTAGATAAGCAGAAAAATGAGATGTACTCCCATTTTTATGATAGTGTGATAATTTTTAGAGACTATGAGATGCTTTCTCATAGTAAGTAGAAAAATGAGATGTATTCGTAAAAGTATATTCAACAAACATTTATGCGTTTACTTTACACAGGTACTAAAAATATGATGTAAATAAATATAAGCAGAGACATTAAGCAAACAGAGATATTGAAATGAAATAAAAAACATGAGTGAAATAAATTCAGAAGAAAGATTGATGTTCACCTTGTGGTGGATCTCACAGCTATGTGCCAGAGGCAGGGGTGCACGTGCAAGTGTGCGAGTGTGTGTATGTGTCCATACATTACTTTCAAACTTTTTTGAATGTGAATATGTTAAAGTGAAGTATGAACACTCCAAATTTGCTAGAAGTCTTATTTCCCCCATTTGCTTCATTTCTCACATTTATGTAACCTGCTTAACCTCTGAAACAAATGCTTTTATTCTGGTAATGGAAAATACTCTTTTGAGACTTATATTTTTACTGTAGCTTTTATGAAGTAAGATATATAATAACATAGATTAAGTATGTCACCTTCATCTGGTACCTGGCTACATATCCCTGCTTCCTATGCACTTTTCTGAAAATGTCTTTATCTTATTTTTGACAAACAGCTTGACTGAGCATGGAATTCTCCATTGATATTTATTTTCCCTAAAAATTGAAATTTTTCCATTGTATTCTGGAATCTATTATTGCTAGTAACAAGCCTGCATGAGTCTGATTGTAATGCTTTGGGTTTTTTTTTTTGGGGGGGGGTTTTGTTTGGTTTGGGTTTTTTTAAACATATTTGCCTTTTGCAACAATTTGGATGATACTGTCTTTTTTCTCTGGTAGTTTTTAAGATTTAGTCTTTGTCTTTGTTATTTTATGGTCTTACTATAAATATGTCTAGGCATGGATCTTTATTTTTTATCTGCTAGGAACTCATTCTTTGCATATGAGACTCATACCCTTCTTCAATTCTGGAAGATTTTTAGATATTATCTTCTCAAATTGTATCTCTTCTCCATTTCTTCTATTTTTTATTTTCTGAAATACTGATTAAATATTTGTTAATCTTATTATTTATCCTCTGTGCCTTTAAATCTTGCTTTCTAACTTCCCTCTATTTTCTTGATTTGTTCTTGGATTCCTTATTAGATGTACTATGAATCTGGTATTATTCTCCATGACTCTTAAAGTTGTTTGCATATTTTCCAGCTCAACTTCTTTGCTGAACTCTTAATTTTCTCTCTCGGTGTGTCTAGTCTGCTATTCAACTTAGTCATTAGATTTTTAACTCCAACATCTATTAATGTAATCTTTATATCTAAAATCTCTATTCTGTTTCAAATCTGCCTATTCTTTTATCTTGTAGTCCTGTTCTTACAGTTTTCTAATCCTTTCTTTATCTCATCATTTTAAGCATATTTATTTTAGAATTTCTAATGCTTCCATATCTTCTAATTCTCCTTTATAATAGTTCATTTTGTTGTGTGGTTTGTAATATTTGGCTCTGAGCTCATTTTCAGTAAGGGTTTGTTTCTTTCAGAGGTTTTCTGGCCTTAACTATCTCCTGGGTTCGTGTTTGCTGCAGTTTTATGGATATCAACTATTCTGGACTAATACTCATCACGTTAGTGTAGTGACTTAGGAGAGGAAAGGTCCTTGAACTCTTTGCACTATGGAGGGCATTGTACATTTAGACTACACACTCCAGTTGGCCCAGGTCTTGGGTTCTGCTTTCTCTTAGGAGACTCTTTTGTCCCGCCATGGATCCAGACAAAAAGCCCAGCAAGTGTCTGCTTTCCTGAGCTGGAAGCTAGAGTTCTTCCAGCACATTTAAAATGCAGAGCAGCCCTTTGTAACCCCCAGCTTTATAGAGATGCCCCGGCACCTACCTCCTGTCCTGTATGAGGGTGCCCTCCAACTCCTCTCCCTGCCGGGCAGCAGAAGCCCTTGAGGTTTTTATTGACTCTGAGGACATCTGTGACCCATCTGGGCTTCAGCTGCTTCTCACAGCTCTGATTTTATGTTCTCCCAAACTTTCTGAGTGCTGGATATTTGCTCATGTAGTTTTGAGCTAACTTATACACTCAAAACTTACTCTTTTTTACCTATTTCCTTGTGTTGGTTGGGCCTAGGGTGAGGAGGATGAAGGAAGGATAATCCAGCACATTGACCTAAAGCCCTTATTTTTTATATTTTTAGAATTTTCATGTAAGGGTACAGTTTTCCTTTCTTTGATATTACACATCTATGATTTTATATTCTATATATATAACATATTCTCAGTATTAATTCTTAAAATTTGGTAAGTAAATATTTACAGGAATTTTTAATTTTACAAAGATCCCATTTTAATATTATTCTTTTTTTGCTGCTGAGTCATTACACCAACTTCCGTGCAGCCTGGTAAGACAATACATTGGCAGTTACTTTGTGTAAAGACAAAAAAATAGAGAGAGAGAGAATAAGACTAGGCTACAAATCAGCAACAGCAATTATTGAGCACTGAGAACAATTCTAATGGATTACGATTTACCTAAACATAAAGCAAATAAAATTTGCTAGGCAATTCTTATTCTTTAATGTCCAATAAAGTAGTGACCTATATTTGTGCATAGAGATATATTATTTCATTTAAAAACTACTAGTGACTACAAATCTTGACACCAAATTGAAGTTGAACTGAAGGAGACTTTCACTTAAAGAATACTTGGGAGCCAGACATTGTATGTAAGGAATGTCACCCATCCCTCACATCAACACCGGGTGTAACATGTTATTAACTCCATCCCAGTGGTACAGATGCTGAGATTCAGAGAACAGAAGTAGCTCCTAGGGGCAGGGATGGGTCTCAGTGACGGCTGTGTTCACACGTCTCCAGTGCAGAGCTGCAGTAGTGAGTATTCTGTGAGTGCTCCTGTTCAGATAAAAGAAGGACTCAGAAGTTTCAGGACATAGTCTGTGATTTACGAGGTGGGTGATGTTGGACAAGTTATTTAACCTCTTCTGGCCTATAAAATAGGAATAAGAATAGTACATATCTCAGAGAGTTGTAAAAAGATTGAATTAGACTATTTTCATCCTTGCATCTAATGAATTCTCAATACAATTTAATTATGATTATAATTATCATCTTTATTAAATATATAAGTATTAAATAAATGATTGAATGAATTATACAGCAGCAATCTTAGGGTCAAATAGAGGAAGTAGGAGAAATAGAAGACAAACCCATCCAATATCTATGTTCTTTCCATGGCATCAGATACTTTCTTTTAGTCTTGGCAAACCACTCATGATTATACAACATAATTTAAAAATATATAGTACTCACATTTTAC
The DNA here is from genome assembly GCA_023783475.1 of Daubentonia madagascariensis. Classification (NCBI taxonomy): domain Eukaryota; kingdom Metazoa; phylum Chordata; class Mammalia; order Primates; family Daubentoniidae; genus Daubentonia; species Daubentonia madagascariensis. Next base: position 31,876,625 of record JAKFHU010002140.1, on the reverse strand, counting down.
TGTGCTAGTATATGCTGATTTACTGATGCATTTTCTTTTCCATGGACACGTACACTGGGAATAAAACGTTTTAAAATATTTTACAACTTCCTACATTGTTTTGAGATGCTGCCAGCCAAGCCATTTCCAAGCTGAGATGCTTTGTCCTTGCAGGGCCTGTAAAGAGTTAAAGCAATGCTGAAGTTGTGTATTTGCAATTGACTAGAGCAGGGATCAGCAAATCATGGCCAGTGGGTCAAATCCTGCTTACTGCCAGTTTTTGTAAACAAAGTTTTATTGCAACTCCCTGCCCATTTGTTTAGGTACGGTCTGTGGCTGCTTTTCTCTAGCAACAGCAGAGTTCAGTAGTTCCATAAGAAACCCTGAGGCCCACAAAGCCTAAAGTATTTACCATCTGGCATTTTACAGAAAAAGTTAGCCAACCCCTAGACTAGAGTAAAGGCGGGAAAAACCACTGAGCCCGTGCCTGTTTTTGTATTATATCTCCCCATAGCTGCCTAGAATCTTTTGCAACCTTTATATTTGGCTCTTCTCTGTATCCCTTGTGCCTAGGAGGCTTAGAGACCACAACGCAGCTCTAGTTTTGTCTAGATTCGTGAGAAGTCAGTTCTAGCCCTGCTTCCCTGAGCCAATGAGCCTTAAACTCCAAACATGAAATTTGAAAAGAAAGATTATCCTGGATGAATACACCCGTGACAGCCATCTCCTTTCTGCTGTCTCTCACAAATGCACCAGCTATGTTCCTTAAATCTGTCATTCACTTTAAGTAAGGAATTTTTGAAAAGTGTATAATAAGCTAGATGTAGAATCCAATGAATCTTGGTTAGATTTAATCAAGTGAGTATCCTTTAGTATGGAGGTAAGAGCCTCAATGTTTAAAGAAATTGCTCAAAAATTTAGAATCAAAGTTCTAAATGTCATCCCCCCAATGCCTTGTTTTAGCCAGAAAACATTACTTAAAAGTGAGTGTCGAGAAAAATGGAAAATGTGATTATATTTACAAAAGACTAATAAAAACGAACTACCACTACCATGTATGCCACTTTTGATATTCAAATAACCCAGTGATTACTTTCTGTAGTGGATTACTTGCAAGGGTAGAGCAAAAATCCTCCCTTCCCCAGATACTTGTTTCATTTTCCATGCGACTTTGCCTCCCCTCCCATCGAGAGGTGGAATCTATTTCTCCTCCCCTTGAATCTGATTCCTGTAACTTTCTTTGCCTGTAAGAGTGTGGCAGAGTGACATTGTGTAAGTTTTCAAGCCAAGGTCTCAAGGTGCCCTGCAACTTCCTCTCTTGTCCATTTGAGTACTGCCCTAAGATGCCCATGGAGAGACGCCCAGTCTAGCCTCGAGGAGGAGAAGAGGCCCCGTGGAGGAGAACCGGGACCCCCACCTGACAGCCAGCCCCACCCACTTGACATGCGAGTGAAGTCCTCTCACTCTTTGGCCCCAGATGTCCTGCCAGACTCAGCAGAAACCAGCAGAGACTCACCCATTTGACCCTAGCCCAAATTGCTTTCCACAGAATTATGATCCAACAAATGGTGGTTGTTTCAATTCACTATATTTTGCAGTGGTTTGTTATACAGGAACATATAATTGAAAAACCCTCATTTTACCAAAGAGGAAACTGGGGGTCATGATATTAAACAGCTACCTAAGCCCACATGGTGTATGGCAAGGCAGGGATTTAGACTCAAGTCAATCCAACTAAAAATTCATACTGCAAAACAATGCTTTCCACTACACTCTGCATCTTCCAAAAACTATTGAGATTACATCGTCAGCATTTCTGAAGACAGAGGTAGTCTAGAAGATGTATTAATAGTTTGCTCATCAGTATGTTGTACTTATTGGGACTTTTGAAATCAGGAATGTTCTGGAAAACCTGAGACTTGCAGTCACCATATCTGAGCGATGTTTTAAGTGGGGATTGTAGGTTCTTCTAAGTTCATTCATTCACTCATTCATTCAGTGAATATTTATCGAGAACCTACTATATGTTAGACAACATGCTTACCACTGGAAGGCCTTAGGTAAGTACAAATACAGAACCAGAGATGGATGACATTGTATTTTCATTTGATTAAAAATTTATTTTTGCTTATAAATCAATTTCCTTATTAAGGGCCAACTTGTTTCAGGATTTGGAGCTCCTACTGTGTACTTAATTTTTTTGGCTAACTTAAAACATAGTGCTAGACTTCAAGAAATAAATTATCAAACAGAATTTGCCATGGAGATTTTTAAAAAGGAAACTTACAGGCAAACACAAAAAATAAATCTAAACTATGTTTATTAATAAGAAACGATAATTTAGGCTTCAGCAGAGTTTGATAGTCAATAGTCAAGTCTCAAGCAAGTGTCAAAACTAAACTATTTTCTTCTCTTAATCAGTTTAAAAGGAATGCCCTGTGCTAATATTTGTTGTTGGCAGTGAACTGACTTTTATAAAGCTCTGTAAAATGAGGCCAAAAGGAACAGAAATTGAGTCAAAATAATGGATGACACCTCTTACATATTCTTACCATCTTGTGTCCTGGCCACACCACATTTAAACCTAAGGAGAGACACCTGGAGGGGTTAATTAGCTTGCAGGTGTCTGTGATTAGTCTGCAAAGGCTAAAAAGAAAATCTGCCATAAGAAAGCAGCCAGCACTAGCCTGGACGGTGAACAAGGGAAGGAGCAGCTGGTGAGGAAAAGCACATTTTGCTGAGACTTTTACGGAGGGGCATTAAGAGGGCCCTTGGTTGCTGAAAATGGAACCTAGGAAAAACGGCTTGATGGCAGACAGTACAAAATTAAGGGACAGCAGCTGGTTGTTTTGTGTAAGGGGCAAGATTCAAGAGGACTTATGAATTGTTGTGATGTACAGTGACCATGAACTGTTGTAATAAGGAAAGAGATATTAACATTTATTCAGTGCCTACATTGCAATTGCCAAGCATTGGGGAGGCAGGTACTTTCACCTCGGTTGACTGACTTAACACGCAGAGCAACTCCTCAGTGTAAGTGTTAGGTCCTATAGGTCAAGCATAGCTTGCAAGTGAAAGCTCCTTTGGTTATCTCTGTATATTATACATTTGTCTGAGATATTTCACAAAATCAACCCATTTGTTAATTTATCTGTAGTCAGTACTGTTTCACGTTGAAGATGCTTGCCTTTTGGAAGTATTCCAAATTGATCAAAACTGTGCATATTTAAGCCACCATGAAGCTATGGTCAGACCAGGTGAGGGTTTGGTGTTGCCAAGAACCAGCTTGTCCAGAAGTTTAATTCTTCAAGGAAAAGGATAGTAAGCCCAATGCCAACTGTAAAAAAAAAAAAAAAAAAAGAAAAAGAAAAGAAAAAAAAAATGTTGTTGGGGAACAAAATGTATTCAAAATGTTTAAAAAATATTATAAATATATTAAATTCTAGTGTTAGTAAGTTTTAGTATCTCTGTTCTTTTTACAAAAGTGAAGCCCACAAAAATATTACTGATTGATATGTTTATTTATTTTCATCAGAGTTGAATACTTGTTGCCCAGTAGTATGAGTTTTGTATTTGTCATTTACTCCTCTGCAAGCCAGTCTAGAATGTTATGAGTACTTAAAGTATTTGAATTGATGGTGACCAAATGTTATAGAATTATGAAGTGTTTAAGCCATTTTAACATTGATAGTAAAATTTTGACCCACTGGTTGCATAATTAAATAGAATTATATTAATAATGCATATTTCCTTCATGTAAATATAATATGAAATTATTAGCAAGTTAAGTTTCACTTTGCTTGGTTTGCTTAGTGATGGGGTGTTTATTCTGTTTATTAAGTGCAGATATGTGCCTCTATACCATAGAGGAGCCTATCTCAGCAACTCCTTTACCAATCTGTAACAAAATGGCAGAACACAAAGTTAGAGATTTGAAAAAATGCCATATTTTACCAAGCACAAACCTTCAGGTACTATATAGATAGAGAATCCACAACATCAGCATCCCAGGAAAGGAATTACATAAATACATTATTTGCATGTTAGTACATGTGACTGTTCCCCTCTCTTATTCCCCCTGAACTTCTGAACTCATGGAAAGTGAGACCTGTTTTTCCTTCCCTGCTGGATTCCATTGTAAAAGCTCTGTTTTTATAAGTCACAAATTCTAACCAATAATTGGGCTATGTTAACACTGTAGGTAGAGGATAAGATTTACGTGGAAGACTTTATGTTCTGCTCTTTGGATTAGGCTAATTTTTAAAAATTATTGACTTTAAAATAATCATCATATGCCAAAGAAATACAATATTAAAAATAAATTTTGAACAAGATGGAATAATAGCAGGGGACCTATGGAAATAGAATTCAAAAACATGTTGTTCATTTGCTGAATTAACAAAGTGTTGTTCGCATGGCAAACTGAGTACAGATTGGTTGGTAATGTCAAGAGATGATGCCATTAAATTTGTAATTTGTTTGGCAAATCTTGACAATGCAGAGACATTTATTCTAGTTAAGACAAATGGCTGAGGTCTGTAATTGTGAGTTATTTAAGCCTTATCATCTGCTAAGAAATTTGGCAAGTTCATTATTTATAAATCTCTGCCTATTCCAAATTATAAGTTGATTGATATATTGATAAAATTAATGGCAAAACTTTTTATGTTAAGTAAGCATATATAAAATAAAATCACAATATTATTGGATTATAAGAAACTGTTACTAATGATGGTAAGTCATGATTGTTACTTTGTTGGAATACATTTTTAGAATTTTTAAAGGTTTATCCAACAAAATAGAGTTATTGTACCTAAAAATGTACACAGAGATTTTTAACTAAATTATTTTTGATAATCTTATAGTAGTTTAAACAAATGGTTTCTACATAAATCATAAATGATAGAAGTTAGGGATGAAACTAAATATAAAATTTCAACCTTCTCAGATATATTAGACTTCAAATAAAAGGCACATTTGTCATTAACTAGATGATTTCTTTGACAGCATGTTTGAAGATAGTAAATTAATTAACTAAAAATTTTTTTAATTGCTGTTCTTTTGGGATTAGTATAAAAACATACTTTAAGGAAGAAATTTTACACGGATAAAGTTGTATACTATTTAACCTAGCATTTATATGTTACATACTTAAAAATGTACATTGTACATTGTTAAGTAATTTGCACACAATCATTTGCACATTTGTATCATTTACATTATTATACTTTTTATAGTGTATATTTGTGCATTGTCAATTGATTTGCACATTGAGAACCAAAGTCAATCATTATAAATATGTTTGTGTGCATTCCCTATATTCCACATGCATGTATGTACTCACATATACATACAAATTCTCCATGAAACTAGATCCAGTTAATGAATACAAAGATAATGGCATTTAAAAGATAAATTCATTAGAAAAAATTCTATAAGCATGTATTTCTCTCTGATAATGAATTATAATCTAAGAATGGATATTTTATTTTTAGTATGTTTGACTTGTAAAACTTTAGTAATAGAGAGTGTCTGCCTTAAAATCCATATATTTCTTGAATTTTAAAAAATTCAATTGCATGAGGAATGTTTTAATTCTTTTCTTTAAAATATTAAAACAGCACACAAAGTCTTTTTTGGTGACTGCCTCCAATTTTGGTCCTCTCTCCACTATCTCCAAGATAACATTATTATGAATCTGATCTGTGTTCTTTTAGACTTTCAAACTATTTTGCATATGGATATATATATATATGGTTATATAGAATATATGGAGTATATTTACATATTCATATGAATAAATATGCATCTACTTCATTTAGTTTAGCTATGACTATCACACATTTTATTTGGTCATTCTACAATTGATGGACATCTTTTTCTTTTTTTGTGTGATTACTAACCATTGGAGTATTGAATATACTTGCATGAGTCTCCTTATATACCATGTGAACAGTTCTCTATAGTAGACATCTGGAAAGAGAAGTGCTGGGTATGCACATTTTTTATTTTTGATAGATACTTCCAAATTGTTCTCACATACTCCCACTAGTATTGTGAGTGTATCTGTTTTCCTTTCAGTGTGTCACTATTTGATATTATCAGCTGCTAAATTTGAGCCAGTCAAATAGTGTGAAAAGGCATTTATATTCCATTCTAGTAACTAGTGAGGTTATAATTAAGTTAAGCAGTTTTTTCCTATGTTTATTAGCCAATCAGGTTTTTTCTTCTGTGAATTGCTGTTTCATATGCTTTGCCCATTTTCCTACTGGTTTTTTTTTTTTGGTCTTATATATGTTCTCCATACTTGACTTTTCTCTATTTGTTTTAAGGTTATACTAGTTTAGAGTTAATGAAAGGAAAACATGCTAGAATCCTAAAACTCAGAATTGTACATGGGATACTAGATAGAAGCCATGTTCTAAATAAGGATTTGGCTTGTGGAAAACAAGAAAAGAAGAGAGTGTAGAGTTTCATAAATTAAGGGCTTAGCATATATGGGTGATATGGAATCAAGAATGACTTTGTCATAACATGGGCACCATGTGACCTAAACCATGATCGAGAAATTGACAGCGTTGATCTGCAGACTGGCGAACTCACTACCCTTTCTGCTAACCCTGGGGGAGTATTATCAGAGTGGAAAAAGGTTTCTGACAAGACTGCCTCTCTTACTACATCTATTCCTCCTTTTATTTGATTCTAACACCCTTTTAATATGTGACAAGAGATTGTATTAAAGGAGGGATAGGTGTAGTAAGAGAGATGGATTTGATAGCTGTCCCCATTCCAAGAATAAAACCCAAAAATAATAATAGGCAAGTTCATTGCAGGCATCTGTCAGGAAGGAGGATAGAGCCTGAAAGCTGATTGCAGTCAATAACAAAAAATCTTTTGAGACAGATTCCAAGAACCTGAAAAACTGGTAATGGGCCATTCCATGTAATCGGTGCCTTGAAAGGCAGTAAACCATTTAATGGGATACAAAAATAAAGTCTTTTTTCTTTCCCCACCCTAATATTCTCCTATAAAAAACTAACTTTATATGTCACTGGAAATAGCACACAGCAAGAACTATACTTTGTGGTATTATTGAGCATCTTGAGTGTCTAAAAGGTACAAAGCTAACAACCAAATGACATCAGCATGGAAAATGTACAAGAATTTGTGATATTACTTCTAAAACAGAAATGCAAGGAGAAAAAAAACCAGCCTTAATCTAAAATCAAACCTAAAATGACAACCAGAGGTTTTCTAGCTTATATTTTATTTTAGAGTGCTAAGAACTTGTAAGAGCCTCACCTTTTTATTAATTTTAGTGAATTGTAATTTGAGGAAACTAGAAAGGTTTTCTAAGATCCTTTGTAGCAGAGAAGTTGTCACCTGCATGTAAGACTTGCTTTGTTGTTGTTGTTGTAAGTCGAATACCTGAAGGTAGCTTTTAGTACACCAAATAACTGCAATGTACACTCTGTACTAAGAGGCAGGAAAGATGGAAAATAGAACTTACTGGGATGCCGAGAAGTGTTCTTAGCCAGCAGGAGTGAGAAATGAGATGGGCAGAAGGAACAGGAGCAAGTGACTATTGTGGGAAACATAAAAAGACTCTGGTTTTAGGGATTATGTGTTTGAGATAGATTTCAAAAGAAAAATACCTGTTTACAAATCCACAGATGCTATAATAGCTATTTTTAAGAAATGATAAATTTTGTATTGATAAATTTTCATGGCAGTAGACTATCAACTTTATATAAAAGTAAAATTTTAATTTGACATATTTCTTGATATTAGAGTCCACATTTTAAGAGCCATCTAAATTCACCCTTGTTTGCTCATTATATAAAAGAAAATCCTTTTTCTATACAACAAATGGGTATGTATAAAATATACATGACTTCTTGATTTAAAATGTTTTTTCTCATTATTAAGTAAAACACATGCATTCCAGGAATGATTGAAAATGCACATGGGTGCACCAACAAAAAATCACTTCAAAATCATGGTTTACAGATTTTCCAAAATACAAAAAAATGAAATGAAATATAGTAAAGTATATTTCAGGCCAATATTTTGAACATGATTAAATCTCTTTGATTCAGAAGGTAATACGTTTTCTGAGTAGTTATTTAAAGCAGAAGGTTTCCTCTTCCAGATGTGTAACTCTAGTCTGGAAGGCCCATATGGTTGAATTGAATCAGTCCTCACACCATCACTGGGCCTGGCACAGGGCATCCAACTAGAGCATCCAAGAACAACAGACAAGAGAGTCTGCTGAGGAACGGAGGGGTCCTGGTGATGAGGTTCCCTGAACATAGCAGGTTAGGACTAGAAAAGCCCTATAGCCAACAGAGGAAAGAGTTTCTGAGCACTTTACATATCTGGCTGCACCCTTGGGGGCTCCCTCCTCTTTGGTCTGGGCTTATCCGCATGATGCTAAGAGATGCTCTGACATACTACATTTCACATTCATGTTTCCCTTGAGATGCATTTGAACTTCAAGGATTTTCCCTCTAATGGTACCCAGTTTATTATTCCTAATCTGGACAATTCATAACAACATCCAGCAGCACTTTTACCCACAGGTGGGTGTTTATTAGGTTTTTATTTCCTTTGTCCAGGTTTATTGAGTTTGAAGAGTAGGCAGGGATTTCTGTTTTTATGGGTCATTTGTCAGCTTTGATGAAGTCTTCTTCATGTGAGAACATTCTTGCCCAGTGTCATAATCATTCTACAAATACATGATTTTTAGTTGTACTGTAAACTAAAAATAAAACCCCAGCCATGCCCCCCAACTGACTGAATGGACCCCTCTTCGTCAACGAGACCCCAGAAAAACCTTAAAACCGAGTTCCCAGCCATGAAGGGAAGGGAGGTCAGACATGCCTCTTTATACCCTCTCCCTTTTGGAGTTTAGACACAATAACTGACCATCATTAATGTTAAAATAGAGATCATAAGACTAATAAAATATACTCTTTGTGATAATAAGATACTAAATTATAAACAGGACCTAAGGCCATGCAAGGCAAAGGTTAAATCATACCTGTAGGCCATCAATTTGTTTAACAGATCACTTTGAGTCCTATATTGTGGCTTGCTCTATGATTAGCAGACTTCTTTATCTTAACTTAGACAATACTTTCTACTAACTCCAAGCCTTTAGGCAAAGCTTTATTCCTTTGACAAATTAAAGAATCTCTGAATCTACCTATTACCTGTAAGCCCCCACTTTGGAATGTCCCACCTTCTCAGGCCAAACTAATGTATACTTTCCATGTATTGATTCATGATTTTACCTACAATTCCTGTCTCCCTGAATGTATAAAACCAAACTGTGTCCCAACCACCTGGGGTGCATTTTCTCAGGACCTCTTGAGCACATATCTTGGACATGATTGCATTTTTCTGCTTAAGAGCCAAGTTATTTTTAAAAATTGATGTCAGATAGATTTCCTATAGTTAAGAGTACTAGATGCTTGGTTTGAGTTCCCCTAATCAGAAACATTATTTTCTGATGACAATGTAAAATGCCAAATGCAACAGCTTCACTGTGTCCTAACAATGTTCATGCTTAGGAATCCTTAACTTTCTCAGAAAGAGCAAATGGAACAATAGGATGATCATTTTCTATTGTTGATGCTAACCTAATCTCATCCTGCCCTTGATATATGACGCTGTCTGGGGATGCAATTTTTCATCTCTTACATTTGTCAGACATAGATTGAGCACTGCGTGCAAGACTTTGTTCTAGGGATGGGAAGAGCAGTGGGGAAGGAAGTGGTAGAGAGGATTAAGGAGTTTAGAATCTAGTTGGGCAAAGAGAGTTGTAAATAATGTACTTTTATATACTACAAAAGCACAAAGGATCTTTTTTCCTTTCAATTATCACAGAGTCATCCCAGAAGAATTGGCTTTTCAGTGCATTAAGAAATGAGTACAGAATTTTTTAAGCTTTTTTTTAAAAAAAGGAATAATTTGTACATATAAAAAGAATATATGTACCATTTATATAAGTTATGTAAGCAGAGATAAGCATAACAATAAAACAAACACTGGTGAGCCACTGGTGGGGAAATATAACCTTGCTCAAACCCTGAGGCTGCCAGGGTGGCCCCTGGCCCCTGTAGTGGTAGCCACTCTGGGAAAGGGTGTGAAAGACAGGCAAGAAAGGGCATCTATGTCTCAGCAATCACACAACCACAGGAGTCTCTAAATGATTAATTAGTTTTATCAGCTGGATGTAGTTAACATTCTTGAGTGATACAGGAAGATGTAATAGACAAGCTGAGGTGGATCGTGGAGGCTGTGCTGAGTAGTAAAATAGTAAATTAATTAGTAAAACCCCGCCATAGTTATCATACCATATGGGTTTAAACCAACAATGCTTCCAAGGGAGAAATGAGCTATTCTGAGTAATGGCCCTGGTGCTCATTTTTCATAGGTAGATTGGTGAGCCAATGCCTAACTAGGGTGAATCAGATCAAAATTCTTCCTTGATTCTGTAGCATTTCCAGAGGATATCTAGTTTATGATTAAAATTTCTTGCCTTCATCTCAGAAAATTATCCATGCATCCTCATTTGTAAAGATTTTCCATATCAAACATTATTATTCATATCAATAATTGCATTTTCTTAAAAAGATTTTTTTTGTACAATAAAATAAGTGGAAAAAATTTAAATGACCCAGAATAACCTCTCTATAAATATTTGACTAAACAGTTTTAGGATAATAGAAAGCCATTCAACCTCCTCCAAATAAAATTTGACTTCGGTTAATTTATAGAAAACCATAAGGTAAGGCTAAAAGGAAGAAATGCATTGAATACTGTGCATTTCAATAAAGTATTTACAGACTAGCTAGAAAAATTAAGGTTAATTATGCAAGGTAGTTATAGCTTTATTTCAAAAATTAAAATGCATTTAACAATCTAAAAATTATATCAATTACTTTATATTTAGCATCATAAAAATACTTAATTATCTGCATCTATCAGTGAAGCCATTTTCTCTTAAATCTATTCTATGGTAATCTACAGAAAGACATAATTTTAAAATTAGTAAGGATTATAGTGGTCACCTGGTCCTAACCTTTGAGATATGTGGAAAGCAGGGTACATATAAACTAAACATTTTTTTCCTCTTGTAATTTATGCAAGAAATTAAAACAAGAATTTTCCAGGGAACATGTATAAAAGGGTATATTCTTTATAGGATATCGTAGTGCTGACAGATGGCTAAGACGTCTATCCAAGAAAAATTTGGTGTTTAAACTTAGGAAAATGGAAAATTTCTTTGCTGGACCTCACATAATATTTTCAGTGCTGGTTGAAAGTCAAAAAAGATGAATATGGAAATAAGATGTTCTTGAAAACATAGCATAAATAGGTGATTTTGAGAAATCACCAAGATGTATCTGCCTAGTTAGATACAGCATACAGTGCCAGTATTCTCTGTAGATGAAGAATAAATCTGTAATAGAATCCTTGAAGGTCGCCTGCACTGGTGAGGTCCCTCTCACTAGTTAACATGGAATGTCTGGGTACTTCCTTAGGGCTCCTGTAGGCAATAAATGTAGCTCAGTTAGATTAAGGGTCATTTGAACTTAGAGAAATAATATATAATTTGATCTGTTTGCTAATTAGTATGATGAATTAGATCATTATCATCTATTTTGTGTAGGAGAAGAAGACGACAAAACATTTAAGTTTTGATGAGAAGAACATTCATCAAGTAGCATTTTATACTTTAAGAGTGGCTTCCCATACATGATCCAAGTATCCTCATTTTATAGACTAAACTAAGTTTAATTCATTCCTTTAATTAATGACAGAGCTACAACTGTAATTTGAGCATTGGGTGGCTTAATTTCTCTTTCAAGTAGAACACATTGCATGACATAGAAAGAAGACAAGGAGGAAAGTAATAAACCCTTGTCTCATCCATCAGTTATTTCAGGGGGGATGCTAGGACTCAGGACAAATCAGGAGCATTTTAGATAAGGACAAAAAACAGTACTGGCAGCTTAAAAGGAGTCATCAAGTCTTGCCAACTCTGAACACCCACCTTGGCAGTGATTGTTAATTTTTTCCCTCTTACAAAGAATCTGGTATTTCTAAATATATGCATTCTAGTGTCTGTTTACTATATTTAAGAAACATCATCATTAGCTCAATTGATATTAATGATTAGTTGATATTAATCATTATTATTGATTGTTATTACTAGAAATCAGTTTAAAAGGACAAATTAATTTTGTTGAAGACTTTTTTGAGAAATTATGTTAATGGGGTTGTACACACATTCTTATTAGGGCAGTTTTCTTCTGTTATATCTTAAATTAATATAGAATTTCTCTTTTAATTTCTGCTTAGAAACTTAGTATAGATAAGATTGTTCAGCCAGCTGGGAATTCATCTAGGCCTATTATGATTTAGGACAATTTCTTCATCTTTTCTAAAGGATAAAATATGAATTATCTTGTTGAAATTAAGTGCTACCATATCCTTTCTTGTAGTAATCCTATTATCAATCAATACATATGTACATACATACATAAAAATTTTAAAAAGGAAAATAAATCAAATTGGAATCGATCCCTTCCCAGTGAGCCTTCGTCGCTCTTGGCAGTTTCCACTTTCTTTACTAAGGGTCTGCAGAGTATCTAGACTCTTTCTAGAATTAATAATTATTTTATAGTTTCAACAATTTTTCTTTCTCAAAGTTGAAACCACATTGGCGCCTTGCTGGTTTAATAATATTTCTCATTTTGATCATTTTTTCTTGGCGATTACAATTTATTAATTTACTGGTAATTAAATAGTGATAAAACAAATTAATTAAACATTTAATGATCATTTGTTTTTGTATTAAGTTTTACTCCTTAAAGCCTCTGTCTATCTGTAACTCTGTGGCATTTGAAAAGCTCTTCTTTAGGAAGCGTTACTTTTGCATCTCACCAGCATTGTATTCCACCCACCAGTGGGAAGTGACTAACAGGTACACCCTCAGATAAGAACTTAAGTATAGACAATCTGACAGATCTTGTAGGTATCCCAATGACACACTAAATATAAAGCTTTGCTCACCTTCCTTTGTACAGGAGTCCATTGCTGCTGGTTTTTAACGAAACTTAAAGGATAAGTTTAAGCCGTGTTAGTGGGAGGATCTTTGACTTATAAAATTCACTTTGATCAGTATAATTTGCATTTTGTATTTAGCTGGAAAATTGTTCTGCATATTTGTTCAAATAGAGAGAACAGAGAACTGAATGATTCCTGGGTTTATGTGGGTGATGTGGGAATAGGAGGTGTTACCACATATCTACCTCCTGAAAATGGCTATAATTTACTAGAGACTAGAGAACGTGCAGTGATGGAACTATGCAGGCTGTAAAATGTAGATGCCATCTGCCATAGAAAGAGCACATGAGGAAAATGCCACCTGTTCCTATGTTAGTCTGGCCCTTGCCCCCAAATTTCACATGTACTCATACGTTTGTTTGCTGTTTCTCTGATTCGTGCAGCTAACTAATGACTAATGAGATTTTTTTTACACACTCCATAAGTGAATATCCCATTATCTGATTCAGTTCTGACTTTATTTCCAGTGTAGATGAATGCATTTTCTTTACTATTTTTCTATCAGTTCCTTTCCTGGTTGATCAGTTATATGAGGAAATATTTTTATGCATTCATCGTTCGACAGTAATTTATTGAGGACCTAGTATGTGCCAGGCATTTGTTCACAATAGTGAAAAGTCCTTGCTTTCACGAAGCTTACAAATCCTATAAGAGAAAACAGGAAACAATCAAGATAAATAAGTAAAATAAATAGTATGCTATGTAGTGATAAGTGTTAAGGAGAAAAGGAAAGCAGACAAAGGGAAAGGGGAGGTTGTGCGCAGGGATTGCAGTTTCAAACAAGGTGGCCATGAAGGCGTCCATTAAATAAAAATGTGATAGTTGTGAAGGAGCAAGCCATGTGGCTCTCCTGGGAAAAGTATGGGAAGAGTATGCACGGCAGCAGGAACATCGCTGCAAAAACCCTGAGAAGGAAGCACGCTCTATGCTCCTCTCCTGATATGAGGCGGCCAGCGTGTCTTGAGTGAAGCGAGGAGGAAGTGAACGGGAATATGGTCCAAAAGGCAGCAAGGGACAGACCAGGTAGAACTTCATAGGCCAGTGTAATGACTGTGGCTTTTCCTTTTAACACATTAACTTCTGTGTGAGTTGTATTTAACTCACACTAGTTTTGAGCCCGGGGCCTTGTGAAGCGTATGTAACTCATACGTCTCTTTACCTTGGGAGCTACTTGAACTATTTTCCAAGTGGCCTATAACTCACACAGAAAACAATAAAAAAAAAAAAAGAAATTTTTCATTAAATTAAAAAGGATCATTTTGTTTTCGATGTTTTTATCCTATTTTCTTAATAAAACATCATGGCCCCAAGGAAAAAAAAAATTGTTTTTTTTTTTAGCATGGCAGTCAATGTGTTAAATGAGATGGGGAACCACGGGATCATTCTGAGTAGAGGAGAGGTGGACAGATGGGAGTCACTCTGCCTGCTGGGTGGAGACCAGACTCCAGGGAAGCAGCAGCAGAAGAGGGGACCTTAGGAGGCTGCCCTGATAATCCAGGTGAGAGGTGGTGGTGGCTTGGACCGGTGGTGCAGTGGAGGTCAGGGAAGATTCTCAATGTATTGTGCATGTTTGTTTGATGGGATTTATTAATAGATAGGTTAAAAAGGAAAGATCACTCCCAAGTTTTGGGCTTGAGTGACTAGATAGAGTTAGTATTTATTAACTGCCAGGAAAGCGTATTTGAGAGGAAATAGGATCTCCATTTCATAGCGTTAAGTTCGAAGGGTGTGATTAGACTGAAAATGCTATAACTGCTGTAAATTTCTCACTTACCTTTTTATTTTAGAACAGAAAATATAGTTGAATAATGAAAAGTACACATGCTTGAATTTAGGAAATTTACTTTCTTTGGCTCAGCAATGGGTCAAGAAAACTTGTTTAATTTTTGTTAAAAATACAAAGTCAGTAATGGCTGAGATGAGAATATTTTCTACAAATTAAATGATCAAATTTGCAAAAGCTTCGCTACCAATGTGGATTTTACTTAAACCACACTGCATTACTCTAGAGTCTTGCTGAAAATCGAGACAAACTGTTTTAGGAATTCTTTGCTAATACATAAAATGAATATAGGTTGGTTGATGTGCTGACGTCGCCAATGAGTATGTTTTGATTGATAGATGAGGAAATGTGTCCCTGCATTTCATCAAACTATGTGGTGTCAGATTTATATCACTGAGATGGCTGTCATTATGATTGTGAATTTTGAGTTCAAAATATTTGCAATGGTTTGCCAAAATGCTTCCTATTCCAGTACTAAATATTTCTCTTATTTCCTTGCCTAAAATAACAAGGTGCAGGCTTGGTAGTTCTTTCAAGTATGCGAATTTCTGTGGGTGTGTTTGACTTTAGTAATGTTGGATTTTGTGTACGTGTGTGTGTGTGTGTGTGTGTGTGTGTTATTCTTAGGAACTTGCCTATATTTTGAAATTTTTTTCAGAAAGAAATAACACTGTTTTGGCAAGATTTATAAATCCTTGAAATGAGATAAATTAAAGTAGAACTCTTATTCTTGAGAAAAAATTCATCACTTCATGTAGTTATTTCATACTATTAGTCATGAAACCAAAACCCTATATTTAAAAAGTAACGATCTCATGTTTAAAGTATCTTCTTTGAGCACTTTAAAGAATCTTAAGTCTTTATGTGACATTAAGTTGTATATTTCACCTTGTTATTTTAGATCTATGGGTAGAATTCATTCTTTGGGCTAAGAGTATGTGTAGAGTGTGAATTCTCATGTTTCAGCCTGCCTGTAACTTAGGGCAAGGTTAGTAGAGTGTTTTTTATGAGAAAGAAAAAACAAAAGCTGCTTTTATGGGAAGCTGTTTTGAACCTTGCCTTGTTTTGTTTTCCTGAACTATCAGATCTACTTCGTATATTTGTATGAGATCCTAAAATGTCTGTATATTAATTTTTAGTTAGCATATTTTTTCAAACTGACATCCCTGTGAACACCAGCCATTTCTGAGAACCATAAGCTACTTTGAATATTAGTCTGTGTAATAGTTGGGGTAAAGTAAGCTCATAAAAAGAGAACCCAGAATACAGTGGCTCAAGCAAGATACAAGTTGATTTCTTTCTGAAGTCACCGTTCTGGATAGGTGGGTGGATGGGTGAGCTCGGCCCCATGAAGTCATCCCAAAGTACAGGGTTGTGTGTCAGCTCTGCCATCCTCAACATTTACTTTTCAACTGGGTCCTACACAGAAGGGAAGGGAAAAATGAGCCCAGGGAAAGGGTTTTGTAGATGGCTTTGGAACTTACCCACATCAGGGAGAACTTTGTCACAAGGCCACACCTCCCTTCAGGAAATTCCAGGAAACATATTCTCCAGCTAAGCAGACATATGCCCCAGGAAGGGGCGAAGAATGAGTCTGGAGGGTCAACCAGCAATATCTGCTACAGGTTTCAATAAGCAAAGGACAAAATACCTGGTCAATTATAAATTCCAAAAATTGGCCATTTTATTGAAGTCATAAATTTATTTTTATAAGATAATTTCTCTATTTTATATTCTACTTCTCAAATGATTATATTTGTATCACGGAATGAAGCCATAGTTAGAATTTCCATTAGGACTACTGAATGACCAGAAGGTACACCCAGAAACTAAACAAGAGTCACTTTTGAATTTTATGTTGTTCTGATTTACTTAAAAAATTAGTGAAAGTAATTGACATCTTACTGTTTTTCTGAGTTTCAAATGTGGAATTTTGGTTAGAATTGTAATAATATCTAAAACTATCTTCATCCACTCTTGTTGGACAATAATCTGAGGCACATAGAAGGAATGCAGAGAAGGCAGATAAATGTTCCCCCCCGTCCCAAGCAGAAACACAAAGAACTATTGCTAATCAAAAAACGCAGGGAGGAAATTTCACCTCCCCTCCCTTCCTTTTCCCTGGGCTACTCTGTTTAATTTTAAAAGCAGAATTTTGTTTTCACAAAGTATACCAGACAGGAATTTGTTCAAATTCCTCAAAACCAAGCCAAGAAAAGTTTCAGAAAGTTCAGACATGCGTGGCCGAGTGGAAAGAACACAGTGAGTGGAGGCAAGCACGGGTTCAGCTACACGCTGCTCCAGATGTTCACTTCTGGGTGGACTTGAGGGTGTTTCGTAGCCTCATTGAGCCGCGTCATTTCATCTTTCATGTGAGACTGGTAATAATGAACTTGCCAGTGTGTTGCTATAGAATTAAAACGTAGAAAGGCCTAGTATGTAATAGGATGTTCTCTCCATCTGCATAATCTAGGAACGTCCTAGGGAACTCAAGGTTGTTATTGCTCTAGGTTCACTGCCAGGAGTTGTCTGTGGTTTGCCTGGGTTGGTGCTATCCAAAACAGCCCAGACTACCACTGCTCTGCCGGGGAAGCAATCATCTTATCACAGGGGGCTTTTTCCATGTGACAAAGAGGAACTTGGCCCCCAAGAATCTCTGTTACAGGGGCAGGAAAATGAAGATGAGACCCTGTTCTGGCTGAGACATCTATGGCAGTAATGGCCCAAAACAAGCTGCTCACATCTGCTGGTCATGGCTAATGTTTGTGTGACAGCATGAACTCCACGCCTGCCCTGTAATCAGCTCTTCCAGGACTGGGCATCTTTTCAAAGCTCCACTCTTTCTTTACCTCAGAAACTGCAGGGAGGGTTCTCAGAAGCCAAGAAAATTCACCTGGTAAGAGCACCTGACCTTCCCCGACATGAGGAACAGGGGGTTAAGGTATGACTGGAGGCTCAGGGTCCAACCCACAGTACCACTTATTCACCACATGACCATGGCAAATGACTTAACTTGCCTCAGCCTCAATTTCTTCATCTTTAAAATGGGGTTAATATTAATACTACTAGGGTGGGAATGAGGAATAAATGAGCTAAGCCTGGCTCTCACCAACACCAACTCCTTACAAGTCTCAGCCACTTTAATTAATATGGTGACATTAGTTAATTAATATTTGGGTGCTGAGGTGGAATATGGTGGTGTCCTGCCACCTGCAAATGCCTTGTAGATGCTGAAGCCATACAAGCAATGGCTCTAAAGACAAAGCCAGCATAAGGACTGGCATAAAGGAGTCACCAAGACAAAGGCAGGGACAGAGTGGAGGCTGGAGCAGATCTGTGTGCACCTGCACTGCTGGACCTAGGAGTTTAATGACGTGGAGAGTTAAACAATGGATTTGTCCACCTTGCTGAGGACCGAAATGGGAGAGGGGTCACATGAGGCAACAAAGTGAGGGTCTGCAGAGGAAATGGAAGCCAGAAGTCTGGTGAGAAGTAGAGCCACTGAGTGATGCCATGTGGAGGGAGTTAGGGAATGGTATCGCCTGTCGTCAGGGGGGTGCTGTGTCTGGCAGTGAGGGCCCTGGGGCATCCTTAGGCAGGCAAGCAGGTCTGCTGCCACGAGCTTCAGGAGCTCTGGCAGCCAGTGTGGGTCACCGACTGGCCTCAGGCACTATCTCTTCATAGAAATTAATATGGATAGTCCCCTCCTGGAGGCCCTCCAAGATGGCAGATGAGCAGACTGGCCAGCTTTCAAAGTCTGTTGACCTCTATAATTCTCGTTATCCAACACACCCTTCCCTTTTACGTATGTTTTCTCTTTGAGTATTTCCACAAGCACCTCTCCCTGACTTACTCTCTGCTTTGTTACCTTAATTTGCTCATTTACCCTGTATTTTATGTTTTGTCCAGATTAATTTACTTTTGTATTATCTGCCAGGCACTGTCCTAGGCACTAAGATTGTGATGGTGAGCAAACAAAGTTGCTGCTCTGTGCAGTTTACAATCTACAAGGGGAGAGAAAATATAGACAACTTTAAACTTTAAAACTTGGACAAACTTTTAAAAATACTACATTTTCCTAATAAAATCAGATAAATAATGGTGCCCTACATTGTAGAGAATTAGTGCAACCCTAAAATGAAAGCTTTTGAGAAAAAGAAAACAAGAGATAATATTGGACCTGAATTTTTCATGCAACTAAGATTAAACCTTGAAGATTAATCCTTTGATTTTTGTTTCTTTTTAAAGTAAGAGGTAGACGAGAGTTCTAGGTCAAAACATAAGGGTTAAAAGGCTGGAAAAATTAAATGGGCCAAGTGAAAGGGCCCTTTCACTAAAATGTCTATGAAGATGACAAAATGTCCTTCCTTTTGCTCCTCTAAACTTCAATAATTTGTGCTGGATATTTGATACGTGTCCATAAAGGCAATAGCAAATTTATTCAAGTATAAGAGAATTACAAAACACAGCTACCATAGTAGGTACTTATTTCCAACCCATAAATAACCACCATTGATAAGAAGGCAAAGAGTGACAAGGTTGACCAAATAAGAGATTTGGACAAAACATTCAACTCTATCTCCTCTCAAAAAGAGATAATATCTGACCTTGCCCTCTCATTTCTAATCCTATTGAATGAATCTAGTATAGAGGTTCATAAAAGCCCTCTGTCAAGTGTATAATTCTGGGTTATATCAACAAATAATAACAATTTTTTTTCTTTAAAAGTCATTTTGGAGGTTTCCTTATACTGCATCTTTAAACAGAGGTTATTACAGTTCGAACAACTGCCTTAAAAGTGATTTGTAAGGCACGCACACACACACGCTCACACTACAAAAAGACTTATGAATACCCTACATTGACTGATGAGCAAGAACAATGAGTTATACTTGCTGAATAATGAATTAAATGAAAGATTATTAAAACCTTATATAGTAGCTCCATATTCCAGACATATTACTTGGTGTGTTGGACTTTAGCTAGCATTTCCTGGAATGATTTTTCTATAGTCCTCTTGGTCAGGGATAAGAAGTTAATTTCACTCCACCAGCCACAGTGCAAATATCTGATTGCTCTCTTGATGTCATTAGCCCAGATTCTTATTAGAAAGGTATGATTGCTGGCCAAATGAGCTCTGGTCTGGTGCAGCAGTCCTGCCAATACACCTAATGAGAGCATGGAGAGACATTTTATTCCAGGCATAAGCAGGCCAGATCACAGCTGCCTAAAGCTCTCTGGTGTTGATTAAGTTTGTTGTGCTGTTATATAATGGGTACTTGAACCATATTCCATGAATAATGGTTTTTTTCTTTCTCCTTTGCCACTGTTCTATTATTAATATGTTATGTGTACCTAATGTTACCTTACGTTTTGTTGTTAAAATCAAGCAGAAAGACAGGCAGATATTAAGGTGTAAAGAGATAAAGTTGTTAGTGGGGGAAAATGACCTATGGCACACTAAAGATTCTGACACGATGGCTTAGGGTCAGCCAGGAGAGTCTCCCCATCCCAATTCAGCCCTGCTTTGTGCTAACAATGGCCTTTTATCCCTATGCTGTTACTATTCATAAGCCAAATTGTGATCAGGCAGACCAGATTACATATGAGCAGAGAAACATGCTTTACACATATTAATTTAAAACTCTTATTTCAATCAAGTTTGCTCATTTATCCATCCTATTTCTACTCTATATCTTAACTCAAAAAGAAACTTTTTTGACTTTTGGTTTCTGCTCTGACTTGTAAAGAGCTTAGAAGTTGTCAGTGTTGTCCTCCCAATAAAAAAAGCTGAACAACATGAAGGTTAACAACTCTGAATGTCAATACTGCCTCTTAGATCCGATAGAGAATTGCAAACCACTGCCTAGAAATTTGGAGAGGCAGGCGAATATAGAGAATCAGAGCTCACAGGAAACAGAAGCCGCTGGATCCAGAAACACTTAAACTGTAATTGACTAACTATTGAAGGCCAAGCAGGGACTAGCTTAAGGGTTAAACACTCTTCCAGTTTTAGGAGATCTTCCACACTTCCATGAGTTTTACCTTCAGGTTCTTATGGTGAAGTTCAGAGAAAAATTCCCTCATGCTTCCTATGCAGTAGAGAGGAAAAGTAACCATTTGAAATAAGCCCACAGCTCTCTGTTCTCTGTGAAAAAGCCATGCCCTCCAGGAAATATATTTCTCAAGAACCTCATCTGACCTAAGACAGGAGACTTTCAAATCAGAAGACTGAAACTCCCTCTAGCCTTCCTGTATCACATAAATTGAGGGGGGAAAAAGGCTAAGAAACTCTTCTGACGGTCACAACCCAGAGACTCAGGTCAGCTAACAAAATTGAGATTTAATCATAAGATCATAGAATGCCCCTCCTCCCCAATACCTTTCCACCACGCAAACAGGGCTCCAACATAATCTCAGAGAGCTGCAAGACACAGATTCTATTTAGAAGAAATTTCTAGGGAAACCTAAAGATAAATGAGGAGACAGAAACAAGGAAACTACAGGAAATTGAAGTCTCTGACATCTGCAAATGCAACATGTATTAAACACAGCTTGACTCCTAGCCAGATAAATGTATAAGCCTCACACCAAAGGCCTGCTTACCTTAGTTATTATTCTCCAATAAATCATGTCCAGCTTTCAATGAAATATTATAAAGCATGGTAAAAGGCAAATAAAAACACGCAGGAGACCAGCTAAAGAGACTAAGCAAGCATTAGAACCAGACTTAGGTATGACAGAGATTTTGTAATTATCAATTTGGAATTATTTTGGAATTTAAAATAACTTTGATTAATATGCTTAGGGTTATAATGGAAAAAGTGGACATGATGCAAGAACAGATGGGTAATGTAAGGAGAGAGATGGAAACTCTAAGAAAGAATCAAAAAGGAATGCTAGAAATACAGAACACTGTACTGGAAATGAAGAATGCCTTTGAGCTCATCAGCAGACTAGACACAGCTGAGGAAAGAATCATTGAATTTGAAGAAATGTCTATAAAAATGTCACAAACTTAAGTGCAAAAAGAAAAAAAGACTTTAAAAATGGAACAGAATGCTGAAGAACTGTGGGGCAATTGCAAAAGGTCTAACATGCCTATAATGGGAATACCCGAAGGAGAAGAAAAGAGAAAGAAACAAAGGATATATTTGAATTAATAAAGGCTGAGAATTTTCCAAAATTAATGACATACATGAAACATATCCAGAAAGCTCAAAGAATACCAAGCAGGGTAAGTACCAAAATAGCTACACCTGGGCATATGATAGTTAAGCTTTAGAAAACTAAAGACAAAGAGAAAATCTTGAAAGAAACCAGAGGGGAAAAAACACCTTATCTATAGAGGAACAAGGGTTAGAATTACATTAGACTTTTCTGCAGAAGCCCTGCAAACAAGGAGAGAGTGAAGTAAAATATTCAAAGTGTTGGGGAAAAAAAACAACAACCCCTAGAATTTGTAGCTACTTCTTCAAAAGTGAAGAAGAAATAAAAACTTTCTCAGACAAACAAAGACTGAAGGAATTTGGTGCCAATAGACCTGCCTTGCAAGAAGTTAAAAACAAAGTTCTTTCCAGAAGGAAAATTATGTAAATCAGAAACTTGGACCTATGTAAAGAAGAGGGTTGGATAAGAAGTAAATGAAGGTAAAATAATTTTTTTATTTTTCTTATTCTTAATTGATCTAATAGATAACTGTTTAAAGTAATAGCAGCAACAATGTATTGGATAATTGCTTATGGATAAATGAGATGCATAACAGCAATGTCATAAGGGAGGAAGGAAGAACTGGGAGCACCCTTTTATAAGGTGCCTGCACTGTTATGGACTGAATGTGTCCCCCAAAAATTCCTGTGTTGAAACCCTACCCACAATGGGATGATATTAGGAGGTGGGGCCTCTGGGAAGTAATTAGGAGTATAAGAGGGAATAAGGGTAGAGCCCTCATGAGTGAAATCAGTGCTCTTTATAAGAGTCATGAGAAAGCTTCCCTCTGTCTGTTCTCTACCATGTAAGAAGACAAGGAAAAGTCAACATTCTACAACCCAGAAGAGGGCCCTCACCAGAATTTGACACTGGCACCTTGAGCTTGAACTTTCGGCCTCCAGAACTGTGAGAAATAAATTTCTGTTGTTTATAAACACCCAGTCTATGGTATTTTGTTATAGCAGCCCAAGCTGGCTAAGGCATGCACTATCCATGAAGTGGTGCAGTGTTATTTGAAAGTGGACTTAGATTAGTTGTAAATGTATATTGTAAACTTTAGGGAAGCCACTAAAAATATTTTTAAAAGAAGTATAATGTGCTAAGAGAAGAGAGAAATAGAATCATGTAAAATGCTCAGTTAAAGCCAGAGAAGGCAGAAAAAAGAAAAGACAAAAAAGAAACAAAGAATAAATACAATGAAAAGGCAACAGTTATGAATATGGCACATATTAATTCATCTATATCAATAACCACTTTAAATGAGAATGGTATAAATATACCAATTAAAAGACAAAGACTAAGAGTGGATTTAAAAAAAAAACAATACTCAACCATATGTTGTTTATAAGAAACCCACTTTAACTATAAAGACACAAATATATTAAAAGTAAAGTGATGGAGAAAATATATACCATGCTAGTACCAATGACAAGAAATCTGGAGTAGCTATTTTAATTTCAGACAAAGCTGTCTTTAGAATGAGAAAAATTATCAGGAAGAAAGACTGACATTACATAAATATACAGAGACCAATTCTCCACGAAGATATTACAATCCTTAATGTGTATGCAGCTAACAACAGAGCATCCAAGGCATCAGTCCTTGCCGACTTGATGTACATATTCAATGCAATTCCCATCAAAATCCCAGAAAATTCTTTTGTGGACATTGACAAATTGATTCTAAAGTTTTTGTGGAAAGGCAAAAGACCCTGAATAATCAACACAATATTGAATAAGAACAAAGTTGTAGGACTGAAATGATCCAAATTCAAGACTTAATATAAAGCTACAGTATCAAGACAATGTAGTATTGGTGGGGAAATAGACAAATAGATCAATGGAACAGAGTAGATGGCCCAGAAATAGACCCACACAAATGCAGTCAACATGTCTTTGACAAAGGAGCAAAGTCAATTCAATGGAGAAAGTATAATCTTTTCAACAAATGATGCTGGAAGTGCTAGACATCCATATGCAAAGAAAAAAAAAGAATCTAGACACATACAGTAAACCTTTCATAAAAATTAATTCAAAATAGATTATAGAATTAAATGTAAAGTGCAAAACTATAAAACTTCTAAAAGATAACATAGGAGGAAAATCTAGGTGACCTTGGTTTGACAATGGGCTTTTAGATACAACACCAAAAGGATGATACATGAATGAAAAAATGGGTAAGCTGGACTTCACTAAAATTAATAACTTCCGCTATGACAAAGACACTCTTAAGAAAACAATAAAGACATAAGTGCTTGAAAAACACATATAAAAGACTAGTATCAAAATATGTAAAGAACTTGTATCCAAAATATACAAAGAACTCTTAAGACTCAACAATAAGAAAATCAACAACTCAATTTAAAAAATGAGCAAAAGACCAGAAAGACATCTCACCAAAGAGGATATACAGATGGCAAATAAGCACATGAAAAGATGCTCCACATCATGTGTCATCAGAGATTCTGAAATTAACACAGTAAGATACCACTACACACCTAATAGAATGTAGGCCATTAAAATGGCCAAAATCCAAAACACTGACATCAAATGCTGATGAGAACAGGGAGCAATAGAAATTTTCATTCATTGCTGGTAGGAATACTAAATCGTACAGCCACTTTGGAAGACAGTTTGACAGTTTTTTATAAAGCTAAACACGGTTTTACTATATGAGCCAGCATTCATGCTCCTAGGTATTTACCCAAATGAGTCGAAAACTTACATCCACACAAAAAGCTGCACATGAATGTTTACAGCAGCTTTATTCATAATTAGCAAAAACTAGAAGCAACCAAGATGTCCCTTGATAGGTTAATGGATAAACAGACTGTGATATATCCATACAATGGAAAATTATTCAGCAATGAAAAGAAATGAACTTTCTATCCACAAAAAGACACAAAGTGTAGCATTAAATGAATATTGCTAAGTGAAGGAAACCAGCCTGAAATGGCTGTATACTGTACGATTCCAGCTATATAGCATTCTGGAAAAAGCAAAATTATAGAGACAGTAAAAAGATTAGTGTTTACCAGGAGTTCAAGAAGAGGGGGTGAGGACTGAATAGGCAGAGCAAAGTGGACGTTTGGCCTGGTGAAACTATCCTATAACGGTGGATATGTGACACGCATTTGTCAAAACCCATAGAACTGCACAACACAGAGTGAACCTTAATGTCAACTATGGACTTGAGTTAATAGTAATGTATCAATATTGATTCATTGTTCAATAGTAATGTGTTGACATTGGTTCATAATAACATACCACACTAATACAAGAAATTCGTAATAGGGGAAAATGTTCAGTGAGAGGGGATAAATGGGAATTTTTGTACTAGGTGTTCAGTATTTTTATAAACCTAACACCACTCTAAAAATTATCTATTAATTTTTTTTTTAAGTTAATTCTTTGTAATTTTCTCACAATTCTTCTCTCACCTATATAGAGTTCTGGTCTTCATTGGGAGTGTTGGACAAGTAGGAATGCACAGTATATAGCTTTCTTGATAGTATAGCTTTTAATACATGAAAAATGTTTTTCAATCTTAGTGTTAAATATAATCTTAATAAATCTAAAATTGAATCTATGACATATACAAAGAACGAATCTAAACCAGTTGAAAAATACCAATTTTAAACATATTTCTAGGCTTTGGAAGTTTATGGAAGAAAATAGACAGCAAATATAGGAAAAATAGGAAAAATATTGTGAATATTTTTGTTCACATATATAAATGTGAAGGTATGAGACAAAAAAATTTCCCCGTGTATAGTTTAAAATTTTTAACAATTAGTTAATATTTACTATTCATTTTTAAACATTAAATTGTAATATTAGAATGAATTATATTAGAATGTATCCTTTTTTTAGTGTTATATCAATTTTTAAATTGATGAAACTTAACCTTTCACTATAAATCATGGAAATTTGATATATATCATAATACAAATAACTTTATTTTTAGTTAAATCCATATGTTATTTGTGTTTGTTCATATCATATTGAAAATTACATTTGGTCAATATTACTCAGGTGTATTTCTTCCTTCCCACTTAGATCTGAATTGGATTTCAATATGCCTCTATAAACAAATGTCAATGATTTATTTCCAATCTTGGTTGACCTATTTATCTTGTGATTATTTACTGGTTCAGTCAACCTTGATATTAAAAATAAACAATAAATTCTTGCTATTGTGGCTATTCTGAGGTAGACCGACCAGGTCTACCTTATGGTTAATTTTTAAATTTTTGTTTGTATTTGTGCATGATAATTCAGAGATATGAACTACAGGCATTGCAAAATAGGAAGAAAAAAACTCTTAGTACTTTTCCCAAATACTTGGTTCTAATTTTTGGACTATTATGAAATTTTTATTTCATAACTGTTAACTCCTTAAAAATTACACAAAATTCTGACCTTTTGCTTTGATTTCCTTTGATTGTAGTTCCCAATAAATCTTTCAAAAATGGATGACAAAGCTAAAAGACTCTAAAAAGAAACCATATTTCTGGCATGATATCTTTTGTATGCTCTTTGAGAAAATTGAAAAGCTTCTAATTAACATTTATTTAGTGCTTTAGTGGTGATCAACAAGTATCATCATTGCCCTTGTATATCCATGGAAGGCTGAGGCTCAGAATGGTTGACTGGCCGATCAATATTATATAGGTAAGAAGTAGTGGACAGTTAGCTTGAATGTTAGGGAAGGTAATTATAGCAAAATATAGTTTTTTTTGTAGTTTTTATTTTTTAAGTCAACTAATGGAAAATAAATTTCCAAGAAGCTCTTTTGATCTGAAAGCACCACTCGTCAAAGGTAGAGGGATGATTTGAAGGCAGAGGGGTATCTGACATGACTTTTCCTTCGCTACACTTACTCTCAGCCTACCTGGAAATTGCTGAGCACCAGGAGGCAGGAAGTGTTTTAGTTGGCACGTGGGCTCAGCATGCTGGGAACTGTTCTACTTTAATACCTGAACTTTCCTGCCAATGTCAGCATCCAACCTTGTCAACACTTCTTTTCCGTTTGTGAATACTATAGTTAAAGCTTTCACCTCTCCTTTTCTAGAAGTATTTTCTGTCTGGAACTTGAAGGTTTAGAAATTTTCTAAGTTTGAAGAAATATATTTCAACTAGGATTCATTATTACTTATTTTAAAAGTTTAACTTAGAAAATATATGTAATTATATATGTTCTTTTTCCTACATGACCTTTGATCTTATTGCAATATTGTAGTGCTGCAGACAGTGAGGTGTAAAGTAACAGATAAAGTGATTTCACCAGTGAGGCAAGGTTGTGCCAAAATAATGCTTAACAAAATAAATAAACAAACAAAAATCTCAGTGGAAACAGCTCAAAAACATAAGGTTTATAAATATATTTTAAAGCATCTAGAATAAAATATGTCCTGCTATGTTTGTTCCATGTTCTAGAATAGCAAATAAAAGATGTCGTTTTGTTTTGCTGTATTTTGTTTCATCATTTTGATGGTCATGTGGCAATTCTCAGGCTGAGTGTGTGGGGCTCATTAGTTGAGAATGTGGGCAAGTTGTGTTAAAGATTATTATAGTCATAAGGATACAGCACAGCCTATGAGGGAAAATACTTCAGTTAATTATTTTGGAAATACATTTTAGTAAAATTGAACATGATTTCAAGAAATAGAAAACATTGTTCATAAAGGTTTTATTCATTAGAATAATGATGTCATCCCAAGTAATTTAGTTCTAGCTTGTTATTGTTCAGCTTGTTATTCAGGATGGGCCTTTCTTGCTAATGCGTCTACTGACTTTCTTGTTTCATGTACGGAGATACATTCAGCCTTAGTAACAAAGGTTTATTATGTTGAACTCAGATGTCCACCGTAAGAACACACCTCTCTCACTGATGCTTTCTTAATTGTCTCATGACAAATAGATTTCCTTTGTGATAACTACTGTTGGGTAGAATTTACTGTTATCACAGATCTATCAGGACTTGAGTTATCAGTTCATGTGAAGTATTAATAGATATTAAGCTGGTGTGGGGGAGTTTGGTGGGAGGAAAACATTGCAGAAAGTTACAGTGACTCTCACTACTGGCCATTGGCTAATATATTTTTTAAATAGGTGGCTAAAATCTGTATAAAAGATGTTATATCAGGGCGTGGAAAGAATGAGAGAGACTGAAAGTTCATCAGAACAAAATAGAATTTCAATAAAGATTTTGTCACCAAAAAGTAACTTAAAGCTACAAGTTATAGTTGAATTAAAGAGGCAGCCGTGTTGTTCTAAATCTGGTTGTTGCTGCTTGGAATTCATTGTTGAGCCTATACTACCTGTGTTGTGAGTTGTTTAGCAAGTTTGTATTCAACACTCTATTTCATGGTCCAGACAAAAACAGATTCCATGAACGTGGATTAAGAATTAGTCTGTTTCATGCTGTGTTTTTCCATGAATATATTGAATGTCTCATCCTGATTCAGAAGCAAAACCCAAAAACTTGCAAAAACACATGTGTTTGTGATTTCTCTTGGAATAAGTCTAAAGTAGTACTATAATTTTGTTGAAGAAAATTTTGTGCAATTTATTCCATTCAAAATATGTGAATTTTCTTTTTAAAATTTAATGTACTTGTAATGCCACATTCTACAAAGAAGAGATATTCTCCCCTCCCCTCAATACATGTATGTACAATCGTCTTATTAAATGGCAGGAATTTTAAAAGAAATAATCTTTTTCATCCAATGTGTAGTTCATGAAACAACAGAATGATAAATATTAATGTGATGATGCTATTGAGCTATCTACTGTGTAGCAAATACTTTATGTAAACAAATGATGTCTTGGGATCTAGGCAATAAGCCTTCAAAAACCTTTAAAGATGAATAAAATGTGAAATTCAAAGGTAGATTATTATAAATATACATTTTATATTTATAAACGCATTTATAGTTTAAAAATAGATTTTTCTCTCCTTTGACCTGAAATCGTTTAATCTCCAAATAGTTTATAAACCAATAGAGAATTTTTTTATGGATCTCATTACTGTTTCATTTGTCCTATGTCAAACAAGAAAATTCAATTCAATTCATAAATATTTAATATAAATTATGGGCTAGGCTCTGAGCTAGGCACTGCAGGGCAAAGGCTACAAAATAAAAAAGACTATCAAGTTAGAAAAGTGTTTCCCAGTTGGGTGATTTTGCTGAACAGGGGACACTAGGCAATGTCTACAAACAGTTTTGGTTGTCACAGCTTGGGGGTTGGAGGTGTTATTGGAATTTAGTGGGCAGAGGTCAGGGATGCTGCTACACATCCTGCAATGCACACAACAGACACATACAATAAAGCATTTTCCGTCCTCAAATGTCACTGTAGCAAAGTGGAGCAACCTTGGGTTAGAGTGTCAACTAAATAAGCCAGTGGTGCCCGTTTAATGGGTAATTTTATTTCCCATTGACACTTTGGGATTTAAGTGACAGTGAATTTAACCTAAATTCAAATTGACAGTACAACTTACCTTTTGAGTGGCTCCAACAAGTTCCCTCTTAAACTATTTAAAACTCTTTTTTTTTCTATTAGTTCTGCAGTTTAATAAGAATATTGCCCTATGGAGAAGTTCTATAGTTTAAAGATAAAATTTAGTCGGCAAATAGGACAAGTTGTATATATGCAGACATAACAAAGCAAGTCAAAACCAAATGAAGCACAACCTATCCCATCTTGACCAAGTTGTGTTTCTAATGATGGAAATACGCAAGTATCAAGCTCTTTACATGTGTTCTCTTATTTGACCGCCTTTCAGGATTAAATATTTACTTTTAACAGCTGTAATTGAGAAAATAAGCATCTATGTGGAGTTTAGGGTTGAGATTACATGCTTTTGCTGTTAAATCTACTGATGAAGAGCAGTTCACTGGGACACTGATATGTCATGGCCATTCATGGGTAGGGGTAGAGGAATGTAAGTTTCTTTTCCTTTCCTACTGAGGGGGATGCTGAAACTGAAATTTAGCAGAGACAAAATCAATCAGCTTATCTCTGAAAAGGGTAAGACCTGATCAGAGTTAGCTGGAGGAACAGAAAGAGTGATTTAGAAAAGTTTGAGAGAAAATGGTGTTCTTGACTAAAAAGAATGTTGCTATCTTGTTCACCACAAATGAAATTCTGTTCCCAGATGGAAAATAAAGTGAGATAATCATGTCAATTTCATAAAAAGTACATCAGGTTAGAAGAGTTAAAGGACCAGATAAGAAAACAAGTATCTATAACAGGATGATCTGGGTAAAACAAGGGATGATTCACTCAGAGGTGCTGCAGGGGCTAATTCTGCAGATTTCTATTGCTTGCTGCACTTTGCAAGGTCAAAAGCAGATTCGCAAAGGGACTAAGGCCTGGCCAACTTCCAGTGGAATGAGCCCTTGCCTGACCTGGGATCGGGCTGCCCCAGAAGGTGATGTGTTCCACCTTGTGTGCTTATTCATTCTTACTCAACTATCTCAAGCCTGCATCGCCAACTTTAACTTCCCAAATTCCTTCACAGCAGAGAAGGTACTACCATCATCAGAATAGCACCACAGATATTTTGTGTTTAGAGAGCGGTTTAGTGGTTGGATCCCAGGTTTGTAGTTTGTTATTATTTATCACCACAATTTTGTGACCTTGTCATTTGAGAGTAGAATGACAATGTGGTTATATAACCTATGACCCGAAGAAACAAATGGGAATATTACCAAGACCTAATTTCTCACTTATTCTCATGGAAAAAGAAGCAGAAGATGGCAAAGCGGTAAATATAATCCTAAAGATAATAAAAATACATGGGAATATAATTTTGTTCAGAGCTATAAAAAAATCCTCTACTCAATGTCCATACAGGCAGCCTGTAAAAGTTTCAAGGTTAGTATTTATCTTCTAAATATTTATCTTCTAAATGTAGACTTGTGGATCTTCTTATCTAATGAGTTCAAATCAATGGAAGAGGTCAGAAAGAACGAATGAAATTAGGAGAATTGATAAGCTGAGTATCATTGTTGTGATTTTGTTGCTTACACAATTTAACTTGTGCCTTGACAGTTTGGGGTCCAAGAAAGTGGTGCTATTCCAGGAGCTCCCAGAGATATTTTTGGAACAGGCCTTATTGTACTCTAATAAGAGGATGCATTACATTCCCAGGTGCTATTGCAGAATCATTATTCATTTAACCAAAATTTGGTCTTTATGGCTAGAAATTTTAGTTGTATGATTGGACTAAAAATACTCTGGAGTGTATTTAGGAAAATATTTTATATGTATCAATATGTTTCCTAGAAATTTGCCCCATTGGATCAAACAATAGAGGAAGACTTTTCTGTATATGTGTAACATGGGTTTTTAAGTTTATATATGAGTATGCATGTGTTTTAAGTAAATTTTGAAAATCAGCCAAGCATAAAGTCAATTAGCTATAAAATTGTTCCCTTTGTTTCCAAATTATCTGTGCAATATTCCTATTGAGGAAGAATTGATCAAAAAGCAAATATTTGGGGAATGCTTTCAAATGTCTTAAGACTATATGATCGTTGTTTAATTTATCAACAATTCTTGAGCACTTCTTAGTGCCTGGTACAGAAGTGAAAGATGCAGAAGATACAGTTTTAACTTCAGAGTGCTCACACCCAGCAAAGGAGACAAAGTAACAGAATTGGGTGTGATAAGTGCTGTGACACAGGGCTGTGACATAGGGCTCTCTGGGAGTACTGAGGACCCTCACCTAGTGTGGCCTGGGGGCAGAGGTGAGCTGAGCTGGACAGCCAAAGAGGAGTCTGCTAGAAGAACCAGAGGGAAGCACCGCAGGACAGGCAGAGAGAGCAGGATGTGCAAACTAAGTTTGAGTAGCTAAGTTTCTTTCTTAGGGTTGTCCACCTTTCAAAGAAAATGAAAGGATCATAAATTTGATTTTTGTCAATTTAAGTATTGGTCAACCACTGGAAAATCTTTTTTCAAAAGTGATTTTCTTCTATGTTTTACAAAGCCGGGAGTAGATAAGTAATAAGAGGTCCCAGGAAGGCACCGCCCCCAGCTGCCCAGGACTCCAGGTACTACCACAGCTTGCTCGTGCCCCGGAAGCTGCCCCTTCTCCTGGGTCACAATGGGCAGCAAGATGGCATGTGCCAGCAGGGTCGTTCAGGAAATCAAGCCACACACTCCACCAGTAAGCTTCCCTGACAGAAGGGACAATCCTAAACCCAGTCTATCAGAAGCTTTGTGGTCAACAGGGCCACCATGTCACTCTTCTGCAATTTCACAGCATTCTAAGGGAAGCAAATCACTAGATTTGCTGGTGTATCAGGGTCAATCAGACACTGAAGAAATAATGAAGACATTACTTCAGAAATACGGAAGGAGACTTTTGTCTCAAGAAGGAATTGAATTTATCCAATGTAAAGGTCAAGAATAATCACTGTGGCTGCTGTTTGTCATCAGCCAGAATAATTATCTTTACAATAAAGGACTTCCAAAATGACAAATGAGAGATTGTATAGTAAACAACTGTAATAAATATTCTGTAAAAAAATTGAATATATATAAAAGAAAAGTGATGAGGAAGGACTGTCTTAGTCGATTGGCCGTGTAACTATTAGTAACATCTTCAAAGCCTTTTTACCTAGTGCAGGTCACATATATAGGAAATTCCTGGGGAATGTTTTGGTTACATTTTCACAAATGTCCCATCTCTTTGTATCAACAAACCCTTCTCTTTGAACTGAACTGTGGATTCCTACTTCTTTCCCTTTTTTCCTTTGTCCAATTAGAAAGAATGGAGTAGAAGCCTCAAGTTTCCTTGCTGAATGTACTCTTGGTTTCATAATTCCAAATAATATCTTTCCTGTAGATGAAATTAAGAAAGATCTGGGCAGGGAGAGGGAAGATAATTTTCAGTGTCCCTCTCAAATTTAATCTTATATTGACAGTCCCCATATTTTACCTGAAAATGCTCACTTGGCAAAACTATTAAACTTTAATGGTAGCTCAGAATGGATTTCTATAGCTACTTTTCTGTTTTCATTCAAATAACTAGAAGAAAATAAGGGACATAAATTATTTGCTTTATGTTAAAATTATTCTTCATATTCAGTCCACAACTGCAAAATTTTTGCCCATTTTTAGTGCATATGAATCATTAACAGAAACAGTCACTTCTGTTTTCTATTGGCATTTTATTTTTTATATGTGCTGTTCCTCCCTGAACTTTTTCTAAAAAGTCATCTTGCATGAGTTCTTTGCTATACTATAAACTTAGCCATCATAGTCCCTCAGGAAAAAATATTGACTTCATTTAAATTAAGTATAATAAGAGAAAATAACCCCTTTTTAAAACTTTTTATTGGTAAAAAATGTTTGTACATATGTATGGGATGCATGTGATATTTTGTTACGTAGGGTGTATAATGATCAAGTCAGGGTATTTTAGGGTATACATTACCACAAACATTTATCATTTCTATGTGTTAGGAACATTTAAAGACCTCCCTTCTAGCTATTTTGAAATGTACAATACATTGTTATTAACTATAGTCACCCTACTCTGCTATTGAACATTAGAACTTATTCCTTCTATCTAACTGTATGTTTGTACCCATTAATAATATGTTTTAAAGCCCCAGTCTCAAGCAAGAGAAACTATAAGTAGCATGGTAAAGAACAAAAGAATTTAAGACCTAAAACCTGATGACATGGGTTCAATTTCTGGTTCTGTCACTTCCCATTCAGGCACCTTCATTAACCAGTGACTTCACTTTCATTTTCTCTAAGATGGTATTGATAGTATCCGCCCTCATCCCCACCTCCCCACCTGCCTGCCTAATAAGACAGAGATTTCCTTAGCATGTAAGTGTGTAAAAAAGAGCCGTGAAACTAAACATGCTTTACAAATCCCAGTTCTTAAGACAATGACTTACTGTATTGATGTACAAAATATGATTTTTAAAATGAGAGACAGTACATATATGAAGTAATATTCTATATAAAGCATGTTAGCACACATTTATGCATAATAGGCAATCACCAAATAGGAATATGCTTTCCTCCTTTCTCTTGGCTTTTCTTTCAAGCCTCTTTATTTCTCACTTGTCCCCATTTGCTGCTAGACCTTCCCCCGGTTCTGCAAGCCTTGGTGTTCATCGTGCTCTGATTCTTCTTCCTGCGTGCACAGGCTCAGAGAGACAATGGGTTTCACCCACCTTTAGCAACCCTCTTCTTAGTTTGGGGTTTTGGTCATGTGCATGTTCTAGTTTTAAATTTCTGTGTGATGAGAACGTATTTGTGTGGATGTTGGTTTTATAGTCTATAATAATAAAATTCATTTGTAGCAGTAGAATTTATTGAGGTCCAAATGTTTGTCAGTTTTATGAATAACAACATATACCATATTTGTTTTATAAACAACTATAAGTCAATATTATATTTTTATTTGTATGTTTTCTCACAAAATAGTATTCAGCAATTATTTTCAGTTTTTTCATGGTAATGATATTTGAAATATCTTAAGAACTCACCGTATGTCAATGCCTTCTAGAAATTAAGTCATTTAATCTTCACAACACTAGAAGGTCTGTATTAGTTCCCATTTTACAGATGGGGAAACTAATGACAGAAGGAGTATCAGGAGGCAGGATTTCATCACAGTTAGATGTGTAGGACCTTGTTCCAGAATGACTAGGTTAATTCCAGTTCCCCTAACTATTATCTGTGCATCCTCAGACAAGTTACTTAATCTTTATGTGCTTTACTTTTCCCATCTGGAAAATATCTCAGACTGTTGTTAGGATTAAACACATCTATTCCTTGTATGGCATTTTAGGTTCTCTTAACCAGATGTTAAAAAATCTGTGCACACATTTTTGACTTTCCCTTATTTCTATTACCAGAAAGTATTTTTCAATGAGACAATTACCCCAGAAAATAAAAAATACTGTTTAGTGATTTACTACCTTATATTCTGGTGTTCAGTAAACACTATGGAATCCAAAGACAAGCTCCATCATATTAATTTTTGGAGCCTAAGATACTTTAGTCTCTATGAAAAAGTAATTTTGAATGAAACTCAACTCGCAGATTTATTTCATTTTGGTTAAAATTATAGTAGGTGCTTTTTAGTGTACTGAATGTGTTAAGCCCAAAATGGCAAGTTTAAATAAATGGTACACATTCTTTTTAATTATACTTGGTTTGAATGTTCATGCACGTTATTAGGCGCATTTAACAGCTAAAGATATAATAAAATTATTTTATTGCTAGACATATTAAAATTACCCTAGTTTGAAGTCAGAAACAACTTTATAAAATTTTTCTTAAAATTTTATAGAAAAGGCTGGGTGCAGTGGCTTATGCCTGTAATCCCAGCACACTGTGGGAAGCTGAGGGAACAGGATCATTTGAGGCCAGGAGTTCAAGATCAGCCTGGGCAGCATAGCAAGACCCCATCTCTACAAAAAATAAAAATAAAAATAAAAAAATAAAAAACTATGGCATAAAGTCAGTGTTAAAAATGAAATTTATAGAAATATGTTATAAGAACAATAAAACGTTGCATGTGATTTTAATCCCTTTTTGAAGAGCTTTTGTCATTGAGAAAATGAGCATGGATAAATATTGACTGTTTTTCTGGAAAATGTTTTCTTATTTCAAAAGTCAACCTTATGTCAGTCTGCTCTCCTCTCTCTTGACAGGCACCAGCATATTCACAGTCTACGAGGCTGCCTCTCAGGAAGGCTGGGTGTTCCTCATGTACAGAGCGATTGACAGCTTTCCCCGCTGGCGTTCCTACTTCTATTTCATCACCCTCATTTTCTTCCTTGCCTGGCTTGTGAAGGTACCACAAAAAAAAAATTGTACTAATAGAGTCTATATTTTATGATGGTTTTACAGATCTTTTGTTTGTTTTTGGTTACTCTGTCCATCCTCCTTCCCAGTGTTTGGTAAATGTGGTTTATAATTTTCTTTCAGAATGTGTTTATTGCTGTCATCATTGAAACATTTGCAGAAATCAGAGTACAATTTCAACAAATGTGGGGCTCGAGAAGCAGCACTACTTCAACAGCCACCACACAGGTACAGTATCAGCAAGATGATGCTGCAACCCATTTGAACATAGACATATGCCATCTCACCATCAGTGGAACTTGAAGAAGCTCCAGTATGACAGGTGTCTACAACCTGACTCAGTTACAGAGCTGTTTAAACATACAGGTGCAAAGGCCTAAACCCAGAACAACCAAATCAGACTTTCTAGGTAGTGGAGTGAGGGCACCCATA
Source organism: Daubentonia madagascariensis (assembly GCA_023783475.1). Classification (NCBI taxonomy): domain Eukaryota; kingdom Metazoa; phylum Chordata; class Mammalia; order Primates; family Daubentoniidae; genus Daubentonia; species Daubentonia madagascariensis. The sequence continues at coordinate 31,840,232 of JAKFHU010002140.1, read as the reverse complement.
TTTTTTGACAGCTCCATGGGTGGTTTTAATACAAAACCAAAATTGTCAACCATATTTATTATGTACCTTTGATTTGATTCTGACGTCACAAGTCCTCAAAGGGCTTGAAGATAAAATATACCAACTGTGGGATTTGCTACTTTTATGAGTATTTATTCATGTAATTGCAAGCCTATATAATGTCCCTTATGTGCAGGATTAGAGTTTTTGAACTGGAAAATGTATTTCATTCAGAACAAACCAATCACAACATAATAAACTATGAAGAAGACCCATCTATCCCAAATGAATGCCTGTGATTTTTGAGGAATCACTATATATTCAGGAGGGTTCCCATAATAAGTTCCCATTAAACAATATTGTTCTCATAAAACAGTAAAGCTCCTGAGAAGTGAGAGAGGGACTACAATTTTACTAAAAGCAGCAGAGCAATTATTACATAAGGGGGCAATTCAGATCCAATGTGTTTGATTTTATTTTCAGTTTTGTTTTGTGTGTTTGTTTTTGTGGTAGTTAAAAACAGGAATGCAGGTTTATATATCTTCTAGTATGCATCTTTATAAAAGAGAGAGAAAATAAAAATTCCAGAATGAAGAATAAAATTATTTAATGCCTTGTAACTATTATTTAATATTAAATAATATTAATATTAAGTAAATTATTTAATATTAAATTCTAAAAGAAATTGTTCTAAATATTTATACAGGTCTATTTGGACAATTTTATATAGTAAAGAGCCAAGGTACACATTTTATCTTGAAAACCTTCAAATTGAACTTTTAATAATTATATGTTTAAATGCTATTAAACACACTAATATATGGGAAAAGCCTTATGGTGTTGCAACATCTTTATGATGTTGTACAAGTATGCTGTATGATGCTGTAAATTGTCTAGCCAATTTATTATAGATGAAATAGTGTTGATGTTATTCAATTTTGACAAAAAACTAATCAAACTTCCATGAAAAATTTCTTGAAAATGCAATATAGGTTATATCAGAGATGCCATGTAGAAAAGCCTTGAAGGAATCAACCATATCAAATTTTTATCTCTTCTCTCCTCTCTTTTATAAAACTATGAGGAATAGTAAAGTTCCAAGTCCATTCTGAGGTGACAACCTCTTGAAAGGCATGTTTTCTGTTACAGACATTGAGACCTAAATTGAACATGGAACTATGAACTCAGCCCTTAAATCCCATGCAGTGTTCTTGGGAGATGACCTAAAATGTCTTTAAAACCATATTATGTTTATTGAGTAACTCTTAAGTGTAAAATCACAGCTGGAAAAGTAGTGTTTCCAAGTGCCACCAAATCAGCCAGAAGTTATAATAATAAGTGAAATGTGAAGAGACTTTGAACAAAGTTGTACAAAATTATTTTGATGCAAAATTATACTTAATCAGGAGGAATAAGTTGGTAATTCAGAGGTAGTGCATCTAGGTATTCAGCAGATGTAATCACACAGAGAACTGTGAAAAACCTTCATTAAGAAAAATGCTATGACTGAGGACCTGGTTGCTAAGCAACCGAAGCTCCTGCTGTCAGCCTCTTGGTGAAACACCACTTAGGTAGCCTAGCAACAGTCCTCCAGGCCCCGCCCACCCCTTACTAGCCACTTGCAAGTGGGGCCAGATGTTTTTATGTGTAAAAAAGGGAGAGTTGTTATTTGCCATGATTCTGTTACATTTTAAAATCTTACCAAACCCCGTGAACAAGGACTTCTCATTAAGTGGCTTAAAACACTAAATCACAAGTTTCTAATTCTAATAAAACAGGCTTTAAGGAAATAACATAAGATGGTTATTGTATTGTAAAGCACGCAGCTTTTCAGACATGAAGTCCATTCTTGCCTTTCTCTTATGTGGAGAATTTGCCATTGTTGGATATAAGTTATTCTCACCAAAGGGCTGAAGGGATTCCGGGCATGTTGGACTTGTAAGTCTGCAGACTTTTATGTATATATTTTTTATATATTTATATATATATACACACACACACACACACACATACTCATTAACTGTACAAAGAAGGGGCTTTCTGACATTTTAGGCACTTCACTAGGAAACTAGGAAATTGGGTCTGATTTAGAGGCAAAAGTAAATCAGTGATGAGAACTGTTTCTTTAAAGTAACAAAGGACTATTTTTTAGTTGAAGGGTGGCCACCAAATGCCTCCAAGTCACAACATAGAAACAAATTACAGAAAGATTAATGCCAAAGGTCTTGTGGAGACCATAATATAACATGTAACAGGAAAACAGAGAGAAAATGATGTAGAAAATTTCAGATTAGTAACCATGAGTCTGCCTGAACTCCGGTGGGGACTATGACTTTCAGACTTGCATAGTTATTAGACGTGGGTAACAGTTGCCACATGCTCAGTTATGTACTGGGTTGAAGGCAAGAGATTCATACATCCATGATATAAGATCCCCATCACGGGACTACCCGTGACACAATTTCTTAGTGGTTTTGCTGCAGCACTAGATGCTGGGACAGTCAGATGTGCTGGCAGACAAAGTCCTGTGCACAGAATCTCTCTAATCCAGACCTTTACTCCCATTACTTCAAAGCTTGGCTTCAGATGCTATTACCAGTCCTCTGGTCCTCCGACCTAGACTGGCCATGACAGAGATGATCATATCCCAACTTTGCCTGGAGTAGAACTCAAAGAACTGCTACACTTTAGGATCACACAAGGCTGCTTTTCTGATATGCATAGCAATAAGAGGCAAAAAGGAGGCCTCTGACAGTCAATACATAGCTAACTTTTATAAATGCATCATGAACCAATAGGGTCATATGAAAGGTTTGGTAAGTAAATATTCTGATTGTATAAAGCAATAATTTCTGGCTCTGTTGTTATCTCTGATTGAGCACTATTACTGACACATGTTTTCTGAATTAATGTCTCCTAATTAAGATAGAAGACTGACAAGGGTAGAGTTGAGGCAGGAAAAATGGACACTTTTGAGTTTTTCCTCCTTTGTGGTTCCATCAGTATTCTTAGAGTATGAGTTCCTACAATGCCTAAAGCAACGTTTGTGTAATGTGCAGTGCTGGGTTAAAAAGCAGAAAGGCATGGATGAGAAGACACATGATCAAAAATGGAAAGAATTTCTCCACCAAAAAAAAAATACTATGTACAATTTAATGCTCAAAGACAGTACTCTAGTAAAAATTTGTTTACTGTGTTCCAAGGTCATTGATTTCCACGTGAATATAATCATTAAAATATGTGAGAAAGCAATTTAATAATGCAGTTCAGGGAAGGGCTATTCTAGCATGGTGCAATAGTGAGCTCCTTCTAATAAGAAACCATAGTAATAGGATAATGCATTCATCATAGGAAGCCATAAATGGGAATTAACTTTTGTGAGGCTGAATCATTGAATATGTTATCTAATAATTAAATCAAGCCAGGTGTCCACTCTCATTGTCTTGTGTCATAATGACTATTATCTGTTTTTTTAAAAAAAGATTGGTTTTGAAAGAACTCAAAGAACATAAAGATTTCAAAATAAATTTTACATGTTCTCTGCATTACCCTATGTGTGTTTGTGTGTCTGTCTGTCTTGAGTTTGAAATTTTAATTCAGGTGCTAGTGATTCTCCCTGTTCCCAAGATTCTTTCTCTTACTACCTCCCATTAGATAACCTATTAGTGTTGGTGATGCTGATGATGATATTTTGCCTATGGTAGAACAATCCCCAAAACATTTTTAACTACTTTGTAAATCAGGCGACCTGTTATAAAACCCTAGGAGTTACAAACAAACAAGTGTGAGATAATTCTCAAGGATAAAATTTCTGTGGGTTTCCAAATGATTGTATAATAATAAGAGTAGAGTGCTTATGGAAAGCTATTTGTGTTATTGGTAATATTCCACTAATTCGGAACATCTTATTACAATCAGTACCATATATTGAGAGCTGCACTAAGCACTGTGTAATGGCTTTATGACCTGTCTTATTTAATCTTCACCATAGTATCAAGAAGTGAGTATTATTGTCTCTGCTTTGCAGATGAAAAAATGACAAGGACTGGAAAGTTAATTATCTTACCCAATATTACATAACCTGCAAGGGGTAGAACTGGAACTCAAAACCAGGTTGCTCAGCTGCTAGAGGCTTTAGTATTTTTGTTTACTATGATTTCCTACCTCCTTTTAATTTACCCATTACAAGCCCTGCCATTGACATGGCTGTATTTTTTCTAGCCCCATGTTAATTTCTCTTTTCTCAAAAAACGACAGTGTTTGTTGTTGACTGAAAGTGAGAGTCTCATATATTGTTACTAAGAGTGTAAATTAAACCATCTTTTCTGTAAAATAGTTTGGCAATATGTATCAAAAGGCTTAAAAACTTATATACTAGTTGACTAAGAGAGCCCACTTCTAGGAATTTATCCTAATAAAAATTTTGGACAATAGTCAAGGATGTATATTTGAGGATATTTATGGGGCACTTTTGGTAAATTAATAAAATAGAAATAATCTCTAGCAATAAATTGTTGATTATAAATTATGGAATTGGAATAAATGCAAACCATTAAAATAATAATTGACCTTTATTGACATGAAAATATGCTGACAACATATTAGTACCAAAAAAAGGATCCTATGCTTGTGTGTGTGTGTGTGTGTGTGTGTGTGTGTGTGTGTGTGTGTATATATAAAATACCTGGAAAGTTAACTCGAAAATGTTAGTAGTGGTTGTCTGTGGGGAATGAGTTTAAGATTTTTTTACAGCTCATCCATTTCCTAAATGTTTAGCAGTAAACATGTTTAATTATATAATGAGAAGGGAAGAGTTACATCATTCAAATGAAAGAAATCATTGGACAGTCTAACTGAAACCCCCTGTGTTAGTTAAGTTAGGTTCAGCTGCAAGGGACAAAAAGCCCTAAATAAATGGCTTAGATAAGGTAGAATCCCATTCTCTCTCTCATAGAGTTAGACAAGGTCATTTGGGGTCGTATGGTCATCTGTGTTGCCACAGATCCAGACTCCTTCCGTCTTTCTGCTCCTCCTTGCCCAGCCTCCGTGATCAAAGTTGTCTGTGGACTAAGATGGCTGCTGTAGCTCAAACCCTCACATCCATATTCCAGAGAGCAGGAAGGAGAAATATAAAAAGAAAGAAGATTTCTGCTTACATCCTATAGGCCACTATGTAGTTATATGGTCAAGATGAGCTTCACAAAAAGGGTAAGAATTAGTCTTTTTTCTTGATGGCCTAGTGGCCCCATAAAAATGCTCTTACTTTGGAAGACAGGGAAAACAGATACAGAAGGATGACTGGCAGCCCCTGCCACACTCCCCCAAGGATTTGAGCCTCTGAGGGTTCCTGGTTTCTGACAGCTAGCACAACTTCTATCTCAAAGATTTACGGTTATATTAACCAATCTAAACGTTGTTTTAAAGTTCAGAGGACCAAAGAGACAATGAAAATTTTGCATTTCCTTTACTTAATTTCATACAAAGGAGTGACTTTGAGAGAACGCTTTTGCTGACAATTAAATTGATTCATTTGATTTTGGCCTACTGAAACAAATAATTATTTAACAGAGAAAATTAGTCTGCTACCAATCAAAGCAAATATGTGCTGCAGGGATGCTTTGTGCCATGATAAGAGGGTATAAGATGTTATCAACAGAGAGTTTTTAACTAGTGACTAGCAGGATTGGTTTTGTCTTTTGTTCTTAAAAGGAAATTCCCAGAATTTTGACCAGGGCCTTTAAAAAGCACTTGAACAGGTTTGCATTTCCACCGATGTCTGTATTCTCAGAATGAGCCTATTCAGGAAGGATGTGCTTGATTCTATCAGCAAGAATAGCTTTTAAAGTACATTCTAAAGAGACTCAGAATCCTGTAAATGAACAGCTGATATAAACAACTTGCAGTTGGCATCTTTGTCAAAGAATCTTTGTGTAAATGTGCACCTCAATTTTGTTGTTTTAAAAAATATATAAATGGGCCTGTGAATTTCGGCACTTGTCTCTCCCACTACCTCACTGATTTTGTAGAGAGTAAGTTTACTGTTTGCAAATGATCTACTAGGGATTTGAAATTGTGATTGTAAATCCTAGGTAATGGGATCTTTGAGTCCATCTCACTCATATTCCCATCAACAATTACCCTTTTGAACACAAGGTCAGACTAGGTAACATGAGGACATACGTAAGAATGGGAAAGGAAACGTTTGTGTGTGCAGAACAGTGATCTCAGGCAGGAATGAAACACTAAGCGCTTGTGGTTAGTATCTTTACCTAGAAAAATAAAAATCCTCAATTTTGCCCTACTTCATTACCCCCCTCCAACTCCTTAGGAACTGGAAAGAAAATATATTAGGTGGGAAAATACATATAAGTGGGAAATGTCTTCCAGCTGGGTGTAATATTGACAGATAAGTAATTTTGGAATAAATAAAATTTGCAGTGAGATAATAACCTGGGCATCCAATCCAATGAGTTTCAGATTTTAGTAGGCCTATGATATCTTGAATTTCATCACTTACAAGCTGAAAGAAACTACTTAATTCCCTTCATAAATATGTACATAAAATTTCTGTTGAGCAGATTAATTGCATCCTAATTAAAATAATTACACCAAGTCTATTAGGTGCTATGTATGTCTCCTATCACTAAAATATCACCAGTCTCTTTCTCTGTGCCACATGCGCACTTCTTGTATTATTGATCCTAAGAATATTTGTATTAGCTCAGTAAGAAATGTCCACTGAATAAAAATAAAAATTTGCCACCTATAGTAAAAACACACCAGACATAATCCTTTAGAATATTAATTTTCATTTTTTCCCAGATCTAACAGATAATAATCAATGTAATGGGGATAAAGTACTGAAGTATTTCTCTTGTGGAGAAGAGTATCTGAGCAATTATATGCAAAGCATAGGTAAGGTAGAAAGTGCCAGACGTGTAGCAAGTACTCAATAAACTCAAGTTATTATCATTGTTATTGTTACTGTTATTATTCACTTTTTAGTGTTAAAATGAACATAATTGAAATTACTTATGTTCTAAATATAAATCCATAACAAGACAAATTCTTGATAACATAAAAGTATAGAAAGCTGGAGACATAAAGAGAGTTCTCAATGTTCCACATTAAATGTCTCTGACTCATCTCCCTCTTTGTCTTGAAGATGTTTCATGAAGATGCTGCTGGAGGTTGGCAGCTGGTAGCTGTGGATGTCAACAAGCCCCAGGGACGCGCCCCAGCCTGTCTCCAGGTGCAGTACAATGCCATTTTCAAAAATCACCCAGCAAAGGTCTTTGAATTGTATTTTATACAAGGAAATCCACAGCTCGTTAAACTCTATATTTGCCCAAATTTATGGTCCTGAAGTCAAGGATTGACTCCATCCTGTATTCCCAGGACCTAGCATTTTTTAGATACACAGTACAGATTTGATAAATTTCTGATGAATGAGTGCACACATGTAAGAGCATTTCAGCAGTATCCAATCAATGAAGAATTTTGTGGTCATATTAAATCTTATAAAAATATTCTTTTACAAAGGTTTGAATCATTTAGGGGCGGACAGGCATGATCACAATTCACTTAATTCAATACCTCACTGAGTTTCTGGGAAGCAAATGTTTTACTGCATAGCCTGTTTTTCTGCATTTGCAAGCTCTCAGAGCAACATGATATAAAGGTGCTTCCTTTGCAAAGTGACAGACAACAAACACGAGGTGATGGGCTTACAGGTGAAGCCTGAGAGTCCCAGAGAGATTCTCACAGTGAGTAGAAGATGGGCCTGCAGGTCTCTGCCTGTGAACTTTCTGGACTCATCATCGGCTCCAAGCTTCTTATAAGGCCCAATAAACTCCCTCACCTCTTCTTCGGTAGCCCATGCTGGCATCTTCTCTTGCTTTGTTCCTCCTCCCTGCCCCCAAATATCAGGAACTCATTCAAAACAGCGTCACCTTAACAAGGACAGTGTCCCTAACATTCCATAGTGTTTCCCCTACTTTTTAAGGGTGAAAAAATCAAGCAGCCCACTCATGGGAACAGAGAACTGATTCTTCCTGCTGGAAGAATCCTGTTTTCAGTGACAAATCCCCTTCTCATAAGGGGTAGATTTTATAGTTTAGTTCTTCATATTCCACCCCCATAGTTTGGGGAAGTGTGTATATCTGCTCCAAGATGAGAACTTGCCTCTTTTCTTTCTTGTGGATCTTTCTCCGGGTGGGGGCTTGTTATGCATCTCAAGGACCAGTACATGAGAAACAAAATTGTACTTTGAGCCATTACTGTGAACTGGATTTATATGGCCATTTTATCATATAGTTATTTGCTTCTTTTTGTTTCTAATTTTATTGAGGTATGATTAACAAATAAAAATTGCATATATTTAAGGTGTACAATGTGATGATTTCATATACATACACATTGTAAAATGATTATCACAACCAAGCTAATTTAACATCCATCACCTCACATAGTTATGTGTGTGTGTGGTAAGAACAGTTAAGATCTACTGTCTTAGCAAATTTCAGGTATACAATACGGTATTATTAACTATAGTTACCATGTTGTTCATTGGATCCCCAGAACTTAGCTATTTTATAACTCTGCAGTCCCCAACCCCCGGGCTGTGAACCGGACTGGTCCATGGCCTAAGAACCATGCCACACAGCAAGAGGTGAGCAGTGGGTGAGTGAGCAAAGCTTCATCTGTATTTACAGCTGCTCCCCATCACTCTCATCACTGCATAAGCTCCGCCTCCTGTCAGATCAGTGGCAGCATTAGAGTCTCATAGGAGCGCGAACCCCACTGTAAACTGTGCATGTGAGTGATCTAGGTTGAGCACTCCTTATGAGAATCTAATGCCTGATGATCTGAGGTGGAGCTAAGGCAGTGATGCTAGCACTGGGAAACAGCTGCAAATACAGATTATCATTAGCAGAGAGGTTTGACTGCACAATAAATGTAATGTGCTTGAATCATCCTGAAACCATCCCCTTGTGCCCCCAGTCTGTGGAAAAATTGTCTTCCATGAAACCAGTCCCTGGTGACAAAAAGGTTGGGGACTGCTGTTGTAACTTAAAGTTTGTATTCTTTGGCTAACATCTCCTCATTTCTACCCTCTCCCCCCAGCCCCTGGCAACCACCATTCTACTCTCTGCTTCTATGAGTTCTAATTTTTTAGATTCTACACATAAGCAAGATCATACAGTATTTGTCTTTCTGTATCTGGCTTATTTCACTTAGCATAATACCCTCCAGGTTCATCTATACTGTTGCAAATGTCAGGAATTCCTTTTTTCTGGCTGAGTAATATTTCATTGTATGTATATACCACATTTTCTTTATCCATTTATCCATCAATAGATGGCTAATTTGTTTCCTTGTCTTGGCTATTGTGAATAATGCTGCAATGAACATGAGAGTGCAGACATCTCTTTGAGATACTGATATCATTTTCTTTGAATATATACCCAGAAGTAAGATTGCTAGATCATAAGGTAGTTCTATTTTTAATTTTTTGAGGAACTGCCACACTGTTCTCCATAGTGGCTATACTAATTTGCATTCCCACCAACACTGTACAAGGGTTCCCTTTTCTTCATATCTTTGTAACATAACTGATTGTTACGTTACAAATAACTGTAAATAACTGAGTAAAAAGCAACTGATATTTACTGAGTGACATCTGTGTGCTAGACACTAAGATAGTTTTGGAAAAACAAGCACAGCCCCCACCCTCATGAAGCTTACCATTTATTTGAGGGTGGGAGGAAAAAAGACAGCATTGAACTAGCAATTACAAGAGTGAGGGGGATTTTGAAAGAAATGCAAGACATGATGGGAATATGTAATTTGGAATTCTCCCTCTTCGTGTGAGAGCTCAGAGAAGGTTTTCATGAGGTGGTGAGTGATATCTAAACCAAAACCAAGAGAATGAGGAAGGGAGTGACTAAGGATGAATTTCACTACACACCTGTGATGAAGAAATATTAGCATGTATTATCAGCCATTTGTAGAAGAGAAAGTAGATATTCAGAGGCTGCAGAGGAGTCTCCTGAAGTTTTACTTCAACCACATGGAGAAGCCAGGACTAGTGCTGGATCGTCTGGTTCCTAGTCCCATGCTTTATCCAACTGAAAAAAATATGCAAGGAATCATAAGCTCATGAAGGAAATAAATCATCAGGGCTACTTTGAGTACCAAAACAGAGTTGAATGGGACCTGAAATACATTGCTTAAAAATATATTAAATGCTTGTTAATAGATGCCTCAAGATTGCAATCTGGAGTTAGGAGGCACGTCAGCCTCCTTATCACAAAGATTTGAGAATAGCAAGGGTTAAATGGCAAGAGGAGTGTGCTGACAAAATTGAGCAAGAATATAGTAAAATAAAGGTTGGTGTGGAGGGGGGCATAGATGTTGGGCTTGAAGTGTGTATATGTGGCATCTGAGAGACCTGTATATTAGACATGTGTTATGAATATAGCACTGTGCTTGATAAGTTTTATGAATGGTGACTCATATGATTAGAGACTAAGGAAGAAGGAGGTCGGGAAGTTCAGAATGAAGGAAGTTTCATTCAACTCAACTTCACAAGTTTGGTTCTAAATCAAGCATTCCAGAAGGAGCCAGTATTCATGAAACAGTATGGATGAAAACTGGAATGGCCAAGAGGTTGTCTATTTGTAGTGGGAAAAAGCTGTGAACAGAGAGAGAATACATTTCCATGTCCAAGCAAACATTAATAATTAATTAATTAAAAGAAAAGAATTAAATAAAAAATATATTTAAAAGAAAATGATCATGAAATATTTCATGGCTTTCACTAATGATTAATGCCATCTAAATCTAGGTAACAGAAAAATTTCCATCTGAACCATCCATTCACTGTCTTAGACAATAATGATATCTTACCCCAAAGGACAAACAGTAGCACATACCACTTCTTTTTATTTTTAAAACTAGCAAAATGTGAATGCATTCTTATAAAAAAATTAATTATAGAAATAAAATATAGAGAAATAGTTTAACTCCTCTTTCAATATAGCCTCCCTCATTTCCCTTCCAAGAGATACCCTGGAGGTTAATATTAAGAGTTCATTCTTCTCAGGCCCCTGCATTTGCTCCTGCATTTACACATGTTCTCTGAGATGAAAAAGCATTTCTGCCTCCAAAAGGTATTGCCATTTTCATAGTGTTTCCTTTTCCTGCACCTCCTCCTTCAGAACCCAGCTCAAATGTCACTTCCATTAGGAAGTCTTCTTATCCTCAAAAAATAAACCAGATACCTCTATTTCATGTTTCCATATCATCCTATACTTTTCTTTTGTGTCTACCATAATTTATTAAGATAAATTAAGGGTATAATTACTTACTTAATATCTGTTTCTCTAAACAGAGGAAACTCCATGACTGTAGAGATTTTACTGGTCATGATCACTGCTGGAACTATGCTGATACTTAATTCATGTTTATTAAATGAGAGAACAATCAAGTGAAGGAATTACACAGAAGGTTCTTGGCTTATGAAAGTACTTATTTGAATTCTCACTTAGAAGCTGCCCTATTTGTTCTCTTGGTCTTGTCTCCAGAAACTAGAAATCAAATGGATTGTGTCAATAACACTCATTTCTGTAAAAAGCATTTATTTCTATGTGCATGTCATTGAGGTCTAAAACAATCCATTGATTTGGAGTTTGTTTCTAGAAAGTATCTCGCAAAGGTTGCATGGTTTTGGGTCACTCTGGATAGTGTCGCCAGCACATCTCTTCTAAACTCTGGTGGCAGAGCCTTGACAGGACATAACTCTGACTTCTGTTACATCTCACCTCTTTCAGAATTCCTTTTATCCTGAGACTTTGCTGTATTTATTTATTAATTCCAGGAGTCTCTTGGTGGAGTCTTTGGGGTTTTCTAGATATAAGATCATATCGTCAGCAACAAGCGATAATTTGACCTTGTCTTTCCCGATTTGGATACCCTTTATTTCTTTCTCTTGCCTGATTTTTCTGGTAGGACTTCCAGCAGTATGTTGAATAGAAGAGGTGACGGTGGGCACCCTTGTCTTGTTCCAGTTCTTACTGGGAATGCTTTCAACTTTTCCCCATTTAGTATGATGTTGGCTGTAGGTTTTTCATTTATGGCTTTTATAGTTTTAAGATATGTTTCTTCTATGCCTAGTTTGTTGAGGGTTTTTATCATGAAAGGGTGCTGAATTTTGTCAAATGCTTTTTTTGCATCTATTCACATGATCACATGGTCTTTGTTTTGCTTCTGTATATGTGGTGAATCACATTTACTGATTTACATATGTTGAACCATTCTCGCATCCCTGGGATGAAGCCCACTTGGTCATGGTGGATAACTTTTTTGATGTGATGTTGAATTTGGTTTGCTAGTATTTTATTAAGGATTTTTGCATCTAGCTTCATAAGGGATATTGGTCTGTAATTTTCTTTTTTTGTTGTGTCCTTTCCTGGCTTTGGTATAAAGGTGATACTGGCTTTGTAGAATGAGTTGGGGAGGATTCCCTTCTTCTTGATGTTATGGAATAAATTCTTCTGTATGGGTACCAACTCTTCTTTCAGGTCTGGTAAAATTTGGCTGTTAATCCATCTGATCCGGGGCTTTTTTATGTTGGAAGATTTTTTTATTACTGCTTCCATTTCATTGCTCATTTTTGGTCTCTTTAGGAGTTCTATTTCTTCCTGATTGAGTCTTGGGAGATTGTGTGTTTCTAGGAATTTGTCTGTTTCCTCTACATTTTCAAGTTTATGTGACTAGAGATTTTCATAGTAGTCACAGATGATATTTTGTATATCTGTAGTATCATTTTTTATTTCTGACTGAGCTTATTTGGGTCCTTTCTCTTCTATTCCTGGTTAATCTAGCAAGAGGTCTATCAACTTTGTTTATCTTTACAAAGAACCAACTCTTTGTTTCATTTATCCTTTGTAGTGTTTTTTTTGTTTTGTTTTGTTTTTCCATTTTGTTTAGTTCTGCATTGACCTTGGTTATTTCTTCTCTTCTGCTGGCTTTGGGTGTGGATTGTTCTTCCTTTTCTAGTTCCTTGAGACATGTCATTAGATTGTTTATTTGTGATATTTCTGGTTTTTTTTTTTTTTTTTGATGCAGGCTTATAAGGCTAAGATTACAGAAGTCTCATGTTACAAAATCAATGTACATAAATCAGTACATTCCTATATACCAATAACAGTCAGGCTGAGAGTCAAATCAAAGACTCAATACCATTCACAATAGCTACAAAGAAAACAAAATACCTAGGAACACACTTAACTAAGGAGGTGAAATATCTCTACAAAGAGAACTACGAAACTCTGAGGAAAGAAATTGCATATGACACAAACAAATGGAAGAACATATGCTCATGGATCAGTAGAATCAACATTGTTAAAGTGTCCATATTACCCAAAATAATTTACAGATTCAATGCAATCCCCATCAAAATACCAATAGCATATTTCACAGATCTAGAAAAAAATAATTCTACACTTTGTTTGGAAAAAGAAAAGAGGCCAAATAGCCAAAGCAATCTTAAGCAAAAAGAACAAATCTGGTGGTATCACATTACCAGACTCCAAACTATGCTACAAGGCTATAGTAACCAAAACATCATGGTATTGGCACAAAAATAAAGACATAGACCAATGGAACAGAACAGAGAACCCAGTTATAAAACCATCCACATATAGTCAACTGATCTGTGAAAAAGCAGACAACAATATACACTGGGGAAAAGAAGCCCTATTCAGTAAATGGTGCTGGGAAAATTGGATGGATAGCCACATGCAGAAGATTGAAACAGGATCCATATCTCTCACCACTCACAAAAATTAATTCAAGATGGATAAAAGACTTAAATATCAGGCATAAAACCCTAAGAATTCCAGAAGAAAATGTTGCAAAACTCTTCTAGATATCAACCTAGGCAAAGTATTTATGAAGAAGACCCCAATGGCAATCACAGCAACAACCAAAATAAATAAATGGGATTTGATTAAATTAAAAGGCTTCTGCACAGCTAAAGAAATAATCAACAGAGCAAATAGACAACCTATAGAATGGGAGAAAATATTCACAAGCTATACTGATAAGGGGCTAATAACCAGAATCTACAAAGAACACAAGAAAATCAGAAAGGAAAAAATAAGCAATCACATTAAAAAGTGGACAAAAGACATGAACAGAAGCTTTTCAAAAGGAGATAGACAAATGGCCAATAAACATATGAAAAAATGCTCAATGTCACTAATCTTCAGGGAAATGCAAATTAAAATCACAATGAGATACCACCTTACCCCAGTTATAATGACTTTTATTAAAAAGTCCATAAACATAGATGTTTGGTGCGGATACAGAGAGAAAGGAACACTTATACACTGTTGGTAGGACTGCAAATTAGTACAACCTCTATGGAAAACAGTATGGAGATTCCTCAAAGCACTAAAACTAGTCCTACTATTTGATCCAGCAATCCTACTACTGGGTATTTACCAAAAGAAAAAGAAATCATTTTATCAAAAAGATACATGCACTCATGTTTATTGCAGCACAATTCACAATTGTAAGGATGTGAAATCAACCCAAGTGCCCATCAATTCATGAATGAATTAACAAAATGCAGTATATGTATACTATGGAATACTACTCAGCCATGAAGAAGGATGAATTAAGGCCTTTTGCAACAATTTGAGTGGACCTGAAGATATTATCCTAAGTGAAGTATCTAAAGAATTGAAAAACAACCACCACATGTACTCGTTATTAAACTGGAACTAACTGATGAGCACACATGTGCACAGAGGGAAGTAAAACTCAGTGGAAATCAAGCAGGGGGGAAGAGGGAGGTGGGGATGGGCAAAAACCTACCCAACAGGTACAATGTACACTATCTGGGTGATGACCACAGGTATAACCCTGACTCAAGCATAACAAAATCGATACATGTAACCAAAAACATCTGTACCCTGTAATATTTTGAAATTTAAAAAAAAAATGGGAAGGGCAGAGTTCTGACATCTGGAGGTCAGAACCAACCAACAACCCTCAGATCCCAGTGAGACGTGCATGAGTGTAACGTCTCAGAGGAAATATGTGTTTCCTTTCATACACAGACCTCCACACTGGAACATTCTTATTATCTGTTTGAAAACTAGTTAAATAAAGAGAAGTGATCTACCCTCAAGATGCTAAGTTGGTGAGTATGTCAGAATGAAGAAGAGAAAGATTGGCATGTTGGGAACAAATATAGTGCCATGCCTTGGGTGAAATGCCATCCCAAATTGCCCTAAATTTCTAATACCAATGAGTCCTGCAGCCTGCAATTTTAATAAATGAATATCTGTCTCTTAAAAAAAAAGAATTCCTTTTATCATCTTCAGCATGTGAAATAAATCTGTCTGTTTAGAAAGATAGTGTTAGGAATAGCATCATTGAAAGGAACCCAAACCAATTCTATCTTAACAAAAAAGTAGAGTTTATTGGAATGAAACATTTGAACCACTTTAATTAAATTGAGTTTGTAATGTTGCAATTGTTGAAATAAATTAGAAAAAATTAGATATCAATAATATCTAAGAGATGGCAAACTGGTGGCTCAGAATCCCTTTTTGACTATTAGGAATTGTTGGTTTTGTTCTTAGAGTGGAACTTTGTTTTTGACTTTGACCCAAAGTTTAGAAAACAGAGTATTTTACATAAAAATCCATATATACTACCCCTCTTGCAAAACAGAATGATCTGGCAACACAAGGCTCTCATTTCCATGTGGCTATAGTTTGCCAGAGCTGGATGGTGCCTGCCACATTATCTGGGGCAGAGAGTCTCCATTGTGCCTTAGTTTCCCAACTCTTCATATTGTTTCCACAGTGCTAGGAGTGTTTTATTTACCCATGGATTTGTACATTTATTTTTCTCAGTTTAGAAAACTATTTCTCTTTATCCATGACTCTATGGTGGGAAAATAAATAAATAATAAATTCATAAATGTATATATGTGTAAAGACATAGATAGTTGCATGAATGAATAAATAAATGAATAGCAGGCATTTTAAGAGCACGCTGTGTTTACGGAAAACAGAGAGAATGAACTTTTTTCTTTGTAGAAGTGAATGCTATCCCTAGGTGTTTCATGCATAACTCTGGGCCTGCTTTCCCCATTCACATTACCCGGTGGGTCTCAGGAGGTGTTTGTTTGAGTGACCCATGAAATAAGTTATAATAATGTAACTTTAGATCACAAAGGTAGTACATAAATTTCGATTACTCCAAAATAGTATTTCTGTATGTTTTATGTTTTTAATTTCAAAATTTTAAGATCATAATTCAGTATGAATGGAGACTGGCTCAAATCCCCTTATAAATGAAGTACATTAAAAAATCATCTCTGTCCTTGTTTTAGGTTAAATTGCTTTGGATTCTCTAACTTTCTTCCTTGGTACTATGTATTATATTTTTCACTTTTTTTTTCTGTTTTCTGTATCTTTGTCTAGTTACTATCAGTAATTAGGTAATTTAATAAAATAAGATTGATAGATGTGGCTTAATCTTCCTCACCATCATTAAATTAAATACATGATGTAACTCTATTACATCATGTATTTTACTTGATGTAACTTCTGCGATATCAGGCGTTTTATGTATAATAATTTATTCTCTCTCTATATATATATGTATTATATATATATACACACATGGTGTTTTATGTGTAACAGTTTATTCTTTCTCTCTGTCTCTTTCTAAACATATATACACACACACACACACACAATATAAACATTGCAGGCATATATCTATTAGGATTTTATATGTTTCAGTGAGCAGTGATTTGGATCAAACAATAGCAACTTTTTTTTGTTGTGTCTCTACATTCCTGATGTATACACACATATTTTATCCCATGTCAAATGTTTTAATTATTATAGTATTTCTGTTTCCTCTTTACAGATATTGGTTATGGAGATATTAAAATGGATTGGAGCACATAGAGATTTTCTTACTCTTCTACAGAAAAGTAGGCTCTGTAGAGCCATTTGTAGAGGGAAATATAGGAACCTTTGGTCTGCAATTTGAAACTACAAATTCATTCTGTGTTCTGAGACACAAATTATAATTATAATCATAGCTATAAGTATAATAGGAGTTATATGCAGGCATGCAAGGAAAGGATTAAGTTTGGTGCCCTTAGAGACCCTTAAGGTGGTCTGTTCTGTTTTTATAATTAATGAAAATACATGTACTCATAAATTTAATTGCAAAAGCACGAGTTCAGAGCAGGAGGACTAGCAGAAAGGCATTGTTGGCCTGGTAGGTTATGTGTAGCGAGGTCTCTAATGCTACCTGTTGAAATGTTGACTTAATCAACTTAATGTTAATTATATTAATTTTGCTAGGACATTTCTCATATTTATCCAGCTGTTAATGAACTTCATACCATATTTAATAGGGCTAAGTTTAATAAAATACTTAGCATGGTAAATATATGCAATTCCTAATAAATTCATTCCTAAATTAAGAACAAATAAGCAAATGTCCTGTAGTCCCTTAAACACCCCCTTTCCCCCTCTGTCCTGCCCAGAATGTCTTTCTGGTTCTAGCTCCACTTCCCTGTGCACTGCTAATACACTTGTCACCTACAGCTCCCCAAACCTGTCTTTGGTCCACACTGTGGGAACGAGTGGGTGGTGGTGAAAATGAAAAGCCTGGGAACATGGATAAGCCACACCCCACGCCTGGTTTCTTTTCCTTTTTGTCCTACAACTGCCTCCAATGCACATCTGCTAACATGACCTCTTTCCCTCCACCTCCTGCTTCCCCAGCTGCAGACATTCTTATGTTCGCTTCATGAATAAATGCCCAACACAGCATCTTTTTTGAGGGGAAATAGATCATGCTCTTGTAGCCTCTTAGAGAAAAGGCTCTGGAAACAGACATATTTTAGCTATGCTACTTAGTGGTATGACCTTGGACATGTTTATGTAAAATGGGGATAATAATACCTCTTTCCTGGGTTTGTGAGAATTAGTGAGATTTG
Organism: Daubentonia madagascariensis; assembly: GCA_023783475.1. Classification (NCBI taxonomy): domain Eukaryota; kingdom Metazoa; phylum Chordata; class Mammalia; order Primates; family Daubentoniidae; genus Daubentonia; species Daubentonia madagascariensis. Next base: position 31,822,183 of record JAKFHU010002140.1, on the reverse strand, counting down.
TTTTCGTCAGGAATTATTTGGTTACAAGGAAAAGACCATATGCTCCAAGAGAGCATTTATTGTAAGTGTAGCCTGGCTTCCCAAGTCGGTGTTTCTGTGCCTTTCTCTTGCTCTCTGTTTAGGCCACATGATTTCTCGTCGTTATTTCTGTCTATTGATCAACCTCTATTTTCTTATCTTGAACACTGGTTTTATTCTGGGTTTTTTTGTTTTGTTTTGTTTTGTTTTGTTTGCCTGTTACCCAAGTATGGCTAATTGTGACTGAGTTTAGTGCTCTCCCAACCAAGGGCCGTAAAGACACTCACCAGAAAACACCCAAAGGTGAACTGAGACAAAATACAGTTTCATAATAGGCCACAAAAAATGGGAGATTGGCTAGAAGCAGTAGGTCATGGAAATTGGAATAGAAGCAGCAGGTACGCTTAGGCAAAGTATTGGATTTTCCTACAGCACAAACCTCAAGTAATTAGAAACCTCCCTTCATAACCTCTCTGAAAACCTTGCCCCATCTCTACCAGAACCACTACTCAGGCACTCTCATCAGCTTCATGGAGTGGGTAGAAAGGGGACATAACTCTTTGATCATACTAAGTAGTGAGACTTGACCTCAGTAGTTATAACTCAGGGATAATTTTCCTATTAAAGTTTTAAGTCTCACAGGAATTGAGATGTGTATTAAGGGCTAAATAAATAGGCTATTTCCAGTCTGACCTAAAGTTCAAACCACCATGTATAAGATAGTTTCTTTTTTATTATTATTATTTCAGAATGTTACTGGGGTACAAATGATTTGGTTACATGGAATGCTTTTGTACTGCTTGAGACAAAGTTGTAAGTGGGCCCATCACCCAGATAGTGTACATTGTACCGGTTAGGTATGATTTTACCCATCCCCTCCTCCCTTCTGCCACCTGCTTGATTTCTGTTGAGTTTTGCTCCCATCTGTGCACATGAGTGTTGTTCGGTTAGTTCCAATTTAATAGTAAGTACATGTGGTGTTTGTTTTTAAGACAGTTTCTTTAAGGAAACACCTCATAGTTTCCATGTACTTACAAATGAACAAATTGTAAATTGGTGCTATTTCACAATATAACATTAAGTCAATTTCCTTGCATTTTAAAAAATATATATTCTGAAATCACTTACAAACACAGATATGAAGAATACCTATGTATCTATCCTTAGAAATAATAATAGCTGGCATTTATGTACCACTCACTATGTGTCAGGCCCAACATGTTTTACAGGTATTAAATTATGTAATGTTCGCAGCAGTGCCATAATGTAGGTACTAGTGTGATCTCTGTTTTATAAATGAGGAGATTGAGGTACAGGGAGCATACATTACTTGAGGAAGGTCACATACCTAGTTACTGAATGGGAATTGCATCTTAAGCAGACTACCTTATGTTTTTGACTGCTTTATTTTCATTGCTGTATATTATCCTACTATAAAAATATACCACCACTGGTTCATTCATTTACTCATTCTCGTATTGACAGGCGTTGAGTTTGTTTTTTATTGTTTTGCTATTGCAGATATTCTAAGACTTTTCTTGTCTGTGCCTTTTTTGCACACGTGTGAGAATTATTCTAACATACATAGCTAGGAGCGCAATTTCTGGGTTAAAGACTATGAATGTATTTGACTCTAGGAGATATTCCCAAATGGCTCCCAGATGACAGGGCCACTTTTGGTGCCTACTAGCAACTTGTAAGAGTGCTCATTGTTTCACATCCTTGTCTACACTTGATGTTATCAGACGTTTACACCTGATGGCATGAAATGGTATCTGATAATGTTAGGTTTGCATCTCCCTGATTAAAGCCCATGGATGCTGAGCATTTTTTCATATATTCGTGGACTTCTTATATTTTCGATAGGTTTCTTATTTATCTCATTTGCTTATTTATCTATTGATTTTTCTAAATGATTTTCAGAAATTCTGTGCCTTTTTAAAAGGGTATATTGCTTCTGCCTAAATAAGAAGACATTAAAATATTAGCTAGAAGACAAATCCTAAATATGAATGCTTGACATATGGTACATTTTGCATCTCTACCATCTTTGGGCAATAAGGCAATTCTTTCATGTGGTATTAAAGAAACCACTTAGAAATGTGTGCTTAAGTGTGAATATCAGAAAAGTGAAAAGTTATAAATTAACTCTTTTCACATCAAGCCGACCAGTTATGTAGGTTGTTTAAACTCTATTTTAGCATGAGCAACAGCTGCTCGAAAGGGTCACTCCAATGCATGATAAATAGAACTCTATTAAATTGGACCCTTATTCCTTGGCTGCTGCTGTGGCAAGCCATTTTTCCCCTGCCTCTCAGGTAGGAGTTTTCATCTCTTGACAATTTGACAGATGTGGCTGCACATTTTTGAGCCATCTTCCAACACATCCCTATGATCTATTATGGTGAAGAAAGTCCCTGACAAGAAAATGAAAATACATATGCATGAGACCTGGCATGGTCAAGCTCAGTTTCTCTCTGGAAACATCCCATTGTGTGCCCCTTTCTGCAAAGAACAAAGGTAACAGGTTCTTACCATAAGTAGGTCAAACTGTGGCAAAATTACTACTGTCGTGTTTTAATGCTTTTTGAAAATATTTCCATTGCAGGCTAAAATTGGGGGAGGTGGATTGTGTGATGTATGTATTTCAAGTGATGAAGTGACATCCTAGGCACTTCTTAAACCATCTGTCTTCTTAATGAACCTTCCCACAAACTGGCAGATAATTTCAAGAATTGATGGAACCCATGGGAATGTAGGTTCCTTCCAGAAGCTAGCCTCTTCTGTACTCATAGACCAGTGTGAGAAGACAATATGGTCTAGCTAAGACAGTGTGGCTGAGGAGAATGTGGGACAATTTGCTTAATCTCTCTGAGCCTCCATTTCCTTCCCTGCAAAATGGGGATAATAATCTCTTTTAGGATTGTGTAAGAATTAGAAATGATGTACTGTACCTAAAATACCTGGCACAATGCCTGGGATGGCGTGGGTCCCTCATTCTGTAGAGATGACTGTCATCACCATCAGCAGACTCTCACAAGCCTGTTAACTACTCGGGGCATCCCGTTCATTTCCAGGAAGTCAGCTCTCTCACATGCCCATAGTCAGTGACTCGCAGCCCTTAGTAGGTCCAGCCCTTCTTTCTTTCTGGGGTCTTGGAAGTGTTTTTCTAGGTGTCCAGCAGGCATGTTTCCCAGGCATTCACACAGACACATCACCCCTGTCATATCAAAACATAAATGCACCTCTCTCCCCGACCCATTCCCACAGAGAAATCAGGCTTTTCCTGCATTTCCAGAAAACTGCAAACCAACCCATAATGCCTCTCTTTGCCCTCTCCAAATCTAATCTGTCTTCAATTCTGTCACTAGTTCAGTCTTTCAATTTTTTTCAATTGTTCTCTCCATTCTGTCCTAATATCCCAGCCCTCAAAATCAGGTCAAACAGAGCTTCCTCAACAAAGGGATTTCTGAGTGCTTGATTATATTTGGTCACTTTCTTTTCTGTTTCTCTGTTTCTTCTCTGTTGCCTCTTCCACACAATTGGCACTTGGCAAAGACATGCTGGATTAAATGTGATTGTACACACACACACACACACGTTCATGTACAGAACAACGCAGACCTCACACACAGCAGACATGAATTCTTACTCTCCTTTTATGTGGGTGCCAAATGATCCCTCCCCCAAGCACACACATGTGCACGCACACACACACATGCACACACATTCGTTTGCAGTTTTTAACAGCAGGACATGAAACAACTGGCTTGAAGAAAAAGGTTTGGGGAAAAAGGGAATATAATTCTACAATTACCTGGAATGAGAATTAAAAACAGGAAAAACAAAACAACTAAAGGCAAAAGAGGGTACCCAAAAGGTTCATTGAAAAAGGCCAATGTAGTCTTGAAGCTAGTTATGGCCAAATCAACTAAAGAGAGAGGTCAGTGATATAAATCCTCAGTTCTAAATATTCTATATATATCTATTTAAATGTATGTATTTAATATATATCTAATATATCCTGATTTTATATATATATATATTGCAAATAATAATTATATTCAGAATAGACACCAGAAGACCAAGCATACTATAATAAAAAATAAGATTAAATTAGTGCTATTTTTACTTATTCACTTACCTATCTTACTGGCAATTAAATGGTTTTGCTTCTTTAATTTTTTAAGCCTTATTGGAAGAAAAACATATGTAAGGCACTTTGTATATTTCTAACAGTTAAATTCTTCAAGTTTGTTTTTTTATCTTTCCTAAATATTTTAAATATCTCAAAATGAGTCTCTCATTAAAGACACTATGTAGTTAAAAATTAGTTTTATTTATTTATACAGTCATCCAATATCACAAGTGAGGTCCTTGCATTAGATACACAGTGTATAAAAAAAGACAATTAGTTAATTTAATTTTTGAATTTGTAATTTCTCTCTTGAGTTTAAGACAAAAGTTTTGTGTTTATCTGCCCACCATTTAATACTAAAAATAAAAATAAATATATAAAAGTAAGTTTCAAGTGAGTCTAGATGGAGGAATTTAATTAGCAATGGAATGTCAATTGAGGTGTCTCCAAAGATCTTAAAACCATCACAGTTTTAAGTGTCACCTGTCACCTGTCTAGCAGTCCTATTGTAGCCCTCCCTAACTCCTCACTGAAATTACCCATGAAGACAAGGATAAAGAAAAACTCACAATAATACTGATAACTAAGATTAAGAAAGCACCTTTTGTCAAAATTCAGTGAGATTATTCAGTAACTATGTGGTTGGTGGAGCTCTAGTGGGAAAATTATAAAATGTTAGTGCCTGTACTCTGGCATTTCACTTACCCTTGACTGTAAGTCAGAATCTGAGGATCATGAGGCACGGACAGTCCTGGTCACTGTCACTGGCAGAGGCTTATGGCCAGAACATGGGCAGTGAGGCCTCCTTGGCCAGCCATCACTCTGGGTCTTCTTGTGCCCAAGGCAGAACAGTATAGTTTCTTGAAGTGTATAAATAGGAGATTATATTATTTGAAACAACAAGATTATATTACTTGAACTAGGAATGAGAGGGTCTTGGGACCATTACCTAGTATAGTGCATATCTCTTATTGGAGTTCTTGCCAAGACACCTCAGGGGAAGCTGCCTTTCTGGAGCTTGGCTCATGGTGGAGAGTACCAATGTCGCTTTAATTTAATACAGAAGACAGAAATGTATAGCCCCTGAGGCTACATTCCTTAGAAGGAAGTGGAAAATGCTTCATGACCAATTCAGTACATGGGTGAAATCAAGTCATGTCAGAAACTATTATTGAATCTACTATGTGTCCAGCGTTGTAGGAACTTAGTGCTGAAGTCTATAGGAACACTAACTAGCATAAAAATAATATTGGTGTGCTTTTTCTACTCTTTTTCTAGACACCAGGGGCCATTAGAGAAAAGTATTATAGAGGTAATATTTTGATTTTTATTACTGCCCATGTCCTGCCAAGTAAGCAAGGTCAACACTTCGTTGTTGAAAAGCCAAGATTTTAGTGTTTTCAGCTTAATTTTTTTTCAAAGTCAATAATGAAGTCACTTGGGGAATGGAGTTTTTAATCCATAAATTATAGTTTAGCTAATTGAAAGGTTTTTGTACATGTCTTCACTTACTTCTCCTTTCTCCCAGTAATCTATAAATGTATGGCCACAAAGTGTGAGGAAACAGGAGATTTTAAGTAGTGTTCTTTCTATAAGATAGTTTAAATCATGCATTATACTCTGGAAAATACATGTTGTCCTAAACTGAAGCTTTCATAAAGAAAATACATCATGGTTTAAATCAATTCAACTGGAAAGGTTATAAGAGGAAAAGTTCCATTTTAAATATTTCTTACTTCAACTGGTATTTCCAGATTCCTGTAGTCTTAACGACAATCTCCTAATGCCCAGAAATAGCTTTTGTGTGTTTCTAGTGCTTAGTAAGGCATCATACCCACATGACTGCTGTGATATTGTGAGTCATGATGAGTCTGTAAATAGCAGAAGGGGACTACACACACACACACACACACACACACACACACACACAGCCCTGCCTAGAATAACAAGGCTAAGCACCTTGAAAAAGCCCATGAAATGGTATTTCCTTCCCACAAGGGCCATTCTTTATGATTAAAGCATGAGTTTTCAAATACCCTACAATGTACTACTGCTCCCTGGAGATGCCAAAAGAGCTGGGGCAGCTGAGTGGTTAACCATCGAGTTGAGTCCCACTGGGATGAAGAAACCAGCTTGGTGGGTATATTAGCTTTTGCTTAACAACAAGGCACACTAAAACTTAGTGGCTTATAAAAAAGACACTACATTTTGCTCATGAATTTGTGGATCAGCTGAATAGCCCTGCCAGTCTGAGCCAGTCTCACCTGAGCATAGCCAAGTTCACCTGTGCATCTGCAGTCAGCAGCTCAGCAACTGGCACCTCTGCTTCTGGGGTTGGTTGGCTGCCAGTTGGGGCTAAGAGGACAATGGTGCCCATGGCCACCGTGCAACAGGCTAGGCTGGAGTGTTAATACGGTGACTCGGGGCTCCAAGAGGAGCAAGAATAAGTTCCAACACACAAATACTTTCCAAGCCAATGATTGCTTCACCTTTGCTACCATCTCACTGACCAAAACAACTCACATGGCTGAGTCCAGCATCAGCATAGAGGACACTGCCAAGGGTGTGGATACAGGGAGGTGGATTTGACTGGAGGCCACTTAGGCTCTTCCACACAGGCTGAGAGAAATTTGAAAATCACTGGCTTAGTATAATAATCAATCCCTCTTAGTGGCATTTCTTTTCCGCTAGGCATGTATTTCTTTTTGTTAAAATCTGGTTTGTGCTATAGAGTCAGGAACTGTTGATTGGAAAATATTAATAACAGTAATAAATATTTGTCAATTTATAATTTGACATCTAGCCTTACTCTTACAGAGATAAAAGGCCAAGAGATAACAGGATCTTATGAAACCCCACTTTCTTCTTCCAACACTTTGACTTCCAGATGTCCAGATCCGCTTACTCAGCTTTCTATTTCAAGAGAGCGAAGCACTGTTAAGGTGTGACAGCTGGCAGGGTGTACACAGATGTCATAGATTCTCAATGCCTTTGTGGGGAGTTACTTGTGGATCTTCTTCTGTCCTGGCTCTCTAAGGACATGCCAGGGACAGACAGATGGAAAAGGCAGAGTCTCTAAGAACATCCATTGGTTCTGTTTTCAATATTGATATAAGTATGTTACATTTTAATACAAATTCTTTATATTGGACAGAATTGTTTCCTGTATTGATTGTAGAAGTGATGAATACCCAGATGTCTTCCAAATAAGGGAAGCCAAAGATGTACCATTTGAAAATGGGAGATTTATTTTAGGTTTTATGCATTTGATCTTTTACATTGTGTTCTTGTTCTTATGCTCATGGCTCATATGAAAGACAGTTTCTGAGAATCTCACCTTGTAATTGCATTGTTCTCTAAATATGCTTATTTTGAAATCCAATTAAAAGACAACTTTTAGTATGTGGCTGATGCAATGTTCAGTGGGTGAAACTTTTTTTTACTAAAATAGGTTATTTTATTTGCCCAAGCAGTAATCTAAAGAAAGATTTTATTTTTGAGCTGCACTGTTCATTATCCTAATTTATATTTATGTGGCCTCCAAGGCCAAAAGTTTGGTTTTTTAGATGTTTGTCTACAAACTTCAGAATTTTTAATGCACTGTTTCATAGGAAAAATTACTGGAGAAATAGTAAAATAAATAACAAAAATAGAAATATCCCCTATGAAGCATTTAAACATTTATACCATAAAAAAGAGAAAGCTTTAGACCTTTTTGAAAATCTATAAATTTTCATAGTCCATCTCAACATTAGTTATCTCTTCCACTTGATTTCTCATGTTATAATTTCTTACCTTTCCCATAAACAACTGTGTTTCCCAATACAAAAATAATAGTAAAAGTTGTGGAGCACAAGGTGCCTGCTATGGGCTAGACGCCATATTATATAGTCTCATTTATATTCATGTTACAACCTAAAGATGTATATGTTATCATACCCATTTCCTATATGAGAAAACTGAGTCACAGAAGGGTTAAATTAGGCCCACAGAACTAAGATTTAATCTTGGCTTTGCCTGTCTTCAAAATTGGCATTCCATTACACCATGGCAATCCTACACTTTTCTGTAAAGAACAGAGTATCTTCAGCTTTCAAATACATGATTCATCTACTTATACCTTCTATCCAACCACAAACTCTTGGTTAGGAAGCTTCTTCTCCTTGTTTTTAATATATACAGCAGTATCAGATAAATTTGGCTGCCTAATAGAAGGCAAGAGAGCACCTGCTTTTGACTCAGAACATCTGAGACTACTTCCTAACTCTGTGAGCTTAGAAATCTACTTATATTTTCTAAGCCTGTTTCTCCATATGTAAAAGAGGATGCAAAAGTATCTCAATCTTGCAGGTTGTTGAGAATTAAATGGTGTTACTACGTCAGCATGCAGTACGCTTGGAATGAAGCATGGTGCAAACCAAGCGCTCAAAGAAACATTAGCTCTTATTTTGATAATATGTCATGTTGGTGTCCATTTTAATTGCATGAGGGGCCCTATCCATGTCTGGTGTAGACTTCACAGTCTCTTGAGAGCTTTCCTTTCATAGTAGCATTCAGAAATAATGTATTAATAAATAAAAGTGACCTTTCTTGTTTTTCTACTTGAGGTTGGACTCAGGACCATTGTTCCAGACCCATTGGCTCATCTCACTTTCTGACACAAAGCAAGATGAAAGCTTTGTTTGCCGTCATGAATTTTGTATTTGTAGTAATAAATTTTACAGAGACCTCTAACGGCAGGTCACTTTATGTGGAATGCATTGGTTAGGTAGTTTTGTAGCACTGGGCACTTGTTTACAACCATGTTTTATAGGAGAAGATTTGAGCTGGTGTCTGTCAAAATCACTGACAATGCTGTACTAGTTTCCTATTGCTGCTGTAACAAACTACCATAAACTTAGTGACTCTAAACAACACAAATTTATTATCTTACAGTTCTGCTGTCACAGGTCCAAAATGGGTTTTACTAGTCTAAAAGCAAGGTATCAGCAAGACTGCATTACTTTTGGAGATTCTAGGAAAGAACCAGTTTCCTTGCCTTTTCCAGCTTCTAGAGGCCACCTGAACTCCTTGACTTTATGAAAAAGTCTGTAATAGTGTCTTCATAATGCCCCCAAATGGTTGAAAAACTGACACATGCTTTTGTTTTTATGAAGCCAAAGTGTTTTATTTGATTTTTTTAAAGAAAGAAAACAGTTTTCTTATTGAATAAGCATTAAATCAGATTGTGATACACTTCACAGGCAATCCACTGAGAGTACAAGGACAGAAAGAAATCTCATCATTTATTAAGCCAGGCAGATATAAACCATTACATACATGTTTTCAAAACAAATGATATGTTTTGACTGATTTTTGATCTTGGAGTTGGGTGATTGTGGTGGGAAGGTTGGCAGCCATTTTTGTTGGTGTACCCTAATACATTATAACATTACAGCCAATGTTTGTTATATTCTATTTTAGTCATTATAGACTTTTAAAATCATGAAATTGTGAAGCTGAAAATAATTTTATAGGTCACCCAATTTAACCTACTATTAAGGAGTATCCTCTACAACAGTGCTTCTCAAACTTTAATATGTACTTGAATCACCTGGGGACCATATTAAAGATACATTCTGATTTCATAGATCTGGGATGGTACCTGAGTTCCTGAATTTCTAATAAGCTTCCAGGATGCTACTGGTCCAGGGACCACACTTTGATTAGCAAGGCTTTAAAGCATTCCTGACAGATATTGCTGCCTTGGGGATGATTCTATTATAGTCTTTTTGTATTTTGGTAATACCAACTGTCGCATATATGAATAAGTAGTTTTTGAATCAATGCCAAACTAAAGACAAATCCAAAACTTGTCTCCTTTTTTGAAAATGAAAACCAAAATGACATAGCAATTGAAGGGAACTTGAAAAACTTGAATGCACATGTAGAGCCTGAAGAACCTTATATAAAATATATATAAATAAAAATACATACATATACATGTACATATATATGTACACACACATATACATATATGTATGTGTGCATTGGTCTTTATACATAGGTAGATAGATTCTACATCCACATTAAATAATGCAATTATGGAAAGCCTTGTTATATAATATTTTAAGGTACTGATTCAAATTTAACATTTTCTTTTATAGTAATTTTTATTAGAAGATACAAATCAAAGGGTGCAAATTTGGACTGTCCTATAGATATAAGCATGAGTATAAATGTAATGTTGACAGGTCTTTTACGTTAAGGAAAGTGATAGCCAGTTTCAAACATTGGTTGAATTGAATTGAGTTGAAGTGGTCCATGCTGCTAGCTCTAATTTTAAAGCTGGCGTTACTGATTTTAATATTTAAATTTAGCTACTGCACATACTTATCACCTTAATTTTTATTTAATATTTGAAAGTTATTACTTTGGAGAAAGCTAAGCAATGATGATTATAGTGTATCAAAATCCATTGTAAGTGATTATTTTAATGTCTCTGTACCAACAGGGACACGTAGACATTCAGACAAAAAACAACCTAATTATAATGACAGCACCAAAGTGAAGCTGTGACAGTTACAAAACCAATTTAAAAGTTTTTTGACAGCCCTGGCTAAAAGCTTTGTTTGGACCTTCCAGTAATAACAGTTTACTTAAGACATAAATCCACAGCTAAGGAAAATAGAAAGAGAAAGTTGTGGCTTTTCTGTCATGCAGATGAAATGGAAATCAGTTGAAATGTTTTTAATAGAACATTATGTTGAAAAGAATATAGAAAAGGAATAATAGTTATGGAATTTAACTCTCACAATGCAGGAAAGACTAAATAACAATAAAAATTCTAATGAGAATAGGAACTTGCCAACTGATTTTCTTATCTATGTTATGAAGGTCAGTAGTTCCTGCAAGTAAATTGATGTGCATATAAACATGTTGATTGGCAGTTCTGGAATTTGATTTTGTATTACCTATAAAATAAAGTCAAAGGCAGATGAATCTAAGAATGTATCAACAGTCATGGTGACAGGAAGCCTTACTAAAAATCTGCTTTCCCAATGGCTCTGACATCTCTCAAATTATTTGACCCTTATCACTTATATTTATCCTGTTTGGTTCTGGATCTCGTCTGATATGCAACATAATTAATTCTTTGCCCTTGGGCAATTAATTTCTCATGCTTGAACAGAAAAATACTTGATTCACAGAACTGCATTTATTTTTACTCCAAACCTTTAGAGAATGCTTGTAAGGTGCAATCACTGTTCTAAGCACTTTACAAATACTGACTCACTTAAAATTGATAACACTTTGGAGTAGGTACCATTATCTCCACTTTACTGATGAGAAAACTGAGGCACATAGAGGTTTAAGGAACTTGCCCAGGGCCACAAAACTGGTAAGTGGTGGGGTTTCAGCTCCAGGCGGTGTGGCCTAGAGCCCTTGCTGTTAATGAGGACTGCAGGGCAAGGAAGACCCGGTGAAACACACACATAGATGCATGGAGACAGCGCTCAGAGGAGGCTGTCCTTGTTCTCTCATCGCGTTTCTAGGCTGTGCTTAGTTAGGCTCTTTTAGTTGCAAAGACTGAAGAATTCTCAGGTCAGATCAACCAATAAGGAAGTATGTACATGAGCACAGAGAAACAAGACCTCAGAAAGAGGATGTGGGGGGGCACTAGGCCCTGGCACGAAGGGATTTAGTGGCTCAGTGGTTTGCTGTTAGCTGCTCAGTTCCTTTCAATAGGGTCAGCTTCTCTCTCGTCCTGCTGCCCAGAACCTTCAGCCTCTACTCTCTCCATTGAGATATTCTCTACTCCACAGTGGGCACTGGGCCCCAGAATGGACTTTAAATAGACTTGGGTATAAAGCCTGGTTCTACTGTGTACTTGCTGTGTGACCATGGACAAATAACATAGTCTCTGAACTTTCTGTGAAACGTGAATAATATATCCCACCATGTAGGGCTATGGTGAAGATTAAAAGTGATAAAATAACATGCATATAATATGGCCTGGAACACAGCATGCATTCAATACATAGCAGCTATTATGATAATATTCATTATTTTAATGCTTCATTGTTTCCATCTCAGTGTAGGCAGTAGACTTGGGCCAAATTTGGGTTCAAATATTGGGTCCATCTTCAATACTTGTGTGACAGTGGGAAAGTTATTTAAGTTCTTTGAGTCTCAGTTTCCTTATCTATAAAATTAGAGTAACTTCTTAGGGTTGTTATGAATTAATTTATGTAAAGCACCTAGAACAACACTAGGCACATAGTAAGTACAATATAGATGTCAGTTATTTACTAGCTGTAGCATAATGTTCAACAAATATTTATGGAAGTAATAAGTAAAAAAATAAGTAAATCTTAGGTTTTCCCCACTTTTACAGTTCTATGATCATCTCCAAAATGTTTTCATCCACAGTTTTCTCTCTTAACACAGAATAAAACAATACTTGTTTTGTCTTATCAGTTTTTAAAAAACCATTGCTCCATACAGTCAACCAATAAAAATTAAGGTACAAGCAATACACAAATTAAATGAAGTAGAATTCCATTTTTAACCAAAAGTTTCTGACATTTTTAGCTGACTACAAGAAAGATTTCTTTGCTCACACTCTTCAGCAGTAAGGGACATTGATCAAGTTATCTTTGAAGCCCTGTTTTGCAAAGCGGCATATCACAAAGGCACTGGTAACCAAGGTCTAAGCACGCTAGTTAAATTTATTCATGAGGTTTATTTCTTTGCTAAGAGTTTATCTGTTTTGCCTCCTCAGAAAATGATGCGGTCATCAGTTTTCCACATGTTTATCCTGAGCATGGTGACCGTGGATGTGATAGTAGCTGCTAGCAACTACTACAAAGGAGAAAACTTCAGAAGGCAATATGACGAGTTCTATCTTGCAGAGGTAAGCAGCTCACTACAGTGCTGATCACTTTTCACGGTAACGGTGAACCTTGGATAGTGTCTTTTATAGATGTGAAAATTAATTTCAATTCATTAATTACTTGACTTCCACAAAAGTTGAATCATCTGCTTCTTAAGTGTTTCCTCTGGTCACTGGGTTTCCTGATTCATTTCCTGTCACCATGGGACCCGGTCATCTTCCTCACAGTATGTCACGTTGCCAAGGTAACCCTTTTTCCCTGGGTCTTATTCTTGTGCTCTTGCTGTTTTCCTATCCACCTTTTATTTTCTCTCCCTTTCTCATGTTGCTTTAGCTTGTTTCCTACTAAGTGTAATCAAGCACCGATTCAGAAGATTATAAATAAGCAAGTCAGCTCAACAATACCTAGAAGTGGGCTGCAGGGAAACTTAGAGAGATAATCTAATAATTACTGCACTAGAAACAGGTGATAACAACTTGCAATAAAGGTACCAAATCAGTAGCAGGTAGGTTTAGCAATTAGGTAAGCCTCTCTCTAGCATCCTACATACTATATGAGAGTTTTGGAATAGTACTTCTTATTGATTTTGTAATGTTGTTAATATTTGATTCTTAAATATTTTTAATGATTTCCAGAAACCACTGTTATTTTCAATGTGAAAAAATTATATCTAAAATATATCTTAGAATTCAGTGGTTATATATTTATGAAAAAATTGATTGACATATAGAAACTCATTCATCATGTAAGTGAGATATACATATACAGCTATGCTATACTTCAATAAATCCAATGTATGAAAAATTAAACTTAAAAGGCATAAAATCATAATTTGATCATTTTTATTACAAAAGCATTTTTCACATAAAATATCAATTTGCCACATAATTGAGTTCTCTTAGATACCCAGAATTCTCCCAGTGCATTTAAAAATGGATTTGATTAATTAATTAAAATTCAGTCTACCTGCACACAAACTTTTCTGAAAAAGAATTGATTACATATAACTATTGGGTATAAACATCTCTGTGGAAAGCTTTTAAGTAGTCACTTATGAATTCCTCTCTTCATGGAAGTTTGTTTCCTGTAACAAAATATGATTAATACTAACCTTTTACCGAAGTACAGTCTCTGTGATGCAACGCTTGCCTAATGGCTGCCTGGTATGTGGAGCTTGCGGTCTAGCCAGAAGAATGGGCAGTAAACAAGAAGATTGTTACACTGTGCAGAACTAATGAGAAGGACTCATGAAGAAATTACACCTAAAAAATAGGTATAATTTTGCTGAAAATCCAGCACACAAAGAATGGGTTGTCATTAAAAGCAGAGGGAAACCTGGACCTATAGTAATATTTGTAGATTTCTAATACAGGGATAGGACATTGAAGGAGTCCCCGTTGAGTGATTTCTGTGCTCCTGGGAAGTGGGAAACAAGGACTGCGTCCAGTCTGATGATGAGATGGGGCAGTGGGAAGCTTGAGTAGAAAGAGAAGAGGGAAAAGGTACTGCGGAGTAAGCAGAAAATTAATTAAAGATACAGCACATGCAACACTAAAGGTCCAGCTGGATTTGGAGACTAAAAATTTATAATGATACCAATTTAGACAAATATGTGACTTTTTAGGCCTTGTGTAAGAAGGCGAAAAGGCAGTGTTGAAATCAATCCAGCTTTAGGGTTGTTGTTAGTCTGGTGGAGCTGAGAGAAAAGGGAATAAGGCAATATGGGTGACTGGCAGAGGAGTTGAAATAATAACCCTGTGGTCCGGGCTGAATATAAACAGAAGAGAAAATAAGAGGAGCATGAAAGGGCAAAAGTGAAGGAGTGAAGGTCTCTGTATGGTCAGAGAACAGGTGTGGTTGAAGTGATGGAATAAGAGAGCTGGAAGGCAAGGTCGTGATTAGAGTTGGGATCCAGGATTTCACAATTTCAGAGTAATTCTGAGTAATGAAATACAAAATCTAGGATGTCATGGATGTGGGTGGCTTAAACATATTGCTGGAGTCAAGGCAAAAAATGGAAAGGACTGTCAGAACCAAGGTGCTGGCTGACTCTTCACGGGGACGGTGAGGTCATCAGGGCCAGGCCAGCTCTTGGGGAGAAGTGTGGAGCCGGGGAGGAAAGGGCAGCGGTGTGAGGGAGCAGCGGCCCCGGACAGGTCGGCAGAAGGCAGCCCCAGGGGCAGCGGGAAAGGGAAGGCTTCAGCCTCACGGAGTGCACCTCCAAGGCGGGTCAGAGAGCGACGGACGGGGCGTCTCTGCCTGTCCTGCCACTGTGCTACACGGGGCATCAGAGCGTGAACAGACCCCTCTGGAGAGGGCTGTGGGGGGACTCGTGCTTTTGGAAGAGAATCGGTTGAAGCACATTTGTAGGAAGCGGATTCTGTGGAGGGAGCTGGAGAATGTGGAGGAGTTTGGTTAGCGCAGAAGAAACCCAAAGCTTAGTTAAAGGCTCTGGGCAGAGAAAGGTGGGAAGATGGGTGAGGTGGAAAAATTGTACAAGAGTATTAGAGTCGGAGGCTAAAGGCTGATGACAAAAATGCCGGGGAGACAAGCAGGAATGAGCACAGGTGACTGGGACTGTGCTAATCTCTCTGGGAGGGGTGACATAGATCTGCTCCCTCCCGAGCAAGTGCTGACATTAGAAGTCACTTTCATATTGCTTCTGCAGCCCTGCCCAGAGGGGCCTCTTGGGCACACCAAACCAATGCTACAGAATAAGTGAATAGGCCATCTACACTGGGAACAGAAAAGAGGGAATTCTGGAGTAAACTTTATCTAATTTTTTCACATACGAAATTGGCCTCTTTCCTAATATGTTCATGTATATTAGATGATTTATCATCATACTGTAAGAAATTCCAACAAATGTCCAATAAGTTAACACTGTAGAGTTCACTGATTACTCTTTAAGGGCATTGGCAGAGTCCAGGGGTAGTTGATAAATCCTTGTCATTTGCCTTCTTCTGTGTATAGTATTAAAAATAAAAACAACCTCAACAACATAGTGACAGGATTGTTTAGTAGAATACAGTATATATTATGTGTCCCATAATTGTTGTCCTTTTCCCAAACCACTAAAAGTAAATTTGGTTTTAATAAACCAGGTAGTGAGGTAAGTTTTGGAGATGTGATATACAGCATAGTGCCTATAGCTGACCACATATTGTATACTTACAACTTTCTAAGAGGGTAGCTCTTACGTTAAGTGTTTTTACCTCACCAAATAATAATAGTAATAAAGGGGGCAGGAGGAAACTTTGGCAGGTGATGGATATATCTCTGGCATGGACTGTAATGGTTTCACAGGAGTATGCTTATTCCTAAACTCATTAAGTTGATACATTACATAAATACAGCTTTTTACATGTCAATCATACCTCAGTAAAGTGGTAAATAAATTAACTAACTTGCAACTAACTAAATAACTGACTCTTTGAAATCCTGGAAAGAAAATAAATAAATAAATAGATAAACTAGGTAGTGATGATTTAGTTCACTTAAACAACCTTATAGACCACATCAGTTTATTCTTGACCTACTTAAGCATTCAGAATTTGTTCTACTTCGTTGATATATTTTGGGTGTTTGAGTTTCCCAAAGTAGGTTTGGTTTTTATTCAAATTATATTGTCATTTCTCTTGGTATCAGAAAGTTATACATGAGCCAAAGTGATTTGTTACAAATGACTATGAATAAATCATTTTATTTAAACTTACTTTTTAATGAAATACTCTCTTTTTATAAAGTTTATAAAGATGGCTTCAGGATGGGCCAGGGGTCAAACTTTTTCTTCAAGATCCAGACAGTAAACATTTCAGGCTTGTGGACCATCTTTCTCTGCCTCAACTACTCCACTCTGCCATTGCTGTGCAAAATGAGTGTGGTCTCAGAATGGTTGTTTTTTAATAAAACTCTTTTTACAAAAATAAGTCGTGGGCTAGATTTTGGTTTAAGCAATAGAAACAGAGAGCATGGTCAATTAATATTCTCATGTGTTAAATCCAAACATATTAATATATAATAATTAAAATGGTAGCAATAGTCGCTACCATTTTTTTGGAGGGCCTATTACGTGCCAAGTAACTTTAAAGGAATTCATTGTCTCATTTAACCCTCAAAAAAGCTATAATAACAGCACTTCAAGTTTGTGGATTGTAATGATGTAGTATTTAAGGCAATAGCATTATGTAATATTCTGGAAAGTTTATTTTTAAGATAGGTCACAACAGGTCATGAGCTTTTAAAGAAGTAATTTCTTACATTCCTACATATTCTAGAATAAATTATTTAGAAAATCTAAAATAAACCTCTCTGCCTATTAGGATTCAACTCGAAGTCTAAAAACCATCCTTTAAGAATAAATTAAGCTGCTTAGCTTCTGTTATGAAGCTTGGGGTTGTTTTGTTACTTTGGATTAATTAACCTAAATTTAGAATTACTTAAGAAACAGGAAAATTTTTCTTTACTTTCTAGCCTGTGCAAAAACATAAAAAGGTAAAGATTGATCTTCCTCTATAAGAGTTTTAATTTTGCATTTTGAGAGAGTATATCATTATTGCACAAAAAATTATATTTTACAATGAAAATAATTACATTTTAAAATGTACATTCTTGGGTTCTTAATAATAAATAATAAAATTTGAGCAATAATTTTCTTTTTATTGTTACTAACATAGAAATATATAAATATATGTGTATAGCTATTAGGCTGTACATTTAAGAAAATGTATCAGCACTGTGCATTGTTATGCACAGATTAACAATGTTAACAAAATTTATCTTTTAAGAAACTCACAAACTGACCCTAGAGATAAAACCAGGAACCAAGCCGTCCTAACACAGAAGCAAATGGTTTTATTGCCCAAAGTTAGCTCTGTCTGTACTCCCAGCCTTATCCCCAGGTTCTCTGCTTTCCTCTGACCTACCTGAGAGGGGAGCTGAGCCCTCTTCCAGCTCCTCGTGTGAAGTTTTCATGAGCATGGTCACATTTACTAATGAAGCCAGAGAGGAGAGAGAGGAGAATTCTGTGCTATATACGCCACAGTAAATTAACTAAAACCCCCCTTTCTTCCAAGTCTGTCTTCACCGCCTTTGCAGCCCACTCCAGCTTGTCATCTAGACAGGCAGGCTCTGCCCTCCCACCTACACTCAGCGGACCACTCCACCCACTTGCTCTTTGCTCAGCGAAACAAAAGGCCCTGCTTAATTACTTTCCTCAGAAAGTATATTAGTCATCATTCACTGGTACTTGAGGCTTCTTGGGCCCCACACTAAGTATTTCTTTCAAATACATTCAGAATCTCCCAGCAAAGATTTCCCGTGAACATAAAAATCCTTCATCTCATTCCATTTATAAAGACAGGGCAGAAAGGAAGGAGAACCTAATACCCTTCTGCACATGTCAGTTGTGCTTGGTGATGGGAAATCAGAAGTGAATAAAGTAAAAAGTACATGGCCATAGATTTGTGACTCCAGGGACTTCTTTCCACTTTTATGAGTTGTAGTTCTATGAGAATCTAAAGGAATTATCTGGTATAATCCTGGATAAGGTTTAGATCTAAAGTTCATAGGAATTAAGTGATTTATCAAAAAAATTTTAGTGGATCTAGAAGAAGAAACTGAGAACAATTCCCAAGTCAGTATTTGTCTCAATGCATCACACCTGTATGAACAATTTTAGGTATGAAATCCATGTTTCTCATAGATAGAAAAATCATTCTCTATTGCAGTAAAGAACTAAAATATTTATTAAGTTGTCTTGTCAGAGAGGATGAGTCATAATCTGCCAAAGCACTAGATCTTTGAAAGAACTTGTAGTTTGAGAGAATTAGTGTTGTTTCTAAAAGGGATTAGTGGCCAAGTAAAAAGGTGCTGAAACTAAATTAATCTTAAATTAATAAGATTTGGGCAGGATTAGACTTATGTCAGGTACCTAGGATGTCAAAAGCAACCATTAGCCTCAATGCATTAATGTGGTTATTTTGCCAGATTTTCTCCTACAGTTCTTTCTTTCGTTTTCCTTTTATTTGAAGTTTCTATCTCTTGAAAATCTGTGACTTTTCTTCTTTTTACTTTCTTCTTAATTATCAAGTATTTCATAAATTCCACATGTAGAGAAAATTGTATAACCAATATTTGCATGTCCACCATCCAGCTTTTAAAAAAGTAATAGTTTTTCATGTTTAGTTCAGATTTTTCATTCAGAAATAAAACATAATGAGTAGGAGTTCCCCATGTACCACTTCTGGATCTCATTCTTCTACCTAATCCGCAGAGCCGTGTCTATCATCCCAATGCGTGTTTTATAACAGCATAAGGTATCTGTATGCAGCTTGGTTTTCTGTTTCACTCACCATTATGTTTGGGAAATGAATTAATGTTGATATATGTAGCATTCATTTGTTTATCCTGTATGTTAATATAATGGCAGTGGGTAGTTCAATTGTTTCCAACATATACCTAGACTTAAAATCGCTAGAGTGTAGGATACGATCAAATTCAAATTTGCTAGATATTACTAAATTGCACTTCAAAGTGCTCACATCAATTTACATTTCTACCAGGATATATGAGCAGCTCTGCTTAATGCTAAACTGTTTTATGTTCAAGATTTTCAATTTTCCATCAATCTGATATAAATAATCATTATAATTTAAATACACATTTTCCTGATAGAGGTTTGACTTTTTTTTTTCACATTCTGTTGGTTCTGGGTTTCCTCCTCTATGAATTTACCTGTGTGATCTGGACCCTAATTGTTTTTCAGTTATCTGGTAATATGCAGTACCAACATCTCCCAGCATGCAGCTTGTCTTTTAAATT
Source organism: Daubentonia madagascariensis (assembly GCA_023783475.1). Taxonomy (NCBI): domain Eukaryota; kingdom Metazoa; phylum Chordata; class Mammalia; order Primates; family Daubentoniidae; genus Daubentonia; species Daubentonia madagascariensis. The sequence goes on along the minus strand of JAKFHU010002140.1, from coordinate 31,802,329 downwards.
TTATTTGCTGTATTTTTACAAGTAATTAGTTTTAATATTGTAAGATTTAATGATCTTTAATTTCTGGTTTGGTGCTTTTTGAATTTTATCTATACCAGAGTGGTCAAAGACATTCTCCTCTATTAAAGTCTAAGAGTTTCAAAGTTGTGCTTTTTCCATTTCAGTCTCCAATACATTTGGAATGACATAAGGAGTCCAATTTTTTCCATATATAAACATTGTCCTTCTAAGATTCATTGAAAAGTTCATCCTTTCCTCACATCCGTAGTGCCACCCCTGTCATGTGTCAGGCTTACACATGTGCACAATTCTGTTTCTGGACACCTTGGTCTGTGTGTCTAGATGTCTAAGCTTTAGCTGATAAAATATTGTCATAACTGCTATCCTCTATAATAAACCTTTATATCTCTTATGGAAAGCTCACTGACATTGGTATTCTTTACGTTTGTTTTACCTGTTCTTGGCCTGTCCATGCCTGCTCTACATTATGAAAATTTAACCAGTTTTACTGATGAGATTTAACTGATGTTAAGGACATCTCTGTTCAGTTATTCAGGTTCTTCTTTAATGTTTTTCAATAATGCTTTGTAATTTTCTCCAAAGGTCTTACACACCTTTTGTTAGATTTGTGTGTATATATCCTACAGTTTCCTTTATGAATGGTACTTTCAATTAAATTTTTATTGATTATTGGTGATATAGGAATGATATTGATTTTTGTATGTTGACCTCATTCATATCCAGCAACTTTACTACAGTTTCTTGTTTGTGATAATTTGTCTATATATTTGCTTGGAATTTCTACATAGATAATCATATCATCTGAAATTAAGGTTTTGTCTCTCCTTTTCTAATTATATCTCTGATTTTTTTTCTTCTTTTATTGTCCTGGCTTGGGTCTTAATAAAATGTTGACTAGAAGCAGTGATTGTGGACATGCTGGGCTTGTTTCTATCTGTTGATAGGAATGTTTATCATTTCACCATTACTTTGTTTGCAGGTTTTTATAGATACCTTTCATCATGTTAATAAAGTTCACTTCTATTTCTTGATGGCTAAGAGCTTTTCTCATGATGAGTTGCTTTTATCCGATGTTCTTCTACATCTATTGAGCTGACTACACAGATCTTTAATTTCTTAGTGCAACATATTAGAATAATAATTATTCTGATTCTGAGCTATTTTAGATTCCTGGGACACTTGATTTTGTACCATTATTTTTAATTTACAAATCCAATATGCTGTCATTGTATTTTGGATTTTTTGAATCTCTATTCATAAGGATGGTTGTTCTATGATTTTATTTTCTTTTACATTGCTAGTCTGGTTTTGTTAGGAAAGTTATACTTCCTTTCTAAAATGAAATAGGTATGTTTTCTTCTTTTTCTCACCTGTGATGGAGTCTGTATAAAATTCCTCTGGAACACCATCTAGGCCTGGGGTTTGCAGTGGGGTCCCTGGTGGAAAGGAGAGAGACAAGACACTTTGATTAATGACTTATTTTATGGTTTAATTTTTATGGTTTATTGGCTTTATGTTTTATTACTTGCTATTTATAGAATTATTAATTTTGACTAATGTTTCACATTTACATAGTATCCTCTAAGGATTTTTACAATCCCTACTGCATCTGAAGGTGTCATCCTTTTTGCTACCAATATTGTTTACTTATAACTTTCTCTTTTATAGAAGTTAGTGACTTCTCATGCTAATTACTTGGAGTTGGGCCAAACTTCACAGGTTGGGGGTACAGTGCTCTGCAAGACTGCCCTCCTTTCAGACACCAGGGCCAGCTTGGGGGTTTCCAAGGCCTCCCTTATATATGCCAATAAGCTAGAAATTCAAGGGTTCCCACTAACCTTTCCAAGTTTGATAATTTGCTAGAATGACTCATGAGAAACCAGGGAAGTGCTATACTTATGATTACATTTTTATTTCAGCAAAAAGGATATAAATTGGAGACAGCCAAAAGAAGAGAAAGGTAGGGCAAGGTCTTGGTGGGGGGGGATCCCAAATGTGTTCTCTCCATGGAGTCGGCACACATCACCCTCCCAGCACACTGATGTGTAACAACATACAAACTGACAACCAGGAAACCTAGAACAAAAGCCAGCCAAATTCTTTATTTTTGGTTTAAAGAACCAGCTTTTAGTTTGGTTGATATTAAGAATTTCTACTCTGTCTGAAATGATTTATTTTTTTCCCAACATTTTGTGTTTATTGATTCCCTTTATTTCTTTGTTGTTTTAATTTCTGCTCTTCATTATTTTCTCCTTTTTATTTATCTCTTTGGGCATCTTAAATAAACTTCTTTGAAATTTCTTTGAAAAAATTAATTTCATCTAGAGTGAATCTGAATTTCAATATTAGGTTGTCTTTTTTTAATGAGATTTCTTCATGTTTTTAAGTTTTTGGCATGCTGCCTCATTTTGCTTGGGGGATTTAATGTTTCTTTCTCACCCTCCCTCTCCTATCATCCTATTTTTCTTCATGACATTATAGTTGCCTTTACCTTGATCCTGGGCCCCCCATCCAGAGCCATATTTTTTAATGTTATTTGGAGGTTGCTGGATCCTTGACATTGGAGATGCCACATGTCTTGTCACAGGTCTATCAGGGAGCTTTGTCTGACACTTCATATGGGCCAATAATTTGTCCTTACACCTGTCGAGGTCTGCAGCTTCCCATAAAGTCTTAACCCCAGATAGCAGGTCTCATTGTTCTTTCCCTAGCAGGGAAAACCCATCCCTGTCCCTGTGTTTAAGTCATGAAGATTCTCATCTTTACCTCATCTGAGACAAATCCATCTCCTTATCCTACAGGAAACATTTTGGTCCAACATTGCCTGCCTCCTCACCCAGTATGTGTCTCTTTTGCATTTCTGGTCAACAAAGAGGTTTACCTTGTTTAGAACTCCATATTGTCTCTTTGCTTTCCTGTTTTTTCCATAATTAAAATGTGTTCAAAGCAGAAGGGTTTTCATAAAGCATGGACTCATTTTGCCATCTTGTAGGAAGTCTTTTTTTCCTAGAAAAGTAATTTCTGTGTTCCTCTGAAGTCATTTGGTTTTATGATATTTGTTAAAATGAAATTAAGTAAAAGAGCCATTTATTTTAGTTCCAACAAAATCTGACACCCATATTTGAGTTCATTAATCACAAGAAATGACCAAATTAAGAAAATAACCAATCTTGCCATAGCAGCAGTCTTTGACATTATTAAATTTAATTTCATTTTCTGGGAAACTTTAATTAGGCAAGTTCCTTCTTACAGTTACATTTTTGTGTGTTTCTAAAGGATTTCAACATATCTTGTTAGGTAAAAAAAAAAATACAGTAATGACAGTCTGGACTATTCAACCATCTATCTCAAAAGTTTGCTTTTTAACTATATAGAAAACTGATGGTGCATTATAGACTAAGAGTAGGGGATTTATAGACACCTCTCAAATGTTGCAAGTAATCATTTTTTCATGTTATTGAATCTGAATTTCATTTAAGAGAATGGGATTACCTAAACTGAGTTTCATGTGAGTTTTGTCTTGTAATTTTCTTTTGTGGTAAATATGCATTCATTTTCTCATGAATATCCATTATGTTTCTTTGAATTTATGAAAGAAACTGCAGCACAAATCTTGGATAATATATTTCAAATATCTTTCTGCATATAGACATTATCTCTACCATTTTATCTTTACAGGCCTGCATGGTGCAATCAGGTCTTTTATAATTTACCACCTATAAATTTTCATATATTATTCATTGAATTAAAAAAGCCTAGCAATTTCCATTGTTTCATTTGTATTAAGCATGTCATTTTCCATTTAGTTACTTTTCTCCTTAGAAATTTGTCAATCATCTTAATATTTTACCTGCTAGCCTTATAAATCCAATTACAAGTTCTTTTAGAAAACAAGCATTTTAAACTGATTTCTCACTTTTCACTCTAAAAAAAAATCTTTTCCCAAGTTGTGTGCAGTCCTGAGACCAAATATAATTCTGTTTCTTTTAATAATAACTCTTTAATGTCTGAATCTGCATTGATAATTGTATTGAGGACAAGAGGGTTTGTTATAGTATATATTAAATGTCATATATATTGGTACAAAATGAAAATTTTAGAATATAAATAATAGAATGTGGTGTTTAAATAATTCATAGAACCTATGTTCCTGAAAATATTAAACTCTATTTTGGTAACATCAAACCAGGTATATCTGTTAGGCATGCGTTCTCAACAGGGAGTGAAAACACCTCCAAAGGTATTTACCCCAAGGGGTAAAAATTTGTTTTCAGTTAGGGAAGGAGAAGAAAATTCTTACTCTTTCTACATATAATGCAGAGATAGATATTCAGAGTATATAAACACATAGATAATATAGCTGTGGTATTAAAATTCCATATGAGGTTGTGATTAGGAACAAAATCTCTAGAAGACTTCTTGGAAGAGGGGTAATTAAGAAAAGGTTGGGAAACATTGATTCAGGGTAGTTATAAGGAAAAAGATTTGGTTTTTTTCCTATGCTGTTTCTAAGTTTTTTCAAGTAATACAACAAAAATATTTATGGAAAATTTACTACATTGTTACAAATCTTATTGTAACTCTTAAAAAGATAAGTTTTAACTTGTAAGTATTCACAAATGGTGGAATGTACAGTGGATACAAAATAGAGGCGAGGTCCCCGTGAGACCTTCTTGGTGTGACGGGGCTGCAGGTTGAGCAGGCCAAGGTGATGGAGGGCTTCCAGCTCAGAGGGATGAGTAGGAGTCTCCCCTTCCACAGACTGCCTGGGATTTGCAGAAAGCCTGAGATTGGACCCCTGCTCGGGTGATTTTTGTGGAAGTCCTCCAGGTAATCAGGGTCTGCAGACAACCCAGTTGCCTCCTCCCTTTTATATGGCTAACAGCATGTCCCTGGCAAGTTCCTCCCTGTCCATTGAAATAATCTGGAGCCGCTCACTGAGCAGTGGTTACTAAAGTTTGCCTTCTCACTGCTTCTACCCTGGTTCTTCTGAACTATTATATTCCTCTGAATTTAAATCCTATGCTAAACCCCATAATCTACACTGAAATAACTGGTGATCATCTAAACTAATTTAATTTTCCTAATCTCCTCTTTTAAACACTGACGAAGTTCTCCCCTATATCAGAATAACTCAGTTTCAAGCAAGTTAGACATATTTTTATGTATATTGTTTTCCATAAAATGTTATCACTTCAGAGTTAATACTGGTTTTCAGAGAGCTAGAGTGTTGCCTTGTACAAATTAACAAATAGTGTTAAAAGCAAGGTATTTGATCCCAGGAGAATCTGGAATCAGGAATTCTAGTAGGAAAATCAGTGAGAATATAGGTATTTTAATATAATCACATCATAGTTTGCTAAATCCTTTTCATGCCTTTTATATAGTTCCCCACTGAGCAAATAATAATGCAAATGGATCCAGCTGCATATTTTACTATGAATTATGATCATTTCAACAGATCCTTCCATTTGTCTTTTTGATTATAAATGCAGTTAGGAAAGTGATTAATTGTATTTATATATCACAATTGTAAAATTGTAAAATCTATTAGGATGTATTTCAGGCATTTATTAGTAGTGTTCTACTTTTTTTAAAAACCAGGCAACTTTGAAATGGATCACCAATCTTTTTTGGAGTGAATGTCTTAGTCTGAAAATACGGGTGAAGGAAGATATGATGTCAGCACATATTACTGCTTCCTTTGCTGGTATAGCAGCCAGGTCAGGCATGTGGGTGGGACCTTCGTGACCCATCTGAGTTTCCTCAATATCTCTAGGGGAGAAAACAGACACAGGTCTTATAGCAGGGCCAAAACTAAGAAGCCAGTCTAGGAGGAAGGGCCTCTTGTTGAGACTTACAGCAAAGGCTTGAGTCCTCTGGTCCACAGACACTGCTGCTCTGGGGCAGAAAGCTTGTCAACCCCTGCAGAGGAGTCACACCTGCTGCTGCTTGTGGTCCAGGGGGAGCCCACAGACTCCCTCTGGTCTCAATGGACCAAGAAGGGAACCTCACTAGAAGTTGAATTACTCCAGGTACGGGGTCAAGAAAGGACTCTACTAGCCCATCAGAATTCCTGTCACCAAAAAGCCTCCTCCTCATGCTCAGGAAAGAGACTGTGGTTTTTTAGGTCTTTTACCACCAAAAGCCATGGTGCTCTCTACCACCCTAATTTGCCACTGCTCAAGAATAAAAGACTAACAGCAACAATGACATCAAAAACATATAGCCATGATGAAGCATAGAAAAATTTTTCACACACAAGGGGACTCAGAAACTGAGCATGAAACTGAGAAATCCAAGACAGACGTAGAGTGCAGGGTTTCCCAAGCAAGTGGAATTGATGGAAGAGATAGTAGTTTGTTGCTGCTGATGTTGTTGTTTTAATGTCTCAAGGAGAAGTAATTAGGGCACAACATAAACCTTCTGAAACTCTGACTAAACATTTCAAAAAATGGGTTGAAAAAGGGCAAAGTCATTGTTGAGAGCTAATTATTAATATAGGATATGAAGTAGGAAAAAATAACTCAAAGAAATGGTAGAAATCATGAGGGAAAAGTGAAACAGACTAGCCACTCAGATGTGAATAATAAGAGTTCCTCAAGGGGAAAAGGAACAGACAGAATAAATGTTGTAATAAACAAGAGAAGAAAATTTTTCTAAACTTTATGCAGAAAAGCATAAATCTGCAGATTGAAAGGGCTCACTAAATCTCAGAGAGATTAAGTGAAAAAAGAGACATTCCTAGGCATATCCTGGTGCCCTTCCTTCGTTGCAGACATAAAGAAAAACCCCCTTTCAGCCCCTGAACAGGCTAAGTCACCTGCAAAAACAAAATAAAGATATTGTGCGTTGGATGACTTACTCACAATATTGGAAAGTAGAAGGCAGTGAACCAATATATAGAGACCCCTGGGAGAAAAGAACTACAACTCAAGAATCTGTGCACCACCAAGATATTCATCTGCCAGTGTTAAAAATGCATCTTATATATGAAAGGACTAAGAGATCATACAACCGTTGATATGAGGAAACCACTCCAAAGTGTGGTCATCAAAAGATAAGTAAATCACAATCCAGATGACTAGATAAAAGAAGATTAGAAAAGAGAAAAGTGATGGGCATTAGATCTAAATGGAAGATGATAATTAATATGTCAAATAGGGATCCTAGAGAAAAAGACAGATAATTACACTACAAATTGAACTAGTATTCAATTTGTAAATTATTTCAGCAAAACCAGAATTTAGGAAGGGGTGTGGTATCAGTGGGGAGTGGGATGGTAGAAGTTTACCATGAAGTTTGCAGATTGGCAGGGGTATGAGAGATAAGTAAGCCAGAAAACCAATGTTGAAGCAATAATTTTAAAAAGTATAGGTTGATTTATAACCTTTGAGAATTAAACTGGGGGATTAGAAAAGCCAAGTAGAATGTCCAAATTAACAATGGGGAAAAAATTAACAAATATTTGACCAAGAAAAAAAGATAAGAAAAGGTTAAAAGATGAAATAGCAATGACATACAATAAACAGTAAACATAAGACCAAGTATAACTTTGGTACATTAAACGGAAGCAGGTTGAATTTCCCTGTCAAAAAACAGATAATCCAATTATGTTCAAACACAAAATCAAATCATATACCGCTTATAGGAAACACATACAAAGTGTCCCCAAAAGTTGGCTGAAAATCATCTCTACAAAACACCTAAAATATTAAAATATTTTAAATGTTCAGCAGAATGTGCAAAAAAAAGTAAGGAAATTCTCAAGGGCAAAAATTAAGTGTGATGTGAGAATCCCAGGTGGGGCCCAGTGTCCTGAGGGCATTTGCATATTCCTGTTATCAGAATGTGCAATTTTGGGGGGTGTGCCCAGGATAAAAGAGCCTGCAGGCCTGTGCAAGATGAAGAGTCAGAAGAGAGACCCCACATGGCATCAGGATGTTTGAGGTCTGTACCTCAATGAAAGAAGGAAAAGCCCATCCCTCAGAGGGAAATGATGAGGAAACCTTCAGCCTTGAGCTTGATCCCTGATCAATCAGAATGTTATCTCTGCTGAAATTGTGTAAACAGCCCGCCCTCACGTGGAGATGGACTTCAGCATCACCATCGGCCAAGGAGTTGATCGCCTGGCGGACCAGATTTGTACAACATCCAATTCTTTCTGGGAAAAATGTACTCTAGATGCAGGTCTTAAAAATCTAGAGGAAATTCATGATTTCCTGGCAAAATATAAACTGCCAAATTGAGGGATGAAGTAAGAAACCTAATCAGAACAACACTGGAAAGCTTTGCTCTACCAATATACAAAAAGGACTGTACCCATGTGGTTCTTCTGGTGGGATTTGACCTACTTTCAAAGATCTGCTAATCCTTATTTTATGTAAAAAATTATAGATCATACAGAAAAGAGAAAACTCTACAATATATTGATGAACCTGGCATTATCTTAACCAAAACCAAATAATGATATATAAGTAAAATTATAGGCCAATTTCATGTATAACAGTATCTGCAAAACTTGTAAGTGAATATGTCATCTAATAAAATTCAAAAAGTTAGCATTATAATCTAGAATGTATTCTGGGAATAAACAAATGGTTAACATCAAGAGCTCTTGTGATATATTTTATTGCCTCAAAGAATTGAAGGTAAATCCCTCAAAGTAGAATAAGAAGAGAAGGAAAGTCCCTAAACATGGCAGAAATTAATTACCAAGACCCACTGCAGCCATTACATGTGAATGTTGAAGAAATTTTCATTGAAAATAAGGAGCAAATTATGGATTCCTATTATTACCACCTTGTTATTTACCAACTACTATACAACTGTACCATGATAGCTAATGTATTAAATGATTGACTCCAAAAATAAATCTTGAAAAGGAAATTATCTTATTTCATTTCCGGATAAAATGTGCATATTTCGTCTGGAAATTTCCTAGGAGATTTTATTAAAAATACTAGAATTAATAGAATGATCTAGTAAAGCAGGTATAGAAAATCAATATAGAGAAATCTATAGCTTTTCTCTTCACTGGAAATAACTAGGTAGATATGGTAAAAATTGTATTATATATATTATCGATAGATACAGATGTAGGGGATATCTATATGGAAAATTTTTATTAAAGAATATAGAATATAGTCCAAATAATAGAAAAACATAGTTAGTGTTCCTGTATATGTAACCTAGATAATAATCCTCTGAAAGTCCTATTTTTGTATGTAAAATGTAAAGAAAATATCATAAAATTGAAGATAGACATGTATAATCATGTAAAGATTGTTGGTAGCGCTAACACCACCAAAGTTAAAAACTTTTTTTTTTCCCTGTCGACTAGGGAAAAAATGTTTGCAGTACATATAGCAGACAAAGATTAATGTCCTCAATATCAACAACTCCAAAATCTGATAAGAAAGACAAAATAATACCGTAGAATATTGTCAATGTTATGAACAGTAAAATTTAATTACTTTAACAAAAATTAAATCTAAATGATCAATACACATATGAACAGATAAGCAACAATCAATAAGTTTGACTACCTGGTACTGGTATAAATTTTAGACAAGAAAAACTTTCCTACATTGCTGGAAGGCAAATGATTTATTATAATATTTTGAAAGTAATCTCTTCAATATTTTCTAAAATTTAAGACACACAAACCTGTCTTTGCACTAGCAATACCAAGTTTGGAAATCTGTTTATAGATATAGAAGCCTCAGTAAGTGCTGATACTGAAGGAGGATGGTCAGTGCAGCCTTGTTTTTGAAGTAGCCAAATGCGTAACCATCTTTCCTGATGATTCCTGCAAGTACCCCCGCCAGTGAATTACTAGGGAAAATGTTGAGTTAAATAAATGTTGAACACCCTGGGAAATTATGCAGCTGATGAAAAAAGAGTAAGTAGGACCTATATCCCTTAATCCGGAGGGACACCCCTGATTGCCAGTAAATGAGAAAAGCAAGTTGCAGGGTGACGTGTAAGCGCAAGCCCGTTTGTGTGGCGTGTATGTGTGGGTGAGGGTGGAGGTGACTAAGGAGGGAATGTGAACAGACATTAACATGAAACACCTAAGAAAGGTGGGCAAGGGAGTTTATGAACTTTTTTGTGTATTTAAGATTATTTCAAAGTTAAAAAGTATTACTTTCTTACATTTTGACAGGGGAAATGCCAATTAAAATTACAAAGCAACTAGGATCTACAGAAATGATATATTAGAGAAAAGACACGGATTCCTCTTCACATCTAAATTAACCATCAGCATTGCTTTCAATGTTTCATTCCTTAAAATGCTATTACCAAAACTCCATTTTTCGCCACATTTTCCAAGTATGAGTGGAAGAAAATCCCCTCTGGTATTCCATATTAGCCTAGAAAAAGAGAAGCACACTCTCCTTTACTCCTGTCTCCGATGTATTACTTGGGATACAGAGGGATATGTGGTGGCTAATCCAAACAGCCCCCTGTGGTCTTCAATTAGAAGTTAATCTTATATTGCACATTTTAATTCCAGTGGCAACCTTCTTTATAAAATGAGAATTCTTGTCCGTAAGACAGGTAAAAGAAAATAACATGCTATCTTTATATGTATATTTTATGTTATTGCTATTTGTAATAGTAAATTCATAGAATGTATGTGAGAGATTAAAAGTTTGCATGAATGTATTAATATAGTAATACTGATTATTAATTTTATTAATAATGTAATGTATTATATTAATTTATTAATTTATGTGTGCATATGCATGTACACACAAATTGCTTGGTATAGAATTACAATTTCTCTGCTTGTCATGTGTTGCAAAGCACAGAGGAATAAATGATATTTTAACTTTTTTTATTTTAATTTAATTATGGTTAGTAATGTGTAAGTCATTGTTTTATAACATATTGGGTACATTATAGAAACTTTATCTTTAGAAAATGCAACTTATACAAAAAATGCAGCCCTTCTGTGTATACAGAAATTCATTCTATAAATGGCAATAGCTTATATAATAAATAATATCAAAGAATGGATAATAAAGAAATAATACCACTCACACAAATTCAAAATTTTACCATGTTTTTCCAATGGTTTGAGATACCTTTGGTCTACTGTGTTCTTGCTGGTGTGTTTCAAACTTCTTTTTAAAATAAAATGTCATGCGTGACCTTGAGGGGTTCCTCAGTTTATATGATAGTGGCTAAAATTCATGCACTGGCAAATATATGAAATAATATGGAATAAATTATAGTTTTGGATTCCAATTTCAATGTCTCTTTGTTTCTCTAGGTGGCTTTTACAGTACTTTTTGATTTGGAAGCACTTCTGAAGATATGGTGTTTGGGATTTACTGGATACATTAGTTCATCTCTCCACAAATTTGAGCTACTGCTTGTAATTGGAACTACTCTTCATGTATATCCAGATCTTTATCATTCACAATTCACATACTTTCAGGTAATACAAATAATGCCTATTTTTTTAATAATTTTTTTCTTCCTAAATACCTGTTACATTATTATAGTAACTATATATAACTATATATAATATTTATATCTAATAACTATATATTAATAGTAAGTGTGAACTTGAGAGGGGCCCAATGACATCTTAAATATTAGAAATTGCATTTATAAATTGTAACAATTGTTTTTAAAACTTTTGAAAATTCACAGTAATAATGCAGATGTTTTACATACTGTTCCTAAATTAGCAGTATATTGATATACATAATTATATATATAGATATCATATATTTATACATACATATCAAATTTTAAACTACATAATATGTTGGCCCAAACTTTAAAGAATAGGAAATATGAAGTTAATTCCAAGTGTATAATTTCTTTGTAAATAAGCCTAAATATATTTGCTCTACAATGATTTATAAAGAAATGATGAGGGTTTATAAAATTTACCTTTACAGATTACAATTAGTCATACAGTATTATTTATAAATACCTATTACTTTCTTTGTAATGATTAAATAATAGTACTTATAATTCATATTTAATTTATAATAATTAGAAAGCTATTTTTCAAATGTGACATATTGAATCACATTGCTTCATAATTATTCAATAAACAGTAATTTTTAGTTACATTCTTTGTAATCGTTGGATAACATGCATGTGCTCATTGTTCTGTTAAATACTTGGTCAAAATGATAAAATATGTATATGTAACATCCTACTCAAACAAAAATATCTCAAATATAGTCATTTTCCTGACTCAAACTTGGTCATTTATATAATTTATCATGGAAACACTAGAATGTGCATTGTTTTCTTAACAGATATTTTTAAATAGTTTGGGAATAAAATGGCAGTAGAATTTTAAAGAAGTGATTTAGAGAAACAGGATTCCTACTCCTTAGGAAAAAGAAAATGCATTCCAACTTCATTGATTTTATTTATTCGTAAAACAAAAGCTATTATTTTCAGAAAAATATTAACTTTAGCTGCAAGATCGCAACCTGTAACTCAGTGTTTTTGGTAGCTGGAGGAAAGAACATGCAAATATAATTCATAAGAAGTGAAAAGCAAATAACCCACAAACCTAGATTTTTCTAAGCTGAGTCCCTAGTAATCACAGCCAAGAATATTGAAACCATACAGCATTATTGTGGTTCAAGCTTTCACTTCCATCAACATCTTTGGACATAAATCCCCCATCTTTTATTGGGTTATATCCTGAGGCTTGGTTATCATAAGTGGAGTGGCTAGAACAGCAGATAGACACATGTTTAAAACTCTTGATACAAAATGTGCTTTCCAAACAGCAATGTCAATATATGCTCTGTGCACTGATGGGCATTTAGTACCTACCTTAGGGCATCCTTGTAGATAATTATAGAGAATATGCCTGATAGTCAAAACAATAAGATATCTCTTTTACAAACCTATTAAATTAGCCAAATTAAGAAAAATATTGTCTATTTCAGCAGAGGTACAGTATAAAATATATTCAGGGCCTTAAAATTGCTATAGCCCCTGACAGATCATTTTTCAGTGAGAAGTTACAATAGATCAAAATTTTATGTGCAAAGATACTCATTACGGAATTGTTTATGAGAGAAAAAAATGGGAACTGCTTAAATTGATGAAGAGCTTAGTAAGTCATAATGCGAATTTGACCATAAAATGATGAATATAGGCTGGGCATTGTGGCTCATGCCTGTAGTCACAGCACTCTGGAGGCCAAGACACGAGAATCACTTGAGCCCAGGAATTTGAGACCAGCCTGGGCAACATATCAAGACCATGTCCCTAAGAAAAACAAAAAAATTAGCCAGGCATGATGGTGCATGCATGTGGTCCTAGCTGCTCAGGAGGCTGAGGTGGGAGGATCACTTGAGCCAAGGAGTTTGAGGCTGCAGTGAGCTGGGATCATGCCACTGCACCCCACCTGGGCAACAGAACAAGACCTTGTCTCTTAAAAAAAAAAAAAAAAGATGATTATGATGATTTTTTAGCAACTTAGAAATATGATTTATTTAAATGCAAAACAGTATGAAATTATATAGAATATATGTAAATATACATATGTATGTAAAATACCTATAAAATGGAAAAATGGAAAGAAATAAACCAATTGATTACAAATTATTAATCATCTCTAGTTTCCTGCTCTAGTATCATCTCTAATTTTTTTCTTACTAGTCTGTTTTTCACAAAATATCTAAAATTAGCCTGCATGGCTGTAACCATTTTAGGTAGGTAGATAGATAGATAAATAGATAGGCATAGACAGACAGATAGATAGATAGATAGATATAGTCAAATCATATTTAGTGAAATTTGTAATTTTAATGTTATCTTTGATTCTGGTTTATAATTTGTATAGTTTATATTAATGACTTAAGTGATTTTCATTTGTATCTCTCTATACATGGCCATGTTGATATTTTTCTAATGTAATAAATAAAAATGATCTCAGTTATTTTGTGGCTAAAATATAAATCTCTCAAGCTTAGGTGTCACAAGGATTTTTGCAAATTCACATACGGAGAACCCACTGTATTGGACAGATTGTTTCTTGATGGGCCCACCTTGTTCTCCCTTTTTGGCCCTCAAACTTTTCTTTTCGATCAATCTTTATTCATTTTATTGGCAATACATCTTTCTTTAGTCAATTTCATATTTTTCATATTTAAATGAAGTCAACAATTTAGTGCAAAATTGTTTCCTTTCAAATATCAGTTGTCTATGAGACCGATTATTGATATTATTCACTTATTTTTTCAAATGATATTTACTGAGCATCTATTATGGGCCAGGCACTGTTCCAGATACTAAAGGTAGAGCAGTGGACAAGGCAGAGAAGGTCCCCCCCTTATTAAACTTAAATTCTAGGGAGCAGACAGTTCACAAAAAAGTACACAAAGGAACGTGGAATTTGGTACTGGGAATGCTATCAGGAAGAAGCAAGCAGGGTGAAAAGGAAAGAAATTGTGTGGTGGGCTGCTATTTTAGATAAGGTGCTCATGGAAGCCCTCTCTGAAGAGGTGACATTTGAGCAGAGACTAAATGCAATGAAGTAGAAATCCATGAGAAGGTCAAGGAGAAGCATTCTAGGTAGGGACAACCACCTTGCACAAGTCCTGAGGTGGGAGCATGATTGATAAGCTCAGGAATAGCACAAAGGCCATTGTGCCTGGGCTACAGTAAACTCAGGGCAGCGTGGTCCTGTGGGAAATAGTAAAGTCTTACAAAATGCTATGTTCTTACATACCTCATGTAGGAACCATCATGATAATGTTGGCTGGTGTTTTTAGTGCATTTATTATATGCCAGGCACTGTGCTGAGAGCACTGTCTCATTTGTTTCTCATAACAGTCTTGTGAGATAAAGACCTATCATATGTGTAAGCCGAGGTCTCAAGAGATCTGAAGACTTGCCCAAGACCACATACCTAGCAAACAGTAGAGCTGAAATTTATTCCCAGGTTTAATTTCTGAGTTCATGTTCTTAGCCATGCGATTTCTAAGCCATCTCACTATGAATCAACAGAGTAATCTCTAAGAGACAGACTCAGAAATGTGACCAGGAAAATTGCTTTGGAAACAACCACAAAATGTTCTGAAGTGCTTATCTTTGAGAGTATGGTTCACTTTATTTCATATCTATAGGAACACAAAATCAAAAGGCTTTATCGGGTAAACGAAGTAAAAAGCCTACTTATCACCAAATAAATGAAAAGGCACCATTAGAGTCACTGACAAGGATTTTTCCTTCCCAGGGATGCAGGTTTAACCCTTTGAAAATACTGATCAAATCACCAATGTGGGAGTTGTATTAAGTTCTATTCATGTTAATGAAATATTAATTTATCAGAATTGCACAGATGTGCATAGGCTGCCTTTATTAGAATTTGGGATAGGACTCAAAATTACTTAGGTAATCTTTTAAATGTGATTTTAATACAAGTGAAGAAAACACACAGTACTGAAATTTGAGCTGTAAACCAGTTAAATTGTTCCTGTAAACTTGCCTGGATTCAGCTGTTCACAGACAGTGAATCATGTATGTCTGAGAATAGACAAATCTGATAAAAATGTGAAATCTTTCCAGATTGTTATTCTGAATATTAATATAGATATTAATATTTTAATAGTTCTTATGATAAAACTGTTCACTTATTGGAAAGATGACCTGAGTGTAATATGTTCTGATTTGGGAATGTATGTTAAGAATTACAGCAGGAAAAACTGGTAGCTTAACCGTGACACTTAATTTAACAACATGATTTCTCATATAAATTTTCTTCTTTATGTATTATGTTAAGGATTTTAAATTAGCATTAAGGAAATATACGTTCTCACAACTTCTTTAGTCATTTATCCAGTTTACTTGACATGCTGCTACAAACCACACCATTTGTGTTCTGCAGATAATAGGAATGATAAGACTCACCATCCATATTTCCTGTTAAATCCAAGTCTGGGGAGTAAATGTGGTTTCAGGTTAGCAAAATTCAGAGGCTAAAATGGTGTTATTGGGACTCAGTCTACTTCTTCACCTACCTTTCTTCTTATCTGGCTTCATTCTTAAGCTGGCTTTCTCCATGTGGTGGCAAAGACGGCTCCCAGCAGCTCAAGGCTTACATGGTTCTCACAGCAGTGCCCACTGGGGATAAAAGTTAGAACAGCTCTTATTAGAGGTGTTCAGCAAAAGTCACGAGAATGACTCAGGTGGCTGTGAATACCCTGGCAAGGGCGGAATCATGGGAGTCGGGGAGTCCCTCCTGGACCTCAGGGACTCAGAGTAGAGTAGGAATGATTTGCCAAAGGAAAATCAGAAAAAGTAGGGAGCTGAGGATGCTAGAAAGGCAAAAGCAAATGTGTCATTTTATACATGTAAAAATTAAAATCTAGTTTTTAAAATGCATTTTCTGTTCCTTACTGTATTCCAAATACACTATTCATTTTTCACAGAAAACTTAATCTATTATTGAACCATCTTGGACTACCATTGTACATACCATATCTAATTTATGCCAAGAACACAATTTTCCTATTTTCATATCTCCAAATTTGAAATCTGTCTTATAATCAGTGGTATGTTCTATTTTAATTGGCAGCATTTTTTATTTCTTAGAGGTACATAAAAAAATGATGATATCTTAGACCTAATGAAAAGTGGTATTTTTCCATACTGTGTATTTCAGCTTTTAATTATATATTAATTTATACCTTTTTATCATATGAATGTGCTCTTAAGAGCTGTGTCTTTGTATTATATTCCCTCTGTAATAGTAGCCATTGAATCGTATTTGCCTAACAATGTCTGGCATATAATCAATCGGTATTTGTTAAATGAATGAGTGAATGAATTTATTAATTAGTGGTCAGTGGCATTGTTTACAAATATATATGTGCAAAACATCTGTATATATATATTTTATGTATTTTTTATATGTGTAGTATGGATAACAAGTTAAGCAGGTACAATAAAGATCCGAAAAATATAAGGCTTATATAAGTTAGAAGTTTATTTCTCTGCAGTAGTTTGTGGGCATTCCAGGGAAAATAGGTTTCTCTGCTGCACATGGTCGTTAGGGAAGCCAGCCTATTGGGTAGGATGGGACCTGTCATATTCTATGCAAGGCTTCTATTTCTTGTCCAAAGGGGCTACTCCAGTTGTTTCCATTTTCAGGCCAGAGAAAAGTATAAAAAGAGTAGCTGGGGCAAGTTTAAGTTAATGTACCAAATGTTATACAAATCACTTCCTTTCACATCACATAGGTCTGAACCTAGTTCACTGGAGACACCTAGATGCAAGTGAGGCTGAAAAGTGTAGTTTATTGCCCTAGGTAGCCACCTGGTAGGCTAAAATTTAGGAAGTCTGTTATTTAAAGGAGGAATTAAGAAAATGGATATTGGGGTACTTCAGCCAGAAGTAAAGATTACTGATAGAAGTTTGGGGTTTTTTTTCATTTTTTTATGAATGTGTAATAATTCCTGGGAAGGTTTATTTTATGAGACAATGAATATAACTAATACAAGTTGAGTATCCCTTATCAGAAATACTTAGGACCAGAAGTGGTTTGGATTTTGGATTTTTTTGAATTTTGGAATATTTGCATATACATAATGAGATATCTTGAAGATAGAACCTAAGTCTAAATGTGAAATTTATTTGATTGTTTTTGAATTTTGGAATATTTGCATATATATATAATGAGATATCCTGGGGATGAGACCCAAGTCTAAACATGAAAGTTATTTATGTTTCATATACACCTTATACACATAAACTGAAGGTAATTTTATATAATTTTCAAATAATTTTGTGCATAAAGTCTGTGTACACTGAACCATCAGAAAGCAAAAGTGTCAGGTATAGAATTTTCCACTTGTGATACCATGTCAGAGCTCAAAAAGTTTTGGATTTTGGAGCATTTCAGATTTCAGATTTTTGGATTAGGGATGTTCAATCTGTATTGAGTTAATGGTTTTCTTAGATATTTGAACATTAGAGAGATATCAGTTTTATCTGAACAGTATGTATCATTTTGAATAATCACATAATATGTTAAAACAGTTACCACCATTTTCCTTCATGTATTCATTTGGGATTTATTGAGTTCTTGCTATGTGGCAGGCACTGAGCTAAACCAATGGCTCAGTTATTATATTGTTATTTTTAGTCATTTAAATGCTCAAATAGATAAGTGTGATTTTTATAAAGCACCATAAAAATTATGCCTTAGTATGAACTTATATAAGATTTAGTATAAATAAATTATCACGTGCATATGTTTTTCTCTCCCATAATAGGTTCTTCGGGTAGTTCGGCTGATTAAGATTTCACCTGCATTAGAAGACTTTGTGTACAAGATATTTGGTCCTGGAAAAAAGCTTGGGAGTTTGGTTGTATTTACTGCCAGCCTCTTGATTGTTATGTCAGCCATTAGTTTGCAGATGTTCTGCTTTGTTGAAGAACTGGACAGATTTACGACATTTCCAAGGGTAAGAATTTAAAAATGCAGTCGGTTTAATTCATTATTCTTATTTTAGTAATAATGATTAACATCAAAGTAATTTCACTTGAGCAATGGTTCAGAAGTATTGCCATATTTTTGCTAACTTGGGATAATTAAAGTTTAATATTTAAAATCAACTCTTCTACAGGGTGCAGGTGTTTGAGCATATTTTCAGCATTGTGAGATTATACGTCAATTCTAAACTTCTGGAAATAACCTAATAGAATTAGGTGTTGAAACCTGGAAGTTAGGGTTCTTAGCACCTATAAATTAAAATATGGTGGAATTTTAAAATAAATTTTATGTTTTTGTGTTTGTGAAAGTTAACGTTTTTAATCTATTTTACAGTTCATATATTTTTATGTCAGGTACAATCTAGAAGAAAGCTTTTGATTTTCAATATAATAAAATTTATAGACTCTTCAGATTTGAAATGTCTTTAGAAGATCATCTAGTTCATATCTCTGCTTTTTTGTTAGAATTCACTTAGGCTAAATAGGATGTTAAAAATCAGTTGATCCACAAACAGAACACGTGTAGAAGATACATCCCCTATGCAGAAGGATCCTGAAATTTACCTCCATGTGGGCTGAGAAACATAAAAAAAAATAATGACCAGGACAAAGAACACATATATATATATATATATATATTCACCGTAAGTTGAAATAGTGAGGTCTATTATATGGGAAGAATAATCTTGGGGTAAAAACAGCATATATTTTTTAAAGTTAAGCTTTGACAGTAAAAGGGTCTGTACTTTTAATGGATAGACTAATATGGCTTGAGTTATATTTTTAAAATCTTGTGCTAAATTTGTTACTTTAGCTACCAGTGTTGGAATTCATCCTTTTTTAACCCAGAGTCTTCATACATACATTGCCAAGCATTTGTTCCGTGCCTACAAAGAGGCAATTTTGGTGATTCTGGGGACATAGATACAATTAAGTTCCCAGTCCTGAGGAAATTCTCAGCTGAGAGGAGTAACCAGTAAATAACATAAGGCAAAACTGCCTTGATGAGGGCAGGCAGGAGCGCTCTGGGAACCCGGAGGTAAGGCTCATAACGAAGAACGGAAAAGTCCTGGAAGGCCTGTAGGAACAGACGGCTACTGAAGCACAGATGGATGCAGCCATATGAGGTATAAGGGAACAGTGTCCCAGCCACCAGGACAGCATGTGCCCAGGGTCTGAGGTGAGCACTTTCTTGTTCCAGAACTTCAAGGTTCCAGAACTTACCATTGATTTTTGAATCAATTGCAAGAGGAGGACATAAGGCCCAGGAACTTTAAAGTTGGATAAGAGTGTGGTTATGGTTAAATGCTAATGAAAGAGAGCAAGTAGAGGGTGAGGACAAAGAGGACGGTGGCGAAAGTCCCTGGGGAGGCAGAAGAGGCATTATCCAGGGCATCGGGACAAAGACTGACTGGCCTTAGGCAGGTGCTGAGCTGCCAGGGGTCGAGATGTTCCTTAGGACCACAAGCCAGGCTGAAAGTCACAATCAAGCCATTATTTATTTACCGTGACAATGCACGCAAGAGGCAAAAGTGGGCTTCGCTCCCAGGACTCCGCGTTTCCCACCCACAGCACTGGGTGAAGGTCAGGTGGAGTCAGGTGGATCAGCACAGGTGTGGGGGAGGGGGCTCTTTCCACTGCTGGGTGGTCCTGAAGAAAAGGCGCCTGGCCTTTCATGGACCCAGGGACGGAGGACAGAAGGGGGAAAGAGCTAGGAGTGGGAAAAGCTGAGACAGAATGGAGAAAAGTGCCTCAGCTGGGCCCCCAGTCAGAAGGCCTCCGAGTGGAGGCACCTGGGCTGAGACTGCAGCTGTGCCCATCAGCCCGCTGGCCTGGCGGGGAGGGGGCTGAGTCCTGGAGTGCAGCTCCCTCCACAAAACTGCAGTGCCCTGGCTGTGCAACAAGTCCGGGCTTGGGAGGGCAGCTTTCCCCCTCAGGGCCTGCCAGGCAAGGCCTAGTGATTGCCTGTGGTGGCACCTGAAGGATCACACGTGGGATGTTGGCCTGGAGGGTCAGCTGTGCCTCCAGAGAGGGAGGGATGCAAGCAAGGATGATAGCGATGTCACTAAGCCCACCTCCTCCGGGCCTGTCCCCTCATTGGGTGAATAAAAAAGCAGGTGGCCATTTCCCATGTCCCACGTGGGAACACTGACATTGTTATCATCACCGTTCCTCTTTCAGTGTCCAGTTTAATTCAGCACACATTGCCGAAGGCCCACCAAGGGTCAGCCATTGTTCCAGGCATGCGGGATCCTAACAGAAAAAAAATCACCCCAGTTCTGTTCTGTATTTACACAATTTTATCTTAATGTCATATGTTAACTTCATCTCTTACCATTTCCTCCCTCAATGATTTTATATCCCTTGCCCAAACCCTCATTTACCCAGATGGATTTTGGAGTTCAGAATTTTCCAAATAGTCCTACAACAGAAGGGTAATTCCACCCACCAGAGTTGTTTGAATCATCACCTTGTATTCAACACATTAATATTTCAGTAGCAAAACATCAACCTTCAAACAAAGAAAAATAAAGGCAGTACATAAGTCTTAGGTCAGATTAGATTTTGCCACTAAATGAACTACCAAAAAAAACAACTTTGAGTATTTTCAGAAATTTTTGAATTTTGGAGTTGTGAAGAGTGAATAGGGGCTGTGGTCTGTATAAAGAGCATTGCACTTAAGAGTCTGCACTTCTTGCTGTCTGATTCTGCATCACTGCTCCATCACTTTTTAGCTGTATGACACTGGACAAATTATACTTTTAAGCTTTTATTTTTTTCACATCCAAGATGTAAGTAAAAATGGTATTTTTCTTCCGCATGTGTCTGTGAAATAATACATGAAAATGAAACACCTGGGTTTAGAAGGCATTTTTTAAAAGGTTAGGCTATACTCTATATAATGCATTTGAAATTGGTAATATTATTATCTGTATAAAAGAGAAGGCTGCTTTTTAGAGTCATGCCTGACTTAGCCCCTCTAGATTTGCTATTTTCCAGCCATAACAGTAATCAAGTAGCATTACATTTCCAGATCTCCAATTACTCAATTGTGCTTTTTTGCCTGATTACTTTGACCATCTTAATGAAAGCAGCTCAGCAGCTCTGAGGCCCCCTAATCATTTATTCAGTGGATGACAATGGTGACAGCCTGAGCATGTGAAGTGACTAAAAGAAGTAGATTTTACTTTGCACATCAATGTAATTAAAACTTAAATCCCTGAAAAATAATCACATTTTACAAGAAATGTTTTTAAAAATTACAGTTACAAAAAGGAGTCATTATCATTCCTAATCAAATAAAGCACCACCGATTGGTAGTACTTGCCTGATAAAGAATCATCAGAAAAGATGATTAAAAACACATTACAGTCAGTGCTAGATTTCTCTCCAGACGCTCCTCCGTGGGTCTCATTCCCCTCCCTTCTCTTGAGGACATCTTCCTCATTATCCAGCGCTTGAGTGCGTGAGGTAGGTTGGTTAATTATAGTGCTAGCCAAAGCACAGCATATTAGAACAAATTGTCTGTAGGAAAAACCACATGATATATCCAAAAGTAAAATAGAAACTTTAAAAATCAATAATCACATCTATGTTCATCAGGGATATTGGTCTGTAGTTTTATTTTTTTGTTGTGTACTTACATGGTTTTGGTTATCAGGGTGATAGTGGCCTTATAGAATTAGTTAGGGGGGATTCTTTCCTCTATTTTTTGGAACAGTTTCGGGAGGATTATTATTGGTTCTTCTTTGTATGTTTGGTAGAATTTGATTGTGAATCTATCTGGTCCTTGGCTCTTTTTTGCAGGGGGATGAGGGGGGCTTTTTTTAATTACTGATTAAATCTTGCTACTCGTTATTGGTCTGTTCAGGATTTCTATTTTTTCCTGGTTCAATCTTGGGAGGTTATATGTTTCTAGGAATTTATCCATTTCCTCTAGTTGTTCTAGTTTGTGAGCATATAGTTGTTCATAATAGGCTCTGATGATCTTTTGTATTTCTGTGGCATCAGTTGCAATGTCTCCTCTTTCATTACTGGTTTTTCATTACTCTTTTTTCCTTGGTTAGTCTGGCTAGTGGTTTATCAATTTTGATTATCTTTTTGAAGAACCAACTTTTTGTTTCATTGATCCTTTGTAATTTTTGTCTCCATTTCATTTAATTCTGCTCTGATATTTATGAGCACAGACACAAAAATACTCAACAAAATTCCACCAAACTGAATCCAACAGCACATCAAAAAGATAATACACCATTATCAAATAGGTTTTATACCAGGGATGCAATGATGGTTCAACATATGCAGATCAATAAATATGATACATCACAAAAACAGAATTAAGGACAAAAGCCATATGATCCTCTCAATAGATTCAGAATAAGCATTTGATAAAATTCAGCATCCTTTCATGATAAAAAACCTCAACAAACTAGGCATAGAAGGAACATACCTTGAAATAATAAAGTCCACATACAACAAATCCACAGCCGGTGTTATACCAAACAGGGAAAAGTTAAAAGCATTCTAAGAACTGGAACAAGACAAGGATGCCCGTTTTTACCACTACTATTCAACATTGTACCAACATAGTACCAGAAGACCTATCCAGAGCAGTCAGGCAAGGGAAAGAAATAAAAGGCATCCAAATTGGAAAAGAGGAAGTCAAATTATCCCTGTTTGCTGATGATATTATCTTATACCTAGAAAATCCTAAAGACTCCACCAAAAAAACTCTTAGATTTGATAAATGAATTCAGTAAAGTTTCAGGATACAAAATCAATGTACAAAAAACAGTAGTATTTCTATAAACTAATAATAATCAATCTGAGAACCAAATCAAGAAGGAAGTCCCATTAAAATAGCCACAAAAAAACTTAAGAATATATTTAACCAAGGAGGTGAAAGATCTCTACAAGGGAAACTACAAAACACGAAAGGAATTGTAGATGAGACAAACAAATGAAAAAATATCTCATGCTCATGGATTAGAAAAATTAATATCATTGAAATGACCATAGTACCCAAAGCAATCCACAGATTCAATGCAATCCCCACCAAAATACCAACACCATTTTTTACAGAATTAGAAAAACAGACCTAAAATTCATATGGAACCAAAAAAGAGCCCAAATATCCAAAGCAATCCTAAGCAAAAAGAACAAAACTAGAGGCATCACATTACCTGACTTCAAATTATACTACAAGGCTACAGTAACCAAAACTAAAAATAGACCCATAGGTCAATGGAACAGAATAGAGAACCCAGAAATAAAGCCGCAAATCTACAGCCAACTGATCTTTGACTAAGTCAACAAGAACATACACTGGGGAAAGGACACCCTTTTCAATAAATGGTGCTGGGAAAATTGGATTGCCGTATGCAGAAGAATGAATCTGGACCCCTGTATCTTACCATACATAAATATCAACTCAAGATTAATTAAAGATGTAAATGTAGGACCTGAAATTATAATAATACTGAAGAAAACCTAGGGAAAACTCTCCTGGGCATTGGTCTAGGCAAAGAATTCATAACTAAGACCTCAGTAGCACATGCAACGAAAACAAAAATAGACACATGGGACTTAATTAAATTAAAAAACTTCTGCACAGCAAAAGAAATAATCAACAGAGTGAACAGACAAATTGAAGAATGGGAGAAAATATTTGCAAACTATGCATCTGACAGGGGACTAATATCCAGAATTTGCAAGAAACTCAAACTCAACAACAATAACAAAACCAATAATCCCATTTAAAAGTGGACAAAGGAAATGAATAGACATTTTTCAAAAGAAGACATACAGTGGCCAAGAAAAAACATGAAAAAATGCTCAACATCACTGATCATCAGAGAAATGCCAATTAAAACCACAATGAGATTTCATTTTACACCAGTCAGAATGGCTGTTTTTTAAAAGACAAAAAATAACAGATGTTGGTGAGGATGCAGAGAAAAGGAACACTCATACACTGTTGGTAGGAATGTAAATTAGTACAACCTCTATGGAAAACAGTATGGATATTTCTTAAAGAACTAAAAATAGAACTACTATTCAATTCAGCAATCCCACTACTGGGCATCTACCCAAAGCAAAAGAAATCATTATATCAAAAAGATACCTGCATTTGTATGTTTATTGAAGCACTATTCACAATAGCAAAGATATGTAATCAACCTAAATATCCATCAGTAGATGAGTTGATAAAGCAAATGTGGTACATAAATACACAATGGACTGCTATTCAGCCATTAAAAAATGAAATCAGCCTTTTGTAGCAACATGGATGGAACTGGAGGCTATCATCTTAAGTGAAACAAGTCAGACACAGAAGGACAAATATCATATGTTCTCACTTATAAATGGAAGCTAAATAATATGTACACATGGACATAGAGTGTGGACTGATAGAAATTGGAGACTTGGAAGGGTTGCGGGGAGTGGGTGGATGATGAGAAAATACTTAATGGGTACAATGTATATTATTCAGGTGATGGATACACTAACAGCCCAGACTTTACCACTATGCAATTTATCCATGTAACAAAATTGCACTTGTAACCCTTAAATTTATACAAATTTTTTTTAGAAAGGGGAAAAAATCAGCAATTATATATATTATCTTGACTTTAGTCCAGGCCATCCTGGAGGCTGGCTACCAGCAGCATGTCCAGGGCTGCGGAATGAGGCAGGACAACAGATTGTGGAAGCACTTGTGAGACTCGGGGAGAGCGCTCACCCTGAGGAAAGGAGGGGCATGCAGAAGCAGGACGACCTGGCTTGGCAAAGTGGACTCAGTATTGGTGCCAGGGAAATAATTTTCCTGTGGCTTCTTCTCCAACCTGATCTTGACCCAGCCATCTAGGTGGTGTATACTCTCTAAGAAAACAGGGCTAGACGTAAAACTAAAAACTGGTTTGATTACACCAGATGGTACCCTAGGCTCCAGCAACCTGCTGTGCAATCCCTCTAAGAGGATGGACATGTAAAGGCAGTTTCCCCACCGGGATTCCAAGAAGAGAAGCCTGGAGGAGTGGAGGGACAGCAGAGAAAACAGCAGGTTGGGCACACTAAGTGACCACCCAGTGCAGTGACCCTCTGATGGTGGCCCCACATGCGGAAGACCTGGGGACCTCCTGAAATGGTAGGAGACAGGAGGTCCTAAATGGAAATGAGGCCCTGAAGTTACACACATGGGAAGGCAATCATCAAAGCCTGTGGAAATTTGACCTGACCATTCATAAGCTGATGCAGCCCAGGGGAACTTCAAGTTGCCTATTTAATTCATTTCTTTAATACTCTTCTTGCTTCTTCCTATATTAGGTAATGGGAAAATACACAGATTTTGGAATCATGCTTAAGCACTGTTGACTAAGTATGTGGTCTTGGGTGGCATTTAATTTGTCTGAGCTTTACTCATTTTTAAAATGGTGATGGTATCTGTAATTGATATGATAGCTAATAGCCCTATTTACAAATATTAAAATGGAATCTTAGAGAGTTTGGATAACCCACCTAAAGCTACACAGCTTGAAAACTGAATCTGTAGTTGTCTGCTGCTCCTACCAACTCTTACCCATTGGCTCATGTGTGCCCTGGAAAGTGGCTGATTCATCAGAAAATAATTATTGAGTTCCAAGAATAAAAATATTGTTGTTAATCCATACCTGGAAGCAAATCATCTGGACTAATTCATCAGGAACTTCTTGGAGGACTTAAAGAAAGCAAGAAGGTGCACGTGGTGTTAACATTGTTGGGGCATGGCCTGTGGAGAGGGGCAGGATCTTGTCAGGATCCTGGGCCTGCACCTGGCACTCCACGTCCAACAGCAGAAGCAGCATTTGTCGAAGAAGATCCAACACACAAGACAGGTGCAAGGATGATTCAGGCGACTAGTGAGCAGGTTTTTGAATGGAGAAGAAATAACAGTGCTGAACCAACCCAAACATCCCTCAACTTGACAAATTCTTCTTTCCATTATTTTTCATTCCTCCAGGACCCTCGATCTCCCCTGCCATCACCCCTTATCCCACCAGAAATGTCTGCATAATTCTGTTGCAAATGCTTTGGCTGCCAGTAACAGAAAACTTGAGTCCAACTGACTTGAACAATAAGGAAATTTATCTCACAAAACTCAGGAGACTAGGTAGATTTTAGGAAGTCAGCACTGGATTTTTCATTGAAATTCTCTTTATCATTGTTTGGATTGTCAATGTCCCCCAAAAAACAAGTGTTGAAGTCCTACACATATGACTTTATTTGGAATAGAGGTAATGGAGTTAGAGTGAGGTTGTTAGGGTGGACCCTAATCCAATAAGACTGATGCTTTTATGAAAAGGAAAAATTTGGACCCAGACAGACATGCATAGGAGGAAGACAATGTGAAGACACACAGGAGATGGCCATGTGATTGGAGTGGTGTCTGCAAACCAAGGAACACCAAGGAATGCTGGCAAACACCCGAAGCTAGAAGAGGCAAAGCAGGATTTCCCCCCAGAGCCATCAGAGAGAGCATAGCCCTGCCAACACCTTGATTTCAGGCTTCTAACCTCCACAACAGAGAGACAATACATTTGTGTTGTGTTAAGCCACCAGGTTTGTGGCACTTTGTTACAGCAGCCCTAGCAAGCTAATATAGTTGCCTTTCCCCTGTGTTGTCTTCACGTGTTAGCAAAAATGGATGTAATATTTCCAGGCTTCATGATAATATCTAGAGGAATAACTAGGTCCTCTCTTCCCAGGTGTGCTTCTTAGCAGCAAGAAAACCTTTCTCAGTGTCATCTCCTTCCACCAGAAAATTTTCTCCCATCTCTCATTGGCAGGATTGAGTAACATGGTCATTCCTACTCACTAGCAAGATGGCTGGAATTAAAATGACTGCCTTAGATTAATTATATGGCAAGAAATGAATGTTGGGGAGACAAACACAAACGTTAAAAACACTATGATGGTCAGAGCCAAAACCTGGACAAGATTTCTCTGTCTCATCTCTGTCTCCAAAGCTCCTTTATACACCACGCAAACAGGGTGTGCAAATGGACATGCAGTAGAAAGAGAGCTGGTGTTTAATTCCTCTCACCAGAAGTATCTGGGCCCAGCTCTTTCCCAAGATGCCCAAAGAGGTACCTGCAAAGCAGCCATCATAGGGCCAGGCGCAGAGTAGATCAGTTGTAGATTCCTGATCTCCCTGTTTTTATGGCACTGGCCACTTTCTATCATATATCAAGAACATTCACACACAGTTCTTATCACCTTTCCTGGTCTATAGGTGTTTTGAGGCTGGAAGCACTGTGTGTTCCTTATACCTCCCAGAGCACTGAATGTGGTGCTGGGCGATTAGTAAGCATCAGCAAGTAGAGTCAGGGAGGAACACTGCTAGGAGCACATCGGCAGACAATCCCACGAGATGGAGAAAGGGTGCTTGAATTTTTTTCAATGGGGGAAACAAAAAAAAATTATATGTTGATAGAGTTTAATAAAACAACTTTGAAGATTGTCTCAAGCTTTCTCAAACTTTCTGTTCTAGTTTGGACCAGATACACTGCTAAATAGAAATAACAAGTAACATCAAATCCTGCTGTAAGGCAATATGCAACAGTTCCTGTTTTGTTGGGATGAATATATTGTAGTTAGAGTACAATTTAGATTAACTTTTCATGATGGAACAGCCTGTAAAGGTCATAAGACAGAGTGGCACAAGCAAGAGCAACCGCAGTCTTTCTGTGATAAAAACAAAAACAAGTTGCCTGGTTTCCTATAATCGCCTGACTAAGGCTTATAAGCAGTTTCACTAAGGTTTCTCTCAGTTTTTCCCTCCATTTACTATATAAAGCAACTGCCTCTAAGTTACTAAAATAAGTGCAGTAAACATTCAATGTACATCTTCAACTAGCTCTATATTTTTATTCCTTCTAATTTCCCATGAAAATAATAATAAAAAGGCTTCATTTGTTTTGCAGTTGTGTAAATGGGGATAGTTTTTATTTATAAGTAGTATACTACCCTCCATAACCAAAGTACTTGAATTTTAATATTCATTTGATATAGGTTTTCTTAATTTGCATTCTCTAAATGCTAATTATTTGCTCTATTGAATTTTCACTAAGATCATGTCCAAAAGAGTTATTGTACTATATAAGTAATAAATGCTGTAAAATACTTAATTACCATTTCCGTTTCCTCTCACCACCCAAATGACTATTCATGCTTTTAGTTGTATTGAAAGTATTACTGAGACATTTGAAGAAACTACTTCCTCCTCAATTTTTTTTCTTATTTGTCAGATGTAGTTAGAGAGTAGGATTACATTTTTAATAAATTCAAGGTTTATCTTCAAAAGTATTAGTTCAATTAATATTGATGAAATCTTTATTAATTTTTATTTTGTTTTGTCTTATATATTTTCAATTTTGTCACGAAATATTTGACATGCAAAAAGATGTAAAGAATAATAAGATATATTCCTCTGTGACCACGCAGAGCTGAAGAAGCAGAGCACTAGCAATAGATCCGAGGTCCTTGGGCCTCTCTGATCACTCTCCTCTCTCTCTCTCCTGTAAAATAACACTTTTCTGATTTCTTTACCCTTTTAATGCATATATAGACATCAACTGAAAATCATATACCTTTTGCATAATTTAAACTTGCCTCATATGGTCTTATACTGCACTATTTCTTCTGCTAATTGTTTTTATTGCTCAACATTATGTTTATAAGATTTGCCTAAATGAGTGCATGGACCTGTATTTTATTTTTTGTGATTGCTGTATAAGGTGCAATTTTATAAATGTATATAAAAGGTGTTATATATAGTGTATTTATATAAACACTACACAACTTATTTTGTCATTCTCCTGTGAGGTACGCAAGTTCAAAGATGTCCCCCAGGATATCTGCCCCCTCGTGTCCATGCCCTGCATATTCCCCTACCCTTGGGTGTGGCAAGGACTGACACATGTGATGGGCTTTCACGCCTGGGAGTAGTTTGATAATTATTCAATGTTGAGTCAATCAAAAAGGAGACTATCTTGGGTGGAACTGACTTAATCAGAGGTGCTGGGCCCTTCTTGAAAAGAGAAATTCAAAGCAAGAAAGGGTCTTCTGTTGGCTTTGAAGAAGCTGCCATGTTGTGAAGGACAAGGTGGCCAGAACCCTGGCTTACAGCCATCAGGAAAGCAGGACCCTCAGTCCTATAACCAGAAGGAACTAAATTCTGATAACCTGCATGAGGTTGGAAGAAGGCCCCAAGCTCCAGATGAGACCCAAGCCCAGCCAACACCTTGACTGCAGCCTTTTGAGACTGAGCAGAGACAGAGTTTTGGCACGCCCACACTTACGACCTACAGAAACTGAGATAACAAATGAGAGCTGTAAGCTGCTAAATATGTGGCAGTTTGTTACACATCAGTAGAAAACTGACACATCCAGGTGTTTGTGTTTGTTTCTAAATTTTGTAAGTCTAAACAGTGCTGCTCTGAACATTGCACATTGATTTATGCACATGTGAAATAATTTTTTAGGGTATGTAGCTAAGAATAGAGTTGATCGGTCTTAGAATTAACATATCTTCAACTCTAATAGATATTGATAAACATGCATTTCAAAGTAGTTTTACCAATTTATCTGCTATCAGTAGTAATGAGAGTGTTCTCTACTTCACAATTCGGCAACCCTTTGTCTGGTTGGGCTTTGTTTTGCTTGAAACCTTTAGCTCTTCAGTTAGCCTGAATTGATTTTTGTGGACACTGTGAGATAAGGAACAATTTTATTTTATTTCCATTTGGATAACCAATTGCTGTGGTACCATTTATTTACTAGTCTATCCATTCCCATGGTCCTGCACTGCCAGCTGTGTCATAATATGGTTCCATATGTGAGTGCCCAGGTCAAGATACACAAGCTCCTTTGTCATCTCTTTTTGCCATTGGATGTTTTTTGTGGTCAACCTCCTCTCTAAGGGTTAAGCCCAATAACTAGACAGCTTTACTCACGTATCTCAGTTAGCAGTCTCCACCTTTCAAGAGTCCATGACTTTGCCCCTTATGCCTGATACAGCATTTAGAACCGAAGCATAGCAGAGATCATAAGTTCTCTAGGGAAGTTGACTTTTCTTGACTGCATCTTGGTTTTTGGCCCCTTGAGTTTCCATTATTTTCTTGGGATATTAACTCAGCTTTTTAAAGGATGTTTGTTGCATTTTATCCAAAATTTCCTGGGGTTTTAAAATCATTTTTTCTATATGTGATCAGAAATTGAGGTCCACTAATAAATTTTTGAGAAGGGGGAAAAAGCACACCATTGACTGTCTTTCAGATGGATAGATATTTTTTCTATAAGCACAACCTGAGGCAGGCCATCCCAATGTTTGCCTTCAGCGTCCTCAGCGTCACATTTTTTTGCCTTTGTTGACATTAGGGATATTGTCTTCTTTTTGTGTCTCATATCCTCATCTTTATGCTCCCCCAATCTGCTACACCACCGAAAATCATTTTTCTCAAAATATCTGATGCATCCACTTACAGTGAAGACTAACCAAATCATGTGCCTGTTTTGTTGTTGTTCGTAATTCCATCAACACTCTTCGTGCAATGGAGACATACAGACATGAACAAATGTACTAACTGCCCTCTTTAACTATAGCATAGTCAAGCACTTAAGCAAGAGCTCAAATACCTGATCCTATAGTAGAAAACATAAGAAAGATCTCAAATAAGCCAGAAGGTGACAGATTCTACTCAGTTCTAAAGTAATATCAAAGATGTCCTGGAGAGTATTTAAAAATCCTCAGAACTTTCTATGTGCCTAGCACTGTGCTTCCAAATATCATCTCATTTTAAAAAGAGGAAAATATTGCTCCCAGGGAAGGAGTCTGCAAAGCTTTACGAAGAGTTGTCTTTAGGGAAGAGTTGTCTTTAGGGGTGAATATGATTTCAGCAGGTAAGGATACAGATAGTGGCATTAGCCGAAGGCATTCCATATGAGGAAAACCAAATAAGTAAATCAGAGACATGGAGCATCACAGGGCACAGAAGGACACATCATGACAAAGGCATTGTGCAGTGGAGATTAGAAGCAAGACCACAGAGGGACTTCAGTGGTTGGAATCATAACAGAGGGGAGCCATTGAAGATTTGTACTTTTTTTCTTATTTTTTTTTTCTTGGAGAATAGCAGAAGCGCTATTTTGAGGAAGGTTACACTGGAAGAAATGTTATTTCTCTGAGGGAGTATTTTCATTGAACAAAATTCCTTTTTATTGACCAAAGGCAAAATTTTATGACCTGTTGATAAATTTCAGGCATTCTTTGGAGATTTTTTTTTTTTCTGTGAGGCTGTTACTATATTAAATCTTTCACAGTCTCATAAAGTGAGTCCTGTCTGAAGCTGCAGGCCAAATTGTTATCCATGCCTGGACATGACTCTGCAATGGAAACTGGTAATCTGTCTTCTTTTAAAGTAATGCCATGATATAGTTTATTGTAACTGTCTCCCCAAAAATTCCTGTAAAATTAACTTTCTTTATTTCCTTTCCTCTGTAACATAAGGATGGGTTTGTTTTATTTGCTCCTATTTGAATTTATTTTCGTGGTGACTCATCAGTGGCATGGTGATGAAATAACCTCCTGTGCACTTCTTTTTAGAGGATGATTTTAATGTTCCATGAATCACATAGAGATGGTTGTCTTTTTCTGTTGTTGTGTATTGGTATCATTGAGCCACTGAACTGCAATTACTAGAATTACTTTCCTTGAGTAAAGCGTCCCTATTTTCCAATCCCTAACCCCAGAAATGTATTCTTTTGGGGAGGACACTTTTTACCCCTCATCGTATTTTGATAGTTTTCTACCAGTTAGCTTATTTGCAATTTCACAACTATTAACTTCTATATTACATTAACATTATTTTAATAATCAGTCCACTCCATTGTACCATCTTCAAAAATAAATGAAAGCCATTAATGAAAAATATTAATGTCTCAATCAGTTAGAATGACCTTATGTATGTTTTCACTGATGAAAAGTGATTGTGTTATTAAATATTTTGTCGAGTCTGGCCTACAAAAAATACAATCTATAGTCAGACACTATAGTCAGAGTCTCATGGCCACCTACAATTCCTTGTCAATGAAAACATAATCTAAAGCATTGTTAGGAAGGTTAAAGGAGATAATAGAGGCAAACTAGTTAGCACTGTACCTGCCATGTAATAGGCACTTAACAAGTAGTAGCAGCTAGTGTCATTCGTAAATGGCATGGAAAGCCAACTTTTTTAGCATGACATGCTGAATTCTTAGCAATAGTCAGAAAGCCCAAAATATAAGAATCTCTCAGTGAATGACTGGAGAATTAACTGAATAGTGGGTACTCAGTTTTCTGTGTTATATAGAGAGTTTAAAACTTTAAAAATAGTCCCCAATTCCGGTTTGGAATATTCTTTTTAATCAGTCTTTTGCAACTTTCCACAAAAATGCATAAGGTGAAAAGAATATATTACAGAAAAATAAGACAAACTCCCAAATTATTGCTAGAATCTGAAATAACTTACCATTAACTATTGATATTTCATATATGGAACTAAACAGAGGACCGTTTAATGACTGATAGATTCATTCTTTTCCCTGGATATACACTCCTTACATATAACACCCAAGTCTTAATAAACCAAAAGACTAAGCTGCCTACCCTCTGCAGAGGCCTGTCTCTAACATCTTCTCTATAAATCAGTTTCAAAACCTTAATTTCCAGGAAATACAATGCGATAAAGCGTATGTGTGTCCATGTGTGAGCGTGCTCGTCGCTGAGCACATGTGCGTGCAGACTGGGTGGGAGGAGGGGAGGGGATCCCCTAGGCAAATGGAAGCTAATAGGTTGCATCCTGTAATCTTATATTGTGCAATACAAAAGGGGGGAAAAAACAGGGCAGGTGGGGACTGGATGTAGAAAAATCCCTGGTAGCTACTTCAGATTTGGGTCTGCAGTATTGCTGCTGCTGTGTTCGCTATTGTTTGTTTTTGTTATTTTAGCTTTCCATATACTATCAATTCAGAATCCCAGAGAAAAAGGCAGTGGGCAAAGGATAAAAATCCCACCTCAATCCAACAGAAATGTACTGATAAATTCCTGTGAGAAACAATCTAGAAATTTGGCAGTAAGGTATGCATATCACTATGAACCACCAAAAAGAGAATTCTGTTACTAGTCTAGACAAATGTTACATTTCCTGTCTCTTGGGATAAACAAATCATTTCAGGTTGAATAAAAAAAGGAAGTAAAACCAGTAGGGGGATTATAAAAAGGTACAGCCAATTAAAGGAAAGGCAGCACTATCTTGGAGAGTAAAGAATGTTTTTATGTATTATTCAACTAAACAAAAATTACTATATTCATCTTATAGTTGCTGCCAATTCAACAATAAATGAAATTTTAATTATAGTTTGCCTTGTTCTAAACAGACTATAAAGTGTCCAACAAGGATTATAGCCAGGTCAAATAAATTTAAACAAAATTTAAAATATTTACTCTAATGGGAAAATAAAACCAAAATTAAGGTGGAAGCCAAAAATGACAGCCAAAACCCAAAAAGCTCACTATGAAGGCATCCGTGTTTCCTGGGGTACAGGCACCAGTGTGACTCTAATTTTTCTAGCAAATGTACACTGAGATAGATAGATAAACATGTTCATTCAAGTTCTATAGTGATTAGAAGACACAAACTCATTCCTAGAGAAGCATAATTATTCCTGATTAAGTATAGAATGACATTTCTCCAGCAGTCATTGTTGCTAATGGTAACAGTTACTGTATGTGGGTGCTTTATGTGTGGGGCCTTACATAAGAACCTTGCGCAGATGTAGATATATATGGAGGGGTGTTACGCACATACATATGTAGACAACCACATACAGCTAATGCAATCATCAAAATGACTCTATTAAGGAACATTATAGATGTTATACAAAAGAAGCAGTGAGGAGCATACCAGCAATTGGAAAGGTTGCCACCTCTTTAAAAACTACACGTGTTCAATTCGTGTCAGCAGCTATTTTATGCTGACGTTTCGGTCCTTTCCCCACTTCAATGTCTATGGACAATCAGGCCTTCCTAAGCTTTGACAATCTAATATTGTCATGGAACATAATCTGGAGTGTTCCCCACACCCCGGATCTCTCCCTAGTGATCATCTCACTGGCTAGATCTTAATTAGAGCCTGGCTGCTCAAGCAGGAATGTTGCACAAAAATGTACATTTGCGATTTGGTCATAGAACACATAGGTTGCTTCTCCCACGTGGCTTGTGGTTGCTTTGCTTTAAAGAAACACTTTAGCCCCACAACCTCAAACCTGAAAGAAAGGTTTGAGAACATTCATTTTTTTCTAATACAACTTTTATGAGCCTCCCCATAAAAATCTCACCTTTCTAGTCCTAAATTAGAATGGCAAGTCATCTTTTCTGAAAACTAGTGCTATTAAAATCCTCCTTTGAAAATTTTTTAAAAAATTGGTAAGGATGACAAGAAAACATGTAAAGTGACAATAATTAGAAGAGTATGATTTAAGATTAACAGATGAATGGCAAACATGTATATTCATTAAAATAATGTATGACAAAGTATCACAATGAATGATTAATTGACTAATTATTATTAAACAAGTTGGGAATACTAGAGCCCCTTATACTATGTACCAAAATATCTTCCTGATAAATTAGAGCAATAATACTTAAAGTATGAAAATGTAGAGCACAAAAAGAAAATATAATCTTTAATCTTGGATGGTCAACAACTGTCTAGGGCTAAAGAAATAAAATCAATTATAAAGAATAGATTTAAATCTTAAAAAAGTCAAAAATAGCCACCACAAATATTTTTTAAAACAAAGGAAGATATGAAATACAACCTTAACTTTCTATTCATGTCAGTAAGAAATGTCAGATGGACAAGATTTGTTTGTTATTTTTAGTTTTGGTTAATGACAATGCACACTGCTGGCAAGAAAGCAAAGATGTCCTGATATATTGCATGTGGCAGTGAAAATTTGTGTAACTTTTCTGGGAATCAGTTTTTTATTATATATCAAGACACAAAAAAGCATTTTTACTCTTTGATCTTGTAATTGCAGTTCTAGAAATCTACCCTAAGAAAACAACAAGAGATGCATACAAAGGTTGATCTTCAAAAAATGTTCTTTATTGCATTATTTACTGTTGTGAAAATTTTGAAACAACTTTATTGTCCAACCACAATGGAATGACTAAATAAATTTTGATATATAGTGGCATATTACACAGTTATCAAAGCTATATTTTTACAGAATAATTAATGACATAAGTCATGAGTGAGATAAAT
Source organism: Daubentonia madagascariensis (assembly GCA_023783475.1). NCBI lineage: Eukaryota > Metazoa > Chordata > Mammalia > Primates > Daubentoniidae > Daubentonia > Daubentonia madagascariensis. The sequence continues at coordinate 31,766,468 of JAKFHU010002140.1, read as the reverse complement.
GATGATGAAAATATATTAACCAAAAAGGTGTAATACAAAACTACATCTGCAGCTGAATTCAATTTTGTTTTAAGTACATATATATGCCTAGAAAGAAACTGGTAGAATGCTCAAATTCTAAAGCAAATTATAAAAAAAATGCAACCTGTTGTTTGAATTACAAGTTATTTATTTTATTCTTTATACATTTTGGTGTTTTCAAATTTTCTATAGTGAATGGCTTCTTAATTTAAAAAATGAAATAGATGAGTTGATATATAGATAGATATAAAACCTTAATTTATAGTTACACATCAGAAAAAAATAATTTTAGAAAAAGAGCAAACACATGCATAGGTAAAATTTTAAAAGAAGAAAAAACTTCTTTATAAATACACGTATTTATAATAAGGCTAATTTTAATTTTTGACTTATAAAATCAGTTTTATTAAAGTCATAATTTCAATTAAATATTTGTAAACAGCTATCAAATTTATTTTCAAGATATTAAAGTACTAAATAAGCACTATTAAAATAAAAGCATGGCTTTGAAATTTATGTTTGTAGTAGAAAAGACCATATAATTCTCAGTGAAGCTCTTCATTTGTGAACTTAATGAAGAGAAATGAGAAATCAAAGGTGATTACACAGGATAGTTTTTTACATGATTAAAAAACACAGAAAGAAAAGCAAGAATTGGGTGAGATATTACAAAATCTCAGGTGTGATACTTTTAAAAATTAAGTACCCTTGTTACCAGGCACAAGGAAATGAGCAGGTAAAATACCAGTCACATTTCCACATGTATAAAAAGAGGAAACAACAGGCGGGAAAACTCCATGTCAAAAGTGTGGTTTATTTTAATATACAAAAATGTAAACATTTCCCTGACCAAGGCTGCTTTCTATTTAATGCTAAATAAAAAAATCTTGTCCTTGAACAATACAAATGGTTAGTAAGAGAACACAGTGAAATTTCCTATGTAGACTCTGTGGCATTTTAGTTACAGAAGTCTTCTTAATAAATCTTCAGTTATTTAATAATAGGACATACATCTGTGTTTTTAGGAGCACTGTCTATTTTGTATATATTACCAAATTATTATTGCACCCAAAAGAAAATATTAACTTCCATTTGCAATTTTATAGCACATATTTGCCAATGAAATGCATCACTTACAGGACAAAAATTTAATATGACTGACATTAGCAAAATCACTAATTAAGAAGTAGGTCATAAATACTCCAAGAACTTGACAGTCTGTTCTATGAAGAAAATTAATTCAGAAGTCCCCCATTTGCATAAATCTCCAGGTCTCATTTTCACAGCTGTTTGTTCTGTCAGCTAGATGGTTGCATTTCAAAATTATTTTAACATAATCGGTGGGAAGTATACCTTTCAACTAAAAATATCATGGTCTGCATGAAAGATTGTTAGGGGAAAAACATAAGTTTATTCAATTCATCTTGATATTTTCCTTTAAAATAAATGTTTCTAATATAGGAACTTTAACATTTAATTCTTAAATTACTAAAATATTTTTATTATTAAAATATATTTTGTAATTTTAGATTCCCATAAAAATGAAAAGATTCTTTTTCATATGTAAAAATGTCAATGAGTAGAGCTTATTTTAACAAAGAATGAAAAATACTGGAGATATCTATTTTTCATTAATCATTTGAGCATTATATGGAGTTCCAAATATGTACCCAGTACTGTGCTAGAAAAAAAGGATAAAAATTTTAAATATTGCTGATAACAGGCATGTATATTGTTCATTTTAGAAATTTAGATAATGGAAAACAATCAGCAGCTGTTAGATCTTAACATGTCTTTTACGTGCAATATCCAAAATGACAGCAGGAATTTGAAGTCAGTAAATCCTAGCCTAGATAACTAGCGACACCATTTGCTACCTGTAAGCTGGAGTTAATCATTTAAGCCATGTGCACTTCAGTTCGCCATCTGCAGTAGGGGCTATTATACCTACAGTAACTACTTCCCAGGGTTATTGCTAAGATTATATTAAATAATGGACAGTTAACTACTTTGGGAGCTGGAGAGCACCATACGCATGGTAGTGGTGGCCCAGTGTCTGTTCTCAGGTCATTTAATCTTAGCTGAAAAGAAATCCTAGAAGACTGTATGAATCCGAGATCTTGTCTAATTGTCATTTATGGTATTATATATAAAAGTTAACCCAAGCATGGCCAAGGAAAGAGATGATTAGACATACATACATATATTTTCATAACTAGAAAAAGATTCACTGGTTTTACAAATGTGCTTCTGCCATTCTCTGCCATTTTTTTCTTTTACTCTTGAAATTATATTTAAGTGCAAAGTCTACTTAAAGTAATTTGCTGCTGGAATAAGCATAACGTTCTGATGTCTGCTTTGCCTCTAATTATGTTCAAGCTCATTTTGACATTTAAGGCCAATTACATTAGTCTAGATTCAGTAAGACTTTTCCTTAGTCATCTCAAATTTGAACAATAAACAGTTTTTTCCCCTTTCTCTTTATTCATTTAAGTGGAATGCTTGGCAACAAGCGTATTTTGGGAATTGTAAAAGCAAAATAAATAATGTGGGCTCATTTTGAAAAAAAGCATAGAACTGTTTGATCTTTCTTGCCAACATAAAAAGCAGTCACAAAATTAATTGAAACCACCAGTTTTAATGTTATTTCTTTCTAAATCACAAGGAACAAGGCGTAATTATTTTACAGAGATATTGATATTTTAAATGCTTCAGTTCTATTAACACAAAGGTAATTGATTTCAACAGATCTCTAATTTCAAGGGTTCGTATATAGACAGAGACAAACATGGTTCCAAAAACTTTATCATTTAAAGTCACTAATGATTAAACCCTCTAGAATCGGGCCCTACGATTCACTCAGTATTCCATTGTGTTTTAAGAGTCTAGTCAATCTGATGATTTAAGACACAGAGCAAAACACCTAATTTACTTAGCCCCTCATTTTTGATGGACTTGCTAACTCTGCAATTTTTACTGTTTACTTAATAAAAGACTGTGATGACTTGACAACACCAAAAGCAATTTCTAGTATCTCTCAGTAACAAAACATTCACTGTAACCCTTTTCTTTAATTTTTATAGGTAATACCTGGTCTGGAAAAATAAACTGGAAAGTATATTATATAAAAACAAAATTTTCCAATTGACTACCATTATCAATTAATAGATCATAGAACAGTAGACACAGCTCGAAGATATCATAGGAATCATTCAGTTCAAAGATGAAATAAAATGATCCCATCAAAAACACTGTCAAACTTTCAAAATCATGTGTCTAAAGAAAATATTTTCTTAAAAATAGTTTATTCACATGATTTTTGAGCTTTATCTAAAAGAAATCACACCATATATGACAAAAGTGTTGTCATTAAAAATATATAAAAATAATGAAATTTTGACCAGTGTGATAGAAGTTATTTTTCCTTGGGACAAAATCTTTAAGATAGATTTCTAAATTATTGTTTAAAATATTATTTGTATAATACTTTAATGTTTATAAAGTATTCACATATACTTTATTTTGCTTCTCAAAACAATTTTCAGAGAGTGACAATATGATCGCATATCTGAGGAGGATTGGTCTCAGGACTGCTGAATGTTTTACCCAAAGCCACTAAGCCAGTCAGCAGCTGAATCTCACACTCAGGCCCCGGGACTGTAGAGGCTGAGCACTTGGTTGTGCCGCTCTGCTCTGCTGCCTCACAGAGCGCCAGAGTCCTCATACTCAGCCCATCCAATCCCTGTCTTAAACTGTGATCCTTTAGCTACCCCTTTTGATCCTCCAGCTCTCTCGAGAGTGAGGGCAGAGATAGGGGTGGCCAAAGTTAGACCAGATGAAGAAGTTCTGCAAAGCTCCTGGTTGATGACTCGTGCACCAACAAGAGGGAAGAGGCTCACGGGCGAAGTTGAGGTCCCTTTGGAGGCCATGGTGGTGACAGAGCCCATTTCCCTGAGGTGTAGCTTTGTCCACAGTGCATCTGGATGGGGGGGTGCAGCCATGAAGAGGTAGATTCACCTAAGAGTTGGCATGTTTCCTGAGAGTTTGGCAAAAGGACAGAGCGATGGAATTTGAAGTACTGAGAAGAGTGTGATTGAATTGACAGACTGTGGAATTCCACCTAAACCAGATATACGGGTTGGAAATAAATAAATGGCTCCTGTCAGTGGCTTTAACATTATAGCGCTGTATTTTTACTCCAAATTTCAAACCTATAGAATTTGTATTTAGGTACAATTTAGTTTGGCCACAGTAAGTAGTGGCTCTTGGAACTTTTATTTACTATGGGATTTTGAATACATTCAATGCCATTTTTATTGGTTTTTCATAACCCCTAATTTTCCATAAGGTCTGCATTCTGTCAGTTATGATTTTGCCAACCAATGTACTTTTTAGAAATTTAACCCCATCATTAGGTAGGTTCAACATTTATTGTGTATTGATATCTTTTTAAATATTGTTAAAGCTTTGGATAGTCAAATAAGTTTTAAATAAAAGGAACTGTACTACAAAACATTAAAGAATTATGAGGTCAGTGGGTTTTTTCAGAAGAGAAAACTCCTCTACAAATTATTGCTGTTAGAGTGGGAAGAAAGAAACAAGGAAATTGCATTGGTGAATAATTAAGGCAATTAAAACCAAAGGAGGTGTCACTTTTGCACTTGGCGAATACCATCAAGACAAGTCTATTTTAGGGCCGTCTGGTAGTAAGACACAGCAGGGCTCAATAAAAAGGTTGAGCTACTATGTAAATTGTCAAGTGGATTTCATTTTGAAAGCAAATCTTTGTAGAGAAAGAGTTCTTGAAACCAGCTAAAAATAAAGAAAATAGATATAGATTACATTGTAAAATAAAAGTTGTATGTGGATATTGTGAGTTGTATTCCCCATCACATTTTAAAATTTTTTAGTGTGTATATTTTTAAATGAAAGAAATACATGTTTTACATATATTTTAATACAAACAATAAAAATAAGTAAAAAATAATTTACAAAACTACATATTCACACAAAAACTTGTACACGAATGTTCATAGCATTATTAACAGTCAAAAAGTGAAAACAATGCAAATATTTATCAACTAATAAATAGATAAAATGTGTCATATCCATACAATAAATATTATTTGGCAATAAAAGGGAATAAAGTTCTGGTACATATTACAACATAGATGGACCCTGACCACATATGGTATCATTCCACTTATATAAAATGTCCAGAAATCCATAGAGACAGAAAATTTATTTTCAGTTGCCAGAAGCTGGGGGTGGCAGGAATGAGGATCACTGCTAATGGGTAATAGCTTCTTTTTCAGATAAAGAGAATGTTCTTTAGGTAGTACTAACAGTTGCAAAACTCTGTGAATAAACTAAAATCCACTTAATTGTACACCTTAAAGATGAATTTTGTGATATGAGAATTATCTCAATAAAGGAGTTATTTTTAAAAGTAAAAAAAAAAAGAGTATAAACCCCTCTCCTTAGTCCTTTCCATCCCAATTCTGAGACTTCCAGGTTTATTGTACATGCTTTCAAGCATTTTTATGCACGTAAAAATATAGCTACATATGTATGTTACAAATAGGATCATACTATATATTCTACTTGCTCTATTTTAACCCAAACCTAAGATGTTCACCCATTCTACTTTTTTCTTAATATTTGACTATGTTTTAACCTAAATTGATTTCCACACATACTAAAATCCCAAAATATGCATTGAGTCATCAAATGGCAAAGGTCATCCATTTTTTTTTTTTTAAGGGTTAAGAACTACTTTGCAAGCAAGGTCTGGATAAACACTTTCATCCTGGTTATTTCAGCATAGGAGAATCCCCTTTCTTTGCCTTTACCTAACTCTGAGAAGGTGTATCTGGAGTCAGAAATTGATCCTTTGGGCTTGAGAAAGAAAAGGATTTTCTGCCATTTAAGATCCGGTCTGGGTCCTTAGTGGCCCTGATAGAAGCCTGGTGTCAGGGACACTGCCCACCTAAATTTGATGTTCAAGGGGTGGTGGGAACAAAGGAGAAAGCCATGGAAACACTTGTTTATTCCCGTTTCTTCCCTTTTTGGTGGTCTTATTTTTATACAAGTCCCTCAATCTCGGTTTATAACCAGAAAACACAGCACCAAAATGTGAGGAAACTCAGGGAAAAACTATTACCTGCTTTAGTAGTAATATCAAGGGATATTGAGGACAAACACAGAACTGAGAGCAAGAACTAAGGTTGGATTTAGCAGGATTTCCTGACAGATTGGATGTACGACGTGAGGAAATGAGAAGGACCAAAGATGTCTTTGGGGTTATTGGCGTGAATAACTTGAAGAATGGATTTGTCATTTTCTGAGACGGGAAGAAGTGCAGGAAGGACAGGTTTGGGAGCAGGGCATGAAGAGTTTAATTTGAGACATCAAGTGTTTGGGATGCCTATTAGATGTCCCAGTGGAGATGAGGGGTTGGTTCTGGAGGTAGGGCTGGGCGCACAGATGTGGGAGTCGTTAGTATATAGGTGGTATTTAAAGGCATTAGAAGAGATCAACTAGTTAGGTTGAGTGTTGAGATTTAAGATTAGGAAATTGAGGAGAAACCAGCCCAGGAGCCGGAGAGGGGCTGGCGTTGGACTTTGTGGCTCTACACTGCTGTGCTCTGGCCCTTTTGGTGACTCAGAGACCCTTGTTCTCTGCTTCTAGATGTGTTTGCACCTGTACCATCGTGTGACAGCTCAGTCTTCACATCCTCCTCTTGTGGTTTTCACCCTCTGCTCTCTGGGTCTCACCCTTTGTTTTGCTCCTTATGTCCAAGGAATATGATGAGCTCTAATTAGAAACAGGAACTCACTAAGCTAATGATTTTCAAAATCTTTATTCTCCATTAGGTGGAAACAATTGCAGTCTCTTTATTCAGTGCATTTTCTTTTCTTACTTAATTTCTCCTCATTCAGAGATTTTGCTTCCTTGGAACATCAACCTGCTTGTAACTCTGACTTTGCAATTTCCCTCCGTTGCCCCTACTCAGCTGTATAGCCAATTTCCATTCACTTGTTCACTTCCAGATTCTACAGTAACAAGGTGATTTTTCTTTGTAGTTTTCAATTGAAATTCATTAGAGATGATTTTTGATTGATTCCCTTCTTCCCTAATGAGGTAGAGTTGCTTGTTCTGGTTCTCCTCATCTGCAAACTGGACGGTTCTCAGGTTAGCTGCTCTCCCCTGGTGCAGTTAGCAGCAGGTAGGCACCTGCAGTACTAACAATGATTGTCCTGTATGGTGATGTGTAATATGCGATCCTGTCACTAACAACAAACAAATTAGCACTTGTAAACAAAGTTGTTTATCCCTATTTACATGTATAGGTTTGAACTTGAGGGGTAAAACAGCAAAATAGAATGAAATCACATACTCCCCTGCCCCTAAAACCTAAGGAAATGAATGAAACAACCTGAAAAAATTACACCAGCATAACCACACAAAGGAAGGACTACAATTGCATACCGTTTTCTTTGACTAGCAGCTAGGAGGAAAGAGAAGAGGAGGAGGAGGAGGTGGTGGGAGAGGGAGAGAGAATATGAGAGTCAATGAACACGCTCGAGGCTCATCCCGTAAGCCTGCCTTCTAGAAAAAGAAGTTGAGAAGAAATAAAGTTGGAAAAGCAAATCCTAAAACATATACTCCCGTCCCTCAATCTGAGAAGACCCTGGCCGCGGGGGTATGCAGAGCCCGGCAAAATGATGAGAACTCCTCCCGTGCAGAAGTCACTTGTTCCAGAGGCAAGACAAACTGCTAGATTGCACCATTTTTATTTTTCCCAGCTTGGATGAAAGCTTTAGAGTGAAGGCAAAATATCATACTTTCTGAAAACAAATTATCTCCCACAATAAACAAAAAGGTAGCGTAATGAGAGTATGAAGAGAAGAAAATAGAATCCTCGAGGGGACGAGAGACTCAGAATGAGGAGGGATGAAGAGAGCCCCAGGAGTTGTCCTACACCCCATACAGAGGACCCAAACCAACAGGGTCGCACTGTCTTTGCCCTGTCCTGGAGCAGTGGGGTGGGAATGACAGCTGGAGAGAGGTCAGTAAATTTGGGGAATAAACACTTCGGACTGATTAGCTCTGGCTTCAGTAAAGATTTCCTGAATCTACCTGAATTGGGGAAATATCTGAGGCCTGATATCTCAAGCATAACTGTCCACAGCCTCAGCTAACACTCCTCTCTCTCTGCAAACCCCTCTGCTCATACTGAGACAGCAAAACACAGGGAAGAAAACCCAGCTGACAAATTGGAAAAGGACTCTAATGACTGGAGATGAGATTCTGGAATAATTCTCTGGCACTGTATTGGAGAGAATAAAAGATCTAGATAAGAAAGTTCAAATGGAAATTATGGCAACTGTGAAGCAGGTCTAGAGAGCATTTAGTGCAAATTAAAACAGGTAGTGAGAGGACTCCAAGAAAAATGTCTGTGAGAGTAAGAATAAAATGGTTCCTGGGTAATTGAAAGTTCCAAGAACATCTGTAGGACAGTTAAGAACGGGATTTATTTCAAACAATAGGTAAAATGTGTGAGAATCTGGAAGCTATTTGAAGTTAAGGGAAGAAAGAATATATTTTTTCCCCAATGGGACATGTGAAAAAACAAAAAGAAAATCTCAGCAAAATCAAAACAAAACCAAAAATTGTATTAAAAAGTGATCATTCAAATAATGTGAATGAAATTGGGCCAGATTCTGAGCACTTAGTGGAAAGTAAGAAAGGTCTTCCATGTAACCTTGAATATACAGCTTCTAGTACCACGAACGTCAAAATATCAGAGCTTCGGAGAAGAAAGAATAATCACAATTACCGGGCCCAACAGTGAACAATGTTTTCATAGTAAATACATTGAGTACCAGCCTTTTGATTATCAACTTGCTGAGAAGCATGGAAAGCCCAATTATGATAGAAAAACAAAATGTAAATATTGTCAAAGCTGAGGATGGAAATGTACACATGACAAGAGATGGAAAATAAAAGGACGGAGAAGAGGTAGCCGGATGGGTGTCTGTGCTGGCACCTTCGTCTTACACCGGGAGGGATCAAGCCATTCTGATTTGATGGGACAAAAAATAGAGATTTACGTGAAAAATTTGGGAGTGGTTAAAAGAAGTGGAGTGTGATGTTTTGCCTGAACTAAATCTTCATGTGTCATAGCAGCAATCTATGTCTAAAGTGGATAAATCAAGAAATACTGGATAGGAATAGGGGTGGCACCACCAGAAGTGAAAACAAAAATGGTTAAAGGTGGCGGCCTCTGGTGGCCTGAGATAGCAGTAGAACTGCTGCTGTCGTGGAGAAATCCGTCAAGTTTCTTTCCTACCTAATGTTTCAATCACATGGTATCCCCTTGATTAAAATTTTGAAAAATAATATTAAGAATGAGCTTAGTGAGAAATGAGCAGAAACTATATAAGAAGAAATCTTTGTTGCAAATCATGAATAAAGACTTAATATACGGAAATATATTCCTTTCTCCTAGATTGGAAATAATTGGAGAGCAATATCAATTTTTCTTAATCTAATGTGATCCCAATGCATAAAACAACATTTTGAAACACATCTTTAGTAGCCACTAATAATCCTCGTTTGAATAAATAAGGAATGCAGGCCCTATGGACAATGTAAGTCAGTAAGTGTACTTAATTCACAACCTCAAACTACCATTTGAATTTAAATTTCTCAGTAAAATCTCAACAAAACCGATGAGGCACCTTGAACAGGACACAAGTTCATGTTCAGCCTGTAACAGAAGTGTTTAATGGGCACGGCTTTTCATTGGTCTATTCACGTCAGCAACCGTAAACGTACAAACCCCGTTGTAACAGAAAGCTTTGCTGTCAAATATAATTCACAGCATCTCACAATATGAACTTGCAGGTGGTTTGAGCTGTGTGGAAATGAGATTCTTTTTCCTTCTGAGACTCTGAAAAGACTAGAGAATGACCCAGTGCTGTTAGTGCTGTTGCCCACGTTGCTTATCTCACAACAACAGATCACCATCCTACGGCTCCACTCTCCTGAGCGTTTACTGAACACACAATAGCTGAGTATTCATCAAAGATAATGCAGAAGATGAAAACAAATGAAGTTGGTTTCTGCCCAAGACAGCTGAAAGGTATACCTGAATTTTTTGGTGTCTAGATATCAAAAACACATCTGTTGGGCTTAATCACAAGCTTTCCTGTTACGTTTCGGAAAAGAAAAGCATATCCAGTAAAACTCCTTTTATCCTGGCAGGCATTGTGACTCTTCACCTATCGCTGTTGAATCTTGAGGACATACACATGCTTTCACACTGATGACGTCTTTGTTGAAGATAATACAGCAATCTGATGTTTTTATGTGAATCATCTTTGGAATTTGTATTCCTCACCTTCGCATGTAAAAAATATTCAACAGAAAAAAATTCACCAAAAAAATAATTGCCCTCAGTGATAAATTCTGCCCTACTTATGAGGTTAAATGATGTTTTGAAAAAGTCTCAAAAGCATTTTTAGGATATAAAGCTAATATTTGTGGAGCATAGCCTTCTCTTATGCACCTTGATAAGGAAAATATTATGTTGACCTTGATGATGCTGGGGGTCAAGCATCAATAACAACACACTTCATACTTTCATGAACAAAACATTTTGTAAGATAATGAAATTATATAAAAAATTAAGTCAAAGAAAAGATAAGTGCTTCATGCATGGACAAAGGGTAAGTGGAGTTCAAGATTCATTTAACCATTAATTGCTTCTTTATCCAAATAGGTCCACTGTGTTTTGGGCATTGAACATCATACTTCTGCAAAAGTCAGTTATCCCTCCTAATGGGAATTATTTTAAAAGAGATGAGTGTATGACTAGGCCTAGGTGGATATAAGACTTCACTGAATGCGGGATCCAATACTTAGAAAAGTACTTACTTTGGAGTCATAATATCTGGGTGCTACTTCTATTAGTAGATTAATAGAGTGACTTTGCACTAATCACTTATCTGTGAGCCTCATTTTCCTTATCTTCAAAAAGAAAGAATCAGATTAGATTATCTTTAGGGTGCCTTTTGGCTCTGAGATCCTATCAGCGTAACAGGGCTTTTATCTTGGGCTCAGTCCATCACTATATTATCCTGGACTTTACTGAGAATTCAATTTATGTCTTCATTGTACTGAAGTCTATAAAGATGTTTTTAAAGAGTTACTAGACTCTAATTGTCAACTTTTTCCAGACATTATCATAGTCTTATGAAGAAGCATTTATTGACCACTAATATGTATAAGATACATGAGTCAGAGATTGCATATATACTCATATATTTAATTAGAAAAACATGTAAGAATGGAACTAGCCAAAGATCTTGGCAGAAAGAGTATGAGACTTTTAACTTGGCTGGCTTTTGTTGGAATGCTCTATTTTTTTGGTCTTGGCTGCTTCTACGGTCTTGACTCTGCGCCTTGAAAATTTTTTAAAAATCATGAAAAATGTGTTTGTCTTTAAGTTGCTCAGCATGGCAATATCATTTAGAAATATTTCTTTTTTAAATAGTTACATGTTTTTAATATAATAGCTAAAATAATTTTATAGATATTTACTATAAAAATAAAATTAAGGTTATTCTCTGATATGTATTAGACAATCAAATGTAATTCACTATAAAAATAAGTTTCTCTTAGCAGCAGGAGAGAAAAAAAGTCTGTTGGAAATGTTATAGAGCTTGCTGAAACAAAAAAAAAAGACAAATAAGCAAAGATCTTGAAATTTTTTCAAATTTGCCCAACAGTATTTACCACCACCAAGACTAATTTTAATTCAGGATAATGATTTTAGTTTTCCACTCTGAATAGGTGGATACCACATTTTTAAGATCTTTGTTCTCAGCCCTTTCCCTATTTGTTGAATCAAGACTGTTCTTCCCCTGATCAATCAGATAAAAGTCATTAATATTGAGATCAAAGTCCTCAAACACCAAATACTAATTTTAAATTGCACGCAGGCCTGAAGCTGGTGTTTAATTCCTCCATTCTCTTCCTGTGTAGGCATTTATGTCCATGTTCCAGATCCTAACCCAGGAAGGATGGGTGGACGTGATGGACCAAACTCTGAATGCTGTGGGACACGTGTGGGCACCTGTGGTCGCCATCTATTTCATTCTCTACCACCTCTTTGCCACCCTGGTAAGTTTGCATGTCTTTTCAGTTATGTCTTGGAATTTGTAATGAGATGAGCCTTAACAGATATTTGGCCTATTGTCAATTTCAAAATGAGAGCCAAAGGACCAGTGCAGGGTAGTCCGGTTGGATGGGATCTTTTCCGTTCTAAACTTTCATAAGTCAATGAACTGCTTGATTTATTAAGTCAGAAGTTGTCTCCCTCAGGTACAAGTGTTTGTGAGAGGGAAAACAAGACAACACAAAATGAAAATCTCACATTTACATACTGATTTAACTATCCCTGAGCATTCACACCTAAATGATCTAAGGATCAAACCAGAACGACATTATTACTTTTTTTTATCACGTAGAGACACTCTCTTCACTTTCACCACATCCTCTTCACAGCTGTAATTAAACTGAAGACAGAAGCTGTAGACCTCAGGGTGTAGTCAGTTAATTAGAAATCAACACAGTGTTTTTGTGCTACATGCAACTGAAAAAAAAAAAACACATGGGAGAAAATCAAACACATAGCTGCAAATATTGTAAAAGCACAAGAAAACTGAATGCTAAAGTCCAGGTAAAATTGACTTCTGTCACACAAGCAGATTTTTCTCTTCAATGTATTTCTATTAAAAACAAAGAAAAAAAGTTGTGAAATGCAGTCTAAGTTGTGAAATGACATACTAAGGTATGTAACTCACAGGTCTTTCTAATTCCAAATGCACATCCCCATATAATGAATTTGTTCACATTTAAGAAGCAAATCTAAGCTCTAATATTATGTTAAAAGTTCCAAGTTGGGGTCTCAAATGTTACCCTTTATCAGGAACACATGAAATAAAAAACAGCTGCTACTATTTATTGACTGGCAAAATGTTTCACAATATTATTCATATTCTTTGGGTTATGAAGTTAGGTAACATTCCCAATTAACAGATGATGAAACTGAGGCTCAGAAGAGTTTAACAGTTTCCCCGATGTCACACAGAGTGTAAATGTTAGGGCCACAGTGTTCCCAGGTCTGTCTGGTCTGGCTTTGGCCTGTAGTCTTGCTACTACTTATTGCTGCTTCCCTAGGTAATGAAGTTTAAAGTTGTCACCGAAAATGTCTTTGTCAAGTCAGACCTCTTCCAAAGAGTCACTAAAACAAAGCAAATTACATATGATCTCTAAGGTCACTTCCAATTCTAAATATCTGTGCATTAAATAAGTTCTTGAGAAACTAAATGTGTTAATTTGGCAGTTGTGTTCACTATAGACAAATGGTTTCAAAACTAAGATATGTCCATCAAAAAGTTTGTAAGGATACATTGTTATGAGGTGTACAGTCGTGGGTTCAAACAGTAGAACCACATGGAAATAGTTTTGGCATTTTTTACAAGGAGTTGACTTTTAAAATATTCACAGAGGAAATGAACATTGGGCAGTAGGAATTGAGGCCTGGCTTTCAGAGCTGAATCTGTCTGTGCTGGTGTTTGCATAACACTTAGCCCTGGGGTCTTTGCATCCTTCCTTCCAGGACTTTTAAGTCTGTGTCATTCATTCATTCATCCATCCATCCATCATTTATTCATTCACTCATGAATTCAACTAATGTTTGTTAAGTACCTACTTTGTGTTTAAGTCACTCTGAAACTATGAAATAACGTGGAGACTGTGGATTGTGGGTTAAATGCAGGATCGATTTGACTGAAATCACCTAGATAAGGGAATATCAATCTCATTGTTTTCCTAATAAAACAATATAATTGTTTGCTGTCCTCATTACAGATTTCTTACACTCAGAAATAGGTTTGATTCTTAAGTCAGAGGCACAAAGTATGAAAGCTGGAAGGAAAAACTATCTAGCCTAGTAAATTACTTAGTAAAGTAATATTTTTTCAAGTGAGATTCTATTGGGTCACTAATACAATGAAATGAAAATATTAAAACTGGCATGTAGCCTTCTTGGGCGGCCTCAGTCCTCTTTATGGGCTGCAAATGTCGCACTGATTGTAGAACACTGAAGCATATCCAGGGACTCCTGGGGTTCACCTGAGGCTTTAGGAATCCACAGAGCACAACTTGAAAACCCGTATCTAATTCTACTCCTTCGGTCTACTGATTTAAGTATCTGCCCCAAACACCTATTATAATTCTTTTCATTGTGATTTTCAAAAAATAGTTCTAAGTTAAAACTAAAAATTGAAGTCATTTGTTCTTTTATTCACAATTTTTTTAATCTATAAAGCAATTGAGAATTGAAAAGTCTACATGTCAATGAGAACAGTTTGGTAAATGTGGTGTAGTCCCAGAGTGCGGAATTGGAGTCTAAAAGTCTAGATTCAGGTTCTAGCTCTACTGGTCACTAGATATGTGACTTTGGAAGAATCAGGTAACTTCCTTGATCTCTGTGTTGTGTAATATCTGAAAGTGAGGATTATAATGTACAACACACCTAGTTTCCAAGGTTGCCATGTATATGTGAGTTAACCTTGTATTTTTGAGGATGTTTTAACCATGGCAGAAGAGGATGAGGTAGCTGTTACCAAAAATGACTTCCTATACGTTTAAATAAGATGATGTGTGCATTTAAACCTATATTTTAATAAATGTTACAATTGTATTAGGTTAATTCAGATGTTTTTAATTTCTATAAGTAAAGTATTGTTGATCAGCTTAAAGTGTCATGTGTGTCACTTCCTGGACCAGTTTGCCTCTCGCTTCTCTCCTCCCTTCCCTCAGGCAGTGACTATGATAAATTTAGTATGAATTCATCTTCCAGCTTTTAAATCATATTGCACTAAATTTAACATGCTATCACTTATAATAAGACTCATTTTGTGTTACACTAAGAAAAAACAATTGAACTGTGCACATAGATGATAAGGTGCATTCCTATTGCAGAGTTTTTAAAATGTGAAAGTAAATGTGCATCTTAAAAATCAATGAAATGCAGAGGTTTGCCCCACATATATGCATCCATTAAAAATATACAGGTTATTGCCTAAATAAATTTTATACCATAAATGGTGAAGATTAATATTAAGTTTTGTATTAGTTTGGGAAGCACTGCTCCAGTGAACTGGTGGCCATCCTTGGGGGAGATGTCTGGTTACACACTTCTCTCCCTGTAATGTCCAGACTCCACGCTGAGGACAAGTTATATATGGTCATGTTTCCCCCTTTACCAATCACGAGTAGCAGCAATTTTCAGAATAAATGGTATCAAACTCTACATATATTCTGCAGTTAAGTTTTTCACCAAATATTGTTTTTGAGATCTTTTTATCTTGATACACATGAAGCTAATTTGGTCATTATTAGAGCGAGTCATATTCTAACCTACTAATTGAATATGCCGTATTTGTTTATCAGTTCCCTTCTGGATGGATATTTAGGCTGTTTTCCAGGGTTTTACTTTTATAATGTTGCAGTGCATTTATACATTATGTCCACTTGTGTGAGAGTTTCTCTAGGACATATGCCAGAAGGTAGGATGCCTGGATCTTGGATATTGCCCAAATTGCTCTATATTAGGAGTCAGCAAACCCAGATCCAAATCCAGTCTACCACCTAAACTTATACAGCCTGTGAGCTAAAAATGGTTTATGTTTTTAAATGGTTATGTAAGTAAGTAGCCACATAATATCCTAGATGTTGCCCTGTGGGCCTAGAAGTCTAAAATATTTACTGTCTGGACCTTTAAGAAAAAATTTGCAGGCTCCTACTCTATAGGCATACTAATTTACCCTCCCAAGTGTAGTGGTTGAGAATTCCTGTGTTCTTACATTCTCACGTATCTTGATATTGTTTGACATTTAAGATTTTGATAACGTTGTGAGTGAATAGTGGTATAAATTTGCCTTAACTTGCATTTTTGCATTTCCATAGTTATTAATAAGGGAGCACCTCTTCGTATGATTATTGGCTATCATCTTTGTGACTCACCCAATCATTTGCTTTACCTCTTTTTCTAAAAACTAGTTCATCTTTTTAAAATTCATTTGTTGGAGTGGTATATATATTCTGGATATTAATCTCCTGACTACTATATATGTTGCAAATATCCTGTCTTAGGCAGTACTTTGTTATTCTAATTTGTCTATGATGTCTTTTGACAGTATATATTTTTATTTTATTTTTAATTGATAAATAATAATCGTATGTACAATAGTCCTCCCTTATCCCTGGGAAATGTATTCCAAGACCCCCAGTGGATGCCTGAAACCATGAATAGTACTGAACCCTATGTATACTATGTTTTTTGCTATACATATATACCTATGATAAAGTTCAGTTTATAAATTAGGCACAGTAAGAGATTAACAACAATAATAATAAAATAGAACAGTTATAACAATGTACTATAATAAAAGTTTTATGTGAATGTGCTCACTTGCACGTGTGTTCTCTCTCTCCCCCATTCTCAAAAAATCTTAATATTTTTGGATCACAGTTGACTGTGGGTAACTGAAACTACAGAAAACAAGACATTGGATAAGGCAGGACTACTATATTTATGGGGCACAATGTGATATTTCAATACATGTATACATTGTGGAATGATCACATTAGGTCAGAACTCTCAGTTTTTCACTTATGCTCTATACTTATTTTGGACTCGTGCTTAAGAAATTATTTCCAACCTTACAATAATAAAAATATTCTCATATTTTCTAATTGTTTACAATTTTTGCTTTTCACCTTGAAGTCTTTAACACATCAACTTACTATTTATGTATAGTATAAGCTAGATGAAATATACTGTTTAAATAAAACTCAAATTGATTTTTCTCAATATTTATATGAAAAATTTAAAGCTTTAGAATATTTACTTGATTTCTCTGATTATGAAGTCTAAAACAAAAGTAAACTATGAAAACATTTTAATTTATAAATGATTTTTTAAATGAGAAATCATTGATTTGATGAAAGAAAACACACTATATAACTAAATTAAAACAAAGATTATTACTTCTATACTACCCCAAAAGTTTAGTACTGAAATTATTTCCCCAGTTCATTGGAAATTTTGCTTACAATGTGATCAGCAATTGTTTTTCTTTTCCTGTATGTTCTTAGACTGACAGTTACTATAATGGGCTCTATCAGGTGACTTGGTACAATTTTACTGAACTTCTACTACTATGTATAAGTACTAATCTACATCCTGGCCAAAGTGGGAAAGAGCTTAATCCATGTCCTCTAGAGGTTACAACTATTAATAATAGGGAGTTAGCACTAGTAAAACACAAACCAACTAATCAACAAACATATAAAACCTGTGATTCAAGGCCTAATGCTACAAGGGATAAAAGAGACATGTGCATGTCACTGCTTGCACTGTGATCAATGCCCACATGATAAACATCTGCTTCCCTGTTGTTTCAGATCTACCTGATATGATATATTAAAAATATTGGCAGTAAAACAGCTAAAGATGGTTCGTGGACCAACATTTAAATATGTGCTTGAGAGTTACAGACCTATGTTAAATATACACTGCATGCCCTTAAAAACTGAGCTTTTACAAGTTAAAATCTATTCCATAAGCCTGTCTTTAGGCTTAAACTTACTTAAGATGAGCATTTTTGTTTAATTTATGGATTTTTTAAAATACTACAAAGTGTTTTAACCCAAATGGGGGAAAAAAAACAAAAACAAGTCTACATAAATATACAAGCTCTGATTTGTCTTTTATTCATGCTGACCAGTGGTGCCGTACAACCTGGTGAGATCCTGATTTAGTCTTCTCAGGGACAGGCATGTGCCAAGCAGAAAAAAACAAAATGTTTGGCTGCAGCTTGTTCTGGAATAAAGAACAGCAGGCTATTCCATCACCCCTGGGGGCACCAATTTGTCAGCCCCCAGTGAAAATCAAGCCTAAGTGTACAGCAAATGCATATTCATAACCACTATCTATTGTCCCTTTAAATATCTCCCTCTTCTGCCAGATATGTATTCAGGATTTCTGTCCTGATTGCAGTTTACAAAATGCTTGTTAAATTCATCTTTTTCTCCATTTTGCCAATGATTTGGGGATAAAGACTATGGAAGATTTAACCAGTTGAAAGACTACATTTCTTTTCTGCAATGTTTTTTGCTTTATTATTGTTTCAAAGGAAAGCCTTGTGATGTGAATACTGAAAAGAGAGAAAATGTAATTAAGCGTTCATTGTGGATAGTCTTTTGGTACCTTTGAAGTGCTGAAATTAACACAGCAATCTCTTGATTTTGCCTAGGTAGCAGCATCTTGCTGAGAATCTCATATTTTGCTCAGAGAAATGGGCATTCCAAAGTGTGAATTAAATAACTTGATTTTATAGAATTCATTTAAAAGTGCATCTGTGTTGGATGTATCCCATTTTACACTGCTCTGATTACATTTGACTTTTTATTGACCCATTTAAAAAGTGAAATTATTTCATACTACAGGCTGCAAGACAGCTTAGGGTAGTTTGATTATAAATGGTAAAAAGGAAAAGAAAAACACAGGATTGTGGGACATTGATTCCTGTTGTGCTTCTATTGTATACTTAAAAATAATTTAACAGTAGAAATTGTTAATAAAGTTTACAGTAGAGAAATGAGATTAAAGGTGACATTTCAGCTAAAGGACCATCTTTAAGCTATATAAAAGGAAAAAATAGTAAAAATAAGCTTTATGCAAAGAAATGAAAATGAAAAATGAAAAGGGAAAGCTATATAGGGTGAGGTCATGACTATGCAGTTAGAAAGAATATAAAATAGGCTATGTTGCTACAGCAATAGAAATTCTCAAGAAAATCCATTCTAAATGATAAGGCTGCCTTCTTGCAAAAATAAACGATAACTTTCAGCAGTCTGAGTCATGCAAATTCAAAAGTGATTCTTATGTAGAGAGAATGAGGACTATAATGTGTTGGACAGAATGATTTGTGTTAAAACAAAATTAGAGGAAGTAATTATACTTGTAAACACAACTATTTCAGTAACTTATTGAATTTGACTGAAATTTATTATGGGTAAATGGAAGAAAAACAAATTAAATTTTTGTCTGTGGTTAAGTGTATAAAACTTAAACATAGCAAATAGCTAGCAAACCCTTAGCTCAGGTGAATCTGGGATTTTTTCAGAGGCATGGGAGGAGGAAAAGGAGAAGTTGGAGAGACAGGTGATAAAGGTTGTCAGAGTAGCCAAACACCTGGAAGACTCTGGGGCAGGCGCCCTATTGAAACTGGAAAATTACACTTTTGAAATCCACCGAGCTAGAAGGTCAAAATTCCATAAAGTCATTCATAAAAATTCTAAGAAAGAGACTTCCCAGGCTTCAGGAGACCTGATATGTGGCATTTTCCACACTGAATGCATTGTCAATGCTAAAAGTAGCTTGGGACTAGGCATTATGATCTGAGGACAATAAAGAATTAGATACCTGAAATATTTTATTGCTCTCTACTTTTTCATTGAAATCACTGGTTCATAATGTCTCAATATTGATCACAAAATAAAAGATGTACATATTACATCAGTTGTATATTACACAGTACAATGAATACTATGTTGCATATTAATATAATCAAATGCTGCAGACCTGTTAAAAGTGGCAAGTAACCAGTGTATAAAAAAATATATATTTGAATTTCATTTTTTAAAGTGCTGCACAAAGTAAACACCACTGTGTTGAAAGTTTATGTGTATTTTAACAAAGTTCAAGAGGAAATGGGTTAGGCGTTGTGGCTCACTCCTGTAATCCTAGAACTCTGGGTGCCAAGGCGGGAAGATCGCTTGAGCTCAGGAGTTCAAGACCAGCCTGAGCAAGAGTAAGACCCTGTCTCTACTATTAAAAAAAAAAAGAAAAGAAAAATTAGCTGGGAGTCGTGGCTGCGCGTGCAGTCCCAGCTACTCAGGAGGCTGAGGCAGGAGGATGGCTTGAGCCCAGGAGTTTGAGGTTGCAGTGAGCTGTGATGACACCGCTGCACTCTACCAAAGACAGAGTGAGACTTTGTCTTAAAAAAAAGAAAAAGAGGAAATGAAGGGACGTGTCATTAGCCTTTTTCCCCCTAAAATTGTATCATTAAAAAAAATAGTGACATAGTATGCCATGCTATATTATAAATTGAAATAGTATGTAAATTTAAATATTAAAAAATAAATAATGCAAAGGAAATTGATTGTATGACTTAGAACTGGCCAAGTATGAAGGTAAAAGTGTTTCATACGAATGATGAAACTCTCGTGATTCAATGTGGCAAGTCCTTGTAAAAATCCTTTATTACATCAATAACATTTTAATGTAAACCTGTAAATCACAGTTAATGGCTATGGAAAACCTTTTGGCACAGCACATGTGGCACTTGTAGTAGGTAAACATTGACTGAAAATAAGATGCAGACGTCAATGTAGTGGGGTCAGATTATTAATGAGCATTATTCCCTCTGCTTTCTATAAAAACGGAACAAAGGAAAACACCCAGAGAACTGAGGAGTGGTTCTTGCTTTTAGAGTTAGGATTTGTCACCCACCCCCACAACTGTCAGTACGGTGTGTTACTAAGTGGCTGACACCCAGGTCAGCCTGCCTTCGCAGTCCAGTTCCACACCGCCCTGGCTTTGTAGGGAAATACTGTGTCATTGACGATGTAAATTAAATATGATGGAAAGCAAGCTGCCACCTCCTCTCACCCCTATTTCTTTATCGCTGTGGTATTGTCGCCTTATTAGAGTCTGAGAAAAGAACTTCAAAGTAATTCTCACTTCCTGGCAATCAGCTGCAGACTCGCCCTGCATCTCCTGAATCTTCTATTTCCATTCCAAAGGCACATCCAAGGCCACAGACCAGACTTTAGTCATCTCTCACCCTGAGGGCCAAGTCGTCACCGTATCACAGTGCCCTCCACGCCAGGGACATAGAGACAGGAATCAAGCTAAAAGTCCATGTCCAAACAGAGCTTCAGGAAGAAACTCAAGCTCCACACACACATTTCTAACTGGTTCCTCTTTTTTAAATAGTTTCTGCCTTTGCCATCACATTGTCACGTTAATTGAACAATAATGCCGAAACACTCAAAGATACATGTTGAATAAAATTAGGTCTTATGCTGCTCTAAAGCAAACTTTTACTTTCTCTTATATTATTCTTACATTTGTTGATAACCCCCTCCCCAGCAGTTTGTTCCCAATTCTGTAAGTTTGGGGCTTCCTATTGCAAAGTCCTGTCAGCATTTTCCCAGCAGAGCCAAAGCTTTTCCTTTCCCAGGCTTGCCTTCTGCCATCCAGCATGAAAAGCAGACTCCTCTACCGTGGCAAGGAGAAAGTGCAGCTAGCATCCCATGGCTGTCTCTCTGACTTCTGTTTTGAGGGTGGCATTTTTTCTCTTTCCTCCAAGAGAAATGTATAAAATATACTTTTTAAAACACAAGGGAAGAAAACATTACATGTCTAATAACATTTGGTCAAACTGCACTTCATACCATCTCGTTACTATTTCAGTGAGCCAGTTTGAAATGGCTGCATTACATGCAATAAAAACAAAAACAAAAACAAAAAACCCCAGAACTTTTTAAAGGGAAAATTTAACAGAGAAGAAACTAATGCCATCACTTTGTGACTATTTCAGCCTCCCTCTCACGTCCCCTGACCTCCGTCTGTGGCACTCAGACCGACTGCCCACCCCGCCTGCCTCTCCAGCCCCTGAGCCCCTGTCTGGAAGCCGGGCGGGCGGCCTTCCCCCCGGGCCTGACCCCGCTGCCCCCACCCAGCGGGCCTGACCAAGCTGCACACCCCCGCCCCACCCCCCACCCCCACCCTTTCTCACTGTTCTCTTCCTGCCAAAATCAACCTTTTCCTTGGTATCTTGGTATCTTGGGAGCGCATCCTCGGGATCTTTATCAGTGTCTCACAATCTTAACTAAGTAGCATTCGGAAGATGCCCCCGACCCATGTGCCCAGATGGGCTCTCAGAAATCTAAAAGTTCACATGGTGCGAAACTAAATGTGTGATACTCAGATAGGGTTTAGTTTCTGGTTGTCCCTCTTTGTGCTTGTGTGGCTGCCTTCCCCACAACCCCCTTCCAATTTTCTTGCATATTTCTGCTTGCTAAGAGGAAATAATGTTTTCTAGGTTGAGCATGAGAGAGACAGAGGGCTTGGAGGGGGAGTAGCAGGGAGAGAGAGAGAAAGCATGTTTCCATGGGAGGTGCCAGTGCACCACACTTGGGGACAGCAGCAGTGTCAGTATCCATCTGGGTGTGTTTTGACATCTGAGACTTGACCCCACTTCTTATCTGAACTTGATGGGGAAAGAGCCTTGCTGGGGCCCCTTGTGGACAAGGAGCAGCCTGGACAGAGCTGGGAAGCTGCCTGAGAGGTCTGAGGAGAGATCCCCTGAGAACAAGTCCCCCTTACTTAGTTCCAGGTGGAATGGCAGAAATTCTAAGCTTCCCTAAGAGTCCAGAGCTAGTGAGTATGTTGTAGGAACAAGAGCCCAAGGCAAAAACCAGACAGAAAGTACAGTGGGTTGAATGGGAGCCCCTGAAAGATATGTCCCTTTTTATTTTTTTTATTTTTTTTGGAGACAGGGTCTCACTCTGTCTCCCAGGCTAGAGTGCAGTGGCGTCATTATAGCTCACTGCAACCCAAACTCCTGGGCTCAAGCCATCCTCCTGCCTCAGCCTCCCGAGTAGTTGGGGCTACAGGCGGGGCCACCATGCCCAGCTAATTTTTCTGTTTTTTGTAGAGATGGGGTCTCTCTCTTGCTCAGGCTGGTCTCAAACTCCTGGCCACAAGCAATCCTCCCGCCTCATCCTCCCAAAGTGCTGGGATTATAGGCGTGAGCCACTGCTCTCGGCCTATGTCCCTGTCTCAACCCTCAGAACCAGAGAACGTGACCTTATTGGAAAAAGGGTCTTTGCAGATGTGATTTAAGTAAGGATCTTGTGATGAGATCATCCTGGGTTATCTGAGTGGGCCCTAAATCTAATATAAGCATCCTTATAAGAGACAGAAGAGGACAAGATGTGAAGACGGAGGCACAGAGGTGTCATGCAGCCACAAGCCAAGGAATGCCGGGGCCCCCAGAAGCTGGAAGAGATGAGGAAGAATTCTCCCCCAGAGCTCTTGGCGAGTGGGTGGTCTTGCTAACAACTCAATTTTGGACTTCTGGCCTCCAGACTTGTGATAGAATAAGTGTCTGTTTTAAGCCACCAAATATATGCGATTTATTGTAGCAGCTCTAGGAAACTCATACAGAGGGTATCACTGGGAATCAGAGATTTTAGCTGGAGTTTCAGGAGCTGATATGGGTGCCAAGTGAGCAACAAGAGCCCCCAAAACAAGCAGCATCCGTACCCATAATGGGGGACAGAAGACACATCACCAGCTCAGACTGGGTAACCTTAACCTGAGACTAGTCCTAAAAAGAAAAGGAACATTTATTCAAATGTAACAGAGTTTAGTTTTAAAGGACAAAATTGAACTGATACAGCAAGATTATGTTTTCAGCCATCAACAGAAATGAAGGGATTGTGAACTAAATTAAATTCATTTATAGAAAAACCAAGAACGTTATTTTAGTTTCACATATGTAAACTTACGTCTGTACATTTTCTGATGTAGTATAGACTACACTACACATCACTGTTGTTGAGGGAGAATTAAATGAAAAAATGATAGATGCAATTTGTTGAGCTGTTGTTGTTTTATCCATAATATTTTACAAGCGAGGGCCCTGAACCTCATTTGTTGGCTAGTGGTTGCCACATTACTTGTAACTGGCAGAACCTATTTGCTACCCAAGGTCTCTGACTCCAAGCAAAGTGCTCTTTTCTACCAGTCTGCCAACCTATGTCTGCTTAATTCGATTGTAAACTTCCTTGTGGTGAGTGCAATATTGCATTTATGTTTCCAACCAGGCAGTGCCTGACACATAGATGGAGTCCAATCAACTGTTTGTCGAATTTAATCGAATAACACAACCTCACTGTCCTTAAGTAGCCTGCCATCTGTCTGGTTTGGGGGAAATAATTAAAATAAAAATCTCCTGCCAACCCAGAAAACCTCTCCATAAAGGTAGAAGAGAAAGAAAACAGTTTTATTATGGGATAAGCACTAAAGCAGACTGTATGCGCATCACGGGGAATGCACTGAATCTCCCCCTTTTATATCACCACATTCCATATATGTTCTCGAGATAAAAATAACTAGTACTCAAGTAAGAAGACTTGACGGCACCATTTGTTAAATATAGTTCATCCTAAATTCACCTGGTAATGGGGGGTGGCCATCTGTGGTAGCTGATTGCCTTTATCCAAAGGAAAATTAAAACTTCTCTATCTTCATGACGAATAGGTAGTTTTACAACTTGAAGCCAGGTGTCTAAGTTAAACTCCCACCCTCCACCCAGAAGGGGAGATAGAGGCATTATCTTCCTTGATATTTACATTATTTCAAAAAGACACCCCTCAGGCCCTTAAGGAAAATATTCATGGGTTGTAAAACTGGTGAGAGGCTCATTTAGCTTTTAAAGGTATTTATATACATCTCAAAGGGAAAGAGAAAGAATTTACAATTATAAGTTTTCTAAAGGAAATGCTCTAAGAAAAGGGAGGGGAAGAGTCTCCATGTTCTTCTTCTTCTTTTTTTCTCTTTTTTTCCTTTTTTAGATTTGTGTTTGCACATTCACTGGAGAGATAGGAAACCTGGTTAAATTAGGACACAGAGCAATGCCTGCTCTAGTGCCCAGGAATGATAAAAGTGGTGTAAGAAAGCTCCTCCTGGCAGCAGGAAACTGGCAGTTGGACATCTCAGAATTTGGGGGGAGGATTCGGGGGAAGGTAGATTACTCCCCTTATATTACTTTTTATCATCAAGGTTATAGGAAGGGAGCTAAGCTTGGAGTGAACTATAAAATTTCCAGTTTAGAAAAATGTCTGGTTTAGAGTAAGCCTGATGCCTAGATGCGGCGTAGCAGACATGGTGATGTTAGTAACAACCTCTGGTCTAGACCATCCTGTATCTTCTTTAAGTTCTGGTGAAATCCCAAAGGACATGGCTTTTAAAACGAAGGGTACTGGCACTTGTCCCAAGCCAAGCATATCCTGTCACAATTTAATAATGTTTATATACTTGGAAAAGAGCTAGTCATTCAATTCTGCATAATAATCTCTCTGGCACTTAAAATTCATGGCTAAATTTCTTCAACTGTCTAACCTTCATGTTTATCCATCTAATATTAACAAATGTAAATAATTTGTTAAGAGGGAAATTGAAAGGAAGAATACAGATTAGGAATGAAAAAGATGATCCAATGAACATGGAACTTTAGAGAATTCAAAGTTGAAGAGGGACTAGAAATTTAAATATTTTTAAAATTCTACTATTTTGTTGTTTTCATTCTCTTACCTTATTTACCTGTTCTAAAAGAAATGTATGTCTTTTTTTGGGGGAGGGGGAATAAATACAAAAGGAGAGGGAGGGATTCATTATTTCCCTCCAGGAAGGCAGGCACCATTAACGTTTCTAAAGTACCTTCCTCTAGCACTTCCTTTATTATTCTTTTTCATACGTAGTTGAATTTCTACCATATATACTCCTATTTAATATTGTAATATAAGCATTTTTCGATACTATAAAAATTCATGAGTGCACTAGTTATCTACTACTATGTAACAAATTACCCACACAGTAGATGCTTACCATCAACTAGACATTTACTATCTCAGTTTCTGTGGGTTAGGAATCTGGGACAGGCTTACCCGGGTGTTTCTAGTTCAGTATCTCATAAGGTTGCAGTCGAGATGTTGGCTGGGGCTGCAGTCACCTTGCAGGCTTTTCTGGGGCTGGAGTACCCACTTCCAAGATGGGTCACTCACACGGCTGTTAGCAGGAGGCCTCAGTTTCTCACCATGTGGGCCTCTCCATAGGGCTGCTTGAGTGTCCTCACAACATGGCTTCCACCAGAGCAGGTGATCCAAAAGACAGCAAGGTGAAAGCCACAGAGTATTTTAATGCCTACCCTCGGAAGTCATACACAATAATTCCCGTAACCTACTGGTTACACAGGCCAAACATATCCAATGTGGTGTACACAGGAGGCTCAGAACAATGGAGGCCATCTTTAAGACTAGCTACCACAGTTAAGAATTTTTAATGGCTGCATGAATTTAATCATTTAAATCTCTTTTAACTATTTATGCAAAGTTGGATGTTATTTCCAGGATGTCATTATTACCAAAAAAAAACCCTAATAAGCACCTTTGTATAGTAAGTTTTTCATCAGTGCTTCAGATTACTTTCTTAGGATATGATCTCTGAGATGAGATTGTTAAATGAGAAAAAACTTTTTCTTAATTTCCTTTTAAAATTGGCTTCATAAAACAAATTAATATTTTATATTACTTATTTCAATTAGCATATGAATTTCCTTTAATGTATTTGTGATAAATACCTTAAAACACCTAAGCAATGAGTCACAACTGCATGTTTATTTTCATTTAATGAATTCTGTAGACGATATATTTTAGGTAACTATATTATATATAATATTTTGATACTTATGGCATGTGGGTTTTTTCATTGTTATTTAACCATTTTATAGATCCTCCTGAGTTTGTTTGTTGCTGTTATTTTGGACAACTTAGAACTTGATGAAGATCTAAAGAAGCTTAAACAAGTAAGTAATGTATGGGGCATTTTTAAAATCTGCGTTTAAGAAAAATAAGGGCAAAACGTGCTTACAGGTAATATTGAAAGAGTTTGACCTTCAAAGTAAAAATAAAATAAAATTTAATAAGTTAAGGCAGTTTGAGTGGACAAAATGGTGTTCTTTTAGTTTAATTTTATCTAATACCAACAAAGGGAATGTTCTATAACCATCCTAGGAATAGTTTTATGTTATTATTTTTGAGTAAAAGGAAGATGGGCATACGTATAGTAAATTGAATTTGGAGACAGTTCTCCTTCTGCCATTAAATGACGGTGGTTTGGAAATGAAATGCCTCAGGATCAGATTGCCATTTTGCATAATTATGTGTAATACTCTTGATCATCATTTTAAAATATTAAATATCAACTTGCCTGAGCTTTAGACACTAAAAGAAAATTTAGTCTAGGTGCCCATAGTGATTATAAGAAACAGAATAGAATAAACAATCCCATGTGTGCCCAATTATGTATGAAAACAGACAAGGTGTCATGGTGGTGAAAATAGTACCCCAAAAATGGGACTGGACACGTGTGAAGGCATGTTATTAATGGCAGAAGAATTATAGATATGATCAACAATTCATGGTTTCTGTTGCATGGAGGATGCTTGGCTTGAATATTTGGCTCTGTCAAAATGTAAGACCCTTTGAGAAGCAGAGTTGGTGAGAGAGGAGAACACTGGGCAAAACATTCCTGGACCGTCCTCCCTAGTACTGCAAAGATAGTTGGGTTGCTGACAAACAGAACCAAGGCTCTCAAACATTGTATTAGGAATTATATGAAGGCCCTACACATTCAGGATTTTCAAAATTTGTCTATTTTTAACAAAGCAAAAAACATAACCTATTTACATTTTTTTATTTATTTTTTATATATCTAATGGTCACTTGAGGCATTTTATTTTACTACTCTTGTATCCAAAGCCTATGCTCTTAACCAAGGGTATCAATAAGAAGAAAACATATTTGTTATAAAGATTCCTACTATCAGCATATCAAAGAAGTTTTAAGTTGTTTACTATCCTGCAGCTACACAGGCAGATGGGTCTCTATCTGGTATGCTGTTGATGGTTCTTCCAGATCTTTTCACTTTGTGGTGGCAGGGATAGGTTCTTCAAATGAGAGTTGGGCAGTTATTTCATGCCATTGATGAAAATACTGTATGTGGCTTCTAGTTGTAGAAAAAATATGAAATAGGTGAGTTCAGAATTGAAACTGACCAATTATATAATTAGACATGACCAAAAACTGTATAACTGTATAACATATATTATATATAATATATATAATAGGTTAACCACTTTAGACTGTGCTTTATAAATCTGGTATTTAGATATGGATTTTCCTTTATACCATGTTTATTATGCACAGATTTTGAATATCCCCTGATTAAGTACATTAAAATGTATGTTCTATAGATAAAATGAAAAATATTCTATTTTTTCTAACTGGTGCTACTGCCAGGTTCAATATGCTTTTAAATAACCATTGGCTAAGTAAAATGCCATATAATTACAGCCCACATTTATAAAATAGTTTTTCTGCTACAAAGCAGTAAAATAAATTGACAAGTAGCAAGTTTTTTAAAGTTTATTAATCCAAACCTAAGAATATTTTGCATTTTGATTTTTCAATATTTTAATTTATTTATATGTATACATACATATATAACCTATTTAAATTTTTTTGTCATTTGTATCAGTAATGGTAACTTTAGGCAATTCATTTTATTTTTATCTGACCCCAAGTGAAAAACCAACAATGAAAAATCAGGTCTTTATTTGGCATTGACTTTTTTCCTGGACCGTAAAGTTTTAATAAACTATACAGCTCTTTGCTTTGAGTATGTATCAGTTATAAAATGGCTTTTATTTAATCACTTGATGGATATTAATGATGCTTTGTGTTTCTGGGAATTCTGTATATCAGAACTGATTATCCGATTGTGCTAGCCTACAATTTGGACTACATTCTTTGGATAGTTAGAGATATTTGAGCATTGAAAACTCCAATCATAAAGCAGCAATTCCATTTTTATTGGTACTTTTTGCATTGTTCTTTATTCATGATTAGACAGAAACTACATATCTGTTAAATTCTTCTATTAATTTCATACTGAAACTCATTGAACTTGAAATTTATTTGAGCAAATATTATACTAAGTTAAAGTGTTCCTGATTAACTTTCTTTCCTTTTTGTATGAGAATGTTTTGTTTTTTTCACTATTTTTAAACGATTGTGTCATTTTTCATATTCCTGGTTTTCCTTATTTTCAGTAATCTTGGCCTTTAAGTTAGGGCTTATTTGCATACTTTCAGTAATACACACATGCATGCATGTACATGCACATGCATGCAATTTTTACACACAAACACATAACAAGGTGGATACCTGACTTTAGACTGTCTTTTATAGCTTCTTTTAAACCTCCAATAAAAATATTTAATATTACCTTAAATATTTGTTTATTTAATTGTCTATGTACAAATCCAGTCCTTAAGATTTAAATGCATATACTCTATTTTTTACTATTCCCAGATAGAGCATAGAATGGAGGAAATGTGAAAAAAAAGTATTTGATTTTCTTAATGTTTCAAGTTCCAGAAAGCACTATTGCAAATTCCATCTTTGTTCAGTTCAAACTTTTTTCATCTTTTCCTGCTCCTACCAATCAGTCTGTAGGTTTTCATAGCTACAATAATATTTGTTGAATGCTTGCTCAGTGCCAGGTGCTTTATATTTTCACATATTTTTCAAAACTATCATTCATTGCAGGTATTATTACTATATCCATCTTACATATGAGGAAATTAAGGCACAGATAGCTTAGGTAAGTTGCCCAAAGTCACACAGCCAACAAATGTCAGAGCTAGAATTTGAGTCCTGGAAATTTTAACCTAAAGCCCACACTCTTAAACTCTAAACTATATTGAATCAAGCTAAAGCTATATAAATGCCAAACATGAGTCGCGTATGTTGTAGAGACTCACTCATAGGATTATTAATGACTTGTTCATAAATAATGATGTTGTAGATGACAAAGGCATCACCATGTTCACCAAGTAACTGTTGAGGTGAGGAATGGAGGTGAATTAAGCAACCCAGTCATTAAAACTGTCCAAAATAGTTCTTTGTTTCCCCTCAAAACTCAGATGACCTAATTAGAGCCACTGGAGTTAGGACTTAGCCACGTGACGGTGAGTACCACTCAAGGTGTCTCTTCTCTTAGTGACTTTCTTGGAGTTGTGATCCTCTTCAGATACATACATCATATACTTGCAGGGTATTAAAATTTTAGTGAGGCCTCCAGAGACTGTTAATGTACTTTATTATGGGTGTGTTAAAAACAATTGTGGTAAAATACATAAGTTAGTTCACAGATATTTTTCAAGAGTGATAGAAACCAGTGCCAGTTACCTCTAAAACGGGAAAGTTGAATGTAAAACACTCAGTAGAACTCAGTAGAGGAAGAGAAAGCAGTTCTCATGCTTGGGAGAAGAGAGGCCACCCTTAAGCTGGATCTGAGATGGTGGTAGAAAGTGAAAAGGTCCTAGTGAAGAAGCTAGAATGGAGGAGAAGAAGGAAGAAGTGAAGAAAACCCAAAGATATGAAATTAAAGGAAAGAATATGAATATAACCCAGTGATAAAGGCGCAGGAAAGTGACCAAATCCAGGGTTAAGAACATAATAAAGTCAATGGCCAAATGTCAAAGGACACCAGAGCCTTTCAGTTAGAAGCCCCCTGAAGGCATGTATGGTTGTGGGGTCATATCCTCCTTAAGTAGAAGCATGATGTTCTGTATGTTTTCCTATGTAACCTCCTGGTGCTTTAGGCAGTGGTTTCCACCCAGGAACTGCTCACTTCCAGGGTTCCTCATGAGAAGCTATGGAGCCACTTTCAATACTTCAGGAAGACTAAAGGGAATTGTGCAATTACCTAATGTAAGCCCACCTGTGCTAACTAAAATGTCAAGTTTAATACCTTAAGCTGGAAATCTATAACTTCTAGGTGGCAGCACTATTTCTTTAATGCTAAAGTTCTGAATTCTCTTCATATAGGCCTTCCTTTAATTACAAAAAAAAAGGCAACAATGAATTTCTTGTTACTTAATCAAGGCATTTTGGTGGGGAAGAAGGGTTTTTTTTTTCTTTTAAAGATATCATCCAGAGGGGAAAATAAAAGGGCTTTTTGTGGATGCATCTTGAGAGGTTCTGATGCAAGTGCTTATTCCCACCACCCCTCTCCAAGATATCACCAGTGTGTGCCATGGTGGTCACTAATGTGGCTTTTCCTTTGTCACTCCTTAAAATAATGTTCAAAAAAAGTCACCCCAATCATAAAGCCATATAAAATTACCCTATTGCTTTCCCTGTGTGTTACATATAAGATGCAACTGATTCCTAGTAGCCATTGAGCAGAGGAGTCTTTCCATAGCTGCTGTCGCTTACGTGACCCCATAGGTAATTAAATAGTGACCATGCTTCTCTTTACAGCATCCCCAAAACAAAATACAGGGACCTGGAAAAAATATGTAAAATTGTTTCTGCATGAGATCTGAAAATTGACTAGAAATGAAATTGTGAATGTGTGATTGTGGTAAGCTGCTGAGAATCCAAATCAGTTGGTATAAAAGCTAAAAAAAACCCTTGACCTAAAACTATCCTCTGAACAGTAGTAAGAGGTGATGACCTTGAAGTTCAAGTGATGTAGGAATAACCCTGGGGGATGTAGGTGCAGTTTTGCAAACTTTGAAAATGAAGAGAATTCTTGCAGCTGTAATGATTTTTGCAAATTCATTGCAAGACAGATATAAAGCGTGTTCTTTAAGCAGTATAAAATTCATTAAGCTATGAGAAAAA
Source organism: Daubentonia madagascariensis (assembly GCA_023783475.1). NCBI lineage: Eukaryota > Metazoa > Chordata > Mammalia > Primates > Daubentoniidae > Daubentonia > Daubentonia madagascariensis. The sequence continues at coordinate 31,734,752 of JAKFHU010002140.1, read as the reverse complement.
AAAAAACACCGAAAAGCCTCAGGGAAAGAATCATTGAAAGGGAAAGTATAGATAGTCTGTTTAGATTAAATTCAAAGCTATGAAATTAAAAACTGTTTCCCCAGCTCTGTATCCAGTCTCATTTTAGTCCTGGTTCAAATTTGATGACATTTGGTCTTTGATACAGAGTCCACTGCATAGTGGTAGGTGGATATTTTCAGAAGCTTCTCTCTCTTATTGACTGCGATTTTTTAAAAATAAAAACAACAAACATCTTATATTCTTTTTGTTAAACTATGACCTCCAGGTTAATGTTTTCTTCAGCCTTACCGTGTGATGGTTGATGTTATGTGTCAACTTGACTGGGGTAAGGGATGGCCAGGTAGCTGGAAAAGTATTATTTCTGGGTACATCTGTAAGGGTGTTTCTGGAAAACACTGGCATTTGAGTTGGTAGAGTAAAGCAGATCCCTTCTCCAATGTGGGTGAGCATCACCCAATCCTCTGAGGGCCCAAGTAGAACAAAAAGGTGGAGGAAGACTGAATTTTCCCTCTGCCCAATTGTTGAGCTGGGCAAATGATCTTCTCCTGTCCTCAGGGCTCCTAGTCCCCAGGCCTTCAGACCTAGACTGAAACCTACGCCATTGGCTCTTTTGTTCTTGGGCCTTCAAACGACACCACTGGCATCCGTGGGTCTCCAGCAGGCAGATGGCAGACCATGGGACTTAGCGGTCTCCATAATCACATGAGCCAATACTTTAAAATAAATAATTATATATATGCTATTGGCTCTTTTTCTCTGGAGAATCCTTCCTAACACACCCTGAAGCTCTCATTTGCACCTTGGTTTTGTCTGCTGTATTGAGCTTATTTCAGAGTCAGGGCGGTAGCAGAGGGAGAGGGTTGCTGCTGGAGGATGCAATTCAGCCAAGCGCTGGTGGCCATCTCATGACCTGGCTGCCTTCAGGCTTCTCCGTATTTTGTGCACCTCTTGTAGGGGAACTCAAACTAATGTCATCTAAAAGAGAGTGATGGAACTGCTGCAAGAGCAAATGCTACCTGTTGAACCCACTTGTGCAGGGCACTTCGTATGAATTTATCACATTTAATCCTAAATATTAAAAATGTGGAAACTGACATTTAGGGCAGTGAATGTCTTGCTCAAGTTCACACAATTTATAAGTGCCTGAGTCAGGGCAACACAGGCTGTCTGACTCTAGACCAGGTCCTTGCCAAAAGAGGCCACACTGCCTGCTCAGAGAGCCAGTTCCTTCATTTTGTAATGAAAAGCATATCTAGGAAGTGGACTGGAGGAGATGCTTATCCATTCTGTAGATCAGCATATTCTCTCCTGGTGGTGGACAGACAGGAAGCCAAATTATAATCAGAATATGGCTTAGTGAGCCAGGAGTTGGTATGGGTCGGGCGTGAAGGAGGATTGCATGATTCAAATGCATAACGGCATAGGCTAAGATCTTCTGAGCTGTCCATTTTACAGTTGAGGTATTACTGACCCAGAGACTAAATTTACCCATTCTGTAAGCCTGTGGTCTGAATACTCGTCTACTGTACTGCAGGTATTGTGTTAGGGGCAAGGGCCATACAATGGCCAGGACACTGTTTCTACCCTCAGATAACTTGTGAGCTGGTGGGAGAAAGTGACACGTAAACAGGCACTTTTGGTTTAATGGTGATCATTATAAGGGTTTTTAGAAGCACACAAGAAACATATTTAATACAGACTATGAAATCAGAGACATTTTCTCACCAGTATGGGGTAGACTGAAATCTGAAGGTTGAGTGATGCTTACCCACCTGAAGAGGGTTGGGGGAAAATGGTATGAAGGAGAGCACTCAAGATCAAGGGAACAGCAAAGTTTTCTTTAATAGAGAAAAAGCACAGTGGCTTTTTGGACACTAGAAGTTCACTGTGGCTCAAGTGTAGAGCAAGAGAGAAAATGGTGAGCTGGAAAAATAAACAGGGACCAATAGCTGAAATGCTGTGAGCAGCAAGCATTTAGATGTTATCCTGATGATATTTATGCCAAAGAGTGGCATAATCATGCCTACATTCTGGCTTCAGTGTGGAATGAACTGGAGGGCACCTAGACTAAAGATAGGAGGATTAGTTCTTGAGGCAGGCAGGGACAGCAGCCTGAGCTAAAGGAAATAGAGATGACAGAGTATTAAGGAATGTTGGAATACAGTGGACAGGATGTAGGCGTTGGATGTAAGAAGCGAGAAAACATAGGGGACAAGGGTGTCACCCAGGTTTCTAGATTGCCCTAAGTGCACCAAGACAGAGAATACAGAAGAAAGAAGAAATGGGGGGAGGGTTGTTTGTTTGTTTTCTTTTGGGGGATGGAGGTTGGTCATGTTTTCCATGAAATGCCTAGGAGAGATCTCTGAGACAATGTCTATGGGTATATAAAAAGTTTAAACCTTAGGTGGAATATCTAGGCTGAAACAGATCCTGGAGAGGAGCAAAATCAACATGCAGATGGTAATTTTAAGCCTTTATAGAGCATGAGGATACCCAAGGGAAAAATGGTTCTCTGAGGGTCGATAAATGAGTAGTATGAGTCTGTGAGGAAGAGCCTGAAATATATATGAGAAGTCACAGCACAAGAGGTAGGAGGAAAGCCTAGAATGTGTTTGCCGTTACAACCAAAAGGTGAAAATGTTTCAACAGGGAGGCTGTGACTAACAATCTCAGAGACTTCAGAGAGGTCAAAAATTTTCACCAGAGAAAATCCCATTTACAATAGCATCAATAGCATCAAAAAGAAGAAAATACTTAGGAATAAACTTAACCCAAGGAGGCAAAAGGTATGTACCCTGAAAACTATGAAACATTAATGAAAGAAATTGAAGAAGACATAAATACAGATGGTCCCCAACTTACGATGATTCAACACTCAACTTTTCTACTTTACAGTGATGTGAAAGAGATATAAACTCAGTACACTCCTTGACTTACAATGGGGTTGCAGTCAAATAAACTCATTGTAAATTGAAAATATCATAAATTGAAAAACACGCTTTTGACTTGCAATATTTTCAATGTACAATGGGTTTGTCTGAACGTAACCCCATCATATATCAAGGAACATTTCTAAGTAAAAAGGTATTCCATGTTCATGGACTTGAAAACTTAATATTGTTAAAATATCCATACCGCCCAGAGCAATCTATAAATTCAATGCAATCCCTATCAAAATCCTAATGGCATGGCATTTTTTTGCAGATATAGAAAAAAATCTTAAAATTCTTATGAATATCAAGAGACATCACATAGCAAGAACAAAGTTGAAGGCCTCACACTTCCTGATTTCAAAACATATTACAAAGCTACAGTAATCAAAACAGCATGGTACTGGCATAAAGACACTCATATACACTAGTGGAAAAGAATATAGTGCCCACAGATAAACCCTCATGTATATGGTCAAATGATCTTCAACAAGGGTGTCAAGACCACACAATGGGAAAAGGACAGTGTCTTCAACAAATAGTGTTTGAAAACTGGATATCCACATGCAAATAATGAAGCTGGATCCTTACCATACACCATATACAAAAATTCACTCAAAATGTATTGAAGACCTTGACAAAAGACCTAAAACTATAAAACTCCTAGAAGAAAACATGGGGGGGAAGCTTCATGCCATTGGAATTGGCAATGAGTTTTTGGATATGACACCAAAAGCACAGGCAACAAAAGCAAAAATATGGAGCTACATCAAACTTTAAAACTTTTTTGCATCAAAGGAGATAATCCATAGAGTGAAAAGACAGCCTATGGAATTGTAGAAAATATTTACAAACCATATATCTGAGAAGGGGCTAACATAGAGAATATATAAAGAGCTCCTACAACTGAAAAGCAACAACAATAAAAACAAATAAACTGTTTAAAAAGTAGGCAAGGACTTGAATATCCAAAAGAATTGAAAGTAAAATCTCAAAGAGATATTTGCACACACGTGTTCATTGCAACATTATTCATGATAGCTAAAAGGTGGAAGCAACCCAAGTGTCCATCAGTGGATGAATAGATAAATAAAATATGGTATCTACATACAATGGAATATTATTCAGCCTTAAAAAGGAAGAAAATTCTGACACATGCTACAACATGGATGAACCTTAAGTATGTTATGCTAAGTGAAATAGCCAATCACAAAAATTCTATATAATTCCACTTATATGAGGTATCTAAAGTAGTCAAATTCCTAGAAACAGAAAGTAGAATGGTGGTTACCAGGGGCTGGGGAGAGGGCTAAAAGGGAATTGTTTAATGGGTACGGAGCTTCAGTTTTACAAGATAAAAAAGTTCTGGAGCTCTGTTGCACAACACTGTGAAGGTGCTCAACACTACTGAACTGTACACTTAAGATGGTAAATTTTATGTCTTGTGTTTTTTACCACAGTTAATTTTTTTTTAATTTGAAAGTGGTCATCATATTAACAATAGGGAGGAAGTTAGTGATGGCAGTAAGAGCAGGCGCAGGGACTTTGGTGCAGAGGATGAGGAATGAATCATAGCTGAAGAAGTGAAGATGAACTGCCAACTTTTCCTGCCAAACTCCTCATACTCTAAGTTTCCAGAGAGACCACCTGTTGCTGATTGATTCTTAATTTCTTCGTATATGTTAACACCACTTACTACAGTGCTGCCCAACTTTTTTCCATTGTGGTATGCATAGAGAATGATACTAGTGCAACACACTGAAGTCAACGAGGAGGAACATGCAGCTGGAAACATCAGATATCTAGGACTCCTGATGCTCCGGGAAACACCCGCTGCCCAGGAGCTAGAGGATCAGTCCCCTGAACAACCTATAAACCATTAGTGGCTGAGAGTTGGGAAACTAAAGTTTACTCAAAGCCGTTGATGCTCCCCAACTCCACTTGATGCCACTCTTTCAATCTTTTGGTCAGAGATGACTTTTTCGTTGTCAATTTACAAATTATTGCCCATAACATTCCATGTTGTAAATCTCAAAAGATCGTCTTCTGTAGCATTTGATCTGCTATTTCTGAAATAGCTCCATCAATGTTAGACTTACTTTTTTATAATAAATTCTTATGTCACACTAAGATATGAACAGCAATAAGATTGGTTCAAAGAAATGAAATATCTAAGATTGAAAACTGTTTAGATCAAAGTTTAAGCCAAGAGGTCACAACTGATGCTCAGAATTTGGAAATATCAGTTATCGGCATGAAGACAATAGCCCAGAAATCTAGAAGTCAATGCAAACAGTAGAAACAGCCAACTGGATTTTTGGAGTCAAACAAGTACCTGTTAAAATTGATGTCCTCCTGATACGAGTTGACTTGTGTCACTCAAAAAGATATGTGGAAGCCCTGACGCTCAGTACCTGTGAATGTGACTTAATTGGAAATAGGGTCTCTGCAGATGTAATCAAGTTAAAATGAGGTCATTAGAGTGGGCCCTAATCCAATAGGACTGGTATCCATATAAGAGGAGAAGAGACACAGGCACAGACACACAGGGAGAATACCATGTGGTGACAGAGGCAGAGATGGGAGTGATGTGTCTATAAGGAACACCAAGGGTTGCCAGCATCACCAGAAGTTGGGAGAGATCCATGGAGCAGACCTTCCCTCAGAACCTCTAGGAGGAGTTTACCCTGCTGATATCTTGATCTTGGACTTCTAGACCCTAGAAATGTAGATGATAAATTTCTGGTTTTTTAAGCCACCTAGTTTTTGGTACTTTGTTGCAGCAGCCCTAGGTGACTAATACATCTCCTGAGCCTCGTTCTGGCCTCAAGAAGAAATGATCCCTTTCTGAAGCTGGGAAGTGACACGGCTGAGTGCATGGGACAGTGGGAACAATGGGAACAATGGACGCACCCTTGGAATTCCAGGCCAGATTTCACCAACCAAGAGCAGCTTTCTCAGCAGTGGGAGTCATTCTCTTCTGCCTTTGTTTAATTATGTGAATCAAACAAACCCCATAATAGTGAACGTCAAAAATTTGAGATTTTCTTGGAATGAAGTTTTCTATAAGCCCTTCCAAAATTTCATTTCATGATTGACCCGGAAAATCATGAATTGTTTGGAGGATATTGTCTTAGAAACTGTGTTCTTTGCCTCATTTACGGACACTCAAGGACTTTTTTCTTAGCTTAACCTCTCTTGCCATTGAACAAACATGAAGCTACATACCTAAGATTGTTCAAATTTACATTGGTGAGTTGTTGGTTGTTTCATTCTTTAATTGTGCTAATTCAGAATTACTTTCATCACAGTTTTTCACAGCACTCTGCAAGGTAACCCCTAATTTTAAAAGGTGGGGTTTGGAGAGAAAACGTGCCCAGATGCGGCAGGGTAGGAGGGGAGAAGCTCACACTGCAACTCCATCTGAACGTAGCCCACTGCTTGGCTATGGGGATGCTATTTCCTTTTACTTCCTTTAATCAAGAGAGCAAAATTTTTAAGAACAATGAACTCAGTGCACCACCCCATTAAAAACAGCAAGGATGATAATGAAGAGAAACCTAACAGCACTTTTTTTCAGATTCTGTCACAGGCAATGGGAAACTAGATTGCCATGGTCCTAAGAAAAAAGCGTGACAATTGGTTTTCAGTTTCATGCAGTACCTGACAGTTGTTGAATCACAAAAAGGTTCTTTGTAGCTGTGTTAAGACCTGTTATGAGGAGCTGGAATAGTGAGCTTCACCCTACGTGGCCCTAAACACTAAACATGGACACACTGGGGGTGTCGCCCCTGCCCTGAGTCCTTTGGGGCTCAAGTTTCATACAGCCCATTTGGTCCTTTTTTCTGAGTAATTCATATACTTTTCCATTCTTCTCAAAACATTTTCTCTGTCTGCTTGTTCGTTCATTCCTCAAATATTTGAGTCCCTAATATGTGCAAGACACTGGGCCAGGCATGAGTGAAAAAAGAAGAAAGAAATGAATTCTCTGCTTTCAAGGAGAGGTATGGTCTAGTGGGGGAGTTAGACATAAATCAAATATTAAAACAATTAATAAATACTTGCAAATTAAGATGAACTTTCTTCAGAAAAGAGCACCATCTCAAGAGAGGAGTTAATAGAAGACCCTGACACAATGGGGGCAGGGGTGAGGAAGGAGAAAGTGGCACCAGAGCTGAGTTATGCAGGGTGAGCATCACGAATCCATGGAGGTCCTGGGGGGAGGGCAGCGGGGCACACTCCAGGGAGAAGGGGGAACCTCAGTGCACCCAGAGGTGGGAAGGCCAGGTTGAGTGGTATAGAGTAAGTGCAGTCATAGATCATGCAGTGCCTTGAGAAACATGGTAAGAATGTTTACCTTTAACCTAAGAGCAATAGGAAGCCACTGAAGGCTTGTAAGATGGGAGTAGTAGTGCACCAGAGAGCTATTTGGAAAATAAAATCAAGGGGGACTTGGTGATAGATTGGATTTGAAGACATGAATGAGCGCATCTCAAGGATGACTCCTGCTTTCAGGTTTGCACAGTTGCATGCATGACAGTGCCATTCACTGAACGAAGAGACCTTAGTGCACAACCGTATGTGAGGGGGAAGATTGTCAACTCAGTCTTGGGCATGATGAGTTTGTGATGCAACATCTGAGTGGAGATGCCTTGTAGTTGGTTGCATGTATAGGTATGGAGTTCAGGGGAGAAGGCTGGCTGGAGATATGAATTGGAAGTTCAATGTAATTTTCAATCATAATATTTATTCAGTACTCACCACATGCCAAGCACTGTTCTAGGCATGTGAGATAAGTAAGTGAACAAACAAGACAAAAATCACTGCTCCCTTTGAGCTTTAGTCCTGGTAAAGTTATCGTATTTGCGTAATAATGGGAGTTGTAAATCTGGACGAGATTGTATAGGTGGGAAGAAAAGAGGTACTAGAGCCTTGAGGAGGAGCAACATTTAATAACTGCTGGTGTTTTGCCCTTAGGGCAACTCAATTAATCTGTCTCTGTTTTTCCCCTCGTGTATTCTAACTTTTGGTTCTATTACAAATAATCAACACTCTCTCTGTCTCAAGTTCAAACTCCCAACAAGAGAAGATCTCATTGGTCCAGCTAGTCAATATTATTCCTTGTTAGGCAGGAATTTCATCTCTGACTGCATCACAGTGCTGGTCGGTCTTGCAGAAAGTCCCTCTCCTTCATCAGGTTTCTAGTTCAACCAGCTTTGACAAGGATGATGGGTCACTTGGTATCATAGGGCAATTCATAAGGAAGGAATACTCTCCTAAAACGCCCAGGCAGACGTTCCAAGAACTCACCTGCACATGACACAGAGGTTTTGTTTATCTGTTGTATGCCACCAGAATTCAAAATCTAGGCAGAGCTAACAGAAAAGAGAAGCCGAAATAATCCAGCCCCTCCCCAAACACCCATTGAGGAGAAAGCACATGTAAGTGCTGTGTCCGCTGCAGGTACTGAGTGAGTGTGACTTCCCATCCCTACCCTCCCCTTCTCCTCCGCACTCTGCCAGGTACACATCGTCACATCGCTCTGGTCCTCATCCTGCCTCTCTGCTTTGTGATATGCAAAGATGGAAGACAAGGGACACAGGCACAGTGAAAAAGAAGAGCAGGAGAAAGGGAAGTTGGAAGGGACCTTGCAAACATTTTCCTTCCAGCGAGCGGTTGATGGAAGAAAGGAATTAAAGCTTCTCTCTCACTGACAAGCTATGTGATTTTGGAGAAATTTCTTCCCCTCTCTTTCAGTTTTCTCAAGTCTAATTTGAATATCTTTAGATCTGGTGTGCCTTCTTTAATTTGATGACATATGTCCTAACTCATATACATTGTCTTATATAATTGTTTTATACCATCTGGATGCATTTATATCATCTTCCTGGTCCCATAGGCATTTAAGTCTGGCCCCTGCTCTGGACTCTAACAAGGCCCTTTCCAGATCTAAAATTCTCATCTGGGAAAGAGTCAAGAGCTGGCATGGTGGGGCTGTATGTAACTGTACACACTGTTAGACCAGATCTGTTGTTTATGTCCAGTGTCTGTTCTGATGAGGTTCATGCTGTATGGGTTTTTTAATATATACATTTCTAACATCTCCCCTGTTCATTACTGTGAATTTCTGTTCTGACACCTCACCACCCCCACAAACGTCCATCCCCACTGTAGACAACCTGATAGTAACCACCAGTATGGGGTGACAGCCAAGCCATGATGAAAAGCTGGACCAATGATGTACCTGACTTGTGTTGCAGGCTCTGGCACTACAGCTAGGAGCCACTGGGCCCTATGTAAGCATTTTCCTCTCAGGATAGTAAGATTTTGTCAACATACCCAATGTTCCCTTAATGAAAATCTTGGTTGTATGACTAAGTGCTGTCAGACAGCATCACTTCTTGTTTGTGCGTGGATAAAATGAAACAATAAAAGTCGGGAAAGTGGTAGCATCCCTTCCTTGCCATGTATTTAATTTACTCTCAAAATTCACCACTTGCCTATGATTTTTCACTCTAAAAGTCTAGGAAAGGGAATTATATGACTACCTGGATCCTCATATGGCCTTGACATATTTTTAACTGGGTCATTTCATCTTATTTTGGATTTGTGGCTAAAATCTCAGAGCTAAACGCTTCCCCTTCTAAGGTGAGCCAACAGTAACCGGGGCCAGAGTCCACTTTCCAGAGACAACCAGCAGCTCTCTTATTTGCGAGTATCTGCCCAGTTCACCATGCCCTGATTGACGTAGGGAGAGCACTGCGGGAGTGAAGGTGTGGTGGAATCATCTAGAGTGCAGTGTTTACATAGAGATTATTCCTCCTTTGCTCAAAGCTGGGGAAAGGGAGGGCTTCAAGAGAATCTCTTGTAGGAATAAGGGGTACCAGTGAAGATAAAGAGACTGGCTCCTCTGTCTGGGGGCTTGGAGAGCATGTAGGACTAATTGGTACAGCCACTAGATTAGAGCAAGGTAAGTTGAAAGAAGTTGACATCTTCCTTCTGAAGAATGGTGCAGACAGAGGTAGTGTGAATATGCCCATGTGTGGCCTGCAGATTGCTGAGGATGACAGGCCAGCCAGAGTACAGCTAGCACCAGCTTGCAGGGACTGTCCAGAAGAACACCTTCTGAGATTAACACTAGGGGACCCACCCCTTCCTAGTTCTCTGCCACCCTGGACAGTTCAGAGGGGACCTCAGTGGTTCCCATGACAGATGTTAGAGGAAGGTGGAGGGACAGAGGGCTGCCCAGGCAGAGGCCAAGCCAAGACATGCTCCGGTCAGAGAGAGGCTTAGCAGAATGGCCTAAGGAAGATAAGACTCTCTTTCTCTTAGGAAGCCTTTGGCTGTGGAAGGCCAGAGGGAAGATATCCTTATTAAAAAAAAAAAAAAAAGAATCACACAAATTACACGTTGGCCCTATCAGCAAAGGCCAAAAGCTTTTAACAGGTCTAGATCCAAATCAAACCAGAAAGAGAGTCACCCTGAAATGTGGCTGGTCTCCTACGATAACCCCTTCTTCTCTGAACTCTCCACGCTGGCCTCCACTCTGGAGGACCTAGACCCAAAAGAAGGAGATTTCAAGCAGTGAAAGAGGAGACCATGTCCCCTCCTAGTTCAAGACCACAAGTCACACTTGTACACAGTGGGGCAGGAGCTGGGAGATGTGGATCAAATATGAGACTAGATTGCACTGGACTAACTTTTAATAACCAAATTTGACCAAAAAATTATGGAACTTACCTAGGGATAACAACCAGTCTTTTCTTTTCTTTATTCGTAATTCAGCTATCCTGTAATTGAGGATTAATGATTGCAAGGTCGTCCTTCCCTTACATTCTATTAATACTTGGTGCACTTGCTCAGCACTAGGCACAGAATTTGGCATTCTCATGCACAGCCATATGACTATTGAAAATTTTCTAGTCTGATAGTAATAAAAGAGTGACTTAGATTGTTTCTAGGAAATGAGAATGGTATATGCACATTATTTTGTTTAATGTTATCCCTATTTCCATTTGTTTTATGTAAAATGCATTGATTAATGTGAATTTTCATAGTGCATCTAATAAGCCCTTTTATCAAAGTACACAAAATTTTAAAACTCTGTATTCAACCTCAGGTATACTCAGGAGATACTTGGATATGCATAATTGTTGCCAGAAAAGAAATAATTTAGAGGACAGAGCACTGCCAGGGTTCAAGACCCCAGTGTAAAGACTCCAGTCTAAAATATGTATCTTCCATACCTCTAATTTAAAGTGTCATATTTATTTTGTGGTAAATACTGTTGCTGATAGAACTTTATATGTACACTAAGATGGAACAAATAAGGAAATACACAATAGAAAATGAGAGTCAGATTTCACACTGTTGGAGAAAGAAGTTACAAATAAGCAAAGGGGAAATGCCAGAATGAGCCCTGTGGTGCCAGATTAGAGTAGGAGTATCAGTAAGAACTCAGTTTATTTTAAGATAGAAGATAGATAAGTAGATACATACATACATACATATGGTTCTATGGTTATGTTACTGTCCTCTGAGTGGAGGTTCTTTCAGGTTCTTGGTGATCGTGGGAAGAAAAGAATTTCAGGACACACCACATAAGCCAAGCAAGCAGCTTTTTTATTGAAAAATTGAAAGTGAAAGTAAACTTGAGAGAGAGAGAGAGAGAGAGAGCGCTCGTGCGCACAAGCGAGCGAGCAGGCTTGAAAAGAACAGCTGCACCGGGAGGATGTGGTTTTTGGTTTTTTGAAATCTTACTAATTGAGGGGAGGAATATTCAAGACTAAGGGGTTGGCTTTTACTAAGAATTTGGGTAGTAATCCATAGCATTGGATTCCCTCCCATTTTTATACTTTATATGGTTGTCTTGGAACTGTCACAGCAACATCAAGGGCAGAGAAATTTTAAAAGCACAACGCAAATGATATTGTAATTAGCCAAAATTCATGTAAGGTGACCTAGATAGCTGACAAGCCAGTTGAAACCAGTTCTTGTGTGTGGTTATCAACCCCCCTTAGTTAGGCTTTAACACCTGCACCCACTATGCAAGCCCCTGCATCCAGTCTCAGCCTTGTCTCCTAGTCTCCTACTCTAACAGTTATGTAAGGTACCTACATACATAGATAGGTAAATATATACAAAACTAGCTATATATCTGTATGGGTACATGAATTAGTATATATACAGATATTTCCTAGCTCTTTCTGCTGAGCAATCCTAGAAGCAGTGATATACTAGTGACAATGAGCAAACCTAGTGGTAAGATTTCAGTCTCTAAATACCATTCTCCAATAAAACAAATCAGCACTCTTTGGAGAAATGGCTGGTTTTACAGGTGAGTTTAAAAAAACTCAAGATGATACTGAGCATTTTGTGGTGCCAGAAAGTAAGGAAGAGCTAAAAAGAAAGAAAAAAAAGGTGGAAATTTGTCTAAAGGGCGGAGGAGCTAACTGAAAGCGTCCCCAGTGGCCAAGGCAGGAACACTTTGAGCAATAAGGTAAATAAGGATAGTACTGGATTATAACCCAAAGAATGAAATGGGCAGCCGCAAGTGCACACTTATATAAATACATGATTGAATAAACAAATGGAAAGGAATGAATAATTCTAAATAATAAATAAATTAGAGACATAGAAATGATAGAATAATAAATGATGAAAACAGAAAGTTGCCATTAGAACACCATAGTTATAGCTGCTACCGGAAAGATCTGCTGATAAATGCTAAAATCAGTTTGTGAAAATTTAAGGAGAAGGAGAATTTTGCACGGCCTCAAAGTATCCTCTCCAAACAAATTTTTGTATAATTATTATAGCAATTTTAACATGTGTCCACAAATTCTTTGCTACTCCTCCTTCCAAGGAGGTAAAACTTAATTCTTCCCTCAAGTGTCACCTGGAGTTAGTAACTTGCTTCTAACCAATAGAGGAAGGAAAGAGAAACATTGTAACTACATAGTGAAGAGACCTGGCAGACATCAGCTTACCCAAGTGACTATAGTTACCACCACCAATAATAAGGCACATTGATACCATAAACACCCTGATAAGATAAGAAAGGCATATCATCTCCGTGGTATTTGTCCTCCAAAAATTCCATAATCTCAGTCTAATCATGAGAAAACATCAGACAATCCAAAATGAGGGACACTACAAACTACCTGACTGGTACTCCTCAAAACCATCAAGGTCATTAACAACAAGGAAAATTAGAGGGACTGTCACAGCCAAGAAGAACAAAAGAAGATGTGACACCGAAATGCAATGTGGTATCCTGGGTGGGACCCTAGGCAGAAAAAGATCATTCACGCAAATGCTTGGGAATTCCGAATAAGTTCTACACTTTGGTTAAATGTATTTGGGCAAGGTTGATTTCTTAGTTTTGATAAATGTGCTATGGTATGTGACATGCTAACATAAGAAAAAGCTATGTCAAGATAAATAAGGATAAATAGACAAATATAAAGATAGTACAGAGATAAATAAAAAGATAGTATAGAGAGTTTCTGTATATGGAACTCTCTGTACTATCTTTGTGACTCTTATGTAGGTTTGAAATTATTTCAAAATGAGGTGTTTTTATAAATAGGATAAGAATTTTCTGTGGTAAACTCTAATAGCACAACATATAAATTGGCTGCTGTGTTGCCTTATTAAAAGATACATACATCTATGAAGCTTTATATCATAAATATGTTGTATAGAATTTATAGTGTATTATGCTTTTTTGATCTGAAAAGGTTGGGACACACAATTTGTCAAGAATCAAATGCTATTTATGATTTTGTTTCTAATAGAAAATCCGATGTGACTTGTCATTACTCCTCTTTCATCTTTACCAGAAATATAATTCATCTGAAATTGGAAGAATTGCATGTGCTGGTTTATATAGCTGATTCCACATTGTAAATAACCTAAGAAAAGAATAATAGAATGATGAGAAATCATGGAAATGATCCACTTCGGCCTGTGTATGGGACACCATTAATGTTGCCTTCTTGTTCTTCATGTCAGCACCATCGTGTTATCATTGTCTCGTGTATACAAATGTACAATGTGAGGACAGGGAGCTACAAAAGTCCTGCCCTTAATTAAAAATGTGTCATCATAGTGGGGGAAAGACACACGTAGTTAGAAAGTTATAGTACAAAGCTAAGTGCTAGGGTTGAGCACATGCAAGGTGCACAGAGGAAGATGTGCCTAATTCAGATGAGAGGCATAGGTCCTGGAAGATGTGTCTAAAAATGATGGATAGAATTTTGTTAGGAAAGTGGGAGAATATGTCCCATATGAAAGGAATAGCAGGTATAAAATTACAGAGGTAAAAGTGCATCAATTGCTTGAAAATGTTGTTTGGGTCAGGCAGAATGCAACAGTTTTTAGAAGCTGAAGCTGTGGAATCAGGAAGATTGTGGTTAAATCCCAGTTCTGTCACTTCTAGCTGTGTGGCTTTAGGCAACTGATTTCACCTTCTTGGGCCTCAGTTTCTTCAATGTGGTATAATATGGAGCCGGTTATGGTAGCTACATTAGGGAACTATTTTGAGGATTAAATACTACTAGCAATGCAAAGTGTTCAGCATGGTATCCAGCACACTGTTTACTGCTTCAACTACCAATTATTGTTATTCTGAGAAATGTTCCTATAGAAGATGATTTTGGAAGGGTTTATAAGAGTTAAACAGGTTAGAAGGAGAGTGTATTGCAGGCAGGGGACAGTATATTCATGTGAAATAACTATATGAGGGGGACACAAACCTATTTGTTAGAGCATGAAAGGCGAGACGTGGGAAGATGCTTTATGTCAGGATAAGAAGGCTAGAATTTCTCCTATATGCAATTGACAGTCCTTGAATTACTCTAAGGATCAGAAGGACATAATGGTATTTCTTTTTTAGGTGTTTTGAAGGATTGGTTTAAAGGGACAAGACAAGGATGGAAAGCCAGTCAGGAGAGTTTCAGGAGTTGTAGTGAAATGAAATCTGGATGACCCAGAGACCCTGGGATTCAGCAACATGGGAAATGTAGTGGCTCTGGCCAGAGCAGACCCACTGAGGCGGTGTGGACACCTGGGACAGGAGGGCGGGAAGAGGAGGGGAAGCAATGTAGATGGCAGGCGTAGGCATCTCTCTCAGGAATTAAGCCTGGAAAGGGAAGGATGCAAGGTCAGAAGTGTTTGTCTAT
The DNA here is from genome assembly GCA_023783475.1 of Daubentonia madagascariensis. NCBI lineage: Eukaryota > Metazoa > Chordata > Mammalia > Primates > Daubentoniidae > Daubentonia > Daubentonia madagascariensis. The sequence goes on along the minus strand of JAKFHU010002140.1, from coordinate 31,719,616 downwards.
TTTCATTTTCATTTTTACCATCAAGAGTCTTGAGGAAATAAACCAATCAACATCATGAAGGGGAAGAGACTGGAGAGACAGTGAAAGGTTGAGTGGTCCCAGACTAGACGGAAGGAAGAGGCCCCAGAACGCACACGTGCCGTCCTATTTGCTGGGATGAAATCCTTCTCTGTGGAGCTACTGTGGCGTGGTGGAAGCTTTGGTTTTTATAGCATATTTCCCTTGAGTAATTCAAATTATAGACAATATGCTATCTCACTTATATATCTTGCATTTATACAAAAGAATGAAGATCCTCATTTTTCATTTGAGAACACTGAAATCCAAAGTGGTGAAGAGATTATAAAACTGAACAAAAATTTAAATCCATGTCTTCTTACTTTTTTTTTGATTGTTCTTACCTGGAGTATGCTATCTCCTATGTTTCTAAATTAAAAAAGAGAGGACAATTATGTGAGCGTGCACACACACACATTCAGGGTATATAAATTATAGATATATAGAGATATATATCCTGAATTTCTTTTGATATGGGCTTTTTTCCTATTACTTACGGAATATTCATCTTATAACAAGAACCAAATAGGTAGTTTATATGGAATTCTAATATAATTTCACCTGAATTGAAGCAAAAAAATGCATTTTTTTATCATAACGAGCATGTTTCTATGACGTGGTAAATTCTCTAATGGAAACAACTGTGTCTCAGAACAAAGCAAAGCTATAAAATAAAATAGAGGTGTTTGGGACCTAGAAGAAAGAAATATACACCACTGTCTCTAAGAAATCATTAATGGGATTTTAAGGGAAAAAATAAGGAAAACTTATACATTCAACATAATTATTCTAGTTTTCAAATAGTTATAGAAAATTATTTCTATTTGAATATTTCTATTCAAATAGAAATAATTCTAGCTTCTTAGCCAACTCCTGAAACTCTCCTGACTGGATTTCCATCTTAGCCTTGTCCCTTTAAACCAATCCTTCAAAACACCTAAAAAAGAAATACCATTATGTCCTTCTGATCCTTAGAGTAATTCAAGGACTGTCAATTGCATATAGGAGAAATTCTAGCCTTCTTATCCTGACATAAAGCATCTTCCCACGTCTTGCCTTTCATGCTCTAACAAATAGGTTTGTGTCCCCCTCATATAGTTATTTCACATAAATATACAGTCCTCTGCCTGCAATACACTCTTCTTCTAACCTGTTTAAAACTTATTTCTTTTACTGGTTTATTAGAGTTGTCTGTTTATTAGCTAAGTCTTGCTGCAAATATTATTTACATTGTCACAAAAAGTAACCTTCTGAAGGACATTTAAAGCTTGTAAGATCTTAAGTGTTGTGAAAAGAGCATGAAAGTAAACATTTTATGTGCATTTCAGGGATGTCCTAAGGTGGTGTAAATGCAAGAGCCTTTATAAGTGCTCTGCTGGGCTCCTAAACCAGCAAGCACAGAACAGCCACTTAATTCCCCAGTGCACCAGTTCCTCCAAAAACACCCTCTCTCCCCACTTACTTAAAGGGCACGCTGTATGGATGAATGAGTAATATATAGGGATCTGCTGAAAGACGTAGAAACAGAAACACCACATGCAGTTAATCGGCTAATGTTATGAAATTGCTTTGAACATTTTGGAGTGCCAGCTGTCATGTAAAAATGTAGCTTTTATGGCCCATAGGCTAACCAAGAAATGAGCTCTCAAATTTACATTGATGGCTTGAGTTGATGTGCCCAAGTAATTAAAACCCCAGTTGGACCTTGGAAATCCTACAGTTATTGAAGATTTTTGCAAAATATGGAAAAATTAGTGACTTAAACACTTTTTAAAGGAACCCTTTTAAAAGTGTACGGTATTGCTGTCTCATATGCAATCATGTGAGCTGACTACCCTTTGCCCACAGAAGAAAAGAAAATGTCCTCCCCTCTAAGAAACTTTATTGGACTCAACAGGCCAGTGAGGGATATTCTTTATATTTGTACATCAAGGTTTTATATTATTAAAAACAAACATGTAGTCATTACTCCAGATTGCCTATCTGTTTTGACCCAAAAGCCGTGAAATTTGGGTTATAAAATCATATATACAAATTAGCAAGAGAAATTCCCTTGAAAAATCTTAGTTTATTCTTTAGGAAGACTCCGTGTTCTGAATTGCTGTGTCATGCGTAGATCCACAAGAAACAGCAAAAGCCATGTGTGAAGAAGCAAAGCGAATTCAGCCTTGGTTGACTCACATGACAAAGAGGAGGAAGTCCTTTCTCCTGATTGAACATAATGTGGTCATTTTTCATATATCGAACAGTCAGAAAATATTCTTCAGCTTTGTTAACCTGCAAATCTGTGTGCATTTTTCAAACTAGCATGGACTTGATTTTAAAATGAGAATCTCCCAAGTCTGAATGCTTTTTCCGTGATTTTCTTTTAGGAAGTCACACAAAAAATTACAAAAATTTTTATTTAATGTAATCCTTCAATTCAGTTGTTCCTTGTAGCATTCAGACAGGAACTGAAACTGAATAATGTGTGAATGTTTTAACAGAAGAAAGCTCAGGCTGAGATACGGAAGAAATAAGCTGTGAGGCAGAACGGGGTACGCGGGGTGCGGAGCGATTACACCCGACTCTCCAGAGAACCGGGAGGAAGGAAAAGGCTTTCAGCCGCCCGACGTGTCTTGATGTCTCCACAAGGCAGATGCTGAGCTGTAGAATAGCACCGAGCTTAGATGACTTATTCTTTTTTAAAGCCCAATGGTTGAAATTTGTTTCTTTGATTCTGATTCCATTCTTGCAGATGTGCTGTTATTATTTTTTTGAACATGTGAATCTGTTACAAAGCTATCATCTGATCTATCCGGTGCAGTCAGACTTCACACTCAGTTGAAGCCATTATAAACATCTTCCTTCGTCCTATTCTTTACGTTAGGTTTTTCAATATAAAGAATAAAATCCTAGGATTCTCTGCACTATGTTCTTTCCCTTCAAGGATCATGATCTTTAAAACGTTTTCTAAATGGACATTTACAATTATAATTACTTTATGTTAAAAGAGCTTCTTTTGGGGGTGTATATAGTGTAATGATCTTAAATTCATATCCAGTTCTTATAATCTATATTATTCACTCATTTGCATCAAAGTAAATTTAATCTTGGGAATTTTGTACTTAAATAGAAAAGGGGGAAAGAATCTGGATAAAAAGTAGAATGGCATTTTATTACATTTTAAAGAAACTTTACCATGGCTTCATAGTACCAAGAAATACTTTTATTTATTGTGGTTACCTCATTTTTCCCCCAGCTCACATCCCCTACTCCCATCTTGCTCTTCTTCTTTTTTCTCTGGTCAAGATCATGGCTTGGGGAAAAAGAAATAGTCAAGGTTATGGTGATGGATGATGAAGTAGGAATTAAATGATTTTGCTCAATTGCCTCATCTGCCCACCTTTTCTATAAAAATGTTTTTGCTGTACTATAATATACAGATAGAAAGAGGCATTTTGCTGAATTTTTGCAAACTGAACACACTCAGAGCCCAGACCAAGAAATATTGACTGTGCCTCAGAAGCCCCTGTCCACACACCCTGCTAGTCACTCCCCTGAACCCCACCCCATCCAGGACCACACGCTGCTCACTCCCAGCGGCAGAGATCAGTGCTGCCTACTTGTTTAATCGAAACAGAATCATTCAGTATCTACTCTTTTGTTTTGTCTGGCTTCCTTCACTCGACATTATGTTGTAAGATTCACCACATTGTTGTGTTGGGGTGTATTTCACTCATTCAAACGTTTAAATAAGCCACAGTTTATTTCCCATTCCACTTCTGATGGACGTTTGGAGAGTTCACAGTTTGGGACTCTAGCATGGCTGTGGGTACACAAGGGCTTGGCTGTGCTGCGGGTGTGCACACACTCCTGGCAAGTGCACACCTGCGAGAGGTTGTGCGGGACCACCAGATGTGTGCGTGTTCATTTTTAGTTTGTGCTGCTTATCTGTTCACAACAGAAAAGAGCACTTGGGAACTGCTGTTCAGAAAGAGGACCCTTCCTGCTTAGAGGAGGTTCAATTCAGTACCTCAGCAGTGAGAGCTGAAATTGGCACCATTCCAGCCAATTCGTTTTCTCTGTGTTAACTGGGCCTCCTGCACATCTGTAGGGCAACGATGCCCAATGTTCAAGAAGAGGACTTGCACAACAGTGAAGGAGCTTCTGAGTCATCAAAAAGAGCTTCCTACTTGCTCTTTATAGTTTTATGGTACAATGACCAACGCATGTTGAGTTTTAATTCATTTATCCACAAACACTTATGATATTTCTATTCTCTAGAAGAGGCTATAAAAGTGAATTTTAAAATGGTATTGTGTCCCTTAGGAGCTTACAATCTTTGGGCAGTATAAATGTCTCTAATACAAATTAGAATGGGATGAAATCCATTTTAAAAACATGTAAACAAGGTGATTATTTTTTAATACTGGTAGCCTACATATATGTTAAACATATTCTAGGATATTTGATTAAATATAACTTGCCATTTCCCCAACATGTACCTTTACAAAATTTTATAAGTCTAAACATTCTTTAGCCTGTCAATGACAGATATCAGTTCAGGTTAAATGCCACAAGAGTCTAACTTTATTTTATTCTGTGAATCTAGGGACACCTATACTCCACACCAAAATATTTGTTCAATCAATAAATAAGTATTTTATGCTTATCTCTCCATCCTTCAGAATATAACTAAAATCTTTTATTTCCCCATTGTCTCCTGGAGAATTTAGTTCTGCCACCTAATCACTACAATTATTTATTCAATGAATATTTCCTTAGCTTACTTTGCGTGGACTATTGTGCCAGGCCCTGGATATGGAATAATGAACAAACCCCAACATAGTCCCTACCTTCACAGAGTTTACAGTCGTGGGGGAAAGAGATACATTGTTCAGGGGGTCACACAATATAACTTCAAATGATTATATGGTGTAGTAGGTTTAATAGTGTTCCCCCCAAATTCATGTCCAGCTGGAGCCTTGGAATGAGACTTTATTTGGAAATTGGGTCTTTACAGATATAATCAGTTAACTTTATCAGCCTTAGGAAAATAATACAACATGTATTAGGTTAAACCATAAGAAATTGCCAATTTTTGACTGCTTTGACCCACATAGACAGCAATATTATAGGTTCAACCTAACATGTTATGAGCTTGTAAAAGGAAAACTTTGTTGGTCAGAGAAAAGTCTCTCTGAGGAATTTCTAGTGGAATTGAAATCTGGAGAACAAGTAAAAGCTGATGAAGTTCAAAAGAGGAAGACAGGGGCCCCCGACAGAGGGAACAGCCGGCAAGGTTCTGAGGCAGAGGGCCCAGATGCTTTTGAGGAACTAGCTAGCATCTTTTAAAGGAAGAAGATGTGACTGGAATGTGGTGTAGGGACAGGGCAAGCTGAGACTGGGCAGGCAGGGAGGGGCCAAAATGGGCCTCAGAGCCTACATTAAAGATTTAGATTTTTAGACCAGGCGCGGTGGTGTGCACCTGTACTCCCAGCTACTCAGGAGGCTGAGGCAGGAGGATCCCTTGAGCTGGAGTTCCAGGCTAGCCTGGGCAACATAGCAAGATCCCATCTCTTAAAAAAAAAAAAAAAGAAAAAATTAGATTTTTGTTTTAAGAGCAGTGGAATGCCATTGAAGTGTTTTAAGCTAGAAAGTGAGAAGATTACTCTGACCACAGAACGGGGAACAAATTAGAAGGAACCAGGCAAAGCATACACCAGATGCTGTCTGGTGTCTATACACCAGACAGCATCAGTGTATAAAAAAATTAGCAAAGGCATGAATTAACAAATACCTTATATCCACTCTATCTTATCAGCCTAGTTTTGGCCTGATATAATTGCCCTACTCTCTGGTCTGACAATAAATTAACTGAATTTTCTATTTCTTTGTGCTCTACTTAACCACTGACAAATATTTTTCTACTAGTTGTATCAACTTGTAGGAAACAAATCATTTTCTAGTAAATCTTTTTGTTTATGTATGGAGTCATTTTTCTAACTGCCCACATTTCATGGAGATACTAGTAGTTTTTGAATTGTGCCTTTGAGGGCTAATTCTTTATCATCATTGTCATCATAACCATCAAATTATTGAACGTGCCATTTTGCACATTACCATGTTGAGCCACTCCCCTTAGGAAGGGAGGAAAGCAATGAACAGCAGTGGCTCCTTCTCTAAATGAGATTACCACCCAAGAAAGAAAACCAAAGGCTACCCACTAAATTAAATAAGACATACAAATGGCTAAGGCAAAATGTTTATACAAAACAAAAATGTAAGAGCAATTTCTGTAACATAAGGAGAAAACCAGAAATCAGGACATATAATCTCACTGTGAGCTCACAACCAGTTGGACCATCGAGCCATCTATTGTATTGAAATTGAGATGTTCCCCCCAAAAGAAGCCCTTGCATTCTCTCCCACAAGTTTTTATTTCCACATATGGGTAAAAGGAAAGTTGCCACCTCTCTTGCTGTTATAAAAGCTCTCTGGTCTCTAATGCTAATCTTCTACAAGCCTAAGGCAAACTGCAGTCATAAAGTGAAAGTACACCCAACAAGGGGTTTTGAAACACCTCCAAAAAGGCTGTCTGAATAAATATACTCTTTGAACGGGATTAGTGTTACAAGGTGCAGTTTGAAAAACGGAGCCAGGCAGACATGGAGAAGTTATTGCCAGTCCATAGGGAGGTCTGAGAGAGGGGGAGAGGTAAAAGGAAGTAAGGAGGGGCCTCCAGAGAAGTCAGTGTCCGGAGGGAACAGGGAGGGTGAGACTGTGTGGAATGAATTCCGCCAGCCGAAGTCAGTCCTTGTGATCTCTCCTTAGTGCAGCAATGCTTCAGGTTTGTGATGTTAAACCTCAGCTTCCCTGAAACTCAATTGGTAGAAATATAAATATACAATCTTAAATAAATAACTAAATTTATTTTCTTGCCATTTCTTGCCAAGATACTTTATGATATTTAAGTGAATGATTCCTAAGCATCTTTGAAACTAAATAGAAAACTCTTGCTCTATGGACCAAATGTGGTGTTTCTGTTTTGAGCTTTTCTTTTTAATCTGCTGGACAGCATGACCAATTTTCTTGACATTTTCTCTCTTTCCAAATATTACCACCTAGCACAATTCTGTAGTTCATATTTTCTTTTTTTTTTTTTTTTTTTGCTCTTTTGATTTCTGATTCTACCACATGTATGTGTAAAAGAAATGTTATTGTTTAAATATGTGAATGATAAGTAAACAAAAAAATGATGTCTGGGATGAAAAGAAGCTTATCCTTGGGAGTAAAATAACAAAGTTTTCTTCCAATTTTTTTTCTGGTTTCTGTTGTTGTTGTTAACTTTTGTTTTTGTTTTTTGTTTTCCTCTAACTCGAAGTGTTAGTGCACACGGAAGTAGACTTGGTGGGCCTTTGCTGCCATCTACTGGTACTTCATGTAATCACTCAATATTGCTTCGAATCCAAAAACTTTCTATAATTTATACAGTACTACAGGTTCCCCCCTTTTTTTCTCCAATTTTTTTCTTTAGTTAAAGCAAAGTGAAGCAAATGCAGACACCAAAGAAAAGCTCCCTTTGCGCCTGAGAATCTTTGAAAAATTTCCGAACAGACCGCAAATGGTGAAAATCTCAAAGCTTCCTTCAGATTTTACAGTTCCTAAAATCAGGTATCAAAGTATTTCTTTAATTGTATATCTCAGATATATTGTAAAAGATTCATCTTAAATCTGATTCAGGCTTTCTTTAAAACTCATATGTGGGTGGGGTTTTTTCTATTTTTAATTATTATCTATATTTCTACTCTACCTCCATTTTGAAAACCATTGCCCTCTTTAAGCAATGTATTCAGAGAAGAGTCTCTCACAACCATAGTCGCCCAGGCAAGAAGGCCACTTCCCACTGCTTCTCTTGGGGGTGTCTCCTCAGGGACTGGACTCCCCAGCTAACTGGCAATGGGGCTCCATTTTGCAGGGACAGCAGGTAGACACCAACCTCTGACCTCAACCACGTGAGGTCAAAATTGTCTCTGTGGCCCTTTTATTAATATTTTCAAGCAAATAGAGAAACCACCACTGGCCAGGTTTCTGTGCTGCTGCAGGGTTTCCTTAGGCTGCCATGTCTGGTTACAATATAATTTGTCTTCCACTTTTTAAAAGAACCATGGCATTTTCCACTCAGACTGATTTTATTTTCTACCACTTTCACCCTTCAGTTAAGCAAATGCATAGAAGATGCTTTAAAACACATATTTTTAATAATTAAAGGAAATTATTCTACTTTATATCCCAAAAAATTATAAATAGAATAACATGAAATCTTTTACTTAACTAGTTGTAAAAATAATTCTGTGGGGGGTTAAAAAAGTATGAGACTGGTTACAGTACCATAGTATTTAAAGTTCAAGTAGAAATATATTTGCATTTCTCATTAAAACAAAATTAATTGAGCTTGGTTATTCAGAGATGTTACTTGAATTTTCAGCATGCTTTGGAGATCAGATGAAGTCGGTTTCTTTTGAGTCTTTAAATGTAGAATTATCTCTCAATGACTCTTGTGATAAAGGGAAGTTTGGAGAGAGGAACTAATTCTTCCAAGTCTTAGGGGAAAAAAAAGTATCTTATTACTACAAGAAGATTCAAAAAATACCACCAATTACTGAATATTATTGCTTAAAACTTATTTCAAGGGCATTACTTTTTTAAACAGGAGTCAGTGAGGATTCAAGGAGCTTTCTCTAAATTAAATATTTTGGTAATTAAATCTAAACACCACTCTCAGTATGACATGTTTTGTTTTATGTGATCTTTTGTCACTGCACTTAGCTTAGCTGAAGCAAACTCATTATTGCAAAATGCCATCGCTTGCTCCATTTCGTTAACAATGCTGATGTGTGTATACTTCGTTTGCAAAGGGAGAGTTTTATGAAGCAGTTTATTGACCGCCAGCAACAGGACACGTGCTGCCTCTTCCGGAGCCTGCCCTCTGCCTCTTCCTCCTCCTGCGATCACTCCAAACGGTCGGCGATTGAAGACAACAAATACATTGATCAAAAAGTAAGAACTACTGTTTCAAATAACCAAACTTTTTAAAAGCATATATGTTAGAGAAAAGAACCACTATTTAGGGTCCTGGAATCTTATGCCTTAAGAGAACAATGAAAAAAAATTATTTGTAGAAGAAATCATTAAACCTACCATATTTAATTTTATGAATTTAGAGTTTGCATTTCTACAAGTCAGTTTTTGAGCTGTGCCTCATGGCAGCTGTGTGACTTTAAATACATCAAGAGCCTCCCAAACCTGCATTTTCTCATGTGCGGAATGAGGACGCAGAGCTGCAAGGTTCAACCCAGGTGTTGCAATGGCATGTCTGTTGCCTTCTGCAAGTGGCTGTGCTTATGTGCAATTATTACGCCAGAGAGAATAACCGGAACAGTTTTCTGTAAAATCAGCCAAAATAACTGCCATTTATTGAAAGCTTATCATGTGGCAGGAATTATCTATAGGTACATTATCTTATTCGTGTTCTGGTTTACCTATTTCTTTGTCATTTGAAAAGTAGACAGGGAATTTTTTTCCTCAAATTCCACAGTAAGGTACCAGTAGGGAACCACATGCATATAAAGTAAATTTAGGTAATAATTTTAAAGAAATGTAATTTTCCGTTTCTTTACTTTTAAAAATGACATAAGACATTATATGTATTGTCTAGGTGTAAGTAAACATATTTATATATATACACACACATATAAACTTATATATATGTACATGTATATATGTATTATATATATGTTATACTATCAAACTCTATATATCAGTTTGATTAGATAATCAATATCAGTTCAATTAGAAAATGACAAATCAATAACAGTTATTAAACATTAAAAAGATTAAACATCAAAGTTTACAAAAGCATCTAGTTCACTTGCAAGTATTTCACTTTGGAATTCCTAGTTTATTTCTTATTCCTTTAAATTGTTAGCACCCTTTTTCTGTTGCTTATAATGAAATCCATATTTCTCTACTATCATGTAAAAATAAAATTCCAACTCTTTCATCCTCCAGGGTCCTCTGTTTCTCTCCCTTCTCTGCCACCTGACAGGAGTGAGGTCGTCTGGATTTCCTTCTCCTTTCTCCTCTCCGGTCCCTTCCCCCACCCCTCTCCTATTGGGTGCTGCTGCTCCTCCCCTTGCCTCACCCTCAACTCCCAGTCATTTAGCTCTAGATGATTTTCTTTGCAGTGTGTCTCCTCTTTTCAAGGACTTCATGTATTGATTTTCTTTCCGTCACCTGCAGATGTTATTCCTCTATCCTGTAGAGTCCAAGATTATAGATGACAAGTCTGATGCCAATGTCTTTTTCATTTTTTTCATTTGAAAGTAATTAGGTTTTTGTATGGTAGATTTGGTTTGCTAGTTTCTTTTGAGAATCTTGTAAAATTTTTTACGTATCCTTGGAGTTCAAAAACTTTATAAAGATATATACCTTATATGTCTTTTCTCATCAGAAATGTCCAACCTGGAGAGCCTTTTCAGTTTGCAGACTAAGATATTTGCTCATGGAAATTTCCGTTTATTATTTGTTCAATTATTACTTGTCCGTCTGCTCCTTTCCCCTTCAGGATTGCCATCTCTCTGTTTTTGTTCTGTGCTTGATCTTCCAGTCCAGTAATTTGATCTCTACTGAGATTATCCTTTGCTTTTAAATTTTTAGTAAAAAATCATGAAATTTGCATGTTACTCTTAACTCTCCATAAAGGCTTCACTTTATTTATTTATTTATTTATTTATTTATTTATTTATTTATTTAATTAATTAGAGATAGGGTCTTGCTATGTTGCCCAGGCTGGTCTCAAAATCCTGGGCTAAAGCAATCCTTCCACCTCAGCCTCCCAGCATGCCACTATGCCCAGCTATTATTTTAAATTAAATTTGTCACCTCTCTTCTTTACAGTTCTAACCCACTCAACTCACAAAAGTTAATTAAAGATGGATAAAAGACTTAAATGTAAGGCAGGAAACCATAAGAATTTTAGAAGAGAATGTAGAAAAAAACTCTGCTAGATATTGGCCTAGATAAAGAGTTTATTACTAAGACCCCAATGGCAATCGCAGCAACAACAAAAATAAGTAAATGGGACTTGATTAAATTAAACAGCTTCTGCACAGCTAAGGAAATAATCAACAGAGCAAATAGACAACCTGCAGAGTGGGAGAAAATATCCACAAGCTGTATATCCAATAAAGGCTAATAACCAGAATCTACAAAGAACTCAGGCAAATCAGCAGGAAAAAAACAAACAACCCCATTAAAAAGTGGGCAAAAGACATGAACAGAAGCTTTTCAAAAGAAGAAAGACAAATGGCCAATAAACATATGAAAAAATGCTCAACATCACTAATCATCAGGGAAATGCAAATTAAGACCACAATGAGATATCACCTTACCCCAGTTAGCATGGCTTTTATTAAAAATCCAGAGACAACAGATGCTGGCATAGATGCAGAGAGAAAGGAACACTTATACACTGTTGGTGGGACTGCAAATTGGTATGGAAAACAGTATGGAGATTCCTCAAAGGACTAAAAGTAGACCTACCATTTGATCCAGCAATCCTACTACTGGGTATCTACCCAAAGGAAAAGTAGTCATTTTATCAAAAAAAAACCCCACCTGCACTTGGATGTTTATTGCAGCACAATTCACAATCACAAAAAAGGGGAATCAACCCAAGTGCCCATCAATTCATGAGTGGATTAACAAAATGTGGTATATGTATGACATGGATTACTACTCTGCCATAGAAAAGGATGAATTAATGCCTTTTGCAACAATTTGAATGGAACTGGAAACTATTACCCTAAGTGAAGTATCTAAAGAATGGAAAAACAAACACCACATGTACTGGCTATTAAATTGGAACTAACCAGTGAGCACACATGTGCACAGAAGGAAGTAAATAAAACTCAGTGGAAATCAAGCAGCGGGGAGGAGGGAGGAGAGGATGGGCAAAAACCTACCTAACAGGTACAATGAACACTGTCTGGGTGATGGGCACACTTATAGCCCTGACTCAAGCATTACAAAAGCGATCTGTGTAACCAAAAACATTTGTACCCCCTTAATATTTTGAAATTTAAAAAAAATTAAAACTTAAAAAATTAAAAATGCCGCTACCAAGGAAGAGCAAAGTATCTTCTATTAATGTTTAAAATTGGAGAAAACAATTCTATGTCTAGGATGTTCAAAATATTGTTTTTGAAAATATAGAATGTGGTGATTTCTGGTGGGACCATCTTAGCCTCATGATTCACTAATTCTAGCACATAAAACGATCTCTAAGTATATAAAATTTAACAGGTAAAACAATTTGTTACTAGAAGATTATACTTTGGTATTGAAAATATATTGAGGTATAGTAAATTATTTTAAGTCCCCTTTCGCCCAAAAACTATTTATTGACAAAATAATCCTATTTCGTAGTACTCTAAGAAGAGTAAAAACAATTTTACATTGTAATTTTTTGCATCATAGTCAACTCATCTAATTACAATTATATGTCCTCATTAATCCTTATAAATAATATCTATTTTTAAGATTCCAAAAAAAAAAAAAAAACACTGTACACAGAGCATGGAGGAAGAAGTTATATGTCAGTGGATAAACAAGTGGGAAGATAATGGCTTGGTTTCAGCCAGTCCGTCTGAAATTGCCTTTTACATACTGGAAAGCAGATTGTTTTTGTTTTGTTCTGTTTCGTTTCCAAAGCAGATTGTAAGGCAGAAGCGTGGAATAAACCTCCAATCTGGGCTGTGGTTGTGACCACGTATCTCTGGGAAGAGTACCAAGAGCTGACATCCTTCATGCCCAAAGCAGCAAAACCATTTTTAAAATGCTTTTTTAAATCACTAGTAACAATATTTCACTGGAAATGCAAAATTAAAATATTAGTCCAGGAAAGTTTCTTTTCTCTCTCAAAGGAAACATAATGTTTCTCACATTTCCTGAAGAGAGTATTTTGGTGAGGGAAAAAAAATTGGAAGATTCTTGGTATGTGCAGGGGGTGAGGAGGAGTCTGGGAAAATTGGGTGCATCCCTTCGTGCACCTGCCCCAAGCCGTCCCCCCCCAGGTGATTCCTTGGGTCAGGTTCAAAGAACTTAAAATGCCATTTCTGATTTCTTTAATGTCCTTACATTTTTGTGGCTTCTTTTTACCTTCTCATTTAACAATTATTTTTAACTAACTGAAAGTAAGATAAGAATTAAAGTTTTAATCTGTAGTCTTACGCTTGTGCATATCTCATAATCTCCTAAAACATAATGAATTAGCAAAGACACTGCTTCTAGGTGGTATCCAAGTCATGTAGCATCTAAAAGAGACTAGAGTTTTTTAGAGACTGCAGACAGTCCCCGGTGTATAAAGTCAGTTGATTCAAACACGCATCATCTTATACAAAGAAAATTATGAACAATGGTTAGGTTGCCCTTCCTCCCATATATGCCTAATTGGCCTCTATGTAGATAAACTACAGTTGGAATCATATTGTTTATCCCTGTAAAGCATTAATTAGGGGGTAAATGCTCCACTTTGGCAAGTAGAATGTATAGAACGTATTTTTTCCTCATCAGAGTGTCCTATCGTGGGAGCGGCAAGAAGACCACTCATGTTACCATCCTTCCGTCCTTAAAGCCTTGACTTTATGTAGGTCGTTAGAAAAGTGGCTTCATTCTTTTCAGGATCCACAGTTTTCAGCTTTGGCTCCCTCCAATTCTAGGCATTCTTTGTGAGTACTTAGGATTTGTCATCCTTGTTGAATGCCACTGGGCAAGGGAAATCTAAAACAGAAAATCCCTCTTCAATGAAGTTCAGTGACAAGGATTTAATGGAAACAGAAATGGAAGAGAAAGCAGTCTGGCATTCATATTTTAAATATGGCAAGCTTTGGTTTTATTAAGAAACCCTAAAGCCACTTAAAAACAAAAGTGCATAAACACAGAACAAATATTCTGAACGCAGACCATACCACTGTCAGCTCGCCTTATAGAGTATTTTTCAGGGAGCACTTGGACTTTTCCATTAAAATCCCAATTGCCTTTGGAAGTGGCGAAGTGTGAAATGGTGGGCAAGATCCTTTGCTCTGTGGACCATCTGTCCCGGGACTGTGCAAACTGCAGCTGTTTTTCCTCAGTGAGTGGGAAGAAAGAAAATGAGAGTCTGCCTTACTGGTGGTTCTCACCACGTGAACAAAGGAACAAGAAAATAATACTCTTTCCTTAACGGTTGCCTGCGAGGAGAAACTTCTGACTTCCACTACGCTAGAGAGAATCTCCTTTCTCTTTCCAGGGAGAACAGTCAGTCCCCAGACACCTGAAGGACACAGATTAAGGAGGGAAAAACAAGTGCCAACAGCAGCAAAAGGGGGCCGGGGTTTGATTAAGCAAAGCAGAAAACGCAACAGCCCAGTGAGGCGAGATTTTCTCCAGCAATTACCCTGGCTTTGAACAGTGATGAGTAATTCCCATGGCAACCTCACTCTGCAGAGACCATGTTTTTAAAAATAGCCCCATTTGATCACCTTTATCACGTACTTGAAAATACCTGCCCTTCTCCCAGTAAACAACGAGCAAACAACAACAACCAAAAGTCTTTAAGCTGTGGTTGGGGCCTGGGCCAGATCCTAAAGGAAAAAGATGGGAGTGTTTTCCTGCCTCTCCTTTGGGATGAATGACCGCCCTTCCAGACTCCACTGAAAGGGCATCCCCAAGTGGCAATTCCCAACCCTTCATCCTCCCACCCTCCCCCTCCTGTGGGCAGCTGAGGGGGGTTCCTTTTCTCCCCTTGAGAGTCTTGAGAGGAGTTTTTCTAGTTTCCAAGCAAAAAGAAATCAAGCAACAGTTTCCACTCATATTTTTTCCCCATATTATTAAAATGAAACCAAAGTTCCTTAAAGCAGAGTGGTTGTGAATAAACTGAGATGTGAACATGGCTTTCTGATAACGCTGTGATAAAAGCAGCCCGCTCAGTCCTCAGAAATGAGTCATCTCATCAAAGTCAAGGTCTCCAGTGTGGCCAAGCGTAGGACTCCTCACTGCTCTGTGGCCTGAGCTCCCTGGCAGATCGGCCCCGCTGCACTGGCTCATGTGCCATTTCCCGTGTCAGAACCTACCACATCTGGAAAGCATGTGCAAAGCTCACAGAGCCACGCCAACCTGAGATGGATGAGGGATGAGGGCTCCCAGCCCCTCGACCTCATGCCTCTGCACTTCCTAGCAAAGAATAAGAACCCATATGATAATGCACAGTGAATAGTTCTCAATAGCGACAATAGCGCAATGTCTGCCCACCCTCATCTGCCTCCTTTCTGCTAAGCATATAGTAAGTTCCCTATTAAGCCTTCACAATTAACAGAAAACTCATGTACAAAATGAAGAGAAGAATGATAAATGTGATTACTACATCTTGTTTACCCTTTTTTATTTCCATAAGTCTTCAGCATTCATACAGTCATTCAGTCATTCAACAAACATTTATAGAGCACCTGTTATTCATCTGCCACTCTTCTGGGTCATGGGAATTCAGCAGTGAGCAAGATGTGAACTGTGCCCTGTAGAAGCTCATAGTCTAATGGGAAGAAACACATCTACGTGAATGAAAGTAAAAAGTGTTGCGGGAACTGTGAGACAGGACCCCCTAAGTCCTCCTTACTGGAGGGCGATTGAGAGAGAGGAGGAAGGTACTTGAGGCGGAGAGGGCCGCGTATGGAGAGGCGTGGAAAGCATAGTGTGCCTGAGGGAACTGTTTTGAGAGCAGCAGGGCAGAAGAGTGGTTAAGCGATACAGGTTTCAATCCCCATCTGTAAAGTAGAGATAATTCCTGTTTTCGAGGGTTGTTACGAGAATCAAATAATATGTTAAATGCTTAGCATCACACCTGGCTTGGCATTTGCTATGTGCCTCTCAAACCAGATTAGAAAGGTGACTGTTATTAAACCATGCCATAACGTCAGGCTCAGCAAATAGACTCCTATTCATCAGTCAAGACAAACGACTTTTACTTAGACAAATTTAACTTTCAGAGGGAACAGTCTATTGAGCCCGATATATTAATTACTGATTAATTTTCTTACGGTACCCGAGTCTGAATTTTTTTTGGCACTTGATATTTGTTGATATTTCAGTTGCTACTCCCATTGTCTAACCAGTGTTTTAAACTCTCAAGAAGCAAATTAGATTGTTCTGGAAAGATTTACTCTTCACAAAGGCTTGTTGATTGCAATACAGCATTTTGTAATTTTCTATGTGATTATAGAGTGTTTGCTGATTTGTTCTAGTAACTCCTCACATAGTAAGTTACTCAGCCTGATCTATAATTTCCAAGATGAAAGTTTACTCATTTAATGAGTGAGAGAGAGAAAGAGAGAGAAGCAGCCTGTTTTCATCTTTAAAGCTCTCACTCTTTTGAAAGAATTTTCTAAAATAATAGCTTAGCATCCCTGCGGTACCATTCAAGATATATCTGTAGGAGAAGAGTGAGAAATTGCATGATACTGCCACATAACCAAGTGCTGTATCTCAAAGATACAGAGTAGCATGGCCCAAGGAGGGAAGAATTGCTGTTCATCATATCAAATATGAAAACTCTGTGCATATCTCTCTTTAGCTTAAAAATGCTTTAGTAGATAATGAATTGTTCATTTAGTCATAGTAATGGAGAGGAAATAAAAAGATACATAATATAAAATCAAGACCTTTTTTTTTTTTGCTGGACCTTGCAGTACATTCTTGAACTCAAGATAAAATGTGCCTGTGTTTGAGTGCACACCCTTTCATTCAACAATCATTTTTTGAGGACCAATATATGCAAACAGTTTGCTAGGTCCTGAGTGAAAAACACATTTTTCTACCTTCAGCTAACATGAGAGTAGAAATTCCCTATCAATGATTATTTTTGCAGAATATTCATTTGTGTAATCGTTTTAAGGTTGGGATTATATGCAATCTGTTTGTATTCCTTAGGTGTACGTTCATTGAAGGTCAAAAGTAAATCAGTCTGGGATATATATCCTAGAACTAGATCTAGAATATATATCTTCCCATATTATAGGTCGTATAGAGGGTTTTTAATCAAGAGTTTTCTGTACTGTCTCCAAAATAGATATCAAGGAGCTAAGGTTGCTGCTAAATGTATCTTTGAAATTTACATTTTGCTCTTCTTATTAAACTTTTCTCTCTTTTGAGCATAGTTTTACTCATAAATTTTATTTTTCATTATGTGTTATGCTGGTCTCAGTGTGTTGTAGCTGTTGCTACAACACCAATGATGGTGTTTTTGTTATTAATATTTGTACTTGAAGTTCAAATGCAATTGAAAATAAATATAGTCCAAGGACTGCTTCCTTGTACTGTCAGAATGCCATGGATTTAAAATTCATAAACAGCTGCATGGTTAAAAGCCTTTCTGACATTTTCTCTAGAATTATAAATCCACTCATCCTTTAGTTGCTGCAGGTTTCCAATCTTTGTCTTTCTGTTTATATTAGATATAACCACAAAGTCATCTTGTCTTTTACTTCTATAATTAAAATCTACCTAGCATATATTTATAGTGTCTTATGAATAAGCAGTGTATATTAAACATATCTAAACTTTTTTTGAATAATTGAAAGTACTGTTTTTCCCTCATCCTTTGCATCATGGGTTGTCATTTTACTACTCTATGTGATGTGTAAGATGTTGGAGATTTGAACCAAATCTATAGTGACCTCGGACTACTGCTTTAGTAACTAAAGCATTGTTAGAAAATTCAAGTGCAAAAGAATCAAGGCAATTAAGTTTTCAATTGTCTAGTTTCTAGTTTTACAAGATTTTCCTATATATCAAGTGGGTCGATTCATTTCAAAATAAGCAGTCCTCCTTTGTAATGTTTACCTCATTCACAGTTGTCATTTCAAGAATTAACTACATAAGAAAAAAATATAGAACAGAAAAGGGAGAAAGATTAAAAGTAATCTTTTCATATTATGAAATTAATTCGTTTTTCAGATATATTTCAAGCACCAACAATGCACAATGCTAGACAATGGAGAAAATGTAGTAGAAAAGGATTATACCATCCTTATACAGAGCTTACAATCTAGTGGAATTCACAGAAAGATGAAAAGATGCTTCACACAGGGAAGGGATCAACTTGTGCTGGGTGTCATGGAGCCCAAAGGAAGAGTGAAGATTTGGGGTGGGTGTGTGCAGGTGTGTGTGCACGTGCACATGCATATTTATATGCATATTTTAACTCTTCTGTGTGATTTTTTACAGTTTCAGAATTAATAATAATGAAATAAGTTAAGATCAAAAATCTTGACCCATTATCTAAAACTCCATTTTTGCAAAATTTTCATTCTCAGACACATTTCAAAGCTTCCTAACATGATGTTATAATGGTATTCACCCTTGTATACATCTGTAATATAACTGTCTTAATCTTGTGGCTGCCTAATTAGTAGTCACCTGTTTAAATGGTTTCTTTCTAAGCATAATGTCAATTCCATAAAAAAGTTTATTTTATAGAAACATCTTGCCATACACATGATCTGTCATATGCCACTTTGGGATTAATTTTGAGTTCATGGGTGCATGAAAAATTCAAATGTAGTCAAATGAGGAACCACCTTCAACCTATGCAATTTTAAGTAATTGCTTATTTCTAATTACTATATTTTATGTGGGAGACTTATTCAATAAAGTGGCTCATTACAATAATTACACTACACCTTTCTAGCAGAAATGACATTCATCAAGCCATATTCATTGGACCATGGTTTTGTGCTTCATGGTCCTATGTTTTTATAACCACTTTCCCATTTATTATTAATCTGTTCATATTTTCAAAGTAAAAGAAAAATAGGGCCTCTCAAACTTTTTCCCAGTTAGAAACTGAAATGTATTGTTAACACTCTAAATCAAAAAAGTTATTTGAATATTTATAATATTTGTAGTGTTCTGTCTGAAATACATATCAATGGCTCCGTTCTCAAGGAGACTACTAGGGTGAAGCTACGGTTCTTTAGGTCTAAGCATTGTAGTATCCCAAAGGAATCTACTTCCTGATAGGTCTGTGGTTACTCCCAGGTGACTGAATTAATTGAATTAATATTGTAATCAGTTGAAAGTTGTGATAGAGCCCAGATTTTAAGGAATCAGTAAATGTAAAATATAAGTACTGTGACCATACTGGGTTTAAGGGGTTAGAAAATCCATTGATTTCTCTCAGTGCTTCAGGATCATTATTCTGAAAATCAATTATGCATATGTAGAACAAACAAAAAGTTGGTTAGTTTAGATTTTGCATTAGTATTTGAGATAAGTAAGAGTTTGTGATATGTGTAAACCAAATCTTTCAAGGCAAGTAGACAACATTTTTTTACAGTATAGTTTAGAATTTTTTTCTTATTCTGTTAAGCCTAGTGACATTTTACATAGATATCATGAAAAGATTTGAACATGGAAGATGTACAATCCAGAGTTATAATAATTTTGTTATTTATTATTTGGGTGACCTTAGACAATGTAATTTTTATGAACCTCAGATTTTTCATCTGTACAAAAGAGATAATATCTACCTATAAGGCTTAGTTTGAAGATTATGTTTAAAGTATGTACATAACATCTCAGCACAGATCAAGGAGTCGAGAAGTTTAATAAAGATGTTGAGGTTTTGAAATATATATGTAATGGGCATTTATACAATTCTTCATTCAATGACTAGAGAATAACATTCTAACTGAAGAACACATGTATTATTTACAAAACATGGCTACTTACTGTACCACAAAGACATTCTAAACATATACCAAATCATTATCTTAGAGAAGACATTATTTGACCAAAGTATAAAAAAAATTAGGACCCAATAACAAGAAAATGGCAACCACATGAAAAAAAAAAATCCTACACATTTGGAAATTTTGAAACTATTTCTAAATAAAGAAGAAACAACAATGAAAATAAGAAAATATATACAACTAAAAAATAGTGAACAAAGGATATATCAAACTTGGGAGAAGTAGCTAAAGGCATTTTTAGAGGGAAAATTATAACCTTAAATGCATATCTAGTAAAGGAATAAAGGCATAAATTAATCTTCTGAGGATTTAACTTAAGAATTTAGAAAATACCAAGCAAGAAAACCATAAGACAGCAGAAGGAAAGAAATAATAAAGAGGAAAGCAGAGATCAATCCAATGGGGGAAAAGAAGCAATAAATAATATCAGCAAAACTGAAGTTTTGTTCTTTGAAAAGACTAATTAAAATGATAAATCTACATCAAAATTCAACAAGAAAAAATTAAGGAGCCTTCTGGAAAGATGACAGAGACATAGGCTTAGTTTTTTAATCTTGAATTCCCACATGAAAACAAACAGAATACCTAGATAACAAAACTCAAAATCCATAGACAACATTTACAACAAAGCTACATAATCCACAACCCCCCTCAAAAAAGCAGGTGTACACAAGCCAACAGCCACATGGTTTGCGTGACATTGGTGTCTGTGGGGAAGAAACCAAGGTTAGGTACAGAGGACCAATGTTCATGAGAACAGGAGAACTCCTTCTTAGCTCCACTCTGAAGAAAAACATCCAGGAGTGGAATCAAAATTGAGCAGGCTAGGGATAAGAGTGATAGGGAAAAAAGCAGATCCAGACAAAATTGGGGGTGGGGGCAGAGAGAGAGACTAGGGAATGGAGCCAGGAAATTCCAGGAAGAAAGCTGCCGTATTTGATCACTCTAGCAAACCAACAGAAGAGGAAGCTCTGAAATTAGAAGAGAAACTGAACTGTTTGGGAAAACTAATTTTGCACAAAAACGAGTAAGAGAAAATTATCAAAGACAAATTCCCTACAAAAGTTATTATAAAAAAATATATAATGAGCAGAATACTGTCCCTGTAGACAAGGAAAGCATGCCATAAACATATGCCCACCAACAGCTCAAACTGTAGCATACTCTTGCAAAATGAGTTAAAAGATGTTAAAAATTACATAAGGTTGAAATAGCAATGTAAATAAAAATTAGAAAAAAACTCAGAAATGCGGTGCTAGAACTCAGAAAATATTATAAATGAAAGCAATGAAGACTAAACTAGAAGGAACATAAAAGTACCTCAGATGATGCAAAAGTGAAAAATAGAAAGTGAAGAAGAGGAAGTTCTTAAAAATCAAAAAAAAGAAGGAAGAGATGAAAATGATTTTCAAGAAAAATGACAAATTGAGGAAAGTCAAAAGTCCAACATCTACATTATAGGAGTGCCTAAAGAAGAAAATCACAGCAAAATAACAGAACAAGTACTAAACTTTTCTGAAATATAAAAGCATTTGAAACTACGTATTGAAAGCACATACCATGTACCTAAAAATATCAGATATGAATAACTAAAAGCAAGACATACACCAGACAAATTACAGGACATTAAATTTTAAAAAATTATTTTGGTGTCTAGCCCAAAAAAGAAGTGATTTATAAAGGAAAGAACATTAGATTATCATCAGACTTTTCAGCAGCAATGCTCTATGTAAGAAGAAAACAAAGTAACATATATAGGATATCCAGGGAAAGAATACGTGAGCCAGGGTTTTTACATCCAGAAAACTGACTTTCAAGTTTAAAGGGACAGAAAAACTGTTATTAAGATGTAAGAATATAAATAATGTAAGATATGTCATATTGTTCCAATGAGCCTAAACTACTCAAAACATGCTTCAAACAACCAAAATGAATTTCAAAAATGACTCTAAGACTGTAGTCCCCAACCCCCCAGGCCATGGAGTGGTACTGGTCTGTGGCCTGTTAGGAACTGAGCCGCATGGCAGGTGAGCTGCAGGTGAGTGGGTGAGCGAGGGAAGCTTCATCTGTATTTACAGCCATTCCCCATCGTTCACATCACCACCGGAGTTTCGCCTCCTGTTAGACGAGTGCAGCAGCATTAGATTCTCATAGGAGTGTGAACCCTACTGTAAACTACACATGAGAGGGATCTAGGTTGCACACTCCTTATGAGAATCTAACACCTGATGATCTGAGGTGGAGCTGAGGCAGTGATGCTAGTGCTGGGGAGCAGCTGCAAATACAGACTATCATTAGCAGAGAGGTTTCACTGCACAATAAATGTGATGCACTTGAATCATCCTGAAACCATCCCCCCACCCTGGTCTGTGGAAAAATTGTCTTCCATGAAACTGGTTCCTGGTGCCACAAAAGTTGGGAACTGCTGCTCTAAGACGTTGGCATAAGAACATACATCGTTATGTAAGAACTAAGACTACATAAGGATTAAAATGTAGAGTAAAATATGTAATAATTGTTTGCTCTGGAAATGTGGGTATCGTACAGATATATAAATGCAAACACTTTTAAAATATTCACTAGTTGTCTTGGCTGTGTTAGGTATTGTTATTCTGAGTTATTGTTTATGAAATGTGAAATGAAGCTAATGAGTCATTATGAGATAGTCTAATTCTGTCATCCCTTGTCCTTAATAACCCAGAGTCTTGATTTGCTGCGGGGAGAGGAGATACAGGTATTATACAGAAGAGCTTGGGTAAAAATTAAAACCCTGGGTCCTGAATTTAAATTAAAATACCAGAATAAACTCAGGCAAAGTCCTCGAAATAATGACCAATTTAGTAGCAATAGTCTCTGGAGTCTAGATTATGGTCTTGAAACACCACTTCCCAATGAGTAAACCAAGGCTTCTTGGAGAAAGTGGTTGATTTGGAATAGGAAATGTACAATATGATTTTGCAGCACCTTGTTGTACCTGGGAATGAGAAAGCTCTGCCAAGGACTACTAGAACCTATGGGCCAACTGCAAAAAACTCTCAAGGAGCGCAGTTGGGATAATTTGACTTAAAATAAGAATAATAATTAAAATGGACTGAAATCCATCAAATATGTTTAAATCTTGAGTTCAGAATGACATTTAAAAAATAGTGATAAGTCACCTGAAGAGGATGATAGAAACTCCATTAACTACATAAAACTAGTAAGTAAAGGTCAATCATCAAGCATTTATCTGCCTTTTCCATATGAATTATACCACTGGGTAACCAAATAATACAGGAGGTAAAGTACCTCATTGTAAAACTATTCCAGCTAATAAGTAAAAAAGAAAAGACAATTTTGGAAGCTGAATGAAAGAATCAATGGATCTAAGCGATGAACATCAATATTGCTGACATCACAAAAAGAAACACCTAGACATTATATGCCTCCCAATGGGAACCTAACATCACCCATGGCCTTGCCAAAGGGACCAAACCTAAGTCTGTCTGATGAAGTCTCTGGATCCATCTGCCCATTTTCAGGAAATAGAGTACAGAGGATCGTGTTGAACTGTACCATGAGCGTGCACTCAGCAAAATCCAGACACCTGGAAACCACAGGTCAGAAGATCCAGGTTCCTCCATTGTAAGGGGAAAAAGGATAACCTGTAGATTAAAAGAAACAAAGACATTGCCAAAAAGTCAGCAAGATCCATCCTTTGGTGATTCCTTCAGGCCCAAATTACTCAATGACCAATAACTCCACGCAAATTAAGTTGAGCTTCTAGGCTCTTAATTTTCATACTAAAGGGCATAATTCTGGAAACATCTTTTAACTTAAAAGTTTAAGACTTTAAAAATATCATCTCTATATTGTCTGAACATTTCAATTTAATGTATTTGTTTTTGATCATTAATTCAGTCAAAGAATTGTCTGGTACACTTGAATGTTTTAGGTTTACAAACAAAATAAAACCACAAAAAAGTCTTTTTCAACTAATCTTTGATTTTTTTCAAAACAAACTCTATGTAAATGCGTCACTCATCCCCTTTCTTTTTCATTCCTAAATCTCTGATGTGTTTATATCAGGATCATCAGTTACTGACTCCTTTCATAGCTGTAATGTACAATTTCAGATCTAAAATTACTTTTTATAAAATGGATCTCTGTATTCTGTATGTTTTGATAATTATTTCAGGTGATTGTCAGTATCTTTTGGAGCCAGAAGAGGGCACTGCAGAGCAGTGTAGCTCTGAGTTCTTTGTGACTAGTACAGACTGAGAATGTTCTTTGCTAAAAGAAATATGCAAAGCTTTACTATAGAAATAAGAAAAACCAAAGGGATAACTAGATAATCACTACTGGCCTTCTTTATTAGGAAAAGAAATAGTTAAAATATATAACTATCTACATACATATCTAGGCTATCAAATATAATATCAAATATATAGATGAAAGAAGAAAGATTAGATGGATAGGTAGATAGATACCCTTTCCTTCTTCTTTCAAGAACATCCAAAAACTGAATCTGATGTTTTTCTATTACAATACTTCTGCTGTTTTTCCACTACTTCTGCTGTTAGCTATAAAAACAGTTCTCACGTACTTCCTTGTAAAGATTAATACTGTATTTTCTTTTAATCAGTTCAAGTTAAAGACAAAGGAGATTCAGTAGCCTTTTAGCAATCTTATGCAGTGCAGAAATCATGTAGGCAGTAATATACTAGATATTATCCCACAGGTTTTTCCTATTATGAAATTGCAGGGGCAGTAGACGGATGGATGACTGGATTCAGGCTGCCACCTTACACTAAGGGGAAGATGACTAAGGCATGTCATTGTCCTTCGAAGAGGAAATGAGTTGTGGGATCTGCAGTCCTCTCCTAAAACTCGCTGTCACAAGGCCTCTGTAACCGGGGCCTGTCTCCTGACAGTGTGTTTTTAAGTGTCAAAAGAGCAGATGCTCCACCACGATGAGGCCCTTCAGCTGAGTCTCCTGTCTCCAAAAGCAGCTCGAAACAACATTCCTTAGGAGATGTGCTATCAACTCAGGGAATTTAAATCAATGCCAAAAGTCACCTCTTTAGGGGAGGGGAGAAGATGTAAGAAAGTTTCATGATCCGTCATTGGAAATAGCATATATATGCTACCGTGAATATGAAATTTCCAAATAAATGGCATTCACTCTTTTATCCTTGTTCACACATTCTTTGTTCTCCTAAGAGTTCTAGTGAATGATGAAACCAATTTGGTTTTTCATTATTGAAAAGAAAAATAAACGAGCCACCTTTTTTCATGAGGAGGAAATTGCTGACGTGTTCAATGATCTTGCTCTTTATTACAGATCTGCTGTGAAATATGAAGAATAGATTGCCAGTTATGATGGTATCTCGGTTGTCTGTTGTGGCTGAAAAGACAAATTTGTGACTCTGGTTCTTTCCACCTATGTCCAGATGGACACATTGTTTGACATAATAGCATCTGTTTATAGGTTTGTTTGTAGACTAGCAAGCAAGACAGACAGAGTTTGCGGAGTGTATCTTCTGCTTTATTTTCAGCCTCCAGGATTATTTTTTTCTTAGTCCTCTTCTCTAGAGTAACGTTATCATTGCCAACTAGGAAGAAACCCTGAACGCTCACCTCATTTGTCCCCATGCCTGTAGGTAAAACAACTCCTAAACTCATTGTTCAGATTAGTATTGGGTCACAGACCAAGAACCTGCAGCAGACACTACGTGGATTAGAGAACATTTACTAAACAATGACAATTAAGGAGTCCAATATTACTTTCAACATTAAATTCTTTGGAAACTGAAGAACCTGTTCAGATGAAGGACAACATTATCACTGTGATACACCACCAGTGAAGCATCCCATAGCTGTGACATGGAGCCCCACAAGTTAGTTCACAGTTCTGCCCATATAAAAGTAAAAATATGAAAGAGTGTTAAATAATACAATCAATCATATGATGCTTTGGTGAAAAACATTCATGTTTAATGTTTTAACAATGTCATCTATTTAATGATTTGTCAGTATATTATTCCTTTACATTCCCAAACTAAAGTCGTACTCTTATAATTTGCAGCTTCGCAAGTCTGTTTTCAGCATCAGGGCAAGAAACCTTCTGGAAAAGGAGACAGCAGTCACTAAAATCTTAAGGTAACACCAATAAACCTTGATACGCATTTAAACACAAGTGGGATTATATTAAGCAAAAAGAGCTTTTTTTAAAATAAACTAAATTTTCTGAGCATCAACATATACTTCCTGCTAGAAAGTTGCTTTGAGTATCCACTTACTTATAAATAATGTCAAAGACATTATCAGTGTCCTTCCTAAAAAAATATATTTTATTAGCTCAGTAGGCCATTTCTTCTCATGTATTTTAACATAAGTTGTAAGTATAAACATTTACTAAGAAGGTGAAAAAAATAACTTGCTGTTATTCTTAACAGTTTTGTATCTTTTGTGATATCTAAAGGAGAAATCACAATCTAAAGGAAAAATGGTAAACTTTTAAAACATAACTATGATTTATTAATCCAGTAAGAATAAAGTTATTGAAAATCTAGTAAGAATAAAAAGCAAACACATCTTAGAATGCTTATAAAAACATATCATTTTAATGCTACTTTCTAAAATATGCCTTGAAATGAAGTATCAATAAGGAAATTAAGCAACCCACTTAAGAATATTTTACAAGACTGTATGTTATAATATAGAGTAACATGATAAGTATAAAAATGCATGAGCATTTGGAATATCATTTATTGGTGCATATATTACATAGACATATGTAAATGATGCAACTCAATATTAGGAGCTGGAGGTAGGACAGCTGACAAGGTAAATGGACAAATTCACACTAGGAAGCCCTCTCCAAACTTGTGGTAAGTGGAGGGAGTTCTAGTTTTCTTCTACTTGATTCGTTTCTAGGAATAGTCATTAAAGCATTTTCCCCAGAATGTCTGTTACTATAACTTGGAAAATTGTAATGAAGAAATAAAGCTAAGTATATATGATATGAGGAACTATTTTTGCTTTATAATACTACCTGAAATTTGTGTGCAAAAAAAAAAAAATCCTAACTAATCAAGACAGTATTGGCTCTCTATATTGGCTGACATTCATGCATAGAGTTACATATGTGTTGGAGTGGGTTTTATGAAGTGGGAATAAATATTTCTGGGGCTTGTGTATTATTACCACAAAATACGATGAGCTAAACAAACAAGGTCTCATTGGAATAGACAACCTGCTTCCCAACTTAGGTTGGATGGTCACTCCATCCTGGTATTACCATCAGATCACACCACAAGGCTGGCCTTGAACCACGTTCATTAAGAGCATTACTCAAGGGGTATCTACACTGGACAAGTTCATAGTAGGGTCTTACAGCAATGCTGATCCACTCAGTAGGAAGAGAAACTCCCTCAAACAAGAAACTACCCACAAGGACGTTCTAATACTCTGAGTCCGTATTGAGAATTTGCCTGCCAAATCAAGAACCAAAATGACCTTGCTCATCTGTCTAGAACAACTGCCTTCCAGTGAGTGGGAAAGTGCCCTGGGGGTACTGAGAGAATTTCCGGGGCAGAAGCAGAGGGGGCATTTGTAAGGAAGAGATTTCGAGGCCTCACTTTCCTACGAAGTCTTCTTAAAACGGATCCACCACTTTCCCTTTTCCACCTCCTTCCTTATCTCCCCATCTCAGGTCACAAAAGGAAAGTGAAACTCTCACCCATCCAGAAACTATGGTGCGTGTGGATCTGGGATGTACCATCCTCTGGGTTGCCAAACAAAAGGACTATTCCCATGTGGCTTTCTCCAAAAAGAGGGTCCCATTGGGCCACACCTTATTATTTATCCAGGTGACAATTTTTTGGAAAACCTCCTTCCCAGAATTCATCTACCTTAGGGTTAGGCCATAGCAATAACAGGGTTGTCACAGGGGCTTATGATTACATGTTATTTGAGTTGAAAAATAAAGCCAGACTTTTTCTGACAGAGTGAGCTGATTGGTTTGACAGTGAAAGCTGATTTAACAGGTGCACAATGTCATAAAATTGAGTGGGTTGGATGGATGAGAGTCTCCAACGTTTCCTCAAAATTGTATTCCTGCACATGCACAATAGTGCTAAAAATTACATTCTTTACCGCTATTTAACATGGCAAGGAAAAAATTTAGTTGTTGGTTTTTAGATGTACAGAGGTGTCGTTTTTAATTTTATGGTGTACATAAGCAAAAATTTTAAGACCACCAGGGAATATGGAGCTCCTCAAACTTGCCTAGTGATTGTGTAGTTTGGGGGATACTCCAGAGCCAGTCATATTTTACAGTTGCCCAGCATACTACAGCTCCTTAGTGCTATCTGAGCTATGTTACCCTGTGAATCGCAGGAAATAAAATGCTACAATTTGGACTAAAACAGGATTTTTTAAAATGTAAATATGATCTCAGAAAGCCACTTAGTTTTTCCCTTTGTAAAAATGGGTTCCTCATTGCCACTATGCTGGTCTCTGCATGAATTAAGGACAGGTGCGAGATATTAAACTGATACTTTCCTTGGGAATACTTATCTTTTTACTACTAGTAATAATGATTCCATACCTACATCATCATGTAATCCATTAGTTAGTGTAGAGGTGAGGGGAAACTTGCCCTTTCCCCCAAAAGTTCGCTGAAAGATCAACTCATAATTAAGGCAGATTAATAAAAGAAAGGTTTATTTACCATGCACATGGGGAGAATCACAGAATGATTACCCAATAACCCAGTGGGATCCAGATATTTTTACACCTGCTTTTTAGAGGGGAGGGGCAGAATAGGTAATTCTGTTTGGGGGCAACACATGGTTGCTAGGGAGGAGGAATGGGTGGGGAAAACAGATCGACTTGTAAGTGATTCTCTTAGCAAATTAAATGAACCTGAGAGACACATACTGTATTTAAGTGATTTGGGCCAGGCCTGGTTGCGTTCTTGATCTTTCTTGCAAAACACTGAGATAACGGGAAGAGGAAAGGAATTCAGTTCTCCCTTTGATCTTTTTGATTGGTCAGTCCAGTTTATGCAGATAGAGGGAAAGCCCCCTCCAGTGCTTTTTTAATT
Source organism: Daubentonia madagascariensis (assembly GCA_023783475.1). Taxonomy (NCBI): domain Eukaryota; kingdom Metazoa; phylum Chordata; class Mammalia; order Primates; family Daubentoniidae; genus Daubentonia; species Daubentonia madagascariensis. Next base: position 31,690,642 of record JAKFHU010002140.1, on the reverse strand, counting down.
CAAAATATTCAAAATATTCTTTGGCCTTTAATTCAAAATATTCTTTATACCAAGGAGTCATATTTTGGGGTGAAGTTTCCTGAGCTTCTTCATTAGAAAGTCAAGAATAGATTGGGCCCTTGTCTATGGGTGTTTGTGGGCCTTGTTCTATGCTGTTTTCCAAGGAGCAACACAGCTAAAAAGAAAAAGAAAAAAGGAAAAAAGAAATTTAAAAGAAAGAAAAGTGGCCTCAGGGCAAGTGATTAAATAACTTTCCACAAAATGGGAAAGTAGGAAAAGCTCCTACTCTCTGGATGTCTTCTTACAGCCTCTGGAGACTCCCCTCCCCTAGGCTTCAACCTTTTTCTCTATTAATTCTCTCTATAACTCTGCCTGGGACAGCTTAGAAGTGGCCTCTCCCGGGACCATTTGCATTTTGAAAGGCTTTTAAAAAGGGAAAGGGACTTTAAGACAAGGAGGATGCAGATTCAATCTTTTAGTAGATGGATCTCCCTGGATACAAATAAAAGTATTCTGGCAGAGACTGTTGTTTTAGTGTTTTATCACTCTTGACTTTCCTAAGTTTTTTATTTTCATGGAATTACTGTCTTTAGTCTCATCTGAGATGTTCTTTGCCAGGGAGGTAAATAAGAGAAGTATAGGGAGGCATAAAAAAAAGACCCCAGCCGAGTCATTTTGGCAAGTACATCACAGGTTGGCGTTTGTCTTGATTTGGGTGCAGATAGAGGTAAATCCCCTCAACTTTCAATTCAGTGTGATATAAGAGGAAAATATTTTATGAAATGCTATTGTCTCAAAAATAACTTTCAAAAAATAACAAATATTTGGGAAAAAATCAAAGAAAGCAAATCCCTGATATAAGGTATCTGGAGGCTTGGCTGTGTAAATTATTTCAATTCTCAGTTCTCGTCTATTCAGCAGGAGGCTGGAGGAGGTGATCTTCAGGGTCCCTCCAGTTCTAACATAGGATGCTAGACGTAGTGTTAGAAGGTCTGGCTGGCACTGGGCTCTGCTCCTCTGTAACTCTGAGCAGCTCACTTATCTGACCCTCAGTTTTCTCATCTGCCTTTGCTGTGGAGACTGCCCAAAGAGTTTGTCTGAATAACTATTGATCAAGCAAAGTGAAATCGAATACCTATTCCAGTGAGGGAAACCAGAACCTCAACAGTCTTAATAATGTGTCAGAAGGGATAGGCCATGGGTAGATTTTTATAAGGTTTTGGGTTTGGGTTTAAGTGTTTGTAGGATGGAGATCTGATTGAAATTGGGCAGAATTCTTGCCATGATTTTAGGACTGTTCAAGATACACAACAGGTAACAGGTGACTGTCATTGAGAGACAACAGTTACTCTTCTGGAGAGGGCAGCATTGTGGTTGGGGACCAGGAAGGGAAGGGGACCTCCCTGGTACCACTTCACTGCTTTCCATGTTCTTTCCACCCACATTGGTTCAATATTTCAGTTGCTCAGAGACAGTTTGCCTTTTGTTTTCCATTTTCCTTCTTGATTTCAATGATCTAAGAAGAGGGAAAAATAATGGTGATGTTATGCTGCCATCTTCACATGGGAAATTTTTCCTGTGTGCCTTTTAAATTTTTAAACATACACATGTAATAGCTTTAAAAAATAAACACAACTGATTTTTTAAAATAGTATTTTAAAAAGTTTGGAATTGATGGATCCCATTGGGCAGGGTCTTGGCAAAAATCTTGATGAAAATCAATTATTTTTAGGTGTCTGATTTGACCAGTTGAACAACCTGTTGTCTGGAAAAGGGGGCTAGCCCAGCAGCCTTTAGTTCAGATAAATGAATTTGGGGAAAGTGCCTGCAGCCAACAATGAAGTGGCCAACTGGTTAACAGCTTTACCTTCCTGGACCAGTCAAGTCACATTGATGCAGAGGCCCGGGTCCTCAGCTCTGCTAATTAGGCTGCAGGGCTGCCAGTGGTCTCGGCTCTCAGGGGACCCGCATTTCCAAATATCCATCTTCCATTTGAAACAGAATCCACATTATTCCAGCAAAAAGTATGTTATATACATTACTAGGAACAGGAAATTCCAGCCCACAAAGGAACAAGTCTTTCAGAGAAGAAGGACCCTAGAGTCTGAGGCCCGTGACTCATGGGTAGAGTCACCCATTTCTGCACATAATCATCTTTAATTTGTGTCCTTACATTATTATTTTTAAAAATTAATTGATGTTTTGAGAAATAGAAATGACATTTTGAATATATTTGAGAACTCTTTGATGAGAAAAAAAAAAGGTGGGCCATTTTTACAGAACTTAAGAATACTAGCACATATATTTGCAGGAGATTCACTTGCACAAACGGGCATCTGTGTTCTTTTATTCAAGACTTACCTGAAGAGTATTGTGAAAGAGAGGATGTTCCACTACCAAAATTATAAAATCCAAGGTTGCTATTAAATTTGCTGTTGTTCTGACTTAGACTCTATCATTCAGCTCCACTAAAGAAAGCTTCTTTTCAAAAGGCAGTGACCTTTTCTCTGCATCAGACGAAATCAAAAACAAATAGCAATGTGCTTTCAAAAGCATCACTGCCTCTACTGAGATTTCCTCTAATTCAAAGCCCTGAAATTGAGCAAAAATGCATTATCATTCCTGCTAGGCTGAATGAATAGAGAAATGTCAAAATAAAAATAATTAAACATTTTACATGTTTTAGAAAGCTCCATCCTTTTGTGGTTTGCCGAGAGTACCTCATTAACTAGGACAGTGTCTTTATAACCTTTTTGAATGCTCAGTCTGTTATGATATTTGCATTCTGATATTTGGCTTTATGACATAATTTTCTTTTCCATGCACTTATATTAATAATTTTTAAAAGTCTAAGGAATAGTCTTTAGTTGAGTGCCACTTACTACAAAAAAAATTAAGTATATTTAATGAAATGTATAAGGTTAGTTTTTCTCTTAGTTATCACTTTAAAAGAATCATTTTTATTGACTACAAATACAATTTATATACGACTTAAAATATATAAAATCACTATGTATTTATTAAGCTACAGTTTTTTAAATGACCCTAGCTGAATTTTCTTCTTGCAACAAAGTGCCCCTAAGGCATTCATTCCTTCATTGAAGACATATTTCTGTAGCATCTTCTACATGCCAGGCATTGTACCCCAATTGCTTTTTCCCATTTGGCAAATTCTCCTTTTAAGATTATTGTTTCATCAGTTAGCCCAGCCATTCAGCAACTTTGGAGTAGGTCATACTGTTTCTCTGCAGCGCCACATTCAGGGCATGACTAGCAAGACACCCTCAACACCACTGAGAAGGCCTGAGTACCTTGCACATCCCACAGACCTCTGAGCTGGACTTGCTGACTCCTCGGTGGACTGCTGCTCCAGATGTGGGGAGGGCTGGTGCTGCAATGACCCTGCAGATGGGAGGGAGGAGGACAGATATCCTTGAGGCTTGAAGTTTGGGTCAACCTCCTGAGACAGCAGCAATCTTTGATTACCAACATTTGGCAAAAATAACCCCAAGTTTTAAGGAAACAAAGTATTGAGAATTAATGTCATAAATATTTATCTTTATGATTCTATTAAAGCTGCCTAGTTGTTGTTTTTTTTCCTTAAGATTTTCCTGAGACTTAAACACTCTTGTAGATTAGTTGAAAGACTATTGGGAGGTAAGGAAACTGAGTGGATAGATGAAAATTAAGTGTGTCCAGAGAACTATAAACTTAGGAGGAGAGATCTGTAGGTATATGTGTTTGTATGAAACATAAAATAGCAAAAATTTTAAAATGGCAAAATATAACTAAATTAAACTAAAGTAATGTATTCTAAACATATTTTCCTAGATAATACATTATTTGTGGTAATCAAAATATCTTATATTTTATTAAGATAGTATATGATTTGTAGATTATTTTTAGATAAACCCCAAAGTGATTGTAATAGTGCTATGGATTAGAAGGGCTACTCTTGAATTTTTCCAAAGAGTTGTGGGAAGATTTTTTTTAAATAGACTTTATTTTTTTGAGCAGTTTTAGGTTCACAGCAAAATTGAACAAAGGTACAGAGAGTTCCCATATACCCACTGCCCCCACACAAGCACAGCCTCCCCAACTATCAACATTCCCCACCTGAGTGGTGCATTTGTTACAACTGATGAACTTACACTGACACATCATTATCACCCAAAGTCCCTAGTTTACATTAGGGTTCACTTTTGGTGTTGTACATTCTATGGTTTTGGGCGAATGTGTAATGACATGTATCCACCATTATAGCATCATACAGTGTAGTTTCACTGCCCTAAAACTCCTCTGTGCTCTGCCTATTCATCCTCCCTCCCCACAACCCCTGGCAACCACTGATCTTTTTATTGTCTCCATAGCCATATACATACACAGAAACACATAGATATATGCCTCTATAGATATGCGTAGATGTTTGTGGTAGCTTTATTCATAATTGCCAGAACTTGGAAGCAACCAAGATGTCCTTCAGTGGGAGAATGGATCAATAAACTGTGGTACAACCAGACAAAGGAAGAAAAAGAAATGAGCCATCAAGTCATGAAAAGATGTGGAGGAAACATGAATGTATATTACTAAGTGAAAGAAGTCAATCTGAAAAGGCTACATACTGTATGACATTCTGGGAAAGGCAAAACCGTGGCGATGGGAAGATATTTTAACGAGATCTCTCCTTTGTTATTGTACCATTGGAGTGTAAACTAATAATATAGGAAAATAAAACACTTATCTGTAGAAAAATTGGTTAGTACAGTTTCTGCAACATTTGCAAAATTTCACTTTTATTATAATAAAAAGTTCAATCTTTGCATTGTAATTTACGTGTTTCTGAATCAGTAGTTGGGTTACTAAATTTAAACCCCAATGAACGACTTAGGGTTGCAGACATTTTATTTGCTGAATTTTAATAGATACACTCAAGGCATGGATTTCTCATGAGTTAATTTTCTTTTTTGTTTATAGTGTGTGCATAAGTGCATAAGATAAAGATATTCAGGGTTTCTTTTATTTTCTACCTACAATGAGGTTCTGGTTGCCCATGTATTTACATAGCTGTATATGACAACATTTATATGAATAACACAAGATTAGGAAGAACTAATGTGCTATTGCTATTAAAGAGCCAGATCCATTTACTCAGGACAGAGCTGATTCACAAAGGAGTAGTAAACGCAGCTTTTTCCTCATCTCAGCAAGAGGCCATTACCAAGGAGCTCACCTATTAGCATCCCCCGTTGTCTCTACTTGGGATGATCACGTTGTCACTCTCTTGGAGTCAGGTAGGAGCCATTTCCAGGAAATACTCATTATCTGTTCTCTTACACAGTTATACAGTCATAGTTTTACATAATTACCATTGAAGGACTATTTTCCTGTTGTCTGCTAATGTGATTACATTACATTAACCAACCTCTGATAATACTTTAAAATGTATTACCTTGCGGCGCTCAAGATTTGAGTAAAATCCCACAAATGTAATGCTCTGCAAAGTTACATTGCAGTTCCTTGAGATGGTAATTACATTTAATACCAGATGGTATTGTGTAATCTAACTTCTCTATAATGAGTGAAAATAATTTGAAGACTCCTAAGCTTCCCTCTTTCATTACAGAATGTGCAGGCTTTTCCCACACCCTTGTTCTGGGACATTAAGAAAGAAGACATGGAGACAGGGAAGAAAGGAACCGGGGACCCCCTGCTACTGTGTCTATAAACAGCCAGTGGTGTTTAAAGGCTAATAAAGCTCCAAAGAGCTCTCTTATAACCATAATCTTTGGGCCAATTTTAAAATATTTTAGATGGAGAAGTGTCAAGAAAAATAGAGACAATTTCAACACATGATTCTCTTCCCCCAACCTCTGTAAGAGATTATATATATATGGCTATCATATAAGGGGCAATTGAAATTCCACAGCACAAAGGCAATGCAGAAAAAAAAAAAAAAAGAATCAATCTTTCATATGTTTTTTTTTTCCAAAGGCTTGGCAAGAAACCAGGGGTAATATTTTTGCAACTGGGAATGTGTGTTTGCTGAAGAATATTCCCACATTTGAATCATCCTCAGGGGTCCTCATCTTGTTTTACTTTCAAAGGTAGAGAGGGCATAACATTAACCCCAACTGGGAAAAGGAAAATGCCTCACTGTAATTCTCCTCCAGGGAACAGGAATAAAGGGATTACATATGCCTGCATAATGGAGAATTTCCTCACTCCGACAAGACAAAAGACTTCATTATTTTTCACCAGACACTTGAAGCCTTGTGCCTCCCAGTTCTAGAAGCCAAGTAGGCAGACCAATTTTTTTTTTTTTAATATAAAGCCACTAGATGGAGTTTCTAAGAAACTGGCCTTCTAGTACTTGCCATTATGAAGAGATATAGGGAAGATGTCAAAGACCTTGACACCATGACACTACACAATCTTTTCTCTAAGAAAAGTGAGAAGGTTCCTGAAGATCACAATGTGTGTTTTCAATACCATTAGTGTTGCTTTTTCTCTGGGCAGCAAATAAGTGAACATTTTCTTCCTGAAAACATCTTCTTTTATCCTTATGTGAGACGAAAAGGCATCTCAATCCTAATGAAAAATTTAAAGTGGCAAAATATAACTAAGTTGAACGTTCAAGTACTTCTGGGTAGGTCTGTTACTGAGTAACGTTAATGATGTGCGTGTCTCATTTTTTATATAAAATATTAAAAGTCTCAAACTCCTTAGTCATCTACTATTTCAGCTTGGAAACAGATTCCTGTAAGATGAGATATATGGAGACCGTGTTCCCAGGACAGGTCAGATCTCCGGGTTAAGAAACTGAAATAAGCACAGCTGTTAGAATCTGCTCTGTTCCACGCTGGCTTTCGAGTTTCCTTAATATCTCTCACATAGAACACAGATAAAGACTGATAAATTTTCTAGTTGCAAGAAGAAATGTCTGATTTTGTTTTCATTAGTGTCTCAGGGTCTCGCCTAATATACAGGTACACAGTGCATTATTCTTGAGTGGCATAGTATTCTGACTTGAGATAAAATTAAAATTATTTAACTCCCCCATTAAAAAGCATATTTTAAACACCTACTGTTTTGTTTGTGACTATGTTCATGCTTCATAAGCATTAAATGATCAAGAAAGAAATTAAAATATTTGATCTTTACAGAATTTCAAGGTTCATTCATTCAACCAATGTTTATTGAGGGCCTACTGTGTATAAGAACTAGGAAAATAATCATGAACAGCTTTAAAGACAACACCTGCTCTCTTAGAGCTCTTTGGAGCATGATGTATGTGAGGAACTGAAAGGCCAAAGCGAGTGGCATGGACAGAATGAGGTCCCTTCTGGTAAAAAATAACACTGGACAGGGAGATTAGAGAGAGACCAAACAGGGCTTTGCAAGCCACACTGGGCTTTAGGCTTCGTCTTTTGCTCAAGAGCAATAGGAAGGTGAAGGGTTTAAGGCAGAGAAAATAACTGCGTTACTTATGTATTGCTGCATAACAAAGTTTTCCAAAACTTAAATGATTTAAACAACACATTTTTAATCTCACAGTTTTAGCCAGGAATCTGAGCATAGCTTAGCTGGGTGTCTAGCTTTGGGTCTTTCTCAAAGCTGCCTGCATTTGGACTTCAAAGGGAAGAAGCCCCTTCCTAGATCATATGGATATTGGTAGGCTTCGGTTCCTTATGGGCTGTTAGATGAAGGCCTCGGTTCCCCCCCAAGTGGTTAGCTGGAGGCTGTTCTCGATTCCTTAACAAGTGGATCTCTCCATGGAGCACCACACAACAGGGCAGCTTGCTTCAAAAGAGGAAGCAAGCGAGAAGCCAAAAAGGTGTCAGCAAGAGAGAGAAAGAGAGAGTGTTAGGAAGACAAGTCACAGTGTTTTGTAAATCTGTCCCATCACTTGTGCCCTCTGTTCCTTAGAAGAAAGTCACTAAGTCCTGCCCACACTCAAGGTGAGGGGATTACTCAAGGTGAGGGGATTACCCAAGGGCGTGAGAACCCGGAGGCAGGGATCACTGGGGCCAGGCTTAGCAGCCTGTCTACTGGGACAACACTGTGGATGTTCATCTCAGAAAACACTTGGCTTGCAGTAATAATACATTTACTGAGCATGGATGTGTGGAGACCAGGTTGGAGGCTGCAGCACCGGTTCATAATAAATGTCACTGTCAGAGTCAGAACAGAAAAGACTTACCTTCCAACGTGATCCTCTGCCACACTTGCTATGCAGTCCCCGGCACTCTGTAGAATGTTTTAGCATCAACCATGACATGGGACAAGATAGCATAGGAAGTAATAGCAACTAAAATTTAAATAAAGTGTCGATGTTTCCAAAGAACTTTCACGTTCATAATTGTCTTTGCTTCTTCCAATTCCCTATGAAGTCAGCAGGAGAGGTGGTGGTGTTCTCTACACTTTACATATGGGAAATGAAGGCTCAGAGAATGCACATCACCTGCCTAAGGTTCCACAGCTTGTAAAAGCTGAAGTCAGAATTGTGTGGTTCTAAACCTCGTGTTTTCTCAACTCATCTTCTTCATGAGGCTGTCCACAGCTGCACTGCTGGGCATGAAACTGCAAACCTACTGCGCTACTTTGAACTGTGAGATTAGCAAGTTGGGGATGGCTTGGGCCCACACAGTACCCTCACCTGCCCCTACTCTCCTTACATGCCCCACCCCCACCTTGTTTCTTATTCATTCCGTCCATCGGGACGGACAGGAACTAGGAATGTGAGGATGAGGGATAAAGAACTCATAGTCTAGTAGGGAGGACAACTAACGATAAGGAAATGCCGTGAGCATTAGAAAGTTTGGTTGATAACATACTACAGGAACATGGAGTATGAAACGAGTCATTTTTCTGTACTTCCGTATAGGTGAAGTATTCATTTCTCACTTCATGTTACTCATCCCAATCCATTTAGATCAGAGTCTGTAATTATATTGTGCGTGTTACAACACGGGTAGTTTGTGGTTTGCGTTACTATAATGTGCTTTTATATGATAATGTTGTGTTTCCTTTAAAAAATAATAAGGCAGACTTTTACCATGCTTTTGTATGAACCCGAGCACACTGGATTAGAGTATATGTAACCTCTTAGTAAATTCTAATTGTGTCCAATTGAATTAGTAACTTTCTATTAATAACTGTCTACCAACACTATTATTTTCCAAAATAAAATATTTTACATGACCAAAGAATGTGACAATGGCTGTTTTATTTATGCAGAAACAGCCTACTATGGCACTCTTTCTATACCTGTTTCCATGTCCAGGTGTCCTCAGGGCCAAAGTATTACAAAACCTCCCTCCCATCCCTTTGTTCAGGCACCCCTCTCCTAGCCCGGATTGATGTCCGTCTGTCTGAGGTCCTTTCTCATTTACCAGGAACCTGCATGTGGCCACTGGTCCTTTTGTATAATGTAATTAGGTTTTTCCACATGTTTTCTTTAGATGAATTTATGTATCTGTAGAAAAGTTGTTTCATGCTGCTTATGAAAGTAAGAATAGTGATTATTGGGGCTTTGTTTCCAATAATGCATTTACAGTCATTGAATTTGTGTGATTTTTCATAGATATTCACCATAATTATCTTCATCCACATTAAAAGCATTTTTAAGTGCTTAAGTATATTCATAGTGTTGAGGGTAAGAGGTGCTGTTTTAAGTATGCTAAGCAGATACAGATCCTTTTCTTGAAGTTCTTAACTCTGAGACACAGCAATAATGTAATTCAAAGCGATTCTAGAAATTCATTTTAAGAAACAAATATGAAAGTGTTATGTAAAGCAATGGCAGAAGTATCTGTATTGAGATGTTGAACAAATACAGCATCATAAGATTTGCATATTGTAAAATCATCACATTTTAAATCTATGAGTTATCCTCAAGAACAAGTCTTTCTCCTCAAACTGAGCTCAAAAGTCACCCAACCAGTTAGTGACAGTGTAACTTCTGGCACACAGTTCTTTTAACACTCTGTATTATTTTCTTTCCACTTGACTACTATCTCAAGGGAATTTCTGTCGTTTCCAGTGGGAGAAAGCTTTCTGAAGAAGAAATTTTGTTTTCTCACCAAAATCATTCACACCACAGGTGCTGGGTCACCCAATTGTCTTCATTCATTAGCAAATCTGAAATTAACACAAGCCCAGTTATGGTCTAAAGAGAACATGTTTTAAAGAGTCTTCATGATTTAGAGAATTACAAAGAAAGTGGTAACTGGTTTCTCTCGGTAGTAATTCCAAAAGCTGTGTTATGGGTTTTTTTTAAATTGTGGAAAATAAAACACACATGCACACACATGATATAACATTTACCATCTAAACCATTTCTAAATGTACAGTTCGGTAATGTTAAGTATGTTCACATTGTTATGCATAATTTCAGCCTTAGTCACTTCTATTTATAGCTCATTTTTGCCTCTAAACTTTATGCTTTCCTATTTTCCTAAAGTTCTGCAAAATCCCCTTGGGACATGTATTTCATCATTCCAGAGGCCTAGGTGGACAAATCCATCCTTATGGGATTTAATTAGAAATCTTGTTTAAATTCAAAGCCAACATCGGGAGAATAGGAAAAAATGGCGGTGTGATAGGGTCCGCCCACCATACCGCTCCCAGGAAAGGAGGTGAAGAACGCCAGCGGCTGCCGGTGAACACTGACCGCTCACTCCAAAAACAGCATTGCGAATGACAGAGAGACAGCGCCGAACGCCCAGCCCAAGAAAACAGGTACAAAATTTTCACAAAGATCGGAGGGCGCACGGAGCACAATAGAGCCCAGAGCGCGGGAAGGACGCACTCGCCAGGTCGGCGCAGCGCGACCTGCCCCCCAAGCGGTTACGCGCCTCCCCATACACGCAGTCAGGGACAAGCCCAGAGTTGGGACAGAGCGGTGCTGGACGCGCAGTCCTGTGGAGAGGAGGAGGAAGTAGCAGAGCCAGACACAACTCGCAGCTGCAATATACAGAGACTGCCGAGGGCTGGAGAGGAACTGGGCGGGGACCGAGATTCAGCTTCCCGGGACAGTGCGCGGGAACCCGCAGGCCGGCACTGCGCCACTAGAAGTCAGCGGGACTGGGCCCAGGAGTTTAACCGAGAGCGGGACATGCCTTTAGAGGTTGCTAACAACTGCCGCGGAGAAAAACTGCGCTCCTGACGCAATCGGAGCCCGGCTGTGCGCCAGGCTGGCGGCGGCAGCCATTTTTACAGCCACCCGCCCGGAGCCGTGAGCCGCGTCTCTAGCTCCGCCCCGCCCCGGCCCGGGGCTCTTCTGCTGGGGCGAGACAGGCTTTGCCTGTGGTGGCCAGGGACAGCGCATCCGTGGGTTCCAGGTGGGACGAGATCCCGGAACTGTAGCGGTGGGACCTTTGAGTACTGGAAACAGTTTGCAGCTCGTCCATCTGGTTCTGCTACCCCGGCTCTGGCCTCCGACAACTCCGCTCCGTGCCGGTCCTAGTGCCCGCCCCTCAGGTCCCAGCCCTCCTGTACCCCAGAGATCGCTCATTTTGAAGGTTGCTGGCCATAGTGACTCATTTGGTATAACTGCTGGTTCCCATGACAACCAAATACCTCAAGAGCCACAGGCTGAACCAGAGCAGCTCCCCATAATCCTGCCCACTTCAATAGGGAATTTCGCGCCACCCAAGAGTGCTTCCAGCTGCCACTACTCCCCCCTCCCCGTGGGAACATCCCCCCGGTGGAGACTGCTGGGGATAGAGACGGCCACCTGCCTCGCCTTGAGATCTAGTGGTGGAAAAGGGGTACACAATTGGAGATCCCCCTATCAACCAGTTTCACGCGGAGACACACATCAGAAGGGCAGCCACACGTGGCTAGATGAGCAACCTCTGAGCTGTGTAGAATTTTCCCAACTCAGCTCTCACACTGCAGCCAAAGGAAATTGTGTTTCTACCTGCACCTCAGGAGGAGCAGGGTCAAAGTAACCCCTAGGAGCTACAAGGCCCCTCCCAAAGCACGGGGCTTTCACATACCCCAACTGGGGAATCAGAGTCTGCCACGGACATAACAGAATACCTAGCTAATAGGGAGCGGAGGACTCATACTCTCAAGTACAATTCATTAGCTCAGAGCCCAAGCTGGGAGGTCATTCTCACCACACTCCACTGGGAAGAGGAGAAGACCACAGGTCAGAGTTAACTCAAGATCCAGCAAACTTGCTAAAATACACCTAAGGCAATACAGGCCACTACTTCTCTCCCTGGCTTTGCCAAGGAAAAATAATTGTGGGCCTGGTGACAGGGCCATAAACTAGCTCTAACACCCCCAGCTCTCGACCAAGAGGCCAGATGAGAAAAAACCAGCGAAAGAACTCAGGGAACATGAAAAATCAGAGTGAAAAGTCACCCCCAAAAGAAATTATCAGTTCCTCAGCAATGGATGCCAACCCAAATGAAATGGGTAGAATGACAGAAGAGGAATTTCGTTTATGGATTATAAGAAAGCTCAATGAAATTCAAGAGAAAATTGAATCCCAGCACAAAGAAACCACAAGAAAAATGCAAGAAATGAATGAAAAATTCTCCAAAGAAATAGAAATATTACGGAAAAATCAAATAGAAATCCTAGAAATGAAAGAAGCATTCAAGGATCTACAAAACACAGTGGAAAGCCTTAAGAATAGGCTGGACCATGCAGAGGAAAGAATTTCAGAGCTAGAAGACAGCTCCTATGCACTAAATAAATCAGCTGAAGAGAAAGAACACAAAAACAAGAGACAGGAAAAAAGCATACAAGAAATGTGGGATTATGTAAAGAGGCCAAACATAAGGATAATAGGTATCCCTGAGGGAGAGGAAGAAAATTTGCATGGGCTGGAAAATTTATTTGAAGGAATAATAGAGGAAAATTTCCATGGCTTAGCCAGAAATCTCGACATCCAAGTACAAGAAGCACACAGGACTCCTGGGAGAGTCAACGTGAAAAGGCATTCACCACGCCACATAATTATTAGACTGACCAAAGTAAACACAAAAGAGGCACTCCTCAGAGCTGTAAGACAAAGAAAGGAGGTAACCTACAAAGGGAAACCCATCAGATTAACTGCAGATTTCTCAACTGAAACCTTACAAGCCAGAAGGGAATGGGGAGACATCATCAATCTCCTAAAACAAAACAAAGGTCAACCCAGAATTCTGTATCCTGCCAAACTAAGCTTCTTATATGAGGGAGAAATAAAGACCTTTCCAGATAAGCAATCACTGATAGAATTTGCGAAATCCAGACCGGCCTTGCAAGAAATGCTTAGACCTGCATTATACACTAACCAGCGCAACAGACACCCACCTATGTAAAATTATGGAAAGGCTAAAACCCCAGACACCAGATTCCACAATGACGCAAGAGGTAAAACAAAAGATACCACCCAACAGAATAATCAGAAATTTACCCCAAATATCAATTCTCTCAATAAATGTAAATGGCCTGAACTGCCCATTGAAGAGACATAGGCTGGCTGAATGGATTAAAAAATACAAACCAAGGATCTGTTGTCTTCAGGAAACACACCTCACACACAAAGACACATTCAGACTCAAGGTGAAAGGATGGAATACAATTTTTCAGGCTAATGGAAACCAAAAGAAATCTGGAGTAGCCATCCTCATTTCAGATGACATCAACTTTAAAGCAATAAAAGTAAAGAAGGACAAAAATGGACACTATATAGTGGTGAAGGGAAAAATTTCACAAGAGGATTTAACAATCCTAAACATTTATGCACCCAACACAGGAGCACCCAGGTACATAAAGCAAATGCTGCTAGATCTAGACAACATAATAAGCAGGAATGCCATAATTGCAGGGGACTTCAACACCCCACTGACGGAACTGGACAGATCCTCCAAACAAAAATTAAATAGAGAAATAAAAGACCTAAACAGGACTCTAGAACATTTGGGCCTAAAAGATATCTACAGAACACTCCACCCAAATAACATTCTTCTCATCAGCTCATGGAACTTTCTCTAAAATTGACCACATCCTAGGCCACAAAACAGATCTAAACAAATTCAAAAAAATAGAAATCATACCATGTATCTTTTCAGACCACAGCGGAATAAAATTAGATATCAATTCCAACAGAAACTCACATCTTCCTCCAAAAACTTGGAAACTAAACAATCTATTGATGAATGAGTATTGGGTCAAAGAGGAGATTCAAAATGAAATCAAAAGATTCTTCGAACTAAACGATAATGGGGACACAAGTTATCAAAATCTGTGGGATACAGCAAAAGCAGTCCTGAGAGGAAAATTTATCGCCCTAAATTCCCACATCCAAAAGACAGAAAAGTCACAAATCAGTAAACTAATGAATCATCTTAAGGAAATGGAAAAGGAAGAGCAAAGCAATCCTAAAACCAGCAGAAGAAAAGAAATAACCAAAATTAGAGCAGAATTAAATGAAATCGAGAACAAAAGAACAATACAGAAGATCAATGAAACGAAAAGCTGGTTCTTTGAAAAGATAAACAAAATAGACAGGCCACTTGCCAGGTTGACCAGAAGCAGAAAGGAAAGGACTCTAATAAGCTCAATTAGAAATGAAAAAGGAGAAGTCACAACTGATACCATGGAAATACAAAACATCATCTTTGAATACTACAAAAATCTCTATGCCCACAAACACGAAAACGTGGAGGAAATGGACAAATTCTTAGAAACACACTACCTCCCTAGGCTCAACCAGGAAGAAACTGAATTTCTAAACAGACCAATATCAAGCACCGAAATTGAAGCAGTAATTAAAAATCTACCCACAAAAAAAAGTCCCGGACCAGATGGGTTCACACCTGAATTCTACCAAGCCTACAAAGAAGAACTGGTGCCTATACTGCAGAAATTATTTGAAAATATCCAGAAGGATGGAATCCTCCCAAACTCATTCTACGAAGCCAATATCACCTTGATACCAAAGCCAGGAAAGGACACAACAAAAAAAGAAAACTACAGACCAATATCCCTTATGAATATAGATGCAAAAATTCTCAATAAAATCCTTGCAAACCGAATTCAAATGTACATCAAAAAAATATCCATCACGATCAGGTGGGCTTTATTCCCGAGATGCAGGGATGGTTCAACGTACGCAAATCTATAAATGTAATTCACCATATAAATAAAAGCAAGAACAAAGATTATATGATCCTTTCAATAGATGCAGAAAAGGCTTTTGACAAAATCCAACACCCTTTTATGATAAGAACTCTTAACAATATAGGCATAGATGGCTCATTCCTAGAAACTATTAAAGCCATATACGATAAACCCACAGCCAATATCATACTGAATGGGGAAAAATTGAAGGCATTCCCCCTTAAAACTGGCACCAGAAAAGGGTGTCCACTATCTCCACTTCTTTTCAACATAGTGCTGGAAGTCCTGGCCACAGCAATTAGACAAGACAGAGGAATCAGGGGCGTCCAGATAGGGGCAGAAGAGGTCAAACTTTCACTATTCGCAGACGATATGATATTATACATAGAAAACCCCAAAGATTCAACCAAGAGATTACTGGAATTGATAAATGAATTCAGCAAAGTCTCAGGATACAAAATTAATACACACAAATCCATAGCCTTCATATATGCTAATAACAATCAAGCCGAGAAACAAATTAAAGATGCTATACCTTTTGCAATAGCAACAAAGAAAATTAAATATTTAGGAATATATCTAACTAAGGAGATCAAAGACCTATATAGAGAGAATTATGAAACACTGAGAAAGGAAATTGCAGAGGATGTAAATAGATGGAAAACCTTACCATGCTCTTGGATAGGCAGAGTCAACATAGTAAAAATGGCTTTGCTACCTAAATTAATTTACAGAATCAATGCAATCCCTATCAAAATACCAACATCATTTTTTGCCGATCTAGAAAAAATAATTCTACGCTTCGTGTGGAACCAGAGAAGACCCCGTCTAGCCAAAGCAATCTTAAGCAAAAAGAACAAATTGGGAGGCATCTGCCTACCAGACTTCAAACTATACTACAAGGCTATAGTAACCAAAACTGCATGGTATTGGCACAAGAACAGACATGTAGACCAATGGAACAGGACTGAGAACCCAAATATAAAACCAACCTCATACAGTCACCTGATCTTTGACAAATTCCAGAAAAACGTACACTGGGGAAAAGATTCCCTATTCAACAAATGGTGCTGGGAAAATTGGATGGCCATATGTAGAAGACTGAAAGTGGACCCACACCTCTCACCTCTCACAAAAATCAATTCACAATGGATAACAGATCTAAACCTAAGACATGAAACCATAAGAATTCTCGAAGAAAATGTTGGAAAAACTCTTATGGACATTGGCCTAGGCAAAGAATTTATGAAGAAGACCCCCAAAGCAATCACAGCAGCAACAAAAATAAATACATGGGACCTGATCAAATTGAAAAGCTTCTGCACAGCCAAGGAAACTATCACTAGAGTGAACAGACAACCTACAGAATGGGAGAAAATATTTGCATGCTACACTTCTGATAAAGGGCTTATAACCAGAATCTATACAGAACTTAGGAAAATCAACAAGAAAAAATCAAACAACCCTATTAAAAAATGGGCAAAGGACATGAACAAAAACTTTTCCAAAGAAGACAGAATGATGGCCAGCAAACATATAAAAAAGTGCTCAACTTCTCTAATCATCAGGGAAATGCAAATCAAAACCACAATGAGATATCACTTAACTCCAGTGAGATTGGCTCATATCAAAAAATCCCCAAATAACAAATGTTGGCGGGGATGTGGACAGGTAGGAACACTCATACACTGCTGGTGGGACTGCAAATTAGTACAACCTCTATGGAAAAGAATATGGAGATATCTCAAAGAATTAAAAGTAGAATTACCATTTGACCCAGCAATCCCACTACTGGGTATTTATCCAAAAGAAAAAAAGACATTTTATAATAAAGACATCTGCTCTCGAATGTTCATAGCAGCACAATTCACAATTGCTAAGTTGTGGAAACAACCCAGGTGCCCATCAATACACGAGTGGATCAATAAAATGTGGTATATGTATACCATGGAGTATTACTGAGCAATAAGGAACAACAGTGAATTAACACATCTGGTATTATCCTGGTCGGAGCTAGAACCCATTCTTCGAAGCGAAGTGTCACAGGATTGGAAAAACAAGCACCACTGGTACTCACCATCAAACTGGTACTAACTGATGAACACTTACATCACACAGGGCAATAACATTCATCAGAGGGCAGGCGGGCGGGAGGGGGGTGGAAGGGATGGGAAAAACTCTCACTGAATGGATGTGGGGAGCACAGTTTGGGAGACGACCACGATTGTGGCTCTGACACGGGCAGAACAGGGGCAATGTGTATGGCCAAAATGTTGTACCCCCATGATATTCTGAAATTAAAAAAATAAATAAAAAAAAAAAAATTCAAAGCCAACATCATGATTGCCTGTGAGTAGGCTGGCCTTATTGCTTACAGAATCCTGATAGAAGCTCTACCATTCTTTTAAGTGGGAAGAGGAGCTTTCTAATTATTTTTCAGCACCTCCTCATAGCTGTGACTCTTCTGCTAAGTAAGTGTTCTTGACACAGAGCCTAAAGTTCATTTTCCTTTGTAGTTATGTGTCGTTTGCTGTATTCTGCTTTATCATTGGTGTTTCCTTAAAATAATAAGACTAATGGGCACTTATGTATTATTCATCCCAAATGTATAAACCATGCATATATCTAGGGCTTTTTTTCCCTAGAGCTTGCACTAGACAGCGCATGCTGAGCGGATCGTTTGAGGGACAGCCAGCAAAGGAAAGGTCCATCCTCAGCGTGCAGCATCATATCCGCCAAGAGCGCCGGTAAGTACTCCGGGAAGACTTGGTTTCAGAGACACTAAAGAAAGGAGTTTTACCGGAAACACTCACTGCACACAGCTGATGCCCTCAATGCCCGGTTGGTGGACAGGTAAGGGGGCGGGATGACTTCTATCTGCTGTCGGTATCATAATGAAACTCACAATCAGATTCAAAGATCTTCCCTTCAAAAACCTTTTCCTTTGTGATAGTCAAGTTCTCACTTTTAAGATCGGAAGGAAAAATTCTGAATTTTGTTAGAGGGGATCAAAGACATTTGGATAGACTATAAGCTTTTGCTCTAAAAAGAAATAATAGGCATTTGTGATGTATCAGAAAAATTGTTTTATTTTGTTTTTATCATGGTCACTACTTAAAAATCAAATTTGATCTTGAGATGTATTGACCAGTGATTATGATTGTTTTAGGTCACTAAGACACGGGTCAAACAGCCAGAGGATCAGCAGAGGGAAATCTCTTGAAACTTTGACTCAAGATGTAAGTTCTAAGCAATGCTTTGGATTTTGGAAATATGATTATGAAAATGTACTTAAATGACTGCTTAGACAATTCCAGTGCCTGGGTCTTTCTGCCAAATTCCCATGTCTCCTTAAGACTTCATACCACAGAATCAGGAAACTCAGGAAACAAATACATAGCCAAGTACCAAAAAGTAACCGTTAACTGTAGAAAAATCGTATCATCCCCCACAAAGCATATGTCTTAGTTAAAATAGTAACACAAAGGTGACATATCAATTGCATTGACTTGAAATGAAAAACATTTAAATCATTTCATATGAATAATTTGCATCATTAACTTTGAATATTTACTAAGTACCAAATATTCTAGAATATAGATCTGGTGTCTATAATTTCAGGGCTTTACATACTAGGAAATAGAATTTTGTTTCTAGAAGAATTTTTCTGTCAAAGGCTATGTAGTATTTTCCAAGAATTTATTTGCCTTTAGATTCTGGGTAATTCATGTATTTATTCACTGGCTCTATAAATATTTATCAAGTATGTGATTTGTGTCAGGGCCTGTTCTAAGTGATGAGGAGTAGTGGTGACACAAAACAGACTTGCTGCCCTCCTGGAGCTTAGATTCTAATGAAGGAGACAGACTTAGATAAGCAAGTAAACATACAATGGGATTTCTGGGAGTAGGTTCTTTTTATTTTCCACCATCTCTTCATTGCTGTGACAGGTTTGCTTTGCAATACAAAGTAATAAAGTAGCGTAAAGAGATCACAGATGGAGACTGGGAGCAGGAAATTTTAGATATGATGGTTAGTCTAGCCCCAGAGACCCAAATGAAATGAAGGATCGAGCCACTCAAAAATCCAGAGAAGCCAAGGGTTAGACTAACCAGCGGCCACACCATGCTAAGATCACAATGAAGGAGTTGGAAAGTACATATTAGTGAACCCCTGATTAAAATATGGGTCTTAGGTTACATCTGGGTAAGTTGGCTAAGAAAGCAGAATCTCGAATGTTCAGAGCCAAGGACAGTGCTTGAGAAAGGAGAGTCAGCAAGAGAAAGTTAGCAAAGCCCTAGAGTTATTTTGGTTTTGTCTTTTTTACCACTTACTTCTGATTTCTTAAGAGTTTTTGTAGTGCTCAACATACTACACTTGCTTTCAATCTGTAGCAACTGCTATTTTAGTCCAAGGAGACTGTTTCTATTAAGTGTTCCAGGCAAAATCAAGAACTAGAAGTTGGTGATGAGAACATCTGATATCACTATTACCTGATTGACTTGGTTCTATTTGGTGCATAGCTATTACAGCCACAACTTTTAATATCCAGAGCTCTATCTGATTGGCTACCATATTGTCGGCATGGAATTGTGATCGGATCCAACACCTGGCCTGTGCACTTATAATTTCAGAGTCAGTTATATTGCACAGAGAAAATTTTCAGGCAGAAATTCAGAGAGGTGTCATTCGTTCAAAGTGCTTTCCTTCAATGTGATTGAATAGAAATGTACAGTCTCCTTAAGAATCAAATTAGAACATGACTTTGATAATATGTGCTTAAATATACACAACAAAGGCCCTGTTTGAATAGTCTCAATTCCAGAAGCTTACTTCTTCAAAGACTTACTACATTTTTCGTATAGAAGTACTACAAAATCCATCCCCCATCTTGTCCAAAGCAAAATATCATGGGGTTCTGATCACTTCACAAGATATCCTTATAATGTCTTTTCTCCCATAAAGGAGACATTTAAATTAGAGAATTTCAACTTTTTCACTTCTTCCAAAGAATAGAAGATACAGATAATTAAATCTAAGGACTGCTTTCTGCAAAATCTATTGAGTTGTTTGAACAATGGCTCCCTACCTCCCACAGAGTCCACGTAGGGACTGCAAGGCCCTGCACAGTCTGCTGCCCCACCTCCCTCAGGCTCTGTCCTTGCTCTTGTGGCTCCACCACACTGGCATCCTGGCTCTTCCCCATAGACACACTGGGCCTGCTCCCACCTCCGGAAGAACATGTTTCTGCAGTTCGCCGGTGGCCTGCACCCCCATCACCTTCTAGTCTTTGCCCAAATAGCCCCTTCATGTTGAGGTCTACCCTGACCTGTTTATAATAATCATAGTCTTCTATCGCTCTCTATGCCTCTTAGTGCTCTTCTTTTATCAGAGCACTAAGCATCCTCTAACGTACTTACTTATTTTGGTTTATTTTTTTATCTGTCTCCTCCTGACTAGAATATCACCCCCATGAGAACAGGGATTTTGTTATTGATTGTTTGTTTCCCTCTTGCCATGTCCTCAGCACTGAACAGTGCCTGACACATGATAGGATCTCAATCAATATGTGCTGCATGAATAACTTTTTAGAGGAAAAAATATCCTTGCTAAGAAGACTGTGGCCATTAAAAACATATATATATAATACATATATTGATTTCAATTTGTTAAATGATAATATATTTTGGCCTTCAGAAAAAATCTCCCATTTTAATATGCCCCCTTTTAATTTATTTCTAGCATTCCAATACAGTGAGATACAGAAATGCACAGAGAGAAGACAGTGAAATCAAGATGATTCAGGAAAAGAAGGAGCAAGCAGAAATGAAAAGGTACAGGGTGCCACAGTGTTCCCTGGCTCTCATTTTGGAATGGCAGAGTTTCCCTTAGCCTCACTCTCCCATACACTTCCCCTTCAAGGAAGGTGCAGGAAGAGGAACTGAGAGAGAACCACCCGTACTTTGATAAGCCGCTGTTCATCGTGGGGCGGGAGCACAGGTTCCGAAACTTTTGCCGGGTGGTGGTCCGAGCACGCTTCAACGCGTGAGTACACTTCGCGTCAGCCAGGTGTTTGGCCTGAGCCGTGCAAACAGCGGGGGAGGGGTTCTCATATGAAGGAGAAGGAACATGTAATCCTAATGGGGTCAGAAAATAAACTCTGGGCTAATTAATCATGCTGCTCCTCTTTGCTGAGCGCCCGACCGGGTGGAAAACAGAGGTCGCGAGTAGTTAACATTTATGAAAAACTCCCAATGGTAAAGCACTTAGCCATTTTTATTTGTGCATTTTAACAGTCGCCTAATACGTTTATATCAGTTTTATTAACTCCATGTTTTATTTTGGAAATACTGAAACAAAGGGAGTTTAAAAGACGTAGTGAAGGTCATTCTCCACATCTTCTATCAGACTTGCATTTTCTTTGTGGTCAAAATACCCCAATTGGTTTCTTTGGGAATAGTGTAAAGAAGAAAGAAAGTTGACAAGGGCGTCCATTACCACCTCTCAAAAAAGAAAACCCGGTGTCCATTGCCTGTACTCTACCAACATGGAAGAAATGTATAAGAAGCTATCAGTAGGGTAAGCCTTGAGGACACTGTATTTGTGGAGACCTAAGCCAAGTTTCACAGGCAACCAACGGATGAAATGAACTTTTATCAACGGTAACTTTAATATCCTGAAGACAGTGAGTCCTAGAGGAAATGTGAAAACTTTCCATCTTTCCATTATGTAGTTGGGCCTTCCTGATGCCATCATTTAAGTAAATGGATTCCTTTGTTATTACTTAGTAGTATATGATGATCACTATCTGTTAGGGTCTGAATTGTTCCCCCCAAAATCCTTATGTTGAAGTCCTAACCCCCAGAACCTCAGAATGTGACTGTATTTAGAGATAGGAACTTTACAGAGGTAATTAAATTAAAATGAGGTCATATTAGGGTGGTCCCTAATCCATTATGATTGGTTTCCTTATAAGAAATATGGACATAGACATATACAGAGAGAGGACCATGTGAAGACATGTAGGAGGAAGATGGGCATCTACAAGTCAGAGGGAGAGGCTGGGAACAAATCTTTGCCTCACAGCTCTCAGAAGGAACCAACTCTACCGACATCTTGATCTTGGAACTCCAGCCTCCAGTATGATAAGAAAATAAATTTCTGTTGCTTAAGCCACCCATTCTGTGATGCTTTGTTTCAGCAGCTCTAGGAAACTAATACACACTGTTATGACATTTCAGGGATGGGAGAGACCTCAGGGCCTAGTTGGTATCATTTATGTACCCCCTCCTTCAACAGAGCAGGATAGTTAGGTCTTCAGAGGTTAGGGCTTTGCTCAGGGACCCAGCTAGTACATGGCTCTCTCCTGATTGCCAGGCTGTTGTTCTTTCTGCTGTTCTAGAACTACCTTCACAATTTAGGCACCTGAGCAGTAATCATTAAAATCTTCCCTGAGTTTTCACAAATTAAAAAAAAGAAGATGGAAGTTTAGAAGTTGATTTGATCTGTTCCCAAAGTGGGATTTTCATCTTGAATTATCCTGTTGGCTGCCTTCAAGTTAACATCTAATTGCTAATTCTCTACTTCATTTAGTGTGGTGTAATTCTCCTTTTGTCAGCAACACAGCTGATGTTGAATATGACTGATAAGACTTTGCTATAATTGGGGACACAAACACAGAGAGTGTGAAGGGCCTCACTGATGATTCCTCACAGGCTTCCTGAAAGCAAAAATTATAAATCCCCCTCCCAAGAAATTCTGTGCGAATAATTCCACAAGATCACAGCTAAATGCGGGGTAAATAACTCTTTTTAATTTGTGGAGTATTTTATTAAATTATTTGGAAGAACATCCTTGAACTACTAAGGCAAACATTTTAAATGAGTGTTTCTAAGTGAAAGTCAAAATTTAATTTGGTGATACCCATGTCAGAAAATTTTGAATGGACTCCCAAATTCTAAGATGAAATATTTTGAAAATTATGAAACTTTACTTTCATAAGAATCAACTGAAAAGTTTTCGGATTTTTCTTTCATCTAATGTTCTCTGCCTTCTAAAGTCACATATAGTTAACATATTTTTATAATGGACATGTTATAAAGGATATAAAACAGATTATAGGTAGAGTAAATATTTGTAATACTATGCTGCCAAGTTATAACATCCTTGCTATGTTGCAGAATTTCCTATGTGTGCTTTCTTACAGATCTAAAACAGACCCTGTCACAGGAGCTGTGAAAAATACAAAGTACCATCAACTATAGTAAGCGTTGCCAACTCCATTTTCCATGCACATTTGAAGTTTTCATGTACTATTTTATGCTGCATAAAAATATAAAAATTCTCTTTTATTTTCTTGCTATATAGTGCTATGAAATAGAAGATTGGGGATTTATTAAAAAAAAAATAATAGCAGTCATGTTAATAGAGTCACAGAGGCCATACCTGACTCTTAGCAGCCTTTCCTGAAACATTTCTGTTTCTCAATTTTGTTTGATCTCTGGCAGTGATTTGCTGGGATTGGTCACTTACCTGGACTGGGTCATGATCATCGTCACCATCTGCTCCTGCATTTCCATGATGTTCGAATCCCCCTTTCGAAGAGTCATGCATGCACCTACTTTGCAGGTATCGCTGCTTCAATCTCAGCTCACAGCTAAGGGGTAAAATACTGACCTGCAATTTTTCTTTTCACTGTGACCAAACTGCCTCTTGCCCATTTCAGATTGCAGAGTATGTGTTTGTGATATTCATGAGCATTGAGCTTAATCTGAAGATAATGGCAGATGGCTTGTTTTTCACTCCAACTGCTGTCATCAGGGACTTTGGTGGAGTAATGGACATATTTATATATCTTGTAAGTCTTTGGTTATTTCCTAAATGTAAAATGGAATGACTTTGTAAAATCTCTTGCATTTCTTGGTACAAGAGTGAGATGTGTGAGCCTCAGGGGTTTAAATGCCCTGAGTTCTTAAATGGACTATAGAGTAATCCATGATTTGCAAATAAGGGGCATGCATATAAAATCTAAATTAAAAGCATTATAAATATCTATGGATAGTTATATAGTTCAAATACACCAATCACAGTTGTCTGTATGAACGAGATGTACATTACTAAGGCCTGAAATAGAAAATCCAGTTTGCCTCCCAAAATTCTTGTGGCTGCTATGCTAAAAAAAAATGTTTGCCTCATATAAATCATGTTATTAATTAATGAGCCCCTTCCTGTTAAAAGCAAACTACGGTGATTGTGGTTGGACCTCTCTCTGATGACAATGCACACAATACCTGGCTATAGCAAGTGCCCATTCAACTGTTCAGTTAAACTAAATTGGGGAACCATAGGAATGGACTCAAAAGAAATTTTATTTCTTCTGTCTGTCCAAAAAGGCATGAAATCAATGTCTTTGCAGATGCAACAAGGAAAATTATGATCATTAACAGGTAGCATATTGCAGATTATTAATAAAATAGTAGTAACCTTGATAAGAGGAATTCCGGTCATACTGACATCAGCAGAGCCTCCTGTGTAGTAAGTTAAAGGAAGGAGCAGAGTGCACGGGTATACGCACAGACACAGTGGGAGCACCTCTATTTCATTCCTGCATACACATGATGACTTTCCCTCAAGGCTTCTAACAGGTCTAGATTAAGTTCATTATTTAAAGTTAACAGATTGGAAACACAACAATGAGTGCTTGTCTCACATAACACGTGGAATCTCCGCTAAATGAAAAGTTGCGGCCAGTTGGCTCAAGTAAAGTGTAGATAGTAGAAGATAAATTACATAAATCCCAGAGATTATTTTTTTCCCTCTAGGTGAGCTTGATATTTCTTTGTTGGATGCCTCAAAATGTGCCTGCTGAATCGGGAGCTCAACTCCTCATGGTTCTTCGGTGCTTGAGACCTCTGCGGATATTCAAACTGGTGCCCCAGATGAGAAAAGTTGTTCGAGAACTTTTCAGTGGCTTCAAGGAAATTTTTTTGGTTTGTTGGAGTTACTCTTTGCTTCCAGTTCACTATAGTCCACCTCCGTAATGTAGCTAATGAGGGTATAAAGCGAATCTTGCTTTATCAAGTCAAGTCTATACTTTTGTTTATTACCAGAGGGTTATAAAGGCACTAACAAAACGCAATGCACTTTCAAAAACTTTATCCATCGGTGCTTCTGGCTATCGGTTTATTTATGATAAATTCAATAAACAATGAAAGAAGCACTCTGCAAAGTACAATGAATTGGGATTCCAAAGAGATGGTATCTGCTGACTCTTTTATTCCTAACTCTTGACTCTAATTTCTACTTTGGGTTTTAGTCTCCCCAGCAGGAAATTAAGGATAAGAAGATTCAACCTCATCTACTTCACAAATGGATCTAGGAATTAATGCGTTTGGGCTCATAATCTCATTCTGTGTGTTCTCTAAAGCATATAGCATAGAATTTGTCTCTAGATCTTAGGAATGTTAACATAAAACAACTTTAAAAAAAAAATCTAACATACAGGTATACCCTACTTTAAGTAACTTCAGTATACAGTAATAAATGCTTACAAATGTGGTTGGGGGAAACATTCTTTTCAGTTATGCAAACATTGATTTAGGGTCTTCTAAGAACAGGGCTGGAGATAAAACAAGTAAGAGGCTCATTGTTCACAATCTGTTACAGAAGGATCTTTGCCTTACAAAAGAGTGATCAAAAGATTCTTCTTATTATTGATGAGTTCTGCTTGTGCATGAGATAAACATGAATTAATTTATATAAACTTGTTTTGTATCTTGCTTTCTAGAAACATACATATGGTAAGAGAACAGCTGTAGGTGTAGTTGAAACAAAGGTAGATAGATTGTGATATTACTAGAGGCATAGAATTGCTAACTTTTATAAATGTATTTAAAAGTCCTTATTTTCTTTGTGCAAAACCATGAAATTGTGGCTTTTCACAGAGCTGAAATTAAAGGAAACAGAGTATCACCTGATAGCTAATGTATATGAATCTTTTGATCACTGATAGATTTAAGAAGAGAATCTATTTGTGCCTTTCTCTTGATGATGTTTCTGTGTAATGTTAGTATACTTAAAGTATATGTTTAGATTATTCAACCAGTATAGTTCAAATGGTTTGTTCCATGTTTTACCCTTTGCCACTTTTCTCCCGAGTCAGCCAGCAGAGGGAGCATGAGTTAATTAACAGATTTGCTTTTCAGGACTGAATTATCTCCTGTCCCCTGTGCACAGCACATTCTCCTAATACACACCCTCATGCTCACAAGAAAGCAAACCCATTGTTTGTCTCATTTGTGCTCTGCTAATAAAGATATGAATTCGTTTTGAGACACTGGGCAAAGTTAAGCATTTTTCTTTTCCATTAAAAAACATAGAGGTTTGATTTTAGAATCAGAAAAGTCCAACTCATATTAAAAAAAACTTTATTCCATTTTCTTACATGAAAGCCATATGTTTTTATTTCAAGAATTCAAAGCCTGTTAATTTCCTTCTTTTGATATTCTAGTAAGGCTAATTGAATGACCTATTGTGGAGACGTTAAAAGATAGTATCAAAAACCCATGAATTTTATACAGTGTCATCTAAAAAAATTCTGTTTATATCATTGTTTAAACCAAACCCAATGTTTAGTTTTTACCAAAAGATTTAATATTTCATCAATTTCTTTCAGGTCTCCATTCTTTTGCTGACATTAATGCTTGTTTTTGCAAGCTTTGGAGTTCAGCTTTTTGCTGGAAAACTGGCAAAGTGCAATGATCCCAACATTATTCGAAGGGTAAGATGCACCTCTCTGGCTTTTGAAATAACAATTAAGGTAGTTTACCCTCCCTTGGAAAGCCTGTGGTTCCAGTGGCTGCTGAGGCTACTTTGAAAACCCCCTGACAAAACTCTAAAAATTCTCTTCCTACAAACTCCTTTTTGCTTAAGCATGCAATATATCTGTTCTGGCTAGGAGAAGTTTGTAAGATTAAAAGCATATCTCAGAGAATTCTACTCTTCCCTCCTATTCCAGTGTCAATCCATTGCTGACATCGTGGGCATAGTCACCCAAGATTCCAGATGTTTACAGCTGTGAGCCTCGGAAACTTTCCCTTTAGGTCTTCCCTAACTTGATCCTGCCTGTGTTGTCAGAGAAGACTCGTTAGCGAGCAGCCCCATGCAAAGATGTACGGGAGGCAAAGTTTGACTCTTACGCTTTTCTTTATTACTTCCCTACTTTCAGCATTCTCCCCTTCGGGAGGCCAGTGCCTTCACATTAGCTCTTAGCTGCCCAGAACCTTCCCCTTTATGACAACCAACAAGGAGCCTAACAAAGACCCAACGTGAATACTTTCACTGCAGTATCTCTGTTTTTCTTTCTTCAGTCAGTGTTAATAAAAGGAGGCAAATGCTCTAACAACCCCAATATTTCAGTGGCTTAACATTTGAAATGTACATGTTGCATCTTGGATAAGTTGGCCAGCTCTCCTCCAAATGACCATTCAGGGACTCAAGTTCTTTCTGTCCTGTGTCTCCACCTTTCACTATGACTTCAGAGCCTTCTTTGATTAGCAATTAGCTGGCAGATAAGAATAGAGAGCTATCTCTGTCTGAGAGGGCTGTGGTCTCATCCGAGAAGTGTACACACCCTCTCAACCCACATTCCACTGGCAAGAGCATG
Organism: Daubentonia madagascariensis; assembly: GCA_023783475.1. Classification (NCBI taxonomy): domain Eukaryota; kingdom Metazoa; phylum Chordata; class Mammalia; order Primates; family Daubentoniidae; genus Daubentonia; species Daubentonia madagascariensis. The sequence continues at coordinate 31,662,852 of JAKFHU010002140.1, read as the reverse complement.
GGCTCACCATACTGGAAGGGAGGCTGGAAAAAAGGGTCACAGTTTGGTTAATAATTAGCCAATCTCTGTGACACCATGCAGTGTCCCATTCTCTTAGGATTCTTCTCAGTATTACAAATAGATTTAAAAAGTAAACCAAGTACTGCTGATGTATAAACTAAAAAAAGTGTTTTCTCCTTCATCCAAATAAAATAATGCCTATGCCTTAATGCCATTAAAATGTGTGTTTCCAAAAGGCCTAATAGAGCTGAACTATGGTCTGAAAGTCATGATGTACCAAATTAGCTGGCGAAGGAAGTAATGAAGGACTGATGCACTAGTCCACAAGCTTGTGTACGGAAAGAAGAGTTACTTTAGATCCACACTGAATAAAGGCCAGAAAAATAATAACAACATTTCGAGATGAAGCCCACTAAGACTTTTGGATGACTCAGTATATTAAAACGGCCTGAGCGCATGTTGATTTTATGGTATCTGCTCATACCCAGCCCAAGCTGAAGATTGATGACTCTTAAGAGGGATGGAGAGCAGACAGCAGAAGGGCACAGACACAGCTTTCACGATGCATTTGTCCTCTTTTCCACAGCAGTGAGGTCCATGGGGGCTCACAAGGAAAGCTTAAGGAGACTAAGCCGTCACAGAGAGCATCGGCACCAAGCAGAATAATTGAAAAGAAATTCACATAGTGAGAAGTGGTCTGTGTCTTTTCGTCTTTTCTAATCCCAGTATAAGAGGCCAAAGCCAAGAATGCCATGTGGATGGAGGGACGTCAGTTCTATCTCAGAGCTCCCAGGGAAAAGGGGAAACTGGATACACCGACATTTAGATCACACAGCTCGTGCTTAAAGGCAACGGAGCTTGAGTTGTCTGGGCCGTGTTTTCCAGCTGGGAGGACACGTTGTTTTCTTGTATTTGTCTGAGCATTTTCCCCTCACTCCTTTGCTCCTGTTCTTAGAACTTGGCAGCAGACATCTTGAGATCAATATAGCTAGGGAAACGGAGCCTAGGACTTAGTCACCAAAGCCTTGTAAACAAACTGTGAGGATACCTTTTGACAAGTAGTCATTGAATATCAGTTATGCCCAAGGCACCATGAGAGGTGAAATGAAATGAGGACTGGGAAAATGGGTAGGCCACTGCCCCTGTTTTGCAGCATTTTCCGTCCAATCAGAACACGTGTTTCATGTTCAAGCAAGCTTAATATAAAGTCAGCAGTAAAAGAGCACATGAGAAGCAAAGATAACGTGCAATCTGATTTTAGTATGGGAAATGATGCTTCCAGCTGGGAGTACTGTGCAGGGAAGGCTTCAGGAGGAGTAGGATGTGGGACGAGCAGGAAAGGACCTCCCAAGCACAGCAAGCAGGATGGGGAGAGAGACAAAGTGTGGCAGGGGTAGTAGTGCAGAGGCAGGGACAAAACAAGGAGGGACACACATAGGCTTTGGGATCATGGCTCCTGAGATGAGAATCCAACTCTTGTAGATGCGGTGGCTTGGTCTGGGCACTTTGTCCCTCCGCACCTGGTCCTCCTCTAGAGCTCTTCTCGTGCAGAGATATTGTGAAGATTAGATTAGCTTACTTGCATAATGTACCTAACCCAATATTCAGACTTCGTTTCCCTCCCCTGTAGGAAAAAACTGAAAAACAAGGTCAGAAATGTAAGTTAGGGAAACACCATCAAGCTCCTGGAATGCCAGGATAAGGGGTTTGGAATTTCTTTCGTGAAAAGTGAGAAGCCACTAAAGGTTTGTAAGAAGAGAAATCAGACACTTCTTAGTGCTCACAAAGCATGAAGCACTGTCCCTAGTACTGTTTTTGTTACCCATATTATACTAATGAGGAAAACAGGTGTAGAAAGGTTAAATAACTTGTTCAAGGTCACCCACCTAAAAGTGGGGAAGCTGGGACACATGTCTAGGCAGCCTGGCTTTTAACCACACAATCAAAGATGGGCTCAGAAAGACAGATTGGAAGAGGCAGTAAGGCTGAATACATCGTGGGGCCTCTATGTGATACACCACAACACAGCCTTTTAAAATAATGTTGTGGATAGATAGGTATGGTCATGAAAAGATAATCAGAATATATTTTTAACTGAAAAAAGTGGGCTATGAGCTCGTATTTGCATAGGAAAAAAGACTGGAAAGATATGCTCGAAAATATTAGCTGTGTTTGTCTGTGAGTAATTATAGGTAAGTTTCCTTCCTTTTATTTATCCATGCTTTGTAAGTTAAAGATGTGCTATTTGTGTAAAAAGGTTTTTGTTTTAAAGAATTTTATTGGTAATCCAGAAAGAGGTAATGTAGGCATGAACTAAACTAGTTGTGATAAGAAGGGAGACATGGGCCCTGAAGGATGGGAGAAGGTCTTGGTGCTGCATTGCTGCCAGGATGCGGGTCCAGGGACGGGAAGGGGAGGCCAGGAGACGACATGGTGTAGGGTCGAAGGGGACTTTACACAGGAAAAATTGGATTTCTTTTGAAATATTCAAATGGTGTTTAAGAATTTTACCATATACACCTGGAACCCAGAAAAGTAGTTTAGGCTCAAAATATGATAATTATAGCCAAAAAAGCAGAGAGAAGCAAAGGGAGAGCAAACATAAAATGAGTCCAGAACTTCTTACTGGTACTTAATTTTTAAATCCTTATTACAGCTTTATCGAGATATAATTCACACATCCTACAACTCACCCACTTCAACTGTACGATTCAGTGGTTTAAAAACCTTACATAGTCACAGGTTGTGTAAACTTTACAACAGCCACTTTTAGAACATTTGCGTCCCCTCAAAAAGAAGCCCTGTGTCTTTTGACTGTTACCCCCCTCCCTTTGTCTACCCACCACCTCCAGCCCTGACAACCACTGATCTGCTTTTTGTCCCTATAGAGTTCTCTGCTCTGGACTTCCATATGAATGGAGTCATATGGTTTGTGGTCTTTTGTGACTGGCTATTTTCACTTAGCATAGTGTTTTCAAGGCTCATCCATGTTGTAGTATGTATCAGTATTTTATCTCTTTTTATGGCTAAATAGTATTCCATTGTATGTATAGGCCACATTTTGTGTATCTATTTGTCCAATGATGGACATTTGGGTCATTCCACCTTCTGGCTATCACGTATAATGCTTATGTAAATATTTGCGTACAAGTTTCTGTGTGGACGTAATGTTTTCATTTCTCTTGGGTAGATACCTGGGAGTGGAATGACAGGCTTCTGTGGTGACTCTGTGCTTAGTCATTTGAGGAACTGCCAGACTGTTTTCCAAAGTGGCTGCACCATTCTACATACCCACCAGTAGGATATGAGGGTTCCAGTACGAAGATTCCAATTTTTCCACATCCTCATCAACGCTTGTTATCTGTCTTTTTGATTATAGCCATTCTAGTGGGCATAAGGTGGTATCTCATTATGGTTTTGATTTGCATTTTCCTAATGGCTAATGATGCTGAGCATCTTCTCATGTGCTTATTGGCCATTTGCATATCTTCCTTGGAGAAATGTCTATTCAGATCCTTTGCCCACTTGCTAATGTTTTCAGTGTCAACTCTCACCTGCCCATCTCCTAAGTCTCTGTCATTATTTGCTGGGTAGCTGTCCACATCGCTGTTGTTACAAAAAGGACATTTGGTATTCTTTGTAAGAAGTGTTTCCTATCTTTTATCTTTTCTGAGTTCATTTTCTAACTTGGTTTCTCCCTCTTCCCCTTTTTTTCTACTTTAGGAAGATTGTAATGGCATATTCAGAATTAATGTAAGTGTGTCCAAGAACTTAAACTTAAAATTGAGACCTGGAGAGAAAAAACCTGGATTTTGGGTGCCCCGTGTTTGGTAAGCATATTAGAAAAATATTCTGAAGAATGGTATTTTTGTCAATATATGGCTTTAAATCAGTATAATATGGCATGAAACTAAAAGTATCTCTGCTGGAGATGTTAAAATGATTTTAAGTAATACAGAGCAAAGAACTGGATTACAACAGGATACAAAAATAAGGTAAATAATAGAACAAGTGGTACATTGAGTTCCACATTGCTTCATGAAACTAGTGAAATATTACCTCATTATATACCTCAGTATTTTTCTAATACTTTAAAAGTATGTATCTGGATTTAAATGGCTTTAAAAATTAGTGAGGCTTAACAAAGCTTTCCTGTCAAATTAAAACTAAACCCATCCTGAATTTATATCTTTAAGAGAGGATCTGATGTCCTCATAACAGTTGTAGAGAACCCTAAATCATAAAGCTATTTCAATTTTAAAACCCATTTACATTGAAGGATTTCCATTATTGCAACTCTGGAGGGGACTAATCAGTAATACAGGTGATTACATCTAACTGTCCCTTTAAAATTCATTTTTCTTGAAAATGAATTTTCAAAGCATAAGCATTTATATCAAAGCCAGAAGTACTTAGTACCTTCTTTCTCACCTAGTTTATTAACGACCATACGTGGAATCTCTCAGTCTGTTTCACTGATGAACTGAGTGTTCTATCAGCTTCGTTTGTCCTTTTAAATTGTTACCTTTTTTTTTTAATTTCGTTTTTACCTCTTTGAATAACGAGTGAACAACAGCAACTCTGCCTCCATCACAACTGACGTTCTTTTCTAAATGTCGAGACTCTTTAAAAGGAAGAGTATTTCACCCAGCTGTACCCTAGCACTCACTGTTACCTTTCTTTGGAATTCCTCTAATATGAAATTCACTTTTAGAAACAATCCAACATAACTTATTTTAGTTTTTACTTTTTTAAGTACTGAAGAACTAAGAAAAAAGATAAATTTTGGATGTGTGGCTTGAGCATGGATAGAGAAGAATACAACACGTGAGGATAGAATCAACACAGGATACCCTCCTCTAACTGCTAACTAGAGAAGCAGTCTAATTTACATTAAAATAAAAGTGAAAGAAGCATAAAACATTTACTTTTTGAGACAAAAATGTATTATACCATAAATAATTTATATCAGGACATCAAATGGGATTTTTTCCCTGTTTTGAGATTTTGGCTAAAGCCTCAAATCTGAGGTCAATCGGGTATAAAGTGTCATTACACGCTAAAGACAGCAGCTAGACCAATCCCAGCGGAACGCAGGAAAAGATTATCCACCTTCATCACCCAGCTCTGGTTTATGTAAAAGAAAACTCTACATTCAAAGGTAATATCATGGAAGTCAATGAAGGCAGGGGTAGAGAATCTGTGGCATCTCCCTCCCTTCACTACGGAAGAAGAGAGAGGGAGCCTCCCACCCCAGCCAAGTGAGGTACCCCAGGAGGACCCCTTAGTATCAAAGACCAGCAAGGCAAGAAGAGCAGCTCTTGTGGGCAGGCTGCTCTTTACTGTCTGGCAGAGCAGGGCTATCTGGTGTTCCTGGAGGGCTGAGTAGTCATTGCCTAGGACCACCTGATCTGAGCCATCTTGAGTGGAACATTGCTGCAAAGGCTCTGTGCTGGGGAGAGGGCACCCCCATTGAAAGAGGCTGTGGGTGTCTTTCCAGGAGCCAGACATGAGAATCACCCACAGCAGCAAAGGTGCAATGGGACACTCTCGTGCTGGGGACTCAGGATATATAGTGTATTAATATATACTATATATGTACTAATAATTAACAAATGTAGTGTATTAATTGAAAATTTGATGTATAGCAAGGTCAACAGATCAGATGACAATTGCCATTGAAAAGGTAGTTTGTTATAGTTCCTAAAAGGAGAGGGCATGTCACACCTTGGGGGACCACATGGGGAAGCCCCAGGCTTGCTCATGAGGCAGAGGGAGGTGAGAACTCTGGGGAAACCTATATTGCGGTTTCCATGGGAACGAACAAGGGGCGGGGATTGGCTAGTTTGAATCATTTCAGCAGGCTAAGGGGCACAGGGGCTGTCCCTAGCTGTCTGGTGCCGGCCCTGGATGATTAGGGCAAGTGAATAGTGGCCTGGAGTGTGAGAGCTGCTAAAGTAAGTGGTTGGGGGTGTGGACCCTGGGTGGGTGGGTTTGCAGTCGGAAAGCACACCGCCAGGAGGAGGACTCCTCCCAAGGAGGGGAGGGGCCTGATGAGGGAGGCAGGCGGCCAAGGCAAGGTGGCTCAGGCAAATTACTGAGTTGTCCAGAGCAAGATGCGCCCAGCACATGCATGTAGGACAGATGTTAAGGCATCGGTCAACACGGGGAGTGTTTCTGAGGAACACACAAATGCGCTCCATGAGAGAGCAACAGCTGCCACTCTGGGACGCCGGTGGCCAGAGCCCTGTAGCATCAGATAACAAGACTTTAACTCCACTTCTTCAACTACATCCCACCTCAGTCTTGTGAGAATCAGAGAGTGGCCTGAAGAGGAGAGTAGAAATGAAGGGAACAGCCAACTCTTCTTCTTTTCCTGAAACCGGGGGTCAGGCTTGAGCTGCTGAGGATGGGGTCATCGTATGGGCTATGAGAACACAGGCTTGATGTAAAATGCAGTTGGCTTTTTGGAAGATACTGATCTTATCACTGAAAATGACTGAGAAGCTTTGGGACCTCCCCAAGATGTCAGAAAGGAAGCTGTAACACACCAGAAGGCAGTATTTGGAGAAAAGCAAACCCGTTACCAGTTGTACCCTCGGGCATTCAACCTGTTCCATAAAACCAGTTACATAGGATTTTAAAAATCAAAGTGAAGTGAAATGGAATGAAATGGTTATGTAAGGTATTATTGGGTTCAAGTTCAGTGACATTTTAAAAGCATAAGAGAACAGAAGGGCATCCTTTGAACATCACCACAATTGCTTTTGTCCATTTGTCCAGGATATTGTGACTTGGATTAGTTGTAGTGAAATAAAGATCTTCAGTCTAATAAATGTCAACTGTACCTATGATAATGTACAAGATTTTTCTTCCTTAGTAATCAAGAGTTAGAAGCTGAAAATATTGTAATTTTGTATTGGCTAAATTATGATTAAGAAAATAACTTATGTCTGGGAATACGCCTAGAGGAATGCTGTGATAATTACAATTAGGACATAAATATGCACTAATTCAGGAGATAGTCTAGTTTCTATATTGTCTCTTCAGATGAATAATTTATTTTCTTCTGAATCATTCAGACTTGATGAGATAAAAATCACCTCAGTAAAAGGATTAAACATATCATATATTATAAATATTGTGTGTTTTATTTTAAGCAGAGGTCTGAAATATAGGAAAATGGCACGCATGGGAGAAAAGGCAACAAAGTATTCAAGTTTACAATAAACGTATTTATTGAGTGCTTACTATTCACCAGGTATTATGCTTGTCACTGTGATACAGCCCTGAATAAGCTATGGCCCTGCCCCATAGGAGCTTGAAGTCTAGTGGAGAATAGAAAATGAAATTACAAATAATTTTATATAATATGCTTAGGGCTTTGATGCTGCATAGATAAGCCTGTGAGCCTCCCTCTAGATAACCTGAACTCATCTCCAGGTAATTTTAAGTTACACTATGATATACTCTAGGCAGAAGGCGATCAGGTTCTGTAGGGTCTAAGGCTCAAACAATTCAGGGTACCAGGGTCTTGGAAGGGACCTATGCAAAGGGGGTCCTGAGGCTTAGGTTTCCTTGGCTTCATGGTACATCTGCCTCTGATTCCTACAGAAAGGCAAAGGGTGTGATGCTCACACAGGAAAGGCACCTGACACAAACTAGGACAGACCAAGGAGAGTGACCACACAAGACGATACATTGGTTAACTTTTGAAGGATGGCAAATAGGAATTAGACAAGTGAAAGGGGAGTCTTCAGAGGCAGGTGGGAAGAAAGGTCTAGGCGGAGGTTAGGTGTTGCAAGTTGAGACAACTCCATTGCCAAAGCTCAAGGCAAAAGGAATGTCGGTGCGTTCTAGGAAGCACAAAACATTTCTGACTTCTTTACGTGGAACGGTTGTGCTGGATATAGGGTACCATTTTGGACAATGTTGTTCCCTGCATATCCACATCTAAGTCACATCTTCATGGTGCCCCCACGTTCCCCAGAGGAGGAGCAGCTCTCCTTATAGTGATCTTGGGGTCTTGGAGCACTTTCCATTGGGAAGTAAAAGACTGACCAAATTGTGAGGTCAGAACCAATGTCTTCATTTTCTGAGTTGGACAGACAAGATTAAAATCTTTTAAAAGTTAACCAGCCCCCATAATATTCTGAAATAAAAAGAAAAAAATTAAAAATTAAAATTAAAATTAACCAGAAAAGATGGTATTTAAACACCCTCCCAGTTCAAGGAAGGGTAACATGTAAAATGACAATAATGGATTAGGTTTGGGGTTTAGTGAAGTCCTCTGTACTTATAGGTAAATTTTCAAACTTTTCAATTCTACTAGCATGAACAAAGCATAAATAAACATCATCTGTGATTAAAACTGAAAAAGACTTATTTTTTTAAATGTGATAAATTTTTCCAACTATTTAAGCCTATGTTACTACATTTTGCTTTTCTTGGTTTAGTTAGAATATTTTAAATATACTCTAACTTCTAAAAGATGTGGATCATGAAAGTAGTTTAAGTTGCTGCAAATTCAGCTTAAAAAGCACTTTTACATAAAGAAAATGGATGGGTAAGAAAACTCAACATTAAATCTGAGAACTGGCTTACTTGGTTAAAAAAATCCTTACTCAAGCAAACTGTGGCATTTGTAGAGTCCTTACAACTTCTGTCTATGGTAAAATATATGACATTTATTGTAAACCTCCCAAAGGAAAAATCCAAAAGAATATATTTGTACATTCATACATAAAAATATAAATCAGAATTCCAAAATATGAATTTCTGGATGGGGCTTTTGCACTGTATAGAAAACATCTCTACCAATCTGTCTTAAACCCTTGGGAGCAAGTCAGTTTCAGATTTATGTTTTCTTCTTATATCCCCATCTATTTAGTATTTAAAAAAAACTTATAAAGGTACATCTCATGATTGTCTCTAGTGTTTAAAAAGCATACGTGATGGTAGAAAAATATTGAACCAGATTCCCCTCAGAGTGTTGCCTGTCACGAAGGTTAAATTTTGATAAATAAGCTAGCAGGGAAAATAATGATGCAAATACAATTTAGACAGGCTCCGGTAGGCCTGCTTTATTCAGTAGTCCAGAACTCAATTCTTCATCACATTCAGGAAATGTAGTGATAGTCCATAATTTTCTAGTATGTGGTTGTCTAAGTTTTTTAATTATTTAAAATTAGCTTCTAATAAGAAGGAAAGCAAAAAGGCCACATAGCCTACCTTACCAAATGCTAAAGGGACCCTGCACCCAAGATTGGGAAGAGCTACAGATATGTGCCTTAGCATGCTTCTCATTGGAATTCCACAGAACATTTCTCTTTCTGAATTGCAGGGCGAATCCTCGAAACTTTAATTTTGACAATGTGGGAAATGCTATGCTGGCACTGTTTGAAGTTCTCTCCTTGAAAGGCTGGGTGGAAGTGAGAGACGTTATTATTCATCGTGTGGGGCCAGTAAGCAAGAACTTCAAATCCTTTGAACATTTCAAGAGCAGCTTCCATTTGCTTCGATGAATAACCATATTTTTTCATTTATACAGATCCATGGAATCTATATTCATGTTTTTGTATTCCTGGGTTGCATGATTGGCCTGACCCTCTTTGTTGGAGTAGTTATTGCTAATTTCAATGAAAACAAGGTAAGAATTCTTGATTTGAATACCACAGGATTTCGTCTTTTCTAGTCGTTCACTTTGAGCTATCTTTCTCACATGCAGCATGAAGTCACATTAAACTGTAATGTGACTGATGTAAATAATCTTTATAACTATTTTACAAGCTACCTTATTGCTGGCTTTCAAACACATTATCTAAGAGTACAATTCTCTGGCTAAATTTACCCTTTTGATAACAGCATCATTAATTCATTGACAACTGAGAGATGTATCTCCTATTGTTCAAATTGAAAGGATGTGCAGTAAGTTATTAAAACACAATAGCTGAAAGTGATTCACTGATTACAGGTAATATTACTTTCACAAAATGTAAATTGTATGCTTCTTTGTAACTCAGTAGGTGAACTCAGAATTTTGATGGGGTGGTGGGATGTGGTGAAATTTTAAAATCCCAATTCATAGAATAAGAGGAAGGTTTTCTAATTCCACATAAACTACATACTTTGTGAACTCGGGAAGCCTACTGAGTTAGTAATAGCTCTGATGATCAGTGCAAGGGCTCACAAACATCAATGTAGTTTCCTATCCAAAAGTTTAGAGAAGAACATTCTATTAGCACTCCTTGGAGAGGTGCTTGTTCTTCTGGGCACTTCTTATATGCTCTCCCTTGTATGAGGGCCAGTCTTTTGGAATTGCAATAATTGAAATGCATGCACATACTATTTACTGAGATCTTATATATTCTATAAATTTTCACAACTCTGAAATGCATGGTTGAAGAAAAAGCAATGACTTGTCTAGGGCTTATAAGGAATAAAATACGGGGCCAGAATTCAGAATTGGTGCCTAATACAGCAGGATCTATGATTCTTCCAATGCAAGAGTATAAAAATGTCAACCATCATTCTGCATTGAGTTAAAGCTAGATCTGCCTGCAAAGCACCGTGCTGTTCAATATTATTCATGGCTGGGACCGATTCCTATGCATTTACATCAGAGCTCTTTGGTTTGTGCAGCTGCATGTGGGACTATATCATCCTCGGTCCCTAGGCTCAAAGTGTGTGGTACCAGTTACTCAGTCAGTTGCCAACCTTTGATGTGCATCTAATGAGTATGTCGTTTCACTCAGGCTTTCGAAGGGTGCAATTTAAAAATCCCCCCTTTGGGCCCCAACACACTGGGACCCACAGAACCGGGAATCTTAGAAAGAATGGTAGTGATCACGTCGCCCAGCCTCCTGTTTTACTCCCTAACACATTCATAAACGAGTTACTTTGAGTCCTACCGTGTTCAGTTTATTACCAGGCAGAAAGAGGAAGAAGTGTCTTTTTAGATGCCTTTGAGCCAGGCAATGGAACAGACACTGGGAATTCCAGAACACGAGCAGAAGTCAATTCACAGGCGAGCTTAGGCACTGTTTGCGCAGAACACCATAGAGGCCCCTGATTTCAGGAGAATTAGGGCCTACAGCAGCTCACAATTCAGCAACATAAATGGAACAACATAAAATGTTCAGTAACTGGCAACAAATGTATAATTAGTTGCAAGTCTTGAACTTAGAGGAATGGCTGAGGTAAGCAGAATAACCAGGGCGGTCTACTCCCAACACCGTATTTATGTTATGAAGGAAGAAGTGACTTGGCCTATTTGGGGGGCATGTTACGTCAGCTCAAATGGACACTTAGAGAAAGGGGGAAATTACAAGAAATTATGATACCAGACATGACAAACTTGATTAGTTAATTGGAGACAAGTTTCTAAATTATGTGAAACTTTTAGTAAAGTTTTTTATTTTTCTGCAAGATTTTTAGAAGGTAGCACATGAGCTGCTATATAACAACATATGTTTGTTTATTATTAAATATTTCAGCAGATTTATTTGAGCACTTACTAGGTACCAGACACTGCTGTTGGCACTGAGGACCTATCAGACTAAACTAGACACTAAACATGTAACAATTTTCACCGTCATGGAACACACTTCTTTATAGTCATACCCATGGGAATATAAATAGCTTTCCAAATATAGAGGAAATACAGAGATGAGAAATAAGCTTTGGGGGCAAAGTTTTCACAATTCAGAATTATGAAAAAATATGCCTTTCTCAGAAAATGGAAGCCTCTTTAAAAAGTTCCAAGTCCGTACCAGTAAATAAGGTTTTTTTTTTATTTCCCTACCATTAGACAATGTGGTTGACGAATGAACTTAATTTAACAATAATAAACTTTCAGAAGTTTTTATATATTAATGATCTGATGATACCTCCTGCATGCTTGTTATTTTTTTTTTTGGATCCTTTCAGAGTTCAACTTTCCAAAATATCTTGTTTTGTATAACAAAGGAATAGTATTAATGTCTATGTTGTCCAGAAAGCAAGTATTTGCTTGCAATTAGTGAGAAAAGTGGTTTAGCAATATTAATATCAGAAAAAAATGTTTAAACAAATATAAATATTAGGAATGAATCGTGTAATTAAATGCTGACAAAAGAAACTAATCAATAGAAAGATAAACGTCTGAATCTCAAAATATACAAAGCAAAAATTAACCAAGTTATAAAAAGAAGCTTGCAAATCCAAAATCATAGTGTAAGATATTAACATATTTCTCTAAGAAACCAATAAATCAGACAAGAAAAAGAGAAAATATGAGATTTGATATGATAAACACATCTGATCTAATGAACAGAAAAAGAACTCTAATCCCAACACTTTGAATTACTGATTGTTTTCAAGTATAAAATCTATCCTCTAGAAGGACATAAAACAATAATTACCAGAGTTTATAATATACAGAATATGTTCTCTGACCCTAATAAAAAAAAGATAGCAAAAAATCCCCTCATAATTTGGAAATATTAAGACAACATTCTAAATAATTTATGAGTTAAAGAAAGAAGAAATCATAACAGAAATCACAAAACCTTTAGAGATAAATCATTTTAAAATATCATATATAAAAACTCAAAAGGGATAGATGAATCAGTAACTAGAGAGAAATTTATCACTTTAAGTGTATATGTTAGAGAAAAAAATCAAAGGTTAAATATTAATATATCAAATATCAAAATAAATAAATTGTAATAAGTTCAACAAAGTAAAATCAAAGAAAGTAGGAGGAAGAAAGTAACAAAGATCAGGACAGAAATTAATGATAAATAAAGCGAGGAAACTTGAATAGTTTCTATATATAAGGTTCAAGAACAAAAGCTGGTTCTTTAAAAAAATTAAATCAATAAACCTCCAGTAAGATTGAGCAAGAATAAAAATGTATAAAAGGAAAGTAAACAAGCTATAGTAATTAAAACAATGTCGGTATGGGTACAGGGATAGAAAATTAGACTTACAGAACAAACCAGAAAGTCCCAGGAGGGACCCATGTGTGTACAACGGAAGTAGCACAGCAAATCAGTGAAGAAGGCTGAGACCAACAGTGAGTGGTGTCGGGAGCTTTGGTGTCTCCATGGAAGAAGCTAAACTGAGATCCCCACCTCACAGCATACTCAAAAGTGAATTCTAGATGAAATTAAGACCTAGATATGAAAAGCAAAACATAAACCATTTTTAAACCATGTAAGCATTTTTATTTGAATTTTAGATAAGCAGAAAATAATATTTTTTACTTTTTTATTTTTAATTGACACATAATTATTATGCATATTTATTGGGAACAGTGTGACTATCAATACCTATATACGATGTGTAATGATCAAATCTGGGTAATTAGCATATCCATCGCCTCAAGCATTTATCATTTCTTTGTTTTGGGAACAATTGAAATCTTCTCTCCTAGCTATTTGAAAATATGCAATTAATTGTCCTTAACCATAGTCACCCTATAGTGCTATAGAACACTAGGACTTCTTCCTCTTATCTGGCTGTACTTTTGTATCTGCTAATCCACCTCTCCCTTCTCCCTTCCCTGCCTCTAGTAAGCATTTATTTTTTGACCCTGGAGTAGTTGTGGATGTCATAGCATGAGCCGCAAAATAAATACTATAAAGAAAATAATTTATAAATTAGATTACCTTAAAATAAAAAATTTCTGAATGACAAAAGACACTATAAGCAAAATAAAAATACAAGTAAAGACTAAGAGAAAATATTTTCAACTTACCTAACTGACAAAAACTTAGTATGCAGAATATATAAGGAATTCTATAAAATAGTAAAAAGTAAATTTAGAATACAAAAATGAGCAAAGAATAGGAATAGGCAATTCACATAAGAAGATACAGGAATCACTATTTATACACATAAAAAACGTTTTCTCTCGTTAGTATTAAAACTGTTAGGTACATTTCACACCTATCAAAGTGGTCAAATTAAAATGTCTGATAATGTCAAGTATTGACAAGAATATAAGAAAATGGGAACACATACATTGCTGATGCAAAATTTTTTTGGTTATTGCTCTTTGGATAGCAACTTGGCAATATCTGGTAAATATAAAGATGCTTAAATTCCTAGGCCCCGCTGATTCTTCTAGAGATTTACAGTGGAGAAACTCTCATAGATGTTTACCATTAAACAGCACATGTATGTTATGACAGCATTGTTTATAGTCTATAATCCTAAAAGGAATAACTTCTGATATATTTGTACAGTGGACTACTACGTGAGCTGTTAAAATGAACAAATTAGATCTAGTAATCTAGTTTGTATGGAAAACATATTTTTCAATGAAGACAAAGACAAACTGCATAAATAAACACATATTGGATACCATTTATATAAATTTTAAAAATTCAAAACAAATAAATACTTGTGTGTTGAGAATGCATACATAAGCACAAAAGTCTAAAAACATAATGAGGATACACCCCTGAGGGACAGTGGTTAGCTCTGGGGACGCAAAGAGCGAATGGAAGTGGGGGAGGGGTGGTTTTCCAGTTTCTTAAATTATACTTCTTCCTTTATAATAAAATAAAATATAATGCAGTGCAATGCGATACAATATAATATTGTGTACATTTTAATCAAGTACTCTATTATACAAAATATGTGATCCCATTTAGCCAGTTATCCCAGTGCTAATTTCTTAAAAAGGCAAATCTATGACTTTGTACCTCTTAAAAAATAGTTTTGTGATTGCACGTATCTGAATTTTTTTCTTAAAAAAAGAAAGAATACTCTCAACCAGAAGCAGCAGCATTGACAAGCTATAATTTTGCTGCTTATGAAATGAAAGGAAACTAACCACTATTAGTGAGTGTCCCTTTTTGAAAATGTAATTATGTAGAAAACCTCTTTAAATTTTCCCCAACCTGAATATTACACATCTTCAAAGCTACAAATTGAAGGCTACTGAATTCTCTCAGAGACACGTGGCCATCATTTTGGGAACTCCTCCCAAGGCCAACTTTGAGCCTTCTGACCGTATTTCTCTCACTGCCACGGTTGGAAGAACATCCTTACTGCAAACCCCCACATCAGTGCTGTTTGTCTGCGATGTTCTTGGTGGGAGCACAGGACAAAAGGCCTTTTCCTGCTTCCCTTTGTCTGTTAAGGGGACGGCCCTGCTGACCGTCGATCAGAGGAGGTGGGAAGACCTGAAGAGCCGACTGAAGATCGCGCAGCCTCTTCATCTCCCGCCTCGCCCCGGTACCCGAGATGCTTTGGTTTTATTCATGTTGGGCACTAGTGTGCATGATTCCCCAGGAGTCTCAGATTTAAATTAAAATAATAATTGTGAGGCCACCGGGAGGTTGTGCATAAGTTAATACAGAAACAGGCTCCAAACCACAGATCTCTCCATAAGGCTATTAAAATCAACCACCCCAAGGCCGTGCTTCAGTGCTCTCAGACTAAACCTTAATGAAAAAATGAATTTTTAAATAAAATATTTGTGCTGCCTTTTAAGAATATAGTGGAATGTATTAAACTGACAGAAATTGAATGATGCGCTTCCCCTTCCAATACGAGCGGCGTCATGCCCTGTTGTTTTAAATATTCAGAGCCAGACGTTCCAGCAAAACATCTCACAATAGATGGAACTGTAGGGGGAGAAGAATGTGACGGGTTTTAAGATGAGCATTAAAGAAAATGAAAGACAAGAAAGTAAACGTGACCTATGTCTAAAATGCCCTTGCCTAAACCTTTCTTTTCCAGACAATGATGGTTTTAGAGCTAAGATGTATGACATAACCCAGCATCCTTTCTTCAAGAGGACAATTGCGTTACTCGTCCTGGCCCAGTCGGTGTTGCTTTCTGTCAAGGTACTTTGTTTCACCCTAAGACTCTGGGAATGAACTTTGTATTCATTGGCACATCCAAGAATATCGCAAGCTGCCATATATCCATTCACAGTCTATGTTCTCGAGTGTAAAAAATTAAGATTGACAAGTCAAGGCAAAGTGAGCAGAAGAAGGGGGAAAGTCTGTATGTGTCTGATGGATGTGGGCAGACCCCTGTGCTATTTCTGTTGCAGTGGGACGTCGAGGACCCAGTGACAGTACCTTTGGCGACAATGTCAGTTGTGTTCACCTTCATCTTTGTTCTCGAGGTACAGTAATGAGGAGTCAGCTGGCTTTAGGGGGAGCCGTGCACAATTTTAAAGTAAATCGGTGTCCCTCTTTGATGCCACTTACTTTCAGCTCTGTGTTCCATTGCCTTTGAAGCCTTTTTGTTGGGGTGGGGGAAATGCATAGCATGCTCTTAGGATATTTCCTTCTTAGGCTGTTCTACTTAACTTGAACAAAGACTTCACTTTATCCTCCAGATTTTTCTTACTGCAGAAATGCTGCTGTCAATTGGTGTGTGTGAACATTGGCCTGTCTAGTTATGTGAGTTCAAATATCTAAAGTGAACAGCACAAGCCACTGTAATTCAGGGACTCAAATTCCAACGTGTTGGCAAAGCGAGTTGGCCCAGCCAAGATTATTTTAATATGTGGTTCCTATAATATCACTTTCCAGTGCAATCTTCTTTGAAATACAAGCAGATTTGCATTTTGCCCTATACTGGTTGATGTTTCCCAAAATCTATGGTCTTATACTTGAAGGAAAAAAAAAGCCCTGCTATCAGAAGAAGTCATAAAACAAGGAGAAAAGAGTGTGGAGAATACAGATTTGTAATTTATTTAGCTTTAAAAATAAAATCATATATCTTGGTAATAAACTCTTGTTTTTGCTTACTACATTGTTTAAAATTATTCTTTAAATAGATAATATAGGCATGTGGTCTAAAAGGAAATTTCAAAAGGCACTAAAGGATTTGTCTCTTTTTTAATTAAAAAGATATTATTTCAGCATAAAATAATTTAGAATTTTCTTCATTTGAAAAAGTATACATACACTTAATACACCTCAAGTTAATACAGTTAAATATATGCTGAACACTGACTCACTCTGTTTATTTTCTTCATTAATTTTCCCCAGGTTACAATGAAGATCATAGCAATGTCACCTGCTGGCTTCTGGCAAAGCAGAAGAAATCGATATGATCTCCTGGTCACGTCGCTCGGTGTTGTATGGGTGGTACTTCATTTTGCTCTCTTGGTGAGTGCATCAGCAAACTTTGTTTCAGTCGGTAATTTCAGTTTAGTTCAGTTCAGCTTGGTCCTGTTTCCAGTGCCATAACACTCCATGTCAACCTACCCTCAGGTATGACATTAACCTCTCTAAAGCCCAACTTTGATTGTGACGGGCCCTCAGACATGCTTGCATCTGTGTGTGCACAACCCCACAGTCTGAACACAGGCAACCCCTGGCCCCTTAAAGCCCTGGAGTATGCAAGCCAGAAACAGAAGGAGCTTAAATATCTTCTGGCTTAACCCCTCATTTTACCAAATGGGAAAACAAGAGAGAGGGGAAAACTGAAACAGAGTAAGGGATTTGTCTCAATTCACACAACAAGCTGGTATCAGAAAACTCAAACCCTGTTTTCTGAGCTGAAGTACAGCATCATTCCACTTCACTATAATCAGTATTTCTCCATGTGATTCTCAGGTACTTCTGCTGCTGTATTTTCTCCTAGACACTTAGCTGGCATTTCTCTAAAGCATATCAGTCCCTGTCTCTGGACCTGTGTTGTCACTATTTTGCCTAAAATATCCCCACCCTCCATTCAGTCTAGGGTCTAGCTCAAAATCTACAGCTGTGGGGGTAGCTGACTGTAATCTAGAGCCACATTGTCCAGTGGAAATAAATGTAGCCACAGATGTCATTTAAAATTTTCTAGGAAGCACATTTAAAAAAAAAAGAAACATAACATTATTTTAATAATATATTTTCTAATCTATCATATCCAAAATATTATCATTTCGATGTATAATCAATATAAAAAATTATTGAGATAAGTTACATTTGTGTGAAGTCTTTGAGTGTGTGTTTTGCATTTATATCACATCTTCATTTAGACTGGCCACACTTCAAGTGCTCGATAACCACATGTGGCTAGTGGGTGCCACGCTGGGCAGCACAGCTCGGGAGGATCTGGGGCACTGTCTAGGCTCCACCGTTGTCCAGCCTTGACCAAGTGATTTGTCTTCAGTGAGCCTTTGTTCCCTGCTCTGAACTGTGGGATATAACTTTATAATCCACCTATTCCATATAGGCATTATGAAGATCAAGTGAGATCATGTATTTGATGCTTTCTCAAACTGTCAAGATTCTACAAGCCCATAAGGCATTGTCATACTTACCTTCTTTTTTGTTTGTCTTCCTTGATCTTAGCCCAAAGTGATATTTATCCATTTTTCCCTGTTCCCTTCTATTCATTCTCCCATCTCCTTAATGTTAGAAGCATGCCAGCAAAGATCCATAACACACAGAACCCATTTACATGTCAGAAAGGGCTTGCTTTAATATGAAATTGCTGTCCTTCTTAAACCAGGGGTTGCCTTCAGCATCTGGGGCTGCACAAAGCCTAGGTGAGCTCTCGGTCACCCTGAGGCATTTTCTGAGCAATAAATGGTTTTGCACATTATAGATATACACTAAAGATGTACACTCTACTAGGAATTGAGAAGAACGTAATGAGCAAAACAAAGACAGTCGCTGCTCTTGGGAACCTTACAGCCTGGAAAGCCAGACAGATATTCATCAAACGCTCACAAATCAATGAGAATTACAGCTATGGTAAAGGACATGAAGGTGAAGGCGAGTCTGTGTTCCTGGGCCAGTGTGTACATCTTAGTGGGACATGCTTCATCAGAGAGCTCCTGGAGGGCATCCTCGAGGGAGTGATGGTCGGGTTCCATCTGTGGGATGAGGGGAGAACATTTCAGGCAGCTGTCCCTATGATGGAAGGATAGATTGTGTGCCTGGAGTAGAAGGAGTGAGGGTAGCATAGTACAAGAGGTGGATGGGTATGGTGTCGGACCTCTCAGGACTTTGTGGTCCAGGCCATCATCCTAGAAGCTGTTGGTTGTCATTAATTCCAGAACGTAAAGAGAAGAGGTATCTACAATAGATCTTGAGCTAACATGGAAAGAAGCAGCAGCAAGACCCATGATTTTTATTTCTCCAAATAAATTGGAGCCAAAACCTACTCAGTCCAAGTCAAAGAGTCAAGTAGGCTTCCTAACCCAGAGAGGAAATCTTAAACCTAAAAGACCAACTTGCCTATTCTGCCTAACTGCTTTTGTGCTTCTCCGAGAACCTCTCTGTTCTTGGAAGGATGTTCATTCTCCATCATATTTTGCGGTGGACTACTGGGAAAAGATGGTGCAGTCCTTGTTCTTCATCCAAATATGCTATGTGTGTGCACTCATTTATTTGGACCTCACCAAGCATCTCACTGGACCCCTTCCTGGGGGCCCATCTGTGACTGTTGTCACTTGGCTAGGCAAACCTCCTCAAGAATAATCATGCTTTGGCATCAGCTGAATGTCAAGGTTGTTATTGCAGTTATAGCTGGTGGGATCTTTGTTTCTCAAATGAAGGTTTCTTATTCATAAAGTGCAGTCATCTCTTCCCGCTAATCACACACTTGAAGAAAGAGCTGGATGTGTTCCTGAGCAGGGAGGACTTCTCTGAAATCAGCTTAGACTAAGGAACATGTAGCTGGTCTTCAGAGGTCTCCAGAGACCTTCAGAAAGGAGAAATCTGACTTCCGGCCATCTCTTCCAACATCAGTCCTTCCTCTTTGCCAGGATTCCTCTCTCTCCTATCCCACTTGACATTCTTATGTTGCATTTTTATCCTGTATTTTTCATACCCTGTCCTCAAAAAAGCTGATCCCTATTTTATGTAAAATAAATTTCAATATACAGAATTTGGCTGAGCAAAACAGAACTCAAAGTTTCATTTGTGATTGAATTTTATATCTAATATTTATTCATGAGTTTTGCAGTGACCTTTTCAGCACCTTTTTTAGATAAATTCCTTATACGAATTTTCACATTTTATTAAACTAATTATTCAGTAGACTTCACAGAAGACTTAAAATGAAAAATGGAACTGTAACAAAATCTTTGTGCAAATTATGAGAGGCTGTCTTCTGTTTAAATTTCAGAACGCATATACCTACATGATGGGCGCTTGTGTGATTGTGTTTAGGTTTTTCTCTATCTGTGGAAAGCATGTAAGTACCTTGCAAAGAATCCTATGGAAGGTTACATATACATTGAAGAAAGGAACGGTGACCAATTGACTATAGCCTTACCTCTTGGTATTCAGGGCTGTAGACATCATAAGTCAAGATTAACAAATATTGAATATTAAAATGAATCAGTAGCTTATGAATCATATCTTTTGATGTTTCCTGGATTTGTGTTGTTTAATTTATTCTTTATATTTGCTAAGTAAACTCAATTAAAGATAATGTAGCCATGAAAGCAAAAACCAATGGCCTTTCTTAATGTACCTTTACTATTTTTATTTTTAATAAAGTAACTTTACTGCAAAGAAAAATAATCTTTAATGAACTTTCATGATTCCAGATTTCTTTATATTCTTTGTTAATGTTTATGTGTACATTCCACATATATTTTTCATATTTAAAAATACTGTTTCCTTTTTTATTACTAACATTATTTCATATATACATTCCACATATCCACATAATCAATATATTTAATACTTGATGGTTATTTAGTATCATACCATCGTCTAGGTTTGTTTTTGTGAAAGTCTGGAAGAAACCTGAGTTTACTTGTTATTGGTCAACAACATATCGCCCTTCCCACAGAGCATCGAGGAGCAGGAGAAGAAACGATGGAAGGCTAGAGAGCTTAGGGTGCTACTTTTATTAATTTGGCTGAAGATTCTGAACAGTTTGAAATATGAATAAATTTCTCAATGCCTGGTAGTTTTTTTAATAACATTCAGATTTAATACCTAATAGAAAGCAACTTTCAAATGATATACTTGATCACTCTTGAGCCAGTCTGCTTAAATATTAGTTACTACCCAGGTCTTCATGAATATTCTCTCCCTCTCTCCCCCTTTCTCTCCTCCTCTGCTCTCCTCCTACCCCCCTGACCCCCGGTCCCCAGGTAACACTAAAGATGCTTCTCTTGACAGTCGTGGTCAGCATGTACAAAAGCTTCTTTATCATAGTGGGAATGTTCCTCTTGCTGCTATGTTATGCTTTTGCTGGGGTTGTTTTATTCGGTACTGTGAAATATGGAGAGAACATTAATAGGTTGGTATATATTTATCTTTCTATTCATTTATCAAGTGAATGTTTTAAGTAATAAAATCATAAATAATCACTTAAATTTTTTTTGTCTATTAAAAACTGGGGAAAGGGGGAAGGGAAGCAATCTGTTGGAAATTAAAATAAAATAGTCAAATTTTAAAGGACATTTTTCCAATTGAAAAAGGTATTCACTTTTACTTTAGAAACCTTAGAAAATTCAGAAATAACAGAAAACCAAAAGAATCCATAATTCTACCAACTCTCAGTAATAACCACTCCTAATTCCAGCACTTTTTCTATCCACATATTGCCAAGAATGATATATTTAGATAAAACTATTTTGAGATGGCTTTTGGTTGTGTTTTTTTTTCCAGCAAAATATGAGAAGTTGGAGCTCCCAAAATGGTTGTATTACATGAAAAGCATTTTTCAAAGATTATCTTAAATTCTATGGAAGCATCTCATAATTTTTTTAAAAAGTCCTGACAGAACAAAGTATTTACAAATGTGTGTTGTTGTAAAAATTATTTTTATGAAAGAAGGAATCACTTAGTTGCCAAAGCTTGCTTATTCAATCCTTCAAGATGAATGGAAATAAATTGGTGACCATGCTAGGGGTGGGTTATTCAGACAGCTATACTTGGGATAAGTACAAATGACAAACAAATAAAAGGGTCTAACTTTTGGAAAAGATAACTTCACAACCAAATTTGCTGTAACATTCAACTGTTTTGGTGGTGACAAACCATACTACTTCATGACAAACCATTCTATTCACATTCTGGGTTTTTTTTTTTTTCTTAAATTAGGCACGCAAACTTCTCTTCAGCTGGCAAAGCTATTACTGTACTGTTCCGAATTGTCACAGGTGAAGACTGGAACAAGATTATGCATGACTGTATGGTAAATATTTCCTCATCACTACCAATGCCTAGACCTAGAATCAGCATGAAACTCTTTGGCAATGGAATATTGGCAGTATCATCCTTGTTAGCATAAGGACTTTATATATAAAATACATATCCTAGCCTTTTAGTCTGTAAAATGGCATTCATTTACATTCCAATGTATGAATATCCAAGGAAAAATATTCAATTAACCCAACTTGATCTACTATAGTTCCATTCAACAGATATGCATCATGTGAGCATTGTTCTTTCCCTCCCACCTTTAACATTTTGGTGATCAAAGTTAAACCAGGGCCCTCTACTTCTTCAATTTAATGTATCCAACAGATAGAGATTCAGAGAGCCTGTGGTTTGTCCTGGACCATATGCTAGGTGCTAGGTCATCAACAATGCCAAGGCATCCTTCCTGAGCTTACGTCATGGGCTCTGAGCTACTCTTCCTTTGGTATCCTGCCTTCTCTGGGCTAATTCTCCATCATCCTTCTGATCTCAATGTTAACATGCATTCCCTCAGGTCCTTTGACTTCAGCTAAGATTGCCAGTTATATATTCTTACAATGCTCTATATTTCTCCTTTGTAGTAAGTATCACAACTGTAGTGAATTATTGGCTTAAATTAGATTATTTCATCTCTTTCTCACTATAGGACAGACTAATGCTGTCCTATAAAAATTTCTGCAGTGATGGAAATCTGCACCGTCCAATGCAGGAGCCACGAGCCACATGTGGTTATTGAGCACTTGAAATGTGACTAGCACAACTGAGGAACTGAATTTTACATTTTATTCAATTTTATTTCATGTTAATTAACATAACTTAAATGTAAATGGCCACATGGAGCCAGTGGCCAGTGTATGGAACTGAACTGTGTAGCTCTAGACTGTTAGCAGGGTGAGGGGACGGGGCCTATGTCTTCCTTATTTGTCTCTTTCCAGCACTTGATACAAATCTAGCACATAGTAGGAACTCTAGGACTTTATGCATGAATGAATGGGGATAGAATTTACCAAATCAAATAGGCAGAATTTAGTCAATTCTAAATACAAGTACAAGCAGAATGCTGTGGGAATATAGAAGAAAGAACTAGTCTCTGGGTGAAAGAAACCAGGAAGATTTCTCAGAGGTGTTGGCATTTTATAAGGCCTGTAAAGAATAAGAAGGTTTTTTATAACCTAAGTCCTATGCTATTTCATAACATGCCATAATGGCGTTACACGAATGGGGATTACTTCTTTCGCAATTTGAATGTGAACCTGCTATGTACAGGCATACCTTGTTTTATTGCACTTTGCAGATATTTCGTTTTGTACAAATTGAAGGTTTGTGGCAACGATGCATCGAGCAAGTCCGTGAGTGCCATTTTTCCAACAGCATGTGCTCACTTCCATGCTCTGTGTCACATTTTGGTAATTCTTGCAGTATATCAAACTTTTCCGTTATTATTATTTATGTTATAGTGTTCAGTGATCTTTGATGCTACTATCGTACCTGTTTTGGGGTGCCGCAAATGGCACCCATAAAAGACAGTGAACCTAACTGATAAATGTTGTGAGTGTTCTGACTGCTCCACCAACCAGCCATTTCCCCATCTCTCTCCCTCTTCTTGGCCTCCCTATTCCCTGAGACACAGCATTATTGAAATTAGGCCAATTAATAACCCACAATGGCCTTTAAATTGAAGCTAGAAACGATTAAGTTTAGTGAGGAAGGCATGTCAAAGCTGAAATAGGCCAAAAGCCTACTTGTGCTTGCAAAGGAAGAGTTTCTGAAGGAAATGTACATGCTTTTCCAGTGAACACACAATTGATAAGAAAGCAAAATAGCCTTATTGCTGATGTGGTCTGGATAAAAGATAAAACCAACTACAACATTCCCTTAAGCCAAAGCCTAATCCAGAACAAGGCTCTAACCCTCTTCAATCTTATGAAGCCTGAGAGAGTTGAGGAAGCTGCAGGAAAAAAGTTTAAAGTTAGAAGAGGTCGGTTTATGAAGTTTAAAGAAAGAAGCCTTCTTCATACCATAAAAGTGCAAGGTGAAGCAGCAAGTGCTGATGGAGAAGCTGTGGCAAGTTATCCAGAAGATCTAGCTGAGATTACTGATGAAGGTGGCTACACTAAACAACAGATTTTCAATGTAGACAAAATGGCCTTTTATTGGAAGATGATGCCATCTGGGTCTTCCATAGCTAAAGAGAAGACGTCAATACCTGGCTTCAAAGCTTCAAAGGACAGGCTTACTCTCTTGCTAGGGGCTAATGCAGCTGGTGACTTGAAGTTAAAGCCAGTGTTCATTTACCGTTCTGAAAAATCCTAGGGTCCTTAAGAATTATACTAAATCTACTCTGCCTATGCTCTATAAATAAAATAACAAAGCCTGGATGACAGCACAGCTGTTTACCCTATGTTTACTGAATTTTAAACCCACTGTTGAGACCTACTGCTTAGAAAAAAAGATTCCTTTCAAAATATTACTGCTCATTGACGATGTACCTAGTCACCCAAGAGCTCTGATGGAGATGTACGAGGAGATTAATGTTGTTTTCATGCCTGCTAACATAGCATCCATTCTGCAGCCCATGGATCAAGGAGTCATTTAAACTTTCAAGTCTTATTACTTAAAAAATACATTTCATAAGGCTATTACTTTCATAGAAAGTTATTCCTCTGATGGATCTGGGCAAAGTAAATTGAAAACCTTCTGGAAAGGATTCACCATTCTAGATGTTATTAAGAACATTCAGGATTCATTGGAGGAGGTCAAAATATCAACATTAACAGGAGAGTAGAAGTTGATTTCAACCCTCATGGATGACTTTAAGGGGTTCAAAGACTTCAGTGAAAGAAGTCACTGCAGATGTAATGGAAATGGCAAGAGAACTAGAATTAGAAGTGGAACTTGAAGATGTGACTGAATTGCTGCAATCTCATGATCAAATTTGAGGGGATGAGGATGAGCAAAGAGTGGTTTCTCGAGATGGAATCTACTCCTGGTGAAGATGCTGTGAACGTTGTTGTAGTGACAACAAAGGATTTAGAATATTACATCAACTTAGTTGATAAAGCAGCAGCAGGGTTTGAGAGAGTTGACTCCAGTCTTAAAAGAAGTTCTACTGTGGTAAAATGCTGTCAAACAGCATTGCATACTACAGAGAAATCTTTTGTGAAAGGAAGAGTCAATCGATGTGACAAACTTCATTGTTGTCTTGTTTTAAGAATTGCCACATCCACTCCAACCTTCAGCAACCACCACCCTGATCAGACATCCATTAACATAGAGGCAAGACCCCACCATGAGCAAAAAGTTTACTACTTACTGAAGGCTCAGATGATCGTTAACAATTTTTAGCAATAAAGTATTTTAATTAAGGTATATACTTTGTTTTTTTAGACATAATGCTATTGCACTCTTAATAGACTGCAGTATAGTGCAAACATACCTTTATTATGCACTGGGAAACCAAAGAATTCATGTGACTTGTTTTATTGAGATATTCTCTTTATTGTGGTAGTCTTCAGCCGAACCCACAATATTTCTGAGGGATATAGTCACCTTCCTAAATCTAAACCCGTTACTTAAGTCAGAGAAAAAATTTTAAATGCCTTTTTATTTGACTTTCTGCAGTTCGTATCATAGTGGCTACTTATCACTTGGCGCTGGTGGAGGTGGCAGAAAGAGTATCCAGTAGAGGAAAGCAGCTCCTTTTCATTGTGCTTTTAGAAAGGGCAATGAACTTGGGATTCTACCAGCCTAGAAGCATAGCATTAATGAAATATTCTTTTTGATTTTTGCTACAGATGATGTACCCAATGTATGTGGCTTTTGAAAGATTACTTTGAAGTTAATTATATTCTATATGATTAGGAATATATCCACTAACTATAGTCAGTTAGCAGAAATTTGTATTCTTCTCTACTCTCATCCTGTCCTCCCTCTTCCGCCCCACTGCCCCAAAGGTTCAGCCTCCTTTTTGTACTCCAGATGAATTTACATACTGGGCAACAGACTGCGGAAATTATGCCGGAGCACTTATGTATTTCTGTTCATTTTATGTCATCATTGCCTACATCATGCTAAATCTGCTTGTAGGTAAGTGATGTTCGTTGAATATTATTTAATCTCTTTAAACTCAGGTACTTAGATAATTATGTACAATTTTCAAGTAATTAGCCTGGATTGCTTGGGGAGGGTGTTTCAAGGCATTAATTATAAATTGTTGCCTCTCAGTCCAGAAGCTAAAAAGACCTTTGAAAGGCATGTAAATGACAGTTGATTGCAATTTTAAGAGTTGTACTATTTATTATGATCATTAATTTCAAAAGAGCTCTTCTCATGGATTGAGTTGAACAAATATCAGAAAGGGCTACCTTCATAGCCTCAAAATATCACATTTACGTTTTTGAAGGGTACACATTATTCACCCAGCTGTGGGGCCACCCGGAACTCAATTTGACCTTTAAAAACTGCCCTGGAACTCTCAATGAAGAGTTTAAGCCAGCTGGCGTGAGTACCTATATACACAGGATGTGTGTTTGTGCCCATGACCCTCGTGTTTTGGAAAGCCAGGAGCTGGATAAATAGCTTAGTCCAAGTGTAAAACATGCCAACTTGGAAACCATACTAGAAGCACTTTAAAAATTTGGCTTATGTTGTAAGTGATAAAATCCAGTATTAATAATAGATGTTTCCCCTTTTTAAAAAATGACAGATTAGCATAATTGTCTAATCTTTGGATTTTTCTTTTTTTTTTTTAAGCCATAATTGTGGAGAATTTCTCCTTGTTTTATTCCACTGAGGAAGACCAGCTTTTAAGTTATAACGATCTTCGCCACTTTCAGATCATATGGAATATGGTGGATGATAAAAGAGAGGTAGGGAGTGGATGGATTGTTGTTTCGTGACCCACCCCAAAGAGACTTACCGACATCTCTCAAACACTTACATGGTGTTGAGGTTGGCAATTGACATATACTGGATTTTGAATGGTGAATTTTGGTGAATTACAGACAACTGTCATCGATAGTTCGGCACAATGTGCTGGGAAGGGAGAGGGATAGCATAGTTCCTCCTCATGTCCTTGCCAGCCATGAACATCCCTTTCTTCGAACTTCCAGAAGGTCAGCAAGGAAAGGAAGCCGAAGGAACTCGGAAGGAATCAGCCCTGGTCTCAGCACAGGGACAGTCTATTATGGACTCACGGTCACCTCAAACTCAAGCAGCAATCCTGAGTAAAAGTACAAAGAGTTATTTAAGTGGCATCTGAAAGTGGTTGTTTTGAATTATTTTTGAGTTATTATTTAAATGTTTTAACCATAAAGCTTACCCAAGATTTCCTAGAATTAGCCAAAGTAGCCGCAGCTTCTTGTTCCTTTCTTCCTGCTCCTCTTCTTCCTCCTCCTCCTCCTCTTCCTCTGTCTCCTCCTCATCCCGGCAAACACAGGCACAGTTCTAGGCACTGAGATGTAGCAATGAACAAGATGGAAGGGTCGCTGCACTCACAGAGCTTACGTTCTAGTAAGTGGACACAAAGAATAGGATTAGCAGTGGTAGCAGTATTTCAAGAAGTTATAAACACTTAGAAAAAGGTAAAACAGAAGAGAGTAGTAGGGGTCGGGGCAGACTACTCTAGCAGGATGGTCACGAGGCCTGCCTGAGGAGGTGACATCTGAGAAACAAGGCAAGTTCAGCCACGGGAAGACCTGGGGGAAGATCTGAAAACGGTTTTGGGAAGAGTTGACGAAGGGCACAAAGACCAAGGAGCCGGCCCAGGCATCATAAATGAGGTGTCCTGGACTCGAGCAAGGCCTTCCCCAGGCGGTGCGTGGCCCTCACCTGCTGTCTGCGCGCTCTCTCTCTCTCTCTCTTTCTCTCTCGCACCCCCACCCAGGCTCCAGTCTTCACAGGTTTTTTCTCCAAGGTAGCGCCCTGTGTGCATGGCATCTGACCTAACTCTTTCATCTCACCTAGATCTACTTGTATCTCCACTGTCACATACAGGCACCTACTTTCATCTAATACACACACGGAAGACCATACCACCATTCACACTGAGATGCTAGTACGGGACAGGGAGTCACTGCTCAGTTCTTCATCTGGCGCTCTTCTTAACACACATGGTTCCACCCAGCCTCCAAGGAGGCAGACAACTTTCTTCGTGCCCAGTGCTAATTGTGCTGTCCTTTGAGAAATGGCTTCCCCCCAACACACACTTTTTTTCCCCCAAGAAACCCAAGCGAATCACTACAGCCTGGCGATGATTTACTGGTTACCGTGCTCTCTGCCCCCCAGGGCGTGATTCCCACGTTCAGAGTCAAGTTCCTGCTCAGGCTGCTGCGGGGGAGGCTAGAGGTGGACCTCGACAAAGACAAGCTTCTGTTCAAGCACATGTGCTACGAAATGGAAAGGCTGCACAACGGCGGGGACGTCACCTTTCACGACGTTCTGAGGTACACCTGGGGAGGATGTTCTGAACCAAGTCCAGAAACTAAAGCTGTGATTGCAGAAGGTCTTAGGAAACACAACAAACAAGTATGTTCATAAGCTAAAATGCCATGTGCCATGCCCATGAAGTGGGGTACACTTCCCAGGCACAAGGTACCCTTTCTCACCATCCTGTGATGGTCATAGGAGGAGTGACATCCCAGAAGGGCCCCTTCCCAACTGGGGAGCTCCCTAAGGGGAGAGGTAGAAGGGACCTCGGGAAGCAGAGTCCTACCCTCCCTTTTGTGATGAGGGAACTGCTGCGGAAGAGTTGAGTGACTTGCTAGTGGTTGCCGGGCCCTGTGGCAAAGCTGCAGCTACAATCTGGATCTTCTCATTTGGACCAGTCTGACAAGAATTTTCCTAGCCTGCTCTGTGGTGGTTGCGCCTACTTGGTGAAACACCACATTTTCCAGACATTTAATGAGCACCCAGGCAAGACAAAAGGTCAAATTGGGCTCTGCCTTCTCTTTTCCCTGAGAGGCTTCTGTATTGCTTTCCTAGGGCTGCTGTAACAAAAGACCATACACTGAGTGGCTTCAACGACAGAAATGTATTGTCTCACAGTTCTGGAGGCAAGAAGTCAGATCAAGGTGTAGGCAAGATTGGTTCCTTCTGGGGCCATGAGGGAGAATCTGCTTGCCAGTAGTTTGTTGGCAGTGTTGGGGTCTTTGGCTTGCAGAAACATCACCCCAATCTCTGCCTTCATCTCCACATAGCATTGTCCCTCTGTGTGTGAATCTGTGTCTGTGTATCTATGTCCAAATTCCTCCTTTTATAAGGAATCCAGTCATATTGGATTAGGGGCCCACCCTACTCCAGTGTGACCTTATCTTAGCTAATTATATCTGCAATGACCTATTTGCAAATAAGGTCACATTCCGAGGTATCAGGGGTTAGGACTCCAACATATTTTTTTGTGGGGGGGAGCATTCAACCCATAACAGCTTCTTAAGCAGGGGTCCGTGGATAAAGTTCAGAGGTCCATAAACTTGCAAGGGAAAACAATTACATCTTTATTTTCACTAATCACTCCCTGAAATGCAGCATTTTCTTTGATGATAAATGTAGGCATCAGAACACCGCAGCATTAACAATATCCATGTCTTTATCACTAGTAGAAATCAGAGATATTTTCAGATCACATTACTGACTGCCTTGGCTGATATCTTAAAATATCATTTATGCTCACCAGTACTTCTAAGTTATAGTAGTCATTTGACTTCAGCTAGATATTATTATTTAATGGAATAATAAAGAAGCACTTATATTACCATATCACTACCTTTTTAAAGAAAATAATTTGAGAACTGTATTTCAATATAATTGGTTTCCTTTCAATGTGTATTTCATTGTATGCATTAAAGCATTATTCTAAGAAATGTCTCATAGGGCTCCACTGCTAAAGGCATCCATGCCACAGAAAAGGATGGACTAGCAGTAGCTATTTCAATCACATTGCAAGTACCTGACAAGTGTTGGGTATTGTGTCACATATTTTTTTAGGAGCATTCAGGTGTACAGAAGTATGCTTCTGCCCAGAAGTTGAAAAAAAATCAGATCAGAACAGGTAGATTCTGGGAAAGTCCACTCAGGTTATGGATTTTTACCTCCCACTATTCACTTCTTCCATGAATAAGCTAAAAAGCAGAAAAAGACAGGACAGAAAATACATATAAATAGCAAAGTATGTCCTCGCTCTGTCTCTAGGAGGAGTGTTTTGTCCTAGTGACAGATATTTTTTAGATTGAACGTGAGGCACATAGACATACTGTTGTCACTGATAATTAATATTCAACCTCTTTGGAACACAGTGGTGTATCTAATAAAAATAGACCCAGGCAAAGTCAAGGTGGTGTTCCTCCCCTTCCTCTGCCTCTGGCCCCATATGCCGTAAGAACAGTGAGTCAGTGATGAGATTCTTCATGAGCCAGGGAGGAGAGGAAGAGCAAGTGCATTTTTGTCCTGCATGGTGGGAAGAGACTTAGCAAAGAAGAGATGGCCAAGGTGCCAGTGCTCTCGAGAGCCTCTGTGCTGTGATTTGGTGGAGCTGAGCTCCTAGCAGGGGATAGGCAGGGGCTGAGCAACGAGCTGGGATCCTGTGGCTCCTCCGCAGTACACCCTGCTGCCAGGAGGGGCTGTGGTGTCCTTTGGCAGTGACTCCTTGGCCCTGACATACAATGAGGTACCTCAGTGCCCACGGGCCCAGGGCAACACATCCGAGTGTTAGCATCACTTGCCACTATTTGGGCCTGTTGTGCCAAGGACTACATGGGAGTGAATATCCCACCCTGGCTTTGTAGGCTCTAAAATTAATAAGGAAGATACAGGGGAGACAAATGAGGTGAATGGGGCGGGGGGGGGGGTAATGCACAGCGGAGCGTATTAACCATCACCCACTGGAGCTAAGTGTGAAGAAAGGGTGGCGGGAGCAACCTTCCCGCCGTAGCCAGAGTCTGTTCTCACACAGCCGACGATGGAGATCGTGGCCTAGCCTGGATCTTTTGTTTTCCAGGCACTTAGATGGGCTTACTGTGATAACCTCACAGATATTAACTCACTTAGTCACTTAATAAGGTAGGCACCATGACTATCCTCATTTATAGACGAGGGAAGGAAGACACAGAGAGGTGACAGGACCAGCCACGTCACCCAGGTAGTAAGGGGTGGTGTCAAAACACTGTGCTCGATGGACTGGGTGATGTCCTCTCTGGATTTTGAAGTGTCTAAGGGTCTAAATCCCAGATGAGTCAGCCCTGAGATTGCTGTTGTATTTCCCCCGCCAGCATGCTTTCATACCGGTCCGTTGACATCCGGAAAAGTTTGCAGCTGGAGGAGCTTCTGGCGAGGGAGCAGCTGGAGTACACGATAGAGGAAGAGGTGGCCAAGCAGACCATTCGCATGTGGCTGAAAAAGTGCCTGAAGCGCATCAGAGCCGTGAGTGAACGCAAGCATGTGGGGCGTTTAAACTGTGTCCACTTCCTCCGCTGACGGTGGTCACGTGATGCTGCAAACCTGAATTCTAGTCCACATCCAGCCTCTCCCTCTTTAGCAGAGTCCACAAGATGTTTCAATTGAATCACGTTTTTATAATAAAACATGAAGGCTTAGGAAGCAGTTTACTGATATTAAAATATTCACAATGTCCATTTATAAAACTCAAACTGTGCAACATTCCAAAATTCTCTACATATTGCCTGGCAACA
This sequence comes from Daubentonia madagascariensis, assembly GCA_023783475.1. Taxonomy (NCBI): domain Eukaryota; kingdom Metazoa; phylum Chordata; class Mammalia; order Primates; family Daubentoniidae; genus Daubentonia; species Daubentonia madagascariensis. Next base: position 31,631,051 of record JAKFHU010002140.1, on the reverse strand, counting down.
GAATTTACAAAACTACTTGTAAATTGCTACTTAAAATCCCAACATATTGTTGATAATGTTGTTTGGTCTTTAAAGACCACCTCTCCTGGGAGTTTAACGATCTGTTTTCTGCTTCCTGAATTCTAAGCTTATAAGATTCTCTAACTCATAAGTTAATGAACATATACTCTGTTGACATATACTGTGTTTACAGTGAATGTTTCTATTAGGTAATTACTTTATGAATGCTTTTGACTTATGCCTCACATACATGGAAAAAATTAAACTAATTGCCAAACATTTATATATAACAGGGATTTTTTAATCCTGTTCCTCAGGACATCAGCATCAACTGCAGAAATATATATATTTCCATTGGAGAAGAAAAGGCTCTAGAGAAAAGAAACACCCCAACCTCCCACAGCAAGGCCAACTGCCCACCACGGCCAGTCACAACTTGTGCCTGTATCTGTGCTAGCTCCAGGAATCAAATCTGGCCCTGAGAGGGCACAAAAAGTCCTGGCTTCAGCCTGTGCCAAGACAGACTGGCCTGCTGGCTTGGCCTCCTGGGTTGGCCTGCAAAATCCAGAACCAAGACAAGAGCAAAGGTTTTCTCATGCACCCAAGGCTCTCTGCCTCTTACAATTTGCAGGAAATGGGAGGTGGGGTGGAGTCTGCATTGGTTTAATGCGCACAGAAGAAAATGAAGAGGGAAAAAATAGAACAGCCATGTTAGTCATTTTAAAAGCTAGTATTATATCAATGGGCATAACTATTGCAATCGTTATATAAATGGAAGTAGAAGGGGAGGGCAATTCCTAAGTCTCTAAGCCCTCCTTTGTATCAGTCTAACTTAATTGAACATTGAAATTAGTTAAGGATTCCTATTTGGAAACTCCTAAGAGGTCATCAATCATGCAGGTCTTTGGAGGGGAGAAGAAAACATGATTGGAGTGGTGGAGGGGAGCAGGGGATACTGGGCTTATTTTTCTGTTCCTTGAAGGAAAAATCGTGTTTCCACAGAAACAGCAGCAGTCGTGCAGCATCATCCACAGCCTGCGAGAAAGTCAGCAGCAGGAGCTGAGCCGGTTCCTGAACCCGCCCAGCATCGAGACCACGCAGCCCAGCGAGGACGTCAATGCCAACAGTCAGGATAATAACATGCAACCTGAGGTATGGCTGTGAGGCAGCTCTCATCCGAGGACATTCCGTGGGGTTCTTTTTAAATACAAAATAATAAATAAATTGGTGCTGGGCACGTAGACATTTTAAACCAGGTGACAATATTTCTAATATTTTTGTTGAAAAAAACCACCAAACATTGGAAACATTGAGCCAGATTATGTTTGTGTCTTTGCCATCCAGGATTCACTTGAGGTTATTTCAAAAGATTCTGATCTGTATGAATACTAAAAAGAGGTTAATGCCCTGGACTTAATAATTCTGTGTGGTTTTTGTTTGTTTGTGGTGTTTTTGTTTTGTCAAGTGTTAACACCACATCTAAGGGCTGAATTTGAGTCTAGAAATAGTACATGACTTAGGAGAGCACGGTTTACGTGAAGCTCTGCCCTAAATGTTTTCTTCCCTTCACTAAGTCATAGGAGTTTGCAGTCAAATCAGTGAAAATGTTTATAATTGGCTTTCAACCTCCTCAGATAATCAGGCTCACTGAGGATTTATCCTTCCTTGGTTGGGCATCAGAATAGCATATGGAACTTGGGAGGATTGGCTTGGGGAGGTTCTATTTGCTGGGGCACAGCATATTTTCATTTCCAAGCTCCATCTACATCTGGGAAAGAAGCACAGAATGTTGTCAGCATCCTGGAAGGCCCTGTGCTGTGAGAAGCAGCTGGCAGAGAGGTCCTGCCCCTTTATGAGGCTGCAGTTACAATCTGAGGTTAACAGTACGGAGCTGACCCAGCGTTCTGTGCCCAGCCCCCTGGCAGCACCGAGCTTCGTCGTGTGCAGCAACAGTCAGGGCCTGAGATCGATTTTGAAGCCTAAGGCTCCGTGGCCCAGCGGCATGCGCCAAGAGGCCCTCCTGTTCCATGGCCCAGTTTTGGGGTGGTTTCTACACTCTTGGCTCCCCAGCCTGTAGGATTCATCTGCCACTGATGACAAGGACTTACGCAGGGATCGTCAACCAAGCGGGGAAGGGGAGGCATCTATAGTGGCCCTGGCACACTCTGCCCTGAGGGCGGCTGGCAGTGCCTCCCGGGCGGAGACAGGCCCTATGAGGCAGGGGAAAGTGATGATTCCAGAGCTCTCTATTTTTAGATTAAAAAGCTGAGAGATGACCAAAAAAACTGACAGAGGATATTGAAGAGATGTAAAGACCAAGGTGTCGGCTAGGAAAGGCAAAGGCGACCGGTGCTCCAGAGAATGGGTAAAATGTGGAGAAGTCTGGCATGCCCCTTTGACCTTAGTCTTAGACTGTTGTCAGCTCTGTTCTGCCCTGGGGCCCCCCTAGAGCTCTGCCTGCTGAGAACTCTTTTCCCGAAGCTCTACGGACCTCCAGGTTGGCAGACGCGTACTGCCCCCCGCCCACCACCCTCGCCCTGCTTTGCCAGCCAAGGTACAGAAGGTAAACGATGATGTGCTCAGGGGTGGAGGGAACGAGCTGGTGGGGCTCACTCAGGAATGCTCAAGAAAAAGTGCTCCCTGGAGAGCTGTGTCTCCTTCGGACTCTTTTAACTCGTTTTCATTTCTCCTGTCCTGACTGCAGACACTAGGAGTCCACACTGTTCTTCCCGCTGGTTTTCCTGCCACGTTTCTTCCTTCCTTGTCATAAAAGGAGGGCACAGTGGTAAGAAGGGGCCGCAACTGCTTCCTTCTCGTCCTCTGCAGACGGGCAGCCAGCAGCAGCTCCTGAGCCCCACGCTGTCCGACAGAGGAGGAAGCCGGCAAGACGCGGCCGATGCAGGGAAACCCCAGAGGAAGTTTGGGCAGTGGCGTATGCCCTCAGGTACGTACGTGCAGCCATTTCTGCCTTGACTGAGGCATCTTAAAGGTATGAATTCTCTGTGTGTTTTCAAAATGTAAGTCTGTGTCTATAGTTATATTCACAAAACAATGAAACATGTACCCTTATCAAAACATTCCCCCCAAAATAACTTGGCTAAATATGACCATATTAGCCCCCACTTTCAGGTACCAGGGTTGTTAAGATGGCACCTGTTAACAAAGTGAGGTGCCATAGCCAAGATCCTAAAAGAAAAAAGGGAGAGTTCCAGGGGCTTCCTGTGTGTGTTCAAGGTATGCTCAAACACAGGCAAGATTTGTTTAAGAGGGAGTAGACAGATACAGTCATTCAGAAAATGCCACAGAGTTCACAAAGAAGGCACAGGCCCCTGCTTTATCTCAATATACATTTTGCTGCTGAGCTGGTCACCATCTTTATGCAAGCTACTTTACCTCAATAATAACAGACACTTATATAGTACTTACCATATGCCAATCGCTATTGTAAGTGCGTTACTTGTGTTCCCTCATGTAATCCTCACAATCCTATTATTCTCCACATGTTACTGATTCAGTAAGAGAATTTTCTTCTAGAAGAATATGGGGTTGTGAAAAACCAGGACAATCCCATTAGGGGCACTCAGGGATAGATGGAGCAATGCTCTGCACAGCCCAGTGTCCTCTGTGCATGGTTTTTTTATAGATAACTGAGTCCATGCTAAACTGGGGGCTCTACAATGCTCTTTTGGCCTGACTGCAGCCCAGTTTAAGTGAGAAGATGGATGATTTGCAGACTCTTCTGTAGCACATCCATTCCACAAAGCGGACAATAGTGCAAGTTACATTTTTGAGGCTAAAGATATTCAGTGGATCCTCACTAACACCATCACCAAAGAAAAATATCCTTTTTCATATTCAGGAGTTTATTGTTCAGGTGTCAAAGAGGACCAAGCTTCCGCCTGGTTCAAACAAAGCCAAGAATGACAGGAAACAAGACCGAGTAGGCGGCGGGGCCAGGTCATGAGGAGCCTTAAATTACAGGCTGAGCAGGTTCAATGTTATCATGTAGGCAGTTAGGAGCCAGTAAAGATTTCTGAGCAATATGTGACATTTGGAGTCTGTGCTTTAGGAAGATTGACTTGGCAGCAGTGAGAATGAATTGTCTACAGCAGAGCCTGGAGGCAGGTTGCAAGCCAGAGGATGTAGTAGTCTGGGCGTGAGGCAGTGCAGGCCTGGACAGAGCTGCTGGTCTAGACCCTGCAGGGACCGATAGGAGAGACGATCTGGGGAGAACACACAGTCCTTGGTATTCATGTAAATGGATAAAAGAAAAGATGTTGTCAAATGTGCTTCCAGTCATCCACGCCTAGATGGCTCCAGTGTCGAAAATGGTGACAACCAGGACATACTATTGGGATCATGCTGAATTTGAGGCAGAGGGAAAGAAAAAGAACATTTTAAGGGAACACCACCAATGTCCCAATGCTATGCACTGTCTTAGGTTATCTCATTTAATCTGTTTTAATACTCAATAGTCTAAGGAGGAAATTTTCATTCTCTTCATTTTACAATGGAGGAAACTTGGGTTCAGAGACATGAACTTGCCCGTGTCTACATAGCTACAGGTTAGGGAGGTGGGACCCCCAAGCCACATCTTTCTTTCCATACTCTCACTACATGCCTCCTGGCCCCTTGCCATCAATTACACTCTCCCTCCTTTTTGTTTTTTTAATATGTATATGCTAATGAACACAGATGCACACATATTTCCATGACACTTCTATTTCCCCAAATTGGAAGTTTTAGTGATTTTCTGGTTTTTGTAAATATCTCAAAATGAAAAGGGTGAGCTTGTTTTTTCCATGATCATAATTTTAAAGTCTGTTATGTACATAAAGAATCAAATGCTGAAAAGGTCTCTTCATTAACATCTATGGACAGGACTGCTTAGCCAAAAGCATTACCGTCGGGAATATCACGGGTTTTCAGGCGTGATTGCAATAGGGTGGAATGACACCAAGGTGGTCATGGGACTCTTGTTAATTCCACAGCACCAAAACCAATAAGCCACTCAATGCCTTCGGTCAACTTACCATTTGGAGGGAGGACAACCATGAAATCTGTAGTGTGCAGAATGAACCCCATGACTGACGCGGCTTCCTGTGGTTCTGAAGTTAAGAAGTGGTGGACGCGGCAGCTGACCGTGGAGAGTGACGAGAGTGGAGATGACCTTCTGGACATTTAGGTGAAAATCAACGCACGTGACAGTCTCGCGGCAAAAACTGTTTCCTGATATTTTCCTTGATTGTCTGGTGAACAATCTGTGATTGATCCATAACTCAACTCCAGTTTGTCTGAAGATTTTTTAAATTTTTGTCCTGCCACAGGAAGGCATAAGCTGTGTGTATGATGGGTTATTATCACTGTTCAGGAAAATTTGTATGACAGTATTGATAATATTAGAAACCATACCAACAGCAGATGTAGATCATTTAAAATTTCATCTAGTCTGTCTGTGTAAACTAAGACGTATATTCATTTGTGCTCTTAGACATTAGACCATCCCCCAAAAGAGCACTAAGCCCAAAGTGGCTGATATTTATGGCACAGGGGCCATAGCTTTAGTTCACATTTTTCCCATTTCCACTAGAAATACTTCTCTTGGGAGAATTATTATTTATGATTGATCTGAAAAGGTCAGCACTGAGCTTATGCTAAAATGATAGTAGTTTTACAAACTACAGATTCTGAATTTTTAAAAAGCATATTCTTTTTCTCATGTTATTTTTAAAAAATAGGCACAAGATATTTGGAGATCAGAACAAGTTGATTTCTGTCCTCAGTTACTCTAAATGAAACTGTTGCCAACTTCCAGGAAAATTGTGTATGCAGGTACCAGACAAAGAAATTGGCCCAGGATGCTTATTGGTTTAAAACAAACCTGTAGCTAGATCACTTGAGAGAGATGGTTGTGCAGATGTTAAGTTTCTTAAAAAAGAAATCTTTTAATAATTTAGTTAGGCAAAAAGAGTAAAACTATATAACTAAACTTATTTTAAAAATCTTTGCATGTGTGATGTTATCATGGGCTTCGTTTCTTACCCAAAGTGTGTCCTTTTTGCCATAAATCAGCAGACACATTATGGGTTGATCCCAACACACCATTGCTATGTTAGATTCAAAATGACTCCTCTCTTACCAGACTCTTCCATGGAGATAATGGTGTCCTGCAAAGTCTTGCTCTGAACTCAGTTTAGGTATCCCACAACTTAATTGTATTTTTTCCACACATCAGTGGCCCATGTCCTCTGGGAAAATTAGAAAGGCAAAATGATGATTACAAAGTACTGTTGGACCTCTCGTGCTGGGTCAGCCAAGTAGAAGTGGATTTGGGCCTTTATATTATAGATTGGAGATTGCTGTTTAGATTTTTTTTTAATAGAGTGATTGTCTCAGAATCCTTTGACCCCCAGGTTGCTTTATGATCTCTTTTTCTCTATTTAACATTCTTCAAATAGCCAAATATCATATTCCTTCTGTATCACAAATGTAACACTGTGGTGACAGTCTGCAGTTTATGTGATTCATTGTAACTATGAGATGACGGGCAACTAAAGTCAGTGCAACTGAAAGGATTTTATTTGGTTTTATGTTCATTTGGAGTTTATTTTTTGTACATAAAAATAAATATTGGGTTTGTAAGAGAATTTACACTGAATTGATGATCATTTTTAGACCCTTTTCTTGTATGTGTGTCGGGGGTGGGGAGGGGACTAGGTAGCTGGCGCTTTGCAAACGCTGTATTGAATATTCAGTCCATAATTACTTGGCAAACAGCTCTGTCCCTGATATTCATTTCAGCTCAATTCTCCAAGCCAGAATGTTCCTTGTACGTTTGTGCTGATAAGGCTGAGTGAATACCCTGCGCCTTCCAAACCTACAATGAAGCAGAAAAGGCACTTACGTGTCCAGGGCGTAGGTCTGAACTAGTGCTGCATAAAAACAAGATTTTTTTTTTTTTTTTGGCTCATTACACTTGAGTAATACAGCTTCATTCTCACAAAACTGCTGAGCCCTTCCTAAAACGTCCGTAATTGATGTTCAGCAGAACATCATTGTTGTTCATTCTGCAGTGAAGCGAGAGACAGAATACCAATGTGTTTAAAGCTACAGCACTCTATAGTTCAATTAAGTGAAACAGTCCAACACTGCCTGTAGGACTCATCTCTCTCTCTGATTTTCCTGAGGCAGGTAGAGCAGACGGCAAGCCAGATAAGATAAGTGCCCCACCCCCTTTTTAGATTTTACCCCTAGATACATAAACATAGGAACAATCCAGTTACCAGATGGGAAAACTTAGGCCACAGTGTTCCCTGGTCCTTAGGGAAGCCAGACAGTGCTACTAATCCCATCATCACACCACCCACTGCCTTTAATTAAAGGATGCTGTCGGTTCCAAGGGCACCAGAAAGCATATGAGGTGGAATGCTTGACACAAAGCCCCCAAGAGAGAGCAGACCACACATGCATTGCCCATATGGCAATTCAAGGAGACTCAAAGCGAACAACTGGACAGAATGGCCAGGCCAATGCTATTCACTCTATTCTTAGTGGTGGTTCCAGACCAAGGCCTATCAGCAGTGACAGGCTGTTTGTGCCCTGCCCAGGCTGAATAAGGTAAGGGCATGTAGAAGAAAACCAGTGTTACAAAGCTTTTTATGAAAGTGGTTTCCAAGCCAGTTGAATGATGTGCTTGCCTATTTCTCTGTAGGAAGTGGTATTCTATAGATGGTTGTTTTCAATATATTATTGAGCAGTGGCACTCTTTCTCAAACCAAGTCCTCCAAGAGATGCCCAAAATTTAACCAGACTAAAGCAGGGAAGCCCTAGTTGAAGTTGGGGTGAAGATAAAAACCCCACTCACATGGTCTCTTTTTACCACTCTTAGGGGTTGAATTGTGGCCTCCCAAAAAATAGGTTGAAATTTTAACCCCTGGTACCTGTGAATGTGACCTTATTTGGAAATAGGGTCTTTGCAGATGCAAATAAATTCAGTCATGATGAGATCATACTAGAGCAGGGTAGGCCCTTAATCCAACATGACTGGTATCCTTATAAGAAGAGGAGAGATCAAGACCAGCCTGGGCAACACAGTAAGACCTCATCTCTTCAAAATATTTTTTTAAAAATAGCCGGGTGTGGTGTGTGCCTGTAGTCCCAGCTACTCAGGAGGCTGAGGCAGGAGGATCACTAGAGTTCAGAAGTTCAAGGTTGCAGAGAGCTGGGATCATGCCATTGCACTCCAGCCTGGGCAACAGAGCAAGACCCTGTCTCAAAAAAAAAAAAAGAGGAGAGAGACATGCAGGGAGAACGCCATGTGAACACACAGACGCACAGGGAAGACAGCCATGTGAAGATGGCAGAGATGCTGGAGTTATGCCGAGGAACACCTGGGCTACCCAAAGCCGTAAGAGACAAAGAAGGACCCTCCCCTAGAGGCTTCAGAGGGAGCATGGCCCCCTGTCAACACCTTGATACTGGACTTCTATCCAGAAGAACTGTGAGAGAATAAATTTCTGTTGTTTTAAGCCACCCAGTTTGTGATCCTTTGTTACAGTAGCCCTAGAAAACTAATATGTCCCCCCGCAACCCCACTCCAGTCCCCAAAGATGGCCCAAATCATCCCAGTGCACCAAGGAACCTAGTTTGAAAAACACTAGTGTATATCAAAGATCACGAGCTTTAGAGTTCAACAGATATTTCAGGTTCCAGATTTACTGGTTGCTTTCTATGTAATCTTGGATGAGTTTTATACCCTGAGTCAAAATTCAGCTTCTTGCTTAAAAAAACAAAAAAGACAGGAGAGGGAATTTATTCACTTCATTTGCTTGAGAAATCCACAAAATCTACTAGCTGGGCTTAGTCTGAGCTGACATGCAACACACTTCAAATCGTTAACTAGCTGTCCAACCTTCCTACTGGAATCTTCAGTTGACCAATTGTTAAGCTTCTATTTTCTCAGCTAAGGTTACAATCAGGTTTGGAAACCCCCTCAGGCCAAGATTTAAACGATGAGTTGATTTGAGAACCACTCCTTTCTTTAAAGCAGTTTGACCTCTGCAGAGAGCATTTTCATAAAATGCCTTTCTGGCACCACTCCAAGACACCAAAATAATCGTTTGTCTGAGTTCTCTATCTTCTTACATTTTCCTCTCCTCATCCAGCTTCTCCATAGGGTGACATCTGGGTAAAATAGATTTTTTTTTTTTTTTAAATATCCTGAAACTTTTGTGTTCAGTTCACTTTGTCAGTCTTCCAAGTCCCTAACAGTGAATCCAAGTCAAAAAAATGCTGGTGTCCATCCCTAGAATATGGAAGAAACAAAAATGCAGATGACAAGGCAAACACTCTTGGCCTTGCTGGGAAGGGGCTGCGGGCAGGATGCTCTCCACTTCCCACAGTGTCCCTTCTTAGCTGGACGGGACGACCTGTCAGGGTCCTGCCAACCTTGAGAGTCCATGAAACACTGTAACCGAAAGCTTGGCATTTGTCCTTGAGGCCGCATCAGAATAACGAAAACAAGTGGTTTCAGGAGAAGGAAAGAGTTTATTACTTCACCGGCCAAGGAGGAAAAATGGCAAACCTTCTCATCTCAAAATCTAAATTTCCTGAACATCACAAAAATACAGAGCTTTTAAAAGGAGGGCCCTCAGTTCGTGGCTATTGTGGTTAAGTATTCCAATCGTCCCATCTCTGCCAAAGACAAAGCCTGTGATCTCCGCCCAGCTGGGCCCACCTGGGGGGCTCGCACCAGCCTGGGATGGCTGGGCTACCTCCTGTAACACAAAGAACAAAAAACATCACCCTGCCCCATCCAACCACTGGCGAGGCAGGGATGCAGGTTTTAGTTCTCAAAAAGGAGTGGAGGATGTTTTAAAGAGACAGAAAATATTTTTGCCATTTTTTTCCCCAGGACATTCCGTGTGTTACAACACCCTCTTGGGTTCTGTGCCCACATTCCACCCGGGCCTTTGCCCAAGCTAGAAAGCTTCCTCGGGAGTTGCTCTCCATGATACCAACATGTGCGGGCCATTAAGGCTGGGAAGGAAAACCCCAAAAGCACCAACTAATGTTGCTTGTGCTGAGCTATCCACTTCCCTTCATCTTCCCCTTGGTACAGCTCTGCCCTCGCACGTCCCGTGGAACGTTCCCGAAGGACTCAGAGAAGTGTTGTTGCTCCTCTTCTCTCACGCCAAGCCTCCCACTACAATCCAGCTCCCAGCGCCCCCACGGCCTGCGGAACGCTGCTCCCACGTTGGCCCGCCCTCCTCGGTGTCCTCTCCCTCCCCTGATCTGGCCTCTGCTTCTCCCCGTACAGACCCTACTGCCCTTTGCTCACTCCCCCCAGCCTCACTGGGTGCCTTTGACTTTCCGGCAGCCATAAGTTCTTTCTCTGGGACCTCCTCTTGCCTGGATCACCCTGCAGCTCCCCCATTTTCTGCCGAAAATTCCTCCTCCATCCTTCAGCACTTAACTCAATTTCTTCTCCTGAGGGCACCTTTCCCGTCCACAAACTCTCATTTCCCCCCACGCGTCTTTGTAGCACTTAGCACTGCTATTCAGTTACTTGTGTAAATTTTCTTCTTTGACTATGGGCTTCATAGGACACTAAGGCACAGCAAGGCCAGGGACTGTGTCTGTCTTGTTTGGCAGTCCTCGCACACACTAGGTGCCCCACAAGTACTTGCTGAATGACTGGGTGGTTGGATAGATGGATGAGGATGAAAATCGCATGTGTCCCTTCAAACTGACACTCGAGCTCCTGTTATGTCTATATAGTCAGTGTCCTTCCATCTCTGTTATGGGCTTGGCGCCCTTTTCTCTCCATAGCTCGTGTGCCTCAGGCAAGGGGAGCTTCTGTATTTTCTACTCTACTAAAACTGCTGTTCAAAGGTTACTTTCTCTAACTAGAGAAGGTTCTTTGCTTGTTTTTGTTTTTTTAGTCCCTATCTTCTCTCTGTTGACCCCCTTTCAAATTCTACTTCAGGGTTCTCTAATATTGAAGCCTCTTCTTCCTCCATGTCCTAGTCATCCCAGTAACCATAGGTGCCCCCCACCCCAGGCTCAACCTTGTCCACCCCACACCCATCCCCACACACACACAAGATCTCCTTTCACACTTCCAGGAACGTGTTCATGTGTACTTCTGCCCCCTGCCTTGACAAGGTTTTCTGTGATCTTTCTCAAACCCTTGTCCTTAGCCCCCCGGGAACTAGTAACCCAACAAGACAACAGCTCTGTCTTGTGCACATCTACAACTTTCTTCTTTTTTATCTCCGTGTTTTTGTACATGTTCATCCGTCCTCTCCTCTTGTCTCAGAAAGAAGGAACCTACTTCTTTTCCAAGTCTCACTTCTCCACCTGAGCCATTTGTCTATTTATTTCAATCCATCAAACTTCCTGAGCATCTTCTATGTATTTTGCAGTGCCTTATGGAGACTCCAAAGATGAGCGTACCTCGCGGTCCTTTGCTTAAGTTTATTTATCTCTAGCTCCTGTGGCTCTTGGGGTCCTGGTGGTTCTACTGAACAGAGCCCCAAACAACACCACGCTGGCGTGCTAGCTCGCTCTCTCTCCCTCCCTCCCTCCCTCCCCACCATGTGGCCAACATTGACTCCACGGCAAACTCACACATCCCTGGCCCTGGCCAACTCCAAGAGTGTAGGCCCAAGTCAAAGCAGTACCCTCTCTAGACCCACCAAAGCTCTTGGTTAACTTGTCTCTCACCCTCTAAATTTCCTGAGGGGATGCAGTACACTTAAGCTTTCCAAATATAGGTTACACATTTTTAAAACTCTTTGAGTGGTTGCTGGAAGACTCCCTTCTCACCCTTCCTGACCTGAGGCAAAGCAGGTAGCATCTGCCACACTACTTCCTCTAGCAGATAGAATGTTATCTTAACCCCACACTCATTAGGATGGCTGCTATCCACAAAAACCCTAAAACCAAAAAACAAAAACAGAAAATAGCAAGTATTGGTAAGGATGGAGAAAGCAGAATATTTGTTTCTTGTTCATTGTTGGTGGGAACATAAAACAGTGCAGCCACTATGGAAAACAGTATGGTGGTTCCTCAAATTAAAACTAGAATTTACTATACAATCTACTTCTGTGTATATATCCAAAAGAATTGAAAGCAGGATCTCAAAGAGAGATATTTGTATACCCCTCTTTATGACAGCATTATTCACAAAAGCCAAAAGGCAGGAGCAAACCAAATGTCCATCAATAGATGGATGGGCAAACACAATGTGGTATATGCATACAATAGATTATTCTGTCTTAAAAAGGAAGCAAATTCTGACACAAATACTATAACATGGATGAATCTTGAGGACTCTGTGCTAAGTGAGTATGCCAGTCACAAAAAGACAAACACTGTATGATTTCACTTAAATGAGGTATCAAGAGTAGTAAAACTCATAGAAAGAGGAAGTAAAAGGGTGGGTGCCAGGGACTAGGGGAGGGGCAAGTTATTTAACGAGTATAGAGTTTAAGTTTTGCAAGATGAACAATCACTGGAGATGCACAACAATGTGAATATACTTAATGCTACTCAACTGTACACTTAAAAATAGTTAATATGGTAAATTTTATGTTATGTGTATTTTATCACAATTAAAAAACTTAAAAAAATTTTTAAAAATACATCCTGTCATCTGATCCCAAAAGCTAGTGGCCAAATTGAAATAGCAAAACAATTCCAATGCCACCTTAAATTATGCTTCCCTGTCTGTCTGATTTCTATACTGGACCAGTTTACCTGATTTAAATTCTGTCTTGCAGTCTGCTAGCTGACAAGACCCTTGCTGTCATCTAAACCAGCAATAGTATCTTACTATTTTGCCCCAGTGGTATATGTTACCCATCAACTTAAAAATCCCCACGCAGTATGCCTAGTAAATTCCTAAATTCCATTTGAACACTAGAGAACTGGTATCTCCATCCTTTAAATTAAGCCACGGAGGGTTTGTTTAGAGGCAGATTTGAAGTTATTTCTCATTCTGCCTTCACAGGCAGTGGTTCAATGTCAACGTCAATTTTTAAGGCGTGGTTACAGAATCAACTAACCTGCAAGAGGAATTACATAGCTTCCTTGTGTTCCTTTCCCAAATTCATATTTGTCAGTCCATTTCCTATATGATCTGGATGGTGACCCCCAAATAACACTAAGTGGAAATACTTGTTTTGATGCATAATTCCTAGCAGTGTTCCTGATGCCTGCCCAGCAACTGAGATTTTTAGCATTTAGATGAGATCAAACCCACCTGTAGATACACAAATGAACTAAGGCCCGTGGGTTCTCTGCAAACAAATACATATTAAAAGAGGATACTTTTGCATTCTAAACTATGTCAAGACTACCTAAAATAATAAATTAGCACCTTGACCAAGGACTGCCAGGAATAAACAATTTCTAGAAAAGTGTTCTTTAGCCAAGATCCCAAGGAAAAGAGCTGTACACATAAATTACACCAAGTAAAGGTAGCTTTTTGGTTTGAATTATCCGCATACTCTCAGGCACTCTTTATTTAATTTTGACTTTGGATGCAAAAAAGGATAAAAGTATGTAATACTCTTGGAGCATAAGAGTAGGTTGGAAAGATTAAGATAAGGTGGGGAACCTGTGGCCTTCTGCTTTCAAGATTGTTCTTTTTTAAGCACCAAAAGAGGCAAGAAAACTTCCTCTCTCTCTCTCTGCTGCACCCCTTTTAGTAAGAGGATTTGTTCTTTAAAATTTGGATTCAGTCAAAAGGCCGCACTTCAGGACCTAGAAGGCCACAGGTTTGAGGAAACAGGGACATGATAGGAGGGAGGGGAAAAAATTCTCCATTCTAGCCATCCACTCTCAGAAACAGGTCATGCTATCTCATGCTTGCAGGTACAAAGCTACAGTGTTGACCAGTGGTCTGGCCAGGCAGGGCAAATCATCTGGAACAGACAAAATGAATGTATTAATCAGGGTTCTCCCGAAAAACAGAACTAGTAGGATATATAGGAGAGATTCATTTTAAGGAATTGGCTCACACCATTGTGAGGGATGATGAAATTACAAAATCTGTAAGACTGCCCACAGAATGGAAATTCAGGCACGAGCTGACATTATAGTCTTGAGTCCAAAATCTGCAGGCTGAGGGTTTCTATGTTAAAGTCTTGAGGCAGAATTCCTTCTTCCAGAAACTTCAACCATGCTCTTAAGGCCTTCAATTGATTGGATGAGGTCCACTCACATTATGGATGGTGATCTACTTTACTCAAAGCCTACTGATTTAAGTGTTAATCACCTTCGCAGCAACATCTAGGCTAGTGTTTGACCAAACATAGCCTAGCCACATAAAGTCAACCACCATGACGATATCATTGCACCACCTGTAGTTGTTGGTTAGTGTCACTCACTTGCCCATGGAATCCAGCCAATCGTCTTATTTCCTAAGTGAAAGGGAGGCTTTGCATAACTAACTCCGTGTTTGCTTCTGACCCCTCGCAGCAATATCCCTCAGGTTAGAAGATTCTACTTAGCTCTACATGTAGTCCAGCTAATTATAGGAGAAATTTAGTTTGCAGTTCAACCTTAGAAGAAAAATGATAACCATCCCTTTCCCAAAACCAACTCCCAGGGAGATGAGGAAAGTGTGCACACATGTAACAACATTATGGTAAAGATTTATAGGAACATTATGACCTGACCTACATCATCCAAAGTTAACTGACCAAGAACAAGTTTCACAACCTCCTCGGACCCTCACTGACGCCCAGATGTCTGCTGTCATCAGTCACCTCTTGCAATCGCCCCCTTCTTGCCCCCCTTCCCTTAACATAAAAAGGAGCCTAAAGGTCATTCTAACCTAAGATGGTTCTTTGGTTCGCTGGCTTTCTGAATAAAGTCGCTTCCCTTGCCCCAACACCTTGTCTCTCAACTTACTGGCTGTCCATCACGGGGCAAGTGGTACGAGCTTGAACTCAGTTGCAAGAACAGGAGGCAAAGAATGCTGGTTTTATTCACTCAGCTTCGTGCATTTCTTCTCTCCAAGGAAGAAAGGAAAGGAGACCGAGAAAGGAGAAAGTGGCACTGACTGTTTTAGTGTGTGTATTTGTTGTCAAGGTGCTCGGCCTAACTCACAAGGCCATGGCAATGGACTTCAGAGAAGCGTCACCTCCCACGAGGTACAGTCCTGACTTCCTCTGTCTTATTGGTGCCAGGGGCATTAGCACAGTCTTCTTAGGATATATCAGACTCAGGGCATTGTCTTCTCTCTCACAGTCTGCATTTCATGTTAGAAACATCACTAGGGCCCAACCCAGGAAACACCAGAAGCACAACAGTCAACCTAGGAACATCAGGCTGGCAACAGGTTGATAATATATTTTACATAAAGCAGGGAAAGCTGTCACACTGAGCCCAGTTCGCTTCTCTGACACCAGGGAACACTCAGCAGTGGGCACTTCTGGAAACAGAAGAAAGCAAGCCTCTTTCTGTTCCTGTTTGAGCCAAGAGACATGATGGGTACAGGTAGGAGTCCTAACTCTTGACACCATCAGTGGGACTTGCAGGTTAATGGAAACATCCCTGAGGAATTCATTGCAAGGGGTGTGTTGGTCTCTTCTCACAAATCGTCTCTTCCTGACCTTGTTCAGGGCACCATACTGCCCATCTCAAAAAGCCTGCCTTTGCCTCCATGACGCCGGATGCCTGGTCTTGGTACCTCTCACCTTCCTGTAGCCATCACTGGCTACAGAAGAATGCCTCATTTCTGCATTCCACCAGCTTAGCTTCAGAACCAAACCCACATAGGATGTCAAATCAGGTGTACTTTTTGATCCATTGACTCTTTTTTTAGGGCAATGAAAAGGGGGCTTGCTCAGGGCCAGGTCAAGAGATAACTGGGAATTTTGCAAAGCCCTAATGAGCACAGCCTGAAGGTCCTGGCTGTGTTCACACTTCTACCAGCTACGATGTTTCGACATGTCATACAACTGGCCCTGATTCTCCCATCCAGGGGTCTCCCAGCCCAGGCAGGGCCTCCACTCCCCCTCTCCAATTGCCTCACACCCTTGTCTAACTGTTAATTAGATGCCTCATTTCTTGGCTCGTGTATGGGCTTGAGCCATCTGCTTATTGATCACATTCTTCTGAATATATTGGATTTTAAGGAAGCTGGCCACAAATCAGGTTCTGTTGCAGGTGGCCCATTGAGAAGGTTTCTCCAGAGCAAACTTGAGAGTGTATAACGTGTGGTGACCTGTGGCCATACACACGAATCAACAAGCTACAGACATACTGGCTGCAAAGCTCAGAGACTGTCATCGTTATAAAGTGATGCAAAAACAAAATTCAAAATTTCTACCTGAAGACCTTCCACTAGAGTTGGTATTACACAAAGGAAAAATGTATGAAGCAGGCCAACAGGACAGTTTCTGAGAGCTCTATACGAGCACCACAGAGCTGCTTCGCCAGCTTGCAGCCAACCCTGGAGCCGGCTTCTCCGGCCCAGGTCGTGTGGTCTGAGTCCTTAGAGCCTCGGGGGCTTGGCCACCTGCCCATCGCTGTATCCCCAGCATCCCTAGACAGCACGTTGGCACGTGTGGGATTCTCATTGCTGCTCTTTAAACCGAAAAGAGTGGACATGCTTTGGATTTTTTAAACTTGCATCTGAATAAGAATGTCTGACATCGCTGGCATTCATCACAAACAAAAGACAACCATTGAGAAAATCTCTCATTTTCCATCCTGAATTCCTGTTCCGTTCCTCCCTTTCACTTAAGGTCTCTGTGGATCACAGACAGCTTTTCTCAGGTTAAGGTAAGACACCAGTGCGAACAAAGCCACGGAAACTTTCCCGGAGCATGTCTGGAATGCTTCAGTTCTCGTCAAAGAGCTTTCTCCCAGGGACTCTGGCAGGGCCGCAAGAACAGAGAGAGCCAGGCACGGGGACCAAGCCTGGCTAAGCAGCGCCTGCAGGGGACCACATGCAACCAGCACCCCGGCAGGGGTGGCCTCGGGAGCCTTGATCCTTAGCCTGTGGCTGTGTCAGATAAAAAGCAAACCCCAACTCAAGTAAGGAGGGACTTTATCAGAATAGACTATAACAATATCTTGATGAAAGTCTGACCTTTCAAACTTCCAAACAGGTCAAGTTCGCATGTATTTTGTCCCGATTAGTCAGTAGATAGAAACAGTTCAGCTGATCGTTTATGAGGCAAAGAATGGGAATTTGGAGCATCTGTGTTTGGCCCTGACATGGGTGAACAAGGGGGTCACCTGTGAGGGATTTTTTTTTTTTAGTTTTTATAGAAAAGGGCCAGTCTTTGCAGTCAGCTGTTTCCCAGAACACAAAAAGATGTCTTGACCACGGCTGTGTTCCAGGAGCTGGGGTGCAGGCAAAGCTGAACCCTGTCAGACCTCCCTCAAGTGGATTCGCCTCTCAGGGCTTCTCTTGTCTCTTCTGCAAAGGAGATGAGTAGCAATAACCTGCTTTACTTCTCCCTCGTTGAGATTAGGAGGATCCAATGAGATCATGTTTGTGAAAGTATTTTATAGCCTGCAAAGCACCTTATTAATGATGTCAGCTATGCCTATGATGTCTTGTTCACATCGGATTCCAGAGATCACCCTGGCTGTCATTATATTCCTAAAACCTCCAGTAACTTCAGAGCCAGAGGCCATGAGTTACTGTGTGAGGCAGTGCTGGGGCCTCCAGAAGGCTCCTTAATAAGCCTCCAGATGAGGCATGATATTTCTCCTCTGAGCCCATTTCCCAGTCTGCAAAATCAGCCTAAACAGGTTGACCTGGGCATGTAATGGAGCCACAGAAAAGTACTTTGTCAGTCTGAAGAGCTACTTCGCTGCATAGGCATGAGTGTAGAAGCTCACAGAAGGCATCCTCAACACACTGTGATAGATAAAGCAAGCACCTGTGAGAGGCTTTATATCCTCGGAGATCAGAGTTCTTAAATCACTTTGTCTTCAAAGGTTTCCACGGCTTGTGTCAGAAATTCAGACCACTGTCGTTCAGAGGTGGGAACCGAGGAGCACCTCGCAGCAGGTGTGGCATCAGCGTGGCTGCAGGAGAAGTGTGCATAATGCTTTGGTGGGCAAACCAAATAAAGATGCCTGGAGAGCAAAGCTTTTTCAGAAACCCAGGGAAGAAAATCAATGTTCCTGGAAAGGAGAGAGGGGGAAAATCTATAGGAGAGGGAAATGAGTGATATGTGATGCAATTTGCAGATTTTTTTTCTCTCCCCTCAAGCAGTTGATTCAATAGAGAGCAAAACCTAAAAACCTCTGGCGGGAAAGGTGAAGGCTTATCTAGGAAGAACCAGCTGGCTCTTGTATTGACTGGCTGCTGGTTCACTGGGCCACCGCTGGTGTCTGGGCCTGTTTTTTGCTTGTTTTTGTTTTTTCTCATTTATAAGAGTAGAGCTGAAGTGGATCTTCCAAAAACGGGACATCAGGTTCAGATTTGGAAGGAATGCTATGTCTGTTTTTGAAATTATTCTCCATGCTATAAATAAACCCCAAATAAATAGGACAGTTTTTGCACTTCATTAATGAATGGAGGAAACTGCTTTTCAACAGGGTCTCCAGCACCAATCTGCAACCTTCAGAAGCAATTTCATCAGAAATATCCTAGGGAGAATATCCATTTTTGTATTTGTTTAAATGATTGTGGTTGGGTTATGAATGGCCTTCCTTAAATGAGCAAACCTAGAACACGAACTCATCCTTATTATATTATTGATGTTGGGGCCATGTCTTAATGATCTTTGCATGCCCACTACTTGGAATAGATACATTTATTTTCAGATGATGAAATCAGCGTTGCCGTTTGTCACAGAGACTACTGACCACTGTGGCCCACTTCTGCTTCTCCGTCAACACCCACATTGTTCTAACAACTGGTTCTCCACAAAGTATATAACTGGAAAAGACCAAATACCTTCAAAGCAACATAAAGAGCACAAAACGGCTTGCTCCTCCAGATCTTCCTTATGTTTGCCTTGTTTTGCTGTCTGTGAGAACACAGCAATCTATAGAAACGATGGACAAGCAGTGCATTCTGTCAAACGTACTAGAAATATTCTCTTAGGAAAGACCATACTAGAAGTGACAAATGTTGACTGTTGTTACCAGCATTGACTACTAAACTGCCCCACCTCAAGAAAAACAAAGGGATAAAGCTTCCGGCTAAATGAACGTAGTGATGTTTACACCCTGGTCTTGTTTATCATTTCCCATCTCTTTAAATCAACTGAATATAGCAAAGTCAGAAGTCGGCCAAGGGAACAATGGCTTTTAACTGATTTCACTTTGATGTGTCTGTTCACCAACCAGGAGCCCTGGGGGTTAACCTTTCTCTTGCAGTCATTGATCCTCTAAGATCTGAAGGCTTTTAATAAAATTGAGCTGACCAATGCCTAATTTTTTTTTATAATTTGTTTAAATGGACTGCCTCCCAGATTGTAATAGAACTCCTTACATCTATAAATGATGACAAGGAAACAGGCCCAAGATATTATTGAATTTCTAGCTGTTTTTTATTTGAACAACTGACCAGGCCATTTTTTAAGCATAAAATAACTTCTGAATAGGCAATGTAAGGATAGTTTCTCACTAGATACAACTTTTGCCCCATGTGGAGAAGAAAAAATGATTAAATATTAGGGGGCACGGGTGAGAGATGCTCTGTATGCCAGCATCCTAGTTGGCCATGCCAGGAAAACCCCTAACCAGTAGCCATCAGCCTGACCTCTAAAAGAATCTTGACCTTGTAAGTGTAGGTACATTCTTCCAGGCCATCTTGGCTTCTGTGCATTCGAAACAAAAATGGAATGCATCAAAAGGTAGTCACTGGCCATAGGATGGTTCTGTGATCTCTCTTCTTACGCTTTATCTGCAGGAGCAGGCTATTTCCCTAATCACAAATGGGAGATGTATCCACACTGTTTGCCAATATTTCCTGTCATTTCCCAAAACTAATCATATGATTGACTTGTAATTCAGTAAAAAGTGTTTGCTTTATGAATTGGTTGTTTTCTAAATTATGTTTAAAAATTGAATGACTATCTTCTTTAAGAACAATAATTTTTAAGATCTGGAGTATTTCCCTGCATTTTGGCAGAATTCATCTTTGAATTAGCATAACAGGTGGGCCTCTTTTTCTGCAAAGGGCCCACTGTTGCATTCAAACATTTGCATCCCATCTGTAACTACTCTGCTAGTTCCTTTATTCTATCTCAGTAAATTTGTTTCCCAATTAGATAATGAGAAAGATCTAAACAATAAATAAGGAAATCATGGTGATGTAAAGGGAAAAGTATGGGATTTGGAATCAGGAGACCTGTTCTTCAGTCCTAAATTTGCTATTTTCTGGCTATAGGCTCTCAAACAAATAATTATTCTCAACCCCCAGTTCATCATTCATAAAAAAAGAATAATAATACCTTGTAAGGGCTTTTTTATGAGGCCAAACAATACAATAAATGTGAAATCTCTTTGATAACTATAAAGTTCTCTGTAACGCATTCATTTTTACCACTGAGACAAGTTAGTAAAATAATGTTACCATGACCTTTGGGGTCAGACAAAGCTAGATTCCAAATCTGACCCTAAGACTGACCTGTGAGTGGTGTGCTCTGGGGCAACGAGGTAGACAGAGTTCTTAAATTGCCCCACAATTTAATCCCAGAGATCTTTAGCTGTCATCTCTGGGACTGGGAATATGATGGGATATCATGTCCATGGCAAAAGGGATTTTGCAGAGGTCGTTAAGGTTACTAATCAGTTGACCTTGAATTAGTAAAAATGGAGATTATGGAGGAAAGCTTAATATAATCACCCCAGCTCTTTAAAAGCAAGGAGTTTTCACCAGCTGGCAGCAGAAAGGGGCGCATCAGAGAGATTGGAAGCACGAGAAAGATTTGACGCATGGTTGCTTTTTGGAAATGATGCAACTGTAGGAAGGAACTCAGAGTGGCCGCTAGAAGCTAAGAGCAACCCTGGACCACAGCCCACAAGAAAATAGGGACCTTGGTCCTATAACTGCAAGGGGCTAGATTCCGCCCACGACCTGAATGAGCTTGGAAGTGGATTCTTTCCCCAAGCCTCTAGTTAAGAGCCTGGCCCAGCCAACACCTTCACTTCAGCCCGTGAGACCCTGAGCAGAGAACCCAATCGAGTCTGCCCAGACTGCCAATCTACAGAACTGTGAGACAATAAACGACTATTGTTTAAACTACTAGGTTTATGTTAATTTATCAGGGTAACAGTAGAAAACTTATACAGGCAAGCTCAAGATAAAATAAGTTAAGTAACCCACCCAGTGCCTGGCACATACTAGGAAAAGAGGAATTTATAAATACTAATCCTCTTCCTTCCTTTACAGCTGCATTTCCCAAACTTTAATGTGTACATGAATCCCCTAGGGATCTTGTTCTAATGTGGACTCTGATTCAGTAGATCAAGACTGAGACTTACATTTCTAACAAGCTCCCAGATCCTGCTGATGCCAATGCTGCTAGTCCGGGAATCACGCTTGGAAAGCCGGGCTGTGGCGCTCACGTCCACCAGTGGATCTCAACGCTGACTGCATGTGAGAATCTCTTGGGGAACTTTTAAAATGCTTGGAAGCCTGGGTTCTATTTCTAATTTAATTGGTCTCAGGTGGAGCAGAAGCATCCATTCCTTTTTTTTTAAAGTTCTTACAGTGAATCTGCCCTGTAGCCAGCAATGCAGAGTCTTGCCTCAGACTTCTGCTACTCAAAGCAGACCAGTGGCATCAGCTGTATCTGGGAGCATGTGAAAGATGCAGACCCCCCCACTCCAGACCCATTAAATCAGAATCAGTGGGAGCAGGGTGGAAAATCTGTGCTTTCACTAGCTCTCCAGATGATTCTAATGCTTGCTTAAGTATGTGAGGCATTGTCTTAGACCAATATTCTTTACAGATGCAGAAATGAAACCAGGAAAGGTTAAATGATTATCTAAGACAGAGGCTGGCATACCACAGCCTGTGGGCCAAATCTGGCTAGTTGCTAGTTGTTTTTGTACACAAAATTTTATTGGAAGACAGCCACACCCATTTACTTACGTATTATGCATGGCTACTACAGCTGCAGAGTTGAGGGGTGGCAACAAAGACCAAATGGCTTGCAAAAATGAAAATATTAACTCCCTGACTCTTTACAGAAAAAGCTTGCTGACCCCTGCTGTAAGAATACACTTTAAGTTAGTGAAAGAAAAGGCAGAACACAAACTGTTCCGAGGTAGTACCTGATGTGTACACAGAGGATGCAGAACACTCAGCTAAATCATCACTGGGATCTGCTCCATCCCCATGTTTGCAGGGCGAGCAGGGTTGTGAGACTTGAGCCTGGGTCATTGGTCCAGAGATGGTGAGGGATGGCAGGGAAGACCGTCAGGAGAACAAGTGTCACCTTGTGAGGAAGGATCTAGCCTCAGGTGAGGTCTTCATAGATATCCAGTCTGCCCCTGGCTGTAGGACATCATTGTTCCCTAAACCCAAACCCTTCCTAGAGACTTCTGGCTTTCACAGCACCCGCTGAGTTGACAGATGGCTGCTCTGAGCCATCTGATCAAAATGGGAAGGAAATGGTATCATTTTCTTTTAAGGCTGTCCATGCAGTTAACAAAACCCAACTTACTCTATGATCCTAAGAATTATTCTTGCACTCATCTAGTAACCAACGACCTCCAGGAATCACCTGTAGTCAAACAAATTAGTGTAGACTTACTCAGCAACTTAAAAGAACACTCCTTTGTTTTTAACTCTGTAGGTCAGAAGTCCGGGGTGGGGGGGTCCTCAACTGGGTTCTCTGCTTAGGGCCTCACAGGCCCAAATCAAGGTGTTGGCGGAGCTGGGCTCTTTCTTACCTGGAGACTCTGGGGAGAATCGACTTCCAAGTTCAGTTAGCTCACTACAGCGAGGGAGAAGCCACTCCAGAGAACTGAGAGCTGAATGCACAATAGGGTCGAGATGGCCAAGACCACACAAGACAACAGGACTCTGACCCACAACCTCCGCAGCACTCAGCCCAGACTGGCCAGAACTTGGTTAATAACTGACAGCTTCTTTAATTTTTGCCCCCACTTCCAAGTCAGGACCAACCAGAGAAAGCCAAATTTGCCCCCAACCAATCACGCAGGCTGCCCTGTCCTAGGGAGCCGCCCCCAGCTGCCCCAGACCAACAGCCTCCAATCAGGGTGCACCTGAAGCCGTCCCTCTTGTCCACCATGAAGCTCTCCCACGCCCCTGCCTGCCTGCGGGTCTCTGCCTATTGCAGCGATGGTGGCTGACTCCCTTGCCACAGCAGTTCTGAATACACAGCCTTTGCTTGCTCTCCTCTGGGTGGTCTTCATTCATTTCCACAGAACCATGGAATATCTTGGTAATAGGGAATTGAGGGGAGATTTTTGTAGGATTTGGCCTAGTGCCGGGTGATCATAGAGAGAGTTGAAGGAAGTAAAGGCAGTTCTAGACTGAATGCTGTCAGGATGTGTTGACAATTCAGTGCTTTGGTACCTTGGTAGTTTTTAGTTAGGAGACAAGGATTGAAGCAGGGATAGATAGAGTTGTAACTGGTAAGAAGTGATCATCTCTCATGCGGGTTGGAAGAGTGGAATGTTTAGTTATTCGGGGGGAGTTGCAGAGTGTCCTTGTCTCTATTCACAGTCATGGGGTGGTGGTGTCTCTGTCTTATTCCACCATGGTCACAGAGTGGACTTGTCTCATTATTGTTTATATTCTATGAATGTTGCTCACGTTCATTGGTAACATCAGGAACTAGCTGTCAGCTGTCAGCTGCTGGGGCCATTTTCACATTCTCATCGTCCAAGTGGCATCCTATCACCTGTACCAGAGGTCAGCAAACTTTGTCAGTAAAGGTAAGATAGTAAATATTTTAGGTGTCGTGGGCCATATGCAGTCTCTGTTGCATATTCTTTGGGAGGGGTGTGCATGTGTATCTGTGTATGTTTTATAATCCTTTAAAAATGTAAAAGCTAATCTTAGCTCACAGGCCATACAAAAATATGCCACGGGCTATAGTTTGCTGGCCCCTGACCTGAGTCAATGCATCACCTTCCACCTGTGCCACACCTCACTCTACCACAGGTAGAGCCTTAGAAATGTGAAGCTGTTGCATACTAGGATTATCACCAGCAATGGGGCCTTTATTCCTATGGAACATGGAGTAATCCAGCTCTTCCCACACTAGCCTTCTTGTCCTCAGTTCTCCCCAAAGCCGAGTCACAAGTACTTCACTAGGGAGGGTGACCCAAGAAGCAAGAGTGAGAGAAAGCCAAGCAGAGAAGGAAAGGGTGGACATTAAGATGTGTTTAGAGAGTCGGCCAGCACAGCGGGCAAGTAGGTGCTCAGTTCTGCAGACCCCTTTCCCAGGGGAAGAAAGAAGGAAGCATTTAATTGGCTTCTGATCCCCTATGATTACAGGCTGCTCCACATGGAGTTAACTCTGATGCACTTATGAGCACTGAGCAAGTGCTAATGGCTTTTCCACATGTCATGCCAATGGAGAAACCCAATGCACAAAGCAAGAGCTGCGTGCATGCCCTGAGGAGAGTACTGTCGGGTTACACCTGCCGGAAGGTGGCTGGAACCGTGCATGGCAGGTTGTCCATGCAGTAGCCAAGATAAGGGATGAGGCCTCCTGGCTTTGAGGTGGTGCTTGAGAAAGGACTAAGATGCCTCCTAACTCTATCATTCCCCATGAGCCAACTACTACATGAGAGCTTCGAGGGAAAACTCACTCCCAGTGGAACCCCTAGGAAAGTACTTGGGAAGTGAGTCCAGAGAAAGTTAGATGAAGCATTCCAGAAATCCTCACCTAGCCCTAGCTACTCAGGAATCATACACTAGACGTGTCAGCAGCCCCAGCCACTGTTGCCCACTCCCCCATGAAACTCTTGTTCTACCCTGGACTTGCACGGCTCCTCCAACCCTTGGTTTTGCTCTCACCTTTCTGGCTTCTGCTTTCCTGTCTATCTGGCACCTGGGAGGATGAATCTGAATCTGAAATGTTGATGTTCTTCAGGAGTCTGTCCTGTGCTCTCTTTCCCTCTCGCTCTAAATGTTCTCTCTGGGGGAATCTTTTCTGTATGTTCATGCTTTAACTACCACCTGTGGACAGACAACTCTAAAATGTATGTCACCACTTGTCAGACAGACCACTGGGCACTTGATCATGACCTCTATTTCCACACCAACAAGCAGTGACATCATAACTGCATGTATCTGCAAGACTAGGCCTGAACTGACATGGAGAAAACCTGAACAGCCAGTAAATGTTTTTCTCCAACTAATACAGCCCCAGAGGAAAGAGGAACAGAAGTGTAAGTATTGAACGAGTCACGTGACTCCTCCAGCAGCCTGTGACCTTGCCATCACCACCCCTGATGGTGCCGACGGCCAGTCGACCCTCAGGTCTCTCCTCCGTGAAATATCCCGAGGAAGGTAGCCGAGGAGGTCTTTCATGGAATTTATGAGATTTTGCTTGTTCAAGCGTGAGCTAACAGAGCTGTGTCGGCCTCCTTTGATCACAGCACTCATCGAGAATGGGTGGGAAGATGTATATGAAGGAAAAATGCATTTTTGCTTCCAATAACAAGAACATGATTTGGAGGCAGGAAAGACAAAGTGTGTGAAAGAGTGTGTGTGAGGGAGAGGGAGAGGACAGAGATGGGGAGAGAGAGATTGGGAGGGAGGGAGAGAGCTGACAATCTGAACTACTGTCTAAGCTAATACAGGAAATACAAGGATAGTGAAAGAGGAGGAACAGCCTCTGTAATTTTATTTTTGAAAATAAGATACACATTTGTTATGGGCTGAAATGTGTCCCCCCAAAATTCGTATGAAGTCCTAACCCCTAGTACCATAGAATGTGACTGTATTAGGAGACGGGGCCTTTAAAGAGGTGATGAAGGTTAAAATGAGGCCCTATGGGTAGACTGTAATCCCATGAGTAGTGTCCTTATAAGAAGAGGTGAGCAAGACACACACGGAGAGAGGGAAGACCACATGAAGAGACACAGGAAGACGACAACCTTGTACAAGCCCAGGACTGAGGCCTCAGGAGAAACCAAGCCTGCCGATACCTTGATCTAGAACTTGTGGCCTCCAGAACTGTAAGGAGAGAAATTTCCATTGCTAAAGCAACCAGTCTGTGGTACATTGTTATGGCAGCCCTAGCTAACTAATACAACATCTAATCTTGGGGTTCCTCACATCCAGAGACTTCCTTATCCATGAGAATGGTTTTTTTTTTTCTACAGAAAGGATTTATTTTCCTGATCAAGAGTGGGCTGAATGGAGTCCTCAGAAAATCTAATATGGAAAAATTCTGGCTGGGTCTTCCCTCACTCGTTTATGACTCCATGACTTCAGGTACCCTGTGGGGAACTCCTGTCTCCCACTTGCCCCAGGAGCTGGACCCTCTCTCCCTGCGACAGTGGAGCAGCCGGGAGGCTGCTGACCTCCTGCGACCTCCCTGGGCGCAGCTGAGATTCTTTATGTCTCCTTCTCTTAAACAGCATTTATTCCCGTGGTGCTTATGTAATCGGAACACCTAACTCTTTTCAAAGGAATGGATTAGAAAGGCAACGTGGAAAATGTAACAACCGATTACTGCAAGAAACTCCCTTCTCTTTTCCCCCTTTGACTTATCTCGTTAAATCAGGCAGTTTACACACAGAGTCTTCCAATTTTTTTAAAAAGTAATTATAAATGCCTGAAGGTAGTGAAGCCCTGAACGTTTACGCGACAGCACAACCAGACAAAAACATAAGGACGGCTGATTTCCCAACCAGGCAACCTAACTTCCCAATTATCTTTCTTAGACAAATTGTGGATCTAAATATAACATATTGTGTATAATCTTTGTCATTTTTCTGCAGGGCTGATGCATCAATGCCTTGATCTCTTGTTTTTTCTGTTCTGCTCAAGCAAATAACAAGGGGTGAGGGTGATCTAGATGCTTATCAAGTCAGACATTGCTAAATTTAAAGAGAAACCTGCACAATGTTACCCAGCCAGTATCAGTGAGGGGAAATGGGTGGGCTTGAGCTCCCCATGCCCTGGACCCTGGGAACAAATTAATTAATGGTTCTGAATTTAGACCCTTCAGGCAGCATCTCTGAGCAGGCTAACCATGGTTGACTCACAGAAAGCCCCAGCTTGTTATTTCAGGGTGATACTAATTGACAGGCAACAGGGCCTGTAGTAAGCATGTTTCTGGCACTAATGAGAGCCCACGGAGCAGGCCAGAAGTAGCCCAATTCCCTGAGAAAGACCCCACATTGCTGAGGGTGAGGGTGGCGTTGGGCAAGAACTGAGTATGGTGACCTCTAGGGCCAACACCCCTTCTCAGCACAGACCCTCACCTCTAACAGCTTCCTGGAAATCTCCAACTGCAAGTCCTGAAGGGACCTTTCCTTCAAGAGAATCCAGAGCCTGGCTCCTCAGTTGTTCTATGTTCAAATACTTCTTGATCCTCTACAGTCAGGAAAACCATTTAGGATCTGTCAAAGCCCACGGCACTCCAGCTCCACAACACACCTGGCCACCTCCCCCGGGCCTGCTAGCCACTGTCTTCCCACCTTTCCTGATTCTTTGACATGTCTTGGTTTTGAACCTGTTTTTGCCGACATTGTTTGAATTAAATTCTCATCTTTTGCCTCGTGTTATGGGCTGAATTGTACCTCTCCTACCACTAGAATTCATGTGCTGAAGCCCTAACATCCCAGGACCTCAGAATGTGACATTATTTAGAGGTAGGGTCTTTAAAGAGGTGACTAAGGTTAAATGAAGTTATTAGGGTGGGCTGTCATCCAATAAGACATGCGTCCTTATAAGAAGAGATTAAAACACAGACACCCACAGAGGAAAGACCATGTGAAAACACAGGGAGATGACAACCATCTACAAGCCATGGAGAGTGGCCAGGGAGGAACCAGCCCTGCTGACCTTGGTTTCAGACTTCCAGTCTCCAGAATTGTGAGAAAATAAATCTCTGCTGTTCAAGCCACTTTGTCTGTAGCACTTCATTATGGCGGCCCTAGCGAATTAATACACATCAACACCCTCCTAAGACATCATTTCTGTTTTTTCCCTTTTTTTCTACTCCTATTCCAACTCTGTTTGATAGACAACCTCTCCACAACGCCTTCAGCCCTTAGGACCAGGGGCGATATTCAAAATATTTTAAAACATTTATAGCACGGGCACTGTCCAACCAAAATAAGTTCCAGTTACAGTGATATAGCCATTATCACCCATCTACCAATAAATGGTGAGTAAATCAAGGGATTCAGAGACTATCATGGTGGTTGGTGGGTGGGGTGGTGCAATAGTAGGGGATTTGTGCCCGAAGACATTGACCACAGAAATATTTTGGTATGTGGGTAAGCCATGTGACTGTTCAGCTAAAGCAGTTGAGCATCCGCCTGCTTGATCCACGTGACTGGGCGGCCGCAGCTTCCCCCATGCTCTCTCTTCCTTTGATGGGAAAGAGGCACCGTTGTTTACTCACTTCGGCAGGCCAGGCGCTGGAGACCGCCACACCACCTTTAACTCTTCCTTCTTCCTGTGTTGTTGGTGATCACGTCTTACTGACCCTATTTCCAAACTTTCCCCCTTACTCCTACTAACTTCAGCTCATTCTATCTCACCTGCACCAGCAAATGGCTTCCTAAGTGGATCCCTCTTCCATCCTGTTCAGTCCTGGCACCCATTCTGGAACTATCATGCCAAAGGACAGTCCTGCAAGAATTGCCTCCCTCCTCAAAAACACAACAAGCAGTTCCCTGATGCACACCAAAAAAAAAAAAAAAGTAAAAATATGCTCATCTATTTTTCAAGACCATCCACAAGCTGAGCCCAACCACCTCTTATTCAATTTCTTCATTCCATAAAGATTTCCTCACCTCCACTAAGTGGCACATACTAGGGCAGGCACTGGGAACCCAGTCGTGGATGAGACACGGCCTGTGCCTTGAGTTCCTTACACTCCATCGGAGCAGAGAGGAAATTACAAATTCAGCATGAGAAGTGCTGGAACGGGGGTAAGGACAGTGTGCTCTGGGAACACATGGGAGGGGCGCCTAACTGAACGCCATGATGACACCTGTGCTTGTTCCCAAGGGACCAGAAAAATGGGGCACAGTTCCAGGCAGAGAGTGCAGCTTGAACAAAGGCCAAGAGCACTGTCATTTTCAGTAAAACTGCAAGGAATTTAGTAAGGTTGTCAGGTAAACTACAAGGGGAAGGATGGTAAGACCTATAACTAAAGAGACAGCTGGAGCCACTCCTGAAGGCCCATGTGACTGTACTGAATGCTGCGGGCAATCGCAACAGAATGCTATAATGAGTATTTGTGTGTCTAAACACAGAAAAGGTACAGTAAAAATATATTATAATCTTATGGTACCACCATCGATATGCAGTCTGTTGTTGATCAAAACATCGTCACACAGTGCATGACTATGTTGGTGTTCCCTGGTGTGCTTTGCTGAGAAAGCCACCACAGCGCCTGTGTCTTACCTTTAATATGGGATCACCAGTTGCCTTAACAAAACTCCCCATTTCCAGGCCTTTGCGTCCCCTCCTGACTCCTGACTACCCAGTAGGACAGGCCCCAAAGCCCTCCAACCTCTCCATGAGAGTGTCTGAGGCAGAAGGAAGTTGTCGACAGGGTGTCCCCATCTCCCTCCTTAGGGGAAAAGAAGAATGGCCCTTGCCCTTCGATATCGAGCAGTGGGGACAACACGTTTCCTTGTACCTGCTTAGGAAGGATGGTTTTTAATCCCCTGGAAGCTGTGAAACTTGTATAAACCCTATGTCCACACACAGAAATCTCCCTAAATCTAACAGCCACAGGAAAACAATGCAGCAATTATGGGCAATTTAGCAAAGCCTTAAGGGAGATGCTAAAAACTCTTGCAACTTGAGAGTGTTGGACCTTCCAGCATGCCGGGGCGCCATGCTGATCTGATGGGACGTCTTCCTCTTCAAATCTGTGCTGCCATCTGAGTGGACCCTTTCCCTGTGATCTACACAGCCCCTCTGCACTGGGAAGCAGAGTTTCTCCTTTGTTTTTGAGGACAGAGTGGCACTGCAGATTTGGGGGGAAGAAAGTGTTTTATCATATCCCAGAGGAAACAGTAAGATATCCCAGAGGAGTCCACCCACTTGCATTCCTATTTCATGATAGTCCTCTGTAATAGTTCCTCCTGGTGTTTTGTGTGTTGTTCCAGACTTTCACAAGGCACAGGGCTCCTTGGGCAAGTTGGCATCCTCCTTCACGCTAAGCCAACCCCAACCACATTCTGCTGCAGTGGCAATTAGTTCCCCGTCGGAACATGGGCCCCTCCCTTAGAGACAGAAATATTACCACCATTTCCACCCTTGGGAGCTGTTTCCCAGCTTCCAGCTAGCATCCCCATCGCACTGATGACTAATTACCAAGATTATATATTATTGCTCAATTCCACCTGCCATCTTCTGGACTCTTTTGTATGTTTAGTCATCATTTTCTCTTTTGGCCCCCAGACCTAGCATTTTCATCAATTTCTTACCATCCCAAGATGAGAGGAACGTTAAAATCCTGCTTGCTAATGGCCAGCATGCTCCACTCTAACTTAACATCAGAGGTGACTGAGGCATTACCAAAGCTTGAGAAGTTAGTTGCAAAGGGGTAAAACAAAGGTCAGAAGCTTTTTGTCATTGTTTCACGAAATCTCTTCTACCCCCTGAGAAGCAGGACTTTGAATATTCCAAGATATCAGTGAGCAAGCTATCATAGTTTCCTGCCACTTAGCTGTTACTGAATAGACAATATGAAATCCACTTTGGAAATAGTATGTGTTTGGGTTGCAGCCAGACCCTATATTGTTACAGACAGGAGGGCCAACTGATTTGGGAGCATAGTTTTGGCTTCAATATCAAAGAATTTAAAGAAAGAAACAATACAACATTAACATCCCTTTTTCTTGAGAGAAAAACATGGAGAAAATTATAGAGGTTCTGATTTGAATCTTCTCTGGGATAGATATTACTATTCGTGTTCAATTCCATGATTGCTTCCTTCTTAGGTTTACGATTATGACTAAATACATCCTCGTTGACCATTGATTCAGTGGTTCTCCAGCAAAACTCGTGAGCAGAGTTAGTGTTCTTGCAAAAGACCTTTGTGTATTTAGAGGTATATGTACAGAATTTTCTCTCTGATTCTCAGAAATAGAGGTTCTTGCCATGCACACATTTGTCTAAAGGCTTTGTCAGCACAACCACATTTTTTTTTTTGAGACAAAGTCTTACTCTGTCACCCAGGCTGGAGTGCAATGGCCTCATCACAGCTCACTGCAACTTTGAACTCCTGAGCTCAAGCCATCCTCCTGCCTCAGCCTCCCAAGTAAGTGGAACTATAGGCATTCGCCACCACACTTGGCTAATTTTTCTTTTTTCTTTTATTTTTTGTAGAGACAGTGTCTCACACTTGCTCAGGCTGGTCTTGAACTTCTGGCCTCAAGCAATCTTTCTGCCTTGGCCTCCCAGAATTACAGTTGTGAGCCACCGCGCCCAACCTGCATAACCACATTTTGAATGCAGGTAAACAGAAATTATTTTGGTATATTCTGCCCCATACCTCATTTATTCCTGAGTAATGATATTTTTATTACTTTTTTCTTGCTTAAGAGCTGTAGCTCCATCCCTCCCCCAACAGATAGACAGCTGCAGTTTTATTAGGCATGGACCTCAAAAATATATATTTGTGTCTATTTTCAAAGGGATGTTCACTACAGGGATAATATTTCAGAGACAACTAAAATAATTGCATATGAAATGCTAGCAGAAGAATTCAGGTCTTCAAGTCAAGGTACTACAGAGCAAAGACGCAGCTGAAAGAGCAATTGCAAAACTTCACACTATGGAAAAAATCTGCCAGATAACAATTCTGTATAAAAATAGCTGCACAGAGTTGTACCTCATGTTGAAACATAGAACAAATTTAAATTAAGCAAAAAGGAATGCCAAGGCACTTTTGGGAAATACACAGAACTCTTAGGAGTTTTTTGTTGGTGGTGGTGATGGTTGGTTGGTTGGTTTGTTTTGGTTTTTTAATAAATTGGAAAATCAACTGGGGAGAGAGTGACAGATGCAAATACAAGTGTGATCGAGATAAGAATTTTAAGAAGGAAAAAGGAAGGCAGAACAGACTTTTAAAACTGAAATAGTTGAATATTTCTTTGGCCAGATAAACCTATACAGGCCACAGATTTTAGAGAAGACTTCCTGAACAGAATTAAGTTTTGGTTTGTTTTTAGTTTGGGAGATGTTTGTGGTGAAGGGTGGAATTTGTGACTGATATATATACATGAGGCAGGTCCAAGATCAATGTCATACCAAATTTTACACTCCATGTTGATGTCTGCTCCAGCAAAGACAGCAGAAAAACTGAATTAAATTCAATATATGCCATTCAACAGGGACATGGCTCCTCAAATCTGTTGAGAAATGAACCTCTCCCTCTTTCTTAATTCTCCTGCTTCCTTTGCAAGCTGCTTTTTTGGTCTTTCTGTTAATTCACACCCAGATTCTGTTCAAGTGAGCCAGTTTCCTGAGGTCACTGAAGAATCACCTTGATGGGAAAACCTGCAGGTCACTTTTTTTATCAGTGTAGCCAGCTTAATTTAAAGCAGGGGTAAAATTCCCGGACCCCACACAGGGGGCTTCCCCGACCCCTCTCCTGCCATAACAGAGCACCACACACCCACCTATTAACCTCCCTTCCTAGGGACACTCCCCAACAGCCAATATTTCTCATTTTAAATTCTGTGTAAGCTTCCTCCAGCCCCTTAATACATAGGAGCCATGAAGATATTGGTTTTTAATGCTTTTGAAACACGCATTTATATTTATTATCTTTAATAAAGAGCAAGAATTTATCAACTGTTTTGTTCTCTGATTTGATCCACTAGCCTGTAACTAGTTTTTAAATGCTCATAGATGAACTGCACCCCCACAAGTCACACTGTGGTGAGCAAATGAAATGCATGACCACAGTTTCACATAATATTCATATGCAAAAAGATGGATGCATCTCTTACAAACACATAATTTAATAGACTGTTCTAATAAAACACTGGGTAATTTAAATGTATTATACAATAGCAATTCCAAATTCAATAAAAAAGAAAAGTGGATATACTCTCTTGAACTGATGAACAAAATAGAATTTAAAATTTTTAGTGCTGTTTTTATACAAAACAAGAGTTGAATTTTTCTTCATCTCCCATAATAGAGTACAAAGAATGACAAATTATTTGATTGTACATAAAGCTTGGAAAGAGAGTATTAATCTTAGGTTAATGTAAAAGATACCATATAATGTAAAAAAGCATATTGTACAGAAGGAATGGGGACTATATATGGTTAAGAATTCTAAATGCCTGTGTAGGTAATTTCATGCTCACAGGGTACCAAATGTGATGAGTTAAACAATTATGTTATTTTTCAAAAGGAGGTACCATGTTCCTTTCCCAGCGACATGGAGAATTAATTTTGGAGGCAGTGTCCAAAAATTGCCTCCAGACATAGCCGACCACCCAATCTTTGCTATTTGTTGTATTTTATTTTAGCTTTGTTTTTATTGTGACATATTTCTCAAGTGTCTTCCTATAAATTATCTATTCTCATTATCATCATTGTGATCAATCTACTGTTGTTAGGCAAGCAAATGACACTGTATACTGGATTAATTGGATGTCTATATGGAAGAAAACCTTAGTTTTGACCCCTACCTCACACCTTAAGGAAAAATCAATTCCTGTTCAATTGTAGATTCAAATGTGAGAGAGAAAATTTAAACATTCTGGAAGATATCATAAGAGAATATATGATGTTAGAGTAGCCAAAGATTTCTTAAACAGGTGTTTAAACCACTAACTCTAAGAAAAATATTGATAAACTTGACTATATTAAAATAAGGAACTTCTATATATCAAAAATCAACATTAAGTAAATTTAAAAAACACAATGCAAGTGGGAGAAGATATTTGCAGTACATATAACTGGCAAACAACTTAAATCCTGACTATTTAAAATATTATTACAAAAAAAGATAAATAATGGAAAATTGGACAAAAGACTTAAATAGACACTTCACAAAAGAGAGTATCCAAATTGGTAATAAACATGATCAACTTCATTGATCATCAGGAAAATGAAAATTATAACTACGATGAGGTGGCACTCCACACTTGTTAGAATGAGTAAAATTCTAAAAGACTAAGAATGCCAAATGTTGGCAAGAATATAGAGTAACTGGAACTAACGTGTAATGCTGGTGGGAGTCCCTAAGACAGCTGCTTTTGAAACCCTTAGTTAGTACATACTAAAACTTAACATGTATCTCTCTACCCAGAAATCCCACTTCTGCGTACCTAATAGGAATGTGTGCACATGTGCAATAAGTGACATGTCAATCAATACTAGAATAAATTTTTAAATTGTCGTATATTCACATGACAGAATATGCTACAGCAATGAAAATATGCTGCATTCAACTATGTTGATGATCTCATAAACAAATGCACATGTACACACACAATTACATACTATATGATCTCCTCTATATTAATTGTGCAAAGAAAAGCAAAGTTACTTTGGTGTTAGATATTTGTTTCTTTATATAAGTTGTGGGCATACAGATTGTGCTCACTTTATGAAAATTCATCAAATTGTGCTCTTTTATCATGAATACTTTTCTATGTATACACTATACTTCAATAAAATTTTTTATTAAAGAAATAAAGAATGCACAGCAACTATGTGCCCATATTTAAAATAAAGAAGGTGGGTTTCTGCAATTGCCGACTAATGATATTGACATTGATTTTGGGGGGAAATAGTAAATAATTTTAAAGTGAAAATCACTTCTGTATTGCAAAATATATTTAACCCAATCTTTTTCTGATTGAGCTTGTATATGTTCCTATAAAATGTCTCATTTTGAATGGTATTATGGAGACCAAATATTAATAAAAAGAATTAAATTAGTTTAATTTATATAAAAGGGTACAATTAACCCTAAACTCCTATAATATCTTAGCTCACCAGAAGTGAACACCAGGAGTAACCCAGACCTGCTGAGGTATATATAGAACAGAGAAAGTAAGTGTGTCAGAATGGCACAGCCAGCTTTATGCCTGACAAGTCTGTATCACTGCTACCTAAAGTCAAATACAGCTATTTTGAACAGCTGCTGTATTTTCTCTATTTAATTTGTTGCAGGATAACTAATAAAAGACAGATGCAGTTGTCAAATGAAACATCTGATACATTTTGTGATGTGAAACTGTCAGGAAGGAAAATTTAAGATACATTTCTCAGGATAGTTAATTGTCTTAGAATGAAGAGAACCTCTCTCCTCTCTTTCTTAAAAAGAAAAAGCTCAGTAGCTAATAAAATATCAGACAAGAGACTTAAATAGAACAGGCACTTCACAAAATACAGGGTGAGAGGTGTAATGCTATAGTATTCAAATATTCCCAGGAGGAGGACATGAGAGAAAGGGGTTCATTCAAAAGGAGGGGGCCCCAGCAAGAGGTTAAACCAAGACCAGTGAAAGAAATGGCATGTAGGAATATGGAGCATGGACTTTAGATGATGCATGATGTTGAGAGCTTTTTTCCCCCATCTTTTATTTCCTTTTGCCATCCTAAAGTCTCCACTGGGAAAGTGGGGTGGCGAGAAAGCCACTAGTGAGTGGAGAGAGTGAGGAGAAGCAGTTTGACAGGAACTAAACCAGTTGGACATTTGCAGATAGCAGAATGCAAGCTAGTCCTGAGCACCCTCAGAACAGCGTAGGGTGAGAGGGTGACTTCCCCATCACATGGCACAGAAGCTCCCCTTTTTTTTTTTTTTAAGACACAGGGTCTTGCTCTGTTGCCCAGGCTGGAGTGCAGTGGTGCAATCACGGCTCATGGTAGCCTCAAACTCCTGGGCTCAAGTGATCCACCCACCTAAGCCTCCAAAGTAGCTGAGACTACAGGTGCATGCCACCATACCTGGCTAATTTTTAAAAAATTTTTTGCAGAGACAAGGTCTCACTATGTTGCCCAGGCTGATCTTGAACTCCTGACCACAAGCAATCTTCCTGTCTCAGCCTCCCAGAGTGCTGGGATTACAGGCGTGAGCCACTGTGCCCACCCAGAAGCTCACATTTTATTGTCCACATAGTAAATGGAAGGGGTTATGCTTTACATATGTAAAGAATCTTACACATCATAGTATCCCAAAACAGGTAGCTATTTATTATTATCTAGTTCATGCTATAACAACATCAGGAAAGTCTTCATACTATAGTTCGAAAGGGAACAGTCCATGGGAACATACACAATCTCTGCCAGAAAAAAAAAAAACTTGAATTAAAGACATCTTATAATATAGAAATTTTGACATCATAACTACGGAAAGTCATTGTTTGAAAAATAAGACATTAGTGCACAAGTAATGACTTCTAAGAAAAGTTCAGAGGATTTTGTCAGTAAGGAAAATGCAGGCAGAGACTGGGAAGAATTTCAGAAGGAAATTCACCTACAAACTGTCAGGGTCATGGGAAATTGCATGTTACTAGAGACATGCAGCTCTGTGACTTGCCTTTGGTGTTGGTTTTCCTTTGATAGGAGGAACGCAAGTGTCAAATGAAGCATCTAATACCTTTTGTGATGTGAAGCTGTCAGAAAGGAAAATGTAAGAAACTTTACCAAAGGACATAAAATTCAAGTTTTAATAGATTTACTAAATTACAAAATTTCATCCATGCAGACACAAATACCCTATTCCACACATGGTGTATTGTTCAGTGTTATGGGGTGAAAGAGGTTCATTAAGTGAGACAAGGCCACGGGCACAGGATGAGTAGGGATACATACAATATCCCACATGGTGCTTAAGAGGTGAGCTCTACGTATGCGCAACATGAGTGGAGTGTGCTTGAGAGACAATTCTGGTGAGCTGTACTCAGCTATATTCAGATGAGCTCTACAAGACAACAGAGGCAATGAGAAATGTCTTAGTCTGCTTTGTGCTGCTATAATGAATACCTGAGACTGGGTGATTTACAAAAAACAGGAATTTGTTGGCTCATATTTCTAGAAGCTGGGAAGTCCAAGATCGAGGGGCCAGAATCTGGTGAAGGCCTTCCTGCTGTATCATTCATGGCAGGAGGCAAGAGGGTGAGAGAGAGAGAGAAAAGGAAACCAAATTCTTCCTGCGGTGAGGACCCCACTCCTGTGATAACAGCATCAATTCATCCATGAGGGCAGAGCCTACATGGCTAATATCCTATCATTAGACCCCACCTCCCAACACTGCTGCATTAAGAATGAACTTTCCAACACATGCTTTTTGGGGCATACATTCAAACCATAGCAAGAAGTTACTAGCCAAATTGATGGAGGGGCAAAGCTAGTAAGTGTGGCTAGATGAGGGTGATGCTTATAATTGGGAAGCAAATACACGAAAGCTTAAAACATCTGAGACGGGGCAGATGAGTAGTTGAGGGGAGCTGACTGGAGGTACCATCCAAGTGAGAAATATCAGCATCAAAGCTGAGCCCAGTTAGCCATTTTCCTTTACCTGATTTGTGATAGCAATTTGCATTTGCAAAACAAAACAAAACAAAAATCCCATTCAAGTGGCTTGAGTTTGAGTCTTTTCAAGTGCTCCCTGTGCCGTCTGGTGCCTTATGTTGGGGGTAGTGCACTCCTCCCTCAGTGGTGTAGGTGATGAATGTGCAGTGAGGTCTGCCCTGGTGCAGGTCAGTAACATGCTGAGCCACACCAGATGTCCCTATCTGTAGAGCAGCTCCAACATGCAGCCTGGCACACATGTGGGCTTTCTTTCTATACGTGGAGGTGCTGCACTGCTTGCCTACTGAGATACTCTGTGTCAAATCAACATTTCCTTTATTAAACTGCTGGGAAGCCCTGTTTTCCTACCTCACCCCATTATTAATGGAGGGTCCACTGTAGCTCTTGGAATCTAGCATCACTCTTTCTGTGAAGAAATGACTGGGATAAGCCAATCTCTTAAAACTCTTACTTTGGAGTGATTCGTCCAAGTGCCTTCTGAAATACTTCTAATCAGCCTGTACAAGTCCCTTGCTAACTCATTATTATAATAGTAATTATTATTGCAATTTCTATTTTTATGGCTCCTGAGATAATTTTAGTTTCAATATTTCTATTATATGGTTCCTTTCTATTATTGTATTTGTATGTTATAACCGTATGGAAGTTTTCAATATTCACCACCAATCATTTGATACACCATGCTAATGCTGGAGTTCTTTATTTTGCTTTATCTCTTGTCCTGGTATTCTGCATATTGATGGGGAAAAAGTCATAATGCTGTGCAATTTTTTAATGTTAAAATGTTTCTGTTATAGTCACCATTTAGTTTCACTTGCACCATAATTTGTACAAGGTAGAAGAGAGGTATTTTCTGTTGGTTCATTTCATTTGTTTCATAACTCCCTAAGAATATGGATGATTTTATATTGGTCAAGATAATTATAACAGCTTCAGCATATGCATGGTTGTTGTATGTTTGATGAGTAAACTAAAATTCAGTTTCCTAAAACAAAAACACAATAAGTAAATAAAAATTTTCCATTATGAAAAAATTTCTATTGTTAATAACACCTATTATCATCATCATTAGGTATTGTGACCTTTATTGCATACAACACAAGAAATAACTCACTGACCTTCAAGCAAATCCAGAGTTTAGAAAGGGAAACTAAAAATATTCCTTTACTTTGCTAGAACAGTCTAGAAATGAGAGAGAGAGACTTCTGACAAGTTCTCACCCAGAGGAGTTTGTTTTGGGTTACACCAAGTTGGCCTAAATCCTTGAAGATAAAACAGAGGAAGAATCTGACTCAAAGATAAATATTAAGTGTGTGTTTTTGTTTGAATGGGTCTAATAAGTTTAGGATAGAAACAAAGATAGCACAAGCAGTGATTTGTAATAGTTAAGAATTAAAATAAAGAAGTGTTGGACTGTTACTGAGACTTTGCTTTGTTTCATTCAAAAACTATTTCCTGGAAATCTTTGTGTCTGGGGAAAGCATAAAACCTTCAAAATGAATAAAGCGTAGTCTCCATTCTTCAGAGATTGACAAGAAAGTAGGCGTAAGAAGGGAAGGGCAGACACATAGACTTTATCGGAGTGTAGGAAACCCAAGTGCGTGTGTGCTGGCATTGGTGTAAATTGAGTGCGATGCAATGGGAACAGAGTGAGGAGAAGCAAGCTTCCATGGCGCCAACTTTTATTGTTTTTATCAAGTAGCTATGATCCATGCTTCATAACCACGTGCTCAAACTACAGGATTTAAAACCACTCCATGGTTAAATATGGTTCTGTTCAAGACTGAGTGTAGACATATACGTCCACTTCTTCCCAAGGCTCCATTAATAAAGCAATGTGGATTTTTAAAGTATATACTCACAAAATAAATAAAAATGGGAGAGGGAGGCAGCAAAAAACATGAGGTTGAACAAATTTCTAGAAGACGGTAAGCAGAAATGTATGCAGGGAAGGCTGCAGCTGAGGAGGGGGCCGGGCTTTCTGGTAGGACCTCAGAGCAGCTCCACAGTCAGGATGGCAGGTACAGGGGGCAGCCGTGGGCAGGGGTGTTGCGTAATGGTCATATCTGAAATGGTGGAAAATCCAACTCCGTATACAGAGCGCCCTGCAGGCCAGATGTGCAGTAAAGCCCCCCACTCCAGCATCAGGGTAAACCTCAGTAATCACTAGGTCCCAACCTAAAGAAAGAAAAATTCCTGCCCCTTGACACACCCCACCAGGGAAACAGCGCGCTAGTCAATGTTTCGATAGCCTCCACCTGGAGGCGGCTGGGAAAGCAAGCACTGGCAGAGACCTAAGGAAAGCGTGACAGAAAATGACCACGACAAATCATGGAGAAAAGCTAGTCCTGGCAGAAAGGAATGAGCTTGCAAACATTTCTAATTAACAGGAGAATTAATATTGATATGAGAATATATTACCTCCAGACACGCAGAGGAGGAGGAGGGACAAAAGAGGAAGAAGGAAGACCCGGAGACAAGATGTTATCAAGAAAAACCAAGTGCTTGAAAATTGTGCCACTGTTTTAGTTTGCCTCACATCTGGACCGTACCTACTTCTGCTTTGTTTGCTTCAGCAGAGAAGGAGAAAGCAGAATCAATTTGAACATCCCCCCTTAAGTTGTCTGGGGATCATGCTGGAACTGTAGAGAAGGAAATGTAATCAATGCTCTTATCAATTCCCAATAAACAAAGTTTTTATAATCCTAATAATAGAAATTCTGCATATTCACTCAACAAAGTTCGTTGAGTACCTATTATGTGCCAGGCGTTGTATAGGCACGTGGACCTCATCAGTGAACAGGATGGGCAGGAAACAGACAAGCCTTCCCATTGTAAGTTACGTTCAGAGGAGATAATACATCACGCCAACCCTCAAGTAAGTTATGTGACGTTAAGTACACGCAGAAATGATAGAACAGGCAGAGGGACGGGGTATGGGTTGTGAAGCAAGTTGCATGGGGTCCAATAAAACTAGGCGAGAAGATGTCACTTGAAGAAGACATGACTCTGGTGAGGAGTTAGCCATCTGAATGAAAGCAATGGACAGCCTGAGATGCAAATGTTATTTGCCTAGCAAAAAAGATCAGAGTGGCCATTCCAGAGCAAATGGGTGAGAGAGGGTGGGAAGGTGAGAGGGAAGTTGAGGCAGGGAGGTGGGTGGGTTGTGTGGAGCTTTATAGGGCCTTAGAAGACTTTGGCTTTCACTTTGAGTGATTAGAGGCCATTGCGGGGAACGGATCTATAACCAGATCACTCAGGCCGCTGCATTGAGAACAGATTAGAAGGGGCAAAAGTGGAAGCAGAGAGGCCAGTTAGGAAGCTACTGCAGTTTATTGCTTTTCATCATCCTATATCCAAAGCACAGGAGATTTAGTCATTGTTAAAACCCTGATTGTCAGTGTCAACAAGCTGGCGATATTAAAGCCAACACAGAGCTCACCAAGTTGGGAGGGTGGGGTGGGGAGGAGGAGGCTGGGATCAGGGACAGTGCTTTTCTTTATAAGCGCTTGTGTAGTATCACAGCTGTAACTCTGTTTTACTTTTTAAGTAAAACAGCAGTAACTCTGAACTTTGATTCAGGTGTGACAGGTGGCTGGTCCATTCAGTCACTTTGTGATACTTTAAATCCAATTTCATCATCTTCCAGTTTTAGGTCAACATAATTTCTGTAATGAATTCTTCATAGTCAAAGAAAACACTTTAAAGGATTTTACCCTTATTCCATGCAAAATCATTCTTATGAAAATGACTACTTTTATCACATAACTTGGGTGCTGGATTTTATGACATGGTATTTTGACATCTCTTCGAAATTTAAAGGAAATCATTTCAATCACCATGAAACGTCTCTGCATACATCTTATATAAGAGGCTCCCTACAGTCAGAATGCATGTGTGAAAAGAATAATTTCTCCTTCTAACACCCTAAGCATTCATGATATCAGGTCACTGAGTGTTTAGAAACCAAGCTTTCACTATCTTGCAATTATATAATCTTCGGCATGGCTCACGGCAAGCCTTTTAACTACACATCCTTACAAGAACAAGAAAGATGGCCTCATATAGTCCCTGAAACTTTATTATGGTGCTAACCTTTCAACAAGAAATGGCATCTTGGAAATGCCACGTGCATTTTAACTCTTGTTGCAGTTAGTAATGGCCAAGGTGACCTATCAGCAAAGATAGGAGACAGCCTCATCGCTGACCACGTACGAACCTCAGTGCTTCAGAGTCAGTACGGCCTCATTTTTCACTCAGGCCAATGCCATTTTATTTGTCAATTCACTCCAAGAAATATTACTTTCTATCACTATCAGAGAACTGGAGTGTCCTGAGAGACCTTAAGTTATAAAGTCCTTCACTCCAGTATCTTCCGGCGTCTCTTCTCTTCAACTTTCTCCTGTCAGTTGATTGGCAGGAATTTTTCTTATCATCTATTTCTGAGCCTAAATTCACATAACACAGAATTAAGAATGGAGGATTTTTTTTTCCCTATCTACCAATATCTCTTCAAAACATTTCCAGAGATTCTAAAAAGAGAGTAAATCTTCCTGTTTACTCTAGTCTGAAGAACAATTTAGAGGCAAGATAATCCACCCCGTTGGACCATGCGGATTGGGAAGGATGTAATTAGGATAATGAAGTGGTAAGAAAGCCTCTTGCTGAATCATGTGCATCAGCCAAATCAACCCCCACCACCAAACCAGATGGTAGTTGAAGTTTCCAACATGGTCAACATTTGAAACTGCCAAGGGTTCAAGTCCAAGGACCTTATTTTAATAAATACTTGAACAAATGCATTCATTTATTTTTATTCACCAAATACCAATTGAGCCATAAATATTTATGTCAAACATGACCATATGTGGTAGGAATAGCAGGAATAAACCAAGTCATTACCTTCATGGAGCTCCCATTCCTGACGGGGCCTCGAGATCAATAAAGTAGATGAGGGGCTTTGGGGTGCCCAGTGTCAGAGGGATGTTACCAGTTTGTATGTGGGGGTCAGAGATGGCCTAATAAAATGACATTTTAGCAAAGACCTAAATAAGGGAGAGAGCCATGTGGATAATGAAGTCAGAGCAGACATTGTAGCTCCTTACTTGCCTTTAAAATCAAATTTTCTGTCATTTATGTTTATCTTATTTTCGCATGGAAAATAGAGATTGGCCAGGTGCAGTGGCTCATGCCTGTAATCCCAGCATTTTAGGAGGCTAAGGCAGGAGGATTGTTTGAGCCCAAGAGTTCAAGACCAGCCTGGGCAACATAGCAAGACCCTGTTTCTACAAAAAATTTAAAAATTACACAAGTGTGGTGGCGCATATCTGTAGTCCTAGCTACTGGGGAGGCTGAGGCGGGAGGATCACTTGAGCCCAGAAGTTTGAGGCTGCAGTGAGCTACAATCACGCCACTATACTCCAGTCCAGCCTGGGTAACAGAGTGAGACCTATCTCAAAAAAAAAAAAAAAAATAGTGGTTAAGCAAAAATAATTATTGCTTTTCTTCTATTGCATTAATTTTTAGCTTTCAGAAGCTAATTAGTGGAGTTGCATCTTCTCACTTCTGTTGTCTAAGTCACCTCATTGTTCACCACACACAGAAGAAGTAGCAGACAATCTCAAGCCCTGAGAGGATATGCCTTCAGAATCAACTTGGAGACTGTGTGCTGTATTCCAGCTGGAAGGCTTGATGAGAACTGGGTGAGTGATTCTGGGCCACAATGAGACATGAGAACATACTGGATTTTCTTTGTGCTTTCCTTGAAGCCTAATGCCATAGATGATCCATTTAGCTGAATCTCCATACTACACTTGCATAAGAGAAGCAAGGATAACAGACAACAATACTGTTAGAGGCCAACCAAACTGTTTTAAATTTCTTTTAAAATAAGAAAAATGGAATTTGTCTTTTTTCGAATTTCTTCATTTGGATACTTAGTTCTTATGTTCTTGTACTCTTCCTTTCTAATCTAAGCATTTAGGATACAAATTTCTTTCTAATTACAACTTTAACTGCATCCGTTAGTTTTGTTCTATAACATTTGTGTCATAATTCACTTCTGGATATTTTTGGATTTCCATAATTGGTTCTTCTTTGAACCATGAGACATTTAAAATTGTGTTTCATATGTTTAAATTATGGATAAGTGTTAATTATTTATTTCACTTTCTAATTTGATTGCTTTGTGGTGAGAGAACATGGAGTGTCTGATATTAATTTTTGGTGTTTATTGAAATTTGCTTTGTGAGTTAGCATCACTACTTAGGAAATTGCTCCATGTATCATGAACATCCAAGTATTCTTTACACATTGGGAACAAAGATATATATCCATTATATCAAGCTTTTAAATTTTAATCTCTCATATCCTTTCTAATATTTTTGTTTGCTTATACTATGAATTAGTATGCACAGCATGTCAAAACCTCTCACCATGATTGTAGATTTGTCTGTTGCCAAATGTAATTTAAAATATTTGCTTTATATACATCTAGGTGGTTCTATGGGGGACACAGGTCTAGAATTCTAGTATCTTTCTGTAAATTTTTCTCTTTCTCTTTGTATAGTGATTGTCTTTATCTCAAACTTTGCTTTTTGCATTAAAGTCTGTTTTGCCTAATGTTAATACAGCCAACCACTCCAGCTTTCTTTTGGTTAATATTTGCCTGGAATAACTTTATCAATTTTTACTTTCAACCTTTTCATATTCCATATTTTAGGACTGCCTTGCACAAATAGCATTTGTGGTTCACTCAAAAATATTTATTCACTGATTATTATGCGCCAGGTACAGTTCTAGGCAATGGGATACAGAGTGAACCGAACAGACAAAGTTCCTGCAATCAAGGGGTTTTCACTCTACTGGGGGCAGGTTGGTGGCCGGGGGAGAGGGAGAAAGACAGTAGACAAACAAGGTAATGAGAGGAGGGATAAGGAAAAATAAATTAGAGTAAGAAGGTACGGGGTTCGGGAGGGGTGCTGTTTTGCAGAGGATAGTCAGTGAAGGATTCACTGGTGAAATGGTATTTGAGCAGCAAAGGAAATCAGGGAGCGAACCAGGAAAATGCCCAGGGAAACAGACCGCAGGCTGAAGGAAGAGCCAGGGCACAAGCCCAGGGTCAAGGGCAGGCTGGGTGCACTGGGGGGAAGCAGGTGG
Organism: Daubentonia madagascariensis; assembly: GCA_023783475.1. Classification (NCBI taxonomy): domain Eukaryota; kingdom Metazoa; phylum Chordata; class Mammalia; order Primates; family Daubentoniidae; genus Daubentonia; species Daubentonia madagascariensis. The sequence goes on along the minus strand of JAKFHU010002140.1, from coordinate 31,586,210 downwards.
GGCAGTCTCTCCTAAGCAGACAGCAAAGGGTCGAAGGCAGAGCGCCAGGAGAGGGGGCCTGACTGGTGGTGGGCCTGTGAGCTGGAGGGACCTCAAGGCGACAAGGCTGGAGTGGAGTGGCCTTGGGTGGAGGAATGACAGATCTGATTCGCACTTTAAAAGGATGGTTCTACCTGCATGTGATGTACGGATTACTACAATATTCCAGGTGAGAAACAGCACTGGCACTGAAGGTGGGGAGAAATGGTCAGATTCTAGACATATTTTGAAGGCAGAGCCAAGGGGATTTGCTGTTGGGGCGGACATAAGATATGATGGAATAGAAAGCATCAGGGATGATTCCAGCCAAGGCAACTGAAGAATCAAACAGCCATTTTCTGAGCGGGAAGACTGCAGGAGGAAAACACGTAGGAGGAAAGCAGGGCTATGGTTTCAGGTCTTGCCGGGATGGGAGGAGGCTAAAAAATAACATCTCAATTCCCTGCCCCGGTTTGAAATCAGTAGATTCAGAAGTCACACAGGTAGAGATTAAACATCACCTTTCTTACCCAAGAAGCTGTTTGAAGAATGTGGCTTGTTTGTGAGGGCCAGCTGGGCGGGCTGACTCTCCTTCTCTCCCTCTCTCTCTATCACCACTTCCTGCAGCACCCGCCTCTAAACCTTTGCGTGGCTCATCCCCTCACTCCATCGGGGTTCTACTCTAATGTCATCTGCTCGGGAAGGTCTTCTCAGAGGCTCTACCTAGAACAGCACCAGCCCTGGCATTCTGCAGCAGCTTCCTCTGCTCTACTTCTCCCTACACTCGCCCCCATCTGATATCAAGTTATATGTTTATTTGTTCTCATCCAAAAGCAGAAGCCCCATGAGGGCAGGACCTTTCTTCTCTTGTTCATGGCTGTCATCCAGAACCCAGAGCAGTGACGGAATGGATGGTGGCTGGATGAACATGCTTCCTAGCCAAAGAAATTCAAGGATGCTTTTCTGGTCTTACACCTCCACCTCAGCCCTGTCTTTTCCAGGGCTGCTGCCAGTTCTTTCACATGATACCTGGTTTTTTGGGCTTTAAAAAAAGCCAGCCAGCATCTGCTTTGTGTCTTCTCTCTTCCTTGGCACTGTCACCGCCCACAAAGGCCACCTCCCTGACTAGTTGCCACTTTCACTGAAGCAGCACATTGACCTTCCTTTTCAAGTTCACCATGCACTCACACGCTATTTCTGGATCAAAGGGGGAGATCGTTTGGGTTTTTTTCTGGTACTATATTGCATTTGTGTTGAAACAGTATTCATTCCACCATTAACTTCCTTGAAAAACCAGATAATTAACTCTCAACCAAGAATAACCAAGTAATTAATTCCTAGGTTCATTACTTACTCCTAAAATTATTACAGAATGGCATACAAGACCTTAGGAAACCTATAAAGTTATCACTTTTTCTTTAAATTATCTTTGTCAGATTTGTAGAAAATACACAGGAACTCAATGAAGAAATGGTTGCGACTAGCCAGGCTGCTTAGGAAAGGTTTCTCAAGCTTGGCACCATTAACTTTTGTCTGGATAATTTGTTATTATAGGGGACTGTCCCGTTTATTATAGGATGTTTAGCAGCATCTCTGGCCTCTACCCACAAGATGCCAGTAGCACACCCCCCACCCCAACCCCGAGTTGTCACAACCAAAAACTCTCCAGACCTTGCCAAACATCCCCTGGGAAGGCTGGAAGTTGATCATCCCCAGGTGAAAGCCACTGGCCTAGGGCTTCAAATTCCAATTCCACCACTTTCGCACTGAATGATGCGATACAAAATGGCCTCATTGTGCCTCAGTTTCCTCATCAGTAACATTGGAACAATAATCCTCCCTTTTGTATATGGTTATCATGAGGATTTACTGAATAATACATGTAAAGTGCTTAAAACCGTGCCTGGATCATCATCATAAGCACTCAATGAGTGTTAGCTTTGTTTTGGAAACAGTACTTCAAAACACAATGCAAGGCTGACTGGGCTTGTCTAATGAAGAAGTTAACTCTCAAATAGAGCTGAGATTTTAATATCGAGTTTTATGTACAGTGTGTATTCCACAAAGGAACTGAGCAAATATCTAGTAAAAGAATCACATGATTCTAAAATGAGAATCATAGTAGGTAACAGATTTTTTGAATGCTTACTAGATGCCAAGTACTATGCATATCTTTTCTCATTTTATCCTGAAAACAAGGTAGGAACTAAATCATGTTAGTCCCATTTTACAGTAGCTGGAATTGGGCTCATGAGGATAGAGCAACTGATCCAAGTTCACCCAGCATGAACGTGGCAGAGCCAATGTTGAGACCAAGCCTCTCTGATGCCAGAGCCTATGATCTTACACATTTTCTTATAGCCTCTGACAGCCAGATGGGAGCACATTGGGAGAAGTAGAAACTGAGGCCTAGAGAAATCAGGGACTTGTCCAAGCTGCACAGCTAGTCACAGGCCCAAAAATTAATGGTTGTTTACCAGTGATCTATTATCACCCTTGTTGTGCTATGTTGTTTTTAAATGTCCACATCCCAGGAAATGTACCAGGGCCATCACTTTTTGTATGCCACCTAAGGTCTCTCCTTTCTAGAACGTCAGAGTTGTAGGGCCATAGAATCTCAGTGTTATTCATGTTATAAGGACAAGGCTAACTGCCCCCTTCTTTGTGTGGTCCATTAGTGTCTTCAAAGATTTCCTAAAGCAGGTACTTCTATAGAACTTGCACAAGATCTAAATAAAAAATTATCTTAATCCCCAATTTGCAATCTGTTTCAAGGAAACCTGTTAAATTTAAGGACTTAAAGCAAGAAAGAACTACAAACCACTGGAGCAAGGATTTTAGCTGCTACTTTTGTAAATTTAGCCATAACAAGCTGCTCAAGGCAAGAATCATCCAGCACATGATAGCTGATACTGCCCTTGTACTTTAAATGTGCCCACATAAACCTGATCCTGGTGACATCTCTATGCATCGGTAACTTGTTGGGTAATAATAAAATCACTAGCCAAATTACTGAAACACTTACTCATCAAAATTTCTGGAGCTCACCAATGTGCCAATATAATAAAAACTACCACTGGAAGACTGGGAAGTAATATTTTGTATAATCAGGCTTCAAGAGAGCTACACTGTCATGGGAAATACACATTTGGATATTGCCTCTAGATCCCATAGGAGAGGGTAACACAGGAACTCACCTCTGGCACATTGCTATTTGCCATTCCAATATCCATTCTTTTCATTCTTTACTGCTAATGGAACCCCAAATTTGATCACATTTGCAATGTGCCCAGCTAAAAAAGTCAACACAATTTTGCCTATTGAGACATAAACTGAGGTGTTCTGGAAGGCTTTTCCTGATCTGACCTAGACACCACTCCTTATTCTTTCCCCCTCCTCTTTCCTTTTGCCTGGAATGCTGACACAGTGACTGGAGTGGCAGCAGCCATGATGTGTTCATGAAGACCAAACCATGCACTAAAAATGAGTGTGTAGGAAGATGGGGGAAGGTTAATACAAAGGTCAGCAAATGTGGCCTGCTTGTATTTTTGTTTTTTTTAAGAGATGGAGTCTCCCTCTGTCACCCAAGCTGGTGTGCAGTGGTACAATCATAGCTCACTACAGCCTGGAATTCCTGGGCTCAAGGGAACCTTCCACCTCAGCCTCCTGAATCTCTGGGATTACAGGTGTGAGCAGTGTGCCTGGGGCTGTTCTGCCTGCTTTTCTACAGCCTACAAGAAGAATGGATTTTACATTTTTAAATGGTTGGGGGAAAATCAAAAGAAGAATAATATTTCATGACATAAAAATTACATGAAATTCATTGTCCGTAAATAAAATTGTATTGGTACACAGCCATGTTCATTTGTTTACATACTGTCTGTGGCTGTTTTGTTCTAGAAAGGCAGAGTTGAATAGTTGCAACAGAGTCTGTACGGCCCACAAAACCTAAAATACTTACTCTCTGACCTTTTACAGACAAAGTTTGCCAACTCCTACCAAATAACATCCTTGACTACTGAACTCTAGACTTTTTGTTGTACAAGAAAAATAAACCCTTTGCTTATATAATCAACTATTTTTCAGGTTTTATGTCACTCGCAACCGAAGGCAATCTAATTGGTGCACAGCTAAATGAGATTTGATGAACTGGAAGAACCAAGGGTGGGTAATGAGGACAAGTATCTGGAGGACATTCTGCAGATGTCAAGGCTCTTAATTTATTTTCCTATAATTTCCTAGGAACTTGAAAGCTTTTGTTGGAATAGGCTGTGTCTGTAAAACTAGAGAGGAGGGAAGAGATAAACATTTTAATGCTGTGGTCCCCAACCCCGGGCTGTGGCCCATTATGGGTCCGTGGCCTGTTAGGAAACAGGCCGTGCATCACCACCTGAGCTCCGCACAACACCTCCCCTCAAAACCCATGACACCCCACCCCCCATCCCCAGTCCGTGGAAAAATTGTCTTCCATGAAACCAGCCCCTGCTGCCAAAAAAGTCGGGGACCACTGCTTTAAAGGCTAAATTTCTACAGGACTCAGCAGCCAAGTAGATGGACAGAGCAGAAGAGAAGGTGCAGCAAAATCATAACACCTCAGTGTGTTAGTTATCTGTTGCTGAGAACAAATACTCCCAAACAACACCCATCATCTCATATTTGCTGTCATTCAGGAAGATGGGCATGGTTGAGGCCTTGTACAAACTGAAAGCAGTGGGCTGTGCCATACAGGAAAAGGAGGCACTTCCCAGGTCACTGGCAGGGTTGTGGCTGGCATTCAGTTCTCTGCAGGCTGCTGGGCTGAGGGCCTCGGTTCCTCTCTGGCTGTTGGCCAGAGGCTGCCCTCTGTTCCTTGCCACGTGGGCCCCTCCATCGGGCAGCTCACCACGCGGCAGCTGGCTTCACCAGAGCAGCCAAGGGAGAGGACAAGACAAGGAGTGTGAGCCCCACAGAAGTCTCAGCCTTGTTTAACATTATCCAGGAGAGACATCCCAGGACTTCTGCCATATTCTATTCATTAGAAGTGAGTTACTAACCCCAGCTCACACTCGAGAGAAGGGGACTGGGCAAAGGCATGGATCCAGGAGGTGGGATTTGGGGGAGCCTGTCAGAAGCTGCCCACCACATTCAACCAAGTGTTCAAAACATTCGTAGACTATTTTCACTTGGGTCACTTTTGCTGTCTGTCTTGGAACCTGTTGTGAAACACAAAGGAAGCAGACCCAGGGCCACAGGGGAATGCAGGAGAATGTCATTCCCTGTGTGGAGATTTGTGCCCACAACAGGAGGCGCCTGCCCCCACCTCCCTGCAACTCACAGGTAACCCCTCCATCCCGCCCTCTCTCTTCTGTGGAGTTCTTTATCCTGTTCATTCACACCAACCAGAAGAGAACAATTCTCACCCTGTCACCTGTAACCTAGATACTTTTGGAAATGTGTTTCCCTTGGGTGGTTTACCCTTTGTCTTTTGTCTTAAAAGCCTTTGTGGCTCGCCCGCGTGAGCTCAGAAAGGCAGGCTGGCTTTCTCCCAAGCGCCCACCTGCCAGTAAAGGCTAAGGAAGGGAGCCTCAGCCCGGTCCTCCACCCTGCGGCCTTCCCACTCTCCGCCCCCAGCCTCCTCCTCCAAGAGAGGGCTCCCTCACTCCACGTTCCCTCTCAGCCCTAAGACGGCTCTAGGGGCCACTTCTCATCAAACAGACTTCAAGCTGATGCCACAACTAACTATCTGAGGTCTGCAGATTTGACTCTTTCAAACATGCAGTGCCGCTTTGATCTTGGCAGACAACAGCCCTCATCTGAATGCCCCCATTTCTTCTTCTAAGCGGGCACTTCAGCTTCCCCTTACTAGGATGAACCAGTTAATCAAAGTCCTGAAATGAGACCCAGAGAGTTGGAAACATGGCATCATGCCCTGCCTGCCTATTTTGCAAATTTTACAACACTGGGCTTCGAAAGAGCTGATAGTGGAGGGTCTTTCAATCGCCTAGAATACTAAACAGGCCGGGGAAATTCTGTCATTAGACTAAAGCAGCCGAAAGGGGAGCATGAGAAGAAAAAGTAAAATATTTTTGGTTTTGTACAGATCCATTCCTGGTTTAAAAATAAAATAAATCAACAGATTTGAAAAGAAAATTACACATAAATTTATATATACCCAATAGTTACTCAATTGTTTGCAGAGCTTTTTACTTAATTCATCTTTTTTTTTTCTTTAAAGGCAACTCAGTGGGAGATCTGTCCTGCCAGGCCACCCAGAAGCGCATCACAGGGGCAGCCACCAGGAGACTGGGGGGTGGGGAATAGGGGGAAAGATTTTGAGGACTGATAGGATTAAGATTTTCAGGGGGACAATAGTGTAGACACAAATTTTACCCCCAAATCTCTGCGAGAGGTACCCCAGGGGGGCAGAGGGCTTGCTCCCAGGTAAGGAGGACATTGAATTTCCTGGTACCCACCTCTGATCAGTAAGGAGGGGGGTTTTTGATATGCCAGTGGAGGGGATCAGCCAGTTGTCCTCTGCAAGGAAGGAAGGGGTCTGTTTAAAATAAATTAATCATAAAGATAAATGAACAAATGAGAGACTGAAATGGACAATGGCCAGATTACGTATCAGAATAAAAGTGTGACCCACAACGTGCAGGAATTTCCCATGAAACCAGCCTTGTTAGCCATAACAAGCAGCCCAGGAAGCCAGCCTGCTGCAAGTCACACCTGTAGGAAGCCAGACTGCTCTCTAGTGATAATCCGGGAAGTAAACAATAACTTCTGTAACAAAAGGCTCAAAACGTCCAGGACTTGATTAATAACTGTATTAATCAGGATTATCCAGAGAAACAGAACCAATAGGATATATTTGTGTGTGTGTACATACGTATATATTACATATATACATATGTATGTACATTCATACATATATATGAGAAAATTTATTATGGAAATTGACTTATGCAGTCACGGAGGCTGAGCAGTGTCAGGATATGCCATCTGCAAGCTGGGAAACTGGGACAGCCAGTCATGGTGGTTGTAGTTCAGTTCAAGGCCAAAAGCCTGAGAACAAGGGGAGCGCCCCCTCTGCCTCCTGCAACTGCTGGTGTAAGTCCTGAGTCCAAAGGCCTGAGAAGCAGGAGCTCTGATGTCCAAGGGCAGGAGGAGATGGATGTCCCAGAACAGAGAGTGAATTCACTCTTCCTCTGCCTTTTTGTTCTATTCTGGCCCCCAACAGATTGAATAATACCCACCCACGTTGGTGAGGTGATCTTCTTTACTCAGTCAAATACTAACCTCTTCCAGAAAAACCCTCACAGACACATCCAGAAATAGTCTTTTAACAGCTATGTGGGCATCCCTTAGCCCAGTCATGTTGACACGTAAAATTAGCCATCACAATAACTGACAGATTCCCCAATTTTTGTCCCCTCTTCCAACTCGGGACCAACCAGAGAAAGCCAACTATGCCCCGTAACCAATCGCACGGGCTGCCCTGTCCTAGGGAGCTGCCCTGGCTGCCCCGGGCCAACAGCCTCCGATCAGGACGCACCTGAAGCCGTCCCTCTTGTCCACCATGAAGCTCTCCCACGCCCCTGCCTGCCTGTGAGTCTCTGCCGAACACAAGTGATGGTGGCTGACTCCCTTGCTACAGCAAGCTCTGAATAAATAGGCTTTGCTTTTCTCATGTGGGGGGGTGGTCCATTTTTTCCACACAGGCAGACTGTAAGAACTAAGGGATATTTCAGGGGTCTAATAAAAAAAATCCCTAACAAGAGAACCTCCAGGGTGAGACCCTGGGTGAAAAACAATGTCACTCTCGCTATCACTGTAACCCACGTCCTTGTCTGTATTCCCCAAGCCTGAGGCAGCCTCAGAAGGAAACTGAAATCACTTCAGTTCCATTAGGCTTTGGTGCATCTTTGGCAAGTCTCAAACTCCTTAGCCCCTCTTATAACAATTCTTTCTGAGTTCTGAACATTAACTTACACAGTGCATATACTTTATTAATTTATCCTTGTTTTTATGTGTTCCTTTAGTATATTCCTGTAGGTTTATTTTCCCTCCTATGCTGGAGGTCTCTTCAATCCTCATCTATGACTATCATCCCTAGCCAGTACCCTGGAGAGTGCCTTGCACACAGAGACTTTCTGATCACTAATACTGACTGACTTTTAGAAATCTGTTGTGTTACAAGGACTTGAAATATATGACTCTTACAGATACACAGACCTTTATTTGTTTTAACAAAGGTAAGTCTAAAATTGTTTGCCACAGTGAGTCAAAATAATTTCAATATACATTAAATTTAGGCATATGCTCGTTCAGGGTTTCAGTTAAGGAAGAACTAGTTAAGGATAAAACAGATAAAATGATAAATCTCAGTAGTTTTAGAGAATAGATATTTATTTTATTTGCATAAAGGTCATTCCATCTTCCACGCCAGGTTCCCCAGGTTACCACACTTGTCTGCATCAAGCTGGAGGGGAAAGGCCATGGAAGGTCATAGGTGGGAGGTGTGAACACGACTTCTAGCACATTCCGTCAGCCAGATCTTAGTCATGTGGCCACATCTAACCACAAGAGGGCTGGAAAATATGATCTAAGTCTGGGCTCAGAGGGAAGAGAAAGTGGGTTTGGTTAAGGGCTAGCCAGTTTCTGCCACACTTAACAAGGCAAAAAAATCTTCTCTGCTGTGAAAAGCTCCCTGCAAATACCACTTCCCCACCCCACATGCTTGGCTTAGTCTCTGGAAAATGTGCACAGGCTAAGATTTAAATGAGATTCTTCATACATCAAAGGGTACAGTAAAGCTCCTGATTGCCACTGCTTCTCAAACATGAAGGACAGCGAACAAGGACAACAGCAACAACAGGAAGTTCTGCAGCTTGTCCCTGTCTTTTTAAAAGAGCACTGTGCTTTAATTTTGTTGCTTCTAGAAGCATTGCATCTTTTCATGAGTCAGTGAGCTAGCTAATTGGCCACAGCACTGACTGGGTCTTAGAAAGAAGCACTTAACCAAACAAATATTAAGAAACTGCAATTCTCTGGAGTATGAGCTTCCAAGGGTGAAGGATATGACCTGGGTCAACATGATACCACATGTGACAGTTAAGGACAAAGAGGAAATGACATTTTAGAAAGGGAAAATCTCTGCAGGAACGCTTAGATTTGTCTCACAGAGTCATTAAAACAATAAGCTCCTACATAGCTGGTTTTGGCTACAATTAAATTATAAAAAGAGTTGGTTTCTTTGCTAGATATTCTGTGTCTGCCCTGTTTTCCCATTTTTATATATATATATATATACAACCCAAGCAAACCTGATGAAAAAAGTAACCGAGATTTTGGTTCTAATGCAGATCTTGATGTATTTTGACTTATTTGCAGGATCTAGCAAAATGAGCCATGGCTTCCAACAGAAATGAGATGTCAAGTTGCAAAGGATACTGTGTCCCATCAACAAACAGTTGCCACAGCCTGTCCCACGGCCCCTCATGTGGGCCTGCTTCAAAGGCAGTCAAGGTCTGAGCCCCTTAACCAGACTGACATCTGCCAAGCTTTATGGCCATTTCTGCAAGAGTAAAAGTTGAAAACCATGCCGAATTTGAACTTTCCCTGGAGTTCAGCAAAAAAGTAAGATCTGCTTTCAGGTGATTCACAGAAAATAAGTCATAGGATAAAAATAGCATAGCAATTTCTCAAATGAGAAAATGAACAAGATATGTGAACATGGCTCAGATATACCCGTCTGTTTTCAATTGTAGTTGGCTGCAAATCAGCTGTCAATTTTCTGCTCATTGTATTTTCTAACACAGCTTTCTCTGCCTCTGCCAATGACCAAAATGCACACATCCCTAGGTAATCTTGCTCTACCACTGCCCCCTTTCCAGACCACAGAACAATCCAGTTGAATTGCAAAGTTATTAGGGCAGATATTTACAATATTTATCTTATCTTAAAAACATGTATGCATATGTTGTCTTTTGCTTGCATTTATCTCTTATTATTTGCTTTCTTGTATTGCCAGTGTCTCTTCTCCCCCCCAATAGCCCTGATAAATTGCAGTTGGTTATAGTTCAGTTCCTTTTCTAGTGGGTTAAGTGCAGTAAAATGAGCAGAAAAGTGGCAAACAAGGCCTCAGGGTGACATCAGCACCCTATAATAGCTTATTTTTCCATCTGATATTTTCACAGATGACTCTGCCTAAAATTCTTCAATTTGTGGTAATGATGCTGAAAGTGTATAATATGAGAATTTGGAGTAGAAGAAACAGATGCTGATGATGATGATGATGTTGACAGAAGGGTTATGTTTAGATAAAAAACCAGCTCTGTGTGGTCTGGGCTAATAACCCAAGAGCTAAGGTGAGTCTTGATTCAAAGCTTCCATTATTAAAAACAACAAGTTTTGAAGTTTACCTTTTAAAGAATAAAAAGAGCATATCTGACAGTGTACTTAGAAATGAGGGACCTGGCATTTGGGTTAAGGAAGTCATTCTATCCACAGCTCTCTGGTGGCACAGGGATCTTCTACTTAGAGTCATCAATCTTTTTAGAACCCTTTTTGTTTGCATTAGAATATTAGATCTAATGTCTTGGGCCTCTTGGGGATAATGGGATATCTGGCTGTGACTCCCTATGTATACAACCATGAGGACCACTGCCATAAACATGAGGGACTTGTCTCTTCATTGAAAAAAAATTACCCCAAGTTTTTGTTTCTTAAGGAGTTCTATATAGAGAAATTATGGCCACAATGACATGCTCACTCTGGAATGGGGACAATGAGACAATTGAAGTTTAGGAAGGACCTGAAGTCTACACCAGGGGCCACAGAAAGCTTAGCCTGGCATCCCTCCCTTCCCCTGCAGAGACAGAACATGGTCCCCACTGACCCCAACCCTTAGTCCCTTGGACCCTCTCTACATCTCTAACTTTACATGTCTCGCTCTGCTTCAATTAATTCCTGCCAAACAACTCTGGAGACTGTGTAGAGTTACCGTGCGTAACAGTCCTTCACGACACCCCAGCACTGCTCACGTCTTAGAGCTTTATTTATGCCAAGCATTGCATCGTCTAAGCAACACTTCTGACTGCTTTCCTGCCATCTCACCCTGATCTCCAAAGCACTGCACCATAAAACCACAATGGCTCGTGAACGGGGCCCCCTACAGACTCAGGCAAAACTTTTATTCCTCTCTTGTCTCACATGTGTATTCCCTGTGGACGTCATTGCTAATTTCTCACCCTTTCAATTCCCACCTCCACACTTGCCTCCCACATTTTAATCTCTTAGATGGACTTAGATGCCTCCAAGAGCCACAGCACCCTCCGCCCATCCCTCCGTTTCTGAGGAAGAGGACATGATCCTCTCCTAAAGGCCCACGCTGCCACCTCTGCCCCATTTCCTCCTCACACCTCTCAGGGACCTTCAGTCTCTCCCCTCCTACACCTCAGACTCTCCCACCTTGACACTGCCTGCCCTTGAGTTACTCCCCACCTTAAATCAAAAGGAAGAAAGTGAAATGAAGTAGAATCTGTTTCTCTGACCCAGACATGCTTAAGCTGTTTCTTTATATCCCTCCTACTAAGCTAGATGTGAACCCTTGTGGTTCCTCCCCCATCCCACCAACAAAACTGACAGTTCTCTCTTTGCAGAAATTATCTATCAAACACTAATACTTTTAAACATTTTTCCTAGGTCAGATCATCAGAATATTATATCACTTCATTGTTTAATGAATTTTGATTGCTTTTTAAAATATGTATTGAAGAGCAATGTGCACACAGCACAGTAGACACATCGTTAAGTGAAAAGCTCAGGGTATGTGTACAAACTGAACACGCCTACGACCCACCAACCAGACCAAGAAATAGAACTTTACCAGAATGCCAGACTCCGTGCTCATCATATATGTGAAACTAAGACATTTATGGACTGGGTGAGGGTAGGCTATGAAGAATCAAAACATGAGTCTAGAAACATACATACACTGAAGGACTTCTATACCTTGCTGGGAAGTGACTGAATCAATGAATCGAGGAATCCACGAATGTATTAGGGTAGTGCTGTTTAATTTACTGAAAAGATCATGTCTGAGTAAGGGATCCTATTTTAGTACCAAAACTAAGGCAGCCATATGTCCTGGCTTTTCCAGGACTCCACTGATTTAAAATATTTTGCCTTATCAAACCACGCAGCAGAACACAGCCCAACTTAGGGTCAGGAAAATTTTGTTACTATAACCTCATTCCATCCCATACACCATATTGTTTTTCCAAATAAATGGTATCATTGCTTCTGGTTGGTATCCTACACAGAAAATAATTCTGATGTGTAAGCTTGCAAATCACACTTATGAATATTCAAATGCACAATTCCAATTAAAACCAGAGCCAAAAGCCTGTGCCACAGGCAATGAAAACACTCTCCCCATAGCTACATTTACTTTATTAACAGGTTGTAGCCTAAAGGCCTAAGAAAAAAAAATAATTAATATTTTGTTATTGCCTTGTTATCTTGCCTCTAATTGCGTGTTTTTAGTTTTGCTTTCCGTTTACTGAAGTATTATGTTCTTGGCTGCTGTAACAGCAGAAATTTTAGCTACTTTGGCCAATTCAGATGCAGCTCTCACAGATTTAGGGGCTTCATATGACTCAGTCTCTGCAGGGAGTCAAATGCCAGGAAACCCAATTCAATCAAAAGGAATTTAAAAAGAATTCCAAACTTTAGGTTTACCTAAGAACAATTAGCAGTTTCAATTCACAACCCACAGCAGCAGCACTTCCTGAAGCTTCTGTCCTGCTACGCCTCCTCCACCCCACCTCTTTATTAAGGAGATTGCCTTCCTCCTTGGCTTTGTTTCCACTTGTCTGTGATCATTTGGCAAGGAGTCATTCTAAGTAAGTTCAGCCTAATAAGCACCAAGATTTCCTTTTTATTTAAACAATTCAAAAAGAATCCTTTATAAAAATACATTGCATGCTTACGTATTAATTCTTGTAGACAAGTGAAGGAGAAAGGGAACAGGCGGAAGCCTGACAGATTTAGCGAATATATGATAGTGCCTTTGAGAGCATCCTCTCAGAACGAGGAGAACGTTTCTCACTGTAACAAACAAGAAGTAGGAAAGAAAGGAAAGTTACTGGTAACTAAACTTAAGATTCACACTTTAGGTGGCTCCAGGTTTCAACATTAGGAGGAAGAGGAAAAGCAGCAAGAAGTCAATTGCTCACTTGGACATAAAGACCAAGAAAGGTTTCTTTTTGTGGAATAATAATACGTAGAATAAACATAGCACAAGAGGAAGCAACAAGGTAGCACAAAGGCATCAAAGATAGGCTGCATAAAGAAGCTCCTGAATGAGTGAGCTGGCGAGCTGTCCTCCGTCCCTCTGCCACTCCTGTCAGCAAAGCGTATCAATTCTACCCACTTTCCCATTTTTGTCAACCACCATCTTCTCAGTCACTGTTGCTCAAAATTTTGGTTTATTTCTTCTTCTTTCACACCTCTATGTAGCTATTCAACAAGACCCGCCAATATTTCTTTCGAAGTGGTTCTCAAGTGTAGCCCTTTTCTTACGCCTAAGTATCACTACCTAATTTCAAACCCTTCACAACTTACTCCTGGTTGTTCCAATAGCTACTTTTCTTCTTTACCAATATTTTGCTAATTTTTTACTGCTTTTTTACTAATTTTTTTATTAATTTCTGAAGACAATTTAAATAACAAGAACTGCACATATTTAAGATGTATAATTTGATACATTTTTTACATATACACACAGAAGATAACTCAATCAAAACATTAAACATTTCCACCAACCCACCCTGGAAATTTTCCTTGTGTCCTTTGCAATCAATTCTCCCCTCTGTGCCCCCACAATCTCCAGGCAACCAATGATCTGGTTTCTGCCAATATACATAAATTTTCATTTTCTAGAATTTTATATAAATGTGACCACATAGTACGTACTCATCATAATGATTTTAAGATTTATCCATGTTGTTGCATGTATTGACTGTTAGATCCTTTTTATTCCTTAGTGATTTCCCCTCGTATGGACGTACCACATGTTGTTTACCCATTTACCCATCAACGGACATATAGGTTGTTTCCAGTTTGGATCTATTACAAATAAAGCTGCTATGAGTATTCATATAAAAGTCTTTGGGTGAACATGGCTTTCATTTCTCTTGGGTAAATACCAAGGAGTGGAATGGGGCTGAGTTATGTATTAGTGTATGTTTAACTTTTTAAGAGACTACCAAACTGTTTCCAACCTGGCTATTCCATTTTATAATACATTCCCACCAACAATGTAGGAACATTAGAGTTTTTATACATCCTCACCAATACTTTTTAGTAACAGCCATTTTATTGAGTATACAGGGGGTATTTCATCATAGTCTTAATTTGGATATCCCTGGTGCTTAACAATGTTGAGCATGTTTTTATGTGTTTATTAGTCATTCCTATATCTTCTTTTATAATGTGTCTCTTCACATCTTTTTCCCATTTTGTTGTTGAGCTGTTGTCTTATTTTTTAGCTTAAGGGGTTTTTGTTTTGCTTTTGTATATTCTAGATAAGTCTTTTATTTGATGTATGTGTTACAAATATTTCCTCCCAGACTGTGGCTTGGCCATTGCCACTGGGCTCAGTAAATCTTTGCCCTTTGTTCTCGAGTCATTCAAGCAGGTGAATACTTAGAACAAGCACTGGAATAGTGCAAAGAGAGTGTTGAACATCTTTTCAAAGTTGAAGGGGGCTCCAGACTTCTCTAAGTCTAAACAGCATTTCCAGTATTTTTATGGATCAACATGCGTTTGCTGGAGATTCAGCAGAAGTGCTACTGGAAAGAACATTTTTCATTAGGCTATGATAATATCTCTTTCCTATCAGATAATGGAGATAATATTATGCTATTGAATGTGTGAGCAGTCATGAAAGATCTAGCAGATGGTTTTGACTCCACTGTTGTCGCTGTGAGGGGGACAGTGTGAAGAGGTGGCTGACTCCAGTGGGTGGAAGGGGAAGGTATGTTGACAGCTTATTGACAGAGAGAGTTCTCAGAAGGCAAATGTATTTGCTCCCAGAAAGAAAGGAAACAAAACAACAACCAAAAAAGCCACAATTAAGAGAGGGAATCAAGCTGCCTGTGACACACACTCATACATACACACACACACGTGCACAAGGGGGAGTGTGAGGACACACAGAGAAATGAACTACAATCTGCTTTCTGTTTTTATACTAAAATCATCTAAACTCACACATGTCCTACTGGTGGATTTCAGTATTCTAGATATTAGAATACACATGCTTTCTTTGAATCCTCAAAAAGCTAGAGGAAATGTCTAAAACGAAAACCTCAAGGAAGATGAAAAAGACACAAAACCAGGGGTCAGTGACAAAACAACCCAGAAAAACTCCCTGTCTTAAGGCAAAGTGAATAAAGCCAAAAACATTTTTTTAAATAGTGATTTAGACTGACTTAGACATTTTTAAGTCTATCTGATCACTTGTTCACTTAATGCTCTGGGGTAAGCAAGGTAGGTGGATGTTGGCATGAAAAGACCATGGGTTTTGGCATCAGACAGACCTGGATTCTAATTCTAGACATAAATGTTTAAATGGCTCTGTGATTTTGGTTAAATTTCTTAAACTTAATTTAGTTTTCCATAAATGGAAGATAAATAAGATCTACTCATAGGATTATTGAGAGTATTAAATGAAATCAAATACGTTCATTTCTTAAAATGGGTTTCAGTGCAAAGTAGACACTCATTTAAATTTTAGCCATCCTTTCCACCCTGGATTCTACTCGTCCTTAATAAGAACGTTATTTGGAAATTGTATGCCTTTTTTGAGCATCATAAATTTTGGGGGTTGCCTATGGTAAGCACAAAAGGATTGGCCAGCAAAAGCCACATTCCATAAAACTTTAGGGATTATCTAATTTTATGCACTCATATTTTTGCCTGGGCTTCCAAGAAACTCTGAGCTAAAAAGTAAATTCATAGAAAAGAAAGAAACCCGACGTTTTGGTCCACTTATTTCCCTTCTAAGCACATGATAACAGCTTCTATTTTTTTAAGTTTTGCCAATGTGCCAGCATCAAACTAAATACTTTAATCTTTACAATAACCCCAGGATGTAGGTATAATTATTATTTTTAGCTTACATGTAAGAGGCAGGGACTAAGAGAAGTTAATTTTCCTAGGGGTGTTTGACTTCAAAGCCTGATGTTTACAATATTGCATCTACTACATAGCTTTTAATTTCTGACTTCTATTTTTAAAGAGTTATTATTATTGCATCTTTTACTGTATGCTGCTCAAATCCATGTGGGAAGTGGGAGCATTATCAATTATAAATAAATATTTCCAAGACAGAGAAATTATCAGAAACCCACAAATCAAAGCTAGAAAAAAGCAAGCTGGGCAATCAATGAACTAGACCCAGATGATTAAACACACTTATATGAAAATACAACCCAAAGATACAGTTGTCAATTAAATGCCCAATGTTTCCTGCCACAAGCTATATTATTTATGGAAAACAATACAGGACCTATTTTCCTACACAAAATAGCATGTAAGGCTGCTATCATTTACCTAGTAATGAGATTATAGAAAAGGAGAAACTTGAGAAGTAAAATAAAATAGATACACAGTCTACAAAGACTGGAAATATCTCAGATTCTGTCCTCTGAATATGATAATATCTAGAAAAGCTATCTGCCTTACGTATCTTCTTCCTCGGTTGGTACCAAAAATAATACCACCTCATTTCTCCCACTTAAGACCCTGATCTCTTCTAAAATACAAATAGTCCTGGAGGGCTAACAAAGTTCTATCCATCACTGAGAACTTCGTGATAAAAAACATTCCCTCCCTTAGAACAGAGAGGGCAAAAAAGGGCATGAGACATTGTGTGCTTCAACTTACTAAAGATAGGGAAGAACTGCTTCCCAATTTTGCCTGGAGTAAGCTCAGAGACACCCTTGTCTTGTTTGAGCTGACAGTCTTCAGCCCTCAAGCCTTCTAGGAAAATAAGCCATCAAATGGAGGGCTAAAGTTTTCTTATTTGCAGAGCAAAATGCTACCAATAACCTTAATTGTGAGTAGGATGGACATGGTTGATTTGCCTTTATTCTTTTGTGATACATTACTAGGAGTTTTGAAGATTGACTAGAAAGGGCAATTCTCCAGTAGTGGCCACAGATGTTATTGCATCCAGTCATTCTACTACACCTGGCTTAAAAACAAGGTCACTAAAATGGCAACATAAATGCACTTGAGTAAATTTGTTTAAAGTAAGTTTTAGATAGATTTCCTGAAATATGACTGCAAAAAAAGGTAGAAACATTTGAAAGGCAACACATTAAAATATATTAAAGGAATAAAATAATTGGAACATAGCTTCAAGAACTTTCACAACTGACCAGCGGAACCATGAGTAAGAAAAATAACTGTTGTTTTAAGTCACCAGGAAATGGTATGGTTGTTTGTTACACAGAATTATTGGAAAACAACAGAAAGAACCAAGGGAACCAAAAGTTGATTCTTTGAAAAGATCAACAAAATTGACAAACTTTTAGCTAGACTGACGAAGAAGCAAGAAGATGAAAATAACTAAAATCACAAATGAAGGTGAGGACAATACTACCAACCTTACAAAAATTAAAAGAATTATAGAAGAATACTATGAATATGCAACAAATTAAATAATCTAGATGAAACGGAAAACTTCTTAGAAGCACACAAATTTCCAAAACTGACTCAAGAAGAAATAGAGGATCTCAACAGACCTATAACAAGGAAAGAGATTGAATCAGTAACCAAAAACCTCCCAGCAAAGACAAGTCCAGGACCAGATGGTTTCACTGGTGAATTCTATCAAACATTTAAGAGGAATTAACACCAATTCTAGTCAAGTTCTCCCCCCACCCCCCAAAAAAATAGATGAGGAAGGAATACTTCTGAATACATCCTATGAGGCCAACATTACCCTGATACCAAAGCAAGACAAAGATACCACAGGAAAACTATAGACCACTATCCCTTATGAATACAAATGCAAAAATCCTCAACAAAATACTAGCAAAGAAAATCCAACAGCACGTTAAAAGAATTATATACCATGACTAAGTGGGATTTGTCCCAGGAATGCAAAGATGGTTCAACATAAGAAAATTAACCAATGTAATATACCATATTAATAGAACTTCAAACAAAGAGAAAAAAACCACATGATCATGTCAATAGATCATGTATTTGACAAGTGCGTGTCAATAGAAAATGCATTTGACAAAATGCAGCACCCTTTCATGATAAAAAAAAAAAACACTCACCAAAACAGGAATAGAAGAGAGATTGTTTAACATGACAAAGGGCATATATGAAAAACCCACAGCTACCATAATACTTAGTGGTAAAAAACTGAAAGCTTTTCCCCTTCAGATTAGGGAAAAGACAAGAATAAGCACATTTGCCACTGCTGTTCAGTATTGTACTAGAAATCTTAGCCAAGCATTTAGGCCCAAAAACAAAAAAATTAAAATTAAAAAAAAAAGTCATCCAAGTTGGAAAGAAAGAAGTAAAACTATCTCTATATGCAAATGACATGATTCTATATATAGAAAATCCTAAGGAATACACACACATACACACACACACACACAACTACTAGTGTTAATAAACAAAGTCAGCAAAGTTGCAGGGTACAAAAACAATATACAAAATCAGTTGTTTCTATACACCAGCAATGAACAATCTGAAAAAGAAGTTAAGCAAACAATTCTATTTATCATAACATCCAAAGACTAAAATACCTACAAATAAATTTAACCAAGAAAGTGAAAGATTTGTCCACTAAAATCTACAAAATATTGTTACAAGAAATTAAAGATAATTTTATGAGAAGACAGCCATGTTCATAGATTAGAAGACTTACTATTGTTAAGATGGCAATTCCCCCAAAAGGAATCTACAGATTTAATTCAAACCCATTCAAAATTTCAATGGCTTTTATTGAAAAAATGGAAAAGACAATCCTCAAATTCATATGGAATTGCAAGGGACCCCAGATAGCCAAAATAATCTCCAAAGAGAAGAACAAATTTCAAAACTTACTACAAAGTTACAGTAATTAAAATAGTGTGGTATTGGCATAAGAATAGACATATAGACCAATGGAATAGAATTGACAGTCCAGAAATAAACCTAATATCTATGGTTAATTGATTTTTGACAAGGTTGCCAAAACCATTCAATGGGAAACAATAGTCTCTTCTGCAAATGGTCCTGTGATAACTGGATGACTGCATGCAAAAGAATGAAGTTGGACCCCTTCCTCACACCATATACAAAAATTAACTCCAAATGGATCTACAACCTAAATATAAGAGCTAAAACTATAAAATTATCAGAAGAAAATGTAGAAGTAAATTTTCATTATTTGGCAATGAATTCTTAGATTTGACACCAAAAGCAACAAAAGAAAGAATAGATAAATTTGACTTTATCTAGATTAAAATAGATAAAAATTGACATTGTCAAGAAAATGATAGACAACCTATAAAATGGGATAAAATATCTGCAAATCATATGTCTGAGTAGCATCTAGAATGTAGAAGGAAGACTCATAACTTAACAACCTAAAGACAAAAGTTCCAATTAAAAAATGGGCAATGGATGTGAACAGACATTTCTCCAAAAGCATGTACAAATGGCCAACAAGCACATAAAAAGATATTCAACTTCATTGATCATTAGGGAAATGCAAATCAAAACCACAATGAGATTTCACTTCACCCACACTGGGATGGCTATAACAGAACAAAAACAAAACAAAACAGAAAATAACAAGTGTTGACAAGGATGTAGAGAAATAGGTACCATTATGCATTGCTGATGGGAATGGAAAATAGTACAGCCCTGTGGAAAACAGTTTGGCAGTTCCTCAAAAAGCTAAACAATTATCTTATAATCCAGCAATTCTACTCCTAGGTATATATATAAAAAAGATGAAAATCTATGTCTACACAGAAACTTAAACACGAATGTTTATAGCAGCATTTTTCATAAGAGCCAAAAGGTGGAAACCACCCAATGCTCATCAACAGATGAATGGACAAGTGAATTGTGCTATATACATACAATGAAATATTATTCAGCCATAAAAGGAAATGAAGTACTGAAACATGATACAACTTGGATGAACCTGGAAAACATTATGCTAAGTGAAAGAAGCCAGACACAACAAGTCCATATTGTATGATTCTTTTCACATGCAATATCCAAAATGGGCAAATTCATAGAGACAGAAAGTAGATTAATGGTTGCCAGGAGATGGCGGGAGGGGAAAAATGGAGATTTGTGATGACTTAGAGGATGTGGGTGTTCTTCTGGAGTCATGAAAAAGTCTGGACGCTAGAGAGAGGAGGTGCACAACCTTGTGAATGCACTAAATGCCACTAAATTGTACACTTTAAAATGCTTAATTGTATGTTGCATGAATTTCACCTCAATAAAAATAATTGATGAATCAAGAAATAATAATATGGTCATATCATTACAGATACCAAGGTAACCACAGCAACAGTTAACAGGTAAACAGCAGTTGCCTCTGGAGACTAGAACTTGGAGGGGAGGAGAGAGACATAGTTGGGGACTGTAGCTTCTTATTTTAAGTCTTTTCAAACAATTTTATTTTTGTTTTAGCTGTGTGCATATATTACTTTGATGAAAAAAATTTCAATTATTTTTAAAAGATAAGTATTCCAGGATGCTGGAGATACTGGCAGTTCTGTATGGATTCTCAGGAAACACAGGAGAACCAGCCCTTTTTTGATGCACATGGGAGAATAACCACTTTCCAGAAACCTCTGCAGAAGCGAGATTCAAGGCTGGCAGTTAGCAGGCAGGTTGGCAGTTCCACACCACATTGTGAGCTGGTAGTCAAGGGGCTGATGGAATCAGATCTCTGAGGCCTTTGTCCCACAGAGACCACCCAGCTCTAGGTGCTAAACTCATTACCATGGTCACCACTGTCTGAGTCTGGGTTCCTTCCTGGGAACCCTCAAGTGTCCTCACGCAGTGTGTTTTGAGCCTGTTCCAAAAATCATCTCAATACCCTCTGGAGAACAAACCACACATCCAATCCATCAGCAAGACTTGTGAGTTCTGCTTCCAAAATACATGCCCAGTGGGCTCATGTTTCACCATCTTCACTACAAACCACCCCACCACCACTGCCACCACCATAATCAAATCATTTATGTCTGGACAAGTGCAGAAGCCTCCCAAGTGCTGTCCCCATCCACACCCCACCTCCCGCTCAGTCTCCCCTCACCACCCACAGAGATCTTTTAATAGAATCCAATCACGTCACGCTCTTACTTAAAACTTTTTACTCTTCAAATATTCCCAAATTCTCCCCATAGCTTACAGGAGCCTGTATTTTATGGCCCTCCCCAGTTTATCACTCTTCTCTTTCTTGGTCTTCTGTCCTCGCCTACTCACCCCAGGGACATCACACACAATCTTCAGTCCTCTGCGTGTCCCCATCCTTCCCTGGCTGACTCCTTCAGGTCCCAGGTGAAAGGACATCTGTGGGAAGACTCTGCAGCCCCCATTCCTAACCAGCTCGGTCTCCTCCTGCTCAGCCTCTTGCTTTTCCTTAGTAACACTCAACCCAATTTTAAATAGATTGTATTTAGTTATTTGTTTGATTCCTCTCTCTCCCACTAGTCTGTACATTCCATGAATGAGGGTAAGGACTGCAGGCAATTGTGAGCTACTGTTCTTCGTCCCTTAACACAGGGTTTGGCACATAGTAGATGTGTCATAGATGGTTGAATGAATGAGTAAAAATCATTTCTCTTCTAGAAAAAGGTTTATATTTATAGCTGAGTGTCTACTACTTTTACAAGTAAAATCAAAATTTTTATTTTTAAGCTGCTTACAAATCTTAATTAGGATGAATAAAGGTATGTATCACAATGCCTAAAGGTAGGAAACTCATTAAAAATAAGGAAGAACACTTTAAAACAGGATTCTCGCAATTTTATGCAGCAGTGCATCTGCTCTAATTACAAATCATAGTTTGAAAAAATAACAAGTGATTCTGATGCAAGTATTTTTAATAAAGAATTTATTCAAAAATGTTAAAACCTGAGGTAACACTATTTTTGAACTTCAGAGCACAATCACATCATTAACACAAAGTTGGGTCACAAAGCCTCCAGTAATATGTGGTGTGAGTCTAAATAATTCAGTGAGCTATGTCTATCGTTCTGGCTGGTCACTGTCAGAATGCTGCACATGTAAAGCAAACTGGAAAGTTTCCACAGCAATGCTTTTCACTAGGAGCGTTTACCATCACAGCTCCCTAGTCTTTTCATGGTCCAATTTTTTCCTGGGTTCGTCAAACTGCAGCTACACATTAGCTAGAATTTGACAAGATTTTGCAATGATAATTTTCCAGAAGAGCAATACTGAGTATGTGGGCTGCAGCCAGGGCTGGGCATGAGCCCACTGTGTCATCCACGTCCTCTGCCATGTGTGCCCCTGGACCATGTTGCATTTGCACAGTGAGGTCTATTTTTTGGAATGTTTTCATGACAATCTGAAAGTCATCCCAAAGTTAGGAAGTAGGACTTGCAGACCCTCATCTCTCCAGACTTCAGGAGGTTGAAATGTCTTGCCCAAAATCCCACAATGTCAAATCCAGTTCACCTAGGTTCTCTCATTAAACTCACAGGTAATGAGTGCCTACAGTTAGTAGGCACTGTTCTAAGTTCTTGGGGATACATCAGTTTTTTTAAAAAAAGACAACTATTTCTACTTTCATGGAATTTACACTCTGGCAGAAAAATATACAGGTTGAAATTTTAAATAGGTCAAGATAGGCAGTTGAGTAAAGAGGTGAGAGAACCACCATGTGAACATCTCTGGGAAGGGCACCCGAGCACAGCCAGAAGGCACTGGTTCAGACATGAACAACTGAGGCATGGGAATAAGGATCGCTGACAGTGACGCTGATGAGAAAAGAACCTGCTAGACACACACTTGGAAGTAGAACTGACTTGTCTCGCTAGTTGATTAGACAGGTGTTTTGTGCTTTCTCCAGAAGGTGTTGAGATGATTTTTGAAACACGCTCAAAAAGGACTCTAGATGGAACATTGGTGATGAATCCAGACTCGAGCCATCATTGAGCTATTTGGTGGTTGACAAGAGCAAGGAAGCCGCTGTGGCTGGAGGGGAAAGAGAGAAGGAGAGAATAGTAACGGACGAGGCCAGAGAGGGAACAGGGGTGAGACTGTGAGCCTTGTAGACCACTGGAAGGACTGTGGCTGTTACTCTAATGGGGCCAGGAGAGAGTGTGGACAGAGAGGTGCCTGATCTGCCCTTGGTTTTAACCAGGCCGCTAGGTTGGTGAATAGTTTGTCCAGGACAAGCATGAAATGCGACATCCAGTGGGACGCTGCTGCAGTAACCCAGGCTTGAGATGATGGCAGGTTGGCCAACGTGTTGGCAACAGAGGTGGTAAGAAGTGATCGGAATGTAGATGCATTGTGTATTGTGGAGACAAAGGCAACAGGACTTGCCTTTGGCTTGGGTGTGCAGTGTGAGAGGAGAGAGGAACTAGGGATATAGCCCTAGAGTTTTTGGCCTGAGCAACTGGAAGCATGACATTGCCAAGCTCAAGGGGCTAAACTGAGCGGACAGGGTCAGGGAGGAGGAAAAGGAGGTCTGTTTGAGACGAGTTAAGTGTAAGAGGAGATATCCAAGATGCTGTCAGATGCACAAGTCTGGGTTTCAGCAGACATTCTTTGGCTGAGATACAAATTCCTGGTACAGTGTTCATCTCAGCTTGCTGCATTCCCCGCAGCCACAGCTTGAATTTCTCCAGGGTGAGAAACATGGTGGTGAGGCTGCACCTCCCCTGCTGTACTCAAGTCTTCATGGTCTTATTTCCAAGAAAAATAACCAGTCATCCTGCGTTTCACCTAGGAGGACCCTCAGTCAAGGAGCTCCCATCCCACCTTGATGTGGCAGAAACCCTATTACAGAACTTCAGACACAGTGTGAATTGGAACTCAATAAACTGGCATTGTAATTGATTGAATATGGTACCATTTCTCCGGTATCTATAGTATATTTAATCATTTTCCTACTTTTTTTTAGGAGGATGCAATTTTCTTTTTTATATCCTCTTGTAGGAGAAATTTTTTAAAGCCTGGTGAACATCAAAAGTAGCTGAGTTGATCCAAAAGTGCCACACTCAAAGCATCTAAATAACCTTGTCTTTGGTTAGCAATGAATCAGTGCCAGTGGAATGATCGTATTTTAAAACTTTCCCTATAAATGTGACATATGCATTCCCATGTGTCAGCATAATCTCTGCTGAAAACATTTCAGTGAATGATGAGTTGATTGGCCCCAATTTGAAAAGCATAGTGTATAAAAACATAATTTCAGGGGGCCAACATTATGACAGATTCTATATTCTGCTCATACACAGAACTGGTTTGAACTGTTTGGGGAATTTTGATAGTCCGCGAATGCTCGCAGCCAAGAAAATTGGCCAGACAGGAGAAGCAGGAAAGGGAAGGAAGGGAATTCGCAACTGTTGGGCAACTGTTATCAGCTAGGCATTGTTTGAGAGAAAACCGCGGGGCAAGGGGATTGCTAGATAATCATTGTTTTCACCACCAAAGGAACAGCAGGACAGAGACGGAAGAACGTCGGTTTTGCTGGCACAGACCCCTCGTGCCAATCCCTGCTCATCACTTACTGTGAGACGTCAGACAAATTATGCCTCTTCTCTGACCTTCCACTTTTACATCTGCAAAAGGAGGTTAACAATAGATACTTCGTAGGTATTTGGGAGAATTGAACTAGGTTTTATTCGTATACACACTCACACACACGACGGGCTTCACTCTTTTAACCTCGTCCTATCACGAGTGGTGTATCAGGAAGGCGGCAGCGTGGCGTGGAAGGCATCTGACCGGTGCCACACAGGGTCTTGTTGCTTCCACAGCTTAGGGATGTGAAAGGACAAACAGAGCCCAGCGCGGGCCTCTCTCTTCCGTCCCTCACGTCGCATCAGCCACGCGGGGCCCTCCCTGACGTCCCCTCATTCATCCCAGCGAGTTTACCTCCACTCCTATGGCCTCGTCAGTTAAAAGCCACCAAAAGAAATTCCGATGGAAAGTAAGATACGGCAGTGAAAAAGTTTCTTGGTTATTTTGGGCCGTGGAGGACAGACGTAAAGAACTTTTCAAAAGTCCCCCCGCAGTTTTCAATCAATACACACCTTGCCCCACATTAAAGAGAAGCGTCCATACGAGAGAGGTCTGCTCTGCTAACTGCTGATCCACAGGGGAGGACTTGAGTTCCTTTGTTACTTTCGTTGTATGTGGACCCGCCTGCGTAACAGTGAGGCTGAGCGCCACTCGCGCGAGCTGATCACAGCGGAGGGTCCCGGGAGACGGTGGCTGGGGACTGGGCAGGCAGCGGGGCGCTAACCCTGCAGGAAGCTGGCTTCCCATCCGGCCCCAAGGGGACCTTCATTTTCAAATGAGTACGGTACCTTTAATTTGCTTTTTAAGCAGATATTGATGGGTTTTTCAGTGTGGCTCTCTGTGAGGAGCAAGAGTGGACAGACCAGCTCCTTTTCAATTGCATCTGCCCCCAGGCTAGATAAAGACATAAACCCTAACGAGGGAGGGGACAAAAGTAATCGCATGACTTTCCTTCTTTTTACACCAGGCTTCTCTAGCATAACAAAGTCATCTCAAGAAACAGCATCTGTTTGGGGGTTGGGGGGAGGAATTGAAGAAAGAAACCGAAAATGTAAAACTGCAGCGTACTTACTGCATACGAAGTGCTATATTTTTCAAAATCTGAGCCACAAAAGGTGAACGTCACCGGGGAAGATAGGACAGATCCTGTAGGACACAAGGACGTCCACCATGACCCAATGGCGTGCAGCGGCACACAGCGAGAGAGGGAGAGCTCAGAGAAGATGTTCCAAACCTGGTCTCCACGGGGAAAGGTCTCTCCAGCGGCCTGCCTGGGAGAGGTAAGGAAGGGCGTAGGTCAGCTTTACTATGCGCCTCAGCGGACAGTGCCCTTTGCCCTTGGTGCACTTTTCCTTGGGTTCGTCTTCTCCCACCTCTTTTTGTCATCAGAGGGCTAAGATTCAAGAGTATGATTAGGTGTGAACTGAGGGGAAAGGAGCCACATTTATCCTAGGTCCCATGCCAGAGAGACAAGAGTATCCCATGTCCTCCAGCCCAGCTCCCTGGGGCTCTCTACACACATGCAGCAAGCCATGAGGGTTGTGGGGGATGTCATCAGAACCACTGGGGGATTTCTCTTAGCAGGAGGGGGATGTGTACTTTTCACGTAGCAAACTGGCTATACACACACGCGCACACACTTCCGTGCTTCCCACGTTTTCTACCACAAACATTATTTTGACATCCAAAAACAAGCACCATAAAATGAACACTAAGACCTAAAACACTTAAAACCTAAAGTATACTTACTTACTCAGCTAACCACACTCGACAATTTTTCAGATTAGCATCTCTCCCCCTGCTTCTGAGGTCCGAATCATTCAATGAATAAATGCCGCTCACAGTCCATTGGGAAATATTTATTTATTACAATTGGGTTCTAGAGCAGATACAACCTATCTTAATATTAGCACATCCCTTACTATGGATCAATTGAAAAGCCCTACATAATTGCTTTTGTCTCGTCCTACTTAAATTCTCTTTAAGCAAATGTCAAAAATTATTTTTTGAGTTTAAAAATGTACTGATGGGTATATAGCTAAAAGAATTGAAAACAGGGTTTCCAAGAAAGATATTTACACACTTATATTCACTTATAGCTTATACACTTATATTCACTTACATTTATACACTTATAGCAACATTATTCACAAAAGCCAAAAGGTGGAAGCTGCCCAAGTGCCCATTGAAGGATAAATAGATAAACAAAATGTGGTATATACATACAATGGAAATTATTCAGCTTTAAAAGGGAAGGAAATTCTGACACATGCTACAACATGGATGAACCTTGAGGACATTATGCCAAGTGAAAAAAAGTTGGTCACAAAA
Source organism: Daubentonia madagascariensis (assembly GCA_023783475.1). Lineage (NCBI taxonomy): Eukaryota > Metazoa > Chordata > Mammalia > Primates > Daubentoniidae > Daubentonia > Daubentonia madagascariensis. The sequence goes on along the minus strand of JAKFHU010002140.1, from coordinate 31,559,057 downwards.
AGACAAGCACTGTATGATTCCATTATATGAAGCACCTAGAATAGTCAAATTCATAGAGACAGAAAGCAGAATGGTGGTTGCCAGCGGCTGGGCATAAGTTAGGAGTCAGGAGTTTTGTATAATGGGTGCAGAGCTTCAGTTTTGTGAGATGACAAGAGTTCTGGAGATTCCTTACACAACAGTTGAAGGTCCTTAACACTACTCAACTATACACTTACAAATGGTTAAGATGGTAAATTTTAAGTTATGTGTATTTTACCATAATTAAATTTTTTAAATTTTAAAATATATAGTACGATCTATCATGCTGTTAAATAAAAAAGACCTCAGGGAGGAAGTGAAATTTCAGCAAGTAATCCTTGACAGTGAGTGGGGCTGGACGTCCTGGGAAGGGATTTAAAGGCAAAGGAAGCAACACTGAGAAATCCGTGGGGAATGCACTGGCCGCCCCCACGGGGTCCTGGTGGGGTGCAGGAAGCCTCCAGGGCTGGGGGCGTCCTAATGTGAATATGTTCACGGCAGAGCACTGGCTAGGACCAGGGGGTGGAAGACTCTTGAGCTAAGGCGACCTTGGGTGTGGATGGACTTGGAGGGTAATAGCAGCCACTGTGGGGGTTGGAGGAGAGAGGTGACACCCTCAGAGCAGCGGGTGAGAAAAATTCAGCTGGCAGCTGCCTGAGGGACAGACTGCAGGGAGCCGTGCTGGAAGCAGTAAAGCTGGTGAGGAATGGATTGCAATTACTGGGCTTGGAACACAGGCATTTCCTTGCCATTAAATTGATCTGACCACAATAAGTCACAGTGTTTACCTGGCCCTACAATAAAATGGCTCCATATTTGACAGTAACAAGTCTCCAAGGAAACCCCAATATTAAAGTCCCAACAGATGCAAGAGGAAAATATTGAAGAAAGGGAGCCTTAAAAGAGAGGAAAAATGGAGGAGAAAGACTAACATCAGGGAAAGAAGTGGCAAAACCAATTTGTGTTGGAGAACAAGCATTTCTTTCTTCAAAAATAGTTAACGTATTCAAAAAATACAGAACATTAGCCAAAGGCAATTGATTAACATTTCACACATTGATAAGCATTTCTTCTTAAGATTGTTGAATAACCAAAAACTATAACAAGAGAAAATAGTGTGCACCAAAAAAATGCACAGAGGAAAGCAAGCACTGAACGCCCCGTGGAAGGTAAGCCCATTCCCGCGGAGAATGCAGCAGGCAGGGGAGCGTGCGTCACGGGCTGCTTATGTGCCACAGGGTTGGCGGGTACACATGGCAGAAAATATAGGTTAGCCTGGCAGGCCCAAGGACAGTGTGGTTGTGCTGACGTACAGGTAGACTTTTTGTCAAAGTTATTTGCTAGAAAGAATGAGCTCATGAAAGAGCATGGGTGTTACTCAAAATAAACTTACAACCCCAGTTCAAGACACAGTTGGTGTACCTTGGACAGGTAACTTAACCTCATGAAGTCTCAAATACATGTCTAAAACAAGATGAGCACACTTAATGAAAGTGTTGAGAGGATTAGAAATTAATCTAATTTATGGGCTGGGCACAGTGGCTCATGTCTATAGTCCCAGCACATTGGGAGGCCGAGGCTGGAGGATCACTTGAGGCCAGCTGTTCAAGACCAGCCTGGGCAAAATAGTGAGACCATCATCTCTACAAAAATGAATAAATAAATACGAAAAATTAGCTGGGCGTGATGGTGCACGCCTGTAGTCCTAGCTACTCAAGAGGCTAAGGGCAGGAGGATCATTTGAGCCCAGGAGTTCAAGGCTGCAGTGAGCTGTGATCGTGCCACTGCACTCCAGCCTGGGTGACAGAATAAGACCCTGTCTCAAAAAAGAAAAAAAAAAGAAAGAATGTATGTAGAGTGCCTGGAATAGTGCTGACACTTAGTAAGTACTCAGCAACACCAACAAAAAAAACAGCAACTACAATAAATATGATAACATTGTATTATTTATATATACATACATCAACTATTATTGCTATTATTTCAAGGAAATTCACCTAGTCACATACCTTTACAACAATATACATTTATTGAGCATCTATTATACGGTAAATGTTAGGTCTTAAAGGGACATAGGAGCGTCTCTACCTTTAACCAGCTTAGAATGTAGCCTGATGCATTAGTATATGGACCCTCCAGAGCCTCGTCTGTTGACATCAAGAAGGTCAAGCGCACAGGTGAAAACCTCAGCTGATGTGGGATGACAGCACCTGGTCACTGTCCACCAAAGTGCCCAGGCCAAGGTGCCGGTCACCCTGTAGAAGTGCAACACTGCCCCCATTGGAAGGAGGACTTGAAGACTGAGGGTCTTACATATCCACGGTGTTGGAGATGGGCCCCCACCTTGCTCAGCCACAGGACTTCAGAAATTTCAATGGAAGAGGAGCGATGTGAAGAAGTGTGTCATTAGAACAGCTGAGAGGTAGCCAGCCGCCCCAGACAGGAAGGTCTGCATGGTCTCCCCAGACGACACCTCCATCTCCTAGACCCATGGGGAATCCTGGCCAGAGTGAAGAGCCAGAGCCCTGCAGGTGCTGTTGCCAGAAGACAGGGTGCTGTGAAGAAGTGAGTCTCTCCACCCTCGCAAGGTGACTTCACTGTTCAAACAGATATTCAGCCACCTCCAGGGGCCTCTTCCACAGACCGTTTCTCATCCAGCCATTTTCACATCCCACAGTGACCCAAGTCCACCCCTGTCATGTGGGCCGCCCCCACCTCTGCCAGGACAGGCAGAATGGAGACACAGAATGACATGTCGTGCCGCAGGATGCTGCTCAGGGGACATTCACACCGAGTGGGGTACCAAGGGAAGTCGTAGCAGGGTGGAGAGGCTTGGGATTGGCCTTGAAGGAAAAACACTCACTGATGAGGGAGACGGAATGAAGGGCCGCGGGAAGACCACGGTGCTTGTGGAGGAGAAGAGGGAGGGGACAGAAGAGGACATCAGGCTCACTCTGTAGACAGTGGGGTTGGTTTGGGGCTGAGGATTATAATATCACACAGAAAGTGGAACTGAAGCATATTCACTGGGCAATTCCAACTCAAGGGGCCGCAGTGGGAATCTTCTTATTCCCCCCCCATTCCCTGCCTTCCTCTGCTTCCTGATTTCCCACCTTCCCTGGTAAAACCACCGCCCTCCGGTTTCCCTACACAGAGACTTGGGGGTTATCCTTCACTCTCCTTGTCGCTGACGCCCCACATCTATGCAGACACTCACCCCGGTCTACAAGGCCTCTCTGGTTCTCAGCACCCTCTCCACCCCTGTTGCTCCCACTGTCATCCAGGTCCTCATCCTTTCTTCGTCAATTTGCCTCTAATTTTCATGCCTTCAGTTGGTCCTCTGCATTGCCACCAAGCCGATTGCTCTCAAATTCAAATGTAACCATGCCACCACCTCCTCACACTATGTTACCAGCTCCCTGCTGCTTGCATAGGAAAGTCCTTAGCCTGTCACATGAGCACCTTCATGCTCTAGTCCTCACCTACCTCCCCTGCCTCACCTGCCATCCTCCCTCCCCCCTAAAAAACCTGTTGGTTAGGCTCTGGCCTAACCAAACTACCTGCTATCTCCTGTACCGAGAATGGGCCAGGCTGTCTCCTTACCTCGGGACCTTTGCATGTGCTGTTGCATCTTCTCGGACTACCATTCTATTCCCTCCATGCCCACGATCCACCTAACTAGTATTTACTTACTCCCGAAGACAGGAATCCAGGCACATGCGTTGCCTCTTACATGAAGCTCCTCTGACAGCTCAGGCTGATATAAGTACCTCTCATCTGTCTCTCCGTGGTACACTCTTCCACCTTTCCCACAGGACATACCACACTGGGTGAACCTGTAAGACCAGGCTGGGAACTTCCTGAGAACAGGGACTGCCTTACCCAGCCCTGTGTCCCTAGCACCTATCAGAGTGTTTGTTTCGTGGTGGATGTTTAATAATTGCATTGCATTAAATGTATGAATAATGTCAACAAATGATAAAAATCTCTGCCAGACAGAGAGAAAGCTTGGAACACTTGAGGTCTTACCATCTGAGCTTCCCTCTAAATGGAAACTTCCAGAAGCAAAACAGAGCCATAACCTGAAGAAAAGTTTCACTGAGGCCCATATGACTTGGCACATTCAATATAACCATTTTTAGGGACCGATTATGAAGGTAGAAATACATATGTGCCAACATATATATGAGTTAGTTTTATTCTGACCAGACTTTGTGTAATTGGGGTTAGTATGCCCCCCAAGTATTTCAGTTTGGCATATATGGGGAAATTGAAGTTATCTTGCAAGTACCCCATTATATCTGCTCAGTGTCTTTCATCTGGCCAAACTGGTGCCCCATTGAGCCCTCTCTCCCACCACTGCCACAAAATGCCCTTCCCATTTTTGGATGTAGAAATACACCAGAATGTCAGGACAGATCTTCTCCTACCGTGCCAGGCTATGAGCCATCCTGCAGTCTTTATAGAGCCAAAGGGCTCCCTGGATTGCCTCAAGTGTTTCAAAATGAGCCCAGAAAGACAAGTGGAGGACAAACATAACAAAAATATGCACCTGTAAAAATAGCCCTGTAATAACAGCCACCCCTGAGCTAGGTGGAAACGGTAACAGATGGCTACGTCTGTCTAATTTTCCAATCCCCAAGGTTGTGCCTCTCTGCTTCCCTTCCATCTCTTCTCCTGGAACACAATTTTGGCAGGCAGTGGGTCCCTTGGAATCAACAGTATTCTTCAAAGTCATTCCAGAATCATACAGCAAACGAGGCCAACCTACATGCTACGCAGAATCAGAGACCCAGAGCTGTAAACATGAGCCGTGCCCAGAACAAGTCAGTGACCTTGCTAGGACACCCCTTGAATTTGAACTAAGTATATTCTTTTATGATCGATCAAGTTCCCCTTTTCTAAAGTAAAGACAGAGGATGTGGGGCCCAGCTGAAAGTCAGGAGATATTTAGGCCGTGATATTTGCTAATTTCCAGCCAGGTGACTGGGCTCAGATGGGCCGAGCTGTACCAACACCTACCGCTGTGCTGACTCACTTCTGACCTCCTCTAGGACATCACCTGGAGGCCAATCCACTTCCCCACCTAGAAAATAGTCTGGAATTTGGGGTAAACATTGACTAAGGCTCTTCTTCAAATGGATGTTTCCAGAATACACAGACTACCAGTGCCCTGAGCATTGTTGATGTTTGTAAATATTTTATAGTGATTTAAAAAAATGTAAAACCCAATGTTTTCAAATCACTGAAACTTGTTTATGAATTCAATTTTTATAGCTTTCTTTGCAAACTTCCTGAGTTCACTAATCTAAAAAGATTGTGTTTTAAAGTATTATACAAGTAAAATATTTAATATATTGCTCAATGTCTTATTTTCTTTATCATAATTATACAGCATTTTTAAAAGTGCTTAGTTTTCTCACCAAGCCCCACATTGATGCCCTCCAATCCCCTTTGGGTGAGCCACACAAGTATTATCACTTTCTCTGAGCACCAGGAGGTGAAGAAATTTGGCAGGTAACAGTCTAAGGAGATTGGGCTTAATCTGTCAAACATTTACTGAGCACTTACTAGGCATTGTGCTAGGCCCTCTAGGAGCATATGATATGGATCATGGTGTCATCCCTGTGCTCTCCACCTAATGAGGGAGATAAAGGACTAACCCTGGTGCCCAGGAGGAGGCAAGGAGGGGGTGACCTTACCAAACACCAAGCATATGCACAGAGTACAACAGTCTTCACCACAGCCTCTGATTTGGATATTGTCACCTTCCCAAATAGTGAAAAATTGAGGCTCAGAGCAGTTATGTGACTCAGCCAAGTTCACACAGACTAAATCATCAATTGTCCACGAGTCCAAGTCTGTCTGACTCTATATAACCCACTTCTTTCTCTTAAGTGAACCATGTTACTTCTCAATAAAAGTAGTAACAAAATGCTGGGTAACTAAGCAAGAAGAAGAAATTCATTGCAGTGGGGTTGCTGGTGTAGGTATCAGAGAGGACTTCATGGAGGAGGTGGCATATGAGCTCAGCCTTGAAGGAGCATGAGTTCAATGGGGAGTTCATGAGCAATGGAATTTCAGACTAAGGAACCTGGAGGTTAGCAAGTGAGCTAGCAGTTAGTATGGTGTGGTTTTGAAATGCAGGAAACGTGGAGGGATGAAGAGGGAGATTAGCAAAACACCACTGCCAGCAAAAGGCACAATGCTCCAGCTGTGGTACTTTCTACATAACGGCCAGGCAAGGCAGGTCCATCCTCCATCCCTCCTTCACTATGGACTTCCCTCTATCTATTTACACCACTACTTCCCTCCTTCCTCTTTCCCAAATATTTACCTCTCATCCTTTTTCCCTATTCCAAGTAGATGTAATGAATGTGTGAAAATCAGAAGGCCTTACAAAAGAATTCATTTGTGTTTGCATTTTTGTCTTCAAGCTACTCAAAACCATCTGTCTGTTTCTAACTATCTGCGGCAGATTCTTCCAAACTCCTGGAGTAGACTTGGGACACTGTGACCTTCTGCTCTTTTCGTGAGACACACATGGAGCCCAGACAATGTGTGAAATTCACCCAAGAGACAAGAACGGGAGTCAGCTTCACAGTTACATAGAGCATATGGATCCAGGCACGGGAGAAAACTTCCATCCTCAGGTCACGACTTAGCGGGAACCCTATGGGAGGAGGGCACCCAACTGGACCCTCTTCTACACCTCTGCAAAGATCTAGATTATTCCCAAAGAAGGAGGGGGGGGGTATTCTAGTGTAGCAAACCATACCATGTGCTCCAGATGAAAACAGCAGACAGGGGTGTGAGTAGAAATAGAAAGGCACAGCCTGTTGAGAATGACACTGGCCACAAAGGTGTAAGGATGAGAGGAGCCAATGGGGGTGTTACTTTGCGGGTTTCTGTGATATTTCTGGGGCTGTATTTGTACCCTTGGGTGTTAGGAGAAACCCAGCAGTGCAAACAAACGGAAGGCCATTCGCCTCTCCTACCCCCCAAAGAACGGAGCCGGGGCAATGGCTCACATTTACAGTGGCCTAAGACAAAAACGATTCAACAGCAGAGATGGGAAGGACCTAGAAAAGAGGGGTTCTTTGGTGTGGTGGGGATAGAATGTGATTGTGAAGATTATGGTATGAACAGGAGGGAAGGAATTCAATGAAAAATGTGTGGAAAATTGAAACAAATAAGACAGAATCTAAAAGACACATGGGTGAGAGAGTAGGTTTGGGGTTTGTTTTGCCTGTTTTTTTTTCAATACTGGAGAGATGTGGTCCTGTTTAAACACTGATGGCAAAGATCCAGCAAGAAAGAAGATGCTGAAGCCGCAGGCGCAAGGCTAGTCGATGGGGGCAGGTCTCTGAGGGGCAGGGAGAACGGCGCTCACGCAGGAGAAGGGCAGGGAAGGAGTCCAGGCCACACTGAAATGAATGAAGCAGGTCAGGGTGAACAAAGACAAGTGTTAGAGAGAAGGTACAGTGAGGTCATTCCCATCCGATGTCTTCTATTTTCCCAGGTGGGTTGAGGGGCACAGGGAAGTAGAGGAAGCCTTGAAGCAAATACTGGGGCAAGTGGGAGAGAGGTGACCAAGCGCCACGGGAGGGCGGCCACCCTCAGCTAAGACTGGGGAGCCAGGACCGTGGTAGCTGTCATCCAAGCATTGCACGGGTTTCCCCAGCAACACGCAGCAGGCTGGGGTAGAGCAGGAGGGGTGGATGCAGATCGACCGAGCTGGCCTTTCAGTGTGTGGATGGGGAAGAAGTAAGAGGCAAGAGTGCTGAGGGTGTCACTAACGGAATTGTTGAAATGTCTTCACTCATTCAACAAATATTTACTAAGTGCCTGATGAATGCCAGGTTTCATCTAAGCATTAGAGACACAGGGAACAAAACAGGCAGGGATTGTGGGCATACTGTGCAGTGGAGGCCGACAAGACACAAGGAGATAAACAAGGAAATCAGAATCTTGGATAGCGGGTGGGGCCTATGAAAGACATGGCGTGACAAGGAGGAGACGGCTGTGTGTGGGGTGGTCCGGGAAGACCTCACCAAGGAGGCTGAAGCGATCGCCCCTAAGCTCTAGGCAGGGTGCAGAATGAAGAGGAGACCCCAGAGGCTGGTGGAAAGGGGGACTGAAAGTCCTGAAGGGGTCAGAGAGAGTTGGGAACACCGGAAGGCAAGGCCAGGGCAGTGTAATCATTACATGGCTCCACAGGTTGAGTCATTCCTGACCTTTAGGTTGAAAGGATGACATTGGGGGCTCAGTAAGTTTTTTGTGCTTTTCTCAGAATCGCAACCAAGGTCCTAAGCTGAGTCAAAAAGTCCTGAAAGCCTCATATTTAAGTTCAGAGGAACTTCCAGTTATTGGACAGCTACCTCACACCAGGCTTACTGAGAGGTGTCCTTGCCGATAGAAGCACAAAGCACAGAGAGGCCAACGACCCTGACACCTGTGGGCAGTGAGGCAGGAAACGTTGCCTTTCCACCTGCACACCACAGCTCCACTTGTTCCTGTCCTATAGCAGGGAGAGAGGACCCAGGAGAGAAAACCGCACACTATCCTCCAACCTAAACAGGGACGCAGGGGGCCTTTAAATCATAGACAGGAGTTTAGAAGGGCTGGGATGAGAACAAGCCTGTCCTAAGACCTGAGAGTCACCGCACAACTGTGAGAGTCACACGGACAACAGGCAGAGCCTCTGGAGTGGCAACACTGTTGGGAGAAGAACCAATGTTTTATATCTCTACCCCAACAAGTCGAGACGCCACAAAAACTTGTTTTATGGCTTTAAGACAAGGTGACAGAAGAAGAGTGAGTCAGGTGGCTTGTTCCTTCATTCATTCAACTTGCGTTTATTTAGCACCCAGGATGTGCTCAGCAGGGGCACGTCCCTGCCTTCCAGGTGCTCAGCAGAAGAAAGAGACAGTAGGCACACACGAGGCAGATATAATCACTGTGGTCCTCGAGTGTGCACAGTGTCAGGACTGAGAGGGGACAGGGAGAGGAGGGGCCTATTGTAGATAAAGTGACCAGGCAGGGCTCTCTGGGGAGCTGACATTCCAGTGGGAACTGAGGAGAAAGCAGCAGGTGTGGAGACCTGGGGGGAGCAGCTCTCTGGCAGAGGCTGTGGGGAAGGAACGAGCATGGTGGAGTTGTGGACTCTAGTGTGGCTGCAGCAGCGTGAGCAAGGTGGACCTGGGGGAGATGTGGCCAGACAGGTGGGTAGGGGTCCACCCCAGAGGCCTTCCCAGACATGGCGAGGCTTTGGAGTTCACTCTCAGTGTGATGAAAAGCCCCTAGTGGGTTCTGAGCAGGGGTGTGACACGGTTTAACACATTTTTAAGAGATTCCTCCAGTAGCTGTGTGAAAGGTTGAATAAGGGGCTGGCACAGAAACAGGAGGCTGACGTCTGAGGCTGGAGCAGCCCGGGTGAAAGACTCTGGTGGTGTGGGAGCAGGGGCAGTGAGAAGTGGTCAAATTGGGGGTAGATTGGGATGGTCGGTCCTGCCAGGTGCCTGGTCTGTTGAGGAAGCAAAGAAGGTAAGAGCCCAGGGTGCAAGGTGGCTTCCACACACCTGAGATGAAGCAATGGACAGGGAGTCCAGGGGCTTCCTCAAAGAAGGGAAGTAACCAGGAGACACAGTGACTGCCAGTGACTCTGGGAGCACGGAGGACCCCAACCCAAATGAGAGTGTCTGCTTGAGAGGAAAGGCTTCAGTGAGAGCCAAGAAATGGATGAAACATTTGAAACGAGGTTAAGGAGGTACCTGAAGTTGTTTGCAACTAAGTAGAGGCTCTGAGAAGCACAGTGGAAAGGTTCAGGAGGGGAACAATGACACCTGGGCCAGGGAGAAGGAAGCACACAGACACACGGAGAGGATGGTGACGGGATCAGTTTGGATGAAAGACACGGATGAGTCATGTGGGAAACAACTGACCCAGAAATTTCCACAGAACTGGACCCTGAAGTCTCTGATGGATTGGAGGCCTCGGGCCTCTCTGGAAGAAGCCAGCTGCTCCTGGAACTCTAGACCAGGTGGGCTGGCAACAGGAGTAGTTGGTTCCCAGGAGAGACACCGAGTGCTGGAAGTGACATGAGCTCCAGATGGATGGGAGGCCTTTCTGGATGGAATCCTTCACAGCTTGTCTTAACTCTGACTCCAAGGGAATACATGGAAAGTGATTCTGAAATAACTCTAGGTGACATAGTTGTCTGTACTTTCTGTTTCCCTTTACTCAACTCCCACTCACTTCTCAACCCACAGACATCTGATTTCCACCCCCTTCCTCTCACCAAAACAGTCCTTGCCAAGGTCACCAGTGGCCTCCATATTGCTTGATCCAACTGACATTTTTCAGCCCTCATCTTACCTGCCAACTCGGGTCCTACTGGTCACACCCTTCTTGGTGAAACACTTTCTTCCTTTGGATTTCTGTAGCAACATGGCCCTCTCCTAATTATGCTCCTATCCCTCTAGCTACTCATTTGCTCTGCCTCTAAAATCTTCATGTATGTAGCTTTTAAATGTTTGGGTGCCTTATTCCTTGACTGTAGGCCCTCTACCCTTTTCATTGTATATTGTCTCTCTAGGACATCTCAATCAGATCCAGGGCTTCAACATCTTAATACAACAGAGGCATGTAAAAAGTGCTGTGGAGGCCGGGCTCAGTGGCTCACGCCTGTAATCCTAGCAGTCTGGGAGGCCGAGGCAGGAGGATCGCTTGAGCTCAGGAGTTCAAGACCAGCCTGAACAAAAGTAAAACCCCGTCTCTACCAAAAATAGAAAAAATTAGCCAGGTGTGGTGGCGCATGCCTGCAGTCCCAGCTACGCAGGAGGCTGAAGCAGGAGGATCACTCGAGCCCAGGAGCTTGAGGTTGCAGTGAGCTATGATCATGCCATTGCACTCTAGCTGGGGTGACAGAGCGAGACTCTGTCTCAAAAAAAAAAAAAAGTGCTGTGGCATGTTCAGAGGGGTGTGTGACTAAGGCACATGGGAGGCTGCTTGAGTCAGGTGATTGCTGCTCAATGGTAAATGTAGCCTGGGGTGGATAATGAGGTCCAAGGAGAGTATGCATAGTGGGAGAAAAGAGAATCCAAGTTAGAACTGGGAAAAATTATCCACTAGATTAAAAGATGAATAAGTACCAATAAATTAAAAGTAAACTTGCTGTTATCACTCATCAGAATTACCATTATTCTGCAAGGTGATTGCTCATCTATGCATTTCAAGCCCTGTGTTTATTGCCTATCCATTTCCTACATTCCGCCCGTTTCCTTTCTCCAAAACATTCATGCCGACCTTTCACTCGGCATACCGCCAGCCTTTCCCCTCATCAGTCATTTTTATTGATTGCTTCAGGATATAGGGTGATGTTTAAAGGACTCTAATCCATCTCTACCCTCCAAGACCTTGACGGAGTAGTGCAATAACCCTATTATTTATTGTTGTCAGCTTTTCCATCAACGTCAATTAGAAAAGACACAAAGGAACCATATATTTATCAATTATTTTATCAAGGGAACAAGTATAAAAGCGTCACTTGTAGGTGATCAACAGTCATTATTGCATGCAACTGAAAGGAGTCTGTTATTTTTTTAACATCCACGATATCGCCAACTCTCACATGTACACAAAGCAGTGCTCTGCAGCGCGCCTCCCAGCCGCCCTGCTGCTCAGCCTGTTGATCTTCTCTAATAGATTACCTGCTTGATGACATCTGTACTCTGCAGGTCCAAAGTTAATCACATGCGTTCTTGATAGCCCACCCCTCATTTGCATTTATTTCCCATGCTGTCTGCAGAGACAATCAGTGTGAAGGAGGTAACACTCACCTTGGAATCAGAGGACCTGGGTCCAGGTTTTGACTTGTAATTCATTCAGTCATGCACAAATGCTCATTTTCCTCATCTCTGTACTGTGTGAATAATCCTACACTCCCTCCACATCTCCCCAAAATGGCAGATGGTCAGAGTATTACTATTAGGAAAATCCTTGGAAATCCAAACACTTCACCTTTGCCCTTGCTCAATGGAAAATTCAAGACAGAGTTATCTGTTCTCAGCAGCATGGGCTTCAGGGAACTGCCTCACAGAAGACACCATTCATTTATTACATCAATTTATTACGATTTATTTGAGAATCTTAGAAATGCTCAGCTTCAGGTCTAAAGCTGAAGACATGTTCCATCCAATTAGATCCTCAGAATTACACTGTGAGGTAAGTAGGGCAGGTACTATTGTTTTCATTTTGCAAAATGAGGAGAGGTTCAAAGTTTAGCGAGCTGAACAAGATCACACAGCTAGAAAATGGACAAGCCGGCACTCAATTTCTCAAACTTTCTAATCCCTAGTCCTACACCTTCCAACACCTCTAATAGGAAAGGAGAAAGCAGTGCATAAATCCTTTCTCAGTGCAAGGAATGACAATTTAATAACCCGAGAGAGTTAGCGCCTCCCAAGAGATTCATTTCTCCTCTACTTACAAAGGGTCAGGCACAAATTGATTTATAACAATCAGGAGAAGGCTCATTAAGCTTCACCTACACAACAAAAATAATATACTTAGCATTCACGTGCAATTTCACATTTTGTAATTACTGACGATAAGCAATTGAGAATTTACTTCATAGTTAGCTAGATGGCTACAACACAAAACACCTAGACAGGCTTCCTTTATATTAGACAGAGATGTTTTAAAAGTCAATTTAACAGTATCACTTTAAAGGTGCAGAGCTCTGAGACTCATTCAGGTGGGATACATTCTGCAAGTCTTGTACATTTAATTTACAATGAACTTCAATAAATTGCTCTTTTTAGATGGCACTCATGACTAGAGGTCACACACACATGCTGAAGCTTAGCTGTAGCTGGGGACTACACTGTGTGTTCTAGTCAATTCCAGCTTGAGACACAGAAGACTCCAAACTCTTATGATGACCAAACGTTGACATGTCCCTATGACCCAGTGAAGTAAAACTCAGCAAAATAGACCCCAGTTTAAATTCTTCACAAGTTTCCAGGGAAAGAAAGCAATTCCAAAGCAGCCTATTGCGGGCACTTGTCTGCATGGGCAAGACATTAGATAGCCTGACAAAACTTGAGGCTAATAAGACAAAGGATGGGTTTGAGGGTTTTTTACATGCAAAGTGGTATGGGCCATAAGAGCCACACATGTAAGTTCTTGACACATGCTTTACTTGCCTTCAACTAGCTGATTTTTATGAGCGTTAAGTTCATCAACAAATGAATAGGCAATCCAAATCTACCTTTTTAATTACAAAATGCTTTTCCCTCCCCCACAATCAGACTTCTACTCATTTCAGCACTGGGGAAAAAAAAAAGTCATCATCGTAATTCCTAGTAGCTTGCTTCTGTTTCCACTTCAATACATACCCCAGAGATGGGAAGTCACATAACAGCTTTGTGTCCTATCAAGTTGCCGCCACCTGAAAACAGCTGCAATGCTTATCTAATTAAACCCCAGCACCAAACTGTGAGCTTCTGCATCAATCATTAATATTGTATTTTGGATCATTTTAAATTCTGACTGTGTGTAGGTGGCTCCCCGCACTTTGGTCTCTGAAGGAGATTTTTCAAATAATCTTTAAGCAGCATTGAAAAAATAAAACAAGCTGCCTGCTGTTCCACGAAAGCTCCAATATCCTACTGCACCCTGATTAGCTGTTAACACTAATTGAGAGATGAATATTGCTTATTCCGAAAATGCTAAAGCCTTTTTTTTTATTATTATGAAAAATAAAACACAGTTCTCCTCACCCAAAAAATGTGTCTGTGGCTCTTTGCCCAAGTTTTAAACAGCGCCAAAAGAAAGGTGGTTTCTGGGTCTCTTGTCTATGGTTTGCAGAGTCATTATTCTGAATCACTCCTTTTCCTAGGTGGCCATCCCTGAGTGAATGAACTGTGATCTCCACGTGGCATTTGCACATGCATGCCCTATATCTGGAACGCAGAAACACTCTTCACAGAACTCTGATGGCCCAGAAATGTTTACGTAAATCTCTATTCTGGTAAGGCACACGTTGATGCACTTGGGTTTAAGCTCATAAACCAAGAGGAACTGTTTCCTACATCCCTATCCTAATAGACTAAAGCCAACAAACCGAGCCAAATAGGACAATTTAGACAAAGAGAGACTGGCAAAAACCAAATGAATGTCTGCTTCCTTCCAGCATTCTAGGAAAAATACCAAGCAGCTACGCCAAAGCACACTGCTCTTCTTTGTTAGGAAAACACTCTGATCTACTCAAAATCAGGGAAATCAGTCAGCACCAGGTTCAGTAAAGATGTATGCAAGGGAGATTTCCTAATGAGGAACAGTTTACTGCAGGAACACAGCATGCACCCAGCTCAGCATAAACACAGTTTAAAAATCGTAAGGAAATAGGACAAAGTGTGGGAACCATGAGGTTCTCGTCCTTGTTCCCATAAGCTGAGACTGGCTGAGCCTTTCCCAGGGTACTACCTGGCACTCGGTCACATTGGCTAAAGAGAGATGAAGAACCTGAGAGAAAACAGGTAAGAGAAAGAGAATGATTTGAAAGGAGCAAAAATGTAAGGAAAGATAGCGGTCCTAGGATGGCTCACTGCAGGAAGAGAGGCTAAGAGGTTTAGGAACTGTCTGAAAGCCCACATGAAAGGTCCTCATGAAAGGAGGAATCGGAGGTATCTCCTACTATTATTTTTATCAGCAGCTTCCCTTCTATCTTCAGCAATTTAGTTATGGGTTTATACATGTTAGGTATAAATCTGTGCCCCTGTCCCATTGTTTCCACATTTCCTGTAATCAAGGTACACCCCTCCCCAGGGCTCTCTCTCTGCCACCACATTCCAAGCACGTGTCCAGTCCTAGGCAGTTGTGCGGCCTTGAACATATTGGTGAAGCTCTCAGGTCTCACTTTCCTCTTCTGTAAAATGAGAATGTTGGAGTATATTTAGACACAACTTACATTTATTTAACAATTCCTATGTATCATGCTAAATGTGGTATGTCATCTCCTGTCCTAAGACATGATGTGGTAAATGTTATTTCCATTATACAGATGAGGAAATACAGGCTGCAGAACTTTTCCAAAGCTCCCAAAGTCAACCAGCAAACAAGTAGCAGAATCAAAGTCTTCTTAGCCTTGCCAAAAAAGAAAGAAAGAAAAAAATAAATAAAATTGGAACAATAATAACAACCAAAAAAGAGAGAGAGAATCTGTAAGTGCTACAATAGGAAGAAGCCTAAATCTAATTTACCCCACTTGGAATTAAGAACAATTTATAATATTTAGTAGTAAGGACTATAATATGCTTGAAATTTAATAGACTTGGGAGATGTGATAAGAACAGCCTTGCTTGTAAGTGATCATTTTCTGTGAATCAGGAATTTTGCCTCTGGGCAGCTTTTCCCCCACTACTAATAATTGAAAATTCAAAGTTAGCAAACAATTCCTTTACAGCAAACATTGCTCTTTTATTCAATTGTTTATTCAACACAAACATCTATTGCTTCACATCTTTGTGCCAGGCATTGTGCACCCAGTTTGCCAGGCATGCAGTTTAGAGCCAGACAGTCTGGTATCCAGGCTTTAAAGGCCAAGAATCAAATGCTATGCCTGGCATTTTCTAATTAAGTAAGCCATTTTTTTATGCAATAATTGCAGGGTCTTAGAATACACTGCATTTGGTGACAAGTTGACTGGACTCAAAGAGAAGTTGCTGTGGAATTTCCATAAGACCAGGGTCTTAGAGGAGATGGTTCCCAAGTCTAACTCATTCACTCTTGTGTGGCTGGGTACTAAATACAGTGCCTGGCCCACAGCAGGCAGTTGGTTCTTCCCACTTGCTATGCATTTGAATCTCTTAGGGACCTCTTTTAAAACAGAGATGCCAAACTACCCTCTCCTCCCCAGGAGATGCTCACCCAGTTGGTGGGGATGAGGGTTGTCTGTATTTCTCCACAGGTGATTCTTGCACATAACCGGTGATGAGAACTATTCAGTGTAAGCCCCATACATATTTTTCAAGGTATAAAAAATGAACAATTATTATTAAAGTAAATGGGTATTATAATTTTTAAAACTATTTGGCACACTTCTGGGTATAAATTCTAAAGGCAAGAAAGGGCTAGGAGGAAATGTTGGATTAGCATTATGTGTAGGGAAAACAACACATATTACAATAGGGTAAAAATCTTACTAGAAGAGGAGAGGAACATGGATTCTCTTAGGGTGAAAATTAGGACCCTTGTTAACCCTTTTTAATATAAATCATTTCTTAGACCCTTATAAGATAGTACTTATACTTTTATTATCTTCTTACTAAGAAAATGCATAAAAATACCCTTCTATGAATTTGATAATCCCCTTAATTTGAATTTTATTGCTCTTCAGTGTCTACTTACATTTTAAAAATACTAATCCATCCACTCTTAACAAAATAGGCACAGAAGGAACATACCTCAAAATTATAAGAGCCATATACGACAAACCCACAGCCAACATCATGCTGACTAGGGAAAAGTTGAAAGCATTCCCACTCAGAACTGGAACAAGACAAGGGTGGCCACTGTCACCACTGCTGTTCAACATAGTACTAGAAGTCCTAGCCAGAGCAATGAGGCAAGAGAAGGAAATCAAGGATATCCAAATGGGTAAAGAGGAGGTCAAACTATCACTCTCTGCTGATGATATGATCTTATATTTAGAAAACCAAGGGACTCCTGGAATTGATAAATAAATTCAGCAAAGTCTCAGGTTACAAAATCAATGTACACAAATCAGTAGCATTCCTATACACAACAACAGTCAAGCTGAGAATCAAATCAAAGACTAAATACTTTTACCTTTCACAATAGCTACAAAGAAAATAAAATACCTAGGAATATATTTAACAAAGGAGATGAAAGATCTCTACAAAGAGAACTATGAATCACTGAGGAAGGAAATTGCAGATGATGTAAACAAATGGAAAAACATATCATGCTCATGGATCGGCAGAATCAACATTGTTAAAATGTCCATACTACCCAAAGTGATTTACGGATTTGATGCAATCTCCATCAAAATACCAATGTCATTTTTCACAGATCTAGAAAAAATGACTCTACACTTCATTTGGAACCAGAAAAGAACCCAAATACCCACAGCAACCTTAAGCAAAAGGAACAAATCTGGAAGCATCACTTTACCAGACTTTAAGCTAAACTACAAGGCTATAGTAACCAAAACAGCATGGTACTGACACAAAAATAGAGATATAGGCCAATGGAACAGAACAGAGAACCCAGATGTAAAACCATCCACATATTGCCATCTGACCTTTGACAAAGTAGACACTGGGGGAAAGAATCCCTATTCAATAAATGGTGCTGGAAAAGTTGAATAGCCACATGTAGAAGATTGAAACATTATCCATCTCTCTCACCACTCACAAAAATTAATTCAAGATTGGTCACAGACTTAAATCTAAGACATGAAACCATAAGAATTCTAGAAGAAAATGTTGGAAAAACTCTTCTAGATATCAGCCTAGGCAAAGAATTTATGAAGACTCCAAGGGCAATCACAGCAACAACAGAAATGAATAAATGGGACTTGATTAAATTAAAAAGATCTGCACAGCCAGGGAAACAATCAACAGAGCACATAGACAACCTACAGAATGGAAGAAAATATTTGCGTGCTATACATCCAATAAAGGGCTAATAACCAGAATGTACAAAGAATTCAAGCAAATCAGCAAGAAAAAAAATCAAACAGCCCCATTAAAAAGTGGGCAAAAGACATGAACAGAAAGAACATTTGCAAAAGAAGACAGACTAATAGCCTATAAACATTTGAGAAAATGCTCAGTGTCACTAATCATAAGAGAAATGCAAATCAAAATCACAATGAGATATCACCTAACCCCAGTGAGAATGATTTTTATCAAAAAGTCCCAAAACAATAGATGCTGGCATGGTATAGAGAGATAGGAACACTTATACACTGTTGGTGGGACTGCAAACTAGTACAACCTCTATGGAAAATAGTATGGAGATTCCTCAAAGAACTAAAAGTAGACCTACCATTTCACCTAGCAATCCCACTGCTGGGTATTTACCCAAAGGAAAAAAAGTCATTTTATCAAAAAGATACCTGCACTAGAATGTTTATTGCAGCACAATTCACAAACGCAAATATGTGGAATCAACCCAAGTGCCCATCAATTCATAAGTGGATTAATAAATGTGGTATATGTTTACCATGGAGTACTACTCAGCCATAAAAAATTAATTAATACCTTTTGCAACAATCTGGATGGAACTGGAGACCATTCTCCTAAGTGAAATATCTAAAGAATGGAAAAACAAACAACACATGTACTCACTATTAAATTGGAACTAACTGATCAGCACTCACGTGCAACAGATGGAAGTAAAACCCAACAGAAATTGTGCAGGTGGGAGGGGAGAGGAGGAGATGGGTGAAATCATACCTAACAGGTACAATGTACACTATCTGAGTGGCAGGCACACTTATAACTTTGACTCAAGCAGTACAAAATCAATCCATGTAACCAAAATATTTGTACCCCCATAATATTCTGAAATTTAAAAAAAAATTCTAATCTATCCATATGCCAGACATTATTTATTCAGCCTACTGAATGTTTAGTGAGTATGTGGACTCAGGAAGTAATTCAGGGACCCATATATGGTCTGCATATTAGGGACCACAAACATAGACCATTTAACTAGCAGTAAGACTAGAAGGAAATGTTTAATGAAAGCGAGGAAGAGGCAAAATTAGACTCTTTGGTGGTAAGGAGAATTTTAGATTTCTATATTGCAGCAAAATACAATAATTAACCAGAAAAAAATGCAAAATTGTGTGGGTTTTTTTTTTATAAGTTACCATTCCATAGAAAAAGTGATTTTAGCATACCAAAGGAGAAGACATAAATTAGACTAGACTCTGGGCAATAAAAAATGATGCAGAGAATATCTGAGGTCGAACGACTTTGTAATATTTTCTCAGAATAGGATTAAATTTAACAGAATATCTGCAGGGACATGACCAGGGAGAGAAAAACCATTTGATTTTTCCATTTTGGGGAAAGGTACTACTATTATAAAATAATATCATTGGTTAGGGAAATAAGATCAAATGCATAGCTGAAAAAAGTAAAAAACAAAAATCCCATAAGAAGTCAAAGATTTTTTTTAAAACTTATTGAAAGTCTAGTAGAAAAATGTACACCCAAAATCAAGATCAAAAAGAGGTTCTTAAACAGAAACTATTTGTGATTAATCAGAAAAGTAAAAGAGGCTATCATAGGAAAAAAGGCATCTCATTTTTGAATGGATAAACTGCTGATACACAAAGACCACACAAGGTCCCCATGGCAAAACAGAACTGTGGTCACTGGGACTTTCTTCCTCTCCACGCTTTGCAACATAGCCTCGAGCATTTTCACGGAATTACACGACTAGAGAAATGAACGTCGTGACAGGATTAGGATTCAGCAGCACTGGCGGCTCTTATATCACAATTTCACCTTTTTTCCATACATACCTCACAATATCATTGGCCATTCAACATGGATTATCTCTTTTAAGGGGACATATCTAATCTGCTGTAATACCTTCCTGTTTATACAGACTCCAAATCTCCAAAAACCCCAAACAACCAGAATCGCCCTCATTTTCTATTCAGCAACATTTTCTACAGTCTGTTCTCTGAATGCTGGTCAAGATGTTCCCCAGAAAAAAAGAGGGAGAGGGAGTCCGTGGTCAAATAATTAGTATCTTAACAATTTCTCAGAAATCCTACATTTAAAACATCTGTTTATATTTGTTTATCCCATTATTTCTCACATTTATTTGACCTCAGATCCCCTATACCATGTCATATTTGTTAAAATTTGACAGAAATAGCCTTCCAGGGCACACAATTTGGAACACCTAACTGGTCATGACCCTAAGACACTTTGAAATTGAGTGCTCCAGTCCACAAATATATACCGAGCTTTGACTAACTGCCAAGAACTGGTCTAGCTGCTGGGGATACTGCAGTGAACAGGGTGGGCATCATCCCCAGGTCCCCACAGGTCCTCACTCTCTAGCACGTGATGGAATAAACACACCTGATGGTTTCAGGTGGTGTCTGACAAGAAAGAGTGATTCGAATAGGGGTGGGACGTGCCTTTAGATAGGATCGTCAGGGAGAGGTGATGTTTGAGACCAGATCATGATTTTGTGCATTGTCATTTTAATACTAAATATATTTTTCTAATTGTTCAAAACTTAGCGATTGAAAAGAATGTAAAATTACTGTTTTAGTAATTTTCCATTAATGAAAAAAAGTCAATTAAACAGAAGGCTCATTTCTCATCCATTCCACTCAGACAAGCATGTGTTGCATGTGGGTTAACAGCTTGTATCTATTGGGATCTCTCACTCAGTTCTCAGAGCAGGTACATCAAGAACATCTCTAAGTCACAACAGTAAGCAACAAAACAGGGTTTTGGACACAACCCAGAAGTCCATTCACTCTGTAGGCAATGAAACAAATCTCCCTTTTACTCTTTTCTGAAAGAGATACCCACACACAATTGGACACTAGGAAAGTTCTGTACAGCAAATTGAAAAAGGATAATCATCTTAGTGGCTTGTAATTAAGAAGAGTGATAATGTTGAGAATTAAACTTTGGTGGTACTTAACATCAAAACATTTTTCACTAGCCTCAATTCCTGCTGATTGCTTAGTAAAATGACTCCCAAAACTCTTGGGAAAGCAACATGGAAGGTGATGTAAATGCTTTTGTATTGTTAATATACTCTTAATTTTTATGGGAAATATTTCTTTCCCATAGCAACAAACTTTCTCTACAATCCAGAAAAATGCTTTTAATAAATGCTTCTAGTAATAATCTTCATAATGATCATTGAGTTATTGGTTAAAATGGTGTTGAATAATAAAACCTCCCAAAGAAAAGCTCTAAAAGATAAGGCACTAATTCAAAAGGAGGTGGTGGTTGTTGTTTTTAATTCCAACATGTTTCTGAGAAATTCACTTAAACATTTGCAAAACAGTGGAAAATCTTTAAGCAGACGAATGAAAATTTTCTTCTCATTGTGTTTTGAGTAGTCAAATTGCACCGAGTATTGTAAAATCAAAGTGCTTTGTTGCTAGGCAATTCCATGAATCATCCCAAATCAGATTTTAAACAGATTGATAAAAGTGTTCCTCCTTAATTTGTTTTTTTACTGGAACATAGTTTTTGTTTGAGCAACAAAATACTATGTGAACAGATCATATGGGAATAGAATGTTGTATAACAATAAATAAATCTTCCCCCAATACTAATATTTAATGATATGCATAATTATTGTTCTGACACATAGGAATCAGATATAAGTGATATAAAGCTCAAGCGATGATTGCATCTGGCATTGTGCTAACATTGTAGATAAAAGTAGCTTGGGATCAGAATGGAAGGAGGAGGAAGAGGAAGAAGCTGCTCTGAACTTGCTCCAGAAACACCTACATTCACACCCAAGGCACCAGCTGTGGGATCTCCCTGATTTGAGAAATTGCAACATTATTGGCCTACATCTCCCAAGGAGACTAAGTAGAAGGAAGCAATATGCAGTTGTTTTATAAATTTGAATATATTTGTTAAAGGTTAATCATTTAATTGATAGTTACATCTGACAGTAAGAAATTCACTTCCTTTATGTTATTTAATAACAAAATAAATAGATATTTAATCACACTGAATTCACAGGGAAAAAAGGTGACTCAAACTGCAATAATATTGGTACATGAGTATTTATAGAGGCTTCATATTCTTCACTACCTATCTGCAAAGTTAAAGCATTTATTTCAGGATGTAGAGGTGGGAGATTCATGCAAACAAGTAAAAAGCTATATATTGAAGACAGCAGCCTTCAATTTTTAAACCAAGTAAAAAGTTCTTATAAATTTATAGTATAATATAGTTCCTACTACTTTAATGTTTATGTTAAATATCTCCCACAAGCAATTGATGGGTCAGAAATCCACTTTCTTGAGATAGTTGCTTGATGTCAATACAAATGAGGACAACCATTTGCCCTTCTAAAAACACAAAGTGAATCTTTCAGACAGTTTCTCACACTGGATTTTAGGTAGATTTGGGTTTTAACTGCTAGTGTCTATGAGAATTAAAGGAAAACTAGAATAGAACATCTCCAAGGTATTAGAGGATTTAATGGACAAGAATATCATTTAAGGGAAGAGGGGTAAAGGAGACCAAAAGGAACTTTTTTGTGCTTTTTCCTGTGAGAAGTACCCTTATAATTATGCATGTATTTAAATTAAAATTACATATTCAGGTTTTGCATTTTCAGTTGGCCTTGTATAATTAAAAACTGCATCACATTTGATGCACTCATAATTATAGCTAAATGGTTATGTTAATGTTCATCTCTTCCATGCTGAAACGAAAAAAAACATGAAGACCGTTTCTTTAGATTATTTTTTACCAGATATTCAATCTCCAGATACAAAAATTCAGTAACCATGTGTCTTGAAAATACAATATCTTTGAGATCAATAGTCACAGCTTTAAATGTGAGATCCAGAAATCCTGATGCTTGCAAAAGCACAAACCCAAACTGCTTTTAAGAGATACTGTATAGAGGGGAAAAAAATAGAATGAATGGTAGTAAGTCTAATGAAAGTCTTATAGGAGATATCTTTCTAACTTAAATGAATTAGCAGGAGAAAATCATATTCCCTCAGGCTGTAATCATTAAACTCTAAGTCCCCAAATCTTTCCATTAAAAAAAAAAATGTTGTGTGTTACAAGATCAGAGATTTCACTTCTAAATATAAAAGTGGTGATGAAATTGAATGCCCATTATCAATTCTTTACTGAGAAACTCTTTCCTAACTTTTCCCAAAAAGAGAATCATAAAAACAAAAGCACTAGAGAATAGAAAAGTTTGTGTTGAAAATAGTAACACATGATTCTGAGTCTCTGGCTTGGCTGCTGGGGAAATTTCAGGTTGGAGAAACATTTAGCACCTAGATATTTCTGTGGGTTCAATTGTGTTCCCCCAGAAAGCTATGTTGAAGTTGTAACCCCTGGAATCTAAGAATGTGACCTTATTTGGAAATAGGGTCATTGTCAGAGATATGAAAAACCAAACTATTTCTACTATTCTCCCACTCAGTACAACACAGAACCTTATGTGACCAAAATGTATGAGAGTTTACTCACACACACCAAGCAATTCTCCAAGTAGACACCAATTGGGTGTCTTATAGTTCAATTCAATCTGACACCATCTACCTGGAGATATCATCAGAATCCACAGGTTAAGTGCTCAGTCCCACAAGATTGTCCCCCACTTCAGATGCCAATCACAAGACCAAGTTGTGACCTGTACTTCTGACCAGTGGGCTGTAAACTGGGGTTCCACGACTCCTTCCTTGGGTTTATTTGCTAGAACAACTCACAGAACTCAGGGTAACACTTTACTGACATTTACCGGTTTATTATAAAGGATATCACAAAGGATACAAATGAACAGCCAGATGGAAGGAATGCATAGGATTGGGGAGGGGACACAGAGTTTCCAGCACCTCCCAGCACTTCCACATGTTCAGCAACCTGGAATCTCTCCAAACCCTGTCCTTTGGGGTTCTTGCACAGGCATAATTGATTAAGTCATTGGCCATTGCTGATCAACTCAACATTCAGCCCTCCCCCCTGCCCAGAGGTCAGGTGCGACTGAGATTTCCAGCCTCTAACAACGTGGTCAATTCCCCTGGCAACCAGCCCCTAAACCTGAGGCTATCCTGAGCCCCCGACAAAGACACTTATCACTTTGGAGATTGTAAGGATTTGAGGTGCTGTGTGCCAGGAAACTGGGACAAGACCAAATATATAGACAGTCCCAACTGGTGATGGTTTGACTTATAATTTTTTGACTTTATGATACTGTGAAGTGACACACATGAAGTAGAAACTGTACTGCGAGCACCCATACAACCATTCAGTTTTTCACTTTCAGTTCAGTGTTCAATAAATTACGAGAGACATGAGAAAGAAAAGAAATTTTTATCTGAGGAATGAGAGCCTCTTTATCAGGCCCAGGGAGGCATTTTACAATGAGAGGACAGTCACATCCACCCCACACCCTGCCCTCGAGCTAAGTGATAATCCTTGAAGCCACTTGCCATGTGGCTCCAAACCCACTGATGCCAGGTAGCTATAAATTAACCTAACGTGCCACACACTGGACACCGTAACTCATACCCTATGGTTCAACAACATACAGCCAATCGCTAATCAACGTTATTTCTGTAAACCAATGAGAATTCCTGACAAAAAACTTTGTATCAGCCCACTCCCTGCCCCCTTTTTTGCTTTAACAAGCTGCTTGTAACAAAAGCCAGATGAAGCACTTCCCAAGGTAACTTGCAAGTGTTTCCCCAGCAACTGTCCTCACCTTGGCCCAGGTAAACTCTTTAAAATGATTCTTTGTGCCTCAGTTTCTTCCTTTAGGTTGACAGATATTCAACACTTTATTATAAAATAGGCTTCATGTTCGATGATTTTGCCCAGCCATAGGCTAATGTAAGTGTTCTGAGCATGTTTAAGTTAGGCCATGATGTTTGTTTGATAGGTTAGATATATTAAATGCATTTTCAACTTACAATATTTTCAACTTATGATGAGTTTATTGGGATGAAACCCTATGGTAAGTCAAGGAGTATCTGTGTATTTCTTATTATAAATCACAGTATCATAGTCAATAAAAATGTAATTAGTTAAATTAAGATGAAGCCATACTGAACTGGTATCCTTATAAAAAGAGGCAATCTGGACACAGAGACACATAGGGAGAACACCATGTTAAGACGAAGGCAGAGATTGGAATGATGAACCCACAAACCAAGGAATACAAAGGACTGCCAGCATCAGGAGCTAGCCTGAGAGGCTAGGAAGGGGCCTCTCCTAGGGCTTTTAGAGGGAGTGCCAATCCCTTGATTTCAGATGGCTAGACTTTTCTCTTTCAAAGCCGTAAGAGAATAAGTTTCTGTTGTTTTAATACACCCAATTTCTTGTGCTTTTGATGCAGGGGGTGCCCCAATTAAGGGAGGAAAGCCCCCTGAACTTGCCAAGTGGGTTCTTGGCTTGATGAAGGAAAGAACTCAAGTGCAAGCCAACTAGCAACAGGAAGGTTTATTGAGACAGAGACAGACAACAGATTCTACCCCACAGACAGAGTAGGGTCTTCTTCCAAGCAGGAGGGGGACCCCTTATGGGGCAATGGTAACATTTTTAAATATTCAAAAACCCTGTTGAGAACAGCTGACCTGACGAGTATTGTCTGCAGTCAGGCCATAAAGGTTAATCATGAACTGCTGTCACAAAGTGGTAAGCGTAAACAGTTTGTAAGGCATCCGGTTCAGTAATTCATCCATCTCTGGGTGGTCCTGGGCCAGCGACTTCCTTGTTCAGGGTGGTTAGGACCTGGTATCAGTCAAAATGGCTGCACTCGGGCTCGCTCCACCTTCCTATTCTGCCTTATCCCCACATCACTTTCTTACAACAGCTCCCAGAAACTAATACAGATGTTTATGGAAGTTGGAAGGTAATCTTCCCAGAGCTTCAACTTGTACCCACACACTATAAGCTGTTAACCAATGTCCTGATTTTTTATAAAATTTAAACCAGAAGCTTAGGTTCTGAAAACCTTCTTAGAATTCTTTTCTTTCCTTTGTTCTCAAAGAAACAAGCAAGAGGAAAATGTTCTCCTCGCAGAGTTTATCCTCCGGTGCTAAAATCACTTGTAGTACCTGCCTATAAGGTATCTGGGTCTGAACCACAAGAGTAGGGATGTGATATTTGAGGCAGCAGTGAGCCTGTGTTTACTGCCTTCTTTCCCTTATGAGAGTCAGAGGTACAGCCATTCAAGAGATTCATGTACCTATATATCTGGCTGCCTTGCCTTCTCACACTTACACAAGTCTGAGAAATTGTCTTGTGAACTGGCAACAAGAACAAAGAAAATAAAATCTTTAAAATGAGTACCCATTCAAGGACACTGGTACAGAAACATGCTAAGAACATGATCTGGAAACACAAATCCAAAACAACCACACATGTTGTACTTGATTGCTATATACAGATCAACATGCTGATCACTCAACTGGCTGTCAGCACCTCTTACATTCTAACATCTTGTTAATAAATATTGTGCTGCAGGTACAAAGAGGGGTTGAATGCACAAGCCTATATTCCAACACAACCCTGAACAAAGATGCAGATAAACAGAGGCCTGGGGCAGAAAGTGGTATGAATCATAGTTTAGATTCTCTAGCACTTTTTATTGTATAAAGCACTTTTACATTCATTTCTGGGTTTAATTTTCATATGGCCCCTTAATGTCACTACTTTAGAGATGTAGATAGTGAGAAAAGTTAAATGGTTTGCCCATGATTCATATAGAAAGTACAACTCAAGCCACTTCTTTTAACTTCACATCTCCTGCTACAAACTCTCAGGAGAGAGTGTCTCCTTGTCTCACTTGACAAAGTGTCCACCCCTCTTCCATTGCCTGGAGGAGACTCTGCAGGAATGAGTGTGGTTAGGGCAGACTAAGTGGCATACTCACTGCCCACTCATCTTCTGCTATGATCTGAATGTTTGTCCCCAAAAAATTTATGTGTTGAAATGTAATCCCCAGTGCAATAGTATTAAGAGGTGAGGCCTTTAGGACAGGATTAAATTATATCCTATAATAAAAGCCCTCATGAGTGATATTCGTGCCCTTATAAAAGAGGTCTGAGAGAGATTGTTTGCCCCTTTTGCCATGTGAAGATCCCAGGAAGGTGGCACCATCTAGGAAGCAAAAAGCCCTCATCAGACACTGAATCTGCTGGTACCTTGATATTGGACTGCCCAGCTTCCAGATCCATGAGCAATAAATGTCTATTGTTTATAAATTACCTGGTCTAAGGTATTTTGCCTAAGGTATTAAGACCCCTGTCCTCCTTAAAACTGTTACATAGCACTGTTACTGCAACACCATTTGTGGTCACATCCTCTGCAGGAAACTTTTTTCATCATCAAGATCATCAACAAACAGTATTTTTCTTTACTCACATGAAGAAGCTTTATATTGAATTGTTTTCTTCTCAAAGTAATGTTCTAGGAACCATCTTAGTTTTTTCAGGCTGCTATAAGAGGCTGGGTGGTTTATAAACAACAGAATTTATTGCTTATAGTCCTGGAGGCTGGAAAGTCTAAGATCAAGGCACCAGCAGATTCAGTGTCTGGTGAGGGCCCTCTTCCTGGCTCATAGATGGCCATCTTCTCACTGGAACTTCACATGGCAGAAGAGGAAAGGAATTTCTCTGTGGTCTCTTTTATAAGGGCACTAATCCCATTCATGAGGACTATATCTTCATGACCTAATCACCTCCCAAAGGCCCCACCTCCTAATACCATCACTTTGAAGGTTAGGATTTCAACATATGAATTTTGGGTGCACATAAACATTCAGTCCATTGCAATTGTATTAGTCAGTGTTCTCCAGAGAAACAGAACCAATAGGATGGCTCATCCTTATCTGTATCTATACATTTATATCTATATCTATCCATACACAGATACAGAGTTGGGGGGAGAGAGAGAGAAATTTATTATAAGGTATTGGCTCATGCAATTATGGAGGCTGAAAAGTCCCATGATCTGCCACCTGTGAGCTGGAAAACCAGGAACGCTGGTGTAGTTTGAAGGCCTGACAGCCAGAGAACTGATGGTGTAGATTCTAGTCTAAGTCTGAAGGTTGAAAACCAGGAGCACCAAGGGCAGGAGACTGCTATCCTAGCTCAAGCAGTCAGGCAGGAAATGAATTCAACCTTCCTCACTTTTTATTCTATTCAGACCCTCAGCAGTTTGGGATGGTGCCTGCCCACATTTGGAGGGCAATCTGCTTCGCTCCCTGTACCAATTCAACTGTTAATCTTTTCTGGAAACACCCTCACAGACACACCCAGAAATAATGTTTTATCATATATCTGGGCATCCCCATGACCCAGTCAAAATTTAAATTAACCTAAAATTAACCATCACAACTGCTCTCACGGAACTGTTTCTAGAAGAGGGGAGTTAGGGTTATGGCCACCCCATCCCTACTGTGATGCCAGATATCACAAAAAGCACCAGAAAAAAATGGAGATTCACATGCTCGTATTTGACCATCCTATAAACCATACTGTAAACCAAGAGTCTTAAAACTTCATTGCTCACATACCCTCTAAAATTATTTTGAAAAATTATGTACCCCCTGTTAGGGTGGGAACTCATAGTGTGGGATGAGAAAGAATTCTAGAAACAAGGTTTTAAAGTAAAAAGGTTATTTTACTTCCCAAAGGGAGGGAAGGATGCAGCACAAGAGAAAGAAAGGAGAAGTGCTGGTCCAGAGGATAAGGGGCTCAGCATTTTTATGAGGATAAAGAGAAAGAAACAAAGTGATTGCTAGAGCTGATAGCAAGGGAGGGCTGTGAAGTGGCTGTGTCTGTTTTTCCTTCTTTTTTGTTTTTTCTCTTCTCTGTGAGGCTGGCTTTATCAGGGACCTTGGAATATGGTCTGGTGTGAAAACAAAACTCTCAAATAAAACAATTTAAACCACAGGTGGTTAATCTTAAAGAAAATGGGTTGAGCTACCAGCGATTAATCAAACAAAGGGATAGTTGTGTGCTGTGATCTTTCTCTTCAAAGGGGCAATTATGTGTTGTAAGTTTTCTCCTGTTTTTCTCTGTTAGTTTATTTTTCTCTGGTAGATAGTTTATTAACAAGGCCATCCTTTCACCCCTTTGCACACTTTTAAATTGACACTTGAACATTTTCTTTATAAGCTTAAATAGTTGTAAAGAATGTGATTTTTAGCATGTTATAAATGTTGAAATTTAAAAATGAAAGTCACAGCCTCCTTTAAGACGTATGCAATGGAATCTAAATTGCATAATGGTTTGAAAGCCACCTGTTAGGAAACAATTACCTCTTCTTGTTGCTTCTGCCCCCAGTGATGAGGGTATCCTGCAGAAGCCAGGGTCCTCCCTCACGGAGGTGAACACACACACGTGGCTCAGGAGACAGAGAAGCTAAAAGAGGATCCAGAGGGAGATGAAATACCTATAGGTGTGGCTGCTGCCTCACACCAACAAGGTGAATCAGTAGATCAGTAACAATGTGTGTGAGCTGCAAAATAGCTGCTACTTCCCTTGGCCCTGCACATCTCCCACACTAACCAGAAATATATAAGAAAGGGAATTCTGGGAAACATAGTTCAGCCTAGGCAAGTACATGTGGTACAAAGCCATCACACCATGGACCTTGCCAGGCACAGGGGACCAGCCCAAACATGAAGCTCATGCTGTCTTATGTACTCTGAATAGTGAAGTCTTGTGTCTCTGACCCAGAAGTCTCATGTCCTACCAGCATCCATGAAACTACAGCTTGCTAGGTTGCAAGGAGGATAGAATCTCAGACTCTTCACAGTTCTAACTTGGCAACGTTATTATCAATTTAACAGTACATGAACAAGCTCTTTCTTAACTTCAGAAATGTTTACATTTTCTTTCCTTTCGTTTATTTTTATTTTTGTTACTCTTCCTTCAGATTTGTACCCTAATATATTTTAATGCTTGGAAGTCTTCTACTGATCTCACCAGCACTCTTTATTCAATAAAAATATGTTTATAGAAACTAAAATTCTTAAATGTTTTATTTCCTATGATCATAATGTTCTAAATACTAAAAATTCTTCTGTTTTATATAATCAATCATTAAGATTATTAATTCCATGAGCAAGGTATTAGAAAATATTTTAATAAATAGATTAGTAGTAAACAACAGATCAAAAATACAAATATATTTTCAATTTGAATAAATGATTAACAAGTCTTAAAAGAAAACTTTTATTGGAAATTCATCATCTATTAAGCAATACTGCTAAAAAACTAATCCATTCAGAAGCTACCATATATAATTTTATGCTAAGAAGAAGTTAAAAATATTAAACATTTTATAACAAAGATTAAGACTGATTATACTTAAAATAAAAATATTATATGATGTGATAAAATAATTTTTAACTGCCTAATTTGACTACACATCCTGAATCTGAAAAAAACACATAAAAATTTTAACCAAGGGTTTTATATAATGTATCCTAAAAGTTTTTGTAGTTCTAGAAGCATTCCAGTGACATTTAAAAGATTCTGCAACACTAACCTACTGTCAGGTTCTTCAAAGGTCCCTTTTTTCCAGCTAATAAAACAGACTAAAAATGAGTCCTAAGAATAGCTGAAAAGAATTGCTTATAGTTAAATGCACGAAAAAGGTCATTTTTGGCACTCAGTATTTCTTAACATGTACTTTGCTTTGCTCTCACAGAATTTTACTTTTTGGCAAAAGGACAGGGACGAAAGAGATAAAGTGATTAAACAAAAATTGTCATAACTCTCACTATTCCTCTATCTGAACCAAGGCATTCTGACCCAGGGCCAAAACACCAAATTTCATCCTTGATTGAATAGTGATCAAGACAGAGGAATACAGGAACCCCTATGGGTTTAATGGGTTTAATGTATCTGTATTAATGGTTAGAGGAGGCTTTGCTCTATTGGAGGCCCAAGAGGTTTTCACACTTCCAATCTGTAGGTGAGATTTGAGATGGGTTAGGTGTCTGCTTTTGGTTTACCAATTGGAAGAAGAACTATTGTGAATTCAGACAAGTTCTCCAGGAATAAGCTTTAGGAAAAAGGGCCTAATCTAAGGATCTGGACACTGATTCCTTAAAACTCTCCATGTTCTTGTACCCCCTGAAAAACATATCCCAGTTGAGACCACCGCTATAAACCACCTTGAGCTTCCACCAAGATCAAGTTCCTCTCCATTCGCATATGACCTCTATCCCCTTGGGGTGCAGTTTTGACTGTTTCCCACGGGCTACATATATATACAAATGCAAAGAAGAGTCTAGAAGGGTGCGTGCAAAAATGGTAACTGTGGTAGAGACTAGAATTGAGAAGATTGGTGGTGTTGGCTGGGGGAGCTTCACCCTATTGTTTTTACCACAAGATTGTACTTGTGCATTGCTGGACTTAAAATGAATAATTTTAAAGGAAACATGAAAGAAGAAATTCACAATTGGGGGGAAAAGTTGGAGATGAGGAATTGGGGCTACGGTAAAACATGGTGTATAAGGAAATAGGGCAACGAAAGCATATGGGGATTTGCGGAGCTCCAGGGTTTAGGCTAAACCAGTCACACACCAGAGAAGCAATCTCCTCAGAATATTTTTCCAATATCTTTCTCAAAATTCTATTTATCATCCACAGTCTCTAATCTCATAGTAGTTAAAAGATTGATTGTTTGCATTTTAAGTGCAACATTTGGGTATGAACACATGGTGACCCTAACCCTAAGTACTCCCCCAAAATAAAATACCCTTATAACCAGTATGACTTAAGCAACCAGAAATAGTAGCTATTGAGTAGACTGAAGCAAAGACAGGAGCCCGGAAAGTATTTGTGCTCTGTTCACGCCAAGATGAAGAGAAGATAAGAATTCTGTTTTCACAAAGGTCTTTGGTTTGGTCTTTATTTAAAATACTGAAACTGTGGAAAGCCAAGTGCCCTAATGTTGTTTTCAGTGACATTTGCAAATGTTGATGAATGTCAGTTTCCAAAGGTTGGGCCTCTGAAGCACTAGATGAAGCTGAAACTCTGGGCCCTTTAGTAAGGTGTCAGGAAGAGCTTGGTTAAAGGACCCAAAATTAAAATGTATGGCTCGGAATGACCCCGTCTTTCTTGAGGCCTATCTGCAATGCAAGGGCTGAAGGACAGAATCGTAGGTCCTGCTTTGAAGACACTGTGGGGAATTGTGAAGAAGGCGCAGAGGTGAACACAATTCCATACCTGCAATGCCCATTGCATCATATCAGCTGCAGAGGAAAATAACTTGGGTATTTTGAATGACATAAAAACTAAATCACAAGAGACTAATATCTTTTAACCATCAAAAAAATTTAAAATCATATGATACATCTGGCATTTGTGCTGATGATTTGAAGGTGCATGACTCTTCTGAATTGTTTGCATAAAGTAACAATTACAAAATAGAATGAGGTGTGTAAGAAATGCCATCATTGGATGGATAAGTGCCCCAGTATCTACTCTACCGCACAACTATCTAAAACCCATTTCTTTCAGAAAACCAAATCGTACTGCATGATAAGGGAAGGGAAAGAAATGACAATGTTTTGAGAGGCTGGGAGTGACAGGGATTTGTTCTACATCTCCAAGGTCTGCAGGGAAACCAAGAAAGAAAATGTCCTAGTGTTTTCTTCCCTGTCTGCATGCCGTCAACCCCTACTAGCCCCTTGAGTTCTGTTCTTGAATGTTCCACTCTCATAATCCCTAGATTTTGTGCCAACATATGGCTCCTTGACACACTGTTTGATTCCCATCAGAGATTACCAAGGGAGTGCTTGCTCATGCATTCCACACGTACAGAATGCCTATTACATGCTATCTTTGGTCAGGTCTTGTAGAAGCAAAGTCTGAGACAAGGACTCTTATTTAAGTGATTTATTGGGTGATACATCTCAGGAGAAGGAGAATGAGAATAGTGGCATAGGACAGAAGAATAAAGCTAGCAAGGTTACAACCATCTGAAGGGGGTAGGGGTGGCTCTCAGTTGGCCAAGGGCAGTGGTGAGCTGTGAGTGCCACGATTCCCAGAGGCTGGGGCAGGGGCTCAGGAACGGATCAGGGTGTGGCCCCGACAGCGCCTGCCGTACACCCATGCACTGGGCTCAGATGTACTCAAACAAAGGATGGATACAGGTAATAAATGATCTCCCTTAGATTGTTTGTAAAACAGGGCTCTTTCTGCCCTGCTCTTCGAGAGCAGGGAGTATAACTTATATTTTATTCAACAAACATTTGTCCACCCACTGGTAGCCAGGCACTCTACTCAGAGCTACGAAAGGATCGTAAGGGAAAGCAGGTAATAAAAGAATGAAGTAAAAAGTACAACAGAAGATACTGGAGGCTGGGAAGGGTGGGGGAAGAGAGGGATAGAGAGACAGCTGTTAAAGGACATAACATTACAGCTAGATAGGAGGAATAAGTTCTAGCGTTCTACAGCACTGCAGCATGAATGACTATAGTTAACAATAATATATAGTTTCAAATAGCTAGAAGGAGGATATTGAATATTCCCAACACAAAGAAATGATAAATGTTTGAGATGCTGTAATGCTAATTAGCCTGATCTGATCACTATACATTATATGTATCACAACAGTACTACGTACCTATAAACATGTACAACTATTGTGTCAGTTTACAAACAATTTTTTAAGAAAGGAATGAAGACAGCGTTGCTATGCCAAGCAATCTTTATCATTCCCCCACAGCACCTGACGTGGTGTTCCACACCTAACCAATATGTACTAACCCTTGTTTACTTGCTTACTGATTTTTTTCTATTCATTTATAACATGGTAAACACGCTGTAAGGAAACACACATAACATAAAATTTACCATTTTGACCATTTTTAGGTGTACAATTCTTGTTTCCTCCTTCTAAAAGCAATGTTCTCTTCCACCAAGAGTTGGACATGCAACATAGTAATGGGAGTCAAACAACCCCATCTTTGATCTTTGGAGAGAAAAAATCCCTTAGGCTCTGAGTCCTTACTACAAGACAAGCTTTCTGCAATACTTCTAGCTATAATATTTGCTACAACGATCTCAGGCATTCAGCATTTCCATGTTCATGGGTACAGGGACATTAAATTGCCCCCCCCCCCCGGGCTAACAACCTCGCCACTGCATTTTGATCCTCCAATCTACACACATGCTATCATCAACAGCGGATGGGGGTGCTGTTTGCTGAAAGAATATAAATAATTAAAATCCTGCAGGGAGCAGATTTTTATTTACAGGGCTCCACTGTCATTCTTGTACCTGGTGGGAGTATGGCAAAATTACAAGAGTTTATTAAAAAACAAAAATTGATGGTTCCAGCTCCACTTGCCTACCCCATGCAATGAGATCAAATAGAGGCCACACAGAAGCAAACACTGTCAGTATTTAAAGAGCTATCACTGGGATGAGGAGGGGAGCTAACTAACATTTAGGGGAATGAGTTCTCAGATGCCCAAGCTCCCATCGTGCCTAGGGCTTTCCAGACATCACCACATCTTGCAGTTCAGATGTTCATGCAATGAGACGTTTCCAAGCCCAACCTCCGCCACTGTTGGATGTTCTGTTTCATCATTCCTTTTTTATGTATGATTCCCCACATTTCTTAAGATACAAGCTTACACTGCAGAAACAGTCTAAAGCATACCCCCCACATACAAACTGATCTCCAGATTTCCAGTGAAATTGCTGCCTTTGTGTACTTATGGACTGACGTGATAACTGAAAATAACTTCCATTAGCACTATAAAAACTCCAGCTGATACCAAATGAATTTCATTTGATACCAGCAGAGAAAAATATTGGCTACTGAGATATTCTTTGTTCATGGTTATTTACAGTTAGCTAGAATCCATGTACAACTCAGCCAGCCAGAAGGCGCCAGATGATTTCCTTTCCTCGAGGACCTTGTACGGAAGGTCTTCTGCTAAAAGACTGGCTCACCTTCATTTGTTGAAATACGAGGACCATTCTTGTCACCTGGTCCACCACAATATATAGAAATGTCTGGTAATTAAATTCCTCGGAGTGAGAAGGATGCAAGCAGATGTTTGAGAGATGGGTTGGACCTCCCTCCCTACCTCCAACCCATTGCTATCCTACTTTGTAAATTTTGGAAATAGTCAACTAAATGATCAGAAAGTTCCCCTAAACCATGATTTTTTAAATGTAAATATTTCAAATGTACACATATCACCACTAAGAATTAAGTATCAATATTTTCTTATGTTTCCTACAGAATTTCTACTTTTTAAGATATATCACAGACGCAGTTGAGGCTTCCCATTTTGCTTCCCCTTCCAGGTGACACCACTGTCTTGCAATTATGGACATCCCGTCCTTTTATGAGCTATGTTTTTAATGCATATATATGTATCATAAACATTAAATATTTTTAAATAGTATATGTACCTCTCTTTCTACAAATTTCTCTCTTCATTCAACATTATGGATTTTTAACATTCTTATTGTAAATATACACAAGGTGTACTATTTTAACTATTTTTACATGTACAATTAAGTGACATTAAGTATATCCACAATGTTCTGTAACCATCACTATCTATATCCAGAACTTTTTCATCATTCTAAACAGAAACTCTATACCCATTAAACAATACTCCCCATTTCTTCCTTCTTCCCGGTCCCTGGAAACCACCATTCTACTTTCTGTCTCTACGAATTTGTCTACTCTAGGAACCTCATATAAGTGGAATCGCACAATATCTGTCTTTTTGTGTCTGGCTTTTTTCACTTAGCATATCAACATCATGTTTTTATCTCAACCCATCTGATACATACTGATAGAGGTCATTTGTCTTAAATATTGTATAGATAATAATTTATCCGTAACTATTTTGATGGCTATTTAAGTTCCAATTTTTTACCATAACAAAAACAATTGTGCAGTAAACATCAGGAGCATTCACCTGGAAATAGAAATGCTGGTTATGTCCATCTTCAGCTTTACCAGAAATCTGCCGAATTGCTCCCTAAAGTCGTCATACTGATTAACATCCCTACCAGCCACTGCTGGTAGGATATATCACAGACACAGTTGAGGCTTCCCATTGATCTGAGTTCCTGCTTCTCCATATTCTTGTTTGTACTGACAGATTTTCATTTTTAAGTTTTGCTAATTTGATGGGTGTGAAATGGTATCTCAAGGTTGTTTTACTTGGCATTTTCCTAATGAGTAGTGAGGCTGAGCATCTTTCCATGTTTATTAACCATTTAAGTTTCTTTTCATATGAAATGCTTGCTCATAACCTTTACCCTCCTTTATATTATTTTTTGATTTTTTATCGATTTCTGGAAGAGACAAAGACAGAGATTCTGCATAATAATCATTTGACTGGTATATAAATTTCAAATAACTATTAATCATTTATGTCATTTCTTTGTTTTCTGGTTCATTAATTTCTGATTCTATCCTGATTATATTTCTACTTCTACTTTGGTTGACTCTGTTTTTCTTTGCCCGTTTTCTTGATTTGGGCACTTATTTGTTTTCAATTTTTCTTGTTTTCTAACTTGTGCGCGTGTGGCTACACATTTCTCCCTACGTAAATGCTTT
Source organism: Daubentonia madagascariensis (assembly GCA_023783475.1). Lineage (NCBI taxonomy): Eukaryota > Metazoa > Chordata > Mammalia > Primates > Daubentoniidae > Daubentonia > Daubentonia madagascariensis. The sequence goes on along the minus strand of JAKFHU010002140.1, from coordinate 31,522,683 downwards.
ATCTGACCCCACAAGCATTGACATATAGTACTTTAATTTAATTTAAAAGATTGTGCAATGTCCCTTCTATGAAAGTACATCCTTTGTTAGTTCCTTCAGGAGAGGCCTGGAGGCTCTACATTTTCTTTTCCATCGTAGATCCATTGCCTTAACTCTTCAATGACAAGAACGATGTGTGTTTTCCCTTGACCTCTTGAAGACCATTTCCATCACCTCTTGTTGCTGGGGGCAGCAGCTGTCACCACGGTGCCTTTCTAAGTTATCAGTCTTCTCTGTCAGGCAGAGTGTAAGATGTTCTCTTTGTCTTTGATTTTTTTACAGTATAACTTTGATCCAACTGGAGGTATTTTTTACAAATCTTTTAGGACTATGTATTCCTCTATATGGAATATTCTCCACAATTGTGTCTCTTCTCCATTCTTTCTGTTCTGTCATCCAGGAAGGTCTATTATGCAAATATTGGAACTTGTTTGCTTCTATCCCAAGCCCTATAAATTCTCTCAAATTTTCCATCTTTTTGTTTCTCTCCATTTATTCCGCAGAACTGTTATTTGCTTCTCTTTCAAATCCGTCTCTTCTTGTCACAGTATCATGTCCCTACTCTGCGGTTACTACGCCTTCATTTAAATCTTAGAACACGTAAAGCACACTTACTTTTGAATTATCTTTTATATTGTTCTTTTTTCTTTTGTTTAGGCCTGAAAATACAGTATGTCTGCTGACCCTCCCTCCCTTCCTCACGTGATTTGTAATTTTGGCTGTGAACTCATTTCAGGGAACAGCATTTCCACAGGAATGCCCCACAGCTAGGCACAGGGGCAGCTCAGGCCACCCCTGGACCAATTAAATCAGAGTCTCTGGGGATGAGGCCCAGACATCAGTGCCTTTGAAAGCTCTCCAGGAGATTTAATGTGTAGCTGAGGTTGAAACCATTTCCTTCAGCTTTCACCACCTTGTAAGGCATTTTCGTCCAAACTCTCCTTGAGGCTCCTCATTCTGTCTTTAATGTTGGCACCTGCAGATTTCCCTTTCTTGCTTTCAGTTTGAATGCACTGGGGGAGGAGGATTATTAAGATGAAATATACCTAACGTAACATTTACCATTTTACCACTCTTAAATGTATAATTCTGTGGGATTAACTACATTCACAATGTTGTGCAAGCTTCACCACCATCCATTTCCACAACATTTTCATCATCCAAAACTGAACCTCTACACCCATTAAACAATAGTGCCCCTTCCCCCTACCCCTAGGCCCCTGGTAACTTCCAATCTACTTTTTGCCTCTATAAATTTGCTTATTCTAGGTACCTCATAAGAGTGGAATCATGCAATATTTTTTAGTCTTTTTGTAACTAGCTTATTTCACTTAGTGTAATGCCTTCAAGGTCCATTCATGTTATAGCATGTGGGTCATTTGGTAATTCTATGTTAACTTTTTGAGGAACCTCCAAACTTTTCCACACAGTTTTACATTTACACCAGCAATGAGAGCATGAGAGTTCCGACTTTCCCACATCCTCACCAACACTTGTTATTTTCCTTTCTTTTAATAGCCATACTATAGATACCTCACTTGCCCTGATTTGATTAATTCACATTGTATGCCTGTATCAGAATGTCACATGTACACTATAAAGATATACAACTATTATGTACCCATAATAAAAATAAAAAATTTTAAAAATAATAATAATGGCCATCTTAATAGATGTGAAATGATGGGATATATTTTTGTTACCATATTTTATCCAGCATCTCTATGTAGGGGCCTTTGTGTCAGTCCAAGCCTAAAGTTCACATTTAGCTTTTGAGTTAAAATAACAGGAACTACTTCACTTGGAGACCTCTATGACAGGTTAAGAGAGTAATAATTACCTCTCACTTCCCTCAGGGACTCCACATGGCCATTAGGGTAGATAAGGGATGAGTCAAAGGATGTGAATAATGCCAGAAGTTAACCACAATGAGTTTACTTGTATCTTTAATAAATAAATAAATTTATAAATAGAATGTAATTTTATACTGTGATGTTAATATATCAGCCATGATACCAACAAGGTGGCACACTCATAACAAGGATAGTTTGAAGTTTACTTAGAAAGGGTCCATTTACCGAGGCCTGGGCCAGGGGGAAGGGAACCACAGAAGATAGTGCAATGACCTGGTGTTAAGAACCCCAGCACTATCATCACACCTGTGGCAAAGGGATAGATGGAGAGAACAGTCACGTGCACCTAGAAGAGTGTGTCGAGAAGGTGACCTTGAAATTAACAGTGACCCTTCATCAAGGGACATAGACAGCCTGAAGTGACTTCACAGGGAGGGAGCCAGGGGTTTAAAAAGCTATGCTAACTTCATTCTCCTGCTTCCCTCCAATGTAGTGCCAGGATCTCCACTGGTTGACCCCACATGGAAGCCAGAGGACAAGGAAGCCCTTGATGTTGTACCTATAGTCAGGTGTCCAGGGCCAAAAGGATGTGTCTAAGCGGAGGACAAATCTGGAGGAACAGGTAGAAAATATGCATTAGGATATTTACCTCCTTGAAGTGGATAAAGCTCCCAATGGAAATTTGAAAGTGTCTACTTCCTATGAACCTGCAATCATGGAAATTAAAAACAAATTGCCACATCTACACTCTGCATTCGTGAGCACACATGAACCCAGTTCATACCCTATCACTTTAAAAAGACATCGCAAATGTTGTGCTTTGTTGGACCAATCCTCCACTGATCTTAGAAAGCTTCTTTGAGAGGGCATCAAGAGACATTTAGACATCTTATAGGACAGCATAGACTCTCCACAAAATTATTTCCAAAGTTTAGAGCTAGGCTCCACAACCATTCATAGCATTAATAGAATCTCTCTTCAGCTTTTATCTTGAGTCATGTAAGGTAATCAATCAGTTTTCTTAAATAAATTAATGGACAGATAATTGAAAAATTCCTCAAATCCTTCTCACTCTTTCTTGCAATGGGCCATCCCTAATAATCCTGGAATTTCCAATGTGGTCACACAGGAAGGGTAACCCAAGGAACCACAAGACATATGTTACGTTATAAGAGGGCTTTTGTTATTGTCGGTGTTATGGTGGATGAGAGAAAGGAAATTCTGGACTAGTAAGTAGACTATAAATTTCCCAAGAAGGGGACAACATTTTCTATGCCTCATAGACCTTCTATTTTCCAAAGTAATATCATTCTCCCCAAAATGTTCTTGTCTGGCTAATTGATATTAGGTGTCAATGTGGCCTCTAGGAACCTGAACCATACTCTTGGACATCTTAAATTAATAACTAAAAGATGAGTGAGAAGGTTTTTTAAATTATTATTTCCCCAAAATTTATTATAGTGATATTCTGGAAAATGATTGTGAGAGTATGCAATTTGCTCAAATCCCTGAAGCCAGAATATTACAGTGTAATGGTCTCATAAAAGGTAATCTGTACTTCCAGTTCTGTACATATTTAATGAACTATTTGGAACTCTAAAATAAAAAGGCATCATAAATTGATAGGAAAATTTTGCAAATATAAAAAATGGGCCCAATCTCTTGTCTATGTTAGAAAGAGATGGCAAATAGCCAACTGTATTGGGCTAAGAAGCTGAAAGAGTATCTTCCATAAAGCCTCTTGTTTAGAGAATTTCTGCTCTGAAATGTTTGTAGGCCTTCAAGTATGTTTGCACAGCAGTGCTTTAGCAATAATAAGGAAAAAATAAGATTCATCCCTGTCCAAGGAGCTAACAACCCTAACAATCCAGGTGGTGAGACAAAGTACACAGGTACAAACCACTAACATAAAGGAAATGTCTGATGTATGCAAAGGTGAGTGTTTTAAACAAAAAATGCTGCAGCCACTCAGCGGGCAGAGGGACCAGGCATCCAAACAGGGGGCAGAGCCAAGGTGAAAGCGTGGAGTGTTAAATAAAAAATTTTTCATGACACTTGTTAAAGAACAGTGAGGCAGACTTTATTCAGGACCATCGTGATAGGTGTAAGGAAACCTGCAATGGGGCTCTGTGGTGGGAGAAGGATTGAGCTCAATTCTGAATACAAGGAAAAGTGGGAATGTATAGCCAAGGAGAAGGGTGGACGGCAGTGGATGGAAATTACTAAGAGGAAACAGCAGGGGTAAGGGGAAGTCTGGCTAAAACGACCTAACAGGATTTGTCCTGAAGGCAGGCCAGGGTGACCAGACATCCCCTGGGGAGGGTGAAGGATGAGGAACCTGATTGGATATCAAGGGTGATCAGATATCAAGGGGAGGGGATTCTAGCTAGACTGACTTAGCAGGATTCCTGATGAAACTGGACAATGAAGAGGCAAACACAAAATCCCAAAAGTCAGGGTCTAGTTGAGAAGAGAGTTCAGAGGAGCCTAGTAGAATTTGATCAAGGAGACACCCTTTGTCAGGAGTCAGGAATGAACACAGAACTTTGGGACGCTCAGGAGGAAACCAATTCGTTAGGAGCAAGAGATGCTGAAGAGTGCGTGAGAGAGAAGACACAGCCAGCCTGAGGCCTGGGAGTTGACACTTTTGTCCACAGACATTGGGGCACAACAGGAAGTGTTTGAGCAAGGGAGTGAGCAACCGCAGTTGGGGAGGAACTATTCCTACACTTGTATCAGATAAAAGACTTACATCCCAAATATATAATGAACTTCTATGACTTAGTTACAAAAAGACAAAAAAATCCCATTTATTTTGATGGGCAAAAGGCTTGAACTGGCACATCATAAAAAAACATATATGTACACATACACACCTATATACACACAAATAGTCAATGGTCACATGAAAAATGTGCTCAACGTCATTAGTCCCGAGGGAAATGCAAATATAAAGGACAATGACATGCCACTAAACACCCACAGAGTGGTTAAAATGAATCAACTGACCATGCCAAGTGTTCAGAGAAGTTGTGAAGCAACTGGAATTCTTACACATTGCTGATGGGAATGAAAAATAGAAAAAAATCACTTTGGAAAACCATTTGGCTATTTTTTATAAAATTAAAGGTACACTTACTTTGTAACCCAGGTATTCTACTCCTGGGAATTTTCCAACAAAAAAAAAAAAGAAGAAAACATATGTCTAGAAAAATCCTGTACATGAGTGTTTATGAAAGCTTTATTAGTAATACCCCAAAACTGGAAACAACTCAAATATTCATCAGCAGGAGAATGGATAATGATGATGATATCTCCATAATAGAATATACATAATAAAAAGGAACAAACCCCTGCACAACATAGAAGAATCTCAAAGATATTATGCTTAGAAAAAGAAATCTAGAGCAGGCAGTTACTGATACTGTTCAACTCCGGGTTGGGCTCTTTCTGTCTTGCTGCTCTATCACTCTCATCATCTTGACTTTCATCCTCATGGTCATAAAATGGCTACTGCAGCTCCACACATCGTATCCACACAAAAGGCAGGAGAAAGGGGGGAAGGGCAGTACCAGTTCCCTCTGTCCACTTCTTATCAGACTTCCACTTAAATATATTTTGCCAGAACTAGGTCACATAGCAATCCCTATGAAAGCCAGAATCAAGAATTTCTTTTTTTTTTTTTTTAAATAAAATATTTTATTTTTCTTATTCTTAGTTGATCTAAAAGATAGCTGTCTAAATAAATAATAGCAACAATGTTTGGGGTGGATACAGAATACGTGTAAGTGGAATGACTGACAGTGATGTCATAGAAGAATTTGGGTTTGTCTGGTGCTTTCCCATGATTAGAGTAAGATCAGTAAGAAGGCCTTCTTACCACATCATACCAGCAGCACATCATGTCCACATGACGTATCATTGGTGATGTTAACCTCAATCCCTTGAGGACAGTGGTTTCTGGGAGGTTTCTCCACGTTAAATTTCTGCTTCTTTTTCCATGCTCAACTATTTAGAAACAAGACACTAAGTCCAGTCCACAGTCAATGGGAAGGGAATTAAAGTCTATCTCTTGGAGAGGGGAGGATCTACATATGTTATTTGGAATTCTTCTTGGTAAACAATGTCTATTTGTTTCATTCCTTTTAAGTTTCTTTGTCCCTCCTTTACTGCCTTCTCTGAGCTTATTTGTGTGACTCCTTTATAAACGTATTTGTATTAATTTTGTGATGGTTTTAGGAGTTGCCCTAGTGTTTAAAATACTCATTTAAAAATAATCTAGTATATTCACAACGTCAGGTTCATGAAAAAAAATTTAAAAAATAAAATAATCTGAATACACTTTCCAAAAATACTTTAACACATGATGTGTGGAGTGAGTACCTTATAACAGTACATTCCCCCTTCTCCCTCCTCATCCCTTGTGCTTGTCATACATTTCACTTCTACACATGTAAGAAATATACAATGCATTGTCATTAGAAGCATGTAAAGTTAATGTTTTAACAGTCTGCTATCTGTTAGGGCAACTTAAAATTATAAAAATATTTTATCTCACCTCTATATATTTAACCTTTTTTCCCAAATCCATTTATTTGTTTTTTAAATTGCCATAGAAAATTATATGTATTTATCATGTACAGCATGATGTTTTAAAGTATACACACATTGTGGAATGTTTAGATATAGCTAATTAATGAATGCATTACCACACATAGTTATCATTTTTGTGGTGAGAAACCTTAACATCCACTCTTTTAGCATTTTTTTTTTTTAATTTATTTTTTTATTTTCAGAATATCATGGGGGTACAACACTTTGGCCATACACATTGCCCCTGTTCTGCCCGTGTCAGAGCCACAATCGTGGTCGTCTCCCAAACTGTGCTCCCCACATCCATTCAGTGAGAGTTTTTCCCATCCCTTCCACCCCCCTCCCGCCCGCCTGCCCTCTGATGAATGTTATTGCCCTGTGTGATGTAAGTGTTCATCAGTTAGTACCAGTTTGATGGTGAGTACCAGTGCTGCTTGTTTTTCCAATCCTGTGACACTTCGCTTCGAAGAATGGGTTCTAGCTCCAACCAGGATAATACCAGATGTGTTAATTCACTGTTGTTCCTTATTGCTGAGTAATACTCCATGGTATACATATACCACATTTTATTAATCCACTCGTGTATTGATGGGCACCTGGGTTGTTTCCACAACTTTGCAATTGTGAATTGTGCTGCTAGGAACATTCGAGAGCAGATGTCTTTATTATAAAATGTCTTTTTCTCCTTTGGATAAATACCCAGTAGTGGGATTGCTCGGTCAAATGGTAATTCTACTTTTAATTCTGTGAGGTATCTCCATATTCTTTTCCATAGAGGTTGTACTAATTTGCAGTCCCACCAGCAGTGTATGAGTGTTCCTATCTGTCCACATCCCTGCCAACATTTGTTATTTGGGGATTTTTTGATACGAGCCAATCTCACTGGAGTTAAGTGATATCTCATTGTGGTTTTGATTTGCATGTCCCTGATGATTAGAGAAGTTGAGCACTTTTTTATATGTTTGCTGGCCATCATTCTGTCTTCTTTGGAAAAGTTTCTGTTCATATCCTTTGCCCATTTTTTAATAGGGTTGTTTGATTTTTTCTTGTTGATTTTCCAAAGTTCTGTATAGATGCTGGTTATCAGCCCTTTATCAGAGGTGTAGCATGCAAATATTTTCTCCCATTCTGTAGGTTGTCTGTTCACTCTAGTGATAGTTTCCTTGGCTGTGCAGAAGCTTTTCAATTTGATCAGGTCCCATGTATTTATTCTTGTTGCTGCTGTGATTGCTTTGGGGGTCTTCTTCATAAATTCTTTGCCTAGGCCAATGTCCGTAAGAGTTTTTCCAACGTTTTCTTCGAGAATTCTTATGGTTTCATGCCTTAGGTTTAGATCTGTTATCCATTGTGAATTGATTTTTGTGAGAGGTGAGAGGTGTGGGTCCAGTTTCAGTCTTCTACCTATGGCCATCCAGTTTTCCCAGCACCATTTGTTGAATAGGGATTCTTTTCCCCAGTGTACGTTTTTCTGGAATTTGTCAAAGATCAGGTGACTGTATGAGGTTGGTTTTATATTTGAGTTCTCAGTCCTGTTCCATTGGTCTACATGTCTGTTCTTGTGCCAATACCATGCAGTTTTGGTTACTATAGCCTTGTAGTATAGTTTGAAGGCTGGTAGACAGATGCCTCCCAATTTGTTCTTTTTGCTTAAGATTGCTTTAGCTAGACGGGGTCTTCTCTGGTTCCACACGAAGCGTAGAATTATTTTTTCTAGATCGGCAAAAAATGATGTTGGTATTTTGATAGGGATTGCATTGACTCTGTAAATTAATTTAGGTAGTAAAGCCATTTTTACTATGTTGACTCTGCCTATCCAAGAGCATGGTAGGGCTTTCCATCTATTTACCTCTGCAATTTCCTTTCTCAGTGTTTCATAATTCTCTCTATATATGTCTTTGACCTCCTTAGTTAGATATGTTCCTAAATATTTAATTTTCTTTGTTGCTATTGCAAAAGGTATAGCATCTTTAATTTGTTTCTCGGCTTGATTGTTATTAGCATATATGAAGGCTATGGATTTGTGTGTATTAATTTTGTATCCTGAGACTTTGCTGAATTCATTTATCAATTCCAGTAATCTCTTGGTTGAATCTTTGGGGTTTTCTATGTATAATATCATATCGTCTGCGAATAGTGAAAGTTTGACCTCTTCTGCCCCTATCTGGACGCCCCTGATTCCTCTGTCTTGACTAATTGCTGTGGCCAGGACTTCCAGCACTATGTTGAAAAGAAGTGGAGATAGTGGGCACCCTTGTCTGGTGCCAGTTTTAAGGGGGAATGCCTTCAATTTTTCCCCATTCAGTATGATATTGGCTGTGGGTTTATCGTATATGGCTTTAATAGTTTCTAGGAATGAGCCATCTATGCCTATATTGGTAAGAGTTCTCATCATAAAAGGGTGCTGGATTTTGTCAAAAGCCTTTTCTGCATCTATTGAAAGGATCATATAATCTTTGTTCTTGCTTTTATTTATATGGTGAATTACATTTATAGACTTGCATATGTTGAACCATCCCTGCATCTCGGGAATAAAGCCCACCTGATCGTGATGGATTATTTTTTTGATGTACATTTGAATTCGGTTTGCAAGGATTTTATTGAGAATTTTTGCATCTATATTCATAAGGGATATTGGTCTGTAGTTTTCTTTTTTTGTTGTGTCCTTTCCTGGCTTTGGTATCAAGGTGATATTGGTTTTGTAGAATGAGTTTGGGAGGATTCCATCCTTCTGGATATTTTCAAATAATTTCTGCAGTATAGGCACCAGTTCTTCTTTGTAGGCTTGGTAGAATTCAGGTGTGAACCCATCTGGTCCGGGACTTTTTTTTGTGGGTAGATTTTTAATTACTGCTTCAATTTCGGTGCTTGATATTGGTCTGTTTAGAAATTCTGTTTCTTCCTGGTTGAGCCTAGGGAGGTAGTGTGTTTCTAAGAATTTGTCCATTTCCTCCACGTTTTCGTGTTTGTGGGCATAGAGATTTTTGTAGTATTCGAAGATGATATTTTGTATTTCCATGGTATCAGTTGTGACTTCTCCTTTTTCATTTCTAATTGAGCTTATTAGAGTCCTTTCCTTTCTGCTTCTGGTCAACCTGGCAAGTGGCCTGTCTATTTTGTTTATCTTTTCAAAGAACCAACTTTTCGTTTCATTGATCTTCTGTATTGTTCTTTTGTTCTCGATTTCATTTAATTCTGCTCTGATTTTGGTTATTTCTTTTCTTCTGCTGGCTTTAGGATTGCTTTGCTCTTCCTTTTCCATTTCCTTAAGATGATTCATTAGTTTACTGATTTGTGACTTTTCTGTCTTTTGGATGTGGGAATTGAAGGCGATAAGTTTTCCTCTCAGGACTGCTTTTGCTGTATCCCACAGATTTTGATAACTTGTGTCCCCATTATCGTTTAATTTGAAGAATCTTTTGATTTCCATTTGAATCTCCTCCTTGACCCAATAATCTTTCAGCAATAGATTGTTTAGTTTCCAAGTTTTTGGAGGAAGATGTGAGTTTCTGTTGGAATTGATATCTAATTTTATTCTGCTGTGGTCTGAAAAGATACATGGTATGATTTCTATTTTTTTGAATTTGTTTAGATCTGTTTTGTGGCCTAGGATGTGGTCAATTTTAGAGAAAGTTCCATGAGCTGATGAGAAGAATGTATATTCAGTGTTATTTGGGTGGAGTGTTCTGTAGATATCTTTTAGGCCCGAATGTTCTAGAGTCCTGTTTAGGTCTTTTATTTCTCTATTTGTTTTTTGTTTGGAGGATCTGTCCAGTTCCGTCAGTGGGGTGTTGAAGTCCCCTGCTATTATGGCATTGCTGCTTATTATGTTGTCTAGATCTAGCAGTATTTGCTTTATGTACCTGGGTGCTCCTGTGTTGGGTGCATAAATGTTTAGGATTGTTAAATCCTCTTGTGAGATTTTTCCCTTCACCACTATATAGTGTCCATTTTTGTCCTTCTTTACTTTTATTGCTTTAAAGTTTATGTCATCTGAAATGAGGATGGCTACTCCGGATTTCTTTTGGTTTCCATTAGCCTGAAAAATTGTATTCCATCCTTTCACCTTGAGTCTGAATGTGTCTTTGTGTGTAAGGTGTGTTTCCTGAAGACAACAGATCCTTGGTTTGTATTTTTTAATCCATTCAGCCAGCCTATATCTCTTCAATGGGCAGTTCAAGCCATTTACATTTATTGAGAGAATTGATATTTGGGGTAAATTTCTGATTATTCTGTTGGGTGGTATCTTTTGTTTTACCTCTTGCGTCATTGTGGAATCTGGTTTCTGGAGTTTTAGCTTTTGCGTAGTTTTACATAGGTGGGTGTCTGTTGCTCTGTTTAGTGTATAATGCAGGTCTAAGCATTTCTTGCAAGGCCAGTCTGGATTTCACAAATTCTATCAGTGATTGCTTATCTGGAAAGGTCTTTATTTCTCCCTCATATAAGAAGCTTAGTTTGGCAGGATACAGAATTCTGGGTTGACCTTTGTTTTGTTTTAGGAGATTGATGATGTCTTCTCATTCCCTTCTGGCTTGTAAGGTTTCAGCTGAGAAATCTGCAGTTAATCTGATTGGTTTCCCTTTGTAGGTTACCTGCTCTTTTCATCTTACAGCTCTGAGGAGTGCCTCTTTTGTGTTTACTTTGGTCAGTCTAATAATTATGTGGCGTGGTGAATGCCTTTTCACGTTGACTCTCCCAGGAGTCCTGTGTGCTTCTTGTACTCGGATATCGAGATTTCTGGCTAAACCATGGAAATTTTCCTCTATTATTCCTTCAAATAAATTTTCCAGCCCATGCGAATTTTCTTCCTCTCCCTCAGGGATACCTATGATCCTTATGTTTGGCCTCTTTACATAATCCCACATTTCTTGTATGCTTTTTTCCTGCCTCTTGTTTTTGTGTTCTTTCTCTTCGGCTGATTTATTTTACGCATAGGAGCTGTCTTCTAGCTCTGAAATTCTTTCCTCTGCATGGTCCAGCCTATTCTTAAAGCTTTCCACTGTGTTTTGTAGATCCTTGAATGCTTCTTTCATTTCTAGGATTTCCATTTGATTTTTCCGTAATATTTCTATTTCTTTGGAGAATTTTTCATTCATTTCTTGCATTTTTCTTGTGGTTTCTTTGTGCTGGGATTCAATTTTCTCCTGAATTTCATTGAGCTTTCTTATAATCCATAAATGAAATTCCTCTTCTGTCATTCTACCCATTTCATTTGGGTTGGTATCCATTGCTGAGGAACTGATAATTTCTTTTGGGGGTGACTTTTCACTCTGATTTTTCATGTTCCCTGAGTTCTTTCGCTGGTTTTTTCTCATCTGGCCTCTTGGTTGAGAGCTGGGGGTGTTAGAGCTAGTTTATGGCCCTGTCACCAGACCCACAATTATTGTTCCTTGGCAAAGCCAGGGAGAGAAGTAGTGGCCTGTATTGCCTTAGGTGTATTTTAGCAAGTTTGGTGGATCTTGAGTTAACTCTGACCTGTGGTCTTGTCGTCTTCCCAGTGGAGTGTGGTGAGAATGACCTCCCAGCTTGGGCTCTGAGCTAATGAATTGTACTTGAGGATATGAGTCCTCCGCTCCCTATTAGCTAGGTATTCTGTTATGTCCGTGGCAGACTCTGATCCCCCAGTTGGGGTATGCGAAAGCCCTGTGCTTTGGGAGGGGTCTTGTAGCTCCTAGGGGTTACTTTGACCCTGCTCTTCCTGAGGTTCTGGTAGAAACACAATTTCCTTTGGCTGCAGTGTGAGAGCTGAGTTGGGAAAATTCTACACAGCTCAGAGGTTGCTCATCTAGCCACGTGTGGCTGCCCTTCTGATGTGTGTCTCCGCGTGAAACTGGTTGATAGGGGGATCTCCAATTGTGCACCCCTTTTCCACCACTAGACCTCAAGGCGAGGCAGGTGGCTGTCTCTATCCCCAGCAGTCTCCACCGGGGGGATGTTCCCACGGGGAGGGGGGAGTAGTGGCAGCTGGAAGCGCTCTTGGATGGCGCGAAATTCCCTATTGAAGTGGGCAGGATTATGGGGAGCTGCTCTGGTTCAGCCTGTGGCTCTTGAGGTATTTGGTTGTCATGGGAACCAGCCGTTATACCAAATGAGTCACTATGGCCAGCAACCTTCAAAATGAGCGATCTCTGGGGTACAGGAGGGCTGGGACCTGAGGGGCGGGCACTAGGACCGGCACGGAGCGGAGTTGTCGGAGGCCAGAGCCGGGATAGCAGGACCAGATGGATGAGCTGCAAACTGTTTCCAATACTCAAAGGTCCCGCCGCTACAGTTCCGGGATCTCGTCCCACCTGGAACCCACGGAGGCAGCTGTCCCTGGCCACCACAGGCAAAGCCTGTCTCGCCCCAGCAGAGGAGCCCCGGGCCGGGGCGGGGGGAGCTAGAGACGCGGCTCACAGCTCCGCGCGGGCGCCTGTAAAGATGGCTGCTGCCACCAGCCTGGCGCACAGCCGGGCTCCGATCGCGCCAGAAGCGCAGCTTTTCTCCGCCGGCCGCAGCGGCAGTTGCTAGCAGCCTCTAAGGGTGTGTCCCTCTCTCCGTTAAGCTCCTGGGCCCAGTCCCGCTGACTTCTAGTGGCACAGTGCCAGCCTGCGGGTTCCCGCGCACTGTCCCGGGAGGCTGTGTCTCGGTCCCCGCCCAGTTCCTCCCCAGCCCTTGGCAGTCTCTGTATATTGCAGCTGCGAGTTGTGTCTGGCTCTGGCTACTTCCTCCTCTCCACAGGGCTCGCCGTCCCTAGCAACCGCCCTGCCCCAACTCTGGGCTTGTCCCTGACTGCGTGTATAGGGAGGCGCGTAACCGCTTGGGGGGCAGGTCACTCTGTGCTGACCTGGCGAGCGCGTCCTTCCCGCGCTCTGGGCTCCATTGTGCTCCGTGCGCCCTCCGATCTTTGTGAAAATTTTGTACCTGTTTTCTTGGGCTGGGCGTTCGGCGTTGTTTCTCTGTCATTCGCAATGCTGTTTTCAGAGTGAGCGGTCCATGCTCGCAGGCAGCCGCTGGCGTTCTTCACCTCCTTTCCTGGGAGCGGTGCGGTGGGAGGACTCTATGACACCGCCATTTTTTCCCCCTCCCAGAGTCAAGAATTTCTATCTTGATTTAGACCAATTTTGATTTCTCTTCTTAGGGCTGGGATATATTGCTGCCCAGAGCAAAATCAGAGTTCTTTCAGCAAGACAGGAGAGGTTGCTATCACAGATACAACCAACAGTGTCAACCACACAACTCTAAGTAAAAAAAAAAAAAAAAAAAAAAATCAGTCTAAATCCCTTGGGCCTTAACAAACAGAAACAGTGAACACAAAAGCCTAAATCAAGTTACAGGAACCCACAAGAAGTCAAGGAACCTTCTCTCAGGCAGGGACTAAGAAATCCATTCAGCACCAACGGGAGAAAACAAGTAGCATGGCCAAATAAGATGTTTTGAAATAGCCGCTGAGAAATGAGGAGCAAGGACCATGATGCTGGAAGTCCCAACGCCACACATTGGTATTAAGAAACAAGTTAGTTAAGGAATTTAAAGAAGGAAAAACAAGGGTGTATTAGCTGGGGTTGCCATAACAAAATGCCACAGGTGGCTCAAACATCAGAAATTTATTTCTCACAGGTCTGGAGGTTGGAAAGTCCAAGATCAAGGGGCCAGCCAATGTTATTTTTGGTGAGAGCCCTCTTCCTGGCTTGCACATGGCCACTTTTTCACTGTGTCCTCTTCACATAAGGGCCACAACCCCATCACGTTAGGACCTCACTCTTATGACCTCGTGTAGCTTTTATCACCACCACCACCACCACCCCCACCCCCTGCACACACACAGGCCATTTCTAAATACAGTCACACTGGCATTAGGGTTTCAACATATGAATTTGAGAGGCTCATAAATGCTCAATCCACAGCAAAGGGTAAGCAACTATTTGGGAGGCTGTGTCCCATTTCAAAGGAATCCATGACCATGGGCATCAGGACATTTCTCCAAATTGAACATCTAATTCTGTTGAGAGAAAAACCATGACAGCAGCACTTGGGATAAAATAAACCCTAACTTTCTGTTTCCCTACTAGAGTCAACAGGCTCAGCCTGAGAGATGGCCCCATGTGTCTCAGATGCTTGAGATGCTCATCTCTGCGTTAACCAGCCTGCTATATACCACCACAGCACAGCTCCCAACTGCTGCCGGGAGCAGACACATTGTTTACAAACAAAATACACTGGCTGGCGTATAGCGGCTGTGATTAAGTTAATGAGTAAGTGCTGTTTTAAGATAGCAAATATCTGAAACCCACATATCTTGCATGCTATTGTTTGGCTTTGTAAATGTTTAGACAGCTGGTGGAAGTTTGCCCTGACACTGGCATTAAGATGCATGTGTGTAGAGTAGAGTGTACCAGGCATTCTAGCAATAGAGATTCTCTTTCCTCTCATCTATGAGAGACTCAGATCTGCCATTCTGAGGCAAAGCCATCCAGGACACAACCCCACGTGCTCCAGGAACCATGGTCTATGTTCCATACAATGAAAAGAATATAATAATTTTCCCTTTGTTACTGCCTCATAAGAAAGAACACATGGACATACTTTTAGCTGAAAAAGGCTTAAATAACCTTCTAGGCCAATGGTGTTCAAACTCCCATTAGCAGCAGAGCCCTGTTTTCAAGTGAAATATTCCACAAAGTCCCAGTCGTTAAGAGAAATAGCAGTAGCACCCCTCGGCTAAAGTGCACGAGGAACAGGTGATTCTCGCGGCCCCCTGGGGAGACCCTACGTGCCTTTGCAACACCTTAGACCTCAAAAGAGCCTGGTTTAGAAACTATTTCTCTGATCTGTTTCTGAGACTTCTTGAGCCTCTTTTGACTCCTTATATATGTGGAGAAACAGAATCAGGAGTCTAGCAGGAAAGACTATGCAAGGAGAATTCAGACTGAAAATTTCCCATCTCAGCTGAAATAAGTTGCGAACTCAGTGCGCTAAACTAGTTGAAGGGAAAAGCAGAACCTGTCTCTCCCAGGGAGGACGTGAGCATCAGAAACAAATAAAAATAAAATGGGAATCAAGGGATTACTGGCCGGGATGGGGCAAGTGTGGCTGTGAGTTTGAATCAAGGGAGGTGCGCTGGCTGAATGGGGGCAGGAGCGAGAGCCCAGGGACCCTGCTCCCCAGCCACCCGCCCGCCACTGCCCACCAGGAGTGGGACTCTTAGAAGCGCCTCCACAGAGGGTTAAGGCTCCATGGAACACACATTAAAATCCGCCGTTCCATACCAGTGCCCGAAATAACAATGGGTACAGTAAGTGACTAGTAAAAAATAACACTTCTAAGCAGGACTATCCACAGTGATTTAAATCAAGTTGCGCTCTCTCCTTCTGCCCCTGTGCCCACGCCCCACACACAAAATACTCTCTCGGTGCAAGGAGAAGCCTGCCAGATGAAGTCGCGCACGCCGTAAGGGCAACCGTGCCTCTCCCCCCGAACGGCAGTTCTAGAGAGGCCAGAGGAAAGGGGGAAACCCGTAAAACAAGTGAATAAAGGATCCACGGAGAGATTGAAAGACCAGGGAGTGGGAAAATTCACGATTCCCTTCAAATCCGAACCCAGGGGAGCGCCCTCCTTCACTTAGGGGCAGAGCAGAGCTTGAGGCGCTGCTGTGAGACAGTGTCGGGACTCCGTTC
This sequence comes from Daubentonia madagascariensis, assembly GCA_023783475.1. Lineage (NCBI taxonomy): Eukaryota > Metazoa > Chordata > Mammalia > Primates > Daubentoniidae > Daubentonia > Daubentonia madagascariensis. The sequence goes on along the minus strand of JAKFHU010002140.1, from coordinate 31,506,545 downwards.
AAGCAGCACACACCTATAGCTCAACCAAAAGCTCAGTAAACATTTATGGAGCACCTACTAGATGCAAAGCACTCTGTCAGCATCGGGGAGTCAGAAGTTAAGGACACTGGACTCTTCCTTAAACGAACTCAAAATCCAATGAAAGAAATGACAAATGAACAAATCAGTGAAGGAAAAAGAAGGTGAAGATATATTTCTAAAGAGGGACAGTTTGGGAGGTGACAGGGTGAGATATGGTTTCATAAAGGAGTAATGTTTAAGAAGAGTTTGGAATGATAAGTAAAGGTTTCCCACTGACTAAGAAAGAAAGTTGATAGCAGGTCCACACACGTGCAACTGGGAAGCTTTCGAAAGCCTGAGTGACATGGTGTAATTCATCAAGATATATTACCCCAGTGGAATGTGGAAGGTGCATTTGGGAGTGTGAGAGCAAACCTGGGTGCAGGGAGTGTGGCTAGAAAGCTGATTTCATAGCCAGCAACATAGGCTGGAAGTCTGAACTAAGGCAGTAGCAGAGGAGTTCGCTTCAAGATACATGTAAGAAACAAGATGGAAAGAAATTTATGACCAAGAGGACATGGGTGGAAGAGAAACTGAAAACATCCCATGGGCATCTCTTCTATCTTTCCATAATACCAAATTGCCTCTTCGCTGTGTCACTGTCTTCATTTGTGCACTATCACCCACCCAGTGCCCAAGCCAGAGACTTGGGAGACATTCTTAATTCTCTCGTCCTCATCCTGACATTCAATCTATCAGCAAAACCTGTGAACCCTACTGCTGATTACGTCTTAAATATATTTATTCCAACCCACTTGAAAATACTGACTTTTACTGGAGCCCTGTGTTCCTAGAGAACAGTGGTGACTAAGAAATCCCTCTTTTGTGTTCTAGAAAATGGTTTATTGCAAAGAATACCTTCCCTATATGACTTAGATAAGACTCACGGATGCCCCCACCTTGTCTACCTGTCACAAGGCCAGACACGGACCCTCCACTTCCCACACTTTGCCTCATAAACCTTTAGATGAACTGTGGGTCCCCACTGATCAATCAGAATAAACCCATTAATCCGATTTGATCAAATTTAGGTTTCTTTCCTTCTTCCAGGTCTCTGAATTTTGACCCACCGTCAGCCGGAGCAGCACGGGGCTCTTTGTAAAGGCCCCTCCTGAGAACAGGCTGACCTCAGGGCAAAACATTCTCTGATTTGACATCTGATCCCTCCACGTCCACCAGGTCATCCTACTTCTTTCCAGCCTTGTTCACTTCTCCCTATAGAAGAAAAGCCTTTTTCTTCCTAACCTTGGATACACTTGTAGATCTCCTGGTCAGAATGTCCTCCCTGTTGCAATAATCCTTTTCAATAAAGTCCCTGCTTACCCAGCTTGGATTTCTTTTTATTTAGCACACACACTGCACCACCCTTAACCAGGCCATCATTCTCTTCCTCCCGTGGTACCACAAGGGGCTGCAAACTACTCTAGCCACCTCCCCCCTGGACAACTTTCAATTCCTCCTCCACACCTGCACCCAAGACTGCACATGACCCCTGCCTACCTCTCCAGCTTCATCTCACACCACCCTCCCCCGGGCTCTGTCTGTGCCAGGATTCTTTCAGCTCCTCAAACACGACACACTCTCTTGCCTTTGGGCCTTCGAACATGCTGATCCCCACACCTGGCTACTCAGGACAGCCGACTAGCTGTTACTTATCCCTTAGAGGTCAACCTCCCAGCCTTGACCAGGGTCCCTAGTTATATGTTCCCATAACTCACTTTCATATTTGTTTATACCCCACTAGATTGCAAAGTCGCTGAAGCAGGGAGCACACCTATCTTACTCACCTGTCTGTTCTATCTCAGACATAGAGCTTGATCAACATTTGCTAAACAAATGGGGACAGAAGAATGGGAGGATGGATGGAGAAGAAGAGGAATGCCATTCAGAGGGGAAGGAACGATTTCCCTGAGAGGAAATAGACACAGGGACAGGAGGAGAACCAGGAAGCCAAGGCACGTGAGAGTTTCGAGGAGGAGGAGGTGTGCAACAGCATCCAGGGAGGGGAGGCCAAGTGAGATGAGAATTGGAAGTCAATTTTGAATAAACCAAGAGCTCGCTGATGGGCATGGTGAAAGGTGTTTCGGTGGGGTGGTGTGGGGCAGGGGCCAGGTGGCACTGGATTGAGAATTGAAGCAGAGGGTGAATAATGGGTGGGAGGAAGTGATCAAATAGAGACTGATCTACCAAACAGCGTGGATGGCAAGGGCAGCAGGGAGATAGAACAGTGGCTGTAAGACAAAGCTCCTCCCCCACCCCCTGCCCAACCGCATGCACTACTGTCCTGGTGTGGACATCCTCTGGATAGAGAGACCACGATTTGGGGGTTGAACATGTCAGAATGCTTATTTCAGGCCTTTCTACCCAAGGGAAAGAAGGCTGCACAATTTCAGCTGAAGTCTTTGTTGTGTGGCCCCCAACTCAACAGCATTCCCATCACCAGAGTACTGCAAGGGCTAAGTTTGTCCAGGGTTATTAACAATGTACTTTCCACTCTTCTCCACTATTTCTTCAGCCTGGGCTGATAACACACCAGGTAACCACACAGGGAGAAACACTTTAGTACTGTGTTGGTGCTCCTGACCCATGTAAGCTGTTGACTTCTAGGAAACCAATAATAGGGACCCTCATCCAACCAATAACAAGGTCAAAAAATGAACGTAGACTTTCATTTCTGGTGGAATGGTAGACTGAACAACTCTCCCAACTGAAACCACTAAAATAAAAGTTAAAAATTGGAAAACATCTTTTTAAATAAGTTGACACAAGGGAAAGAATACCCAGTGGCCAAAAATAAAGTAAAAGCAGGAACAGTGAAGACAAGAAAGCACCAACACTAGCTTTTTCATCCTAAGGGCTTCTGCTGAACCCCGGATACACTGAGTTTACAGCCTGATGCTGGCAAGTGCTATGAAAGAGAAGAGGACATGAAGCCCAGGACTCACCAAAACGTGGGGGCGCTAAGAGAAGAGTCACCACGTTACATGGGACAACAAAGACTGTACCCTGATGCTAAAGATGGAGAGAAATAAACTGGCCATTCAGAAGACATCAAGGAAATTTGTATGTCTTGACTTTGGTGCTTAATAGAAAGAGGGAAAAATCCCCTGAGAATTCATAACCAAAAAAGTAAGTTCTCGTGGCTCTGTGATCTAATCCACTGTAACTGAGAGTACAAAAACAAACTCAAGTTTATTTTCAGTTGATCCCAGGTTGTCAGTATCTGCAAGTCACTGCAGAAATTAATGCAAAATCACTCTGAAGAAACACAACTTCAACCAAATTTTCAAATTAATTCCACAGGTGACACTCCAAGGAAAAAGAACAGCTCAGAGTCAAAACTTGGAAAACACACATGAAAATAACACATCATGATGGAGGCAAAGACAAAAATAGCAGAATTAGACCAACAAAGCCTTCAGCATTTTCAAGTAACAGATGCAGAATATAAAATAACTATGATGAATGTGTTTCCTAAAAATTGTTTACATAAAATTCACCATTTTAATCATATTAAAGGGTACATATCAATGGTTTTTAGTAAATTCAAAACGTTTTGCAAACATCACTGCTATCTAATTCCAAAATATTTTTACCACCCCAAAAAGAAAACCCACACAACCCAATGTCCCCCTCCCCACCCACTGTCAACCACTAGGTCTTTCTGTCTCAGTGAATTTGCCTATTGTGGACATTTCATATAAATGGAACCAATATGTGATCATGTCTGACCGGCTTCTTCCACTTAACATAATTTTTTCAAGGTTCACCTATGTTATAACATGTATCTGTACTTCATTCCTGTTTGTGGCTGAATAATATTCTATTTTTCGGATATACGCATTTTGTTTACCCATTCATCAGTTGACGGACATTTGGGTTGCTTCCACTTTGGGGGTATTATGAATAATGCTGCTATGAACAATTGTGTACAAGTTTCAATGGGAACATGTTTTCCATTTTGGAGATACATACCCAGGAGTGAAATTTCTGGGTCATATGATAATTCTATGTTTAACTTTTTTAGGAACCACCCAACTGTTTTCCATAGAGGGTGTACCATTTTACATTCCCACAAGCAATGTGTGAGGGTTCCAGCTTCTCCACATCCTCATCAGCACTTGTTATTTTCCGGTTTTTTGTATGTTTACTTATTTTCTTTTGTTTTTTTTTATTATAGCCATCCTAGTAGGTGTGAGGCGGTATCTCACTGTGGTTTTGATTTGCATTTCCCTATGACTAATGATCTTGAGCATCTTTGCATGTGCTACTTGGCCATCTGTATACCTTCTTCAGAGACATGTCTATTCAAATCCTTTGCTCATTTTTTAATTGGGTCATTTGTCTTTTTATTGATGAGTTGTGTGTTCTCTATATATTCTGGATACTAGACTTTTATCAGATATACAATTTGCAAACATTTTCTCTAAGTTTGCAGGTTGTCTTTTCACTTTCTTGATAGTGTCATTTGGTAAACAAAAGTTTTTAATTTTGATGAAGTACAACTTATCTATTTTTCTTGTGCTGCTTGTGCTTTTGGTGCCATATTTAAGAAACCATTGCCTAATCAAAGGTCATAAAAATTTACATCTATACTTCTTTCTAAGAGTTTTATAGTTTTAGCTCTTACATTTGGTATTTGATTTATTTTGAATTAATTTTTGTATATGGAATGAGGTAGGAGTTCAACTTCATTCTTTTGCATGTGTTTTTCCAGTTATCCCAGAATCATTTATTAAAGAGACTATTCTTTCCCCCATTGAATGTTCTTGGCACTCTTATCAAAAACCAATTGACTGTAAATGTGTGGGCTTATTTCTCAATTCTATTCCATTGACCTATATGTCTATTCTTGTACCAGTACAACACTATTTTGATTACTGTAGATTTGTAGTAAGTCTTGAAATCAGGAAGTATAATTCCTCCAACTTTGTTTCTCTTTTTCACGATTGTTTTGGCTACTCAAGGGTCTCTAGCATTTCCATATGAATTTGAGGATTAGCTTGTTCATTTCTGAAAAAAAAAAAAAAAAGCCCTCAAGATTTTGATAAAGACTGCATTGAATCTGTACATCAATTTGGGGAATATTGCCGTCTTAACGATATTGAGTCCTACAATACGTGAACACAGGTCATCTTTCCATTTCTTTTGATCTTCTTTAAATTTTTTCAACACTGTTTTGTATAAGTCTTGCACTTCTTTGGTTATATTCATTCCTAAGTATTTTATTCTTTTTGGTGCTATTATATGTGGAATTGTTTTCTTAATTTCATTGTCGGATTGTTCATTACTAGGGTGTATAAATATAAATGATTTTTGTAAAAAATGTGTTTTTAAAAAAGAAAAAAGGAGGTTGAAAATATAAGGAACAAAAGACTAAAAGTTTCAACCAGAGACTTCCAGTTTCAGCTCTGATGTGTAAAGAGCTTAGAAGTTGTCACTCCCATCCTTACAACGAGAAGCTGAGCAAACTGAAAAATCAATATTGGTTCCTGGACTAAGAGGACTGAGGTTGCAGTCCAAACCAACATCCCAAAATTATGAGAGACAGGTACATCCAGGCAGAAAACAACTGAGATCTGCTTACCTGGAGGAGAAGCAGCTAGAGCTGCAAATTGGTAGGAATACATAAATGGCAAGCGTGACAAGTTTCTGGAGGTTAAGTGTGGACTAGCATGAGAGTGAGACACTCCTGGATGGCCTGCAGCCTTCGGGGACCCACAGACATTCTTGGGCTTTACTTCCAAGAACCCTACTGGGTTCCTACAGTGAGGATCAACAAAGATTTTTTCAAGGTTTTGTCAAGGGAAAGGGAAAAGTAATCATTGCGAAATAGGCCCAGAGCCTTCTCTTTAGCAAACACCTACTCTTCAGGAGAAAGGGGACTTAGCCAGAACACAATTCTGACACCTTACCCAGCTGGGGGAAGGGAATTACTCCTCAGATCAGCCCACTCTAGCCTTCCTGTCTCACCTAATGAGGGTTAAGGAAGGACATAGTCAACAAGGATCAAGGCTTCAGGGACCATAGATCAAGGTGCTGCAGCCATGTAAGGGAGCAGTAAGCCATCAGGTACTGGGCTTTTCTTTGATGGGAGACTTTTTATTACTGCTCCTATCTCATTACTTTTTAATAGTTTATTCAGGTTTTGGATTTCTTCCTGGTTCAATCTTGGTGTGTTGTTTGTGTCTAGGAATTTATCCAGTTCTTCTAGGTTTTCCACTGTATTAGCATGTAGTTCCTCATAGTCTCTAATGATCCTTGGGATTTCTGTAGTGTCAGTTGTAATATCTCCTTTTTCATCTCTGATTTTTCCATGTCTATCTTAACTTTGTAGGTTTCCAAGGAAACAGGACCTTGGGTTACATGATGTTGCTTTGAGCCTAAACCCTACCTTTCCCCCAAATCCTATAATACCTCTATCTTTTCCTTTGTATGGTGAGACATCTTACGGTTCTCAGGCTGTGGTTTTCCTCACTGTAGTGGGCCAATGCATCTGATTTTGTCAGACTATAAGTCACACAGGGAAGTTTCTAAGATACTGGTGTGCAGGTATTCATTTTATTATTATTAATATTTTTTAATCTATACATAAATGTTGTATTACATTCTTACATTGAGGTATATTCACTGTATCAGTAAACTATGTTATCTTTAATTACTAAGAGGAGTCAAGATTAGAATAAGCATTTCTTTAGAGTAGGTATTCAATTACATTGTGACACATCAAACATTTCTAATGATTTCATATTTCATTCTTAATTCATGGAATGTCTGACACTCCCAAAGAGCAATGCCTTCTTTCTTTGCTGACATAGTCTGACTATGAGTGGCCAAATCAAACCATTCAGTTTAGCTACAAGGATGACAATATCCTCAAATCGGTGGGTTCTCTCCTCCTAAAGCAGGTGATGAGGCTGTGGGAACTTGGGGCCATCACCTCATTCTTGTCCCATCATATCCTTGCCAGATGTTTCTGCCAGATTGATAAAGCTTCCACCTTTCTTTCTGTCTCAATTTCTTTACTAGTCATTACACCCACCTGTCTACTTTTTGAGAGAAAAAATTCCTATCATTAAGAGCTCAGACATTGTGTACTTATTAGACACAATGGTGTCTCAAAGACAAATGAGGCACATTAAATTTTTTCTTCTGTGACTAGTTTATTGACTCTATGTGAGCTATAGTGACAACACAATAGGGCAATCTTTTAAATTAATCACTGATTTGCTGAACATCTGTTGACTTTTAGTCAGAATTAATCATTTGATGTCCTAGTATAGTTTATAATCTTCCTTCATGTTTTTATCAGAACTTGTTGGCGAGTTTCAATAAGTAAATTTCAAGGGTTTTTCTTCCCCCATGAAATAAAAAGCTATTCTCCTTCAAGAAAGAATAAACTTTAGTAAATGTTTTGACATTTTGATTTTTTATGAAAACCTTCTATGGGTCCCTGCTCTCTGGCTGGGGTTATTTAGAAACCCTATTTAGAAAGCAGTGTCATGTATCTAGGTTTTTTTCAGTAGTATTAATAATTAATTATTAATATGGCAATAATAATGATGATGATACAATATCTCAGTGGTCCCCAACCTTTTTGGCACCAGGGACTGGTTTCATGGAAGACAATTTTTCCACAGACCAGGGATGAGGGGATGGTTTCAGGATGATTCAAGCCCATTATATTTATCGTGCAGTCAAACCTCCCTGCTAATGATAATCTGTATTTGCAGCCAGTCCCCAGCACTAGCATCACCGCCTCAGCTCCACCTCAGATCATCAAGCATTAGATTCTCATAAGGAGCACGCAACCAAGATCCCTCACATGTGCAGTTTACAGTGGGGTTCGCGCTCCTATGAGAATCCAGGAGCCCCCACTGATCTGACAGGAGATGGAGCTTATGTGGTGATGCGAGTGATGGGGAGTGGCTGTAAATACTGATGAAGCTTGGCTTGCTCACCATCTACTCAACTCCTGCTGTGCAGCCCAGATTCTAACAGGCCATAGACAGATACCGGTCCATGGCCTGGGGGTTGGGGACCACAGAAATATCTAATATTAGCTGTGCATTTACTATGTGCTGGCTAACTTAAATAACTTCATTGCCTCATTAAATTTTCACAAAATTCCTGCAAAGTTAGTATCCTTACCTATACCTGAGGGTAAGGAAATGGTAGCTAAGAGAGGCTAGGTGACTTGCTCAAGAGCACAAAGCTGAGTTAGGATTTGGACCCAAGTCTGTCTGATCCAAAGTTTCCATACCTTCCACTATACTCAGACTGCCGTATTGATGTTCCAGATTATTAGCTGATAGCAAAACCTTTGCCTCCCTGTATAGAAACAAGACTCCTTTTTCATTTTTACCAGCCATTAGGACATTCTCAAACATAAGGCATGCTAGGTCTTCTGAATTATGAGTTAGAGAGAAAGGAGAAGAAACCAGGATCAAGCCAGATGGAGAGGTTGGTACAAGGAAGACCAACTCTTTTTCAGTGCTCAGTATCTAATACAGTGGATGAGGAGAAGACAAAAGAAATAGGCTTCAATAAAGGAAACCCAAAAGGCCTCTGTGATGGCTAATGTTATGTCAACTTGGCTGGGCCATGGAGCCCAGATATATGGTCAAACATTGTTCTGGATGTTTCTGTGAGAGTATTTTGGGATGAGATTAACATTTAAATTGGTGGACTGAGCAAAGCAGATTGCCCTCCCTAACGTGAGTGGGCCTCATGCAGTCACCTGAAGGCCCGAATAGAACAAAAGGCTGATCTACTCCAAGTAAAAGAGAATACTCCCTGTCGGCCTTCAGACTTGAACTGCACCATTGGCTCTTCCTGGGTCTCCCACTTGGTGGCCCACGGCACGGATTTTGAAATTGCCAGCCTCCGTAATCACGAGTCAATTCTTTATAATAAATCTCTTTCTCTACATATACATACCCTATTGGTTCTGTTTCTCTGGAGAACCCTGACAAATACAGCCACTTTGGGTTTAGTTAGCATCACAAGGGTAGGAGCACACAATGCTTCAAGTCAGATGGCAGCACTAGGGCTCTGGGGCCTCAGTGGCTGAAGGCAAGGGAGGCAGGAGGCAGCCCCTCAGGGGTGCCAGTGAGAAACTGAAGAAATAACCAGGTAGGTGAAGGATCCTGCTGTTACAAATGATCTGGCCAGCAAGAAGCTCTCAAGGGGTATCTGGTTCCCACTGGTGGACTGAGGCCCCTGTTCACTTCCTCTGGTCAAAACTGGCTCCAGAAGTAGGCAGGAATAAAGCAGGTGAAGGACACCTGTGACTTGAGCCAGGAAGGTGAGGAAAGCCAGCAATTGGCCTTTGGTGGGGGTGGATGGGGCAATTTTTTTGTTGTTTAACATCTTGGAGGAGGAAAGTTTTTGAAACTTAGTGCATCAAGAAAACACCTCAAAAGGCAATGGGCCAACCCTTGAGATGACTTTGACCTCCTCCCTCCTGGGCACAGGAAGTAATGAAGACCTCCTCCTCCAACCCCATCCCAAGCCCCAGCAGTCTACAGAGCTGGTTTCGGGAGAACATTGCATCAGTTCCAAAGTAATCAGTCACTCTCAGAATTACTTTTAATCCACAGAAATGTCCATGACTGTGAAAGTCTCCATTGACCCCCTCAGTCTTTCCCATCTAAACCTGCCACCACCCCCCGCTGACACTTCAGAAGTATTAATGAAAATAATTGTTCTAATTTTGATGTGATTTAAATTCTATGTCTGGGAACAAAGATACGAATATTATCATGTTGTAAATATTAATACTTCAAAAGACCATCTGGAGGAGGCACCCTTGAATGCTCTGAAAATCACAACTGCTGATAACTGCACCATGCATAACTACCACATTTTATGAATAATCTTTTATTTACCCATCACATCTTGGGGGTCGGTTTAATTATTATTTCCTGATGACAGGCAAGAAAAGCCATCTCTAGAGGTACTAACTGATTTGCCCAAGGTCACACAACCAGAAAGGTCAAGGCTGGGTGTAAGTCCTGGTTCTCTGACTCTATAGTTTATGCTCTGCCCCTTTTCACTACACTATGCTACCTCTACCCTTCAAGATCTCTTCAAAGAAATAGAGGCCTGGCCACTGTGCCCACCGAAAGCCTACTCTCCAGGGTATGGCTCTTTGCTCTGGATGAAGCAACCACCACCCTCAACTTCAGTACAACTGAACAACCTTATTTTTGGAGGTCCTTCAAGAAAATGCTAGTAAAGCCCCATGGCTTGGTTAAGACCTAAATATTAATATGATGTGTAAGCTCCTCAAAATTTCTGTGGAGACTCAAAAAGAAGCATAGTCTATTTCATCTGTGGCACGTTCATTCATGGATCACACTCTTCTGGTCTGGTGTGTCATTCCTTCTTAATTTCCACAGAAATCACAATGTCACAAACCACGAAAGCTGTGAAATTCTGAGTCTGCCATAGAAATATGACTCCTGAGGCATGTCAAAAGAAATTGGCCAAATCCGGCAGAACTTCTTCCAAGGGAAGCTTTGCATTTTTCAACCCATTGTTTTCACCTCAATATCAACTGTAATGAACATAATATTATGGGGTAATGGTTACTTTTACTTGTATTCATTAAAGAGGCACCATTTATCTATCTGCATAATTTTGGAGTAAGACAAATTACTCCATTCAAGAGTGTCTATTCAAGTGTCTCTTTCCATTATATGTGACAAATTATAAAATTTGTCATTTTTGCCATGTCCATACCATAAAATCTTTTTCCATGGTTTCCATCTTTCCTTTCTACTTTATAAATAAGATGGACTTTTTAAAAAGAAATATCAATGGGGCTATATAAGTAGCACAACTCAAAATTTCATACCTTTGGATAAGGAAAAAGGCTAAGATAGAGACAGGAAAGTTCCCTTCCTATTAAGGTGGGTTGGCTCAGGGTGAGGGAAAGAGATCATTGATTTACAAGATACACACTCAGATTCAACCTCAGAGGTGCCAGGAAATTCTAGGAGCCACTGGCCAATGAAAATCAAATGGTTCAGAGCCCCAGCCTTTATGACAGTTGAAAGTAATTTGTCCTCAATGTACTCTCAAGACTACTGCTACTTATAGCTCAGTTAGTTATGAAGTGTTACTTACATAAGCTTTTGCCTTATCAGGGGCAATTCTGGCACCAGACATGGACCATAGGCTGAAAAGCAACCCCACAGCTTTCAATGATTAATTGCCAAAAGGTATTGATTCTGAGATAAGAACTTAGGTTTCTTTATAACCATTGTGAATGCTCAGGGTAAGCTGTCATTTCTGCCACAGAGTAATTTGAGAGATTAGGTTACAAAAAGACCTGCTTCCATCTTGGGTGCCCTCTCTTGCTCTCATTTGCCCATTCTGAGGGAAGCCAGCTGCCTATGAAGAGGGTCATGTGGCAAGAAACTGAGAGACCTCTTCAGCCAATAGCAAGCAAGAAATAGGTCCTTAATTCAACAGCCTGGAGAAGCTGGATCTGCCAACAACCCCAAGAATGAGTTTGGAAGCAAGCTCATCCTCAGTCAAGCCTTCAGATGAGACTGCAGCCCTACCTGACATCTAGATTGCAGCATTTTGGGAGACTTAGAGACAGAGATGCCGAGCTAAGCTGCATTCAAATTCCTGACCCATAGAAATTGTGAAATCATAAATGTTTGTTGTTTTAAGGCACTAAGTTTTGTAGTACCTTTTTATGCAGCAATAGATAACTAATACACATGATCCTTATCTTGTCCTATACCAGACACGGGCTTCTCACTATCACAGCCCTGCCCTAGTTCCAGCTTTCAGTATAAGCTAGTAAACCTTGACAGACAGCCCCAGTACTACTCTGTCCTTCAAAAAGACTGAAGATGACCAAGGAAACTTCCATTGCACAGCAGACTACTGACCATATCCTGTTCCCATTTCTTGTAAACTCAAGGTCCTGGTGCCAGTTTCTAGGCTCAGTCCAACTTCCAGGGCTAGTGGAACCACCTAGCAGGTGCCTGGACTCCTTAGGGTCCTCCTCTTCCCTATTTTACTCTTATAAAGAGTTGGATCTTAAAGCCATCGTCTTTGATCTTCTTAGCATTCCTAAGGTAGATGAATGGCTAATTGTCTTGTAAGATCTGTCCACAGAGTTTGAGATTCAATTCCCAGCAGCTTTTTAATGCTTTTTCCTGAAGGTGAGTAAATAGTCAAGAAGCTTGTACATTTCTATGGTACTGTTGTAAATACAAAACCAAGTAAAGATGATATTGTTTCTATTCAGGAGTTGATGCTCTTTAAAAAGATAAATAAATAAACCCAACGTTATCCATAACCAGGAGAAAACAGTGAACTGCAAAGACAGCACCTCAGGAAAAGCATAAATCAGAAGATGTAGGTGTTTACACTACGTGGAACTTTAGTGTTGGCGGGCTTCATGCCACAGACAAGACTGACGTCCATGAACATTACATCTTGTCCTCCTACGAGAACAGTTCTGCAAGTGTATAAAAGTGTTTCTGCATCTATTAATGCCTCATTCTGAAAAGCCTATGACAGAGAGAAAAATCGAACTCTCATCTCACCCTGAACTCAGCCTATTTAGTTAGAGATCAGAAAACAAGAGAACACTCTTCACGAGAGCACAAGGAATAGAGCTTTTTATACTCATGTAAGAGCAGAGTTACACAGAGCAGAATAAGATTTCATTTTGGAAAATGAATGTCTTTTACCTAATGATCATAATTCTAAATGCTACATCAGGTTCCATATCCTATGCAAGGCCCAGACATGGAGCCATTGAGAGCCATCAACAAGGGTGAGAAGATAGCTACTCAAAAAATGGTATAAAACAGAATTTTCCTCCCTTTGCACTGCATTCCCATGGGATAAGTAAGGCAGCTTTGTCCTCAACAAAGAACTGGGATGATTATGTGACGTTTATCAGACACAATGTGCATGTGTTTTACAAGAACACAAAGGGTGACTGAGCAAGCTGGGAGACACTCAGCCCGACTCCTTCCAGAACTCAAGTCCAGTGGGCAGAGCAAAGCTGAGACACCCCATGAAGATACGTGTCCGTTTCTAACACAGGCACAGGTGAGCCACTCATCTCAGACAACATTTTTCAGGATGTTGGATTGGAAAGAGGCAGTGACAGAACAGAATCCGAGCTGCAGAACATTCCCAAGTTCCATCCTTAGGAAAATGAAGGGAAACAAGCCAACTTGAAATGTCAGTCCCCTGTGAGCCTGTCTCTGCAATACCCCGTGAGATTTCCGTGTCTGAAAAGCTCAGCAGGGCCAACCAAGATGGTCTTCGGTGTTCCTCTAACGGGCGCCCTTCTCCCCCAGGTGGGGTTTGCTGCTCCTCTCAGGCCATTCCTTGCCTCTGTGGTCTCTGCTTGCCCATCTCAAACACCACACATACACACCCCACCACACATATACACACTCAACACACAAGCCCCAAAGCCGGCTACAGATCCTTGACTTTTTCAATTCAAACCCAATCAAAATTAAACGTACCCTTAGCATCGCTAACAACACAAAAGCTTCAGTGTATCAGCCTGTACTTATTTATGCAAGGCACCGTGAAGCACATCAATCACTGCCTCCAAGTCCCAGCCACCCAAACTTTTCACAATTTTTACTCAGTTAATCTCTAAGTAGTTCTCTGAGGCAGGAAGGAACAGTGACTTAGGCAGTCAATAAACCTAAGCCCCCCCACCTTTTTTGGTATTTATGTATCCCTTTGCACACTGAATCAAAAGGCAGCCACATTCCTCGACGTGTGAACTTGGGCAAGGTACGTCACGTTTCTGAGATCGGTATCTTCATCTCTAAAATGTGGATAATAACATGCCTCTCTCATGAGCTCTTATGAGGATTAAATAAGATAATGCACATGAAATGCTGGGTACTTCCTGGCATATGCCAAGTGCTCAATAAGTGGCCCACCATTGACAGCTTCGCAAGTCTTTGACCTTGATAGGACATGAATATAAACATCAATGGAACTAAGAAAATAATCTTTCTAGATGCTGGAAATGTCAATCTTTGTAGTTTATGAGCAGTCCAATATCAAGGGAACACCAGTCATTGTGGGTTGAAGGTATCTTGGATAAATTATGAACGGTTATGACAGACTCATAAGTTAAATATGACACTTTTGAGAATAAATTGATATAGTGTCTTCAGTAAATTTTTACAACTTTTCCAAGAAGTGTTGAAAATTGAGAGATAGCCTTTAATTGCAAAACCATTTAGGTCCTAGACCCCAAGCACTTAACCCAGCCATTGTGCCTTATTGGATCATGTCTCACGGTTTACTAGACAAAATCAGATTCCTCTTTAGTTTCCTCTACCAAAAATGAAGAATTCTTTCACCTATTAAAGGGGAAGTCTTGTCTAAGACTCTTTTTTTAACTTTATGGATGTTCTAGCACTGCTATTTTTTTTTTTACCACTCTACACAGTACAGTCCATCAAACAAGATAATCAAAAGACAGGAGTTAATGTTGCTACAGGAAGGGAAATGTAAAGGCACAAATGTCCTTCATGTAAGATCATCAGTGGGAAGTGGGCAGTGTCCTGGTGTTCTTCGCCTTGTCTTGGATGTGCTCAATTACATCCAGCAGAGAGGGCAGCTCCTTAGTGCAGTCTGTAGTCACACTGATGTTTCTGGGTTACAGTTGTTCAAGCTAGTTGGTCCAACCTCCCCCACCCTTCTGGTCCCTGGAGGAATGTGGATAAGAGGGAAGTCAGGCACTTCCCTGTGGGGTTTTAGAACCCAAGAAATTAAAATTTTGACCTCCCCCTTAATCCAGGGAGAGTAGGTACCAGATCAAAGAGCAGGGTAGGTGGAAGAACCTCCATAGTACAATGCACATGAGTGAATTCTTGCAGACACTCCAATAGGGAAGACTGGAGCAAAAAGAACCCTCAAAATGCTATCTGGGATTTAGTTTGATAAAGTCACCCCCTTAAAGCCTTTCAAATCTTTACATGGTGAGGAAAAGAAAAGACAGGGAAAGTCTGCTACCCTCTAAGGAGGAGGTAGGGATGTGATAGGCAAGAAAGAATCATTCCAATGGATTAATCTGGCCTGGAAGGTGCTTGTCCGACAGCCCAACAGTGACAGGTATTGACACCACAGAGAAGATAAGCTGAAGAGTCCAACAAGAGTGTGTGACAGGGCAGGAGTGTGGAACACAGCCTCCTGTGCTCTGCCAGTGCACAGCCTCAGAGACAGCAGGCATGTGGGATGGAAGGACTTGGGAGTAGGGGTGCAGAACCAGTAAATCCACTGTTAGAACTGAGCTCTGGAAGGCATCTTCTGTCTTCCAACTGCACTTCCAGGCTCGCGAACCCCAGAGAAACAAGCACTTAGTTACTACTCACTCTGAGACTGTGCAGCCTGATGTGGCCCTGTACAGTGAGGAGCTAAGCACGGTGTCTGGGTGCTTTCGTTGAACCACCAGGTATCCGCAACGCCACTTCTCAGAGTTGGTCCTGATTTCACTCCTCTAAGACTGTGAGTCTCAGTCAGAGACCAGCCTCAGAGTCCCCAGAGGAGCTTTTTCAATCTACAGGTGTCCACTTCCCACCCCAGACCCACGGGATCGGAAACACTGGGAGTTGGGCCCAGCCATCTGGGTTTAACAAGCCCTGCAAGTGATTCTGATGTTCATTAAAGTTTGAGGACCACTGCCATAGAGCAATGGTTTACATCTGAGGCACTTTCAAAAGGACAATGTCTGGGTCTCACCCCAGAGAGGAAGGCCTTCCTAATGTGAGTTCTAAGAACTACCCATATGTTTTTAACATGCAGCCCAGGTTAAGAACCTCTGCCTTAAAAAGTCTACATAAATGGACTCCTCATTTGTGAACCCCCTGAAACTTTGGCAAAACTGGGTATATGTGTCTATGTGTATTTTTCCAGAAAAGATCCATAACCTTCATCAAATTCTTGAATGGGTCTGTTATCCCAAAAGTGGTTAATAATACGAGAATTTAAGAGAGAGTACATTTCCTCTTATTTACTTAGTAACTGCAAGACTTCATGGAGAAAGTGGTTCAAATATTAATGAGGGTCAGAGATGCTAAAGAAATGTGAATTAACTTTTTCTAATCAATAACAATATGGTTCTGGGTATTCCATACTGGACCTATCATTGGCATCATTAGAATTTATTAATGTAGGCTACTACATTAGGACCTATTTTTCTCATTTGACCTACATGCAACCCTGTGAGCTATGCCAGGGGAGGTAATACGATCCTAGTAATAGACAAGAGGTAAAGTGACTTGCTCAAGGTCACACAAGTCTTAGTAAAACAAGAACTTAAATGAAGATCTTCATTAGTGTCTGGTTAACTATGGAAGACTGAATATAAAATGGACAATGGCCAGACTATACATAAAAACAGAACTCTGACCCACAACTGCAGCAGCCTGCCCAGGAAACCAAACCCTTATCTACAAAAAACAGCCTGGGAAACCAGCCTGCTGTAAGTCAGACTTGCAAGAAGTCAGACTGCTATCTCTAGTAACAATCCAGGAAGCTAAACAATAACTTCTGTAACAAAAGGTCCAAAATGTCCAGGACTTGATTAACAACTCACAGTTTCCCTGATTTCTGTGCGTGCTTCCACCTTAGGACCAACCAGAGAAAGCCAACTATGCCCCATAACCAACCACATGGGTTGCCCTGTCCTAGTTAGCCACCCCCACCTGCCCCAGGCCAACAGCCTCCAATCAGGGTATACCTGAAGCTGTCCCTTTTGTCTACTATGAATCTCTCCCACTCCCCTGCCTGCCTTTGCGTCTCTGCCAAATGCAAGTGATGGTGGCTGACTCCCTTGGTATAGCAAGCTCTGAATAAATACTTTGCTTTTCTCATTTGGTTGGTCTTCATTTATTTCCACAACTATTATTATAGGCTTGCCCCTTATGGTTTCAACAGCAATGAATACCACTAACAGCTAAACACTGCATACACCTTCATGCTGATACACTGATAGGATGATACCTTTTCAAGTTAGCCCAGAGCAGAGTTTTTCCCAGAGAAATTTCTACAGACTCTACTAGTAGGTGGGTCAATGCAATAGACAGATCATGGAATAGATCCTTACCTCAAAATAGCTTCCAGACTCAGGATCTAAATCAAATTTGAGATGAAAATCTTAAGTGACACCTCCCTCCACCTGACCCAGGTCATATCCAATTCTGATCTTCACCTTTGGACCTGGCTCTAGAGTCCTGTATCGGTGGTTTATTAACTATGCATAGGGCTTTTTTTTTTTTTTTTTTACCTTTTCAAAGCATTCTTTACTATCATATCTTCTTATTGAGTGTGAGGGAGGTGGGGAAACTGATCAGGAGAGAGGTTGCGTGGCTCGCTCAAGCTCACGTGAACATGGCCTCAGCCTTCCAACATGGCTCTCTGTTACCCCAAAAGTCAGGAATGCAGGACGCTGCTGTTGTCACATTGCCAGCCCATAAGCTTTCTCTGCCTTCACAGCCTGCTTACCTTGGCCCCAGGGATCCTGGAATAAGTTTCCTTCACAGCCTCTTAATGACACAGTGGGGTTGCCAGAGGACATTGCTGAGTCATTTCCAGCCAAAGGAAAGTATTATTTACAGCAATCTTCACAGACCAACTTTGGTGTTCACTGCAATGACTTCCTTCTGGCACAGGATAAGTGCCAGGCTAATTGTCACCAGTGCCCTTTAAAACAGCTCATTAAATATATATAAACTGCTAAATTGCCTCCCCCAAGTTTTCCCATCTCTCTGCCCTGGGCAGGGTCAGGTTCTTTAGCCCCTCCTTGATGGGTTGAATTCATACAACCTCAGGGGGTTCTTCTTCCAGCATAGCTTACATCAACATCGAGCATTTTTTGCAAAAGCTGACCATGGGGTGGGGAGGAAAGCGCTGCAGGAACTCCGGCAGTGCACCATCTCCGTATGTTTTCCTTTTTTTATCACTTTACCCTTCCTCTCGTTTCTGCCGATCAGCCTTTTGTGCTGCGTCCTCCCCCGTGTGCATAACCTTCCACTGTGCTCACCGAGTCTTTCATCTTTCCCATACACAAAATTTTTGATCACCTCCTGGAAGGTAGGGCTCGTTTCTTGTTCTTGAGCTTCTTGCCGAAGTGACTAGTTGGGGTTTATGCATCATAGCACAGTTAAAATTGAGCAAAAATAGATGTTCCTTGACATTTACTATGTTACTCAGGTGATTTCTAATTATGTATTATCTTGCATTTTACCTTTTTACCCTTTTATTATATCTAGAGAGACCAGAAGCCAAGACACTACCAAAACTTCCATTTATGTTATAGCTCTGTTAGCACTCACCAAGTCAGTGCCCAAAGAATTTGGTTGAATCAATGTCTTTCATATACAGCACACCTAGTTCCCAGTGTATGGAAAATAAACCTGCATTTTTTTTTCAAAGGTTCAAATAAAATCTCTCATCACACATGTCAATGTTCATATTTGGCTTGTTCCTAGATAGAAGAGTAAATAGTAAGTTTAAATTTTCTCTCACATTTAACTCTTACTAATAAATATCATCAAAATTTTTTATCTTTGAAATTTTGTATACACATAAGACTGCCCTTCTAAAAAGAGGAAATGATCAGTGAAGTGAGATTTTACCTTGGCAATGGGATAGATTAATGTTTGAGGCCTTAAAGATGTCAAGATAAAGTGTTAAATGGGGATAACATGAAATAGGTAGAATACCACATATGGGATAATATAATTTATCCTATAACACACACACAAAGCCACACATGTATGCTTATAGATGCATGGAAAATGACTTTTAATTTTCATCTTTTTTCTGAAATTTTACTAAGACCCTAAACTACATTTTACAGAAAAAAAATACTAACTAAAAAATGACTGATCTCTCAATATAATTTTCAAGGCTACAGTTTTATATATTTTATATATGTGTCCAATGTTAGCTGTCTCCAGACATGCCAAGCTGTCTCCAGATTGGCATGGCTGCTTTGGCCTATGCCTGTGGACCCTGTTCCACTGAACATTGGTCTAGACCAGAGTTGACAAAATTTTGCTATAAAGGGATAGATCGTAAATATTTTAAGCTATGCAGACTAGTCTCTGTTGCAACTATACAAATCTGCTGTTGCAGTTCAAAAGCAGCATAAACAACATGGAAATGAATGGATGTAGCTAGGTTCCAATAACCTTTCTTTACAAAAACAGGCAGCAGGCCAGATTTGGACCATGGACCATAATTTGCCAAAACAAGACCTAAACAGGTATTGTAGCCACTAGCTACATGTGGCTATTTAAATTTAAATTCAGCAAAACTAAATTAAATTTAAAATTCACCTCCTCAGTTGCACTAGGTACATCTCAAGTTCTCAGTGACGCAGTGTCCAATGGCTACCATATTGGGCAGCACAAATAGAGAGCATTTCCATCATCACAGAACAGATAAACTCATCTCTCAAGATCTTCAAACTACATTAAAATTCTTTAGATAAGAGTGGGGGAAAAAAAAGCATTTAATTCCCTAAACTACTAAATCCTAGTTATTTTTGACACTTACTCAATATGTATAATAGCATCAAGTAGTGTGAAAGTTTCATATTTTGCTCAAAATTGCCTGGGTGTGATTTTAAACAACATTTTAATTTTCACCAGAGAAGAGGTATTAAGAAGCATGTGGAAATTTTATTTATAAGACTCAAGAATGGAAACCCAAAACTATCTATACAGTAAAGATTATGGGGTTGGCCTCCATTTATCTTTTTTAAAAATACTTTATGAAACAGAAGTCCAAAATACAATAATTTTAAATATACCCAAAAATGATGAGGGAGAAAGAAAAAAGGTAAAACACAAAGATTTTAAACATACCATGTCTAGGAAATGTACCATTTAAAACTACCATCTGCTTTCAGAAGCATTTAAAAGGGACTTTGTCTAGTTATTACTTCCTGTGATATGGCCACACTTCTACCCCAAGAGCTTGTTCTATAATACAGGGTGTCCTAAAAGTCTCCATACAATGGAAAAATTTTGTAAAATTTTGTAATGAATATTTTGTAAATAAAGTTACATTTAGCTAGAAATTTTCCCATTTTCCCTACGTATGGCAACTTTTGGGACACCCTATAGTTTCCTTAGAGCTTAGGAGTCAGACATGGACACAATAGGGTACAGAGACGCCTCCTTTTTTAAAAAAGAGGGCCATGAGGGTCACCAAATGATGACAAGGAAGCTTGCAAAACCAAACAGGATATGAATAATGAAAAGAAAGACTTTTAGAGAAAATAGCACCATAGCATTTCCCACTTGTTCATCGGGTTTGCACAAGCTTGCATTTTTCCTGTGCATTTCTTGGCGGTTAAGGTGGACACACTCTTTATTGCCCACCTGCAGTTCCCTTCAGCACAGAGGAAGAACGCACACCCCAAGAGAAACAGCAGAAGAGAACCAAGGCCCTTAGAGAAGCAGCTCAGATTCACCTGCTCACCGAGCGGCCAAAGGAGGTTTGTCTCCTCTGCAGCCCATTAGAAAGCAGGTACAGAAGCCGCTGGCCACAGCAGCAGCAATAAACATTTGTCTTCAAAACCTTATGACTGTCAACTACAGAAGGCAGGATCGAGAGCCTGAGAGCAAGGCCGTTTGCTTACCAGTCTGAAGCCCACACCATGACAAAAGACCAGACAGAAATGTGTTCAGTTAAACTTGGCACAGAGGGGGGCCGACAGCTGCATTCCAAACTGCATAACTTTATAATTAAAGATCAGGGGTGGCCAAAATAAATAGAACGACATTAATCAAGTCTTAAAAATGCCAGTGTACAAATCAGTCTTTCTCATTTCAAAGAAACTTCAACAACTTTCAAAGGGCATCATCTTGTACAAATGACACACTCTGTTATAACTGTTTAATTAGCTCAGGTATCAAAAGGCAGATGGGGCTCCAACAGGAATCCCAACATTACATATGGCAGCAGCCGCCCAAACAGGACCGTGATTACATTCTCTATGCAACAGTCATCATCCCCCGCCCCTCAGCAAGCCCTTTTGATTCTCTGACTCAGTTTCCCCTTATAAAAATGTTCAAAATGTAAGCCTCCTCACAGGAACTTTATGAGATTTATTGTGGTTTCTGGAGACATACTTTGAAGATGAAGGCAGTGAATTTCACATGAACAAATAAAAGTGAATTGTGCTTTTTAAAGCAGCGCTTCTCAAACTTTAACGGGATAAGCATCACCTAGAGGTCCTATGAAAGTTCTTATTCAGGAGGCCTGGCTGAAGCCTGAGATTCTGTATTTCTGACTAGCTCCCAAGTGATGATGATGATGCTGGTCCACGGACCACACTTTGAGTAGCAAAGCTAATAGCACATTAATTCTCCATAAGCAAAGAATGGTCTCTAGACCTGGAGTTGACGGAGGGTATTATTCTTTAAATGCAGGATTGTAAAATGTTAGCGTGACAAAGAACCCAAGAGATTATAAAGCATTAACTCTTCAATTTTTGAGAATGTTCAAGAGACTCACACCCAGTCACACCAGAGTAGTGGCAGTTTCTGGCTCTGGCTTCCTTTTGACAGCCACAATAACACATATCTCAAGTCCTACACAGTATGAAAAGCATGTTCACTGTGATGGAAAAGGAGGGAAGGAGGGAGAAAGAGAAAAGAGGGAGGGATGGTTTATTTCTCACATATCTGCATAACTTAGACAAAAAGCACAGTCCATGACGTCAAGAACCATTCAAAAGAGCTGTAGAGCTAATGAGGTTCCGATAAAATTAATCAATCCATAAGGACTTTATCATTCCCTATCCACACTTTTCCTTGTAATCAACACTATCACACTCTGAAAAACCAAGTGAGGTGGGATGGCTCTCATCCTTACTGTCTAGCAGAAGTCTTATTTCTTGCCACCAAAGAGGAAAGATTTTCGACAGACTTTATATAGCACCTGCTCTGTACCTGACACATTGCTAGTTTCTTTACATGTGGTATTACGTTCAATTCTCACAACAAATCTGTAAAATGGATAGAATTACCCCTCTTTTCTAGGTGAGGAAGCTGAATTTGAAAATGACAAAGTACCAAGCTCATGATAATACAGCTAGCAAGTGGCTTGGCGGAGGTTCGGAGTCGTGGCTGCCTACTGCAACCCTGGACTATTTCTTTGTTTTCAAGTCTGAAATCATCTCAGGCCCATAGCTTAAGTCAGCTTGTCATGAGTCTCCAAATTTATATATGTTCCACTCTTGAAAGTTAGGGTTATTTCTCAAAGAAACTTCTCCCACATTTTATCAGCTTGTGGATCTAGGATTTTTAAAACATAAGGAGTAGCCCAACTCCACCTTTTAAACCCTCTAGCCCATAAATGGATTAGGATTCTCTACTGAATATGTTTAGACAGCATATATACAATGTGTGATTATTTTTATTGTTTTTTAAATCCTGTGATCCTCTAGATATATATCTGGAACACGATTTTCACTCAGTGTCCAAGCAAACCTGTTACGGGTATTCAAACACTCTTGTGTCCTCATTTTTCATCTACTCGATTTGTCAGCTTCTGAGAAAAGAGTGTTAAAGTCTCACTCTGAATGTAGATTTTCAATTTATTCTTTTGTTTTGTTTATATGTCAAAGCTGTGATGAAAATTGTAAGTAGCTTTATGATTCTTCTATTTCCTGGTCTAGTTTTTTGTTAATATGATGCATCTTTTTCCTTCTTAATGCATTTCCCCTTAAGTTTTGTTATTTTAGCATTATTACTCCTGTTTTCTTTTTATTAACATTTGGCTGGTATATAATTTTCTTTCTGTTTATTTTCAACCTTTCTGCATCATTTGGTTTAATATTTGCTTCTTGTAAACAGCTCACAACTGGATTTTTAACTCAATCTGAGAGTCGTGCCATGCACGTAGACTGTGATTCCTGGCGTGTTTTTCCTTTCTGCTGTCCTGTTTTGGTTTTCTGTTTATTGTGAACATTTTTTACTTTTTTCCCCCCCGTTTCTTGTTGGTAAAGTTTTGTTTATTCCATTTTTCTCCTCTAATTACTTGGATATTACATCTATTATTTCTATTCATTAAATAATTAACTTAATTTTTGACATGCATACTTAAACATATTTTCCAAGGCTGGAAATTAATTTGTTTATTCAACAAATATTCGATGCCTGCCTACCCTGTGTGAGGCACTGTCCTGGGAGCAGGGATTCTGCAGAGTAGAAAACAGACAATAATCTCATGGAATTTACATGCTGGGGGGAGAAGCAAGGCGTTAAGCTTGTTTAAGGTGTTTGCAGAACAGCAAGGAGGAGGGTGTGGCTGGAGCCAGTGAGCAGAGGGAGGGTCTTGGGAGACGAGGTCAGGGATGTGACTCATGTCACCAGAGTCACATGGACCAGAGTGAGCAGTTTAGTTTTTGCACTGTGTTGGGAACCATTAGAGGGTTTTGATCAGAGGAGAGAAACAACCTGACTTGGGTTTAAGCAAACTCCCTCTGGCTGCAAGGTTAAGGATCTAATGACCGGAAGCACAGGCAGAAGCAGGAGGCTACTGCAAAAATGCAGGCAAAATCCAATAGAGTCTTGAATCAGAGTAGCATAGGGGACGGTGAAAGTGGTCAAATTCTGGATATATTTGGGAGGTAGAGGCAAAAATGAAGTTTTCTGGAAAACCAGATGATGGTATGAGCAAAGGAGAGGAGATGAGGGTCACAGCAGGATGTTTCATCTGCACGACTAGAGGACAGCCCAGTGGTGCCATGAATGGGAGGAAGAACTGGTTACATCAGGGCAGGGTTGGTAACACCCAGAGTCAGGGTTAGGACATGTTCAAGTTGGAGACACCCATTACACATCCAAGCGAGACGAAGAGCGTACAGGTGTAGAGAAGGGGCTGCAATTCATGGGAGGCAAAGCCCTCAGCATAGGGGTAGTGTTTAAAGAAAGGAACTTGGAGGGACTCACCTCTGCAGGCAGTGTAGACAGCAAAGAGAAGAGTTTGAAGAATTGAGCCTTGGGACAGAGAACACGTAGAGGTCAGAAAGAGGAAGAGAAACCAGGAAAAAAATCTTAAAAGAATGTGAGAGAAAACAGCAAGAATGATAGCAGAAAAATCAGGTGAAGGTGTGTCCTGGATGCCAGAGGGAAACAGTGTTTCCAGGAGAGAATGTCAA
This sequence comes from Daubentonia madagascariensis, assembly GCA_023783475.1. Classification (NCBI taxonomy): domain Eukaryota; kingdom Metazoa; phylum Chordata; class Mammalia; order Primates; family Daubentoniidae; genus Daubentonia; species Daubentonia madagascariensis. The sequence goes on along the minus strand of JAKFHU010002140.1, from coordinate 31,482,286 downwards.
ATTCTACTGATAGGTCAATTACGGATGAGGCCAGAGATTGACCACTGGATTTTGTTAAGAATAGTTTCGATAGAGGGAAACACTGGTTTGGAGTGTCTTCTGGAGAGGCTGAGAGGGAGGAATCAGAGGCAGTTATAGACGATACTCTGGAAGAGTTTTGCTGCAGAAAGGAGGAAAGAAGACATGCCACTGGTATCTTTGGTCAGGCCAGCTGAGATAATTTTTTAAGTTGGGAAAATAAGATGTTTGTATGTTGGTGACACAGATTCATTTAGAGAAAAAAACTGACTTCTGCAGAAGAGAGAGGAAAGAATTGATGGAGAGAAGGTAAAATATATAGGCACATCCTTTTCCCCCTTTAGAATGTATTTATTAAAGAAACCAGATCATTTATTCTGTAGTTTCTCCAAGTTTGGATATTGCTCACTGCATTTCCGTGGTATATTTGGAATGTTCTCAGTGGTTTCTAAATATAATTTTTTAATAACAGATTTCTTTCTTTAAACAAAGTATTATGTGAAAGCATAGCAGATGAAGCCCAGGAAGGGGCACTTGGTTGTGGAGTGGCGCCCACCGGGACATCCCAAACACGAGCCAGAGGCTGCACCACAGCTGCCGTGGGGCCTTGAGTCCAAACAAGTCTAGGGTGGAGAATTACAGAAGCATGGATTTCTGTTAAAAGTGAGCTTTTGAATGCCTCCACTTGTTTATAACATGGAGCTGGAATGAGACCAAAATCTTACTTCTTGAAATAAATAGAATGCAGATTTCCCATTTAAAACTATTGCCATAACTAGAGATTATTTTCCCTGGAGAGGAACCATAAGTAACCATGCTGTTTTGGATTTATATATCTCTTTGCATTTCTAGTGTTATAGACATGATATCCTTAAATCCTAACTGCTGACTTCCTGATAAGAAATCCGATGCTCTAAAGGGCAAGGGGGGCCATTATCACACAGGTAAGTGGGGTCCTCTCCATAGAATGTTCTCTTCCTTGGGTGTGGAGATAACGGTACTGACCACAAACATCAATAGGGCTTGCACTTTTAGGTCATTTGGCCATAAGTGGCAATGCCCCTGCACTCAGACTTTTGGTTTCCTTAATGATTAAGAGGATATGTTCTCCAAATGACTGTGCAGAGACACAAGCTGTGGTTACCGAACTCAGCAAAATTAACTGGCCCATGGTCAGAATGTGGCCTCTTCAGGGGGGTCTCACTAACTTAACTAACCAGCCTGGGGAGGTTCTAATTCTAATTAAAATTAGAAAGAGAGAGTTTTTCTTGATTTTTGTCCATTCCACGCAGGATGTAGAAGCCATCTTACTGTGCATGATGTTGTCCCTGATTAGAGAGCATGTTGGTTCTGTTGAAGTTCGGCCTTGAAGTTTATTTGAAAAGTAATGAAACAAGAGGGAGTCAAACATGTCAAAAAGGAAAGACAATTTAACCAGAACATTTCCATGTAGAAAGAAAGACCTTTTTTTTTTTACCCCCCAGAACTGTTGGTTTCTTGTCTTCTCTAGCCTTGCTAATTTGCAACCAGGAGTTAAGTTATTTTCGCACCCTCAGATTAAAAAGCAGAAAATTCATAAATATTTACCAGATTGTTGCATGTGACATACAATTTCTTCTCTCCCCATAAATTATGAACACATTTGACATATCACTAGGGGGAAAAAAAATGTAGGAAGGCAACAAACAGAAAAGGTCACTGAAATGGCTGCCCCACTTTGGTGGCCAGCCTGATTCTTTTTCCCCACAAAACTCCACTACAGAAAAAGAAAGATTCTCAAAACTCTATTAGGCAGTAGCTTAAATTAAATATGTGCATTCCAAGACAGAGCTGATTGAGCCAGGTGACTTCCTAACTCAGGGTTCTCACACTTACACAGGTTTGAACAATCGACCTTTAAATACTGTTCCCTAGGTAAGCTCTGGAACAGGTATAAAGCCTCATTTTGTAGTTTCTCCTCCGATACAGAAATCTTCACATTGATTTTCCTCTCCTTCTCAGTTCTACCTCCAGCATCTCAAATTCCTTTTGATTACCTCAAATAATCAAAATAATCTCAAATAAGAAATAATAATCAAATAAAAATTGGAAAAAGCTGGGAAAACTGGGTTCACTGTTCTCTTGGGGTCTCCATATTGCCATAGTCCCTACCACTCTCTATTGTCCTTATACTCAATCTGTTTCCCTCTGTAAGGCATTTGACCTTGCAATTCTTTTCCAAATGCAATCCCTATCCAAATGTACCCGCCTTCAATAACAGAAGAACCTCAAAGACATATAAGTAGTAAAATCCCATTTTTTTCTTCTAGCTATTTATTGATTTATTCCAACAATGGCATGCCCTATAGTAGTCACTGAGACTATAAGAATGATATGATGTTTAAGAATACTATTTATTACACATCTAGTAGAATGGTTAACATCCAAAAAACTGACAACATCAACTGCTGGAGAGGATGTGAAGCAACGGAAACTCTCATTCATTGCTGGTGGAAATTCAAAATGGTACAGCCACTGTGGAAGACAGCTGGTCAGTTTGTGGTTGCAGTGAGCTATGATGATGCCACTCTTGCCTGGGTGACAGAGCGAGACTCAAGGCTGCTGCGTGGTGTCTACTTCAAGGGAAAGTTTATGCATGGTGAGGACAAAAACCAGTGTGTGATGAGATGGGCTCTCCAGATTCCTCCCTTCCTCCCAACCTTCCACCAGGTTACCTGACTTACCTGACCGACCAAATGAATGAATGAATATCTTCCTGGTACAACTAAAAATGGGTTTTGATGGGGGCTGGGAGGAATCGTATGAGGGTAGTGAGCAAATATGGTGCAATATTAAAGAAACCAAGAGGGAGGGAAAATAAAAGGATTTTTATGCTGAAGGTAAAGGGATAAGAAGGATAAAGGTACATGAAGACTGCCTGCCTCAAAGTTTGCCAGCCATTTCTCTCTACTTTATTGAAATACGTTTCCACAAAAACTAAACAATGAATATATTCAATTTTACTGCTCATTAATTCTTAAAAATATAGCCAATATCAAGCCATGAAAAGACTAGAGGAACTTTAAATGCACATTACTAAGTGAAAGAAACCAATCTGGAAAAGCTACACACTCTATGATTCCAACCATATGACACTCTCGAAAAGACAAAAATATGGAGACAGTAAAAAGATCAGTGGTTGCTAGAGGTTACAGGGAGGGAGGGATGAACAAGTGGGGCCTAGAAGATCTTAGGGCAGTGGTACTACAAAGGTATTGTGTATGATACTGGAAAGGTGGATTGGAGGTAGATACATGGCATTATATATGTGTCAAAATGCATAGAATGTACAACAACAAGAGTGAACCCTAATGTAAACTACGGACCCTGGGTGATAATGATGTGTCAATGTAGGTTCATTGACTGTAACAAATGGACCATGCTGGTGGGGGATGTTGATAGTAGGGGAGACTTGGGGGTGTTAGCAGGGGGTAATGAGAAATCTCTCCTCTCAATTTTGCTGTAAACTGAAAACTGCTCTAAAAAGTAAAGTCTCTTTACAAAAAAAACACACATTCACCTTTCCAAAATATAAAATATATAACATTTATACAAATATATAACATATTCATATAACATTTACATATGTATACTTTCATTTACACACAAGACATTTATGTATATGTTGTATATGTATATACAAAACATGTACAAAATCTCCTTTCCAAAAGATCACCGTCAGACAGGGTTGATTTTGTTTCTTTGTTTTTGTTTTCTTTTGTTTACTTTTTTACCCTCTGAAAAAACAACACTGCAAACTACAGGTCTAAAGCTCCCATGGAATCCATACTTTGACTGAAATGCAACATATTATTTCAAAGCATGCCCATTTTTTAGTATGTTGCCAATCGCTTTACATAGTTCCTATGTGTCTCTAAATCCATACTTTTATACCACATTGCAATTAAATCTTCTTCAGCAGATACAGTTCAACAACATCCGGGGGCAGGAAGGAATGCACTGACTAGTAGGCAATAAAAATTCATAGTAAAGCCACAGATGTAGCAGAGTGAGAATTACCACACCAGCAGGAACTAGAGATAAAAGAGGATTACACAGGATGAAATGTGGTAATTGACTAGAAGTCACTGAAAAATACCAGATGGATGTCACTGCTCTATATAACTCTAATGCGCCTGTAGACTTTATTGAGCATCACTAGAGGTTCACTTTTAGTATTTTCTTGAGTGTAATTGAAGTTTATTGATATGCTATTATTGCCCAGTTTAGAAGTGACCATAAAAAATACAGTTTGATGTACTTATATCTCCATAGAAATCTTGGGCTTTGCAGCTTAAAATAAAAGCTCGTAGTAATAAGTGCCATAATATTTATTCCTCTTCCTTCCATTAGTCCTTTACATAGAATATGGACAGTAACTGCTCCAGATAGCATTGAAATTGCAGGGATATTTTCAGGAGTGATTGGTGCATAAAATATCAGACATGCAATTTTGGGTACTATCAAGGGAGACTTACAAAGGATTTTTATGTCGAAGGTAAAAGAAAACAAATTTATATGCTGAAATGAGTTGCCATAGGTGGTGCAGTCCCTATTAGTTTTCATGAGTTTATTTCCCATTTAGTTTCCAACGTCGGACTGGGATAAAAATAACTGTCCGTCCAAGCTAGAATATTCATTCTGTAAACACAGAAATCTCAGCAAAAGACCTCCAAGCATAAGCATAGGCCATTGCCTTCAGCAGCAAACATTTTAAATTAAGCTGAAAATAATGGGCGTGAAGACAATTGCTTCTCAGAACAGCAAAGAAAATCTCTTCCTGGAATTCTAAGCCCAGCTCTAATCTTATCACTGGCAAGGTAGTCTACACTGATAAGCTGCTGTGGCCCAAGGCAAAGGGCCACACAACCTGATTGTATTTTCACAAGCTGAAAACCAAATTCCATTACTAAAGAAAACAATTTAATTCTGAACTCTGGTGAGGTGCATTGAGTAAAACCAATAAAGGAAGAATGTGTGGCCTGGGCCCTGGAACCCAAGACTTCTCAGGGAATGGAGAGTCATGGAAGGTGGGTCCAGCTGACGGGGTCCCACCCCCACCCCCCAACCCATGCACACATACTCCATCCCATGGACACACCCCATAGGTCCCACCCAAACACACCTATTTCCGTGGGCTGCCCAACTTCAGTGTTAAGAGCAATGTGCTAATGTGGCTAAGGTAAGGACCACTCTCACACTTGTACTTCCAACCCCAAAGTAATATTTTTCAAAGGGTCTTCGTCCATGGACCATTTGTATGGGAATCTGCTGGAGTATTTGTTTAAAATGCAGATCCCTCAGCCACACACCAAACCCATTAACTCAGACCCTGGGTATAGAGAACAAGTAATCCACATTTTTAATAAGCAACCTGGGCTAATCACATTCACAGAAAACTTTGAGAAGCATTGACTTAGACTTTACAAAGGCCTGCTTAGGACAGAAGGAAACCAAGTAAAGGGAAGAGTTAATACAATGTTCTAAAAAGGATAAATCTTCTAGACATATGGTGCCTAACTCTGGATCTGGAACATAGTAGGCTCTCAATATGTTGAATGCACATAAGCAGACATGAAAAACTTTGAAAGAATAAGGGATTCAGGATAGGATGTCACCAAGATGGCTGACTAGAAGCTTCTAGCACTCTCCCCCCACCCCAACCAAAAAAAAAAAAAAAAACCCAAAACAATGAATAAAACAACTACATTTCAACCAAAATAGCTAAAGGAGAACACTGGAGAATAGCAAAGAAGCAGCAGAAATCCTGCAGAGCACAGAAACCCAGGATGGCCACATAGGGAAGGGAAGGGAAGGAAACACCTGACCTCCACCACCCCATCCTCCCAGGAGGGTTCAGCTTGGAACTAGGTACAAGAAGAAGGTAAGCAAGAGGACCCCAGCAGCCCCCATCACCACTGCAAACACCTGCAGTCTTCACTACTGGAGACTCCTGCAGTCCTCACAGGCTAGGAGCCCAGCCATGGGGGCTCCCTGGAGTATACACACTAAGCTACCCCTGGAGAAAGAAGGAGTTGACACTGCTCCCCACCACCACTGTGGCCCATACTGCTACTGCACAGTGCCACCTTGGAACCAGAGACACTGCTGCAATGCACCCTGCTGGGTGTGAGTAGCCTTTACATGCCTCCATTCCTGAGGCTCAGCCACCACTGCACCATGCCCACCTGGTAGCACACCATCCCCAAGCAGATCTGATGCTACCCCCTACCCTCCAAGGTCAAGCTACTGAAGATCCACCACATCCTAGTCGTTGGTGTACTCTCCCCTTAAGGCTGAGCTGAAGTGCTACCCTGCCACTGGGACCCTGGAACTTCAAACTACCAGAGAAGTCATGCTCCACCCCCACCCCCACAGTGCCACAGCAGAGGCAGCGTTCCACCCGCTGGGGGCTCTGAGCCTACGGCACACCAGAGCAGTTACACATCCCAGTACAACAGCTGATGTGGCACCACCTCCCCAGGGATCCAGAGGCTCCACTGACCCATGTATCTGCACTCTTTGGGGCTGAGCAGATGTAGTGCCTCAAGTCCCAGAGAATCAGAACCTTGACTGAGCTGTGCCACCCCACCTTCCATGCCAAACAGACACAGAGCCCCATCTACCTAGAACTGAACTAGCCCCCCATAGTCCAAGCTGCTGAGGCACCCTGCCTGTCTGGGGAGTAGAGTCATCACTGTGCTGCTGCCTGCCTCCTGGGGCCCAAGCCACAGTGGCATCATGCCATTCTTAGGTCCTTGCTGCTGCTGCACCTGGCCTCACAGAGCCTGGGCTACTTCTGTGTTTCATCATCCCAGGGTCCAGAGATACCACTGCATGGTACCTCATCCTCTGGAACACAAGCTGTCACTTTATCTGTTGGTTCTGGGTCCCAAATTGCAGCTGTGCCCTGCTCCTCAGGGCCCAAGCCTCTAGAGCAACTCTTCTTCCCTGGAGCCATGCCAATGTTGTGCCCATCCCTTAAGTGTTAGAGCCACAGCTACATCCTAGCCCCCTGGGCCACGAGCTTCTGGTGTGTCCCAGAGGAAGAGATCCTGGCTTAGTCTGAGAACTGCCTCCACTTCTGCCTTGGAGAGTGAGCCTGTGCCCTCAAACCCCATGTGCTACAGTAGTTTTGCAAGACCCCAGCCCAAGAACCCAGCTTCACAGCTTCTCTGAGCATCTGTGTCCTGGATCCCAGTGCCTCTGTGGCTGCCTGTGAGTTGTGTTGGACTCAACACAAGACAGATCCCCTTAGCTAAGACTCCCCACTGTGAGAAGGACAAGAACAGAAGGATCCCTAAAGCCCTTGCCCTAATAACCTATGCAGCCACCATCACTGCCACAAACTCCTGCAGCCTAGACCGCTGGAACACCCACAGTCATGACTAACATTGATCACAACTGAAGATGCTGCACAGAGACTACACCACTGTACCACACTCAACCAGAGCCATCACACCCTGCCCAACCAGCACCCTCAGGCCCATTTGCAGGCAACAATCTTCCCCTATGAAAGTCACTCTTTAAATTTTGGAAGAGGTGAATGTACCACCAGATGTGCAGACATAAATTCAGGGACACAAGAAACATTAAAAAGCAAGGAAACATGACACCATTAAAGGAATACAATAATTCTCCAGTAACTGACCCCAAAGAAATGGAAATTTATGAATTGCCTAAAAAGAAATTAAAAATAATGATCTTGAGGAAACTCAGTGAGATATAAGAGAATACAAATAGATAACTCAATGAAATCAAGAAGACCATTCATGATCTGAATGAGAAATTAAATAAAGAGATAGATATCATAAAAAAACTGAAATTTTGGAGCTGAAGAATTCAGTCAATGAAATAAAAAATACATTTGATAGCTTCAACAGCAGACTAGATTAAGTAGTAGAAATAAAGTGTGAACTGGAAAATAGGTCTTTTGAAATGACTCAGAGGAAAAAAAGAAAATATAATGAGAAAGGGTGAAGACAGACTATGGGAGGACCTAAGAGACACCACTAAGTGGACACATATTCACATTATGGGACCTTCAGAAGCAGAGGAAATAGAGAAAGGGACATAAAGCTTATTTAATAAAATAATTACTGAAAACTTCCCAAGTTTTGGAGAAATATGGACATCGCGATCCATGAAGTTCAAACGTTCCCAAATAGATTCAATAGTCTCCAGACTATCAGAAGATTTCTCAGGAGACACCTTGCAAGCCAGGAGAGAAAAGGATGATATATTCAAAATGCTGAAAGAAAACAACTGTCAGCCAAGAACACTATGCCAAGCAAATCTGTCCTTCATAAAAGAAGGAGAAATAAAGTCTTTCACAGAGACGCAAAAGCTGAAGGAATTCATTATCACTAGACCTGCCTTACAAGAAATGCTTAATGGAGTTTAAGCAGAAACAAAAGGATGATAATTACCATGATGAATACATTTGAAAGTATAAAACTCACTGGTAGAGGTAAGTACATAGTCAAATGCAGAATACTACAATACTGTAATGGTCGTGTGTAAATTATACATTTCTCTAGTATGAAAGTTAAAAGTCAAATTGGTCATAAATAACTAAAGCTATAATAAGTTGTTAAGAAATACACAATATAAAAAGATGTAAGTTGTGACATCAAAACATAAATTGTGTGGGGCAGGGCAAAAGTATAGTTTTTGTATGCAATAGAAATTAACTTGTTATCAGCTTAAAATAGTAGGTTATAGGATGTGTTATGTAAACCTCATGGCAACCACAAAACAAAAAACTACAGCAGATATATAAATGATAAGGGGGAAAAAAGCAAAACTTAGCACTACAGAAAATTATCAAATCACAAAGGTAGACAACAAGAGAGAAAGAAAAACACAAAGCAGCTACAAAACAACCAGAAAAACCAATAACAAAATGGTGGTAATAAGTCCTTACCTCTCAATAATAACCTTGAATATAAATGGATTAAATTCTTTAATCAAAAGACATAGATAGAGTGGCTGAATGAATTAAAAAAAAAAAAAGATCCAGCTATATGCTGCCTATAAGAGACCCACTTAAGATTTAAGGACACATATAGGCTAAAAAGGATGGAAGAATATATTCCACGCAAATGGTAATTAAAAGGGAGCAGGTGTGGCTACATTTATATCTGGTAAAATAGACTTCAAGTCAAAAAATGTTACAAGAGACAAAGGTGGCTATTATTTAATAATAAAGGAGTCAATTCATCAAGAGGACATAACCATTGTAAATATATATGCACCCAACATTGGAGCACTTAAATACATGGAGCAAATGTTAATGGACACGAAGGGAGAAATAGGTAGCAATACAATAATAGTATGGGGATTTTAATAACTCACTTTCAACAATGCATAGATCAGTCAGACAGAAAATTAACAGGGAAAGACTGGACTTGAATTTCACTTTTGATCAAATGGGTCCAATAGACATATACAGAACTTTCCATCCAACAGCAGAATACACATTTTTTTCTAGAGCACATGAAACATTCTCCAAGATAGCCCATGTGTTAGGCCACAAAACAATTCTTAACAAATTTAAGAAGATTGAAACCATACCTAGTATCATTTCAGACCACATGGTATGAAACTAGAAATCGGTAATAGGGAGAATCTTGGAAAATTCACAAATATACAATGGGTCAAAGAAGAAAAATCAAAAGGGAAATTTTAAAATATCTTAAGTCAAATGACAATGGAAATACAACTTACCAAAACCTATATGCTTCAGAAAAAATTCCTCAAACCATGTTTTTCCTCTGCTCTCACACCAATACCAACAATCAACACAGACGACTTCCGTGACCAAATGTGGAAGGTTTTCCCCACACACCAAACAGCAGACACCAGCTGGGTGTCCTCTAATTCAATTATGACACTATCTACCTGCAGATAGCATCAGTTCCCACAGAGTGAGGGCTCAGTCCCCAAAACTGACGGCCTTCAGACACCAGTCACAAGTCCAGGCCTCCAGAACTTCTGACCAACTGGCTTCAAGTTGGGGTTCCCATTACCCCCTCTTTGGGTTTAATTAATTTGCTGGAACAGCTCACAGAACTCAGGAAAACACATTTACTGGTTTATTATAAAGGATACTACAAAGGACACAGATGAAGAGATGCATAGGGCAAGGTATGAGGAAAGGGTCATGTAGCTTCCATGCCCTCCCTGGGCCCACAACCCTCCAGGAAACTCCATGTGTTCAGCTATCCAGAAGCTCTCCAGAACCCTGTCCTTTCTGGGCTTTTTGGAGACTTCATTATATAGGAATGATTGAAAACCATGTAGAAATGTGATTGGACAAAAAGCACATAATTTAAACCCAGCAAGGTCTGTTCAGGCTTTTCTTGGCCTGTGTAGCATTCCTTCCTCTGGGCAATGGGTCAGGACCCTCTCTGGGATGAGGATTTTTGACCCACAATCAGATTAGAGTCCTTCCTTGGGCAGGTGAAAGAAGGACAAGAGAAGGTCCAAGAGAGGGCTTCTGTTTCCTGAACAAACACCTGAACAGACACCCCAGAAATAAAAAGGATCATAAGAGACTATTATAAACAAATATATGCCAACAAATTAGATAACCTAGAAGAAATGAGTAAATTCCGAGAAAAATACAGCCTCCCAAGATTGAGTTAAAAATAAATAGAAAGCCTGAACAGACCAATAACAAAAAAGATATTGAAGAAGTAATCAAAAACCTCCTAACAAAAAAGATCCCAGGACCGGATGGCTTCGCAGCTGAATTCTGCTGAACATCCAAAGAATTGACACCAATACTGCTTAAACTCTTCCAAAAAATAGAACTAGAGGGAATACTTCTGAACACATTTTATGTGGCCAGCATCAACTGATACCTAAGCCAGACAAAGACATCACAAGAACAGAAAACTACAGGCCAATTCCTCTGATGAACATTGATGCAAAAATCCTCAATAAAATATTAGCAAACCAAATCCAATAATACACCATAAATATTATACATCATAACCAAGTGGGATTTATCCATGGCATGCAAGATGGTTTAACACATGCAAATCAATCAATATGATACATCATATTAACAGAATGAAAAATAAAACCACATAATCATCTTGATCAATGCAGAAAAAGCATTTGACAAAGTCCAACATATTTCCTTGATAAAAACTCTCAACAGTTTAGGTATAGAGGGAAAATTCCTCAACATAATAAAGGCCATTTATGAAAAACCCACAGCTAACATTATAATCAATGGAGAAAAAGTGAAAGTTCTTTCACTAAGATCCAGTGCAGGGCAAGGATGCCCATTCTTGCCACTTCCATTTAACATAGTACTTACTGGAAGTTTTAGCAAAATCAATCAAACAAGAAATAAAAGGCATCCAAATTGGAAAGGAAGAAGTAAAATTATCTCTATTTACAGATGACATGATCCTATATGTAAAAAATCCACACCAAAAATACTGTCAGAACTAATAAATTAATTCAGCAAAGTTTCAGGATACAAAATCAACATGCAAAAATCAGTAGCATTTTTATACACAAACAACAACCTAACTGAAAAAGAAATCAAGAAAACAATCCCATTTATGATAGCATCAAAAAAATTAAATACCTAAGAATGAATTTAACCAAGCAAAACATCTATACACTGAAAACTATAAAACACTGATAAAAGAAATTGAAGACACAAATAAATGGAAAGATATCTGTGATCATTGATAGGAAGAGTTAATGCTGTTAAAAATATCTATACTACACAAAGCAACACATAGATTCACCACAATCCCTATCAAAATACCAATGGCATTCTTCACAGAAACAGGAAAAACAATCCTAAAATTCATATGGAACCATAAAAGACCCCAAATAGCTAAAACAACTCTAAGAAAGAAAAAAAATGTTGGAGGCATCATACTTCCTGGTTTCGAATTACATTACAAAGCTATAGTATGGTACTGACACATAGACCAGTGGAACAAAATAGAAATCTCAGAAATAAATCCAAATATATACAGTCAATTAATTTTTGGCAAGGGCACCAACAGGACACAATGGGGAAAGAAAACTCTCTTCAATAAATGGTTCTGGGAAAACTGGATTTCTACATGCAAAAGAATGAAATTGGACCATTATGCGATACACAAAAATCAACTCAAAATGGATAAAAGACCTAAATATAAGACAGAAACTATAAAACTCCTAAAAGAGAACATAGAGGAAAAGCTCCTGGATACTGCCCTTGCAAATGATTTTTTGGATATCATACCAATAGCTTAGGCTACAAAAGCAAAAATAAATAAGTGTAACTACATCAAACTGAAAAGCTCCTGCATAGCAAAGGAAACAGTCAACAAAATGAAATGGCAAAATTTCCTAGTCTACAAATTGGGAAAAAAATATTTGTAAACAATATATCTCATAAGCGGTTAATATCCAAGAACTTACACAACTCAATAGTGGAAAAACAATAATTCAATTTAAAAATGGGCAAAAGACCTGAATAGACATTTCTCCAAAGATGACATAATGGCCAACAGGTATATGAAAAGGTCCTTAACATCATTAATCATCAGAGAAATGTGAATCAAAACCACTATGAGATACCACCTCACACTTGTTAGGATAGCTATTATCAAAAAGTCAAAAGATAACAAATGTCGGCAAGGGTGTGGGGAAAAAGGAACTCTTGAGCACTGTTGGTGGGAATGCAGATTGGTACAGCCATTATGGGAAACATTATGGAGGTTTCTAAAGAAATTAAAAATAGAACTAACACGTGGCCCAGCCATCCCTCTGCTGGGCGTATACACAAAAGCAATGAAATCACCACCTCATAAAGATATCCACACTCCCACATTCATTGCAGCATAATTCACAATAGCCAACATACGGAAACAACCTAAGGGTCTGCTGATGGACAAATGGATAAAGAAACTGTGATACATATATACCATGGACTACTACCCATCCCTAAAAAAGAACAAGATCTTGCCATTTGCCACAAGATGGATGAGTCTGGAGGACATAATGCTAAGTGAAATAAGCCAGACACAAAAAGAAAAATATTGCATGATCTCACTTATACTAAAAAAAAAAAAAAAAATCAAATGTACAGAGACAGAAAACAAAACAGTGGCTATCAGGGGTGGGGAAGGGGAGAAGGAGAGAAAATGGGGAATGTATGTCAGAGGATACAAAATAGCAGATATGTAGGATAAACAACTCTAGAGGTTTAATGTACACCATGAAGACTATAGGTAATAAAATTGTACTGTATATGGGATTCATACTAAATGAGTAGATTTTGTGTCCATTGCCACAAAAACAAGAAAAAGGGGGTAACTATATGAAATGATGGATATGTGAACTTGCTTCACTATAGAACCTTCTATCTGTACCCATACCATCATGCTGTATACCTTAAATACACACAATAAAATTTTTAAAAAACAAAAAGAATAATGGATTCACTTCTTTCATGTAAGCATCAACATATTTTCATAAATTATGTCAAACATACTTACACCTATTTCTTAACTATTTTGGTGAAAATTAATTCATATTCGTAAGTAGTTTGCTGTTCTAAGAGGGAAACAGGCACAGGCTGGCCCGACAACCCTGAACAGTGGGCTGGACAGGGACACCCAGCAACAGGGTGGGCAGAGGAGAGCAAGACAAATGTGCTGAAGCCCAGCTTTGGCCAGCACAGCACAGCGGGGCCATTTGGAAACAGCGGAGAAAGACAGCCACTCCCGGGCGGGGGCCATGTCTTCTTCCGTAACTTTCTCTCACTTCATGGTCTTGATTACAAATCAAGTATCATAATACGTACATGGGCAAATTTCCATTTTGCAACTCAAATACAGTTGAGACAATTACACTAAGAACAACAACAAAAGCTATATGTCATTACTATTATTGCTATGCACCAGTGTCCCTTTTCCTATCTGGCGTGTCTGTGTCTGCTCCTGTTTATCCTCCGCTTCCCGTGGGCACATTTTCGCCATGTAATCTGGATTTCAGTTTGGAACTGTACAGCAAGCACAGAAGCAAAAACCAGGTTTGTCTTTATTTTTGGTTTTCCCTTGAGAATGGAAGCACATGCACTCGACAAAAGTTTTGAGCATTGACTTCGGGCCTGGTTCTCTGCCAGGCTTTGCAGATACCAAAATGCATGAAACACAGTTCATTCCCTCAAGGAGTCCATCCGAGTCAAGGGGACTGCATGGGCTGAATTTAGTCCCCCTCCCAATATTCATGTGTTGAAGTCCTAACCCCCAGTACCTCAGAATGTGACTGTATTTGGGTCTTTAAAGAGGTAATTAAGGTAAAATGAGGTCATTGGGATAGACCCTAATCTAACAGAACTGGTGTCCTTATAAGAAGAGGAGACTAGGACACAGAAGCACACAGAGTGAAGACCATGTGAACACACAGTGAGAAAACAGCCATCTACAAGCCAAGGAGAGAGATCTGAGAAGAAACCAACCCTGTCAACACCTTGATCTTGGACCTCTAGCCTCCAGAATTATGAGAAAATAAAATTTCTGTTGTTTAAATCACCTAGTTTTTGGTACTTTGTTACAACATCCCTAACAAACTGATACAAAAGCACTCAGTCCTGTAAAATGACCTCCACAGCCTCTTCTTGAGATTCTGGGAGTCAAACTCATCAGAAGTTTGCTAAAGATCAACTCAAAATTAAGGCAGATTAATAAGAGAAAGGTTTATTTTCTATGCACATGGGGAGAATCACAGAGTGATTAACCAATATCCCAATGAAGTTCAGATATTTTTATACCTGTCTTTTGGAGGGGAAGGGAAATGAGGAGTATAGGTAATTCTGTTTAGAAGCAATAAATAGTTGCTAAGGATGAGGAATAGATGAGGGAAACAGATTGGCTTGTACATTAACCTGAGAAACAGGTGTTATGTTTCAAATGATTGGGCCAGGTCTGGTTCTTGATCTTCTTTCCTGCTGTGTATTGAGATAACAGGGAGAGGAGGGGAAGTCCTTTTTTTTGTTTATGCGGATACAGAGAAAGCCTCTTCCAAGGGCCTGTTAATTTCTACAAGCCTTTAATTCAAAATATTCTTTATACCAAGGAGTTATATTTTGTGGTGAAATTTTCTGAGCTCCTTCACAAACAAATGGGAAAGTAGTTCAGCCTCACCCGAGACTGCAGCAAAGGCGCTGAACCCCTGCGGCACTGAGCTGTGTTCTGCTTATTCTTCCTGGATGAGACTATAAATAAGCTGACCTAACATCACCCCGAGCTCAGAGTGACTCTCTTGGGCAAAGGAAGCGCCTCCTCTTCAGGAGTGACTGGGCCATGTGGCCACTTCTCCCAGTGTGGCCAGGAGGGCAGTGGGCACCACCCACCTAACCCAGTACCTGCACTGAATCAAAAAACTAACTAGAACTACTTCAAAAAGTGGTTTGAGATGTGGTTCTGCACTAAAGCATCATATGTGTTAAACGTATTGTTTCATTTAACTATCAGAAATTTCTGCCCAGGGGCTAAGGAAGGAAGATGGTGCCAAAATTTATATTTCTAGAAATATCATACATATCCATAGCTTTTAGAAATGAGGAAAACTAACTGGTACACTGAAACGCACAAAAGAGAAGTCTTTGTCTTACCAGTAAGCTGCATAAAAAACCGAAATGTTCTTTAATCACACCTTTAGTCACTGAATTAATGCCTATTAATTGTATCAAATCTCCCTCCTATTCAAGAAAACCACAGAATGCACTTAGGGTGCTTGGAGCCAAGGCTAATTATCTCCAAATACCAGCAGCCATAGCACCAGCCACTGGGTGGCAAGTCCACACGTGGTTAATTAGAATTCAGGGACCGTCCTTGAACTGAGGCTGACTCCCCACGGCCTTGTTTCAGCAGCACGCGGTCTCTCTGACTCTAGCAGGTCAACCTCAGCACCCACAGAGACCACAGGACCCGCAGACTGGCTGGCTCTTGCCTGCCATAGTCACAAAAATCAGAATCTCAGGGCCCAAAATCCGTGTCCCTGGTCTGGAGGGCAAGGCTACTCCGGCTGTCATTCTTGAGAGCAGTGAAAGCATGTAGTCTACGGTCATAACCCAACTATTGTTACAATCCTTTACAATTCTCTTCAGGGTCAATTTGTTGCTTAAAGCATTTAAGCATTTATTTATTCAACGAGTATTATGGGATGCCTGCTATTTTGCAGGGACTGGCATTTGAAAGTTTCTCTATCCATCCTTTCCACAGTATTTCTTGGGCACTTCCTGAGTGCCAGGCCCTGTGATCTGCTCTGGGCATGAGACAAGCAATCAAAGGCACAGCTGTTGTACGTGGAGCTCACAGTCTGGGGGAAATGTATTTTCCTGCTTCTGGCTTCCGTGAGGAAACTAGGAAACCACACCCCAAACACTCCCAGCCCCCTGCACTACTACTACTCACAGCTCCTTGCCTGGTTGGTGTGGTTCAGATTCTCCATTGCATGGAACTGAACTATCACAGATTCTCATCAGAGGAAGGTGGGATCTGCTTCCTCCTCTCCTCCTCCCCCAGGACCGTGGAAACAGCCATCTAGGTAAGATGGACACTTGCAGACACCACTTGTTCCAAAGTGCACGAGGAGAAAGAGGCAGTGCACCCACTTGGCCTCACACACTCGCCCACGCCTCCCAGTCCTGCAACCCAGCCTTCATCAGTGACAAGGGTGACCTTTCCATTTTCCCACTGCTGGCTCTTTTTGTCTTATTTTCCACGCAGTTGAAAACTTAGATGGAGAAGAGGGCATTGTACAACAGGTTCCCTTCAAAGATACCAACACAGTCTGAATAGAGTGAATAGAGGAGACTGGGTGGGGGCAGGGAGGGAAGGACACCAATACCTAATCGTACAGTTGCAAATTATATTATTTGGTACATGCCCTCACTTCAAGGCCTTACAATCTATTAAGGAAAATAAGACATGAATATGCATGATTTTAATACACAATGGACAGTGGCATTATAGAAAGTGCTATGGGTCTGTGAGACAAAAAGGATAGAAAGCCAGGTACAAATTTACACAGAAACCAAATCAAACAATCAGCCCCCTTTGGGTAGGTGTTTCCTTGGCGAGGCCTCTGCACCTTCCATGATAATGTCACTCAGGATTTATAATAATGGAGGTGACAGAATAACTACAAGTTCCTTGATGAACCCTGGCACCATTGTGGCTTATTTTATCTTGTTTCTTGGGTTAGACAGAAATTTATGTTTTGATTATTCCCTGATAATTCATGTCATAATAGCAATAAAAACCTTCATGTGCAGCTTTTCCCTTCTCCTGCTTTTAATTTCACAGCTTAAAAAATGTTTGCATCTTTTGAGAATTTCAGGACAATATGGCACAAAAACCATAGAATATGGCCCTTCATCTCAACAACTAGGGACACTGAGAGAGAAGGAGGAGAGGTTGACACAATAGGACAAAGCAGACACTAAAATTTAGAAGATTGCAGAAAGTCGCAGGTAGAACCTCTGGCCCTGCTTTCAGAATTTTTACTATAGCTGTAACCAGCCTGTCTTCATGCGCACCACTCCGCAGACGATGGGTATGATTTCAGAGAGCTCTCTGACAAATGCTTCTTTTATGTAGGGAGGAAGGTGTGTTGGCATTGATCCACCCCTCGGAAGCATCCTGGTCTCAGCCTGAGAGACCACTACGCCTTTGTGTTCCCTCCTCACTTGTGAACTCTGGGTACCAGCCTGTGGTCACACAGATGCTTTCCTAAGTGACTCATCTGAAGAACACATAATATATTTAGAGCTCCCTTAGCTTTGAAAAGATAGGACTTGCCAAGACCTTACCACCACGGTCCTGGTTTTCATGATCTTCTGCCTTGTTAGGAAAATTCCCAGATGAAGTCAGTGAATATGTCAAAGTAAAAAGAGGTAGAGGTGTACAGATAAGGGGCGGCTGGTGTGTCATTAACCGTCCCCACCTGTCCATAGTCACATTTGTCAGCCTGCCCTGCCGCACATGCAGATACTCACAAACGTGTGTACACACACACGCACACACACACTCCCTCTGCCCCAGACCGCAGCTGACTGAACCAGGGCTAGGCAACAGACCTAGGAGGGGCCAAGGTCTCTTCTCCGGAATTTGGAAGGGAA
Organism: Daubentonia madagascariensis; assembly: GCA_023783475.1. Lineage (NCBI taxonomy): Eukaryota > Metazoa > Chordata > Mammalia > Primates > Daubentoniidae > Daubentonia > Daubentonia madagascariensis. The sequence goes on along the minus strand of JAKFHU010002140.1, from coordinate 31,464,078 downwards.
GAAGAGAAAGAATGACAGACAGAGACAGGCAAGGCTGGGGGAGCACTAGGCTGTCTTGGTGGTCTCTGCTCAGCCTGCCCTGAAGGCAGAACAGCAGGGAAAGCCAGTCTGCCAGGAGAAAAGAATGAAGCACAAACCACAGAGAGAAACAGAGACCAAGAGATGGGTAGAACATTCCCTGGGTTTTTGCCAAATTCCCAGTTCCTGCGATGATCATTTCTGAATCCCAGCCCCGTCCCTGCACATTGAGTCCCATGTGTCCCTAATAATAAACTCTTTTAAGTCGTTTTTGTTACTTGTAACCAAAAGTGAATGATACAATATGGAGCCATTAAAACGTCCCTGGGTGCCCAAATTGTAGCGAAAGTCATAATGAACAATAATGCCTTGTATACATCTGGTATCACTCTCCCTGTGAATTCCCTTGGTCACATGAACTGTGCTTGTATGTTATTCATTTTATATCACACAGACATTCTCCAGTCCCAACTCTAGAGACCTTGAGCTTCTTCTAGGAAACAGACTGGTTCACTTTGGCTTGGATGTGCCTGGTCTCTGCTATTGCCATGAAGATATAGATCAGACGGTGCTACTCAGATAAAAAAACAAAAGGCTTAGCATGTCCAGCCCAGATCATCAAAATACAATGGCAATCGCTTACATGAGTCACAAGTGGCTCCATTTAACAGCTTTTATGAAGGAGAAAAAAAAAAAAAGGCAGGGGGACCATTCTTGTTGCTGTATTGAAAAGTGTGAAAATGATCATTTGGATAACGCAGCTTCTGTCTTCAACACTGATATGCCCACAATGTAGACGGAGATCAAAATAACTAGCACCGACAAATAGCGCAAACACGTCTCAAGAAGAACACCCAGGGTTTCATTTTCTGATTTATTGAAAAGGCTCACAGGTTGCAAACCTTGCTCCTTTCTCATTTCCAAAGCCTGGGTTTGTCATGCCTGTCCTGGGCCAGTGTGACCGAGCTGGGTCTCCACTGCCCTCCTTTAAAGTGTGCATAAAGCAGAGGTGCCCAGAGCTGGCCCAGAGCACCAGCCCCAGCTGCCACAGCCCTGGAATGCGGGCCACTGTGATGAAAGCCCAGGATCAGGCATCTCCAACGCTTTGATTTGCAAGAACAGCTTGACATCCATAGCAACATGGTTAACGTGAAAAACACAAGATAAAAACATTCCATTTAATTAAAAGCCCACAGTTCAATGGTAGTATAATTATTACAAGTGCATTTTATGGCTGTCTGCATTCATTTTGGGTACATAAATTAATATGCAAATTACCAGCCCCTCTCCTGTTCTTAAGAAGTTCCCCTATCAATCTTTCCTCCGACATGTCAATTGGATAAAGCATGGCTTTTTAAATGCAAAATAAAATTCACATTTATGGTCCTTCTGAAATCTCCCTGTGCTGGCAAGCTTTGTTTTAGATGAACAGTGTTTAATTAACAGAGCTCACCTCTCTCTGAGGGCCTCAGGACAACACAGAGGAGGCCAAGGCACTTCTAGGTCTTGAGGCTAAGTCGGGATTAAAGACTATTTTCCATCTCAAGGACCACCTATCAAGGTATTTGTGATTTTCCATTCAGCCCATCAAGGACTTTATTATGGGAAAATATTGTTCTGATTTACCAAAAAAAAAAAAAGCAAATCCCCAACCCACAGACAGATGAACTTAATATTATTCACCAGGGAAATGCTATAACGAATTACTTAACAGATGGTTTGTGGGTATTCAGAAAACACTTTCACACAGGCAGTGGACTCTAAGAAATGGTATGGGCAAGAACATGATACGCCAATCAGAGCTCATTCATTCTTTGATAGAGTTTCTAAACTGGTTTAATAGGAGAACTCCATAAATATAATATATCTTACTGTCAAGAAGGCTTTTGGGAAAATCTTTCACAACTCTCTGGTAGGTATCTACAGTACAAGAACCCACCATCGGAGCAGTCACACCCAGAGTGTATTCAAGAATCAAGACTTGAATGTAGATCTTAGAAGTATACCCGAAAGCCCCATAATTGGTACTATTCCATCAGTATCTCTAGTGTTGGCCTGAATTAAGCCAGAGAAAATATGCTTGAATAATTTACAGATGTCTTGAAGCTAGGAGGGACAGCTAATAGATTCTTTGTCAGAATTAAAACTCCTAAAATAAAGACTTCAAGAGAGTGAGCCTATCTGATAAAAAAAATTAACTTTCCAAAAATAAGATTGACTTAACAATTCATTTAAAAATAAAAAAAATTTTGGTTGCCTGTGGGTCTAATCATGCCTATTAGTTTGACACAGATGTTTAAATAATGATGGCAGATTTCATTAAAATAACAACTATAGAATATAAGCAAAATGAGGGCGAGAACTTTGTCTTATTTACTGCCAGTGCCAAGGACAGTACCTAACACATAGTAGGTGCTCAATGAATATTTATTGAAAAAATGGCATATTTTCCATCTGCCTTTTTAATTTATAAATGGAATTTGCATTGATTGTGGAAATTTTGGAAAGCACAGAACACAAAGAAGAAATAAAAATTACCCTTAGTCCTGAGATAATCTGCATTAACATTTTAGTATATTTCCTTCACGTCTTTTCTCTATGTACTTTTCACATGGTCAAAATGAACAATTTTGTGTCATAATTTATTTATATTATAAAATATTATTTTCTATATCATTAAAATCTTCATAAGTGCAATCTATATATTAATAATTATATAATAGTACCTTAGTTTCTATTTAGACTATTTCCAAATGTTTTATATATTTAAACAATGCTCTGATAAGTATCACTGTGTGCAAAGCTTTCCCTATATTTCAGAATGAGTAAGACCTTTCTTGCAGTTGGAGATGTCCAAAAGTAAAGTGAGTTCCCTTATGAAAAGAGTCAAGAAGGCAATTGTCCTTCCTAAAATACAGTGCCTGTCAGGGAAATGTCAGGGCAAATAGTTAATTTTAGTGAAGCATGAGCTTTGGAGCCACATATTTCTGTCTGATTTTTGCCTCTACCATGAACCAGCTCTGTAACAATTTGGGCAAGTTTTCTTGCAGCCAGAGCTCGGTTTTTCCTGTTCTATAAAATAGAAGTAACATGGACTTCACTGTGTTGCTGTGAGGAAAAAAGAGAAATATTAACGTAGAAATACCTCATGTAGTAATTTAGCACAAGGTGATTATTACAATTTAGTACATACTGGCAGTTGTAATTGTTGTTTCTGCTACCCATATTACATGATTTGCAGGTGCATGCATTCTAATTCTATTTGGACAGACTTGACCATACAGAGGTGACTGGCGGGGATGCTGCATGAAGTTGTGCAGGCAGGAGCCGTTACAAAATTTGCAGGGCCCTGTGCACAATGAAAATGCAGGTCCCCTTGTTCAAAATTGTTAAGATTTTCAAGATGACAACAGCAGAGGCTGAAACCAAGCACAGGACCTGTCTAAGCACAGGGGCCCGGTGGGATTGCCCAGGTTGCTCACGCATGAAGCTGACCCTGGTTAGAAGCTGCACACAGTCTGCTCTGGGCCATGCAGCAACCCTGATGCAATCCTTAATCTGGAGGTTGCTATGCACAGTGAAGGGGGACCTCAGCAACTCTACCCCCTTGTGTTACTGTGAACACCCGCATGATTCACCAAGCTTCAACAGGCTATTAGCAGAGTCCTGTAATTTGGCCTCCAAGAACACATAACCATTCACTGTTAGGCAGAAAGTTCTTCCAAGTCAGCTGAACCACCAGAAAGTCTTAAGAACAAACTTATTTGGTGGGGGACGAGGGAGCTAGAACTACAAAAAGGGCAACCCAGAGCATTCAAAAACTTCTAAATTCATCCCATACTGTGCTTCTCCTAACAGTCTCCTACTACCTTCAATAGTATAGTGTTTTGAGTCTTAAAATTTTCCAGAAGATTCCAAAATATTTGTTAGAAATCTATTTGTCTCGGTCAGTTCAGGCTGCTATAATGAACTACCACAGACTGGGTAGTTTATAAACAACAGAAATTTATTTCTGACAGTTCTGGAGGCTGGGAAGTCCAAGATCAAACCATTAGCAGATTCAGTGTCTGGTAATGGCCCATCTTCTCATTGCAACCTCACATGGTGGAAGGAAAGACCTCTGATCTCTTCTATCCCTTATAAGGGCACTAATCCCATTCATGAGGGATCTACCTTCATGCCCTAGTTACCTCCCAAGGACCCTACCTCCTAATACCACAAACTTGGGGGTTAAGAAGTCAGCATATGAATTTTAGGGGGACCCAAACACTCAGTCTATAGCACTTTTCCAGTAGCTAAGAATTCATTCAATCAAGAAACCAGAGGCACTTTCTCTAGAGTCTAAATGGATGTTGCTGTAACTATGTGAACACTAGGTGGTTGTTAACATCCAGCAGTTGTTTTAAGAAAAATAGCTGATTACCAACATTCAGATCTCTTTCTATACTTCAAAAAAAGTTACAATACTCTTATATTTTGTTCTCCCAACATTTCATTTTCCAAGTCTTTCCTTGTGTCCAATGTTTCTTTCTAAAGAGTCTACTTACAAGTATTTCTTCATCCATCAAGTGATTAAGTTCCAAACTGGATACATTATTCCGTGCAGGATCCACCTCTCCTGCCCCAATCCTATTTCATATTCCTTCTTCTAACCTGGGTCTTAATATAGTCCCCTAAGGTAAGTGAATAATGGTTCCCAAAGATGTCTACATCCTAATCCTTCAAAGCTCTGAATATTACCTTACATGGCAAAAGGCTTTGCAGATGTGATTAAGTCAAGCATCTTGAGATGAGGAGAATATCCTCGATTAGCCAAGGGGGCCCTAAAGGTCAAAGGAGGAATCTGCGATGTGAAGATAGAATGTGAGTTAGAGTGATGTGAGGAAGAGGCCATAAGCCAAGGCATGCAGATGGCCCCCGAAGCTGGAAAGGCAAGGAAACAGATCCTCCCCTAGAGCTTCCAGAAGGAACTAGCCTGGCTGGGACCTTGGCTTTAGCCCAGTGAGACTGATTTAGGACTTCTGGCCTCCAGAACTATGAGAGAATAAATTTTTTTTTGTTTTGTATCACTAAGTTTGTGATGATTATTACAGAACCAATAGGAAACTCTTTGACTACCCACTATCTTTCTTCTAGAAAATCTTTACTTCACCACAGAGCTCCTATCACCTTCATTCATCAACTTCAGGAACAAATTACTCTATAGGGAAAAGGAATTCTAAAATATCTCTTTAAATAATTTTTTATTGTAATGTTTTTAAAACATGCATAAATTTTGCACTAAGTATAATCTCCTTACACTTACAGCTCTTAGACAACTCTACAACCAAAATAAGTTTACAAAATAAATACGAATAAAACTACAACCCCAATACAATTTTTCAAAAATCATTACTGTGATGGATGACATTTACTGAGAACACATCACTAACAGTGGGGTTGAAAGAAGAAAAATGTATTTAGTATATATTATTGACTTGCCTCTTCTGACTTTAAGCAAAAAAGATCATTAAAACTTTCATTGTTATGTCTATTGTTAGTTTTCCTTTCTAGCACTAAACTAAAATCTAACCCTGATCCATTTTATTGATGGGGCACACAACGTAATAGTACATCCAAGAACAAAATACTGAAATCTTCTACAATGTCATTTAAAGAAAAAAATCATAACTTCATATTCAACACTATAATTGCTTCTAATAAACTATTGCAAAGACTAATATACACATTCAGGCTCAGAATGAAATCAGTCAACACTTCCATGTGTTGGCTCTTTTGCGTTGAGCAGCCACATGCCGTGTTTTACTTAATTCAACCTCCGTGTTTTCCGTGTTTGAACTGCTATGACTCGCTTTTCAGCCAGCATCCTAGAATGGTTTTTAGCTTACAGTTATCACAGATGTGACGGTAAATAGACATGAGAATTAAACCGGTTTAAAAGATAGTCATCCAGATCACCCAGCATATTGTTCAGTTGGTTTTCCTTTAGCTTGCCATCAAACAAAGAAAAGTGAACATATAACAATGATAAAGTCTCATAAAACTTATGAAACCTGGAGAACGTAGCCATAGCCCACAGAGGCCAGGAAAGCCAATTTGGGAAATTTTAATCTAGCCTTTGTTCGTTTCTCTACCTTCTTTTTTTTTTCTCTCTCTCTACTTCACTTGCTGTAATTATTTTGTTCCCATAAATTTCCTTTCCTTCCCAATGGTTTTGCTTCCCTCTCTCTTGCCTGATAGCAAATCCCGCAGGTGTTAATCTCCCACTGAGCAGTCTCTTCCTCCTTATCTCTGGTGAAGCCCAGGCCACCCAAACAGCCGAGGTATATAATAAACCAGGGCTGCCCACTAGAGGTGCCATTCCAATTTTCTCTCTCCACAAATACACTGATGTATCTTCCCTTTTTCACAGTGTACCTTCCACCCTGGTTGCTTACAGGGTATTTAAATGCATTGCACCACATTATTACCTAATCATGTTGTTCTAAATATACTGACTCCTTGTCAGAGGACACCCACTTTGAAATGTTCTCACAGTCATGATAATGAATATCTGCTGGTCTTTCCCCACCACGTGCATCATATGAAATATCTTCCGGGAGAATCACAGGTGTAAAGCAGCAGTGGTATGCGGCAGACCTGGGGCCTGGGCCAATGACTGCTAATTGAGTTGTTTCACAAAAGAATTGTTTGTACTATTGTACAAGCACATTATTGCACATTTGGAACCTGAACAAAACTACTCAATGCTAAATACTCAAAAGCAAAATCAATAGTTCACTTCAGGTAGAGAAAACTCCAGCCGGAATTAATGCATTTCACTTTTGGGGTAGACTGCATTATTGTTCCCAATTCTTCATCCCTCCCTGTGTCCACATACTTTTTCTTGTGACTCTGCACTTCCCTATCCTGGAGACAACGGTTTACTCCTTGCCCCACTAAAGTTAGGTTTGGCCATCAGATTTGTTTCAGCCTGTGGAATGTGGGTATAGGCAATAGTGTACAAATTCTGAGCCAAGGCCTTAAGAGACATTGCATGCTTCTGCTTGCCTTTCTGGAAGCTTCCAACTTCTGCCATGAAAAGATACGCCCCTGCTAGACCACTTCTCTGGGAGATTGAGAAATGTGAGAACTGCCAAGTATCCTAGAATGGCCCACCTGAGCACACCTTAATTCAACTAAACCCCATCTGTTACGGGCTGAATTATATCCCCAGCCAAAATTCTTAGGCTGAAGCCTTAACCCCTGGTACTTCAGAATAGGTCTGTATTTGGAGACAGGGCCTTTGAAAAGGTAATTAAAATAAGATGAGATCATGTAGTGGATCCTAATGCAGTATGACTGATGTTCTTATAAGAAATTAGAACACAGACATGTGCGTGCAAAGAAAAGAAACCACCTGAAGACAGAGCGAGAAGACAGCCATCTGCAAGCAAAGGAGAGAGGCCTGAGAAGAAACCAAACCTCCTCACACCTTGATCTTGGACTTCTAGCCTCTAGAACTGTGAAAAAACATGTTTTTTTTTTAAATTTAAGCCATCTCGTCTGTGGTATTTCATTATGTGGCAGCCCTACTAGACTAATATACCACCCAACCCACAGTATAATGAAGGACAGTGAGTATTGTTTGGAGCCATTGGGTTTTGGGGTGCTATGTCACCCGATAGCGTGGCGGGGATGGCTAACCATCATGTGCATTTCCACTTTTCATGCACATTATGGTATCTTGTGGTCACAATATAAATGTTATATTTATACAATAAAACATCAAAAGTTCCTGGAAGGCAGGAGCCATCTTTCATTTGGCTTTGTGCCCCGTATGTAGGATGAGGCCTAGCACACAGCAGGCACTCAGTAAATGAGGGTGGAACGAATGAACGAGAAAGGAGCACAGGAGTATACAAGTAAATGAACAAATGCCACCCATAGCTTTAAAAAAAAAAAAAGAAAGGGAAATATGAGAGATGAATGGTATTTTGAAGGAAATTCAAGGGTAAAATGTAGACTATGTTTTAGAACCTATGTGCAAAGAATATAGAGGGTTTTGCTTGTTTTGGGGGGTTTTCCCCCTTCTAACCATGACATTGTACGTGTGGATGTTTCTCTTTAGTCCATCATTATCTAAGGAGCAATTAACCATTTATCAGGCAGCAGCAGAGAAGCAATAGGGGCAAAAGTCCACGAAATGGAAGCACGTGGCCTCCCTGAGACCTGAGTCTCCAGCGCACACCATGAAGGGGCCGGAGGAGCTACCTGTCACTACGGGCTGCGTGACGTAAGGGCATATTTCTGTGAGAGGGAAAACGAATTGCTGACAGCAAGTGTTCACACGGGCAATGCATACGACTGCTGTCTTTCAGTAATCAAGACTGAGTCCCTCCAGGTTCAATGGTTTCATGGTGGTTTCATCAGAGTCACACTCTTCCTCTTACATGTGGTTTTGTAGCAATAATCAACTCACAATTATGTGTGATGACTGAAGTAAACAGACTAATAGATAATGCAGTTGTATTAATAGTTTATATTTGTACTATTTGGCAGGCAGTTTTGCATAGTGGAAAGCACACAAAATTAAAAACAGGTCTGTGAGGTCTGTGTTCGAATCTCATCTCCGCAACTTACTAGCTGTGTGACCTCAAAAGAATTATTTAGCCTCTCTGAACTTCAATTCCACATCTTAAAATGAGCATGGCAATATGTGTTCCTAGCAGGCTTGTTATCTGGTATTATGACCGGTCTAGTAGGTACTTAATAAAGCAAAGCTTGTGTTATTATCACTGTTATTATTTGGCTTTGCTACCGAAACAGAACTACTTAGATCAATACATTCAAATGTCCATTTCCCTACTAAACTAAAAACTCCTCAAAGTTAGAGATCATTACTCATTCGGTCCATTTTTATTGGTAAGAGAATTTTTATTGGGCCTATTTACACACTTGCATTTCCACAGAAAACAAGCTGCTATCACTAGGGACAAGTGACAATGCAGAGAATCCACTCACAGAATTTCTTCTGATGGTAGTGAAGAAAACTTAAAAAGCTAATTTCATGGAATGCATCCAAGAGGGATATTTTGGAAGTATTGGGTAACTAATTCATTTGAGATTTAAAATGAGTTATTTATTGACTTGAGCTAAATAGCTTCATTGTCATGTTTCTAAGTTGTTTGGTTCCCTGTTCACATTCTGATTCAGGCTGCATGTCTCCATCTCCCTGGCTCACAATATTCTCATGTTAAAACTGAAAGTTGTGATTGAACTTAAATTTTTCCATTCCCTTTATGGCAGATAATATCAATGTATCTTCCATTCCCACCAAGGTTGTCTAACAAGATTTTTGTTACAGTGTGGATTATAAAACTTGTATTTAACACAAGCAGTAGCAGCGATTAGATGTTTACAATGAGTATCGAGGGTTTAGTTAGAGCATTCTCTACCTTCGAATGTGAACTCAACTTCTTTTTCTACCTACCCCCAAATTCAGGTATAATATTTACCGATTAACAATATTCTGTATAATAATGCTTTGTTTTCTTATTTATTTGTGTCTGTGTTTTGGAGGTGTTTGTAGAGTTTAATTGTTTTATGTTATTTTATAATGAAGGAGTATGTGCTCATTGCTTTCCTAAAGTCAGAAAATACAGAAATATTTAAAGAAGAAAATAGAGATCACCCCAATCCACAACCCAGTCAACCACAGTTAATATTTCGGTTTGTAGCCTTTCAGACTTTGTATGCATATATATCCACATGCAAAAATTGATTTTTACAAAAATAGAGTCATACTATGCATGCTGTTTTGTAATCTGCTTTTTTACCCTTAGTAACTTACTATAGATATCTTTCATGCCAATAAATACAGATCTATGTCATTATTTTCAACAGCTTTCTAGTATTCCATTGTAGAGACCAGAGACTGGAAAACTAAGTCCCAGGGGCCAAATCCAGCCCACTGCCTGTTTTTGTATGGTCCACAAGCCAAAAATGACTTCTGTGTGTTTAAATCATTACATTTTAAGTTATTATATTAGTGCCTACATTATATCCTCAATTCTGCCTCTTGACCTCGAAGCCTGATATTTTGATCTGGCTCTTTAAGAAAAAGTGCAGACCCCTGATATAGATGTATGAGAATTTGCTCAACTCATCCCAGATTGATGGAAACGTTTGGCATTTACAACATTTCTCTGAAACAAACACCAGTGCAAGGAACCACCTTTTAACACTGGTCCAAATCTTCCCTTGAGATAAAGTCTTAGCACTGGAACTGCTGGAGCCTCTTTGTTAAGATTTTGATACATACTGCCTCACTGTCCTCCAAAAAGTTGGCCAATTTGGCTCCCTCTGCAATGCACAGGAGTGAGGGTGTCACCTTTGCCTCGCACATTAGCCCACTGGGTAAGAGCAGATCTTTCCAACCTTTGCTAGTTGTATGTATGAAAAACGATCCCACAGTTTCTCTTTAATTTCCATTTTTTATTGCTCCTGACATTGACTACCTTTTAATAAGGTAGAGAAACCATTAGTTCTTTTGAGAAAAATCTGCTTTCGTTCTTTGCCCATTTATATTCTATGGTGTGCCAAACACCTCTTAATTCGTATTAGGAGCACTATTTCATCTCCTTGGTCTTGTCTTGTGAATAATTATGGACCCTTACTCACAGACCCTCTTTTCCAAGATTTTAATCATTCTATGGTTCTTCTCTGAGCCCTTTCCAGCACTCTTTCTCCACTCATGGGTTTGTAGACAGATGTTTTAAAAATCACTTCCATCATGTTACTTATTTCCAGTTGTTGGTGAACTTTCTCGGCAGGTCAGGCCTCTCTACTCTCACACTCAGCACATGCCCATTGCTTGAACTCACTGCCTCGACTCAGCTCTTGGAGCTAGAGGTATTAAACCAGTTAGTGAGAGCAGGGTGAGTCTGTCTCACCACACTTTCCATTAGAAACCGAGTCCAACAACTTAAACAACCCACCCCTCCTACTATGGAGATGATGTGAAATTCCCTATATATCAGACTTAGAAATTTGAGCCACAGGAAAACTCAAGGGAGTCTCATTAGTATCAGCTAATTTTTACCCTTGGGAATGAGGGTACCTCTTTCCAGAATTTTCTGCAATATCCCAAACTATAAAGATCTCTCTCTCTCTCTCTCTGGTGAAGGATCAGTACATTCTCCAAATCTCAGAGTTCATTTGAAAACAAATTTCCACAAATTATAGTCTGTGACTATCCAGCCTACTTGGATGACTATGGTGTGTGTCTAATAGGGAATTCAGTGGCAATAACAATCCCCAGACTCTACTGGGGACTGTCAGTTACAAGCCTCAGGTGTCGAGTACTCATAGAAATGTTTGCACACTAAATATCTAATCTTGGCTACAATATTAGTAGCAAGAAAGCAAGTTTCCAATTAATTATACCTATCCTATAAAAATGTTGACTCCTGAAAGATGTAAGAAATCTTACGGAAATCAAAGCATCACCCCTTCGCAGCCTCATTGAGGGTTTCATTCACCTACCCTGGGAGAGCAAAACCTGAAAAATCAATAGCTAAGGAATCTGTAGTGATTACCTGTCTGCTGTGCTTGAAAGACCTTAGACAGTAAACACTAGGAGATTTCACACACTGGCACTTATTTTTAAATGAGTCCCCATTAACGACGGAGCTATTTTCAGAGTATTAAGGGAAGCTGCACCAGCTTATTTGTTTTTTGTTTGCTTAGTTGATTGGTTTGTCTTGTTTTTATCCAGTAGATAAGTTGTTCATTTACTAATTTATTCAACAGAAATTTTTTGAGTAACAGGATGATGAGGAAAAGCCTCTGTCCCCTGGATAGAAGCCCCTTGACATTTGTGATCGGCTCCTCCAGACTCAGCTCCCCCCCCCCCACTCCCCGGTTTCTCCCGAGAAACTCCGTAGCAGAAGCGTGATCTGTTCGAGAGAGAAAGACAACTTGCCATCTGGCTGAAAATGTAGGAGGAGGAAATAAATGAAAAGGCTGAAAGACTCACAGCTCTCAGTTTTCCCACCTGTCAAATGGGACTATCACTTCCTACATCTGAGACGTACCATAAGGATAAAGTGAGTTATTGTATGTGGAGTACAGTGGTGGCACGTAGTAAGCTAAGCCCTCAGGTGCGAGCTATTGTTATTCTCTTTTCTCTTTTTGGTCAAGTTTTGAGTCAGGTACTATATATGATGCTGGAGAAAACAAACATGAAAAAAAGCCATGATTACTGACTCCAAATGGCTTATAGTCTACAGCAAGGAGATAGTCAAATTACATGTGACAGCCCTGTGTGATAAACGTAATGACAGAAGGTGGCTCAGAGTTCTACGGAAATACACCGCAAGGTGCCCATTCCAGACAGACACGGAAGCAGAGGCCTGGGCCCAGAAAGCCTCTCTAAAAACTACAAAGCTGCCATCTTATTGAACACTGACTGCGCCCAGACCCTGTGCTAAATGCTTTATATCGAATCCTATTAAATTCTACTAGTATCTCCATTTCATAGATAAGGATGCTGAGTCTTCAAAAGATTACCCAAGTCACTCTAAGGGATACACCATGTCATGTCAGGGACAAAACCAAGGCTAGACCTCAGGTCTGTTTGGACCCCCAGCCCACACATGCTCTCTTTATGCCACACTCTACTTCCTTGACCAAGTGATTCTGGGTGAGTGAAGTCTTGAGGACACGCAGCTGTGTGTCCAAATAAGCATGGGGAGAGGTGCCCTGGCAGACACAGCCCTAGGAGTCTGCGGGCAGAGCTGCTGTTTGACTCTGCATCAATTCACTCATTAGCATTGGACGGCTCAGAAACATTCCAAAAGATTTATTTGAAGTTTAAATAGATAATCCCTCAGTCTATAAAATATTGATTTTGTGAGCAGGGTGCGGTGCCTGAGTGCTGGCAGAGGGTCAGGAGAACAGGATTCTCCTCCTGGCTCATCCCCTAATTTGCTCTGTGAACTCTAGCAATCATATAACCGCTTTGGCCCTCGGGTGCCTTGCCTGAAGAAATGAAGGGGCTGCAGGAGATGGCCTGTAGGGTTCCCCTGACTCTAGCATTCTCTGGCCTCTATTTGACGGTTCTGTGTGGGCAGGATGTGTGTTCAATCAGTGGCACCTCCGAGTCTGGACAATTCTCTTAACTAGATTTCCTACGAAGACACCTATGCACACCCCACTCCCAACTCCAGCTACTCTTTGAGCCATTTCATTGGCTATTTCTTCTTTTCACACTTTGTTTCCTATATTAGTTTCCTACTGTTGCTGTAACAAATTACCACAAACTCTGCAGCTTACAGAAACCATGCATTAATCATCTTACCGTACCATAGGTCAAACACTGAAATGGTTCTCGCTGGGCTATTGTCAAGGTGTCAACATAGATGCCTTCCTTTCAGGAGACTCTAGGAGAGAATCCATTTCCTTGCACTTTCCAGCTTCTAGCAGCTGCTCACACGCCTTGGTTCCCAGCCTTCTTCCTCCGTCTTCAAAGCCAGCAACAGCAGAGCAAGTTCCTCTCATTGCTATCCCTGAGGTTCTCCTCTGTCTTCCTCTTCCCCTTATAAGGGCCCTTGTAATCACACTGAGCCCACCTGGATAATCCATCATCATCTCCCTGGGTTTTAAATCAGCTGATTAGCAAACTTAATTCCACCTGCAACCCTAATTCGGCATGTAGCAGGTTCCAGGGAGGAGGAAGATATCTCTAGGACCATTACTCTGCCACTGCAGTGCCCTTTGTCCTTTAAATATAGTCTCTGTGTCCCCTTTAACCAGCAGTTTGGACAGCACAATAATAGTTGCAGAAGTGGCCACTGCCAGGACTGTCCTACCCAGTTACATAACAATTTCACATAGGCAATACATCATTTTTTAGTATAGGCATGTCCCATTTAATATCTGGGAGATACTTATACTAAAATATTATTTGTATTTTTTAGTATATCTGTATGTCCCTGAGATTTGCTTGCTCTTCTCTGATGGGAGGATATGAAAGGCTCACAATGCTTCCAGAAGAAGATTGCATGTAGAAACTAGACATTGTCCAGTCCCAGATGTCCACACTCTCGGGCTCCTCCGTTTCTACTACACCCCAAACAGCCTCCAGGCTAGGGCTCCATTCCCACATGCCTTGCTCTGAACTTGGAGTCATCAAAGCCATTATTTGCCTATATATGATTGAAGTTTAAACCAGTTATGTTAATAACTGTTCTAAAAAACTAAAAAATCCCTTTAAGAACCACAGGAATTAATGTAAAGTAGATCTTTTAGATAAGGTTCCCTATGTGGAGGGTTGCAAGATAAAATATAGGATGCCTAGTTAAATTTGAATCTCAGATAAACAACAAAACAATTTTTTAGTATAAGCATTACCAGCCTCTGTGTGGAGGTTTTTCCAAGTTCTTGGTGTTCATCATGGAAAAGAATTTCAGGATGCGCCACATGAGCCAAGCAAGAGAAGGCTCTATTGAAAGTGAAAGCATACTCTCAGGGAGGAGAGCAGGTAGGCTCAAAAAGAGCAGCTGCACTGGGAGGAAGTGGTTTTAGATCTTTTGTAGTCTTACTAATTGAGGGGAGGAATATTCAAGGCCAAGGGGTTGGCTTTTACTAAAAATTTGGGTAATAATTCCTACAATTGGGTTCCCTCCCATTTTTAAACTTGTTTTGGAACTGTCATGGTGACTTCAAGGGCAGAAAAATTTTAAAACCACAATGTAAATGATATTGTGATTAGCCAAAGTTCATGTAGGTTGGCAGAAATAGCTGACAAGCCAGTTGAAGCTGGTTCTTACCTGCAGTCATCAGCCCCTCTAGTTAGCTTCTGCGTAAGACTTGTTTATTTTAACACCTGCACCTGATCTTTAAGCCCCTGCATGCAGTTCTGTCTCTTAGTCTTCCACTCTAACGTAAGTATGTCCTCAATATTGAATGGGACATATGTATACTAAAAAAGTTATTTCTTGCTTATCTGAAATTGATATTTAACTGGTGTTCCGTATTTTTATTAGCTAAATCTGGCAACCCTATCTACCTGACCCTACTCACATTACACTTAACAGGCAACTCCATATTCCTCCTCGCCAAAGTCTACACGTTTCCAAGGTTCATCGTTCCCTCGCCTTGCAGAGAACCACATCATACAGGTCCAAAAGTACTATAATAATAATTATTACCAATAATTTTTAAAGCTACTGTGAGACAGCCACTTTTCATACATTATTTCCACGTATGTGTATTATAATTCTCCAAACAGCCCTGCAAGGAAGAAATTCAATCGACACCCCCCCACCCAACCCCACCCATGGCCACACTCAAGGGGTCCAGATCTCTCTCCCGGGGAGCCAGGCCTCTGCTCTTCACAAAGTTTCCATGGTTTTACTGTCCACACGTTTCCCCTCTCTGCACCAGGGTTCTCTTTCTCTGGCATCAAGAAAGTCATATTTGACTGTTGTCAAACTTGAAATAAATGTACCTGTGAGCCCTAGACAGGAAAAGATGAAAAGCACGACGGATCTATAGAACAGAAGGGAATATTTTCCGCTGTCATGCGGCACAGGAGCTTAGCTATTTCTGTATTTGCAGAAATTTCCTAAGTTGTTTTTAAAGTCTGAGGTATATCGTTTACTAGGCCACCTTTAACTAAATTGACAGGATCAACTTTTATTTAATTCTATCTGATATTGGATCTGCTCCAAAGTACACATTTGATTATCTGAACTAAAGGAGGGTATTGGAAAATGCAAGATAAGGCAAAAATTAAATTTGCCTTTTCAGAATATATTTCTTTCTGCACTTACCTTTTTTGTAAACTATGAGGCTGCAAGTTGGAGGCTCCCCTGGCTGAGCTCTGTCTAGCTCAGCCTCTTCTTGCTCTGTGCGTGAGCCAAAGCCCATGTGTGCTGTGGTCTTCCTCAGGAGGCAGGGAAAGGGTTAATCACTGGGTCCTCAGAGGGTTGTCCTACTAATGACAGCCTCATCTTTCAGGACTATAGATCCAGGCCTACTGTCGCATTAAAGTGCCTCCAGTGATGAAAGATATCTAACACTGTGCCTGCCATTGAATTATCAATAGGAACCGTTTGTCCTTTCTTTCCTTGAACTGTGCTAGGCACTAGGAATACAAAAATACACTATACATTATTATCCGTCCTCCAGGGATTCAGAGTGTTGAAGGGAATCAGGACAAAAATACAATGTAATATGAACGGATGAACAAAACGTGGTATATATACCTACAATGGAATATTATTCAGCCTTAAAAAGGGATGGAATTCTGGAACATGATATAACATGGATGAACCTTGAAAACATTATGCTAAATGAAATAAACCAGACATAAAAGGACAGATATTGTATGATTCCAGTTATATGAGGTACCTAGAATAGGCAGATTCACAAAGACAGAAAGTAGACTAGAAGTTCCCAGGGGCTGGGCAGAAGAGGGAATGGGGAGTTATGTTTCATGGGCACAGAGTTTCAATTTAGGAAGATGAAAAAAGTTCCAGAAATGGAGAGTGGTGATGGCTGCACAATATTGTGAATGCATTTAATGCCACTGAATTGTACACTTAGAAATGGTTAAAATGGTAAATTTTATGTTATTGTATATTTTACCACAATTAAAAAAAAACTGTCACCAAACTGAAATTTCCTCTTAAGATCGTCAACAGGTTTATAAGGAAAATTAAAGGCTGATGATTTCCTTACCAAAAAAAAAAAAAAAGGTAAACGCAATGTAAGTACTATTCATTCAAGAATTACCAAAAAAATCATCTGAAGAAATGAAACCAAAATGGCTGTTTCTTCACTAGGAGGCAGTATGAATCTGCTTTACAACATCCAAAGTAGAGGCAATAATATCTGTCTTTTACATGAGAAATTAAATAGAGTATGACTCAGCCGCAACCTGTTAACAGTTGGATGGAAATCCAGGCTCAGTCATTTCGTGACGGGTTGGAGGGAGGAGCTTTCTCGAGGGGTGACAGGAGTCTCGGGTATTTAGTCTTATCCCCCAGAGAAGTCTGCCGGAGGTCCTAGCTTGGCTGTTTTCCCCTAGGACGTGCACACTCTCCACACCGACCTTAGCCACGAGGACCATCACTGAGATGCTAGAATTCAGATCTTAGTAGTCCATGCAGTGACTCTCCCCCACTTCCAACTCTTGCCATCATGATCAGGGGTTTTATTTATTTATTTGTTTGTTTGTTTATTTATATTTATATATTTATTTACGTATTAAATATATACATTTATTGTACATATTCTTTGCCAATGAAATCTAAGATGGAACATTCAGAAATATGTATATCACTAATAAAGCAATATTATATGTAACATTGCATATATATAATATTGTATATATAACATATAATATAGTGGTTTTGGTGATATACATATTTCTCAACTGTTCATTTTAGATTTCATTGGCAAAGAACATGTGCAACAATGAACATGAACGTGTAGCTTCCTTGTGAAAACCAGATATTAAATGTAAGTAAAACTCCATATTGCTTTTAATTTCAGTTTGAGTTAGATTTTCAAAATGTATTGAGCTGTAATAGAGGAATTGTCTGTACAAGAGAACACTGTATTCCTCAGCACGTCACATATAAGCGATGGGCTTGTGCTACGTGCCATTGCAACACAGGACTGAGTTCTCAACATTTGTGAAAACAATATTTGTAAATGGTAAGATAAAGTTAGGATTAACTTCTTTTTTAAAAAATTTTTGAGCATGTTATCAAGAAAAAGAAGTATAGTTAAAATGATGCTTAAAATATGATACAAATAAATAAAAAGTCTACTCAATGTTGAATTTCTTGCAAAGCAGGGTCAATGTCCCTAAGACATTGGATAGTTGGACAAGACTAACCTGGACCTCATTGATTTTTTAAAAAAAGAAAAAAAAGGTTGTTGAAGATAAAAGCAGGACCTGGTGAGGCCACTAGATTCTGTCTATTCAGGAATCCACAATGTTGCACCGTCCTGTCCTTTAGTTTTAATATTATCAACTTGCCTGACATCACTTTCTTATTTGCAATATGTGCTAAAATATTGTCCTATTAGGGTTGATTTTATTAAATGTCAGGAGGAAGGACATAAAAAGTGATTAATTAAACTGATTATAAAATGCTTTGCAAAGTATCATAGATTTTCCAAGTAATTAATTCAAAACACTTTACTGCAATGCTAAATGGCATGGAAGCAGCAGCATTTTGCTAATCAACGAATGTCTGTCTTAATTTGAGTTTATTGACAGCATTTTGTTTCCCACTTAAGATATGTATGTTCGGGTCCCTGGAGGAACATCAATCGCAAAATCATTTGACCCTTTCTCAAGAGTGGGCATCACATTCAGATTTCAGTTCTGAAAGTATACTTGCCATGCTCGCTATAAAAGGAGATTTCTACCTCAATGGGGAGTTGTAGTAACACTTTGCTGATAATGCCCATATTGTCGATATCAGACAGGGTTATTTGTTGCAGTCAAATATTTGTTGCGGACGTGATCTCAGTCTGATTTAAGTAAGAACGGCATTTTTTAAAGAATACTGAGAGACTCACAAAATTATTGGAAGGTTGTAGAACTATTGTCACCCTTTGGTTGTCTAAGATCGTTGTCATACTCTTCTTCATTGGTAACATTTGTTGAGTGCTGATCATGTGTCATGTTGTTCTAAAAGCTTTACAAAGAATTAACTAACTTAATTCTCTCAACAATCTGAGGAGGCAATATAGTAGACTGAATAATGGCCACCAAAATATTACACCAAAAATATTAGTCCTAATCCCTGGAACTTGAAAATGTTACCTCATAAGGAAAAAGTGTCTTTGCAGATGTAATTAAATTAAGGATTTTGGCTGCGGAAGATTACTGAAGGTTATCCTAGATCTAATCACAAATGTCTTGTGAGAGAGGGGGAGAGGGAGATTTGGCACACAAAGAAGAGAAGGCAGAGATAGGAGTGAGGCGGGCACAAGCCCAGGCACGCCAGCAGCCACCAGAGGCTGGAAGAGGCAAAAGAGGGAGCTTGGCCCTGCTAACACCATCATTTCAGATTCCAGGTGTCCACAACTGAGAGAGAATAAATTCCTATTGTTTTAAGCCACTAAATTATGGCAATTTATTACATCAGCTAAGTGAGTGTCTGGGGCCCAGACCTGGGGTGGGGGGGCCGAAAGGGCACGAGTCTGGTGTCAGTGTTCAGGAGCAGCATCACAGTGGTCCGCACTGGACTGGCTTTGGAGTGATTGTGGCCTAGTGGCCTAGTGTCTTTTATTCCTGCCACTGCATCTTTCTTAGAAATTTTGTGAAGTAATCAATATTGTATCAAAAAATTCCTTTTCTGCTTTAAACTGGCCAGACTCAATTTCAAAACTGGTTCCAGCAATGAATGGCTATAGGCACAAACAGGCAGAATCTGGGATAGGTTATTTAGTCTCACTGAAAAATCCATCCAGCATTAAGAGATGGGAATTCTGACAGCCTGTGGCAGGTATTGGCAAAACAATTCAGTTCTCACCTGGGTTCACCTGGAAGGATGTGCCCGTCGAAGTCAAGGATTTAGGGGATAAATGTTGATATCAAGCCTCCCCACCCCAGGCCTGGGGTAGCTGATGCCTCTGCCCACACACACACTCCATTCTCCTTGGTGCGGATCTGAGGAGGGTACATGGGTGATTCATTAAATGTAAAAGGGGGTTCAGTTGCTAGACAGCTGAAAGAATGGTGAACGTACATTACAGTGTCCTAATTATCAGATTCATCTGAGCTTTCAAAGCAAAAGTAGCACCTTGAATTTTCGTAGTGATGTTCACTTTATAAAACACTTTCTTATCAGTACTACTTTTGGTTTATGCTAGTTGGGAGGGCTGACCATCTGACTTTGAGATGGAAGAACTGAACCCATCACTCCACAATGAATGTCCAAACTTAAGACCAGGAGGCAGGATCCTGGCATGGTGGGGATCAGAGTCTTTGCTTGTGCTCTCCTTTGTTAATTTCTTCATTCAACTGATGCATTGAGTCTGCACCATATACCAAGCCTTATTTTAGTTTTACTTCCAACACTGACACTGAGGAACATTGAAAGAATGACTTCATCTCTTGGTAGGTAGTTCAGTCGCTTTCTCAATAAGATGGTAAAATCTAGATCATGAAGGTCTCTTAGAGACTTAAAACTCTAGAAAAAGACATTTCTGAAATGCTGAATATTCTGGTATCTTTTAGAGGGAACATTAACCAGTCTCAGAGGGCATCTAAAAACTTAGAGGATGTCTTTTCTCATTAGGAGGTATGCCTTCTTGGGGGCCATTGGTGTTGACTGTACACAGCCAAACACTCGATTTCCTCAGTGTGACAACTCTCAGGAGTCTTGGGAACAACGAGCCAGGGACAGTAGGCTAAGGATCGGCACAGAACCGGCTCTTCCTAAGCTCATTACCAAGGAAGACAGCCAGGTTCTGAGGCTGCTGAGATGGGAAGAGGCTCTGAGCATCAGAGGAAACTGCAAGCACAAGATTCTTTGCTTCCGGATGAATGTGAGAATTAAGCCACCACCATGAGAACTAGTGCTCTGGAGCCTTCAAGACCGAGAAAGATCCCGAGATGGCATCTGGGGAAGGGAGGCAGCAGAGCCAAGGATGTGGAAGCATGGGACACATGCAAGGTGCCCTTGACTTGCTAGTGGCTCCAGACAGAACTGCTGGAGCTCCACAGCCCTCCCAGGGTGAGGATGACACGTGGTCAAAAGACATCAAGTCTCAGTTTGTGCATGAGAATGTTCTGGTAGAAGGCTTTGGCCCAACATACATAGAAGAGCTTTTCCCAAGAAGAGACTAGATGTGGATTGGCTGATAAGGCACCAAGAACATAACTCCCTAGAAACTATGGCTTATACATCCTTGTGGGCATTGATATTCTTAAAATTTACCTAAGGGGCTTTAGGATTCAACATATCAGAAACAGGACACAAGAAGCATGGGACAAGGTCAAAAAAAGACAGCACACAGATTGAGTCCAAACAGACCTGTGGGCTTTGGTAAAATATTGGGTCAAAGAGACAGAAATAATGAGCATACAATATGACTACGGTGGGTTCCTTTTAGGGGTAAGTAGACAAGAATATGATCCAAATGCAGGTTTGAAATTGGAGTTCAGTCCATGAGGGCAAGGAGAGATGGTATACAAAAGTCTAAACCAATGCAGGGATTGGATGTTCATCCAAGTAGAAGACCAGATAGGCGGTTGGCAGAGATCCATGTGACAAGTGACCAGTGGAGGCCCAGTCAGGTAGCATTCAGGATGTCCAACCACTGAATGGGCTGAATACTATGCGAAACAATTTCCTCACTCAAGAAAGGGGCAGAAGAAACAGTTACTTTGGATCTGAAGCACAAGGCAGGCATCGGTCATATTGGAGCAAGACAAGACTAACTCTATGAGTAATGCCTGGGTCACTGGGTTTTGTATCACACGATTCCACCTGCTCCAGCCAAGCTGACTGACTCAGAGGTGGGCACCTGACCTAAAGGTAGCCAGTCCAGAGATTGGGCAGTCCAATGACACAGTCTAAAGTGAAATAATGAGCTGAGACCTTTGAATTCTTACTCCTTAAAACTTAGGAAACAGGGAGAATTTGAGCCAGTTCAGAGGGCACTAAAACCAGAAGAGAAGGGGAGAGGGGCCAGGGCAGCCACGGTGGGAAGCATTCAAGCTGGAGTTAAGAGAAAACAAAACTTCTGGCTGAGCAGAGAAAGCCACATTGTGGAAAGCAGAATGAAACTGACAGTGGAGCAGAAACGCCTGGAGAAAGACAGGCTACACGGTCTGTGAGAGTCATAAGATGGCTGGCCCTGCAAACTGCCTTGTTTCAGATGTGTCCTTATCCCTTTTCCTGAGGTGACTCAGGGGAGTCTCTGTTTCTTACAACCCAAATTCCCAATTAAAACAGTAGAACCTAATGCTAGGGGCCTTCTCACCAAGAACCCCTCCTACCCTTTTATTATGTACAGGATATGTCTGGGGTGGGGGTGGGGTAACTTCCAGGTGAAGGTTGAGTGACCCTAACTTCAAAGGTCAAAGGTCAAAGGGTTTAAGAAGTTGAGAGTCAAGCAGGTACAGTTGATGCTCATTATTCACAGATTCTGTATTTACAAATTCACCGGCTCGATAAAATTTATTTGGAACCCCAAAATCCATAAATGAGGCACTTTCTTCTGTCATTTGCAGACATGCAAAAAGCAGCCAAAACTTGTGTCACCCACCACACAGGTCGATGTTCTGCCTTCTTGTTTCAGCTGTCATACTATAAATGTGTCCTCTCCACAGTCCATTCAGTGCCATATTTTTTACATTTTTGTGCTTTTTCTTGGTGATTTCACTGTTTAAAATGGCCTCCAAACCTAGTGCTGAAGTGCTGTCCAGTGTTCCTGATCACCGGAAGGCTGTGCTATGCCTTACGCAGAAAATATGTGTGTCAGATAAGCTTCATTCAAGCATGAATTACAATCTTGTTGGCAATGAGTTCAACGTTAATGAATCAAAAACATCTATTAAGTAAGGTGTCTTTAAACAGAAACACATAAAATAAGGTTATGTATTGACCAGTTGATGAAAATGTTATGAACAGAGGCTTGCAGGAACCTAACCCTGTATTTCCCCTAGGTGCAATGGTTTAGTATTCTCTAATTCAGTGTTTGTGGTGACTTTATAAAACAAAACTACCTCAAATAACAAGAATTGACTGTACATTGCTTTAATATCTTCTTGAGAAGCTATTATATTACATCAATCACATTCATTGCTGTATCCTCAGGATCAAGCAGAGCACCTGGCACACAGTAAGTGGGCAATAAATATTTGTTGAATAAAGAAATAAACAAATTCATTCGCTAAGGATCAAAGCAACCAGCAGCTTGTGTCAGCAATTTTCTTTGGTCTTGAGAATCAACAGCAGTGAGGATCTTTCCAAAAACCATGAGGGTCACCTACAAAAAGGGTGACAGCCCTGGGAGTTTGAAATTACATCCTATCAATTGCTATACTGCAGCAAAAATTCCCACTCCCCATTCAGTGCTTTCATTTCCAGAGCTGTTTGACAATGCTTCCCCGACATCAGCCCCAGAACATGGCTTGTTGGTAAGCATTGCTGCCTCTAGAGGGGGAAACAGACATGGGGAATCTAATTTGCTCGTCTGGGGTCAGCAGTCACATCCGAGAGCAGATTTGAAGCCCCTGGTGTGTGCGTCATGACCCTTAGCCAGTATTCATTTCCTCAAAGCGAAGTCATTTTCCGAAGAGAATTACTCCACATTTTGGTAATTGGAGGTGTCACTATAACCAGAATTGCGATTTTAGTGCTTCCGTGGTGGGGCAATTTGGGACTTAAATTTTACTTCGTTATGTTTCGTTATAAATATTTCCACTGTCAAAACAGAGTTCAGTTGGCAGTCTTTGCCCAGAAGCATCTCAGAACTAATTAATTTAGCATGCAGAATTTAAAGCTGTCTTCCTCCAGCCTTGTTTTCTGGGTCATCCTGGAAGCAACAACAACGAGAGGATGAAGGTGCACCACATCTGCAGCTCCCAGCGCATGCTTTAATCGTCTCCCCAACACAATCGTCTTACTAGGCACTGAAAAATCTATTACCCCGATTTATGGCAGCTCTGGAATCATAAGAAAGCACAAATTGTTCCCATTTTGATTGCAAAAGATAAATGGCAATCACTTCATAAGGAAGCTCAACACTGGAAGCCCTTGTCAACCAGAGTGATTTTAGTTGGGGGAAAAAAGATCTAGTCACAGCAGACAGCTGAGGAAAGAACCGTTTCTAAGGTACCATGGTTCTGATCACAAGTGAGGCCGTATGTGTTCACTTGTGCAGGCTGGCAGGCTGGGAGGAACATCGCCAAATGTAAATTTAGAGAGATTAATAAATGACTCATATATTGTATGTCATGTTCATATTAGCCATAATGAGACAGATTGCAAACACCAAGTGATCAACAAAATATTTGCCATTCCCAGAGAAGCCAGAAGTAATATTAGAGTTCTCTCCTAAAACGTGGGCATTAAGTCAGAATACATGCTAAGATATTAAGCACACATTAGCCTCTTCCAGGGCATATGGCTTGGAGGACGGGAGTAGCAAAACTGGAGAAATGTTAAGTGCTTCAGTCTTACAGGAAGACAACTTTTAGAGTAAGCAATGGACGCTGCAGAGAACAGGAGCTCTGAACCAAGAGTATAAAGACTTGAGTGTCTGCCTGTCTATCCTAAATGGCTACGCCATTTGAGACAAGCCATTTGGATTTTCAGGGTCTCAATTTTGTCATCAGTGAAGTGGGAATCACTAAAAACTTCCCTCTCTACAAAACAGAGTTATTAGAACATGCCATGAAATCATGTGCAAGGTTTTCAGAACTCTGTATATTAGCTGCATGTGACATTTAAGGGTTGGAGGAAAGTTACGTAATGTAAATCTAAATTTTATAAATGTAAATGTTCATGAAGGGATTGTTGACTCAGATACTCTTCCTGTCCACAGCCAAGGCAGTTGTGCAGGCAGATTACACAGTGCAAAGAACCAGATTCAGAGCGAGGATACTTTGCCACTAACTAGCTATGAAGTCTGAGCACATCACAGCCACCTTGGAAATGAATTTAGTCACCTAGAAAATGAAAGAACTGGACTAGGTGTTTTCTAGGGCCCTTTTCTGTTCGAAGATTTTATGGAGGATTTTTTCCATATGTTATTCTGAGTTACAGATACTTCCAATCCCTTCCCATGTTCAGGGATCTTGTCTATTCCAACCGCATTGGAAGTGGCACTGCCCTAAGTGATTTTAGGGCAGAGAGGACCACTGAAAGCAAAAGAATGAATTTCTTTTATTCTTCAATTCTGAGGTCCCATTATAATTCATAGGAACTGGGAATGGGGATGATTAAATTCAAGATTCCTGATTTCTTAAGAGGAACAGAGGCTCTGGAAGGAGAGCTGACTTTGCCAAGTGTCACAAACTCCTGAAAGTGACCATATTTGAGCTGCGTGGTTGTATGAACCTGTGTTCAGTGAAAGCATATCGATCGGGCAAAGTAGTCTTCCACAGCTGCGCAGAAGGATGCAGTGGGCATGAGGCAGAGTAGGAAAGCTCCCCAGACTTCAATAATGTGTTGTTAACCGGCGTAATCTTCTGAGAAAGTGTCAGACCTCAAATTAACAGCACTGAATTGAGCCTAATAACTACATTGCACAACATCATATCTACTCCTCAATCAATACTTAATTTTCTCATACAGCCCTTAGTCTCCTGCAAGCTTTTACTGTGTTTTGCAGAGAACAGTGCTGACCTTGAGGAGCACCAGTCATCTTCAACCATAATATCCTCAAATGGCCAAATGTGTCTTGAAATATTCCTGAGGCAAATAGAGGCTGAAATGCACACCCAGGAAAAAAATTATTCTACAATATTTACTTCATATTGTGTCAGATTTGTCAGTTCTTCACTCTACATCTGCAATGATTCAGATTTGGAAATCAACCTGTGCTTTTAGAAGTAACTTTGAGAGACTTTGCTTGAGAGTCACGTAAGTCAAATCAGCAAATTCATACTCTAAGCCCCCTTTTTGCTGCCTAATTCATATTCTACAATCCTGAAGCTTTGGTCACTGAAGCTCAGAAAGTCTAGAGGGAAAATGACTTTTTGCATTTCAATTAACAAAGGTTACTCTGGAGTGTGACAGGAGGATTAACTTTGAATCTTCAGGGACTTCTTTAATATTTTGTTCCAGCATCTTGATGCCATATATTACATAGTACAGCTATTTTCTAAGGCAGGAAGAGTATTTCCCAAAATACATAATCTTCATTTAATTCATAAATGAAGTGCTCAGTTGATATTCCTTCAAAAGACAAATAATGTTAAAGAAGCAGCTGAAGTCTCATCACATCCCCCCAAATGGTCTTTGATTAACTTGATGATAAATCTTCCTAGGGTCTGGTTAATCTTTCTATTTGTATTAGGTTTATTTTGTTAATATCACAAATTACCACAAACTTGTCCACATTTAGCAGGAAAATGGGTGCATCATTGTTCTGGCATTTCCAGAATAATCCTTGAGATTCACCATGATTAAATTGGCTAGTGTCACATGAACCAGTCCCTGAGAGCAGAGTAGATGGTTTAACCTGGGTCGCATGTTCCAACCTGGGATCTAGCAAAGCTCTTTTATCAGAATAAGTCTTGGGCAGCAAAAACATTGTTCAATTGTCTGTTACATCACTGTATTTAAAACTTTTCACTAGCTTCATTATAAATAAATGAATATATTATATTCTTAACTATTACCTCATTATTGGACATTTTAGGTTATTTCTGAAAGTTTATTATTAACTTTTCACCAAACAATAACTTTGCCTGGAATATTCATTTTATCTGAGATCAATTCCCTGAAATATATTTGCTGCAGCATAACTGAGTGAAATAGAATGAACATTTTCAAAGCTCTTAACACATATTGCCAAAGTTCCTTCCAGAAATCATACATCACTTTATATTTTTGCTAACATTCTGTGAGAATTTCCACATCAGTGCACTCTCTCCAACAAGAAGCATATTCATCTTCTTCCATCTTTGCCAATTTGATAGGTTCAAAGAAGACACAGAGGAAGCTTGATAAAATCAGCAGATCTGATCCTGTGACTTTCCTACACATGAGATTTCAGTGACTTCCCATGGCCTTGAGGACCAAAGGCCAAACTCCCTGGAATAACTCACAGGACTTCTAGGATGTGGCCCCTGATGGTCTGTTGCTTCCCAGCCCACCCCTAGCAAACTGAACTACTCAGAGGCCCAGAGACACTGCACTTGGGTTTATATTTCTGTGTCCTTGCATATACTCTTCCCTTCTCTGCTCATTCTATTTCCAGTCTGAGAATTTCCTCGACCTGTACCTACCATCTGATCACAGCTTCAATCACACAGCATTGCATTAACCTTTGAAATCATGCCCCACAGGATTAAGAGAATTTGGTAACTAGCAAAATGTCTTGAGCTTGTCTTGCAGAGCACTGGGGAAAGAAGACAGTTTGTTACAGTCCCTTTTGTTTGCAACAAAATTGGCTGACAGGCTGAAACTGGCTGGAACCAACATGGCTGGCAGGAGTCTGTGCAGAATAGACTTGCTCCCCAATGAGTGACCTTTTGACGTCAGAGGGCCTGAAATTGCACCCTCGGATTATGCTAACACCTCCATTTTCTGAACACGTGGCCCCTGAAACAGCACGTAAGGCCGCCCGCGCATTACCAGAGGACTTTCCAAACCCACCCTGAAAACATCTCCCAGAAATCTATGGCTGCAAGGCCAGTATGGGGAAACAGATTTGAACCTGACTCCTCTCTTCTTCTTAGGCTGCCTAGCAATAAACATTTATTGCTGCAAAAGGCATTGCTATTTTACAAATACCATCTATTGCTATTAGATGGTATAATAAATAATAAAATTTAAAATACTCTTTGGGATTTTCAGAAGCCCTGGCTCTGCAATCCTTCAGTAGAAGCGTGTTTTATCACCTTCATGGGTCTCAAGCATATGGGTAAGGAGAATGTGGCAGATGGGAAATGAAGAGTACCGAGGGGAAATAAATACCATCTACGAGATTCACCCAAATCCACCTATTTGCTGCTTACAGACAGGCAGCATATGGGACTCTGAGGTGGCTTCCAGCTCCCCAGTATAGAAAGCAAATCTGCAGTCTCAGTAGGCCGTGCTGCTGAAAGCCATTAGCCCGACATGTTGTTGGGGTTGAAATGGCCAAAAGAACATTTTACACCATCTGATTCGGAGTTCCCCAGAAAACAGAACCCATAATCATCGGCAATACAGCCAACGCAGAAACGGGGTGTGCACCTCATAAAAGATAAACCTGGAAAAGAAGCAGAGAAGGGCAACACCTAAGACCAAAAAAGATTAATTTAGGAAGATGTTGGCTGAAAGGCTCTAAAACACGCGCCCTCACCCACCCCATCACGGCAACAGAGCATTATGCGGAAGAATGAATATGCAGATTATGTATCGGAACTGATTGACGGCTTCTTGGCCCTTCAACTGAGGATCGCTGGCCCTGGCACTAAAGAGAGGCTGTATTCACAGCTTCTGGAAAAGAGAGGCTGGCTTAGACAGCTGCTGTCACTTCCCATAAGCATCTCAGGAAGGGCGGCCACACGCACCTAGTGGGGGCCGCCGGTTTCTCTGGGGCTTGCGGACATCACCAGGATGTGGGGAGGATTCTTCACTCCGTGTCTCCAAAGCGCTTTGAGCTCCTTGCAGGGAGGCCTTTTAATCATGGTATTGGCCAGGAGCAAGTGGGAAAATAGACAGGAAAATAATATCAATTTTGTCAGGGATAGGAAAGAATAGTCGCCATTTGGATAATTTTCTTGCCTAGAGTAATGCATCTGTGTTTTCCCTCTTCCCTATTCTAGATCCTAAATATTGCTTGAGTAAGACACAGTAACCTTGTGTCTCCATTTGCTCATGGGATGTGCTGTAGCTGTTCTTTTTGTTGATATAATTATTCAGATGCATTATTATAATTCTAGTCAATTCATTTTTGAAAATTGCCTTTTAAGAGGAGAAAGATGCCTCTTTTCTCTGCCTATTTAAGCTTTCTATGATATGTATAGGAAAAGCATATTTACCTTAATTTGGCTGCAAGATTTGGTTATAGATGTAATTTGTTTGCTCATAAATTTATTCCGTATTGAGGAGTAAATACCAGCTAGCAGCTACTTGACAAAGGCACACTATGTGGTTTAAATTCGTAGGAAATTTAGTTGTACCCCAAAATTAAGATTTAAAAAGCCAGGCAGGGCTTTTTAGCTATGACATTGTGAATAGGTTCAATTCCAGGTTTAAAAAGTTCATATTGATATACCATCCACAAAAGACTGAAATAATCGGCATTTTGGCTCATGCAGAAGTGCGCTGCATTTGGGAGGTAGGAGGTTTGACTTTGTTTCCATCAGGATTAATCAGTTCAATTAATGATATTAATTAGGAGGAAAGAATTAGAGTCAGTGAACTGGGAATAGACGAAAGATTATCTAACATCTACAGACTTAGGTTCTAATTTTAATAAGTTGAAAAAGAATTTGGATTGATAGGTCCTAGCTTGGCATTATGGGCCTTAGAATGCAGAGAGAAGCATGGAGTTTTTCCAGGCCGATGTGCTAAAAAGTTAGAGTTGAAAATGACAGGTGCTCACTGGACGTGGAAATTTGCGCAGTGCTTGGCACAGACACGCCTCTCGTTTCTTGAAATCCATTGTTAAGGCAGGAAAACAAATGTGGGCTGAAAGTGGAGTTTAGAAAGGGAAGCCCAGGGCACAGTCACTTCCTTTGGAGCTCCAGTTAGTTCAAAGGCTTCCCAGGTGCGAGTCGCTACACTTCAGTGTACACCTGAGATGAACTCCCTCGCAATGAAATTGCAGCCGGCTGCCTTCAGTGTCAAATGTCTTTCCCTGTGGTGCCCACAGGCCCTGCCTACATGTTAATAGCCATATACCAAACTTTGGGTGCCTACTTGGGAATTACACCCCAGGAGGCCCCTGTGAAGGCGGCTGAGGGCTTCCTGCCAACATCTGCAAACGTCTGCTCAGGGGGCTATTTTCCTGGCACTATGCAGTGCAACATAGGAACGTTTTATCCTTAATTAGAGAAGAAGCAACCCGAGCAAGAGAATTTAAACCATTTGACCGATCAATAAAGAGAAATGAAATCTCCACAGGTCAGGGATTTGGTTGCTTTTGCCTTAATTGCTTCAGGATCAATCCTTCTCTGGAGCTTCCCAGAGCCATCTTCAGACCTCACCATCACCCCTCCCACCCGGGCCCCGGGTCAAGCGCGCACAGCGCTGGATTGGATGGTTCCCAGCTATGGGTCATCTTTCTCATTTGCATTATGATTTCATCTTTGATCCATTGGGCCATTTAGACATGTCATTTAATTTCTACATATATGGGGAGCTTTTTCAATTTAATCTTCTTGCCATCGATTTCTAACTTAATTGCATTGTGGTGGGAGAATGTGATCTGAATATTACCAGTTCCTTGAAAGTGGTTGATAACTTGCCTATGGCCTACGACACGGTCGATTTTAGTAACTGTTCCATGTGTGCTTGTGAAGAATGCACGTTGGAGCAGAATTGTACATATGTTCAATAAATCAAGCACGGTAATTGTGTTATGCAAATCTTCTTTACCATTTTTCAGTCTGTTTCACATATCAATACTTGAGAGCATAATTGAGAGAGGTGTTGAAATCTCCCACTAGGATGGTGCATTTGTCAACTAATTCTTCAATTTAGATCTGTCAATTTTTGCTTTATATATTTTGAAGATATTTTATTAGGTGCATACACATTTGACATATTAAATCTTCCTAGTAAATTGAGTCTTTGTCGTTAAAGCAGTGACTCTCTTATTCCCTAATAATGCTTTTTGTCTTAAAGTCTACTTTTGTTTGATACTCATATGGCCCTCCCAACCTTCTTCTCAATTGTATTTGACAGGTATATATTTTTCCATCCTCTTTCCACCTTTCTGTTCTTATATTATAAGAATATTTCTTGGAAATGTCATAGCACTAGATCTCTTTGGGGTTTTCCCCCCAAAATCTGACTGGGTTTTTTTTTTTTTTGACAATCTGTTTCAAGTAGTAAATTCAGTTTATTTATTGCTTTTGAGATAAATGATATACTTGAACTTGCTTCTACCATTCTTGCTTTTAATTTTTTATTTGTCTCTCCTTTTCCATGCCTCTTTTATTCCCCCTTTCTTATCCTTCAATGCCTCTTTTTTCATCTGGGAATTTGTGTTTGTTTTCATATAGTATTTTTCCGTTTATTCCCTTTATTGGCTTGGAAATTAAAGCACCTAAATCTGATCCTTTAGTACCTTTAAAATTGTACTATGCGTGTTTGACTTAACAAAGTCTAGTGTTAGATTATATCTTAACCTCTTTACCAAAAATACAGGGACCTCAGGGTGCTTTCACATAACCACCATCCTTTCCCTGATACAATTGACAAGCTAACAGTTGACAAGTACTTCCATTCTGGGTCTTTTTTAAAGATAAAAATTAATCATTATTCTCTAACCTGGAAAGTCTTTGTTTCGGTGTGTGTATGTTCACCATTTTATTGGATCACCATTCCTTCCTGCCGCTCAGACCTTCCTCCTGGGATCATTTTTTTCTTCTTCTTCCTGAAGTACATGCTTTACAGGGTTGTCTAGACTTTTTATCTGAAAATGTCTGTGTTTCTCACTTTTAAAAGATAATTTTTCTAGGTACAGAATTCTAAGATGACATGTCTTTTCTCTCGTGAAGACATTATTCTGTCTTCTGTCTTCCATGTGGCTGCTGAGAAGTCCACTCAGTCTTCGTAGGTGACCAATCTTTTCCTCTGACAACTTTAAAATCTTCTCTCTGGCTTTAGTTCTGTGAAGTTTCACGATGCTGTGCCTAGGTGTGGAATCTACGTACTCATCTCTTCCAACCGTCTGGAAAAATTCTTAGCAGTTATCTCTTCAAATGTTGCCTTGCCTGAGTCACGCTATCCTCTCTCTGGAATCCCTCAGATTTTCGGTCTGCCTTTTCATTCTGTGCTCCCTCCTCAACTTGCTACCATTGTTCATCCCTCTTCTCTGTGTGCGCTGTGGGCACTTTCTTCAACTGCGTCTTCTCTCTTTGGGTGTGTCTAATTCACTGTTTCTTTACCCCACTGAGGATTTTTTTAAATTTTGATAATTATAGTTTTCATTTTCAGAAGTTCTATTTTGTTCTTTTCTATTTTTTTTTTTTTTTTTTTGGTCATCCTGATGTCGACTATTGCCTGCCCATCTCCGTGAGTCCATCCTCGAGGAGTGGTAAGGGTTCACTTGTCCAAGACAGACACCCTGAAAGCTGGCCTCCTAGAAAAGCGCTTGGCCGCCTGCAAAGCTCCATGGAAACCAGCCACAGCTTGGTGCTTAGGGCAATCAATCCCAGTCAAACTCAAAGCTTGGCCTCTACCCTCTGGCCTCGCATGGGGGTGGGCTGCACCTCCTCATCCAGGAGCACTGAGTTGGCAGACTGGCACTGGAGCCAAAGTTCTGCCACATCATATTGCTGTTGGGATACCTTCCCAAACACAGCCCAAGGCCAGGGTCCTCTCTATGGATTCTGATGTCTGCCTCTGTACTACCCTAAGTCTGTGCATATTACCTAATGAACATTAATGCCCCATCTCCAGGCCAGACACCCTCCTGCTGCTGGTCCTCAGTAGAGTGCCCACTCACAGATCAAGATGCTACTGTTGGCATCTGTTCCCAGGATAACCCTTTCTTTCTGCTAACTTACTGCCCAGGGTCAGCTCATAATTTGCTACTTTGGGGAGGGATGAGCGGGAAAATCCCCCCCATTCTTCAAGCTAAGCAATTCATCAAAAGGTACAATTTATTTAGAATCTAGATATTTCTAGATTCTGGAGGATTCCCCCCAGAGAATGCCAGCCCCACACTGCCAGAACAGAAGTCCAATCTGGAGAACACCTTAAAATTCATTCTAACTGTGAGGCCTAAAATATAATTATGGTCCCAACACAGCACCCACCTGCTATTAGGTCTCTTCCTAGCACACTCACCTTCTCCTCCATACGTACTCTGCCTTTACAGCAAAGCCAAAGCCAGAGGCTGGTTTCAGCAGCCTCTCCTCTGTCACTGACACACACCCCTTGAGAGAGAGTTCCCCAAGAGTTTGGGAGAATGTTAGGAAAATGCTAGCATCTAAAACATTGGTCAGAGGCAGTTGTTCCCAACCCTGCCTGCAGGTTAGAATCACTTGGGGAGTTTTTAAACATCCCAGTGCCCAGGCAGCACCCCAGATCAATCACATCAGAAACTGTGGGTGTGAGACCCAAGCATCAGTATTTGGATGCAAAGATATGTAATTCTCAATCTTTGTCCTGGATGAGCTCACAGACCATGGGAGGAAACAAATAAACAGACTGTCAGAACAATGTGACATGGACCATAGTAAAGAGCTGAAGTGGATCAGAACATGCCAACCCAAAATATCCCACTCTGGCATATGGATTATCTTGAGCTAAAGACAATTGAGAAACAGCAGATGCAGAAAGAAGCCTTCTCAGAGATTTCCTTATCTGACTAAAAGCAGAAACTTGTGAGAAATGAGGACTGCCATAAATCCTCTCTTCAGAGGAATTTCACAGCCATGAAGAAGATGAAAAGTCAGCACCAAGATGAGTCTGCAGAAACAAGCCTTACTAAAATAACACTTATCTTCCATTAGTTTCCCCATATATTTACCTTCCCACAATTTACTGTCCCCAGAAGCCTAAACCCCAATTTCCTTTGTCTAGTCACATCTCCACAATTTATTGCCCTATGTTAAAATGATATATAAGCTTCTGATTTAACTACTTCCTTGGGTTTTCACTTCTTTCCTGTGAAGCCCCTGTACACATAAAAATATTAATACCAGTAAAGAAACATATGCCTTTTCTTCTTTAACCTGTCTTTTGTCAGTTTAATTCACAGGCCCCCATTACTGAATCTGAGAGGGTAAAGGAAAAGTTTTTCCTCCCCTACAGACCGGTGTGAATGTGTTAGGAGCAGAAAGAAGGGAATGTTTATCTCTATGAAGGGACAAGGGGGAGAAGGTCTGGGAAAGATTCACAGAGGAGGGAGGGGACACCTATGCTATGCCTTGAAGAATAAATAAGAATTTGCCAGGTGGGAAGAATTTCAAGCAGAGGGGACAGCAGGTGCCAGGCACAGAGGCATGAGAGAGCAAAATGCCCTCAGGGAGCATCAAGTCTGGAAAGCAGAGCTTATAAAAGTAGTGCAGAGTCCAAAATAGATTAGAATGCATAACCCCTTCTCACAGACAACCTCTGAGACCCCAGCATTCTGGGGGCCTGAGCCAAGAGGGGTATACCTTAGGATGTGAGAATGTGAAGCCAAGCTGGGGTCCAGTGAAGGAATATCCTTTTCACTTCTGAGATCAGAAGGAGGAAGTGACCATAATGAAATAAAGTCGACCAAGGCTTGAGATCATGGTAAAAAGACAACTAAAGGAAGATTATAATGAGTGCAAGCAAGAAATGGAGGCTTAGGAACAAACTGTCATATGCAGATCATACGCAACACACAAACTCCTGGAGGAAATGCAGGCTGTTGGCTCAGGACACTCTCTCTCCCTCACCATGAATCACTCTGCGTGGCCACCCACACCTGCTAGTGAACAATGGATTCCAAAGTGAAGAGCTGGTGTCACTGGCTGGTAAAGTGGGTTTGCCTCTCACTGCACAAATCCAATGTATGTGAAGTGTGATGTTGCTTTTATTTTGTTTAAATGAAGTGAAGGCTAGCTCTGAGCCCTCTTTCTACTGGGCTGATGGTAAATTCACCCTGGTGGTGATGAGGGCTCCTTCTCTCTCATCCCCTGAGCCCTGGGGTCCTGGATAAAATAAAGCATTTGAGGAAGCCCTGGAAGGACTATTGCCCAAGCCCACATGGTGCCCAGAGAGCGAGGGGTCCACAGACTCCCACCTGGGGGGGGTCACCCTCTGCATCACCTGGTTGCTCCTTTTTACAGCTAATTTATTTCCCATCAGCAGCTCCTTCTTCCTGAAAACAACAGCCCTGGGGAAAGGAATATGCAGGCAGCGTCTACTCTCCACCCAGCCACCCAACCCACTCCTGAGGCTTGAGTAGCCCACTGCCTACAGAAAGGGAGAGGAAAATAAAGTGGTCTCTCAATAAATGCCAGGCTATCACCTCTGCAGAAGTGCAGCGCCCCAACCAGTCAAGGGAAGGAGCCACGCTCACAGAGGCACTGCCTAAGTGTTCTCACCCTCCCAGCCACCCTGGGAGGTGAGTACTGTCAGTACCCAACCCCTTACAGAGGAGGAATCTGAGGCCTGTCCAAGTTCAGTCATTTTGGGAGAGCCAGGATTCAGGCCCTGACAGCCCGGCCGGGGCTGGGCTCATTCCCTCTAGCTCTGCACAGCTCTAGGGCCCCTCCCAGGCTTTGGGAGCTAGTCAGTTTCCCGAGGGCTGATGACAGGGTTTTTAAAAATTCATCAAAGGAGAAGTGTTCTAATTCTTCTCCTTTTCCGGGGACCTGGAGGCCTGCACTCCCAGCCCCCTTTGAAGCCAGGTGTGACCATGGGACTCACTTGGGCTAATAAAGCATGAGCAGAGGTTTCCTGCATCCTTTGCAGGAGGAAGCATTTAAAAGCCTGTGCCTGTGTCCCCCTACCCCTTTCCTCACCTCTGTGGCCTGTGAAACACATATGTGCTATCACAATTAAAAAAAAAAAAAGATAAGGCCCCCGTTAGCCTGGGTCCCTGTGTGACCACAATCAGCAAAGCCCCTTGGACATACAGCATGAGCTTAAAGTCAACTTTAAGCCATTGAAATTTGGGGATTGCTCGAAATCTTGATAGCATTGTGTCGAACACAGAGTGTTAGCTTCCATAATCTCTTCTGAAAACTCTACTGTTTAACCACAGGTGACACTCTCACTGCCTAGCTCTACTATTTGTTAGGGTTATGAAAAATAACTTACTAAAGAAGCGGTTTGGGGTTCCATTTCTTTCGACAGACTTTTGGTCAGAATTTTAAATCACTCCAACAATAAAAAATCAAAAGAAAACACTATTATAACATCAAGCCTTAAGTGCACACTGCATTCTAATGTTTACAAAACTCTTTTACCTCTGTTTGTAATGTGACCCACACAAAAAAACCCTGAGCTGGGAATTGTTTCTTACGTCCCCATCCAAGAGCTGAGAACGTGGAGCTCCAGACAGACCATGAAGTGACATAACTGGGACTAGAACCCAAGTTCAAGGGGCCCAGAGCCCCCTCCTCTGTGCCTCACTAATAGTGAATACTTCACGGATTGTGTTTTCATCTCATTTCTAAACACCAGTGCCCTATAGTTAAGATAATATAACCAGCATAAGAACTCAAAGTGCTTTAAGCCCAATTATAGCAATATATTGCAAAGCTTAGCATAACATTACAACTAGCTCATTGAACCAAGGCAGTCTGTTTGCAGAGTAAGCACACAGATTTTCTGCATAATATAGCAGTGCAGCTGGTAATGGCAGCCACCGAAATAAAAGCTGGGAGGGGGACCTCATTTATGGACAAGTAGTAGACCCTAATGAAATTGCATTTTGGCCCTATCATCATCCTTCTGAGAAAATTCCCCTCGAGGTTTTCCATTTGAATCCTGGGCATATTTATGAAGATCAAAGTAATGGCTTTTTAAAATTAATTACATGAATTTGTAGCTCAACAACATTGAGTGAAAGGCGGGTGTTGTACCCCATGCCTTGTTACAGCTGTACATCACACACATCAAAAGCCCAGGACTCTGGAGAGAGCAAATTCCCTGCTACATCAGCCCCCAAGCAGCCGGGATGGACGTGGAAAGAGTACAAAAGATCAGTCCCCAAAGTTGTTGTGACAGCTTAATTGTATTATAGTGCTCTGATAATTCCCATTTATTTGGCTTTTTCCTCAGAGCAAATGCTGGCCCCCCAAGCATAGCTATTACCGGGAGAATTAAGATTCACAACTTTGATGGGTCCTCTCGCTCTCTCTAATACCAGCCCTGCTCAGAAGTCCTGGTAATTGTTCCGCCCCGATCACGACTTCTCCCAGCCTTCGGCATGCTGAGACCCGACAGCAGCTAACTAATTGCAATTAAAATCTGCCACGTGAGTGGAAGAGAATAACATAAATTAATCAGTACATTAGCAGAATTACATTTAAATGTTCAAATGTGCATTCAACATAGTGGGACATTTTAAATTATAATGCAAAGTACTTCATTATGGATGCTGATATTTTAATGAGGAAATGTGATGTTTGGTTAAATAGGAGTACAATATAGAGACTTCCTTAAAATTAGCATCAATGATGCATTTTAATTCAAAAAACAAGTTGTGGTCTGTGTAATTCCTGCATATCAATGTGGAAAAATTGCCTGGAGCTGTGGAAACAGTTGAACATCTCATTCTCTGAAGAATTAATAATTTCAGCTGTACTAACTAGCATTTTATGTAAATTGTCAGATAAATCACAGCAATAAATACAGGTTTTAGAGGAACAGAACAGTATGCTTATCCTCAATTTATTCAGTCATCAATTCATGTATACTAAAGCTAAGGGACATGAAAGATTCAACGTAGCAGGCAAAAAAAGAAAAAAGAAAGGAAAAGAAGAGAAAATGCCTTTAAAGCCACACAGAGACTCCAGAATAAAGGTCCCATCCAATTTTACCAAAATCTAGTATATAAAAATCATTCTATGATGTACATAAATATAAAAGATGGATTAAAATTTTTGTTAAGTTTATTTTCAACTACACATAGTCAAAGCTTAGTAGTCAATATATATACACACTAGAGTTTTTAAATCTTCCTTATAAAATAAATCTTATGTAATTGCATGAACATAGAGTCTATTCAATATATGTATATTGAAAGGACTGTGTCAGGTTATCTTTATAATTTGTATATATCGCTTAAATTTATGATGTTGGAGGCACAAATCCTAAGAGAGATGATAGAAGTTGACCTAAACTGGGTTTGCTATTTCTGTCACTGGTTAAAGATGGTGCAAACCAAGAGGAAAAAAATCCTTGTCGTCTTCTTCTGGGCTATCCTCTGATTTTATTAACAGCAAGATGAATTCTTGCTGGGTTTTATGATGTAACAAAGCCAGAGCAGGGCAGGTTTGAACAACTAAGAATACACGCAGAACTGCCACTGTTACAGTACATGTAAAAGAGTGTTTATTTATTTACAAGTACTCAAGCAAAGGCAGACCTGAAATGAACATCATAAATAAAGAATACCAAACACAAACCAAATGAAAATGCAAATAAAACCTGTCTTCCATGATACCTATTCTCAGCTTGGAATCCCTGCCCACTCCCTATTTAAGTCCCACTGATACTTCTCTATTAAAATTGCCTTATTACGTGCAACTTTGCTCTTATTTAGCAAAGAACAGAAGGTTCTGGTCTGCTCCCTCCCTGGGTTTCAGGGGAAAGAGTTTTTCTCTTTTCAAAGTAATCTTTCTCCCTAAATAAACTCCTTTCCCGAGTGTGATCACCCATTGTGGGTCCTCCTTCGGAAACAGCCTCTCTCCTCTCCTCTTGGTGTCTCTGAGACACGGTGGTGTCGTTCTGCCTCAGCCGTTGGGATGCCACTTTCTCCTGAGTAAGCTGGAGCATGACTTGGCCCTCTGACATTTATAAAAACACCAATTCCCTTTGTGAAAGCTGTCAGAATCAAAATGGAGTCACTAATGGTAAGAAAACCCTGGCACATAGAGCCGGGGAAGGTTGTGAAGAGAGGGTTCTCACGCTTGCGTGTCTGATAATGAAAAAGACTCTACAAAAACCACAACCTTATCTAAAGGCTATTGCAATCTTAAACAAAAACACTTCTACAAGGACATCTGTCCGGCAACTGCCTTCCAACCTCCGACTGGTGTCACCCTTGTAATTGATCCTTGTAGCTGAAAATAATCATTTCAAAACAGTTATGTAGTCCTCATTTTAAAAACCTTTGTCTTCCTTTACCTCCCTAAATTCGCACATAGTTTACTATGGCATGTGTATTCACATTACAATGCTCTGTTCCCAAATAAATGCCTTTTCTTTTAGAAAGCCTCCCTGTTTGTTATTTAGTTCCAGGACTTCTAAGCATAACCATTGACCATGCTGTATTTTACCTGAGCCCGGTGATCCCACAAAATAGTCATGGCTAACAAATCCCCTCGCTCTCTTGCGTTCCGGAAAACAAGTGCCTGCCAGAACCGCCCCCGGGAGTTAGGCAAGACTCACAGGTGTTCCTCCTGTTTTCTGAGGACAAGACCAGACCCAGACTCGCCAAGTCCAAGTCGCATTCTTGGCCTCACAAAGCATTAGCTGAACTGCTTGCCCCCAACTATCCCTTGGAACAAAATGTTTTCTAACCATGCTTAGGTCAAGCTGCTCTCCTTCCCCCAGCTACCAGGACATTGGCCCATCCTCAGCCTGAGCAGCACACAGCCGCCCTGGGAACAGACTCTCTATAAAAGAAAACCCCGTTTTGACCAACTCTCAAGATCCCTGCAGGCCTACGGCCAGAGCATTGTCCCTATTGCGGCAGTCCCTCCCCCTGCCTCCCTGCAGTCATCCTCTTGAATAAAGTCTCTCCTTCCCAAGTATGGATTGTTTTTTATTTGACGCCGTCGACAGCCAGCGGTGTCTAAGTGCTGCTCCTCCAAGCATTATCGAAATCTATGTCATTATCATGACACACCATGTGAATTAAGAACTCAATCCCAGAATGAACCGAGGCTCCTGGAAATAAGTACAGACAACGGGATTTTTTTTAGCCACTATCAGAGTAAAAAGCTTATCATTTTGTTGGCCTGCAAACACAGTGGCCCACTGATCACACCCGAGCCAGTCCGTCTGCACTCACAACTGGCCTGGGTCCCGTCCGAACAAAGAATTCGAGAGAAGGGAGTGCGCCCAGCCCCTCCACAGCTCCCGTCAGGGTGATAACGAATCCTGAGCCTTGGAGGGACAGGCAACACAGTGGGGCTTTGGGTATTAACATGGCAAAGCTCCGCAGCAGCTGGGAGCAATGGTGGTGACAGAAGCTATCATTTCTCTGTGGTCTTAGGTCCACCTATGAAAGTGTTAGTTACAAAACTTGCATTCATGTCTGCATTCATGAATAGGTTTATATTTATAAATTATGTTTACGTTTATTATATTCTTACATATTTCACAAGTATACATTAAAAATTCTCAAGAAATAAGAGTATTAGTCACATAATTTTCTCAGCCTACTAATTAGAATGGAGTCATCTCTCTCCTCCAGAAACAGCCAAACAAGAAGCCAAAAGAGAACGGAAACCAAAGCTAAGAATGTTTTTTGAACGGTAGCTTGGAAGGTGGTTTGGGTTTCATAATGTCGTATCGTTTTCCCACAAGACTGTATTTATTATGAACTCCATTCCTCACCAAGAGCAAGAAATGATATTGCACAAAGACAAAATAAGTCACAGAAAAATTGAAAACAGATAATCCTGGCGTAGTTTATCTTTTCTCATATTTCCAGTAGAAATGTTCTACCACATATGCCATTTTAATAATCCTAAACAAAGCCCTGTGTGGGAAAAGAGGCAAAGCAGCAAAGGGAGGAAGACCACTGGGGTCCATTTCCACGGCCCATGAGAACAGCAGAAGAGACGAGACTGAAATACAGTGACAAATTGGCTACCGAGAGCAAAACAAGGCAAACAGCACATGAGAATCACAGACATAAATGAAGAGACTTTCGTTGTGTGGTGTTGAGAAAAGTGGTGCTTCACGTGACCATTTTACTTTAACTTCTTCCCAATAATTAAAGTTCTCTCTACTGTAGCCGTTTTTGTGAAGAAAGTAATATTCTTTTTCTCCTCTTCCTTTTTCTTAGAGAAGCAGGTAGTTGGATCCAGACAGAAGGATAAAAGCTCTTTGACTCTGCCCAAGATTGAAGAGAAGGATTTGGGGAGTACCTAGTTTCACCCAAACAGGCAACAAACTTTTATAAATAAGGTGCCAAGTAACCCACAGAAGCGCAGAGTCCTGGTGACATTCGAGACCCTGATTCTAGCTGGTCCCTTGCCCATATTATGGTCACATAAACCCTCCCTTACATTCTGCCTTTTGACTAAGCTGGTTCTACCGCTTGCACCCAAGAGTCCTAACATATCCTTGCTGCATGATCATTATCTTAATAAACACCATCTACTAGCACTTGGTAGGTACCAGGCACTCTGCTAAGTGCTTTAGATGTACAACCAACCAAAGGGAGGCCTCACCATGCCCCTAAGGAATCTGAGACTTAAAGAAGTTAAGTAAGTTGTCCAAAGTCACGCACTCTGAAGGGAGTAAGGACATGAACCCAGGATCATCTAGATCTTACTCACTCTGCTAGCCAGCTTCCCAGGACACCAGGTCCGGGACATGCACCCTGTGGATATGTAACAGGTGTGCCCCTCCAGTGGCCTCTCTGCTCTCCCTTGTCTCAGCTCCCACAGCTAACTATTCCACTATAACACCCACACACATGCACGCACACGCACACATGCACACACACACATGCACACACACACGCATACGCAGAGTAACACAATGTGGATCAGGTTGCCATTGGGTCTTGGATTAGGATCTGCTTTGTCTCTTAGGCTGACTTTTTACCTCTCTTCACTAACCCATTATGTATATTTCAGCTATCAGAGGACTCTCCTCCCCCACTTTTTGCAAGTTCTTGCTATAAATACCTCAAGGTCATTTCCTTGTGTTTTCTATAATAGTGACATGGAGAAAAACAACAGCAAGCAGGAAGATGACGGTAAGCAGGTTATTACAGATTGATGGGGTCCCCAAAAAGATGTGTTACAGTTCCAACCCCAGTGTGACTATGAGCTTGTTTGGAAATAGGGTCATTGCAGGTGAAATTAGTTAAGATGGGGTCATACTGGAATAAGGTGGGCTTTCAATCCAAAATCACTGTATCCTTATAAGAAGAGGAGAATGCCACATGAAGACAGAGACACATGGGAAGAAGATGATCACGGGAAGACAGAGGCAGAGATTGGAGTGATGCTGCCACCAGCCAAGAAATGCCGAGAGCCACCAGAAGCTGGGACAGGCAAGGAGGGATTCTCCCCTACAGGTTTCAGAGGAAGCACAGCCCTGCTAACACCTTGATTTCACGCTTCTAACCTCCAGAACTGGGACAGAGGAAACATTTGTTGTTTTAAGCCACCATGTTTGTGATGCTTTGCTCCAGCAGCCCTAGGAAACTAACACACGGGGTGACCTAGAGAGGCTGGAAGCAGATAAATCAATTTGCAGGCTTTTGTTGTTGGTGGTTCCGGTATGACATGAGAGGCCCCAGGTCCTGAGCCAGGGTGGCTGTGGGCAGTGAAAATAGGTGACTTGTTGACTAAGAGGATTTCTTCCCATTAAATCATTAAGGAAAAGCTCTGCTTTAAAAGGGATTCAAATAGAAATTGGCAATAGCAAGCACTTGAGTTGAAAATGCTCTGGAATTCAAACTGCAGAGCCACTGGCAGTTGCTTTCTATCTGCAAAGATAAATAAATATTGCATGTACTTGGTTTCTGCTCCCGAGCAAAACATAGCAATGTCCCTCAAAGCACAAGATTTTAATAAAATTTTAAAACCTAGAGAAATAGAATCAGAGGAATTGGATAATACAATCCAAAATTCTTATATGATGGAGATAGAAAACAAGATCTTGAGGAGCTGGGTCTCTTAAAAGTTCACAGAGCCAGATGACACAGAGCAGGGCAGCCTCCAACTCCAAGTTCAATGCTCTTCTTAATATACAAGAAGAGGATTTAAAAATAGAAATGCATCGGGGTAGACCACCAAGCTTCATCCACAGTGGGATAATGCTTCTAGAACTTCCCTGCTGTAACAGGAAGTCCCTCCTCACCTTCCTTGGATCACTGGAGGGATGGAAGTGCACTAACTCCAGAGGAAGGGGTGAGAAGTATTATGTTTCCTTGGGAATGGGGCATACATACTCAGGGGAAATAACAACACCTTGTGTTTCGTGCATATGTGTGTGTGTGTGTGTGTTTTAATGTAAGCTTTATTATTATTCAGATACCGTGAGGCCAACACATTAGGAGAGATGATTACCATTGAAAAGAGTGTTTGAAAATGTGGGCAAGAGCATTTATTGTGGTTTCTACGGGAAGAAACAAGGAAGGCAAGGTAAACAGGCTTAGGGTTGGCTAGTCTGAGTCATTTTCAGTGGACTCTGGGGCATAGGGGCTGTCTCTAGTCATCCCATATGTGGCCCTGGGCGATTAGGGCAGGGGGAGGGCGGCCTGGAGTGTGAGATTTCACTAAAGGGGGAGGTGGGAGGTGGACTCTGGATTGGTTGGTTTGTGTAAGGAAAGCACACTCACAGGGGAGTCATTTACTATCTCTAGGAACTGCCTAACCCTAGGACAGGCAGTCCCTCCAAGGTTAGCAAAGCCCCAAGATGTCAAAACAACAAAAATACAGAAAATAAAAAGGCACAGTTAATACAAATATCTAAGCCCTTCCTGCTTGGTTGGCCAGCCTGAAAATAGAGGGTTGGGACCCTCGGGGGAGGGATGAGAAGCAAGTTGGGAAGGGAGGAAGGTCCTAAATCTTTGGGAACTAGATACGTCAGCCTCATCCCAAGCATACCCTGGGGACCAGTAAGAGCCAGAACCTGGGACTGTGGAAAGGTTTGCACAGCAGGGCAGGGAATCTGGAGGGTGTCCAAGTCTGGGTGACCAGGACCCATCCCAGCACCCTTGGAGATAAGGAAGGATCAGGGTTGCTGTCCTCCAAATTTTTAAATAACTATTGTGAGAGGTGACCTGTTTACTAAGGCAGTCATCTGAGAACCACCAAGTCAAAAAGAGAAGCTCCATCCCCCATGTCACTTAATAGAGGTGAAATGTTATTAATATGAATGTTTTCACCACCCTAGACCTACCAGGACAGATTAACACAATCACACAATGAAATGTAAAGATTGGCTCATTAACAATTAATAGGTTGATTATTAAGATTTTTGGTTCCTCAATTTTAAATACCTTTATTTTTTAAATATTCTTTACGGGTTGGATTAGAAAGTCCTGGAGAATTATCAGTGTCCTAGATGACATAAATGTCTTTACTGTCAGGATACTGGATCATGAGGGAAGAGTCACACACTATTCCTGTACTTCTGCAGGGGATTTCACTCACTTCCACTCCATGATTGCTGGTTACCGTGAGCTCCTCTGTGGCCCAGAGAACTTGCCAAAACACTGTGCTAAGAGACCTCACCAAATTTTAGCCTAGCTTTTTTTCACCTGTACTAAGTTGTGCTCCTAAAGGTGACCCCAGCCCCCCACTGAGTTTTTTTGCTCAGGAAAATGCAATGCTGCCAAACAGCAAAATGTGCATTGTCCCAATCCATGTTGCCAAAACATTTGCAGTCATTCTCCACTCACCCCCTTCTGAAATTGTCCATTTCCCCATAGCCCTCCTGGTCCCGCTTTTGTTTCCCTTTCACTTCCCCATAACCCCCTTTTGTTCCCTCTCTGTTCTCCCTTTAAAAACCTCAGTCCCCTTGTTTTAGGTGGAGTCCAGCACAGTTGATACCGGAGTCTCTCTCCCCTACTGCAGCAGTCTGCACAACTTCTGTCTTGCCACATTTAGCAAGTGTCTAGTGCTATTTTTCTTCAACATTACTATAGTAAAGCAACCAAAATCATTCAGTCTTATCACCAAAAAGGTGGCTCC
This sequence comes from Daubentonia madagascariensis, assembly GCA_023783475.1. Taxonomy (NCBI): domain Eukaryota; kingdom Metazoa; phylum Chordata; class Mammalia; order Primates; family Daubentoniidae; genus Daubentonia; species Daubentonia madagascariensis. The sequence goes on along the minus strand of JAKFHU010002140.1, from coordinate 31,419,605 downwards.
TCCTTTTCCCCTTACATAAAGGCCCCTCTTACAAGCTACAGATCAGGAATTTAGCCTTCCGGAAGAAATATTAAAAACATCATAGCCTCCATAGAGCACTGTTCCAGGTATTCACAACTCCCACGATGAGGTGACATCACCACCTGTCAGACTGTGCCAGAGGACTGAGGTAGGATTCCCGGGACTCCTGTAGCTCAGAAGTACATGACTTGTAATAGCCGCCTGCTGACCTGAGCTCCAGCACAAGGGGAATTAATTGTGTAGGACTAAGGGAACTGAGAAGGGTAACTTAAGTGTGGCTCGTGTCCTTTTTCTTATAGGAGGCAGAGGAAAAAAAACCCTTTCCTTTCATCTCGATCTATCTTTCCTTTCTAAAATTTAGCAGACTAATCTTGTACTGCAAGAAAACACTCATTGGTTGGTATGTTGCTCCAAATCTCTCTTCAGAGTTCAGAAGAAATACCCTATGGAAGATCTTGGTATAAGTTACAAGCTAATGAATCAACAGAGGAATTTAAGGATGATGAGTGTGTAGAAAACACTGTATATTGATTGGCTTTGTCTGCAAAACTGATCCAAACAATCGAAGTGCCTTTGCCAAGTTCCTTTACTTTTCATGGCAATGTAGTTATTTGCATAGGTTCAATAAGAATCTGTCTCTGTGATGATATAATTGGATAAACCAAATTTGCAACATTTCCAAAAATGTCTCTATAAATCCTATTTCATTAGATTTGACTAGTTCATTATTAAGGAACAAGGACTACATACGTGATGTGTGGAAATGATGCCTCCAAAATCCTCCTGGAAAACTGCTCTAAAGCCTGGCCTGTGGCTTACAGAGTCCCAGCCTTACAGGAAGTCAAGACTTGCACCTCTTGACTGTCCAGAACAAGCAAACATGAGGATCTCAGAGAAAGAAGCTAAACTTTACAGTTATAGGCACTGCAAGGGAAAACCTGGTCCATAGTTCTTGGTTCCTAGACTTGAACTAATATAGGCAAGAGAGAATATTCCTGGCATAGTAAAAGTGATCAAAAATATAATTCCAGGGGCTTTGTAAAGGAGTCACAGAAACAAGTTCACTCCTTAACCTTAACATCTTATGGCCAAGCATATGACAAGGAGGTCTTTGTGCAATAACCATTACTTCTTTTTGTACCTATGTAAATAAAGCCAACCAAATAAAACATCAGGTTAGTTATAGTAAATCAGAAAATCTAGAACAGATATATTTGGTCAAATTTACGCCTTCAGAGTAGAATTTGTTCATAAGACAACCCGAAAAAATAAAACTGACATTCTCATCCTTAGCTTAGCCCATTTTGACACAAAAAGATGGCAACTGTGGGAGCCCAGAAAAGATTTACACTTTTAAAAGCCATGCCTTCCAGAGATAAGCCTTGAATCACAGGTCGTTCTAAAGCCGTACAGCCAGAGATAAGCTGTGATCCTGTTTCCTATTATCAGAGACAAGACTTTAAATCAAAACAGAACTGTCAACTGCTATATAATAATTTGAACTATAAATACAGCTTTCTCTCATTATTCTGGAGGCCAGTTGCTCTGAAATCTTGTTTTAGGCAAGCAAAACTCACCAAGGAGATCAAAAATTATCTGAGTGGGTTTTTTATTTGGGGAGGATAGATTTCTTTTAATAAGAAACAACAAAAATTGATTTGGGAGGAATAAAAACAAAAGAATGGTTTGTAAAGCTTTTAGTGTAGTGTTGAAGAAAACCAGAGCCGCACAGTAGTTAAAGAGGTAAAAACAGATTTTATTCAGGAACTATTACAATCGGGAAAAAGAGACTTCAGCATAGAACTGGGCTCCATTCCAAATACAGCACTGGCAAGTGGGGATTTATAGCGAAAATGCAGGGTGGGGGGTCAGTGGATGGAAAATTACTAAAAGGAAACATGTGGCTGAGGGAGAGAATTCTGGTTTAACAGACCTAACAGTGTCCGTGCTAAAGGCAGGCCAGGGTGACCAGACGTCACCTGGGAGAGGGTGGGGATAAGAAACCCGAGCAGATCTCCAGCAATCAGATATCCATCTCTTAACTTAGCAGGATTCTCGCTACAGGTAGGCTCTTGAGGACAAGGCCCAAGGCAGGCGCCGAGTCAATAAGGGCTCAGAGCAGCAAGTTTAGAGCTTGGTCAAGCAGAGTCAGTAGACACCACGCCGAGCTGGCAACCTGACAACAAAATCTCCCACACCTGGGGATTTCTGCCACCGGGAACGAGAATGGTCATTAAAGAAGTCTGTAATTGTCGGTGCCTCCCTGGAGTTCTGGACTGCAGACAGGTAGGCTTAGTTAAGGGAAGGCGATGCTTACCAGTCAGGGAGCGCCAAGAACAGGAGAGAAAGAAAAGAAACCACGAGGGGGAGCAGGGAGGTCCAGCAAGGAGAACATTCAGCTGTCAACAGGCGTGGGCCACTCCACCACTCGCTGACTTTCCCTGATATTAAAATTGATCCCAGGGGACACTTAAACTAGAAAGATTGCCTTCTGCAGGGCAGTTTGCAAAGCAGATTTCCCCTCTCCAAGCTCGGGCAAAACAATTCCTTGCAGGGAAGAACAGCCCAGGAGGATAAAACATAAACCGGCACCCTGCCTCCTCCATCCATCCCAGTTGTGACAGCCCTCAGGGGTAGATTCTCTGTGTGGCTCGTCCCGGCCTCTGCCCTGCAGCGAGTGGCCATTCTCTGGCCTGCAAAAACACCATCACTCCAGTCTGGGCAGCGGGTGCCGTGCATGCTCCAAAATGAGAACTCTTGCAAGAAACTCATTTTCTTCCTGAAACAAATGGAGACCTGAATGTTCAGACCTAAAGGAGTAACGCACTGTAGACCATCTCTTTTTCTGTTGTGTGGAAAACAAAAGGTAGCAACTGAAGGCAAGGCATTTTGGAAAGGTACTCAGACCTAAAGACCCAACGTCTAGCAATTTCTGAGTGCACTGGCTACTTTCAAATAGAAGCTGGTCAGCCCCAGGCTGCCTGGCTCTCTCTCATTGAACCTGGATACTGGTTAAAACTGGCTATTGGCAGTTACTAGCTAATATTTATTAAGCCTGCTTGTAGCAAAGAAGAAACAGATCAGGACTTAGTAAGGAGAGACTTTTATTCAAAAGAATTCCTACGAGGGAAAGGGACTATCGCAATAGGGAGAATACCTGACCATAATACGGTCTGCAAGTGTCCCAAAACCAAACAGAAAAGGAGTTTTCTTTGAGAGGATACAGGAGGAGGTAAGCAGAGATCAGCAGAATCTTTGGGGGGAAACTGGACTAGCAATGGGAATGAATCTTGGGGTCTGATGGGAAAAGCTGAGCTCAGTGTGTTCAGCTGATACCAAAGGGACATGATGGGGGACATGATGGGGGACATGATCCACTTTTTTTGTGTTTGCTCGGGCTTGGGGGTAAGCAGAGCTCAGGGGCTTGTAGGAAAGACAGAGGCCCATTAAAATGTGGTCAAGACAAAGCAGAGGGTAAGAAATGGGTAACTGTGACCTCCTGGTCAGGGCTTACTATGTGGCAAACACTGGGTTAAAATCCCTGTCAAGAAGGTGCTATTATTTGCCCCTGTCTTGCAGAGGCAAGATTCTGAACATTTAAGTGTGAAATTAAATAATTCAAACTTAAAACTGTTGGAACTTTAAATTATTTTGAGCCTTGAGAGAAACGTGGCTATGTGGCATGTGTCATGTAGCATGCAGCTGCAACTTCTGCCTCTCCAATTATAGATTAACTCCGTTCCTTATTCTTGTACTGTAGATGATTAAGAAAGACTGAAAGGCACCAGAGATAAGACCTCCCTGGACTCCATTTCCCCTCCTTACAGAATGTTAAAGCAATCTTCCTCGGAATGTAGCAAACTGAAGCCAATCAAATAACTGTAATGTATGCATTGGCTTTATGTGGGAAATGTTGCAACTCTATCAAATTTCTCTATCTCTGCCTATATAAGTAAAACCTTAACTTCCCCCACTTTGGAGCACTGATCCCATTCTTCTGGAGTCTGTGTTACCTGAGTGGCTGTCCTCAAACTTTGCACTTGAATAAACTCTGTACTTAATCGTATTTTCTGAATCTCATCATGTAAGGTTAACACAAGCAATTTTCCCAGAGTCACATAGCTGATAAAATCCAGGTAGACTCTTGTTACCCAGAAGAGAAATCATCAGAAATATGATATTTTGATGTAATGTGGGGAAGCTGGACCTTTTCTTTAACCTCACTCTATATATAATATTCAACACATGTTTTGGGTGTGAATTAGTGAATATGGATGGGGAGGGGTATAACCTATAAATCCACCTCCCACCTCACTTCATCTCATGAAGTCCTTTCTTAGCTGATGTCACACAATTAATAATTTTGCTGTCCTTTTAAATCTTACACTAAGTAGGCTTTGGCTGAGCTTTTTCTCCCCAAGTTGTGTACTAAACTGCCCTAGAACACTCCAGAACCATCACTGGAAGATGGAGCCAGGAGGAATTGAACACATCTACATGCCTTTCTGATGAGCTTCGGCAGGGAGAGAGGAGGGGGGTAAAGAACCCTTCCCTGCCAAGTTCACCTTATAAAGGATTATACACCCAGCCAGAGGATCTCCTGACCATGTGGTGTCAGCTGCTGTGACTTCTATACACTTGAGGGACATTTAAAAATCTGGATGTGCTTGTCCTTGTGGCTGGCCACTTGTTATACCACCAACACCACTGTGAGCTCCTTTGAGAGGTGCCTGCATCCTTCCCTGCCCTGGGAGGAGGCTGACCTCTATCCCCGTAAACTCTAGCAGTCTCTCAGTTGTCTCGAGACCCCCTTGGTTCACGACAGTGAAACTGAGTGCACCTCCCCGCATCCAAGTGCAGTAAGTACAAACCTCCATGCAGGCGCTGGCTGGTAAGAGATTAGATTTGTGGTCTATACAGACACAAAACCTCAACTCTGGTTCTTGAAAGTCCCGCACCCAGAGAAGGACAACACTCTGAAGCAACTAAATCAGAATTATAAAGTCTTATCCCTTAGGCCCTTCCAAAAATAATCCCCACATTCAGGAGGGATTGTTCCCCACCTGCCTTCACACAGCTCCTAGCACTTTCTGAGCTTCTTTCTGGTTGCATAAATGCCCCATGGGAGCATCGTAGAGCTAGGCCTCCTCACAGATTGTCTTTCCTCAGCAAGATCAGGCAGTAGTATATAAATAAGGTCTCAGAAACCCCAGGTTACAGACAGATACAAACCAATCTGAACTCTGGTTGGACCGATAAGCAGAAATGTTAATAGTACCTGCTCCTAATTTACTATAAAGTTGTGGGGATGGCATCAAATCCACCTTGTTCACCATTGTATCAACAGCACGTCTCAACATGGCCAGCACACCGCTAGCAATCGGTGTGAATTTGTTGAAGGAATAAAAGAGTAAAGGAATGAACACATCCTGCCTCACAAGGTTTTTGTGAATATCAAATAAGATCATGTGTGACTTACAAACTACACTTCTCTGCAAATAACAGCTAAAAATAAATTAGCTGTTATTGTTACTCTCAGAGGTCTATACTGTAGGCATGGTTTATCACCACTATTAAAATGAACCATATTTATAATAGAAATCATTCTCCAGAAACAGCTTATTTTTTGCTCAAATGATAAAAATGGAAGAAATATCTTATTTTGAAAGGCTCAATATTTAAGTCACTTGAATATGATAATAAATAAACACATTTTATATTAAAGACATAAATACCATGTACAAAAAATTAACATTAAAATTAAAAGTATTTTCTATCATTACAATCAGCATAGAGAAATAAAGATGATAAACGTCTTATAAATAAGAGTCTGGCCATGTTTCTTCTCTCCTAAACAAATGCATACATACACACCCCACACACAAATCAAAATAAAAGAAGTCTGTAAGCCATTGTTAGATGCCACAAGCTGGGAAGCTAAATTGTTCTTCCAGAATGGAGGGAGAAATTACTAGAAGCAGCAAATGATGGCTAGAATTAGCCATTTCCAGGAACCTTCCCAGAAACAAGCCATTTCACAGTGTGATGGCTAGAAAATTTACTGATGATGTGGGGTGCCCAGAAGTAGCCAAGATAAAATGTAACTAAAGCAAATTAAGCTGTCATTATAACTATGGCACATAGGAAGCGAGGGGTGCTAAAATGGTAAGTTTCTCTAAGTCAGTGCTATCACAAAAAGGAGTGTTGGGGCTTAGTATTTGTCAGCATTTATGCTTCACAGTTCCAGGAAGGAAAACTCTGTGCCTGATGGTCATTAGGTAGGTGACTCTGTAACAGAGAAAGAAAACCTCAAGCAGCCGACAAAACCCTCTACTGCAACTCCTACTAATTCTATGCTCAGCAAGCAACTCTCTGTGGCTGATTTTATTCTCTAGGTCCCTAGATTTTTCTTCCTTCCTGTTACCAAGTGGTTTGTCCTAGGGCTGCATTCTTTACTTGTAGCGGGCAATATTACTACGCTCTCCTGCCTGGACAGACCACACGGCCATCGCCTGGGAACCAAGGAACACAGAGGCCACTTCTTGGCAGACAGCCAGAAACACTTGAGAGCAATTCATTCCTTTTTCCTTCACCTTCTGGAAGGAGAATGTGTCCTCTCCACATTCATTTTGCCCCAGCTGGTCTACAATCAAAGATCTGGAATTGTTCCCAGATCAAAGGGGTTGGTGGCTGTGGGCTCCGGAGAGTGGCAGTTTGTGTGTGTGTTTTTCCCATTTCTGATCACATCCCAGAGCACTGACAAATACAGCATTCTGCCTCCTTCTCTGGCAGCCCAGCCTTGCTGAGATCTCAGGCTGAGGACAGGCTCTATTCAGAGCAAATGTAGATTTCTCTCTCCTAGACACTTATTTGAGAGGCATTTTTCTTTAATTACAATAATTTCTGACTTCCAGCATGTATTCTTTAAACCATAGTAGTAGCCATGTTCAAGCTGTAGACAGTCCCAAATTTAAATGGATTGAGTTCTCAAACTTGGCGAGTCAGGTGTTTGAAATTCTTCACAGGGAATTTAGTATAAACCAATACATGAAGGTAAATGGAACAGAAGCACCTTCCAACTTCAACATTGTCTGGACAGAGAGAGGACTCTGTCTTAAGAGACAAAGGACTTCCTGTCAACAGAAGAATGGGCAACCACTTGGCAAATGGGGTGCCCAGATTCCTCATAAAAGATGTTCAATTATTACATTTATAGATATTTATACATATATTTACAATTTTAAAAACCTAAAAGCTCATGTGGCCATTTCAGTCATCAAACAAACAAATAAAGAAATAAAATGGAAAAGGAAACCATTCTTGAATTACCTTGACTGCCAGGACTTGAGGGGTAACAAGTTTGGTTTGAGGTAGTGGTGAGGGTTGGAACATGGAGTCCTTTGTGAATCTTCCAAAGGGACTCAGGGATCTTCCTCGACTTTAGAGGACAAAAGCTTGGCCCTTTCTCACATGTTCCACTCTCCTCAGTGCAGCTGTCTCCTTGTTGTTGGTTTAGAGTCATGATTGAGAAATGCCTCTGCCCATAAATGGAGTGAAAGAGGAGACCATGTTGGAGGTTGTATTTACTAGAGGAATCTGAGCAAAAGTCAAGAGAGATGGTCCTTGAGAATAGGGTTAAAAAGGAGGTGAATGCATGGAAAACACTTGTCTCTGGTGGAATTAGCAGAACTTGAAGCAAGGCAGGACAGAAGAGACAGCACCTGCATGTGCACAAACCCATAAGGAGAGAAAAGTTTTAAGTTCTTCTTTCTGTCTTACAAGGATTCCTAGAGAATCAGCATTTTTTCCTCTCTACTCTCCTAAAGGAAGAAGACATTAAAATAAAAGGCAGACTTTCAAAGTTAGCATTTAGAAAAACAATTAAAGCCCACCATGGGTAGGGGTGACTGATCTATGGGGTTGAGCCTAAACCCCGAGTCCTCTTCCTTCATCACCTCAGCCACCAACAGGAGCATGCTGCTCCCGGGGATCTGCTCCTCCACTAGTGGCTGGGTCAGCTTGCTTTAGTCACCGTCTATAAGCTGAGATAAGCTGGACCATTCAAAGAGAATACAGGTGGCATGGGACCCACCCAGTTTACCCATAGGTCCTTTCTTATTCCATCTATGGAGTAAGATTTTACCTGAATAATACTGAAAGGCACAGCTTTGGGCTCTCCTAGCTACTCTCCTCTCCTGCCAGGTGGGTATCAGCCCATGATGCTTGTTATTAGTTTGCTAGGGCTGTCATAACAAAGTACCACAGACCAGGCAGCTTTAAAAATGGAAATGCTTTTCTCACAGTTCTGGAGGCTGGAAGTCTGAGATCAGAATGCCATCAGAGGTGATTCCTTCTGAGGACCATAAGGAAGGTATCTGTTCTAGGCCCCTCTCCTTGGCTTATAGGTCATCTTCTCCCTGTGTCTTCTCATCACCTTCCCTCTGTACATGTCTGTGTCCAAATTTCCTGTTTTGATGAAGACATCAGTCAAATTGGATTAAGGTCCATTCTAAAGACTTCATTTTAATTTAATTATTTCTGTAATGACCCTATCTCCAGATATGGTCACATTCTGAAGGAGGCTTAGGACTTTGTCTTAGTCCATTTTCTGTTGCTATAACAGAATACCTGAGACTAAATAAAGAAAAGAGGTTTATTTGGGCTCACAATTCTGGAGGCTGGGAAGTCCAAGACCAGGCAGCTGTGTCTAGTCAGCTTCTGGTAAAGGCCTCATGCTGCATCATAACATAGCAGAGATGTAGAAGGGGAATCTGGTGTGAACAAGAAAGGGCCAAACACGAGGGGCATCCTCACTTTATAGCAACCCACTGTCAGAGTAACTAATCCAAATTCATATTGTCTAATCACCAAAACCTCAAATCAGATGGAAACAAGAGAATACCACTAATTAGGAAGAAAAAACACAGCTGTTCCACAGAGGATAGCACAAAGAGAAGAAAAGAGACTTCTGCTTCAGGTCCAGGCATGAGGATTCAGCCAAGAGACCAGAACAACCACCACAAGACCCCCAAACTCCCATTCACTTCTATGCTTAATAACTTCAGTTGCTCAGAATCAAATTAGAATTATGCCTGGATATAACCAAGACAGATATTTGAACATCTATTTAAAAATAAACAATTTAGAGATCTATTTATGTACTCTATAAAAGAATTATTTGCTTAAAAAACAAATACAAAATGACACACATCACTTATGGACTGACCAAGGAAGTATAACCTGAATCTAATCAATTGGTACACCTGAGTAAAGGGTATATGCGTGTTCTCTCTATTGCTCTTGCAACTTAAATTGATTTCCAAAGTTTTTATAAAATTCCAAAATAAATCCATTTTTAAAAATACAGTGAAACTTGTTACACAAATACTTGAAATTTTTTTTTAGTTTATAAAACCTTCATTTATGTAAAACTTTCTACTGCAGTTCAATTCAACAACCAACATTTATGCCGAGTCCCTCCTGTGGACCAGGCAACATGCTCAGTGTTAGAAATCCAAAGACAATAAAGCTAAATAAGTCCATTCTTCTAAAAAAGTCAGTTATTTAAAGAGAAAGATTCACCAGAATCCTCTGTGCAGCCTACCTGGAGCCAAATGTATCTGATTTTTGTTCTCCTTCACACAAAAGGGAAATGTGCGGGCTGTGCAGGTGTGGTCGTTGGACTTCTGACGAGGGGATCACCACTCACTGCTTCTTCACCAGTTCCTCCTCTGCTTCCAATATTTGACTTGCCACAGCAGAAACCTTCATTTTAAAAGCTGGTAGGCAAAAGCCCTCCAGGAGGAGTGGAGAAAAGAGGAACTGGGCATTTGGGGAGATAAGGAGGTGACGAGTTCATGCAGTAACACTGGGCTCTTGTGGTTGGGTTAGATACTGTGGACATTTGCTCTTGACTTTCGTCATCAGGCGACAGCCTCTCAAAGTTGCTGACCAGCCTCAAAGCAAGAACAGACCCAAGAACAAGTGCTTGGGAGATGTAACATTTGGGGTACTCTTAACTGAATACTGATTAATAACTTTGCCTAAAACCTCTTCTCACTATGGCTGGGTGATCATGTTCAAAGGAAGTGTTGCAGTGAAATGTTTTTTGGAGCATATGATTTCAATGCATATTTTATGTCATTCCATCCCGGCTTATGATGATGTAATTCTCAGAAGGTAGAAAGCGGATACGTTCCTCCCTTGTTATTGGATCACCAAAGTGATAAAATCTTCCTGAATATTTATATCTTTCCAAATTCCATCTGATGGGCATGAAATATAAACAATTTAGCTTTGTATCCAGCTGTGTGGGATGGATAACTTGATATTGGTGGGGCTATGACAAAGGTTAAGTATCAGTCATTATAGTTTGCCTCTCTTTTCTGATCTGAAAACTGAGGAATAAAACAGATTATAATGACAACTTCAACTTCCCCATGGAGCATGGGAAATACAGAGTAGGAAAATGTAACCAGAGCAGTTATCAACAAAGCACAACTCAGAGGGCCAATCCTGCCTGCAGCCTGTTTTTGTACAGCCTGCAAGCTAAGAATGGTTTTGACATTTTTAACCATTATGAAATAAAGAAGAAGGTGCTACAGAGACTATATATGGACAGCAAAGCCTAAAATATTTGCTATCTGGCCCTTTACAGAAAAAATTTCCCAACCCCTGAACTAAAGTGTCATGGAACAAAGATGTAACCAAAATTCCCTCTGCTATAGATAATGTTGATGCCACTGACTTTCCAAAGAGAAAAATTGAAGCAACTCACCTAAACCGATTAGATGGAAGGACTAATAGGAGACAGGCATGTGTAATAGTCATTAGCTACGGACCCTATTGTCATATTGGCAGCTGGTAAATTGCACACAAAAAATGCTTTCTTGCTGTTGTAGAGGGAGAAGGAAATCTCCCCCACCCCACCCCACAAACTGCCATCATATATTCCTCCCTCATCCTAGTAGTAGTGATCCTGTGGTCACTAGAGAAAACAGCCCATTGTCACCTGACCATTTCCTTTTCTGCAAGCAAGTGTCCCAGATAAACAATTCCAGTGCTCCAGTAAAAGCCCTCGCCTCCAGAGATTCTCCACACACCAGTTAGACCTGCAGCCATTTATCTGCTTAATTGCTCTGATCTGAAAGGAAAATAAAACTTCTCTTGTCTCCCCAAAGGCTGAAAGGTTGCATCCTGGGATAGACACTTAGGTTAGCTCCCGAGGTGCCTGGGAGAATGGAAATTTATCTTTCCAGGCCTAAAAGCTGTGTGTCTCCTGGGACTGCCAGGCACCTGGGGGGGTTTTATTTACATAGCAAAGGGCTGGAATTGGGATTCCTTTCCTTTATGTTTCCAAGGAGAGCCTTTCAGAAGGGAAGAGGAGCAGCTACCTCCTACCCCTTTATAAGCAGAGCAAAATAACTCTTCCTTCCCCTCACCTATGGAGTATCCATTGCTCATGCAGGGCAGACCCCCATCGGCTCTCACGAGCTGCCCAGGGGTAAGCACTGAGGCAAGGGGCTGACATTTACTGAGTTGTAATAAGAAATAAGAGATTACCGAGCTGTAATAAGAAATCTTGCCTCTGATCCAGGACACTTCATATGTGCATTTAGGATAAAGTTAATAAAGATGATTGTTAGAAACCCAACTGACACCTTTCATCTCTGTTTTGGTCATTTTAGTCAGAGTTTTGGATATATTGAGTCCAAAAAGCCCCAAGTTTCCACTTGTTACTACTAACTTAGCTATACACTCAGTGGGTAAGCCCAGAGCAAAGATGGTTGTGAAACATAATATACCTAAACTTTTTCTATCCCATTGTAAAGAATCTTTTTTTTCTTCCCAGTTCCCAAGGAGATTTCTAACGTAAAGGTTAATACAATGTCAATAATCCTGACTGCAGTGGATATTTAAAAAAATAAATAAACATTGTGCTTCTTTTTCTTAAATACGAAACACTATGGTATGTCCTAGGTCTTCTTGATCGGCTTTTGAGAACTATAAAAACAGTGACATAGGGATCTGGAAGCTAAACTTCCATTGGAAAAATGTCCTCTTCTAGGGGCTTTTATTTTTCTTTTTTAGAGGTGGGATCTCACTATGTTTCCCAGGCTGGACTTGAACTCCTGGGCTCAAGCAAGCCTGGATCCTCCTGCCTCAGCACCCCGTATGTCCCCACGGAAAGGCTTTTTAAGTGTTAGTTTACTTTTCTTTTTAGATCAATGCTTTCCTTTCTCCGGGGGAAACTGAAAACCAATAGTAAATAAGTAATTGATTACAGAAATATTCTCTAAATATGCTTTGTGTCCCTCCAGGGTGAAAAAAAATCTTATGAAACACAAAAGAATAGGTTTTTGGTGTTGGCAAGAAAGGCAGTGAGAATACAATGAATATGTTTTTTCACACTGATACTATCTTGGAGTCTCTATTAGGTTTCTTAAGCCAAAGGCAGTCAGGGGCCAAACATGTATTCCCTGGCATGTATTCAGCCACCTTAAACTATCCAAACAGAGCTAACGGATGAAAGCAGCTTCCTTATTCCAAAGATAACTAGAATCTTTCTGAAACTGAGATGAATTCTTAAGTCCTTCCTTCCTGAAACTTTCCCTGTATTAATAACTGCTATAACTTTTTGGGAGCCAGCTCTGTGCCAAGCCTTCTAAGTTATACTATGTCTAATCCTCATAACAACTGGATGAGATAGTTATTATTATTAGTGTTTTATAGATAAATAAAAAACTAGAGGATAAATAACTTCGTTATTGATGACTAAGAGAATGAGCTAAGATTGGGACAAATGGCCTAAGTCCAAAGTCCATGCTCTTCCCTGCACATCCCTTTTGTTTGGAAGTTTCACTGTTAGGATATCACCTAGCTAAACCAGGGGAGAGGCTTACTGGTTTGGTGTTGTCTGTTTACTTTTTAGGATAATTAACTGATGAATGCATCAATAATATAGCCATTCAAAAGTTTTGGGGGTCTAACATATAATGACACTTACTTTATGACAGCCAACACTGCAGAGCAACAACAGTGGAACAATAAATAGTAGATGGTCAGTTGAACAACAATATGAGAAAAGAGTGAATCTCTTCCCCTATTTCACACTTTATAGAAAAATCTTTCACAAGTGGGTCTAAATATGAAAAGGAAACAAATACATTTGTAAAAGATAACATAGAAGAATATATTTATTGCCTTGAGGTAGGAAAAATTTTCTTAAACAGGATACAAAATATTCTAACCTTCAAATAAAAGATTGATTAATAAAAGGACAGACATTGCAAAAAACAAACTCTCAAAAGAGTTGAATAGGCTCTCCACAAGAGGATATTCAAACAGCCAATAAACATATTAAAGGTAATGTTTAACATTATTAATCATTGCACACCTGCTATAAAAGCTGAAATTTAACAGAATCACAATATTTAAAGTTGGCAAGGACATGGAGCTGCTTGAACACTCATATATTGCTGATAAGAGTGTAAATTGGTACCATCAGTCTGGAAAACTGTTAGTTAATGCCCACCAGTGGTGAACCTCTACATACGATATAACAACTCCACTTCTTTCTGTCCTGTAGAAATAGGTACATAAGAACTGTAAAAGACACACACAAGAATGTTCACTTCAGGACTACTCATAAGAGCCAAAAACAGAAAACCATCCAAGTGTCTGCCAAGAGCAGAACAGAGAAATACATTTTGGTATATTCATTCAATGGAATATTATACAGCTATGAAAATGAATGAACTGTCTACAACACAACTAGATCTCACAAACATAATCTTAAGCAAAAAACACAAATAACATAATTAATAGTGTATGTTTCATTTATTGGAAGTTCAAAAACAAACAAAACTAATTTGTGGTATTGGAATTAGGATTTTGGTTACTTTTAGAGTGGAGGATGGGGGTAAACCAAGAGGGGGCTTCTAGAGTGCTCAGAAGGTTCTGTGTCTTGCTTTGGGTGGTATGCGTGCTCTGTGACGCTTCCCCAAGCTGTACACTTACGTTAATAATTTGTGCACTTTTTGGCAGGTATGTTATTCTCCAGAAAAAGGTTTATTAAAAACAAAAGAGAGAAAGTAGCTAAGGCTTAAGGAGACACACATTATAAAGAGCAGGGGGCGGGAGACGCAAACAGAGGCCAAGAGGGAGATGAGGACAGATACAGAACAATCAGGAGTCCCTGGCACTTTGGGGAGTGAAGTGAGAACCAACATCAGGAGGCAAAGAAAGTGGGCAGGAGTGAGGAGAGAAAATAAAGCCAAGGTTGTTTTTAAAGATGAAAACCAAGTGTGTCTGGAAGCCAAGAAGATGAGTTCCCAAACTGTCAACGAGAGGAGGAAGATGAAGGAAATAAAGGGTAGCTGAATGGATGAGCTAATCACCGCGTATCGTGGGCTCACCTTATGTCAGACACGGTTACTAGGGAATTGCAAGAAAAAGAGAAGAAAGCAGAAGAGAAGAGCAGTTTTGCTTTTCTGAAATGGCCAGGCGGCAGACTGAATCTGTGAAGCCTCAAGTCTTCATCACACACACGGCCAGCGCATCTGGTAAAGTCAAACTGGTTACTACACATAAGGCAAAAACAATCTTATCCATAAGAGACACAAGATAGACCAGCTGCCTCTGAAGTAGCTTGGGGCAAACTCCTCTCATTGAGTTGTATTCACTTCCTAGGGCTGCCATAACAAAGTGCCACAAACTAGGTGACTCAAAACGATAGAAATGTATTATCTCACAGTTCTAGAAGCTAGAAGTCTGAAATCAAGGTGTGGTGTCAGCATGTCCATGCTCTCTCTGACAGCTCTAGGAGGAAGCTTTCCTTGCCTGTTCCAGCTTCTGGTGTTTTCCAGAAACCCTCGGCGATCCTTGACTTGTAGATGCCAGGCCAAGCACATGGCCATCTTCTCCCTGTGTATCATGTCATCTTCCCTCTGTATGTCTGTCTTCACAGGGCCATCTTCCAATGGTCTTCCAATAGGACACTAGTCATATTGTCTGACATAAAGTAAGCCCTCAATAAATGGTGATTCATTTATCCATTCAGCTTCCTTCTTTCATTGATGGTTAGGGACCCACCCTACTTCAGTATGACCTCGTCTTAACTAGTTACATCTGCAACTACCCTATTTTCAAATAAGGTCACATTCTAACATACTGGGGAGCTGGCTTAAAATGCCAACACTCTACTTCAATATGTCTTTTTGGGAGGACAAAGCAACCCATAACAAGAGTACATACAGAGTTGCAACAAACCTGTAATCAAACCTTCTCTTAGGAGCAGTAGAAGTGGTAGATGAGCATAGAGAAGGTAGATCATCTGTGCCCAGGTTGTTTTCCTGAGCCATGCTGGACATTTCCAGGTTTCTCTAACCCAGTGTACATTCCAGTATTTGAAGAACTAGGACCCAGTGCATCCAAGAGATAGATAAGGCAACTTACATGCTATCCCAATTTTGTGTATTCTTTTGTTCCAGTTGCTGTGCCTATGTAACAAATGATCCCAAAACTTCATTCTATAAAATAACCACTATTATACTGCAGATTCTGTGGTCATGAATGTGAATAGTCATGGTGGGGAGGTTTATCTTTGTTCACAATGCCTGGGGCTTTAGCCAAAAGACTCAAAGGCTGGGGATGAAATTACTTGAAGGCTTATTCACTTACAGGTCTTGGAGAGGATGCTGGGCAAGATCTTGGCTGAGACTGTCAGCAGGAACAATACATTGCTCCTCCATGTGGCCTAGGCTTCCTCATGAATGGTGACTGGGCTCCAAGGATAACCATGCAGAGAGAAAGAGAGAGAGAGAGAGACGGAGAAGACAAACTATGCACATGTCATGTCATATGGGCCCTTTATAACCTCAACTCAGAAGTCATGCAGTAACAGAGCCTGTCTGTATTTAAAATTTTGATATTTTATCATAGACTTTTTGCAATAACTTGGATTTATTAAAATATTATTTATCTCTATTACTGAATTTTAGCATACCCTTACGTGTTGCACCCAAGGTGAATGCCTCACTCATCTCACCCCAGTGCTGACCCTGTCCAGGGTCATTTCCAATATATTCTATCTGTTGAGGCCGTTGCAAGGGCCCACCCAGCTTCAAGGGAAGGGGAAAGTGGATGCAACTCTCAACGGGAATGGCAAGGCTCTAAAAGAGCACATGGGCCCAGAAATATTACTGTGGCCACTTTTGAAAAATGCCATCTGCCACACCTTGCAATAAAGCAAAACTAAGGAATCTGACTTATTGCCAAATACAATAGGTAAATTGATTCCAAAATCCCAAAGAGCAAAATGTCAAAACTAATATCCACAACAACAAGATTTTAGACCTTTCCACAGCCTTGTCATAGTAAAATGTCTATTGACTATATTGTTTCAAAAGAGTAGTCATTCCCTTAGATGCTCTATTACAAAGCAATGATCAGTAAAGCCCTTTGTAAATATTTGCTGAATCCATTTGAGTTCAAAATCTTGTGTTTGGGAAAAATATTTATTTCAGGCATAATGAAGTATTAAAAGGAAAATCTCCCTTTGTTCCTTGGGAAACCACCTTAATCACTGTGATTTACCAAGTATCATGATATGTATTATTTTTTTTAAAAATGATCCCAAGAGCTTATTTGCACTGGTAAAGATAAAAAGGCAAAACATGAGACTTTTCAATAGGCATTCCAGTGGTTTGCTATTCAGATGCCTACGTGAGAACTGGTGATATTTTGAAGAATAACATCTCCCACTCATTAGATACATTTTAAAGTTATCCTGTTACTTTAGAATGGAGTTCTTGTAACTTGTCATTCTCTCTTTATACGTAGGAAAGGTTGAGTTTACAACATTAACAGAAGCAAAATGTTCCTTGGTAGTTGAAGGAAGAGGAGAAAAAGAACATTCGGGAAACAAATAAACTTGAAAACTAATCTAAACAAAATACTTAAAAGCTTAAGTTTTGTCTGTGTGTCAAGAACTGTGAAGGGTATGAGGTTTTACCCTATTTGGAAGCTAAGAAATTAACCTTTTGCAATCTCATGGAGGCTGCTATAAGACACAAGATTTCTGGGTTAGAGACAAAGCAGAGTTTATTACCCACAACAGTAGCAGGAGTCAGAGTATTGGCATTTTAAGCCAGCTCCCCACACCCCAATTCCCACAGGCTGATATGAAAAGGTCCAGATGACACTTGCACATGTACTGGGTTGTGTTACTTGAGAGGAACCCTGAGCTTAGAGGACCTGAATGTTTTTAAATGAGCAATAAGCATACCTACCCTTTGTTCCACAGGGAGACACTACCTCTATTTTCCAAGACTTTTCACTATATAACCATCCTTTGGAAAGATAATCTGAAATGAAGAACACTCATCCTTTGCTCGCAGGAAGTGTAGAAACACAAGAGACCCTTAGAGAATTATCTCCTAATGCTATACCAACTTAGAAATGTCTAATGTTAATTAGAAGGTGGAAATATCTATCCTGTGTTTTCTACTGTGGTAGCCTCTAGCCAATTAAATGTAAATTAATTAAAACTAGTAAAATTTAAAACTCATTTCTCCAATTGTACTAGCCATATTTCAAGAGCTTAATAGCCCCATGTGGTTATTGGCTACCATATTGGACAGCACAGATATAGAACATTTCCACCATCACAGAAATTTCTTCTGGATAGCCCTGAATACAATTCAGTCAGCCATCCACAAAAGTGGAAATGTATATACAATTCAGTTGGTCAACCACATTTATTTAACCCTTCCGTGTGCCAGAAAAAAGATGTTATGTCAATTTTGTTCCCTATAGTCTTAAAGTCTGCAGTGAAGCAGGGAAGATAGATCTTGTCAAATAAATAAGCGTAGTAGTTAACAGGTGATTGCAATTAAAGAAGACCTGACTTAGCATGGAGGATCTGGCAAAGCTTCCTGGAATAAAAGATGTCTAAGCTGAGATTTTAGTTAGGTTAAAATAAAGTAAAATTTTAAAAAAGGAAGACTTTTCCAGACACTGAAATATTGTCAACTCGTGTGACAGAAATAGTGGCATATTTTAGAAAAAAAAATTTTTTTAAGAGACAGAGTCTTGCTCTGTCACCCAAGCTGGAGCACAGTGATGCAATCATAGCTCGACGCAGCCTTGAACTCCTGGCCTCAAGCGATCCTCCCACCTTGGCCTCCCAAAATGCTAGGCTTACAGGCATGAGCCACTGTGCCTGGCCTAGGAGTGAATCCTTGATGACTATTTGAAAGGGTCAGATCAAGGATGACTGAATATCTAATTTAAGAAGGAATTTTTTTCTTTTATAAAAGAATTTATTTTTGTTTTGTGTTATAAATTATTACGGATACATGATAGTTGTACATATTTATGGGATACAAGTGATATTTTGACACAGGCATACAATGTATAATGATCAAATCTGGGTAACTGGGATATCCATCACCTCATCACCTGAGCTATTTCAGAGGCAGAATTGATAGAACTTGGTAATTGAATGAAAGTGGAAAGTTACAAAGAAGGAGAAGTTAAGACTAACTAGGTTTTTGTTTGAGGAATTGACAGAATGCTGTGTGTTTACTGATATTGGGAGCACTAGAAAGGCAGATTCGGGGGGGGCTGTCATAAATTCAGCTTGGAAAATATTCAATTGGTTGGCAGTGCCCATTAGACATCTATGGAGAAGCTGTTGGCTATGTGTGTTTGGCATTCAGAAGACAGGTATGAGCTAGCTAGAAATTACCAATATTATCTACCTAGAGCATAACTGAAACCATGTACTTGAACAAGGCCATCTGGGGAGCAAGCTAGAGTGAGGCTAGCAGAGATCACAGAACAAAATCCCTGTTTTCAAGGAAACCATGGTGGGGGGCAGAGATTTGTGCAGAGAGAAAACAGAAGGCTCTGTGAGAAACCAAACTGACTATAAAACTTTTCAATTCTCTATGGTCTGGTTTTCTTTGAGGGACGCCATTGATTCACAGAAAACACGCTGTAAAATGGGAATCGGAATAGTATCAGTCCCAAAGGGTTTGATGTCAAGACTAAGGGAGATAATGTGCAGCAATCACATTAGCTCAGCAGCTGACACATAGCAACTGTCCAGTTGATGAGTTACAGTATAACTGAACAAATCTTTTGAGAGGTAAAAGTACATTTTTCCCCCCTCCTCCCAGGATGCATAATATGACTGAAGATTGCTTTTCTCAATATTTTAATATTGTAGGTTCATTAGATTTTGAAAAATATAAATGTAAAAATGCAAGGGTTTTGTTTGCTTATGAAATGGAAATCTAGTATGTGCATTTTCTATCATCCAGCTTTTATTTTGAAAACATAAAAAACCTTAAATTAATCTTGTACAAAATACAATAAACAGAATATCTATAACAGCGAACATTCAATCACATGTCTCAACAATAATTGGTACAAATGGTATTTTACACTACCTCTCCTTAGTCCACCACAAGTGCCTATTTTACTCTAGATGCACTCAATAAATCCATCTTCCACTAACTCAATTACAAAGCTCGTGTAACAAAATCAAAAGCAAGTAGGATTTTTGTTGTTTTGCTGACAACTGTTTAGCAGAATCCTCTGATTATATGTAGACTGTACGTTTTTGTTTGTAATCAACATAAATAGAAAACTGAATCTGGAATCAGACTCTAAGAACAAAACAGGAAGATTTCTGCACTGCTGGGAACAATCACATGAACGTTTTTCTCATGCCGTTTCCATACCACAAATCCAACAGAAAATATTCAAAGGAAAATCAAGAATTTGTTTCAAAGGACACATGAACCCACATTTCGTGTCATTTCGTGTACTCACTCTGAATGAGAGCCCTGCCTCTCCCAAAGCTTGTGTCAGGAGAGAAGTGAAGAGGAAACAGAAAAAAAAACCAGAGGGCGATGAACCGTGTCCCTGTGTCATGGGTCATCTTAGCTGAATTCAGAAGGACACACCACCTAGACTAAAAACAGAGAGAGAGAAGAAATGGCTAAGAACAAATAGTCCGTTTGTTTAAAAAAAAAAAAAAAAGGAATTCTCTGGATTTCAATTCCCTTACACGAGGTATTTCTTCCTTTTTTCATGCTCACCTGGGAATGGTGAGGTCCACCCTGGTGTAGCCTCCTGGGTTCCCTGCCCTCTGGTTCCTTCCCCTGCGATTCAGCCTAAACAGAATCACCTGCCTCAAGCACTGACTGTCTCCTAGACTACACTACTTCCCACTGGCCTTTGGATCAAATTGAAATGTAAATCAAATCAAACTTCTTCTTAATAAACATGGTCATATCAATGAGTGTGAAGCCTTGCCCGGTTCACAGGTCTTTCTCCTGGCAAGCTGAGCCCTGAGCCCCCGCTAGGACCCCAACCTGCCTCTGCCTACACCCATTTGATCACATCTCTACCTTCCAAAAGACTGACGTCATCCCCCTAGGACATAACAGTACTGTTTTTGTTTAGTGAAATCAGGTTGCAGAACAGGATGTGTACTATGATCCCATTTTTATTTTAAAAAATTGGAAAAATATATAATCAGTTATATATTAAAATGGTACAGGACTCTGCACGATACTATTGTGGGGGGGTAATATGGAAGACTTTCACTTTTATCTTTTATATATTTGTGATATTTAAACTTTGTATTTATGTACATATCTGTAATCATTAAAATAAAGAACAATTATTCCAAGACTACATTCTCTGCAACATTTTATGAGATTACTCCTTTTGAACTCTGCTCACTCCCATGCCTTCTGTAATGTTTGTCACCGCTGTTTATACATATATACGTGTATTTATATATGTTCCTTCCTTTTTCCCCTCTTGTTATGTCCTCTTTTATCCCTTATATTAAAAATATCCTGGACATTAAGCTAAGTTTCATATCAGGTAATAGTCAAGACTGTCCACAACCAAAACACACAGACACCTATTTCAATATTATTCCCCGAACCCAGCTCTTGCTGGACACTCCTTGTTGAATGTGAAGTGAGGAGTGGCTTTAGTAATGAATGAACCACATTAGCTCTTGGACTGATGTAAAACCTGCTTCGATATTCATTCGTTCTTCAGTAGTTGTATATTTTCTCTGAAACATATACAAAATGTGTTAAATTATACTGGTCCCGTGAATTCCCGAAAACCTCCTTTTCTTTGTCTTCAGCTGCCAACAAAGTTACCAAAGCCAGATTTTCTTACCAACAATTTCAGTCATTTCCTGATAACTGGTTGAAAACCTAGGACCCTTTTCAAAAGATCAAAAGATGTGGCAATTTAAGAATTGCCATGCTAATGGGAGCTCAGTAGGGGTCAACAGTGATATATTCCATTTAGCTTTCTTGGACTGGATGAAACAAGGTTTTACAGCTTTGTATTAACGCCCTGCTCTTCCAGCCATGTACATGTCTATCAACATCTAATTGTACTTCCAATGATTGGAGACAAACTATCTTTTCTTCTTTCCAAATGAGAATTTGTAGGGGTTTTCTAGTCCCATTTGCCACCAAGTACACATCAGAAGATGAACCTCCTAGCAGGAGGGCAATGATACAGCTAAGGAAGAAAGAGGCCCGGCTCCCAGGCCCAGTGGCAGAGCCAGCAGTGGGGCCTTCCCCTACTCGAGTTGCCATGGCAAACGGCTAATGAAAAATGCTTCCATTCTGAATTCATCACGAGAGGGTGATTAGAATGTAAATAATGATGAGATATGTAGGTGATAACATTTCTCTATTAAAAGAAACGCTATGAAAAGCACATCTCTGTCGGATAGTCACCAGCAATAGGCGTGGCTACTGTTTAGCACACACTAAAACCCTGAAGCCCTTTACAAAACCTACTGTTTTCCACGGGATCTTTCTGTAAACTTCCATCATATTGCATAAAAAATATGCAACAATTAAGGCAAGTTAAAATTTAAATGGATTTTGGGCAAATAGAGCGAAGTCTGTCATTTTTCTCACTGTAGGGTATGTGCAGTGTATTGGTTAGCATCTGTTCTCAGTAATTTCTCCAATTCAATTATGACACATTTGGAAACTGCAGGGATATGCAAGACATTATTTGAATCACAATTTATCTTTTTTTTTTAACTATTTAGGATATAAATTTCTAACCAAAAGTGAAAATTTCACATTATCCCTTTCCCTCTATAAAATGAACCCAACATTGAAAACCACATGGGGCATTGCTGTAACACAGCTCTCTTGCTAAAGCTTTTGCCTTCTAGACTGCTCAGACAACTACCATGGGGACCCTTCTCCCACACTGGGGAAAGCAAGACTAGAATCGTACTTTGGCACTGAGATTAGATGAGCAGAGTGACAGAGTCCAAACACAAAGAGCACAGGGTTCTTCTAGTACTCATTTATGTCTCCATGAAGAGGTTCATTCAAGAAATATCTACTGATCACCTGTCATCTGTATGTAGACCAGGAGTGGATGTGTCAATGAAGTCTTATGTTCATGACACAAATGTATCAGTTTACTTTCTTAAAGTCTATGACCATTCTCTTTGCCAAAGACCACACAGCAGGTGATAAATCTCATTATACAACTTTGTCTAAGTGCTGCAGTTGATGCCACAAAATAACCTTTAGTTTTATTATCACATTTTACCCAAGACTGCTGCAGAGGGTTGCTGCCAGCGCTATGTCACGTTTGTGACACTTACAAAATGGCATCCTCAGTGAACAAGTTAAAAAAGCCCCTCCTTTCTCAGCATTTTAGCCCCCACCTGCCCCCTCCACCAGGCCCCTTTGATAATGTGCTATGTGCACCCCACATTGGGAGGGATGCTGGTACCCCCCAATGTAACCTACTAGCCCAGACCTGGTCCCACCTCCTGTGGAAGTAGCCATTTCCTACCCCTCCCATGTCTCCAGGGACTGGTGCCATCCTGACAGTTTGTTCTACCCACACCCATATTGGCTGAGCCAATCCCTGGCACTGCCATGGCTGCCACACCCCTTTCCTCCTTGTTCTAAAAATATCCCTGGCATCCCAAGTATTTTCTAGAAGCCATCTTGGTTGATTCTTACAAGTATTCTCAGTGTTCCCCTCAGTATTATTCTACTCCCAGTTCAGAGAACCTCTGTTCTCCAAAATGCCTTGAGGTTTAATAACGCAGGTGACCTTGATTCTTTACGCAGCTTGCAGGATGTCTGCCTTGCCCCAATCCTATACTTCTCCTAACTCTACTGATGGAAGGTACAGCACCCCATCTCCAAACCTTATAGAAACGTAACACAAAATGCACTCATTCAGAATTAACCTATTTGCAACACAGTGCTCATTATGCTAAGAGCACAGGCTTTCGAAAATTGGAAGAAGGTGGTTGGAGTACATGTCTCACATCCCCTCTCTGACTTAACCCTCTGGAGCAACCCAACACCATTCAAGCTGGAGGAGTCTGGAGGGTGCATTTGAAGCCATGTGTTTTCCCAGCATCTCTGAAAGAGAGAGCAGATATAGACTCTGTTCTGCTTGGTGTCTGGGGAGAGCTAAGGAGTCTGTGGCTAAATACAAGGGTGTGTAGCAACTTGAGGTCCAGGCATACCTGGTTTGCTGAGGTATCAGAGACTGTGATTGTTTTCAAGGAAGTTCTTCCTCTGCCCACCTGTAGCGCAAGTGGCTGTGGAAGGGCCTGCCCATTCCTGTTAATCCCAGAAGAGCTGAGTTAAATCATGCCAGTTCCGTGGTTGGGGGGCACTGTGAATCCCCTCACGCTCAGAGAGACTTAGCAATATTCACTGCAGGCTCATCGGCCTGCTACTGCTCAGGAGGCCTCAAGGAAACAATCGAGTAAACAGGTTAAAAACATATAAACTTATTACAATTTAAGAGGACCCAGTGTCCTGGGAAAGGGAGGAAAAGGCAAGGAAGAAGACCAGGTTGTGGAACATGTGAACAGGGAGGCTTTCATTAAAGGACAACTTGGGAAAGACCCAGAAGAAAACTTTGAACATAGAATGAATGAGAATCCCCAAGAAGTTTTAAGTAGTACACCCAAAACACATTCTGGAGGTTTAGAGAAAATGCAAACAAAAACCTTGATGCGGTGGACTGAATTTGTATGTTGAAACCCTAATCCCCAATGTGATGGGACGTTTGGAGATAATTAGTTTTCGACAAAGTCCTCATAATGGGATTGGTGCCCTTATAAGAAGAGACACCAAAGAGCTTGTTCTCTCTCTCTCTTTCCAGAGAAGAGGGTCCTCATCAGAAACCAACTATGCTGGTACCTTGATCTTGGACTTCCAGCCTCCAGAACTGTGAGAAAATAAATTTCTTTAGTTTAAGCCACACAGTCTGTGGTATTTTGTTATGGTAACCCAACCTGACCAAGATATTCAGCGTGAATTGAAAAATAAGATGGTCATGGCTGAGAACCAAATTAGTGACCCAAAAGACCAAGAGCTCATAACCCAAAGCAAAAACACAATGAGATCAAAATCCTAAGGGCAAAAATAAGAGGTTTAGAGGAACAATCAGGCCATGATATCCCTCAGCTCTCGGCATATTTGCAAGGGTTCAGGATATATACCATCAATGTTGCTAGCCCAGGTATATAGAAAATGCTGAACCAAATGCCAATTGACTCAGGTCAGACACCCCAAGAGAAGAGAAGGCAATGACTCTTTCAATCTATAGCTACACCAGATGGACAACGGTAATGATCAGGAAATCTATAATATGAATAGTGGAGAAGAATATTTCAAATAGAAGAAATACACTTAATGGAATTGCAAGAACAACTTTTTAAAAATTATAAAAGGGGATTTTAATATACATCTTTCAGAATTTGACAAATCAAGCAGAGAAAAATCAATAATGATATAGAGAATTTGAATGATATACTCAACAAGAACAATTTAATAATTATGGAGAACTATGTTTCCTACAAAGAGAAAACTTTTCTTTTGTATCCATGCTACAAAAATTGATTATATGCTTGGCCACAAAGAAAACTTCCCAAAGTAGAAATCTTAGACACCATATTCTTGGTTCATATTCTTATAAAATGAAATCAGCAATGAAAAGATAATTCCAAAACTTATATTATTAAAATTAAGAAGCACTCCCTTAATTGACCCCTTTATTAAAAATATAACACCAAGTGCCTGTAATCCCAGCTATCTGGAAAGCTAAGATGGGAGGATTGCTTCAGCCCAGGAATTCAAGACCAGCCTGGGTAACATAGTGAGGTCTTGTCTCAAATAAATAAATTAATTAATTAATTAAAACAATATATATCAAAACTTGTTTGCAACTTACCTTCAAATGCATCCAAAAACTCAGCTGGAGTAATGGATGGACAGAGGGATGGATAGTTGGATGTATAGGAGATCCAACAAATACAGCAAAATGTTCATTACAGAATTTAGTGGTGATGTTCACTGATTCTTTCAACTTTTCTGTATGTTTGAAAATTTTTTATAATAAAATATTGGAAGAAATATATTGAAAACTAAAATAAACAATCATCTAGAAACTACTGAAAGGAAGGTTTCATACCAAAACCATTGATAAAAATGTATTCAAAATTAATCCTCTAGACTTAGGTTTTATTATTTAAAGGAGTTTATTTGTTTTCTTTCTAAAATTTTTTTATCAAACAGATACTATGTTCCAGGCACTGTTCTAAGAGCGTACATATATTAATTCATTCAATCTTCACAGCAACCCATTTTACAGGTGAGGAAATTTAGGCACAGGGTGTCTAAGTAACTTGCCCCAGGTCACATAGCTTGTAAGTAGAAAAACAAGGCTTTGAACCAAAGTAGTTAGTGTTCAGAGTCCATGAACTTAATTACTATATTAGATTATCCCTGAGTTTTTCATATTAGGAAATTAGAATGAAAATTATCCAAAACAAAGT
This sequence comes from Daubentonia madagascariensis, assembly GCA_023783475.1. Classification (NCBI taxonomy): domain Eukaryota; kingdom Metazoa; phylum Chordata; class Mammalia; order Primates; family Daubentoniidae; genus Daubentonia; species Daubentonia madagascariensis. The sequence continues at coordinate 31,393,690 of JAKFHU010002140.1, read as the reverse complement.
AGGAATATTGATTTAAAAAGATAAAAGCTGAAACATATTATATAGAAAAGATAAAAATCATGGAAAGAATGATAAAAACCCTAAAATTTTTTTTAAAAACCCTAAAATAGAAAACCCTTAAAAGCATAATTACCAAAAAATAGAGAAGCTAATATAAAACTCTTAGGAATTAATGCCTAGATTTTACTATAGGTATGAAGTAGATCAAAATATCAGAAAAATGTTAGGGGCACTTTATAATAATAAATTTGAATATCTAAAAGCAAATTAGTGTCACAAAAATCAATCCAAAAAGAAAAACACCTAAAAAGCCCAATAAATGAAAGGTGAGGATGGACTATTAAAGAGCTACTATTTAAAAAGGCACTTGGTCCATTTGGTTCTACTGCTCCTCTCAAGCTTTTGCATATGAGAAAATTCTTATTTCTTTAGCCTTCTCTAGACCTTAGAAAAAGATGAAAAACATCGTTAATATAATCTTAATATGAATTTCAGATAACTATGCAGGTGTATTCCATTTTCATAAAAGTGGACAAAAATTGTAAACTCTACATATGTATATATATGTCGTTTCAAGCATTAAGAGAGCTGTAAAAGATTATAAGCCAGGTCACTAATGTTGTTCATTTCAAGAGGATGAAAACTGAGAGGATTGGAGGTTAAAAATTGGGCTTCTGAAGTCAGCCAAACCCAAATTTGCATCCCAGCTCGCCATCTACTTGTTGGGTGACCCTGGGCATCTTACTTAACCTCTGTAAGCCTCAGCAACTCATCTGCGTAATGGCATCATGATGATTTATTAACACAGTGCATGTAAAGCACACTTATGGTGGTAAAGAAACTCTGGCTGTCAGATTTAGGATTTCCTGCTTTTCCCAATGTGCTTTTTGTAGCAATAAGAAGTGAATGTGTGTCACCCAGGCTTCTCTAAACGTGAGCTGTATCCTGCAATTCATATCCTGCACGTTTCAAGTGGTCTGCAGGCTTTCTAACATTTCATAGTAATTTGCAAATTTCCAAACAATGTCACAAAGATCTGAAGACAAAATTTGGGGGGGGTCCCCACAAGATCTAAATGGGACTTACGAAGGAGGGTTGCCATCAAACAAAATATGTCTGTTTTCAGTTATACAGAATCCAAGAATCACCCCATGCCTATAAAGAGAAAAAAATCTGGTTAACTGCCCCTTTCCACTGTTTTTAGAGATGGGGGTACAAGCCCTGGCTGGCAGGACCACGGATTCACTGATTCCAAGAATAACCCAGTACAGGGAGACTATGTGAGAATGTGTCTTGAGGTGAGATTTGTCACTAGATTTGACTTGTCTCCCAGTAATAATTGTGATGCAGTGCAAAGTCAACCCGTAGGGTTCACCTCTGTGAGGTCCCAATCAAATGTGCCCATCTCCACGTTGGCAGAGAATTATTAATAACTCACCCTGTACCTAATAGTAGTTTGGCTCAGCCCAAATCTTCCCAGCCTGATGATGACAACGTCACATAGAAAGGCTCCAGAAGCCCAGATGTACTTTATATACATCTGCGTTGTTCAGCCCCTCTCTCCTTCACAGAAAAAAATTCATCTGCTCTGATATGTTCTTCTCCACACAAGACCAACCTGACTGTTCTGCGTGCCCTTCTGCTTTTCTGGGTGATTACAAGGTGATTGTGGGGTGATGTATCCTAGTCACTTCCAGGTACAGTAGGTAAAGTGAGCTGCTCTGCAATTATTAAACTCTTCCTTTGTCCTTTGGCGAGATGGGCACAATAGCTGTCCTTCTGTGTGGAGGGAATTTTCCACTCTTCCATGAATTCTCATAGTTAGTGGCTTTTACAATACAATCCATCAGTTCTGCTAGCTGAATTCTTTCATTCTTGGAAGAACAGACCCTGATCATGCTGGTCAAAGGTGCTACAAACAAAAACATACTTGGAAAATAAATGTACTGCAAATGTAAGTGCCCGAGGTGTGTGTTTGTGTTCAATCCAATCCAACCCAACATACCCGTTGAAGATTTGCAGCGTTCTTGGCACATCACCACAGAGAAAACTGCCCTTCTGCCAGAGCACTGCCAGAATTACTTACATAAGCTAGCCACGCAAAAGTATTTCTGGTTCTAATGGTGGATGTGAAGTTGTGAAACACACGCACACAAAAGGCAGATGGCTCGAGAGCCTGCCGGGTGGAGTGGGGACCACCATCCAGTCCTCTGGGCTGCCGGAGAGAAGGAGAGAAAATCTCTGCTTGCTGCTGTCATCCCAGGGAAGGGGGAGGAGCTGGAAACAATTCTGACTCTCTCATTCTTGGGTGCGACAGCAGATTCAAAGCAACTCCATTTCCAACCCAGTCATCAGGCTCTATTTAGATAAAATTCTCTACCTACCGAAGAGATGCTCACGTTGCCAATACCCAATACCAAAGGCCAGGGACAAGCCTTTACGAATCTCACTTTCACAATTCACACACACTGAGAGAGAACAAATGTGAAGCACAATTTAATTATTGATAGAACACAAACATCTTGTGTGTATCCATATTTCTAGCACACGATATACTGGAACCTAGAAGTATAAATGAACGGGACAGAATAGGGGACAAGCTAAAGCCACATCTTTTAGGGGATATGCCTCTGGAAATACTTTTTTTTTTCTGGAAATAGGGGCCATGTCTCCAAATGCCGAATAAACTGAGTCAAATAGTCGTACGTCTGAGTTAGTTCAGGCTGCCATAACAAAACACCATAGACTGGGTGGCTTAAACAACAGAAATTTATTTCTTGCAGTTCTGGAGACTGGGAAATCTGAGATCAAGGTGCCAGCTCATTCAGTGCCTAGTGAAGGCTCTTCCTGGCTTGCAGATGGCCACCTTCACTACCTCCTCAAATGGCACAGAGGGAGCCCAAGGTTGCTGGTGTCTCTTCTTATAAAGACACAAACCTACCTACCAGATTGTGACTCACCCTATGACCTCATTTAACCTCAATTACTTCCTTGTTCCAAATATAGCCACACTGGGGGTTGGGGCTTCAACATATGAATTCTGGAGAGACACAATTGAGTCCATAGCACCATATAATTCAAGGTTTCCAATTATTTCCACTAGAAAGAAATATCCCACTGATCGGGCAAAACTGTTTTCTGTGAGTTAAACAATGAGGATAATTTCCTCAATTCTCTGCTATATTTGGGCTCTATCAATGCCATCCAGTTAGCAATGTGTGAATTAACTAAAGCTGCAAGTGTATTGGAAATGTAAAGGTTGTTTTCTTTCCATACCAATCAACTCCAAATTCTCCATTACTATCCGGTCTGCTGCTACAGGAAGCCCTGCAGACCTGGAAATCAGCCAGCAGCTGTCACAGACGCACCAATGGCTTTTGGTTCTCAGAGTAATGCATGTCCCACATGCCCCTAGCTTTGGGGACTTGCCATTCGCCCCAGCACCGGCTGGCATGTGGACACGTCTGTGGAGGGGTCTTCGCTAGCGCTGTCCTCTCGGCAGGGTCTGGGATGATGGGATCCCGCAGACTCTCAGCTTTCGCTTCAGGGCATGTCATCCCGCTAAATGAAGAAGCCAGACAGCCTTTGGGGTTCCCGACGTCTTCAGGGCAGAGGAACACATGTATTCTCACCTTACATGGCCCTGCCTGGCTTTCTGAACAGCTGCCGTCCAATCGCAGGAACAACCTGGATGCCCCAGTAACCCGCGGTGGCAGTGGGCAGCAGGTCTGGCTGCCCCCAGCCCCGGGGAAAGGGTCTGAGGCCTCTCCAGCTTGAGGCCACCAGCAACAGCAGCTAAGAGATAAACACCCAGCCAGAAGGCAAAGGGCACAGCGTAGACGGGCAGCCCTGCCGCAGAAAATGAGGAACGATGTTTCCCTGACCTCAGCCGGCCCTTCAGCGGTTGTCTTGGAGAAACTCCAGGCTTCCTTCCTTCAGAGGAGGCTCTGGCGGAACCCAGCCGTGCTCTGTGTGCTTCAGAAGTTCATCAAAGTCTCTCTCTCCTTGCACGCCCGGGCCCCATGGAGGAGGGGCGGAGCAGAGGGCTGGGGGTACAAGGGTGAGGGTGACAGATGGGGAGCCGGGGAGGGAGGTACGAGGGTGAGGGTGACAGATGGGGAGCCGGGGAGGGAGTGAGGGGAGAAAGGAAAGCTGGCGTCAGGCTGGCCAGGCAGAGCGCTCACCACTCTAGACCTTCACGCAGGCCATAGACGAGTTTCTTTCCACGTGAAAGAGGAGTTGGGGACAGGCAGGATCACGGGGAACCAAGGGAGAATAAGGAAATATGATTACTGTCATTTATTTTTGCCCAAGTTCCAGCTGGGTAGAAGCCAAGGGGCTCATGGAAGGCTGCGGACTTGCTTCTCCACGTCAAAATCCAGAAGGGACGTTTCGATTTATGGTTGAAAAAGTAGCAGAAGAAAGAAATTTCCTTTGATTTTTTAAGAGGTTTTCCAAATCTCTGTTCAAAGCGAACAGGCTGAGGCAGGGAATGAGGAGTACATTGATGTGAAATCAAGCCACCGTGATTGCTATCTCGGGGCAGCTGAGTGTGAGAATGTGCGTGTATTTGTGTGCACGTGTGGGGGTTGTGGTTGCCCTCGTGCAGATGTCTGCTGGCAGGACACTGGAGGTAAGTGGGGGCAGGATGTTATTTGTGCTAAATAAGATAATTTTCAAATATTCCTTGTGAGGGGAAGAGAGAATCTGTGTTTCATATGTGGGGGATTTTCTTGCTTGCATACTCGTGAAATGCCTGCAGCTTGCTACCCAGATCCCAGAAATTCCACATGACCTGGGAGAGTTGCTGCTCCCCTCAGCCCCCAGCACAACCTATCCAGCGCCCAACAGTACAGTGTTCAGAACAACGACTGTGAAAAGGCTTGGGAAACAACACAGGCTAATTTATGCCTCTGTAAAAGATCATATTCTATCACAAAATCACACCTCCTTATGGGCCCCACCTCCAAACACAGTCCCACTGGGAGATAGGGCTTCTACGAGCTGGGGGGACACAATTCAGTCTGTAGGTAGAGTCTGGAAACCTGCCATTTGGCATTAACAACTCTCCAGGTGATTCTGATGTTCGCCCAGGGCGTGTGCCTCGTGGCCCTGGCTTGGAGAGCTCTGATTCCCCACGGTCACCCCAGCACAAGCAGCACAGGCTGCTCGCAGGCTGCCTGGCTGAGCCTTGTCCTGCTCCCTCGGCCGTGTCTTGTCAGGGCCTCACAGTGAGGCTTCAGGCTCTGCTGCCGAAGGGGAAAACCTCAGGCAGAGGTTGAGGGTAGAAGTGAGAAACCGTGTGGAGGGAGAGCAGGCACAAATCCATATCCAGCCACCCGGATGTCCTGGGGTGGCGGGGCCTCCAGGGAAGTTTGTGATAGGGAGTTTATCCGGTGGTTTAGCAGGAGCCTCTTGTGCCCCTTGCCCTCAGGCTCCAGCTGCAGCTGTGCACAGCAATTCCATGTCACTTACTCTGGCAGTATGCTGTGCCCAGTGCCTTTGCCTTCACTGCACCTCTCTGATCCTACGGCAGGAGACCTGGGAAGAAGCCCACTCCGTCCGCCTCCGTGCACTGCTTGAGAGTGCCGGAAGAGTTGCTGCCCCCTGGGGCAACCCTGGACAGACGCCTCTGCAGGACCACCCCTGGGTGGACAGAAGGGCAGGTGGGGCTGAGCCCCACTGTCCACAGCAGTGACAGTCCAGTAACCCTCACTGCTACTGGCTTTTCCTCCTTCCCTCTCCCGCTCTCCCTGTCCCCTCACTTCTACTCCTTGGGCTTTGGAAAATAAGTCCATTCAGGCAGACAGAGTGAACACAGCAACATTCTAAGCAGAAAGATAAGCAGAGGAAAGGCAAAGGAGGAAGGTGCCTTGGAAAAGAGGCTGTTGTCTGCTGCAGTCACCTGTGCAGTTCGGGGCTGGGCTTGTGCCCCAGATGGGTCACTGCAGAACAAATCAGTGTAGGTACCAGACCCACACTGGTTATCAAATGCTATAAGTACAGCAGGAGAGGCAGAGAAGAGAGAGAGTACAAAATCACCTGGGTGCACGTGTGAGTGTGCAGCACCCCTGGCAGAGAAGGCACCTCGAAGGTCCTCTCCATTTAATAACATGAAACTGCACTGCCAAAGCCACCCACTCCAAAGCCATACCTCATGGCTTTCAGACCAGTTTTAAACTGGCTTGATCAGTCCTAATAAGAGGAGCGCTGTGCCATCTTCATGATGCATGGACTGAGACATAAATATGTAAGCAGTTCTGTATTAACATTAATTAGCAGCAGTAGCCTGGAAATGCTTAGCATAACACTGGGTATCACTAATGGAATTGTGTATCTTTTTCCTCCACTGTGAGCAGTCGAGAATCATGCATAATGTAAAAGCATAGACTGCAGCTGGCAGCAGCAGGGTGGATCACGGGAGATGATTTTGACTTGTTTTTATGATCATGAAGAAATACCTTTCAATCAGGCCCCCAAAGCAAATACCAGCCTGCGGCCCTGGGTGGTGCAGAGTCATACTACATAACAGTAAATAACGATCCCTCTCACAGGCCCCAAAGCTGGGCTTTTTATTTATGTTCAATCCATGTTTATAGAGTCTAGAAGGAGAGCAGGCAGCAGAGACAGAAAGCAGGTGCCACCTGACCAGTCGGAAGGCTGATTGAGAACAGGCAGCCGCATTCTGGCTTCTGATCTCAGAATTGCTCAGACTCGGAAGAGAAGGGCTGCCCTAGAGGCAAAGCCTGTTTCATGGCTTCGGCTCATCTCCTGGTAACAGGGCCTCATCGGTGGCTTAGCCTGTCGGTCTCCACTGCCCGCTTTTCCCAACTACTGCAGTCTTTGTGGGTTTTTTCAACACCTGTAGAGACATAATTTACCTACCATTTAACATGTATAATTCAGTGGTTTGGGGTATGTTCCATTATCAATTTTTTTAAATTGTTGTAAAATATACATGGCAAATTTTACCATTTTAACCATGTTTAAGTGTACAGTTCTGTGCACTGAGTACATCACATTGTGCAGCCATCACTGCTATCCATATCTAGAATTTTCTCGTCACCCAGACATAAACTCTCTACCCATTAAATAATAACTGCCCAGTCTCCCCTTCTCCCCGCAGCCCCTGGTAACCTCTAATCTACTTTCTGTCTCTATGAATTTGTCTGTTCTAGATATTTCATGTAAGTGGGATTATGTATTTGTATTTTGTGTGATTTATTTCACTTAGCATAACATGTTCAAGATCCACCATGTTGTGGCATATATAAGAATTTCATTCCTTTTTATGGCTGAATAATGTTTCACTGTATGTGTATTCCACATTTCCTTAATCCACTCATCTGTTGATAGACACCTGAGTTGTTTACACCTTTTGGCACTTGTGAATAATGCTATGAACTTTGGCCGGCAACTGTTTGAGTCCATCTTTTCAATTCTTTTGGATGTATACACAGGAGTAGAATTACTGGATTATACGCCAATTCTATGTTTAGCTTTTTTAGGAACTATGAAACTGTTTTCTACAACTATTGCTCCTCTTTGTATAAGGGTTCTATTTACCCTACACCCTCACCAATACCTCTTAATTTCCTTTTGTTTTTTTAATAGCCATCCTAGTAGGTATGAAGGTATGAAGTGGTATCTCACTGTGCTTTTGATTTCCATTTCCCTTATGACTAATGATGTTGAGCATTTTTCATGTGCTTATTGGCCATGTGTATATCCTCTTTGGAGAAATGTTATATTAGTTTGCTAGGGCTGCCATAACAAAACATCACAAAGTAGGCTTAAATAACAGATTTATTTTCTCACAGTTCTGGAAGCTGAAAGTCCCAGATTAAGGTGTCAGCAGGATTTATTTCTTCTGAGGCCTGTCCCCTGGGCTTGTAGGTGGCTGTCTTCTCCCTGTGTCTTCATGTGGTCTTTCTTCTGTAATTGTCTGTGTCCTAATCTTCTCTTCTTATAAGGAGACAAGTCATGTTGGATTAAAGCCCACCCCACTGACCTCATTTAACCTTAATCACCTCTTTAAAGACCTCATCTCCAAATACAGTCACATTCTGAGGTACAGGGACGGGTTTAGGATTTCAACATATGAATTTTAGGGGACACATTCAGCCCATGACAAATGTCAATTCATGTTCTTTGCCCGTTTTTAAAATTGGGTTGTAATCACTGCAACTTTTGATATTAACTGTGTGGTTTTATTCTTCATTTTGGAGGGGTGAAGGTGCAGGTAGAATAAGAGGAGGAAGGTTGTTACTGGGCTTTTAATCTCGGAATGTTTCATGTGATCAGGTCTCAGCACAGTCACTGTCCCCAAGGAAATGTCACCATTCTTCTCCCCACAGGAACCCAATCATACTGTCTTCCACTAAAATGCCAAAATCATGCAATAATAGTCAACAGAGGTAAATAAGAAATCACTCTATTATGCCTAAACCATGGTAAATCAGTTTTCAAATGTCTGCTAGACTACAGATTACTTGAAGGCAAACATCGTTTCTTATTCAACTTTGAGTTGGACTATGCCCCAGGCCATGAAAACATTTTCTCATGATAAACACAATAACCCATCTGGTAGGTGTAATAACCCCCATTCCACAGATGAGGGAATAGGGGCTCAGAGGGGTCAGGGATTTGCCCAAGTTGATACAGCAAGCAGCAAAAGGAAAATATGGACCTGGATCTGTCCAAATCTTCTTTCTACAATACTATGATTCCTTTCTCCATAAATGTGGAAAAATACACGTGCTCCACCAGTAAGGAGGGACATTCATTCCCATGAGATTTCCAAGTGAGCTGAGCTCATCTCCAGCAGGAACATGTTTACCACTTAGAAAGTATTGTTCATTGTCTGCCTCCCTAAAAGATTTATCTTCCCTCCCCTTACTCCTTAACTTTTTTATTTTAGACCTGCTAAAATCAAGGGAGATCATATCTCTGGTGGCTTAAGCCTGGCCTACCAAAAGCTTAAAAAAGTGATGAGTCCTGAATGAAGTCATGCAACGTGTTAAAAAACAATCTACTGTCTTCAGTGGTAGGAAAAACAACTGTGTAATCAGGACAAATCTCTCCATATGGCATCATTTTTACGCATTGACTAATAAGAATCCTTTTAGGATTAATAGCATACATTAAATCATTGTCTGAACAAAGGTTTCCAATGTCAATCAAAAGAGTAATATGTTTTAATTTCTTATGTAAATATGAATTAAATAGATATACATTAATAGACAAGAACTCAAGCTCAGGCAGTATGTTCCATTCATATAATAGTAATAAAGGCACGATTCAAAAAAAAAATAGCAATAGGGTAGGGGGTAAAGGGGAACGAAATCTAAGTTTCAACAAACCAAGAAATTGAAAACAGTCAACGGTTGTTCTACTCTTTTGTTAATTCTCAATCCAAGACAAGCGATAACAACATTCACAAATTATACACACTGGTTTCAGCCCTCTGCTGGTGAGATGAATTTCTCTTTTTGCAAACATTCAACTAGGCCTGGGCTCTTCTTTGTAATGGACAGAGAAGTTTTGCAGGCAAGTCACAGCCCAGCTATCAGACAGTATCAGACATCTGCTTCCCAAAGGACGGTGTCTGACTCCCTTATTTCTCCCACTGTAGAATCCTGGGTCCCAGTGAATCCAATCATGTCTCTCTTATCTCATTTAATAGGGTTTAACATTAACCATCAGTCCCCAAATTGCTAAACAAAGAAGAAATTCTCAAAAATTCTAAGGAATTTTGCAAATATTACACATTATTCCCCCTTGCTAGGATATTTATCTTTTGAGGAAGGACATACACAACCATGTGATAACTCATTTAATAATCAGATTTTATACATTTCATCTTTTTTCCCAAAGGGAAGAAAATAATCACATATATAGAACCTATCAGTGAGGTCGTTGGTTCATAAAGGGCAATCTGACCAAGGGTGTCCCAGAACACCTTTTTATATCTATATGTGTTTTCTGTGTGTGTTTTACTTTTTGTTCTCAACACACTAGCTGCTCCATGGGGCACAGCCTACTATAGCACATGGTGTGTTACACATGTACTCTCTGAGACACATTACACTCTGAGCACCTGAATGATTAGGCTCGTGTACTCTGTGGACAGTTTTATAGCCCAAATCACATGCACTGTATCAAAATCATCTGGCCTTTAGTTTCCAACCAGTGGTGTGCTGGTAAACGTTCAACAACCAGCTTTCCAAACAAGGCATAGAAATATATGGACACATAAGTTTATTATTGGCTTTATTGATATAAAAGATATGTATCACACAATTTACAAATGATAATAAAGGATACAATAATTTTCATTGTAAATTCCATATAGCCAATTGATTCTCACAGAATGCTCTCCTTGATTTTTGTCAAGCTCTTGTGTCTATAGTCAACCTATGATTGCAACTGATATATGAGTGTAGTTTTGACTAGACTGTTGGTTGATATTTTTGTTTACATGAATGAATAAGGTGAAGATGAAACAATGAAGACATATGTCAGAACATCACTTGATCATTAATGATGTGAGCAACTTCTTTGCTGATTCAGATAATAGTTTTCTAATTCTGAAAGAATATTTCCTCAATTTTTTGTGCTATTCACAATGTAATGACTACAGACATGACAATCTTTTAAGTTTAATCTGGATTATTGATGTTTTCTCCCTCTCATTCTTACATCTAGACAGTCTTTAGAACAATAAATCAAGCCTTGATTTGTAGCAGCTGTAAATATCCACGGCATAAATATTTCCACCACAGCCAACTTCAAGACCAAAGTCATGTCATTGAACATGGACTTGGGAAGAGATACACAGGAGTGCCCCATTATATACTATCTCCATCATGTAAATACAATAAATGTAAATTACTTCAAAAGGTTAGATTATAAAATAAGTAGGAAATGCTGTGTTTGAGTACTGTATTTTTAATATAATTTAATTATAAGTTTATCTAATTTAATTTAATAAACCTGCTGTGTTTAACAACAGGTTCTAAAAATTCCTGAAAATTTAACAATCAGTTCATGCAAGCTGGTAGGAGCTCCAGCACACCACTTCACTCAGCCTATAAAAGGTGAGGTTATGTTATGGACATTTGGGAATGCTTTAAACTGCAGATAACAGGGTATGTGACTAAAAGTGGCTAGAATATAGCTCTACAAAAGCAAGGATCTTTGTTCAGTGGCATTTTTAAAGTACTTAGAACAGTGACTAGTATTTATTGAAATAGAGGCATTTAGTTATCACACACAGTGAAAAGTCTAGACACAGGTGGTTCCAGAGCCAATCCATCCAGGACACTGGGCCAACGACTCAGTGAGGTTCTTAACCTTTTCCCTTTAGCTGCACGGTGACTGCCATCACCCCAAACATCGAATCTTACAGCACAATGTCTAAGAAAGGAAACAAAGGATAACCAGGTTAATGAGAAATGTCTCCTTGCATACTTTCCTGGTTTCTCACGTAGCTAGAAGATGATCCTCTGCAAAAAGGCTGGGAAAACCAGCAACCCCAACCCTCTTTCCTAAACCCTGTGATGGGAGATGGGCAGAGACAAAGGAGGTTGGTTGTCCCTAAGACAGTCAAATAATTTGCCTGGTTTCCTACCAGGCCAATTCAATGCCAGGAATCAAGTAGTACAAATACTTATTGTGGTTCAAGTATCTTTTTCTGACCAAGGCATAATCATTATTTTGGAATTTTCTGTGCTTATTGATCTCCTTGAAGTATTTTTTTAAAATAAAATCTACAACTCTTTCTAATTACCAAATGATTACCCTTAGAAGGACATCTAGAAAGACTAAGTGTATATATACAACTTGACTGAATGAGGCCTATATCAGATTATTGTAATCAGATTCCTAATATCATAAATATAATTACATTTTTTAAAATCCCTTGTAAAAATTCCCTAGTCCATAAAACAGTTAAATAAAATACAGTACCACAGGGAATTTGAACAGCTCTTAGGAGTATATTTGCCTAGGTTTTGATTCACATAAATGTTATTATTAACAAAGAGAACAACTGCAAGCCATTCACACACAAAATGTTTGCATTCACGCCACCTTCAAATATTTTGACAAGCCCCTTCCACTTAACACTCAGAGAGAGCCCAAGGAAATAAATGCAGCTTACTTTGGGCTCCCAAGGCTGCCGGCATGGATGCTGGTCACTGAGGAAGATTGCTTCCCATCTGTCGCCACCAGACACACCTGTGGCAGAGAGAAAGCCTGAGCTCAGGAAAAGGCAGCAGATAAATGGCACAAATAATGATGGCTGGGATTGGCCCTTTTCAGACATATGAAAGAGTCGGAGACTCAGAACCACAATGGACCCCAGAGATTATCTTCTTCACTTGTGTCCGAAACTATGTTCTCCATGGTCAGCTCTTTCTGGGAAATGGTTTTATACAGAGGAAATTAGGGTTTTTTAACTCAGGACTTTTCAGGGGCCTCATATACTATGAATCTTAAAAAAAAAAAAATTATAGTTATCTTTTCCAAATCTGATGTAACTGTAGAACCCCCCTCTTTTTAATTATTTTTATTCATTTATTTATTTTTAAGAGGGTCCAGCTCTGTTGTCCAGGCTGGAGCACAGTGGTGTCATCACAGCTCGCTCCAACCTCAAACTCCTGGGCTCAAGCCATCCTCCTGCCTCAGCCTCCTGAGTAGCTGGGACTACAGGCACGTGACACCACGCCTGGCTAATTTTTCTATTTTTAGTAGAGACAGGGTCTCACTTTTACTCAGGCTGGTCTCGAACTCCTGGCCTCAAGCAATCCTCCCACCTCAGCCTCCCAAAGTGCTGGGATTACAGGCTTGAGCCACTGTGCCTAGCCAAACCTGCCCCCCTTTTTAAATGGACCATACTAAAATTTTTTTGTTCTTAATCGTGGTGAAATGCGTATTACATTTACCATCTTAACCATTTTTAAGTGTAAAGTTCAGCAGTGTTAAGTGTATTCACATTGTTGTGCAACCAATCTCCAGAACATTGTCATTTTGCGAAACTGAAACTCTGCAACTATTAAACAAAAACTCCTCACTTCTCCCCCATCCCCTGGCAACAAGCATTCTACTTTCTCTTTCTACTAATTTGACTACTCTAGGTACCTCATATAAGTGGAATCATACAGTATTTGTCTTTTTGTGACTGCCTTATTTCATTTAGTGTAATGTCCTCAAGGTTCATCCACATTGTTGCATGTGTCAGAATTTCCTTAATTTTAAGGCTGAATAATATTCCATTGCATGATGGACCACATTTTATTTCTCCATTCGCCCACTGATAGACATTTGAGTTGCTTCCACTTGTTTATTGTGGATAATGCTGCTAGAACATGGGTGCATGAATATCTCCTTAAGATCCTGTTTTCAATTCTTTTGTATATATACACCCAGAAGTGGAAGTTCTGGATCCTACGGTAATTCTGTTTTCAATTTTTTGAGGAATCCCCATATTGTTTTGCATAGTAGCTGCACCCTTTTACATTCCCACCAACAGTGCACAGGTAAAGAACACTTATTAACATGGAATAAAGTTTATAAAACACCAGTCTAGTCCAAATCTATCATTTTACAAATGGAAAAATAGTAGCTTCAGAGGTGAGGGACTTGTGCAAACAGTTTACCTCGTAGTTCTTCAGTGGCAAACCAGCTGGGGGCTCAGCAGGAAACACAGACCCTGCAGCCAGCGTTACAGAGAGAATTTAACTTAGGAATTATTTCCGGAGTTGGGAGCCTTACTAAGGGGGCCAGCAACAGTGAGAAGCAGTTACCACCCGTTGACCTAAAGGGGAAAGAGAGGAAATGGTATATTTGAACCCAGTGAAACCTAGAGCCAGGAGGGCGGTTGCCCAGTGGGAGCCAGATGTTGGGGACTGTGGTCACCACCAGAGCCATGACACAGAAGCAACCAGCAAACGAATACCCCACTGCTCCCTCTGTCTGTCCACTCATCTCCTGCCAGTTCGTCCCATTGGCCAAACCAACCAAAATCCAGAGGGCAGGAGAACCCAGTGTGCAGGGGCCAGTCCCCAGAGGACAGCAGAAATGGGTAAGGAAGAAAGAGAAGAGAAAGCAGGAGGATGGTACTGGAGAGGCAGTCCATCGTGTCTGATATGGAGGGTGTCTGCAGGTGGTCTTCTATGCTGCTTATGGTAGAAAACTCAAGATTTAGAATGTTCAGAACATTAGAAAAAATAAAACAAAAAATTTACCAATAATCTCATCACCCACAGATATCCAAACTAACATTTTTGTTTCCAATGTATATTGTATGGCAAAATAACTTATTGAGATATGAAGTTGCGTTTGCTTTCACTGTTGTGCAGTGGCCACTCCAGAATGTCTACCCAGGAGGAACAAAGTGGCTGGAAGGAAAGACTAAACACGTGTCTTGACACCACACTCACATAGCAAGCACACTGGCTTTGACCGGATTGTAAGTTTATTTGGGGGCCTTTCTGGGGCTTCTGATGGAGAAGAGAGGATTTGTCTTGAAGCTGCCATGTGCAGAGAGGCCCACTTGTTTGTCTTGGTAGTTTTCAGGAGGAAGGTGATGATTTACATGGCAGGGAGAAACTTCCCCACTGAAGCCGCCCCTTGACAATGCTGTAGAAGAGCTGCTGCAGCCGCCTCCTCCCTGGACGGGGCGCCGCCCATGGATGCAAGTGCTTCCTTCCCCAAAGCAGTGGGTACAGGAGCACTGGGAACAAGAGATGCAGGGAGGAGTCCTGGGGATGCCTTAAAGACCTGCTGTGAGATGCCATGTCCTGGCACATCACAGGAGCCCCGGCCACGCACACTAAAGCCAGCGTGAAGCAGCCGCGACAACAGTTCCCCACCCCACCTCGATTGTCTACAGGAACCGCCATAGCAGACCTTCCAGCAGGGAATCTTGGCATTAATGCACATAATCAGAAGCAAATACTTGAGGAAAGCCAGCACCATAAGACAGAGAAATAAGTAAATAAGTGAAAAACGAGAAACTTTAACTCAAGAAACAGATTGGTGCATAGAAGGGATTTTAAAAAAATAAATAAATAAATATCTTTAAAGCCTGAAGGACATAATGTGGGCAATCACAAGAATAGACGTAAAGAACCAATCAAAACCATTGGGGATTAAAATTTTAATTGTTGAAATTGAAAACTTAGTGTGTGGGTGGAAAACATAATGAGCTCAGCTGAGGAGCAAATCCACTGGAAAATGGGGCTATGGAATTTGCTCAAAATAACACAAAATTAAGAGGGTTATAGAATAAATCCATTTCCAGCATCCCTGTGAAAGGAGTTACAAAAGAGCCTAGAGAAAATGAAAAGTAAATAAAATTTAAAGAAATAATTGATTAGAAATGTACAGAACTAAAGTAAGACATGAGGTCTCTGAAAGAAGCCATCATTACCCAGCATGATAAAAATTTTTTTCAATTATTCAGACACAATTGCAAATGGAGAACATTTGTGACCACATGGCTTAACTATTAGGGCCAAAGACAAAGACCACCTGTTTCAACATGACTTCATTATTTGCTCCAGAAAATCCTTGCCCAGAAAGATAAGGCTGTAACCAATAAACAACTGCTATTTATTATACTTCAGGAAATTCATGCAAACCAATTTGTCTGGGCAACTAGTTTGCGCATCCGGGCAAATAGTTTTCCTCACAGGACAATAGTGTTTTCATCTGGGTAAAGAGATCTTCTACAAAACAATTTCCTTATCAATATTTGCTTTGAGTCCCTAGCTCCACTGTGTCCACCAATCCTAAACTATTAGTTACAATCTTTCCCCAATCCCAGTCAATTCCCCTCCTTGAAAGATTGGCCTTAAATCTCATGAGCCATGACCCCAAAACTCTATAAATATCCTCTCCTGAATTTTACCTTCTGAGACATCGCCAAGAGCCTCTCAAAGTGATGATTTCCCTTACTACAATAAAGTTTAATAAACTTAACTTTGCTTTATCAAAAGGCTATTTTTGATGGACATTTAGAAGAGTCAACAGTTGAAAATCTATGAAGAAACTTCATCATTAAAATAAAACAATATTTTTAAAAAATCTCTGCCTTTTGGCTAAGATCAAGTATAAAATCTTAAAAATCTTCTGTAGAGGAATAAACTGGTTATCTACAAAGGAAAAATAACTGGATTGACCTCAGGCTTCTCAATGACACCAGTGGATAAGGGAAGACCTTGGAGCAATTATCTTCAATATCTAAAGGAAAATAAATTTGAGCCTAAAATATTATACCCAGACAAACTAGCCTCTAAAAATTGAGATCAACGAACTATAGCCAATGGACCACCGCCTGTTTTTTCAAATAAAAATTTATTGGAATGCAATCACACCCATGCATTTATTAAATATGTATTGTCTGTGGCTGCTTTCTCACTACCTTAGCAAAGTTGAATAGTTGCAACTGAGGCCATTTAGCCAGAAGCCTAAAATACTTACTATTTGGACCATTTAAAAAAGTTTGATGACACTTGCCTGAAAATTAAAACATTTACAGATATCTAAAGTCTCATAAAATTTACTATCCAATGATCCTCCTTGAAGAATCACTATGAGAATTATGGGAGAGTGGGAGGGGACAGGAGGTTCCAGGAGGAGGAAGTGAGATGTATAAAGCAACAAGTTACAAACACAAGAGTACACCTTGTTTATACATTAAAATAAGTATTAAATATTTAAGTTTTAAATTTAAAAATCCCATGCAGTGTTAAATTCCACAGGGGCAGGTGGAAATTGTGAGCAGGGAAACTAAAAGGGCGATAAAGTTCTTATCTTCTCAGTGGGACTGAGGAAGGCAGAGGATAAAGATAACTCCAGACAAAGCTTATTAATTCTATGTTATTTCCAGATAATTATTCATCCTAGACAATGTTAAGTATTTAAGTATTAGATGTAAAATGTATACATTTCCAAACTTATAGAAGGTAGAAATGGGAAAATGAAATACTGATTAACCCAGTTAAAGGCAACTAGAAAACCTAGTAAGAGAACACAAATTAAGACAGTAAGAATAAACCCGAACATATTAGTGACTTCAACAGATATAATTATGGGACTTTTTAAAATTTAACACCGTGTTTATTATGAGCATACTTTTGTGGCTGGCATTATTAAAGGCACTAGAGACACCACAATTAATGGCTCTCATGACGCTTACATTTTAGTAAGGAAACAGACCCTAACCCAATACATATAGAATATAATCTCAGATAGAGGTGCTATTTTAGAAAGAAAAAAGCAGAGTAAAGGGCTGGAGAGAGATACAGTTTGGTCAACTTGGAGGCTATTGTGTAAGTCCAGGCAACACGTGATAGGGGCTTGGGTTAGGGTAGTATTTGCAGAAGCAGTGACAAATAATAGAATTGGGGAGGTACTTTGAAGAGAAAGATGGCAGGATTTGCTGATGGAACCTATGAGAGGTGGGGGAGGAGACAGGTTAAACTGGTGAAGGGGATCAGGATATGCCACCCCAAAACATGCCACTTTGGCATAGAAATTATTTTGAGCTGAAGGCAATTGAGAATCAGCAGATACAGGAAGACTTCTCTGCCCTCCCCTGTCCACCTAAAAATAGGGAATAAACTTCCCCTTGTGAAGGTGTCCCCCTCTCCTGTACCAGGAAAAGGAGAGCAACTCATCACCTGGGATAGAGTTGGCACCAACATGAGCTTGCATAAACACACCTTACCAAAATAAGCCCTCCTTTCCATTAGTTTCCCCCATATAGCTCCTTGTTACTTCCCCATAGTCTGTCATCCCTTGAAGCCCAAACCCCCTCTTCTTTGTTAAAATGGTATACAGGCCCCAGAGTTTAACCACTTCTTTAAGTTTTACTTATTTTCTGTGAACTCTCATGTACATAAATATTAATAAGAATTGTATGCCTTTTCTCCTATTAATCTGTCTTTTGTTGGTTTAATTCACAGGCTCCCATAACTAACCCTAAGAAGGCAGAGGAAAAATTTTTCCTCCCCAACAGCATATTAAAAGAAATATTCAATTATAACACACACACACACAATACACACATAAAATCAACTTCTGTATATCCAATTTACAAGGGACAGACTATAGTAGACACTTTTGGGACCCCACGCAGACCCATTTTCAGCCTGGTGAATCCACCTCCAGCCGCTGTGGGTGTTGGTTCTTAAAGTGTCATGAGCTGCCTCCCTTCTCTGGAGAATTGCTGATTGCAGCTGCCTCACCTGGGTGGTTATTTGATCAAAAACCCCTTCAGGTGGCAGAAAAAGAGGAGCTGTCTTTAATGATTAATCATATCATAGGGCACCCCCATAGGATCCCATGATTTTCCTGCATTACACACATTTGTTAATTAGCATATGTAAGAAAGTAGGAATTTGAGCCTTGTTGGGATGTTCTAACTTAAGCTCTAGAGTGGAGTGGAATGGTGGGAGTAAAAAATTTTCTTTTATCTCCAAATTGCCACTATCATTCTGAACCATTGTCAAAGGATGTACCAACCTTGAAGAAGAGTTCAAGAGCACAGAGAGAGTTTTTTATAGAAATATTGAATGCAAAAAGTGGCTTTTTTCATATTTTTAAACATAAGCAATTCTTTTCAGCTGTTCAATACTCTACTCGTGCCTAGGACATTTTAAAGCTACAAAGAAAAATATTCAAATAGTAAAAGCAGTAAGAGTTAGTAAAGTGGTGTTTTTTAATGTAACTAGAATTTTTCTGGAAATACTACCTTTTTCAAGATATTTCTGACAAAACCCACAGGTAAAACTGCTACATGATTTCTTGCAGGTCAATAAGGTACAAAATTGTTTCACCAATAAGCTATAGACCATATTCAACTATTATATTAGCTTCCTATTGCAGCTATAACAAATTGCTACAAACTGAGTGGCTAAAAACAATGCAAATTTATCATCCTGCATTTTTGGAGGTCAGAAGTCTGATATGGGTCTTATTGGGCTAAAATCTTCCTTTGGGAAGCTCTAAGGGAAAATCCATTCTCTTGCCTTTGTCAGCTTCTAGGGGCTGCCCATATTGCTTGACTCGTCTTCAGAGCCAGTGACATTGGGCTGAGTTCTCCTCATGCCACCGTCTCTCTGGATCTCTCTTCTGTCTCCCTCTTCCACTGATCAGGAACCTTGTGATTACACAGGACTCACCTGGATAACCCAGATCACTCTCTCCATCTCAAAGTCAGTCCATCAGCAACTTCAATTTCTTCTGAAACCAGATTTCCCTTTGCCATATAACATAACATACTCACAGATTCCAGATATTAAGACTTGCACATCTTTGGGTAGCCAGTATTTTGCCTATCATAACTATTAAGAAACAATTCTGACAAAATATAGTTTTAAGTTTAATAATTATTTGTCAAAATTTGTAATATAGTTACTTTGATCAAGTATGTTCTAAGTTATAACTAAATAGGGAATAAATTTCTTGCCTGATAGTCATAGGAAACAAAGCAAGATTTTTAATTGACACAATTTTATTACAAACAAATATAATAGAGTGAGCAATTAAGCCTTTCAAGCATAAAACTATATCATATTTATAGGATAACATTCTGTGGGAGAAGTGAAATGAAAATTTAAATCAAGGAGAACGACGAAATGTAAATTTTCCCAATGTTTAAGACAGGATTGTTTGTGTATACATTTGATAGTGTGTATCAAATCATTGTATATTTAGTTTCCACTGGATAAATTTAAAAGTATAATTAAGTTTACTTTAAAGTGTTGATACAATTGAATCTTACCAGCTAATGTTGCACAAAAGAAGCCAGACTATATGATTCACTTATATACACAGAACAGTTTTCCAGGTGGCCTTGGACACACCCAGTTCTTTCCTTTTCTTCACAATTCTCAAGAATAACTGTAGAATGAGCCAGGAATGCAACATCCTGAGATGGGGAAGTTGGCCAGAACAGCCCAGGCTCTATTCCAGTCCTACCTTAGAAACAGGACATCCTTCAACACTTTAGCCTGGCAAGTCCTGGGTATAAAACCCAGGGCAGGCTGCTTTTCAGGGTCCCTCAGCTATGGTCCAAGTGAGGCACACACAGTTGAGACTCTATCCACCCTGGAAAGCTTTCCTGAGACTTAGAGAGACCAGCTAGCAATGACTCCTAGATTTCTGTTGTCCCTTGCTGCCTATCTGTAAGTAATCAACCTGCTGCGTGTAATTCATATGCAAGGGTGTTCTGTCTCACTAGACTCAGGCAAGTTGGTGAACAGTGCACAGTGTACTTATTTCACAATATAAAGTTCAAAAAGAAGCAAACTAACCAATGGTGTTACCAGGATGGTGGTTATCCTTGGGATAGAGGGAGAGGTGAGTGGGAAGGAGACAGGAGGCTTCTGGGAGTCTGGTTATGCCGATTACACAGATGAGTTCACTTTGTAAAATTCACAAACTATACACTTATGCTTTATTTACTTTTCTGTATGTGAGTTGTAGTATAATAAGATCATTATTAAAAGTGTCAATATAGCCTTTATACATTATGGGTATTGGTACATTGTTATTTATCTTTCAAATATTCTTTTCTGTCACTTGTACTTTAACTGCTTTATAGAAAACTGGAGAAAATTTACAAGCAGGCAATTCACAGAAGGCATCATACATTAAATAGCCAATAAACGTGAAACCATATGCAGTTTCACTACTAACCAGGGAAATACAAGTGAATACAATATATAAATCTTTCGCTCACCATGTTAGAAAATTTTCTGGAGGTTTATAACATAACTTGTTGACAATGGTGTGGGGAAAGAGGCACTCTCAAACTTTTGGTGGGTGGAATAAATTGGTAGAGAATTGCTGAAAGGTAGTTTGGCAGTATCTAACAAAACTCCATGTATAAGAACCAGCAGGCTTCTTGACGTTCTTGAGCAACTGAAATGATGTAAGCAACCATCTATCTCCACCTTTCTTGTGAAGAAGATAAACCCCTATTCATTGTTTAAAAATTTCAATACAGATGCGCCCCATCCAAATTCATACCATCTGAACTCAGCAGCCAAATACGTTCAGGGTGTGGATAAATCTCACACTATCTGAACTCTCACTACTCAGCATCCAAAACCTGGGAACTGAAATATATTTACTATCAGCCAGAAATTACACTCTATGGAACTATTTAAACTTACAGTGAATATTTTTAAATGCCAACCTAAAAATGTGCAATGGTGAGGGGGTAATTTTTGAAAAATTATTTTAGAGCAAGAAACTTTGAAGATAATAGCCTTAATATACCTCTTTTGAAATATATTCTTCAAGCAGACCAAAAATAAATAAATAAGCAAACAAAAATACATAGGATTTGATTTCCACAATTAAAACTAAACAATTAAAGTTTTGTATGTATCCTCAAAGCAGAAGATATACATATTTTTTCAAACACCCACTTCATATTTTGAAAAATTAGCTCTATAAACGAGCCACACAAAGCTCAATACTTCTCCAAAAAAATTCATAATATACCATCCCCATTCACTGTCCACAAATACAATTTTTTAGCCTCAAAATATTTTTGCCTGGAAATCTAAAAACATACACCTAAATAGCTCTTGAATTAAAAAGGACATCAAAGTAGGGGGAAAGAAAAAGAAACAGGACATTTCCTATACTTCCCAGTCAATATGGAGGTTCCCCTAGGTGTCCCCATGGCAACCCCCAGCTGCCATGCCTGCTGCTTCCCTCCACTGAGACCACCTTTCCTGTGGCCAGGCCTCTCCCCACCTCCCCCAGCAAGCATAACTAGCAGGCAGAGGTGCCCAGGAGGGGGCCACAGCGACCTTCTTCAGAGATTCTGCTGGTAGAAATTTTTGTCCTGCAATGAATTGGTACTTCCTTGTTACTCATTCGAAGTCTGTAATACATCCCGTTTCTTTTGTTTTGTTCTGAATTTTTTTCCTTTGCCTCCAGAAAACTCTGAGTTTTGTTCACGGTTTTCATATTTTTGCTCAGCCTAAATTTTCTGATTAAAAAAAAAAAACCTCTTTGTTCTTCTACCATAGGGCTTTCGGTTTTTGGCTTTTGTTTAAATGGTTTGAATGTATATACAGCCTCCTCAAATCATTTTTGGAAGTAGATAGGCTATAAATATAAATACATACATACATACACAAACAAATAAATAAAATAGAACTTAAAGGGTGGAATTTTCAGGATAGGCTGAAGATTGCCAAAGGTGACATTTTCAGACACGTAAGGTCTTCATGCATTGTAGAATCATATCAGGCAAGTGACCACCCTGTGCATAGAAATTTCAAATATTACAAATAACTGTCCTTCCCCCACCCTCTCCCCAAATCCATGTAGATTGAACAACACCCAGGAAACCTTGAACATGGCATCTCAGGTCCTAAAGATGGTTCAAATTTGCAAGGAAATGTTCCTTCTAGAAACTGAGAGCTCTCAGAAGATATTCTAAAGACAGCCCCTCCTGGGGACCCCACAACAGTTTCCTGTTCTAATTGATAGATTAGCTCTTGGAAGGTCACAGCCTTCATTCTGTGCAGGTGTGGCTGAAGAAAAGCTGCAACACAGTCAGTTATTCAACCTTTGAGATAGAAGAAGCTGCAATCCCAGCTACGTTGTAAACAATCACTTGGAAAATGGCGAGGCTGCATTTAGCTCTGTGTTTAGCACAAAGCATTTGGTGCATTGCATCCACCACCCATCCTTAACATGCTTTAACTGGTTTCCCATCAAGCAGCCACTACAAAAACACACAGAACCTTTGAATCTTGAACATTTCAAAGTGACATCTAAAGAAATACATGGAAGTTTTAGGCTTTATCTTATTTTTAAATCACAACTTTCTTTTAGATAAAAACAAATATATAAACTTTGCTATTTCTGTCCTTGGGAAAATTGATTTTTCTGACAATTCTCCAGCACAGTTTCACATGGGATATAGAAAAGACATCTCCAACTGCTAACATTGTGATCCTGCACCCACCAGGATCAAGGCAGCCGAGTTGGAGGAAGCCCTGAGCAGGGAAAGAACTCCACCATCCTGAGTGACTGTCCTCTCCTTCTTCTTGTGGTGTCTCCACCTTCCCCCACTGGGTACACTCACTCCCCTACCACAGATTCCGTCCCACCCCTGTATCACCCACCTTCACCGCGCCATCAAGCGAGACCTGGAATTCAGTGTGATCAATCTCGGGCCCTGGATCCACCCCCCTCAACGCCCCCCACCCCTACCCTGTCACCTCTAGCCCTGTCTTCTTCTCCTGCTGCTGCTGTAACAACTTCTTACAAAGTCAGCAGCTTAAAATAACAAAGACATTAGCTCTCAGCTCTGTATGTCAGAACTCTGGGTGGGCTCAGCCGTTTCTCTGCTATGGCTCTCATAAGGCCAAAATCAAGGTGTCTGCCTGCCTAGGCTCTTCTCTGGAGACTTTGGGGAAACTTCTTCCCAGCTCCCTGAGGTTGTGGGCAGAGTTCAGTTCCTCCCAGCTGTAGGACTGAGGTCCCCATTTCCGGAAACCTCTCTCAGCTGGCTGAGGTCACCTGCATTCCTTGGCACATTACCCCAGCTTTAAACTAAAAATGGCACATGGCGTCTTTCTCGTACTCAAGTCCCTGCTTCTACTGTATCCTTGGATTCCAGCTTTAAGGGCTCATGTGACCACACTGGTATCCCCCTCCCCTCCAAGCCCCCCCCACGTCCCCTATGATTCAGGACATTCTCCCCTGCTTCATGTCAACTGATTATTGTTAGTAATCCTAATCATATCTGTAAAATCTCTTTTGCCATGTAATGAAACATATTCAGAGGTTCCAAGAATTAGGATGTAGATATCTTCAGGGGTCAATTCTGTCTACTACCCTCCCCCAAGTTTCCCTTGTTGCCAAGCAGACCCATAATCTATGGTGCCTGGGTTGGGGAAAGTCGTCTGCACCCAGGTATGCCCTCCCATGCTGGACTAAGCCATGGAATTAGCTTCCAGCCTTAATTCCTTACTGTGACCCATTGTCCTGCCAGGGGCTCAGGTCTCTTTCCCACCTAAGCACCCATGTGAGAAGCTGGTTTTGGACCAGGAGAAAATCTGTTGGCTTCTTCCCAGGAGCTTGCCCCCAGGCTGGTGTTGCCCTGCAATTGCACAGCACTCCAGGAACTAACTGGCACCCCTCAACATCCTCTATCCGAGAAGACCGGCCTCTACAGGCTCTTGCCCCAGAATCCAGTACCAGCAATTGCCAGAATCATCTGTCCGCCTCTGTTCTCACCCCACTACTGCCACCAAAGATACTGGCTTTGCTGAAGAGCCCGAACCATAGGGGCTGCAAAATTGCAAGTCACCTCCTTAAGCCATAAATCAAGACCAGTTAGTTTTTCTGTTGGAAATCCAGTAAATATTTCTAATCAAACCACATATTGTAATTTGTAGATGTCAAAGATGTATTCTCCCAAATCTTGGTTGTTTTGAAACATTTCTCCCTGAAAAGAAATGTGTTCTAGCTCTCTTTTCTCTGAGGTCAGAAATATAAACAGCACCAAGAATTTATATAATAAAGATTTAATATTTCCCAACCTCCTCATCATTTCTACTCTGCTTTCAACTCCTACTCAATGCATTTCCCTGAGGGAGCTGAATTCTTCTCCGATTCACAAACATAGAATCCTGACACAAAGAATAGCCACAAAAATCTGTAATAAGGGAAAAGGACAGGAAGGGCAAAGAAATCTGCCCACAAACGTGAAATAACACCATCTAGTGGGTGGCCAGACAATTGATCTCTCTCGCCTACTTGGTCTTCCATCCCCGAAGGCATGAGCACTTCCGAACACACAGTCCACCTGGCATTGTGCACACACACCCTGTGAGATCATTTGTACCTATTGATTCCATAACCCTTCTACTTTTGTTAACTTTGTGTAAGTATCAAGTTCATACCTGAATCACACTCCACAAACTCAGGTGCAAGAAACATCACATCTCTTTATTTATATAAATCAATTTGATTTCTGATCCCAATGCCAATAATGCCAGGCTGGTAGAAAATTTAACCTCAATCACTTTGACAGTTTCCAGACGGCTCCCTGGAGCTATGGCAGGGTGATGGAGGTTTGCCTGCTGCCGCGGGTCTATGACAGGCCTTCTCTGGACAAGCATCACTTTGCTCACTGTTGAGAACATCCTCTTCTCCCCGCCTGGCCTCAACAGGGCTCTGGGTCCTTGAGCATCTCCAGGTGCTTCCAGGAAGCCATAACCAAGACGCCTCTCCTGTAAGATACTCAGACTCCCTGCTCTTTCTCACTTAAACTGGAGCCTATGCTGGGCCCCCCACATGGATGGCGGGAGGCTCCCACCCCTCTCCTTGCTGCCTCTCTACAGTTCTCCAAGCAGAGCACCTCACCTTGAGGTGTCTCTCAGGGATCTACAGCCCTGTCTCCTCGGTGCTGGCAGCCTCAAGCCTTCCCTGGGGCAATGAATCTCAAGGTCTGTCTGCTTGAATGAGGGGGATAAAGGGAGAAAATTGGGCTGAAAAACCACAAATATCTCAAAAGTGTATTTTGCCAATAGTAATGAAAATGCATAGCCTTTCTCACTCAAAACCTGGTTTATGCTCATGTCCAACAGAGAAATCCCAAAGTCTAGATGAGCCCATGCCAGTTTCTGTGATGCAACTCTTTCTCAGAATCCTGAGCTGGGGAGAGGCTAACCTGCGCCGCCTGCAGCCTTCTCTTTGGCTGACTGGGAGGACTACTCTTTGGAGGTGAGACAGCATCTCTCCCTCCTCAAAAACAGTCCACAAGTTATTTTAGCATTCGTGTATAAGATTTTAAATGAGGAATTATTTAGGGATATACCATGGTGTTTTTCAGCAAGTCGATGCAAGGTTGCATTCCCTGTTCCCAACCTTCTAGGACAGAATGAATTACTCTTTCCTTTGTTCCCACACAGTGTGAAATTTGTAGGTATTTTTAGCACTTTCTTTATTCTGCTTTGTCTACATAGAAATAAATAAAGACCACTTGCATGAGAAAGGCAAAGGCTGTGTATTCGGAGCTTGCTGTAGCAAGGGAGTCAGCCACCATCGCCTGTGTTTGGCACAGACTCACAGGCAGGCAGGGGAGTGGGAGAGCTTCATGGTGGACAAGAGGGACAGCTTCAGGTGTGCCCTGATTGAAGGCTGTTGGCCTGGGGGACAAAAACTAGGGAAGCTGTCAGTTGTTAATCAAGTCCTGGCCATTTGGGGCCAGTTGATAGAGGGGTTATTACGTGGCTTCCTGGACCAGTTGCTAGAGGTAGTGGTCTGACTTCCTACAAGTCTGACCTATAAACAGGAGGCTGGCTTTCTAGGCTGATTACTGTAAATAATAGGTTGGTTTTCTGGGATGGTTGCTGCAGATTGTGGGTCAGAGTTCTATCTTTATATATGATCTGCCCCTTGTCCATTTATACGTTCAGTCTCTCATCTATTATGGTAGGCTGTTTACATTCATGGCTATAAGATCTTTGAGGACAGGAAACAGACCTTTATATTTATATTTCCAGTGCACAGGGTCTAAGACAAACATATTTTGAAAATTGAACTGAATCAATTTCACATACACATTTGCGGAGGTGAATTGAATATCTTTTATTTTCCCTAGTACAGTCATTGAGTTAATTTTTTTCTTTAGCACAAAGTACTAAACAGACAGTGCTGTACTGTCTTCCATTGTAAGCAAGGCTTGCCCCACGTGCTAACAACTCTTCAGATTTCACCCACGACCACTTTGCCTTCCATCACATCTCCATCCTTTCACCATCTTCTTGCGTCCTGCCTTGCCTGGATTCTGTCTAAATCAAGGCCACACACCATGAGATGTTGAATACCACCTGACTAGGTTTGTCAATCAGATTTTTTTATTGTTGTTATTATGACATTGAGCTGTATCTACCTTTCCAAAGCTGGCTTAAAAACAAGATGCATTTGTATTGAACCAATAGTTTCCCAGTAGTTTTTGGCTCAAAATATACAACAAACCAAAGAGGTTTGAAGAAGGCCTTCTCTCCCACATAAGGGAATTAAGAATGCATGATGAGCATCCCTTTAGCTTTAGTCTGAACATCCAAATAAGTAATCCCCTCCTCTCTAATTGAGGTAAAATTCACATATGTAAAATTAACCATTTTGAAGCATACAAATCAGTGGCATTTAGTACATACAAAATGTTCTAGAATAATCACTTACTTCTATCTAATTCCAATACATTTTCATCACCCCAAAAGGAAACTCCATACTCATTAAGCAGTCCCTCCCCGTTCCAGCCTCCCTCCAGCCCCTGACAACAACTAATCAGCTTTCTGTCTCTATTATTTACCTATTCTGGATATTTCATATAAATGGAATCATACGGTGTGTGACCTTTTGTGTCTGGCTTATTTCACTTCACATAATGTTTTCAAGGTTCATCCATGTTGTAGCATGTATCAGTACTTTATTCCATGTATGGCTGAATAATATTCCATCATATGGATATACCATATTTTGTTTATTTGCTCTTCTATTGATGGACATTTGGGTGGTTTCCACCTTTTGGCTGTTGTGAATAGTGCTGTTATGTACATGGGTGTGCAAGTTTTTGTATGGACATATGTTTTCAGTTCTCTTGGGTATATATGTAGGAATGGAATTGCAGGGTCATATAGTAATTCTATGTTTAACTTTTTATCTCTTTTTAAAGTGCCATATGTAAGGAGTGCTCAATCCAATTGAAACATGCAGGTGAGCTAGGGAGAACTGGAATGGGCTTTCCATAACCTCCAGGGGTGCCCCCCCCCTCTCTGCAGCCTGCTGAGACATCTGTGTACCTCAGCACACTGCACTGTAATGATCTGTTTCCAACATCTGCAACCCCAACTAGCATGGGAGTCTCTCTAAGGCAGGCACCATGCTTTATAGGCTCATCTTCATGTCCCCAGTGTTTAGAAGTTGGCCCTATTCCTAGCACATAGTAGGTGTTCAAAAACATTGGTGGGTCTAAATCAATTCATGAATGGTTAAACTAATGAAGGCATCATTCCTTTAGCAATTTGGTCCTTGTTTAAGAAGAAAGTACTTTTCACTGGGATACCCACAGAGAGTTGCTGATAGGTACAGCACCATTATCTAACACAAAGAACATGTAAATTTGGAAAGCAATAAACCCCCAGATGTGCTAACAATGATAGCAATCTCCACTCTGGGATGGTGCATTTAACTTGTGTTTAAATTAAAAGTGAGCGCCTTTGAGCATTTCTCCATTCTCAGTACAGAGGCTCATTATCTAAAGCAAAATACAATCTCAGATAACATTGACAAATAAAGCTAAGTATTGTGTTTGTAAGAAAAATGATCTAAGTGACTCATGGCCTATATTGTGTCTTTATTGTTCAGAATTTCTAGGCCTGAAAATTCACTCATCCTGCTTCTGCAGAGTGATTAGTACATCTTAGGATCATGAAGGACAGAGTTAATTTTTAAAAAGTACAAATAAACTCAGCCCTACTGTTAAATGCTACCGTTTCACAGCTCAATCCTCACAGCTCACTGCTTTGTTGGCATTAGGTGTTATCTAAATGCAATGCCATGCCATTCGAAAGGCTGTAAGACAGGACTTAGCACATAGCTCTGTGAAACTTGGTGTCATTGCAATGAGATCTTTCTTTTCCCTATAAATTCTCCCTTGATGTTAAACAGCCGAGGCTAAAAATGATCAAACACCAATTAAGCCATAATGATCTAAGAATTATGCGAGATGATGACTTGGAAAGGATGGTCTGCTCCTGGGAGATAAATCAAGGAGAATGCAAGGGGAAGAAATATTAACGCAGGTGGAAGTGCGTGATTTCAGAGTGGCAGATGAGGATCAGAGACAGAATCCACCCTCTTCCTTCTAGACCAGCCCTTGATTCTGTAAGCGGCACCCCCTCTCCCCACATGCCAGGGCATTGCCGTTGGCCCCTTCTTCTTTCCTGCCCTCAGTGGCCTCCAAAGTCCCCTTCCATGTGCCTGCACCCCTTTACCCTCCTGCTGCCACACCCTCCAGACTGATTTCAAGCCTTCCGGAACTCAGGATTATTAAAATAGCTTCCAGCCGGTTTACTGCCTCCACATTCCCCCTACTCTAATTTACAGATTAATCCCCTCATCTGTGGGCTGACTCACAGTTCAAAAGCTGCTAATGCCATCCCTTCCCTGCAGAGTAGAGCACTAACTAGCCTGGCCCGGCATCAAAGTCTTCCGTGGCATGGCCGACTGACCTTTCTTCACTACAGTTAAATCGAGCCATGTCTGTTCCCCGCACACATTCCTACTATCTCAGGCGAGTCCCCGAAAGGCCCTGAGAGGAGGGGTCATGTGCAGGTGACTTGCTGAGGAAGCTGGACAGGGGACAGGGAAAACCTAGAGAGGGTGTGATTCCAGACGCAGGCTGTGGAGGGAGCAAAAGGGAGCTCTGAAGTTTGTCCTGACCCAGTCTGGGCCCTCAGCTTCCCACCGGGTTGGGGGTGGGCAGGGAAGATGAGCTGTGAACTCTGGCACTCCTGGGCCTTGGTGTGGCTCCAGGAATCCCCACTGCCCAGCTCTTGGAAGCAAAACACACCAGAGTTTGTGTAGGGGGATGGGTGGGTGAAGAAGAATAGAAGTGGAAAAGAGACGGAAGGGGTTTGGGTGGAGTCAGGAAAGTGTCTGCCATACCTGCTTCCTACCTAGTGTCTTAGCTGTGACTCTAGGAAAGGCCACTCCTTCATCTCCACTTGCCCGCATCTAGATCATCTTGCACAGACCAGCTCAAAAGCTTCAACAACCTTCTTAACCACCACCACCATCACCACCACACACACACACACAAACACCCACACAGAGGAATGAAAGGGGGCCCAGCCAACAATGGTGCATCAGCTGAATGCACAAGGCCCACGTGCACAAGGCACAGAGCATTCCCAGGTGCAGCCCCAGAAGATGGTGGGCATCTGAGGAGAAGGAAGAGTGGGCAGCCCAGCAGGCAGAGGGCACAGCCACCCAGGAGCACTGTGGGTGAGTGAGCAGGACCCAGGCCTCTTGCTGGGTGGGGGGATTCCCAGCCAGTCTTCCTGGAAGGTAGTGTAGCTACAGGAGGCAGAAATAAAATCATGAATAGAAACAAAAAAATGGAAGTAAAATTCTATGACCTGGGACCAACAGGAGAGGGAAAGACAGGAAGAATAAAGCTGCAACTTGGGAAGTGACCAGGACCAACAAAGGTAGCACAGTGCAGGTGAGCCTGGCTGAGCAGGTGGCCACGCATCGACCTCCGTACACAGGCAGGACCAAGCTGCTTAAACTCAATAGGGGCCTTTCAGGGATCAAAGAGGTTGCTTTTAAAAAGTTCTTGAGATGAAATGCCAAGAAAGAGATAAGTACATACTTGCTAATTGTCAACATTATGTCACTCTTCAGTAGAGGTTGGAAAACAAAATATTCAAATTCCCAGCCTCCTCTGCACCTAGAGGTAGTCACATGCTACATACCCGTCCACTGAAAAATAGATAAAAGTGCTTGGAAAGAGTTTCTCTCTACTCTTCCTTGTCCCCCTTTTTTGTGACTGGGATGCAGATTTTGATATCTGGTGACTCAGTAGCCATCTTATGACCACAAGGATGAAAGCCGCAATCTCAAAGGTAGACAAAGAAGACAGAAAAAGACTGGTTTCCTGATGTAATCTTTGAATGTTAAGGTAGCAGTAGCTGCTGTAACAGGCAAACCGTGAAACCTCACACAACAATGGTTATATTTATTTATTATGTGTGTAAAGTCCAAATGGCAGGGGAGGGAAGGGGTTGCTCTGCTCCATGTCATCATTCAGGGACCCAGGCTAACAGAGGGTCTACTATCTTCAACATGTGGTTTCTCAGCTCACCCTGGATGTGAACATCCAGCTGGAAGACAGAGGAAAAGAGGGAATGGACCATTCCCACAGTAAAATTTTACAAACCAGAACTGAAAACAGTATAAATCGCTTCCACCTACTTTCCTTCAGCCAGGATTCAATCATCTGACCACACTGACTGCAAAGAAGTCTGGGAAATGTAGTCCAGCCCAGGAGGTAGGGAAAAGGATTTGGCATTGGCCACAATATTCTCCTGCAGCTACACCAACCCTAAACTGCCTCCCTCTAGCCTTTGGTTATAGAAGACCAAAGGGAAGATATACATCTTCCTTGTTTAAGATACTGTTTGTTGCGTATCCCTGTTATTCTCAACCAAGTACAATCCTATCTGAAATCCAGGATAAACAGATGTTGTGGTGTACTTCAAATATTTATTTACATGTAGAAAATTAATGCTTTTAACATTCATACCACTAGTATAATATTATTAATCATAAGATAATTGCAGCATTTATTTAAAATGTTAATTTATAATGCTACAGAGGTGTGGTATAGTATTGAGACACAAGGTTAAATTTATATGGCATCATTTTCTTTCTATCCTGTCAATGATTGCTATTGCAGTGTGTTTGGCTTCAACACGAGAAGTCTAACATTTAAGGTTGTTCATGGATGTGAGACCTGGGCCACCATGCTGCCTCTGCCCAAACTGGGAGGCAGAAAAAAGGGAGAGAGAAAAAGAACTGATCCACTGCTGCCCCTGCCACTGGATTAAAAGATTCTTGAGAATACAGTTTGTATGACTCATCTTTATATCCCTAACACCTAAAATTTAAAAATGGATGGACACACAGATAAATAAGACCGTCAGAGTTATTGCTAAAATGCCAAATATGAGTACCTACATTGTTCTACGCAAAAGATAGTATGTCGCCAGAGAATAACTTTGGAGACAGATATAAAAATGAAGGTTGTGCTTTCAGTAACAGGTGTTTTTGAAAGAAGGTATTAATATAACGTGGCTTTGTGAAGTAGGATTTAATATCCATTTCATGAATCTTAGAACTGGAAGGGATCTTAGTTCAGGCCCCCTTTACAGAAGAAGAAAGGAGGTTCAGAGGGTTAGGTTACTTGTCCATAAGTGACTGAGCCAAGATTAGGACCCAGGCTTTCTGACTCCCAGTCTGGTGCTGACATGTACCACGCCACGTTTGATAAAAAAAGTACAGCAGGAGTTAAACAGAATCATCCTATGATCCAGCAATTCCACTTCTGGGAATATACACCCAAAGAATTGAAAACAGGGACTGAAACAGATATTTGACCACTCATGTTCATAGCAGCGTTATTCACAGCAGCCAAAAGGTGGAAACCACCCAAATGTTCATCAACTGATGAGTAGATTAAGCAAAATGTGGTCTAGATACAGTGGAATATTATTCAGTCTTAAAAAGGAACGATGTTCTGATACTGGATGAACCATGGAAACATCATGTTAAGTGAAATAAGCAAAACACGAGAGACAAATGTATGGTTCCACTTATCCGAGCTGGCTAGCATAGGCAAATTCATACAGGCGGACAGCAGGACAGAGGTTACCAGGGGCTGGGAGGAGGCAGTATGGGAGGTATCGTTTAACGGGTACAGACTTTCAGTTTAGGATGATGAAAAAGTTCTGGAAGTGGATAGTGTAGATGGTTGTACATCATTGTGATTATATTATACCCAATGCCACTGAATTGTTCACCTAAAAATGGTAAAAATGGTAAATTTTATGCTATGTATGTATTTTACCACACACACAAAAAAGGAAGTGCAAGAAGAACATTTAAAAAGTACTTCTGATAATGTGTCTTAGTTTTTAACAAAAAAGTTTTAAATGTAAAAAAAACAAAAATAAAAAACTTTAAAAGTACAAAAGAGCTTATAGGATAAGGATACAAAGGAAGAAAACAGGGCCAGATACAGTGGCTCACCCCTGTACTCCCAGCACTTTGGGAGGCCAAGGCAGGAGGATCACCTGAGGCCAGGAGTTCAAAACCAGTTTGGGCAACATAGTGCTGAAACCCCCGTCTCTACAAAAAAAAAAAAAAAAATAGCCGGGTGTGGTAGCATGCAGCAGCTACTCAGGAGGCTGAGATAGGAGGATTCCTTGAGCCCAGGAGTTCAAGGCCACATGGTGAGCTATGATCATGCCACTGCACTCCAGCCTGGGGGACAGAGTGAGATCCTGTCTCTAAAATAAATAAATAAATAAATAAATAAATAAATAAGCGACATGTAGTCAATGGAAACTGTACTTCAAGTACCCATATAACCATTCTGTTTTTCACTTTTAGTATAATATTTGATAAATTACATGAGATATTCAACACTTTATTATAAAATAGGCTTTGTGTTAGATGATTTGCCCAACTGTAGGCTAATGTAAGTGTTTTGAGCATCTTTAATGTAATGTAGGCTAAGCTATGATGTTTGGTAGTTTAAGTATATTAAATGCATTTTCAACCTTCAATGTTTTCAACCTACAATGGTTTGTCAGGCTATAACCCCATCGAAGTACAGAAGCATCTATGTGTATACAATCTTACTGATTTTAGAAAAGATGTCTAGAGCAATTACGCCCTTTGATTTTCCTCTGAAGAATTGCATGATGTGTAACATTCTTAGTTCAATACACACTCATGGGATTTCCTGCATTTAGACTACAATAATTTATAATCACCACAACTATTTGCTAATGCTTCAGCAATGGTCTGTTCATACTAGTCTCAACATCAATAAGATAGTGTGGGTTACGCACAGTTCACCCACAGCAGCTTGCTCTCTCTGCAACTTTTATTAAAAAAACATGTCAGCATATTTTAAAAATTAGAGATCAATTGTTAGTTTTGTAAAGCCAATTGTCTCCAACTGATAGTGGCACAACTCCAAAGTTTAGTGTCCCTTAGAATTACCCAGGGAGGTAATTCTTAAGAAAGTGCAGGTTCCTAGGCTACAACCCTGGGAGATTCATATTTATAGCCTTTTAGGTAGCCCAAGAATCCGCATTTTAGCAAGTATTCTAGAAGGTATGGAGTTGTCTGGAAAACATTATCCTAGAGAGACTTTAGTTTTAATACGAGTACCCAAGCAAGGCTCTGGATGGTAAGGGGAAAAGTAGGAAGAAGGAAACAGTCATATGCTCCTTCCAAAACAATCAGTCTTGGCAAACAAGCTGTTACAGGCTGAACCGTGTCCCCCCCACAAAATTCGTGTGAAACCCTAACCCCCAGTACCTCAGAATGTTACTATATTTGGAGACAAGGCCCTTAAAGAGGCAATTAACTTAAAATGAGACCATTAGGGTGGACCCTCACCCAATATGACTGGTGTCCTTATAAGAAAAGAAAATTTGGACACAAAGAGAGACACCAGGGGTGTGTACACACAGCGAAAAGACCATGTGAGGACGCAGCGAGGTGGCTGTCTGCAAGCCAAGCAGAGAGGCCCTAGAAGACATCATACCTGACACCTCCATCTTGGCCTTCCAGCCTCCAGACCGTGAGAGAATAAATTTTAGTTGTTTAAGCCGCCCTGTCAGTGCTATTTTGCTACGGCAGCCGTAGCAAGCTAATAAACCAGCTCTTCTTACCTGCCTCAGAGTTGGCTCACAGCCTGCAGGTGTTCGTTTGAAATGTGTCACCATGACACAGCTCTCTTCGTTTTCCCATCTAGGAAGCCAGAAATCAGGGCCGCGAGGTCCACTCATTTCCTTTATGGACAAATAGCGGGTTTGTGGGAGAGAGAACTTGCCGACTGGCTCATCCACCGCCGAGACAGTACAAGTGTGTCGATGAAGACCTGCCCCTGATCTCTCACCTTAGAGTGAACGAGGGGAGAGAAAAGATGCCAGCGGTTGTGACTCTTGGACATCAGAAGCTGGCTCAGCTCCATAAAGTCACTTCCTCAGTCTCAGGATAGACCTAATCGGGAACCCTCAAGTACTCCACAGGCACCAGTGATGCACTGGCCAGTCACAAACCCCATTGTGAGATGGAGCCAGTGGATTTGTTCAAAATTTTATTGCCAAGTTAAGAGCTATAATGCTTTTTGGCTTATTTAGAAATATACTGCTGCACTTTAGCGAAATCTTATAACATTCTGGAAGGTATTATGAAAGCAGTTGAATAATATTTGCGTAATTAGATTAATTGCCTGCTGTAATGAGCTACAGAACTGCTTCATCCTTCTCTCCCTTCTCTTCTCTGAGCTCTCTCCTTCCAGTGTGTGTGCCCGTGGGTGGTATGTCGAGATGGCAGGACACTGAGCAAGCGGGACAGAGAAAGCACTTGCTGAGACATTTGTCACTCTAAAGACATTCACCTGTACTCCTTGCCCTCCTTTGTCACCTCTGGGCTCCTGTGCCCTACCTCCAGGGGAGCCAGCATCACCACTGAGAGAGAAATGGGGTTTCATACACAGCTGGGAAGGAAGGGGAGGCTGATCTGGGTGGAGGTGTGTGAGGGTGGAGCCCACAGCTGTGTAGAGAAAAGAGAACAGAGAACGGGGAGTAGAAAGGGAGAGAAGTTTCATCAGAGGGGAAGAGAAGGAGGAAAGAGAGTGTTAGGGGCTGAACTGTGTACCCCTCAAAAACACATTGAAGTCTTAACTCCCAGAACCTATGAATGTGCCCTCACTTGGAGACAGGGTCTTTGCAGATGGAATCAAGTTAAACTGAGGCCATACTGGACCACGGTGGGACCTGATACAATATGACTAGTGTCCTTATAAGAAGAGGAAAATTTGGACACAGAAAGACACAGAGGGAAGAGTATGTGAAGATGGAGGCAGAGGTTGGAGTGATGGTGCCACAAGCCAAGGAACACCGGGGGCTACAGCGAGCTGGAAGAGGCAAAGAAGGGTCCTCCCCTAGAGGCTCAGATGGCCCTGCCAACACCTTGATTGCAGACTTCTGGCACCCAGGACCAAGAGAAAATGAGTTTCTATTGTTTTAAGACTTCCAGTCTATGCTACTTTGTTACAGCAGCCCTAGCAAACTAATACAAGGAGAGAGTGTATGGAGCAAAAGGAAGCTTCCTGAAGGCATCTGGGTACTCAGCTAGACTAGAATATCCAAGGCGGCTCACTCACATGGCTGGCGGTGGCTGCCAGCAATTGGTTGGGAATTGGAGCAGGTACATGTCATCTACAGCCCCTTGATCTTGGTGGTAGGATTTCAAGAGGGAGCATCCCAAGGACAAGCATTCTAAGAGAGAGGAAGCAGAAGCTGCCAATCCTTAGAGAAACTGACACAGATCAATTTCCACTGCATTCTATTGGTTAAGCAGCACGAGGCCAACCCAGAGTCAAGGAAAGGGGAAATAAACTCCACCTTCTAATGGGGGGAATGACAAAGAATTTGTTGCCATCTTTAATTAACTGCAGACAGCTGATGGAGCTTTTAATAATGGGAATGTCTTCTGTGACTGTTAAGATTGTTTGCTTTGCTTCAATATGAACTTCTCTTCAGTCTTCTCCAGGGGTATACATTGTTTATAAAAGCTTTGCATGGGTAGTATTTTTTTTAAAAATCCAAACAAATATTGACTTTTACTTCTGGTTTAATGTGGGATAAAATAAAAACAGCAGATGCAGAAAAACAGGCAGAGAAGACTATAAGAGCATATGCCCCTGATAACCCAATGCAAGTCAAATTGTCCTCTAACATTGATAAAGAAATAAATACAAATATAATAGTAGTATCTTAACTTACAGAAATAGTTATTATTAATATAAATAATAAAAATAGAAATATTTAAAATAGAGGATCTTAGGGAATGGAACTGGACACCCTAAGATGTCCAGTTGGTGCAGAAGACATGTGCATTTAAAATTTTTAAAGGTTTTATTTGAAATAATTTTTAAAACAAAATTAAACTTTTCTTGCCTATCAGAAAAATTATACATATCGATAAAACCTGTTTGGGCAAGGTATTGAGAAATGAGGTTTTATGTATTGTTGAAGGAAATATAAAAGGGTATAACCTTTCTGGAAATGTTTTGCAAAATGTTTGCATATTCTTACTTAGGTATTCCACTTCAAGCAATTTACCTTAAGATGATAATTACAAAAATGTGTAAAATGTAGGTGCAAAGATGTTTAGCATTGTTTACAATGATGAAAAATCAGATGCAACCTCAATGGCCTTTGATAGGGAAGTAATGAAGTAAATATGGTACAGACAATGTGATAATCTCCAACCATCATAAGTGATTTCATTTTCTCAAAATGAAAAGATGTCCATGACAGATTATTGAGTAATGATGCTGATTGCAGAACGTGTATAATATGCATTTATATAAAACTGTATATATATACTTAATGTGCCTATATGTACCAACATAGTCATCATTGTGACGTAGAATTTCTAGTGTTTCTCTCTTTATTTTTCTGCTTAAATATTTTACAATAGGTAGCATTTTAAAATATAAAGCTAATTTTAAAAGGAGCTACTAAAACAGCAATAACAACAGTATTTGCAACAACTCAAGATTAAACCTAGGCTTTTTGTATATCAACTACTCAAAAAGATAACAGTATCTCCGTATTTTATACAACAAATACCATAAAGAATAATACAAAGTGTACTTTGGCAAATGCCAAAAGAAAACAAACTGAATTTGTGGCATCATCTTCTTCTGAATGAGATCATTCTACCCAATTTTCTCAAACATTTTTCCAGAAATAAGAACAACACAATTCTAGGCAGAAAGCCAGAGTTTTTGTATCACGAAAAGAAAAAGGAAGATTCACTTACCTCTGGGGTGACTTGTAGTGAAAGAAAATCAGGGAAACATGTTGCTGGATGCCTTGTAGCCGGTTGAGCCATATGATCAGTCTGGAGTCAACTGAGGTCATATCGTTTTTCTAATTTCTAGCTTGAGCCCCACCTGCCCTATTTGTCAGAAATTTCATTATCTCCTTCTGGAGAGCTTCTTTATAGCTGTGCCCATTCAGTGCCCAGAATTCAAAGCTCAATTGCTTAGCCCCAAAGGAGCAGGCAGAGGGAAACCTGAGTTGTGCAGATCAAGCCCTGTACCGCTGCTCGGGGTCCCCATGCCTGGTGATGTCCAGTTGGCAGTTATGGCTTCCTGGTCTCAACACAGTAGTGCCCCACAGCTGGACCTTAAGCGGGTATATCACCTTTAGTTCCGCCATATGCTCAGCTGTTTCCCCCTGCATAAGACTCTGCCAGAACAGCTGGATTTAGGAAGGCCACAAATAGTTAAGTGTTGTGCTGAGCCTGGCTCACCAGCCCAGGCACTTCCCCTACCCAGGGAGGTAGGTAGGTAGGCAGGCAGATAGATAGACAGATAGATGAGCTCCCATTGGGTCCCAGGTGGTCTTTACCATCAGTGGACTTCGTCTGGGTTGGGACCATCTTGCTTATCAGAAAAAGCCTTATAAGATGGGGTCTCAGTAGTGAAAGGGTGGGAGATGAGTGTCAACCCCTTTCCTCTCTAACTCACCCACCTCTTAATTTAGCAACTGTCTCTGCCAACCATAGATTTTGGAACAAAGTCTAGCTGGAAAAACCCCTATTAAAGTAACATAGAACTTCCTCATGTAGGGAATAGGGTAGGGTAATGGATCTCTACTTATCTAACATTTGATTTATTAAGAAGCCCCTTGCCACCCACGCATCCAAAAAAAATCTGCTCTGAAGAGATTTTCTGCAGAGGCAAACCTAGATAAGTGCTGGTAACTTCTCTGTTAAAAAACCTAAATTTTGCCCAACTGAATATCTTATGAAAAAGCTTTTATTTAAACAAAAAAGTGGGAGGGAGGAGGAGCTGCCTGTATAACTTAAAATTCCCTACTGTATTCCCAATGTGTGCCAAGACCTACTCTCCTCAGTCTGCCTTAATAATTCCAGAGACATGTTACACACCACAACAGTACATGAAAATGACTTCCCCAAAATAGTAACTGAGCAACTAGAGACTGCACAGGAAATTAAGTCTTTTGTATTATTACATCCAAGCACTCTTATTTGATCCATTCTTTACATTTTTTATTAGAAACATATGTGATATCTTTTCCCTGTATTATAATATAGAGTGAGCTCCAGCTGACTTACTAATGTCGACATACGTGAGATGTCAGTGGGAAGAGAGACGGGGAAAGCAAGCAGCCGCCGCTAGTAAGAAAAAGTATTTAAAAGTTGGAAATAAGGCAGAAGAGTAGGTGGCATGTCCCTTTTTCTGTCTCACTGGGTGTGCTAGGTTGAATAGTGTCCCCTCAAAGTTCATGTCCTTCCCAGAACCTCATAGAATGTGACTCTACTTGGAAGCAGGGGTTTTGCAGATGTAATTAGTTGGGATAAGGTCATACTCTAGTAGAGTGGGCTCTAAATCCAATATGACTAGTGTTCTTATAAAAAGAACAGAGACACAGAAACAGACAGACACACAGGGAGAATACCATGCCATGACAGAGACAAAGATTAAAGTGATGTATCTACAAGTTAAGCAACACCAAGGATAGCCACCAACCACCAGAAGCTGGGAGAGAGGCATGGGACAGGTTCTCCCTGACAGCCTACAGAAGGATCCAACCCTGCTGAGACCTGGATTTCTGACTTCTAGCCTCTTGAGGGAATGAATTTCTATTGTTTTAAGCCATTCAGTTTGTGGTAATTCGCTACAGCAGTTCTAGGAAACGAATACACTGGGGTATTATTTAACAGGCTCATCCAAGTACTATTGAACTTTTTAGGGGACTGTAATTTTATTTGTTTTTTCTACTTAATATTTTAGGTAAGGGTTCAGTCTCTGTAAGATACATGTTAATTTATATGCAAATAATTTCTATCTGGTAAAAAAGGTAACCCTAAAGGTTACAATTTTAACACCCTGTAGGACATTAATCAGTTTTATTTCAAACTCAGCAAACATATCAAAATGTCTTTTCTGGTGGAGATAATTCCAATTCCTCTAATTTTCATTTGAATTGGTTTTACCATCTTACTCTTGCCTCATTCGAAAGTTAAATAAAATCTTTGACACTTCTTCATTCTATATACGTATGGGAGTCATGTATTTAACTTTTTGAAAATTATACTTTAACAACACCCAAAATCGTCAAGGTCTGGGCATACTTATGAGGTGGTCCGATTCTGTGTCCCTCTGAATGGAGGAAAGGACTTTTTCCCCAGTGTATTTATGAATAGGCTTGCTCAGCCTGTGCTTGAAGACTTTACTTGATGAGGAACTCATGTTTTTAAGGTAACCTGTTCTGTTGTTAGATATTTATTATTAGAAAGTTATTTCTCAGACTAAGGCAAAATCTCCTTCCAATTCTTGCCTATTAGTTTGAATTGTGCTTTCTGGAGCAGCACAGAATCTGACGGCCCTCAGGACATTTGATATCATAACCCCCTTGGTATTTTCTCCCCCAGGCTAAATATCTTTAGATCCCTGTGAGCACTGGAGTAGTCCTCATATATTTTGTAGTCCTGTTTAATTTGGAAGCTGAATTAAATTCAACAACCTCTCCCCTCTTTTTTTGAGCTTGGACTGTGTTTGGTGCTGTGGAAGTAGAAAGGGAAGCAGATATCATCTGGACCACAGAGAAAATACTACACTTATAAAAAATCTCTGCAAGAACAATTAACAGATTGGAAAGACTCTGAACACCTTTATGGGATGCACTGAGGATCCAAGAGAGGACATGATTAATTCTATCCAAGGGTCTGAGAAAGGCTGGCGTCACGAAGAAGGTGCTCCTTCAACTAGGTCCTGAAGGCACATGGGAAGTCTCCAGATCAAGGTGTGAGGGACACCCCAGGCAAAGGCAGAAAGAAGTATGAACAAAAAAAGCCAGGAGAAAATTCTCAAATAATCACAAGATACTAGAGCACCCTGCAAATTCTGTGAGAGCCACAAAATTATAAATGTAATTAGTGGGGAAAATGATGATTATGGAAATATAGCCTGTTCCTAAAAATGTAGGCAGGAGGGTGGGGGTCTGCACAAAGACCCTAAAACTGGAGCTAAGGAGATTGTATCAATGTTTACTCAGCCCAATCCAAGGAAAAGGCAGCTGATTGGGGAGATTTGGGTATTTTAGAGGAGAAAAGCAAATATCTG
Organism: Daubentonia madagascariensis; assembly: GCA_023783475.1. Classification (NCBI taxonomy): domain Eukaryota; kingdom Metazoa; phylum Chordata; class Mammalia; order Primates; family Daubentoniidae; genus Daubentonia; species Daubentonia madagascariensis. The sequence goes on along the minus strand of JAKFHU010002140.1, from coordinate 31,352,658 downwards.
AAGAAACAGTAATCAAATGGGAGGCAGTTTGTGTAATGATTTTGAAATGGGATCTGGTGTCATGTTGCCCAGTGCAAAGGCCAGTTCTGACTCTTGCTTTCTGCATGACCTTGAGCAAGCTACTTAATATCTCTAAGATTCAACTTCCCCATCTGTGAAATGGGTCATGATAGCAAACTTCAAGGAGTTATTAGGTTCATATAACATAATCCATGCAAGTATGTATCACAGGCCTGACACATGAGAAGATGCCAGTGAAGAATAACTATGACTAATTAATTGCTATTAATTAATGTTACTAATTCTAATAATACTTATTTTAAATAGCAATTTAAAGTGAGAAAGCCAGGATTTGGAGACGAGAACAAGACCCTGGGAGGAGGGCAAAGGAAGACTGAGGAAGAAGAAAACGCTGAGGAGATGAAGATGCAGGTTTTGAGGGGCTGTTACAGCTCTTGCTTGACGTGCTACGCCCCAGGCTGTGTGCAGAAGCAGAAGAGTGGACAGGTGAAAGGCATGACCACCACCTCCCCCTTCCCTGGCCAGGCAGCCTGGTCTCAAAGCCCAGCTCTACCACATATTAGCTGCTCCTAACCTCTTCGTGCCCCAATGTCCACATCTACAAAAATGGGGATAATTATAGTAGATCTACCTTACAAAGTTGTTTATGGACCAAATAAATTAATATATGGCATATGATTAGAACAGTTTTCGTATATTAATACAAAATAATATATTAGTTTGTGTTACAAAATATAACATGTGATAATGAGTAAGCACTATGTGTTACTTTTTCATCTCCTCTTCTGACATCACACTGCCTTCTACAGCTATTTCAGGACTTAAAGTTTAGATTCAAATGTAACTACAGAGGCTACACAAGTTTGTTTGCTTAATTAATTATTACATACCTAAGGTTGAAAACACACATTAAACATGAAAATTTATGGAAATACTATGTAAAAATATGATGTTTTAAGATTAAGCAAATAAAGAAAACCATTTAGTGTTTCTCTCCAAAGCATTTTTAATATTTATAGCAAAAAAATACCTAAACTTGGTAAATATTGATTGACCTACAAAAGTTCTCATCGGCTCTTGTGAAATTTGGGAATTCTAAAAATAGAGATGATCATGGTGCTCTGGGAAAAAGGAAAATTTAAGAATAAATGACAGAAAATAGGTAATTAATTTAAAAATAGAGTAGATAGTAAACTACCACTAAACTATTGCATTTTTTAAAAATTGAGGTAAAACTCACATAACATGAAATTCAGCACTTTAACCATTTTAGAGTAAACAATTCAGTAGCAATCAGTACATTCACAATGTTGTGCAACCTCTACCTCTTTCTAGTTCCAAAATATTTTCATCACTACAAAAGGAACCCCCTTGCCCATTAAGCACTCATTCCCACTTCCTCCTCCCTCCCAGCCCCTGGCAGCCACTAATCTGCTTTCTGACTCTGTTTTTTTCTATTCTGGATATTTCATATAAATGAGATCAGGCAATATGTTCCCTTTTCTGTCTTGCTTCTTTCTCTTAACATAATGTTTTTAAGGTTCATCCATGTCGTAGTGTGTATCAGTACTTCATTGTCTTTTAGGACGGCATAATATTCTGTTGTATGGATAGATCACATTTTGTTTGTCCATTCATCAGCTGATGGACATGTGAGTTGTGTCCACCTTTTGGTTGTTGTGGACAGTGCTGCTATGAACGTTTATGTGCAAGTATCTGTTTGAATATCTATTTTCAGTTCTTTCCAGTATATACCTAGGAGTGAAACTGCTGGATCACAGGGTACATCTATGTTTAACTTTTTCAGGAACCTCATTGCATTTTAATCTCAAGCTGTTAGAATCTTCTACCTCATGTGCACATTTCCCCTCTATGTGACCTTCTAGGCCCCGGCATCCACCCTGCTCTCCTGTGCCATCAACCCCATGACCCAGGACTCAAGGCACAGAACAAAGTGTCCATTCTCAAGCCTGGGCCACTCTGACAACTTTCTCTCTCTGATTCTGCTCAGACAGCTAAGATTGGAAGCAGACAGGGAAAAGGGTGGAGGGTGGAGATTAAATTCACCCACAGGTATGGTTCCTTCCCTGGCACAGGTAAGTACTCAAGTCTTCTTCCCAACAATCTTTATCTTAGTCAAGGCTCTTTTGTCTAGAAGGAAGAGAAGCTATTCAAGGTAGCTTAAGAAAAAAAAGGAAGAATATATTGGAAAGAAATGAGGGTGTCTCCCAGAATCATGGGTTGGGAAGATCTGAAAGGCCTCACAAACTGGAGACTTTGGACTCAAGGCACTTCTTTTGGCATCCAGTGCAGCATGTTCTGTGAGCACCATGTCTTTCCAAACATCTGATTCATTCTTGGTTTTTCAAGCAAACACCCTGCTCATGAGGGAAAATTAGGGATGCTTCAGCCCTGACCTTATCCCATTTCATTCTGTACAATGTCTGCTGATCAATCTCCTTTAATTTGGCTTTGTTAATTTATTCCCCCACGAAAAACTTTGGGGACCTCCTACTGCCTGTAGAACAAAGTCCAAATTCCTTATGATGATATTCCATACCCTCTTCAATCTGGAAACTTCCAACCTTTCCAGCCTGATTCCTCTACATGGACTCTGTGTCTAGGCTGTCTGGCTTTCTCCAAATATGGCCAAAGCTTTCCAAAATCTCATGCCATTTCTTTACTGGAATGCTGTCCCCCACCAATCCTCTCCTATTGAAATCATACGCATCCAAAACTAAACTCATTTTCTCTTTCTGGACACCCAGCTAAACTACATTTTCTAGCGCCTTGCACCTAGGCAGCATGACTGCTTTCCTCCAACAGAAAGGGAGTGGAAGCAATATGTGGAACTTCCAGGCCAAGGCAGTTAACAGCACATGTGTCTTCTCAATGTACTCACTCTCTTCTCCCCTTCCCCCCTGTATAATGCCAAGCAACTGTGAAGCCACAGTTGAAGATGAAAGACTGAAGCCACAGCATGGGTGGAGCCTGGGTCCCTGCATGACTGCATGGAGCTGACTTCATGGCTGTGACTTGAGAAAGAAAGCTTTATTGGACTAAGTCACCGAGAGTTAGCATTGTTCATAATAGCAGTTAACCTACTCTCACAGTACGCCATCCTCAATTTGAGACTTTGCTCAAATTTTACATCTTCCTATGTCACCCCTGTAGAAAATGACCACTCTGTCATCTGCACTTTTTTCTCTAGCACTCTGTTGACAGTACTTATCATTTAATTCCATTTACTTTATATCATACAGGTTGTTTATGTATTCTAACTTTCTCTCTAGATAGTAAATTATTTGAGGACAGTGTTGAGGGGCTCCTTGTACAGCTGCCACACTTCAGTCTCTGACTGGTATTCTTCGGGGGTTGTTGCTGCTATACAGTGCACACACTGTTCCTTGATGGAACAGCTATCTGGTGAACAGGGGTGGAAAGCAAGAAGGAAACTTGCTAGTCCCCTTATACTCTCCCAGAGTTGAGGGGATCTCGTTAAGAGTCCTCCAAGCACAGGGAAGCTGTGTACATTTGGGAGAGCTGTGCCCTGCACAACTGTAGAGGGCTCTATTCACAAAAATTGCAATACACTTTGCATATACACATTTCCGAGCCCAAAGACTTTCCAGACTCTAAAACATTTCAATCACTCTCCAGATCTGCAACCAAACCAGCTGAATTAAAGTGATTATCCCCCCAAAGGCTCAAATGGCTTATGCCCTTCCAACAACTTTGACATCTGCTCTTGAGAAGGGAGAAGGGAGAAGGTATGGGGAGACAAGATGATATTTGCTATCTTCTCTGTTCTAGCTATTGCCAGTCTAAAACAACCTTATTAGGCATTGGAGGGGGAATTCTTTAACTCTCTGGCTACATTCCTTAGTTGTACACCCAGTCTTGGCTTCACTGAGTAACACACTAGCTGTTTGACCCTGGACCTCTGTGCTTCCCTCCTCATCTGTAGGACAAGAATAATGATATTCACTTGATAGAACTTTTGTTCACAGTTAAATAACACAAGCACAGTGCCTGGCACACACTCAATGGTCAACCACCCTGCCTTCTGAGTGTGACAGCAACCCAAGAGTTCTTGTCCAAGGAGCTGGGGTCAGTGTATAGGACCAGCAGCCGGGAAGTTTTCTCTGTCTTAAACTTATTAAACCATAAGATTGTAAGAGGCAGAATCTGTGCCATGCTCATCTTTACAGTCTCCACAGAGCCTACCTGCTGTGCTTGGCACATAGTGTTATATCATTTTGATCATGGCTGCCTCAGCAACTTGCAGAACAAGAGAGCACCAGATTAAGTGGATTAAATCAGGAGTCTCTAATTCTAACTCCAGTATTGACAATAACACGCAGTATGACTTTCAGAGTTGTACTTCTCTAGGAGAGACACTGTTGAATTCCTGCTGTGCAGAAGGCATGGTAGGTACAGGGGTACAGGAGTTAACAACACAGACATGGTCCTTACCTGCATGGAACTCACAGTCTAGTGATGGAAACAGACTTTATACAAATGATCACATGGTTAGTTAACTACAAATGTAATAACAACTATGAGAGTATATACAGATGGACCTATGGGTATCTGGGGAGATAATTCAGTGAAGGGCTTTCAGAGGAGGTAACATTTGAGCAGAGACCTGAAGGGTGAATTAGAAGTGGCCAGGTGTTGTGGAGGTGCGTAGGAAGGAGTGCTGCAGGTATATGTGAACAGCCCAAGACGGAAAGGAGCACAGAAGCACATTGTAGGACTCCAAGAAGGCCAGCATGGCTGGAGCTCCGGAAATGAAGGCAAGAGGGGCATGAGACCATTCAGGAGCAGTAGGCGAGGGGCCAGATCCTGAAAATTTAGGTCTTCAGTCTAAGAGAATGGGAAGCAGTGGCCCACCAAGAAGGGCCACAATGAGAACAAACCATCCTGGGGACACAAAATAAGGGGTGTATTGTCTATAGAGTATTAAAAGGCAACAATAAACCTGACTAAAACTGTCTGCTTTTTATTTTCACCATGCACTGGTGATTTTAACCATGCCAGTTAATAGTGCGCTGATAAATATTTAATAATTAGCTCTTTGGGGGAAAGAGAAATGTATGTATATGTACAGGCATATAGGTATTATAAATGTTTGTGATATAAAGGATGTGTAGGAAAAATATACAAATAATAATAAGATATGCAGATACTCTTCACTGTAAATTCTATATACTTCATTGACTCTAATAGAATGCTTTGTTTTATTTTTGCCAAAGGCTTGTATCTGAATCCAACCAATGCTTGCAAATCAACCATGATTTCACAAATGGAATTGCAACCCAATCTACTTTTTTCCAATGAAGGTATTGTCATTAAATCTGATTATGTGATTTGTTAAACTATTTCTCACCCTTGTACAAACTAAACTCTTTAAACTGCAGTATTTGAGTTTCAGCACCAAGCATAACACATTTTTAAGTATAATCTGCATTATTAACATTTTTCCCCATCACTTTCTTAAGTCTAGAGACAACAAAACAACCAACCAAGTACTGATTCATAATGTTTGCCAATTTGCATGATGTAAATACTCCCACCATGGCCAACTGCAATCTACCAAGGTGACATCACTGAGTGTGGGCTGGGAAGACACATGCACAGTAGCACATCATTTTATGTTAACAGTGGAAATGGAAAGAAGTGGACAGACTTGAGAGATATTTAGGAAGTAGAATCTTGGCAATTTGTTAGATGCTGGGATAAAGGCAGAATTTGTCAAATACTGGAAGGGTGGTGGTGCCTTCACTGTCACAGGGAGACCTGGAGTTGAAAGCAAGCAGTGAAAAGCATGCAATTTTTGGATGTGTTCCATCTGAAGTGCTTGTGACATCCAAGTGGAGAAGCTGAATAGGAAGCTAGATATATGGATTTGGAGCTCAGAGAATCAAGGACTGGAGTTGTAAGTTTGGGATATATTGATTGAAATGTTGGCAGTGGATTAAATCATGCAGGGAAAAATTGTAGAGTTAAAGGTCTGAGACTTTGAAAACTCTATTTGGTGCTGACCCAGAGCAGATAAGCAAGCCAAGAAGACTGGGGACAAAGAGGGACATGGAGTGCGGTCCAGCTACAGGAAGAGCATGTTTTAAGGAGGAAGAAGGAATTTTGCTGAGAGATCAGGTAATATGAGGAAGGAAAGCGTCCTTTGGATTTAGTGATGTGGATGTCACTGGTGACCACAGCAAAGGCAGTTTCACTGAGCGTGGAAACCAAGAAGCGAATGGAGTTGGAAGACCACAAAAGTGGGAGCAGGCAGCTTTCACCCACCTCAGCAAGGGAGAGCAAGGGAGAGACTGGGTGGCAGCTGCAAGGATACGTGGAGTAGAGCAAGTCTTCAAAATCATCAAATGCTGAGGATATGGATTCCAGTCCAGAGGGAGCGACTGACTGACCGGACTCAGGATATTGGAAAGGGGCGGGGAAGGGGTTGGCGCTGATAGGAGTAGGTGTGTACGTTTGGCAGTGGAAAGCGGAAGAAGTTTCTTTCCCTCTTTCTTGAAGCAGGCGGCAAAGTCATCTACTGCGAATGGGAGTCTGGGGAGTGGAGTGGCAATCGGGTTAGGAGCGGAGGTTTAGGACCGAGTGATCAGCGGTGAATGGACGCGTTTTGTGGCTCTGGCCGCAGCAGGGTTTGTGGGGCAGCAGGGCCTCGGAAAGAACGCAGTTTCAGCCCGTTCTGTTCTGAGAGGCAGAGGGTGGAGACACATTCTAAACAACTCTCCCAGACAGGAGGAAGTCTGGAGTTCTGGCTGTGCCGCAGGGACGCTGCAGGCCCTCCGTGGAGCGCCACAGCGCGGGAGCGGCTCAAGGCAGGCCAGAAACAGGGCCCCGTGCTCGCGGACCGCGGCCGGTGAGGGAGGGCCCGCTCCGCCTCCCGCAGCCCGCCTCGCGGGCCAGGCCGAGGCCGCCCCTTCCCGCCCCGGCCCCGCCTCCGCCTCGGCTCCGAGCCCAGAAGCCGCTTCCTCCTCTCCCGCCGAGTCCGTCTGTCCCTGCGCCTCCTCGCCGCCGACTAGCCCTCCTGGCCTGACGTCACCGGCGCGTCCGCCAATGAGCTGAAGAGGGACCGGGCCGCGGCCTGAAAGTGACGGGGGGAGCAGCCAATGGCCGGGAGGAGGGGCGGGCCCAGGCGGGCGAGTGAGGGGGAGCGCCCCGCGCGTGGGGCGCTGCGGGCCGGCGGCGCGGGGGGGCGGGGGCGCGGCGGGGGGCGGTGCGCGGGCGGCCCCTCCCCTGTCAGCTGCGGGCGGGCGCCGGGAGCCGCCGGAGTTTCCGCGCCCGGGAGGGAGATGCGGCCGCGGCTCGGGCTCCTTGCAGGTAACGCGCGGGGCGGCCCCTGCAGGGCCGAGCGCGGCCGAGCACGCCGCGGGGCGAGCGGAGTTGGGCTCGGAGCGGGCGCGGGCTCCTCGCTGCCGCCGAGAGCCGAGCCGCGCGCGGCGGCCCGGGCCCGGGGGCAGCGCTGCTGGAGGAGTTGGCTGCCGGACCCGGGCTGCGGACGGGGCCGGGGTCACCGGGGACGCGGGCCCCGAGCGCCCTGGTGCAAACAGCACACGGGACAAAGGGCGCGGCGTGGAGGCTGCGCGCCCCGCCTGCCCGTGCCCGCCGCTCCGGCCCGCGCGCTCCCTCCGCCCGGGCCGAGGTCACCACCCCAGCCCCTGCCCGCTCCAGCCGCGCGGGCGCTCCCTCGGCCCGCGGCGCACCGGGCGCCTGCGGTGCGTCCCGGGAGCGGCCACCTGTCCGCGGGGCCCCGCGCCTGGCCGCCAGCTGGCCGCGGCACAGGCGATGGCTGGGCACAGCCGGGCCGCTTGGCCGCCTGCCCTGGGTTACGAGGCGGCTCCCCCGCGGCGCCGCGAGCGCCTGCTACTACACGCTCCGCTGCCGAGCCGAGCGGCGCGAGTGCGGGGGCCACCGGCCCGGGCGCCCGGGGCCACGGAGCCGCCACTTCCCGGCGTGGGCTTGGAGTTCGGGGAAGCCGAGCAGGTGGCGCAACCACCGCCTCACCTCCTGTGAACTCCGCGGGGCTTCTGGTCTTGTTGACGTTGTGACTCTGGGCTGTGTGTGTTTTCTTTCTTTTTTTTTAACCACACACAAAAGAAGGGAGGAGTTAGAGGAACGATCTAGCCACTGTGAGTCATCCCACACTTTGCTCTTTCCCTGGGAGAGCAAATGGATGGGGAGAATTTCTTGGGAAACAATTGTAGTAAGGACTGACTAGGTCCCCTCCCTGTCCCTTTTCCCTGCAGTCCCGTCCGTGCATGGCGTGTCCCAGATGGAGGAGGGGTAAAGTGACTGCCCGCGGACCGAGATGGGAAAATGGCTACAAGGTAGCAAGCTGGAAACTTCTTGGGACAGTGGAGCTGTGAATGTCGAACCACACACGTTCTTGCTATAGGCAGTCATGGCCCTCATATGCTACTGAATTTAAAAATGGGAAGCAGGTCACAACAGGACAATACCTTCAATAGTAGTTGTCGCAGCTGCACAGGAGAGGGTGGTGGAGATGGCCTGCTCCCCTGCCCGGAGGGGCTGCAACATGAGCTGCCAGCTCAGGGTCTCCAGGCTACTGCCAGGCCCATACATGCTGGATCAGAGACAATCATGCTTTTTATTCTGATTTCCAGAGGCATTGTCACATCTCAGTGTGGCAGAGGGCAGCTGGCTGTGTGGATGGAATGCTATTGATGAGGTAGAAAGGCCGGGCAGGGGCCAGCAGGCCCTTCCATGCATGGGGAAGAATATTCTTCAGTAGGTGGCTGCTGCTAATTTTTCCAGGGTGAATCATTTAGTTTTGGTCTCACCATTCTGTTTACTGCAGTCAAGGCTGCTGTGTCAGCTGTCACTGGGTCCTCATGGTTCACAGCTCAATGATGTTTGTTTTTAGAGGGTCCCTGTTTGAGGTCTTTTTGACTTTTGAACTAAGGATTAATTAATTGTTTTAACTCCCTGAAAACAGAGGCTTGACATTAGAAGTTTGAGAAATTGGGGATAAAGGGACCTCTGCTTTGTTCCAAATTCTGCTACTGTTGAGGGGCCAGTTGGTTCTGACCCGGCAGTCAGACAGTGATCAAAAGCCGGCCTTTATTACGACTGGTTTGTGCATTCTGCTTGGACTGATGCCCCAGTGGGATTCCCTTCTTCTCACTCCACAAGCTGAACTTACCTTCCAGCCATGGTGGAGGAGCTGGGGGTCCCAGGCATCATGTTGAGGAGAGGGATAAGACAGTGCGACCTAGTGCCCATCAAGACAAAAACAGAGTGTCTCTTCCTATGTCATGGCTTGGGTATAAAGAAGGGTGGTGGGGCTGGTCCCTCATCTCTACCACCTCATGCAGTCAGGGCTTCTTTTACCTGAGTGCCAGGCCTGTCTCAGATCATTGCAGAACAAAGGTCATTTTTTACTGGAGGAAGGGGAGTTGGGAGCAGGGTCACTGTGTATAGCTATGCAGTTTATGGAACACACAGAGATGCCTGGCCAAGGAAGCCATGTGTCCTGGGTCTGCCTGAAAGAAGGGTGCCCATCTCTCAATTGCACCAGGTGCCCTGATGGGCCTGCTTGGTACACCCATGTGCAGGGAACACTCATGAAAAGATGAGTGTTCCCAGGACAGGCGATCAGGGACTAAGCACCAGGAGCTAATTTCTCCAAAATATGACAATAATGGGAACTCATTGTTTGCATATGTTACCTCATTTAATCCTTACCACAACCTCCTGAAGAAAGTAGTGGTACCCTATTGTGCCAGTGAGAAAATTGATCCTTAGAAAGACTAAGTAGCTCAAGGTCATGCAGCCAGCAAGTCCAGATTTGCCGGTCTCTAGAGCCTTTGCTCTCAACCACTGGAATCTGAGAATTTTGCATGCATTCCTAACACATTGTAGCTTTTTTTTTTTTGCATTTGAAAATTTGAAAGGCATTTTCTGAACTATTCTGCTATATATGTTAACAGTAAACCCCTTAAATAGAAAGGGCATTTATGAGTATTTTCAGTGGCAGCAAAAAAGTAGAAACCTTGGAGACTAGAGGATGAGGAGCCCCCTGAGATAGAGGAGCAGGGGAGTCGCAGTGAGGAGGAGAGAGCCAGTCAGAACTGAGAAGATGTGGAGAGGGTGGCAGGAGGGGGTGGGGACAGACTGTAGATTCCCTGATGTCCCTGCAAGAGAAGAGGAGGAGGAGATCATTATGAGGTTGATTCAGCCATCCTTTTGACTTCCCAAGAGTCTGGCCTGGTCTAGGAGGGCACCCCAGATGTTGGGTCCACAGCCCGTCTTATGTGTATGTGGGCTGTTGCTTAAGTACCAAAATGATTAGTCTGTTATGAGCGATCTGAGATATGGTAGCTAATTTGGGAAGACAAAGTATTTCCTGTTTCAGTATTCTACTTATAAGGCCATTTGAACCTAGTGACCAACTTTTGTGAAATAATATTCAAATATTTGGGGCTAATGCAGATAACATTAAAACCAGTTACGTGACCTTTGGTCAGCTCACAACTCTGTGTACACTTAAAATTCCTATAAATTATTTGTTTTCCTTCACATTAATTTTCTAAAAGAACACATTTATTCTCTCCATGTTAAGTCATTGTATTTACCTAACTATTCAGTCTTTTGATTTGTATTTTATTTTTAAAGTAGCAGGAGTAATTTCTTTAGCTGAAATGTAAACATAGTGGCACAGTGGTTGGGGCCTGTTGGTGACCTGTATTGTGTTTGCAGCTGTAATTTGGATTTGAGCAATGGTTTATCCTTTCATTGGAAAAGAAAAGAAGGCAACAGATAGTAGCTGAAATATTCCCCCAGCACTTGCCAAGAGCATGCCTTACATCAGGCAGTGAGGCTTGAGGGACAAGCAGTGAAAGAATTACAGAATCTTCCATCTCGAGATGGTAAATCTGGTCCTCCTTTACCGAGATGGTAAATGCTGGGCCCTGGAAAGGGGCAGCATTTCTATGGAATGGTGTGTCCCGTTGCCTGTTGGATCTGTCTCCACCTTCACTCGGAAGCTTGTGGGAAAGATGCCTGTGACCTCAGATGGCCTATTTGGCTGACTTCTTTTTGATTCTAATCAAGGGGGCTGGGGTTCGCTTCTATCTCATAGAAAAGGAATGGGGGCCGGGTTCCTTAGTAGGGAAGACAAAGCCTTGGTACCAATAAACCAAATACGGTAAGCCCTCATTTGTCATTGTCGGTAGGTTCTTGGAAACATCAACTGTAAACAAAATGATGTTTAATGAAACAGCCTTATTTGAGGACCTGCTGTAGGTTGTTTCAAATAAAGTCGCAGGTTCCAAGAACCTATTGATGACATTAATTGAGGACTTATGGTACTAAAGGGGATTTTCTAAAGAAAAATCATTATGTGCTTGTGTTTCAACCTCCTGGAAGAAAGTACTAGTGATAATAGCTAACCTCCTCTGAGCATTCATTAAAGCCTGGCAGTGCTGGGAATCCCATTTGATCCTTGTGACAACTCTATAAGGTAGACACTGTTATCATCCCCATTTTACTGGTAGAGAAACAGACCCAGAGAGGTTAAGTAACTTGTCCATGCTTAGATTGGAACTAAGCAGTCCAACCCAAACATGATCCTGGTACATCCAAAGAAAGCACCTAATGAGGGTGTGGTAGGAATAGGAACAGATAAAATGTGATTTGCGTGGTAGTTTGATATTTGTTTGGGTGAATTCCAAGGTGGGAAGCTGTTAGGCAACTCTCACTACTGGGTAGTTCTTGCACTTTGTAGAATGCCGCAGGAAGCGGGCTCAGAGAGGACAGGACACGCACAAGACCACAGAACTAACACATGGCAAGGCACAGACATTCTTGGCATTAACATTTCGCCCATTTGAAGGAAAAGTTCAAAATAAGTGTGTATTGACTCTTTCACCAGTATTGAAGGTCATGTCCTCATGTAGAATAGCCTCCTCTCTTCTTTGGGATACAGCTCAGCCCTTTCTGGGACAAGATACTGTCCCAAAACAGTCATTTTTCTATTTGTCCTCTGCATGTAAACCACTGACCTGGCCATCAGTCATTTGACCATGTGCCCTGCTCTGTTCAACTCTTCTCTCTCCCAGAGCTTCATCTCACTGGCCTGTGCGCCAGTGAGTTCTACAAATAGATGATGAGCTATTTCAGAATCGGGATCGTGTTTTATACACACCCTTCCTCAACACACATGCACACACAATGTACTAAAATGCAACAATGAATATTTATTGTTTTTTCTTGATTTTCTTGATGAGGTAAGATGGTAGCTTCTTTTTTTAAGCCTTGTAAACTGGTTCAAGGACAATTAAAAATGATTTGCCTTAGGGGGTTGATAAATATAGGATTCCATTAAATTAGTGTTTCTAAGGGCTGTCCAGCATCAGAAACCCAAGGGCATATGATTTGATAGGTCGTGTGGTAGGGTCCAGGCATCTGTGTGTGTCCTGGGTGACTTTTCTGCCCATTGGAGTTTGGAAACCACAACTTAAAAGTTTTTAATGATCACATCCTGTAAAATCGCAGCATAAATGACTGTCTAGCTCTGATTTACTTACAGTAAATATGTCTCCTACAGAAACACCCCTGCCAACATGCTGATGAACGTTTGTGTGACGTTATTGTTCCTGCAGGTTTCTAACGAGCATGATGCTAGCGCAGGGGCTGCCCACCTGCAGTTCTCAGAATGGCCGAGCCGGACGCCAACTTGGATCACATCTTTCCGTCTTCCGTTCTTCCTCCTTTCTGGGCTAAGTTAGTCGTGGGATTTGTTTCCCTTGTGTGTTTTGCACGGAGCTACGATGGAGATTTTGTCTTTGATGACTCTGAAGCTATTGTTAACAATAAGGTTTGTATCTTTACGCTTTTCTGGTAAACTTCTGTTAACACTCACCTGCATCTCAGCAATCATGTGAGTTTGTGCCACATTCTTTTCTGTGAAACTTAGGTCGATCATTTGCCTGGGCCCCGGTTGTACTCTAGATTTTCCACCTTTTTGATCTCATAGCTTTAGTTTAGTGCCCCTCTTATTGCTGGCAGCAAGGTCTCCAGCCCCTGCCTAAACTCAGGCTTCACCTTCATGAGGCCCCAGTCCACACATGTATCACAGAGGCCGTTCTGCTAAGATTACAAAGCAAGGGTATTGCAGGGCGTTGCAGACTAAGTATTTCAGGTTTTGTGAAAATTTTCCAGAATTGTTAAAAAAAAAAGAAAAAGATCATGCATTTGCTGCAGTGATGGGTGGGTCTGGTCACCTGCTGAAAGATGCATCCTCAGCAGCATGGAGCAGGCTGGCTGCTGCTTTGTCCTTCACTGAGAGGATCAGGACAGCCTGCTGACAGCAGCTGGGGCAGGAGGAATGTGCCCGTGGATGCTGCAGTTCCTGCTCCTTTCATGTTTGGAGATTCAAATTCGCCGAACTTGCAAAATCCCAGTCAGTTTTGCTCACCAGTGGCTGCTGTACATTGGCACAGGGAAAATGGGATTCCTTTTCACTCACTAACTGGAGTTAGGGAAGAAGAAATAGATTTGTGGGAAGGGAAGAAAAAGAGTCAAGCTAAAAGAAAATCAGAACAAGAAACTCAAAGGCCGGGAAAGCCCAGAGGAGAAACAACTTGGAAATGGCACCAGTTAGGGCCTTTGTGATGATCTAGTTCAGGGGTGAGGAACCTGTGGCCTTCTAGGTCCTTAAATGCAGCCTTTTGACTGAATCCAAATTTTACAGAACGAATCCTTTTAATAAAAGGATTGCTAGTAACTAGATTTCTTATTACTCAGCAGCTATTTTGTGTGTGTTCCTTAACCAATGAAGAGGATTTGAAAGAATATACTGATCTAGCTCTCTAGTAGATGTAATTGTAGCAACTCTTTATAACACTGTTAAAGTCACAGATTCCACTAAATGAGGAAAAAGTCATTTTTATATTGAAAATGTTGAGGAAAAACTCTCTATGTGACAAGCATGTATTCTGTGGGGAAGAAAAAAATGACGGATTTGCAGACATTTCATTTGTAACACAGTATTGCACTTGATCTCCATTTTGATGGCACAAAGGAGAACATTGTTGATACTTACTTTCATTCAAGTTTGTCATTTGTAATTTTCTTCAGGTTCACCCAGCAGTTACTGTAGGTGAGTCCATTTCGGTTCTTTTTTTAGTGTTGCTTAAAAGAACTAAGTGGCTCTAAAGCAACTATGTCAAATTGGTGGCTTAATAGCCACAGAACTGTTTTTCCCACAGGATACAACTTTATTTTTTAAATACCATTATTCATTTTGGTGAGAGTTTCTTGACTCTTCTACTTTTATAAAGTGGAAGATATATATAAAGTGTTAATTCAGAACCTATGTTGAAAAATTTCGGTCAGCCAGGCAGAACAAAAACATGAGTCTTGTTGTGTGGGGGGCCCTGGTGTACGGGTGTAATTCTTAGTCCTTCTGTGTGAGGTGAGGCAGATGAAGCTGTTTTGTGGCTCTGCTGAGCACTGCCTTGGCAGTGTTTTCTGGAGCATCACACTGTGCCCCTTTGTTAACTTGCTAGCCCTCCCTTTTCCTTTCCTGTTTAATGAAAGGCACTCCTCCGTTCATTGGCACCATGCCTACGGTAATGTGAAACAGGCTGTTACTGGATTTTAGTGATGTTAAAGACCGTTTTCCAGATGCTTCCTTGCAGTGTTGAGTTGCCTTTTTTGTTCCTTGAGATGATGGTCTTCTTTGAGACAGTGGAGTGAGGAGGAATTTCAGACACAATACATCTTTTCCATAAATCATCATGAGGAAAAATTGACCTTTCTTTCTGTAGCACACCCTGCTGTGTGTAGGCTACACCTAATCAAATATTTAGAGCTTCGTTGGTGTTCATTTCCTTTTCAAAGGGAAGGAGAGATCCTCTGCCCAACCCCTTCACAACTGAATGAGTACTTGTGTGTCAGTGCAAAAGAAGTTGACTTCCAGTTTTGTCACTGCATCAACTAATTTAGCAGGGGGATTACATGACACTCACAAAACAATCAGCTCTTGGGGGGGGGTGTAGGGTGGTCCGTGTGCTCAAGACCCCCCGCAGCTGATCTCTAATGGAAATGAAAGGCAGGCCCCCTTACCGTGGGAATCGGGTGACCAGCTTTGCATCTGTCACCTCTGCTCAAGCCTTTCCCTTCAGTCAGCAAGCACTTCAGTAGCAAATACTGAACTCCAAATACTGTTGTGCCGTGGACATTTGTTGTTCTTTGGGGCCACCCATCATTTGACCCACTTCTTCTGTTTGGGGCATTCTTATTGCTTGAAGACCATTGGATTAGGAAGCTGGCACAGACATGGGCTCTCCTATCAGGTGTGCCCACCTGTTGGAGTCAGGAGCTAGTCATACAAAGAACTAGGGTCAGGACGCAGCTGGCTAGTCCTGGTAAGGTATCCAGGGGTGTGATGCGTGCTTGTGGGTGCTCTGGGCTGTACAGCCCTTTTCTGGTCTTCCAGCCCACATGGTGAGTCTGTCAGCCTCACGGTCCCCCTTCAAGCATTCCTTTTTTGCATAAATGAATCAGAATTTGTTTGGTTACTGCAGTAAAGAGTCTTGACTGGTATGCCAGGCAATGATCAGTGCATCATAATTTCTAGTCCCTAAAATATCCCTGTTTAATTATGCTTTAAAGAGAAAATTAATCATCAGTTTTGTTACTTACTCCATACCACTTTGTTTGCCTTTTTTCTTGTTAGACATGGCTTAAGGCATGTAGTTTCATAGTGTAATTGTACAAAAAAAGATGCATTTTTAAGCATCTGTAGTACAGTACCAAATTAAATTACCTCAGCAGTAAGATAGGTATAGTTTTTTCATATTTAGTGATTTTTATCTTTAAAAAGTATGTGGAAGTTTTTTTTTTTCCCTGAATTTCACAGTCTGCTCAGCCCATGATCAGAAATGGAAAAGTTTTAAAAATATGTGTTTATCCATATTTATGTTTTAACTGGGACATTTTTGGTAAATTACCTTATTTATTGATATGAGAGGTTAGTAGTGATCTTATTTAGGTACGTGGTCCATTCATTCATTCAACATGTATTAAGCATCTTCTGTATACTCCCAGCAAGCTCAGATGGGGTCCAGGCCTCGTAGAGCCCCCATCTACTGGCGCAGATAGTGGTGGTGTGATTGTAAGTCCCAGTGTGCCATGTGCTGTGGGGACAGGGGTGTGATGCCTCAGACCCACAGAAGGAGGATGGGATCAGCTCATAAAGGGCAAAGCTCAATGGGCGAGATATGAATGGTGGGAAGAGTTGAGTTGTGAAGAGTTGACGGCGACTGTTCAGGGGAGACCGGCAGAGCCTTTGGGACGGGAGCTCACAGGAGCCATAGCAGGGCACAGTGTTGAGTTTGGTGGGAGCCAGAGCACCCTGGGCTGTGGCAGCCCCATCAGATGTGGGGTCTGTCACAGGAGGGTGGGGTGAGCTGATGTGCAGTTTGAAACAGTCAACACAGAGACCATGTAAGAGGGCACAGTGAGCCCCGCTAGGCCTGCGGCCTAGGGGAGAGATGGCAGAGGTTGGCCCAGGCTGGTGGAAGGGGTGGAGAGAGGACAGATTCAACAGCGCTGAGGAAATGTCAAGAAGAGGGCTTGGTGAGGGCATCGGTACAGGGCTGAGGGAGGAGTCATGACTCCCTTGTACAGAGCGTCCCCTGATGTGTCCCTGTAGGACCTTCAAGCAGAAACGCCCCTTGGGGACCTGTGGCACCACGACTTCTGGGGCAGCAGATTGAGCAGCAACACCAGCCACAAGTCCTACCGGCCTCTCACCGTCCTGACTTTCAGGTGAGGCGGCATGACCACACAGGGCATGGGACATCGGGCGTGGTTATGTGCCACCGGGTGCTGAGGGTTGGGGAGTCCTGTCATTGGCTTCTGGGGAGGTATGAGCCACTCACAGACATGGGTCTCCAGGAAGCACAGCTGATTCCAGCTGCTAGGAGGGAGGTCACAGGAGGATCGAGACCGTGCCTGAGGAACTGCCATCGTGGTCCCGTTGCGCAGATGACGCAATCCGTATTTCTCTCAGTTCTTGGAGGTTCGACCCTTTGCTGGTTAACCCTGAGGGAACAGTATGAATCAAAGAAACGTGGCATCTAATGAAATTGTGATTTTTTTCACTACCAAAAAAACAAATAATATATACATCTTCCTATTATTACCAAGTCAATATGCAAAAACAAAATGAAGCTTAAAGACAGTTCTGGGCTTGGTGGCTCATGCCTGTAATCTCAGCACTTTGGGAGGCCAAGGTGGGAGGATTGCTTGAGGTCAGGAGCTCAAGACCAGCCTGGGCAACATAGGGAGACCCCACCTCTTAAAAAAAGGAAAAAATTTAGCCGGGCATGGTGGCACACGTCTGTAGTCCCAGCTACTCAGGAGCCTGAAGCAAGAGAACCATTTGAGCCCAGGAGTTTGAGGTTGCAGCGAGCTGTGATGATGCTACTGCCCTCTAGCCTGGGCATCAGAACAAGACTCTGTCTCAAAGACAAAAACAAAAACAAAAAAACAATCCTCCCCTCCATTAAGAAACAGAATAAGAATCCAGGAGAAGGTGTCTCGTTGGGCAGAAGGCGGGCGGGCATGCCGTTAAGGAGGGCTTTTTTGGGTGGATAAGAAAGTTACATGACTCTTAAGTCCAGGTCCCTGTGGGGTAGCCAGGAGTAATGTGTGGTATATTATATCTTCTTGGAATGCAGTCTTGCCTTTTTTGCACTTAAAAATTTGTCTAGCTTTCCTTTCAATTTCCCTCTGCAAGTGTTCCCCTTGCTACTCCCCTTGGCCATGTCTGTTTCGTCCATTTATCCCTCTGGGGTTAATTATGTCTCTACCTTTTCTTCAAACTTCTTAGCTTGACAGGCATTATTTATCTTGTTGCTATTTTTACCAATCTGGCACAACATCTTCCTCTTCTCCTTTTGATATTTTCATGTACAAGCCTTTTCCTTCAGGCCGTTGCTGTTTCTCTCCGCGTGCCACTGCTCATCCAGCCTGAACACCCTTTGTTTGCCGCAGGATTAACTACTATCTGTCGGGAGGCTTCCACCCCGTGGGTTTTCACGTGGTCAACATCCTTCTACATGGCGGCATCTCTGTCCTCATGGTGGACGTCTTCTCGGTGCTGTTTGGTGGCCTGCAGTACACCAGCAGAGGCCGGAGGGTACACCTGGCCCCCAGAGCATCCCTGCTGGCGGCACTGCTCTTTGCTGTCCATCCTGTTCACACTGAGTGCGTAAGTATCATCTGCACGCACGTGACAAGTGACATGACTTCCCTATGTTGTCTCGTTTCCTAAAACAGGTGCCCTTTATGTGCTCATCTTGTTTCTAGAGCTGGAGAAAGTGTACTCTGCAGCATACTCTATAAATAGAAAGTACACTGTGTAAATGCCCCACCAGACATTTGAAACAATTATGTCTAGGTCATAGACATTTCTCGTGAAAAAATGCAGAGTGCCATATTGGTGGAGACTTTATGATAGGGTGTGGTATGATCTCTGGTCATACCTTCTGTTCAGCTTCTGTGACTAACACTAGCTGGGAATGTGTGAGTGTTGAGTACTGCCTGGCCTTGAAGTCTAAAGGCCAGAGGCTATGAACCATTCTTCAGCAAAGGATCTGATGCAGTTTTTCTGTTGGCCTACAGCTTATTGATTTACAGAATACTTTCTTATACTTAATATGATTGTCATAAATACACTGTCATATCAAGTGACAATTTCCACTTACCCACAAGGAAATGGTCTGGGAGGATATATAAAGGATTTATCCGGGGTGAGTAGCAAGTGAGTGTAGCGTAGGACTCACATTCTGGGTTTCCCAGGCCTCTGCTGGGGAGCTGCTCCTGAAGTCTCCCCACCTTCCTTCTCCTCTCTCCCTGTGTTATCCTCTTCCCCTTGGCAGACGTGGCCCAGGTGATTCAGCAGCTCCTGACAGGTGCCTCCCCGTCTCCATTCCATTGAGCTGCTGCTGCATGTATTTGGTACAGACTGTGTTGGGATTTAACTAGATATTTGTGAGGTTTTCAGAAACTAACCCACCTCCACCCCCATGAACCCTTTGAAAATGTAAGTCAGCGTGTTTGCTGAGGTAAAAGATTTGATTTGGGTCATTCATTCTGTAAGCATGAAGTGCCTGGTATAAGATACTGCATATAATTTATTAATACTTCTCTTACAGTTGACTTCTGCATTTAATACGGATTTAAATACCTACATTTAGCCAATTGTATTGAGCTTCTTGAAGTAAGTTGCAAAATGTCAAGCAGAATTCCTGTTTTTAGCATCTGATTTTATGAAACTGTTCTTTGGTATCAAGGGTATTGTGGAGCTGTTATCAGCCTTCTCCTAATATTTTATTTTTTACTAAAGCAAATTCAGAGGACTTAAGGGCTCGATAGGACCATTGTTGTAAAATTTTATTTGTGCATAACTGTAACCGAATTAGAATTTGTTTCAGCCTGAGTTTTCTGTGGTCTACACGTTTGTTGGGACCCAGAAATAGTGTACGCATTGATCATAAATAAGGGACTGGAATTTACTGATTTCCCTGGAAAAGTGCTAATCCACTGTTTTGCTTCTTGTCTAATTTAGCGTGATCTTGAAAGCAAAATGAAATATTTGAATTTTTAGCCAAAGAAAGTTTTCTAAAATTCTCACTTTAAGTATTGAGAACTTGATATATAAAAAAGTTTCAAATGCCAACAAGTATAACCGGATATGCTCACACATACACACACACTCCACGTAAGTGCAATCTGGGAACATGTTAATCTTAAAAGTCCATATTCCAGATCTTTAAAAGGAAACTGAGGCAGGTCTAGCTGTAAGAGAGAAGGGAATGTTTGAAAAATCTCTTCATCTCTCCCTCTCCATTCCATGACAGCCATTCAAACTCACATTTTAAAAAAAGAGTTATGGATAATAAAAAATTAGCATTCTGAGATGGATCTTTTATATGTTTATCTTTCATTGTTCTGTCAAATAGTATTCAGTTTCCTCTTATCTGCATTCCCCTGTAATCTCCCATTCTGCATTTAAAAATTCCAGCTTTAAAAATGTGCAGAGAGTACACAGGCAGACAGGTGGTGGGTGAGTTCCTCACAGGTGTCCTGGCTGCACCAAGGAGGCAGTCCGGCTCTCTGGGGGGCCAGGCCAGAGGCCTGAGTGACCACCTGGGCACAGCATCATCCCCAGACTGCATATCGATCCCTTGTGGGATGATGACATTGGGGACTTGGGTAGTAAGTGTGCCTCTGTTTACATTTATTAAGAGAAAGTAGTGGCAGTGTAGGCCCCTACAGGTTTTAGTGACATGAATTTCTTTATATTAACATTTATGTGTTCTGTGTCTTTACCATTCCTCAACGTTAACAGTGAAAATGATGTTGCCCACTGCAAATAAGCACCTAAATTTTCCAGTACTCTAGGGTGACCAGCCATCCAGTATTCCTAGGACTTTCTATTTAAAAACTGGGACAACCTGGGCAAGCAGGGATTACTTAATCACCCTAAAGGCTTGCCACCTCCAGGTCTCTGACTGGTAATTCAGTAAGTACAGTTGTTGTTATTTGCTCCCCAACTGATATGAGAGTCTCTCTTTTTCAAATACGCCACCCCAGATCTGTCTATAGACATACAAGGCCTCTGACACACCAGTTGCTGCTGGAGGGTGGGCAGCTAGGGAGGGCCACGCAGCCCGTGGTCTGTTGGTGGCTCGAGGAGGAGGCCCCAAGGCTTCCCTGAGGACAGCAGTGCCCCTGTGTGGGTTTTACTGTTTGTTTTCCTCAAAGCATTGGGGAAGATTTCAAGTTGCCTGAATTCTAATATCAAAGAGAGAAGCTCAGACCTCCTTAAGAGTTCTGCCCGTCCAATGAACCCAGACTTTAATCCAGGAGGAATTAGGCGGGGAAACCTGCCCCATTCCTTCTTATGGCCCCTGTGCGGGTTGTTCCTAGTGGGGAAACAATGGTGCCACCTGCTTTATGGATTCAGGGGGATTGCAGTTATTTCTCCAGAAAACCCTGATAGGAATATTTCATGTTATTTGTCAGAAAAAAAAAATAGCCTTTGTAGAGAAGTTTGCCTGAAAATACATACTATGCAAGTATCAGAAAAGGAAAATAAAATCTCTTCTTGCTTATGTTCATTCTCAAACAATGATTGGATACAGTCCCTTTTTGAATAGTCTTTTAACATTTCTTTCTATGAAATCTCTAATTACTATGCCAAAAATTCATTGTAAGTGAATTTTTACTTTTTTTATTTTTACAAAATACTCTTTTGCTTTAAAACACTAACCATACATTTAAAAATTTGTTTTTCTTTATATCAGACAGTATAGAGTACATTGCTTAAAGTCCTGGGACTGTCTTCAACAATTAACAAAAAGAAAAGCATTTCTTTAAAAATAAGTTTATGATGTTTAAAGTTCATTTTCGTGCGATTTCTTACACATGCTTCAGCTACCCAGGTAATAGGTAGCTTAGACGGACTGGTCCTCTTGGCCTTCATCCCTAGTGTTTATCCAAACTGTTTCCTTCCCCTTCGCTCACCTCGTTTCCCCTGATCTCTGACCCTCCCTCCCCGGGCTTCCTCGGACCCCACTGCTCTGTGGTCCCCTTTGGACAGACTTCTCTGGAGTGGTTTTTGTTACTTTCTCTTCTCTCAGGGGCTGGGGTTCCCATCCTTCCCCGGGGCATTGTAGGTAGCCACAGCTGTACGATGCCCCTCACTCCCCTCCCATCCTAGCTGCCTCCTCACTTGCCACTGTGCCACAGAGACGACACCCTGCCTCCCCTGAGCTTCTGTGTCCTTTGTCCTTTTCCTTGCTGCTGCTCCTGTTCCTAGAAGTACTCCATGGGATTCACCAGGGAAAGTAACAGTGAGCCGCACCCACCGTGTGCCGGGTTCTGTTCTGTGTAGCTGCATCTCTGATTATTTTACTGTGTCCCTGATTGAGTTTACAGCCCTGAGTATTCCAGAACTCTCATTGCATATTCATTTCACTCATAAAGTAATTGGATTGTTTAACCCTGCAGCATGTTGGCGCACTTGTTCCAGATCTGTTAAGCCTTTGTTTTGTCCCCAGCTTCCTTCCCGGTAGGTTTTTTATGTGTGTGGTATTCACAGGTTGGATTTATCAGCTTATTCAGCCTTCCTAGTCATTGCATGGCACCGTGGGCTGCCATGTGCACGCCATCAGGAGGTCACAATTAAAGTAGATAATAGACCTCAGCATTTCATATGTAACCAGTGTGGTGTAGGGGGGAACTGCTCCTAAAAAGGCATTCTTTTTCAGCTGTTGGTTGTACGTGCACTTGGGAATCATATGTAAATATAGTAATTTTATACTTATTGTATGTTTTCTTATCAAGATTTATAAAATAGTCCTTTATTCTGTAGCTCACATATCATATATCTATCGTTTGAGAAAGGATTAACCTAGCAACCTTTAAAGCACTACCTAGAGAATCACAGCAAAAGCTTTGATGTATGTCACCATTCCAGTGCTGGTTAGTACAGGATCCACCTACACTAGACCAGTCCTCGTGAGTGGAATTCTGTGTCTTTCATCACCGTGAAACATTTGGAGAGCAATTACTGGAGCATTGAAAGAAAGAAACACAAAGTTCATCCTGCTTCATTCTCACTGAGGAAAAGAAGGGAAGGGCAGCGTAATGTGGAAAATGGGGGGAAAGAAATGGCAAAAATTTTATTCTGTTTTCATCCTACTTGTTAATCACTTTTGAAGCATTCGGCTTTTCAGGTTAACCCACTTAATCAATTTTGGTCTGAGAGGGAGGAAAAGATGGCAGAGGCGACTTTGAAGGATTATTCCTGTGTCTTTCTATTCACAAGATGGCTTTGAACACTTCTTTCCTACCTTTATGTCCTTCATGTTTCCAATCAAATTTTATTTTTTAAATATCATGCCCTTTGAGCTGATAACATTTTCCATTTGAAAATCCACTCTGGGGACATCAGAAGCCTGTCTCTGGAGCTCTTGGGTGTAGCGTGTTAAATAACACAGCTTTTCCTGCACACGTGTGTCGCTGTCTGTGTCCAGCTCTCAGAGTGGCTGTCGGTAGGTCCAAATCCACCCGGCTTTCTCCTGGAAGCAGTTAAATCAAGTCCCAGACCAAAAAAGGGGAAAGAGAACCAATTATAAGATAACACCTCAGGGTTATCGCACAGCTACACAGATTATTGTAATAGGTGGCAGGGTCTAGGAGGTTTCTTGTTTTACATGTCTAAGGAATGTTTTGTGTTTCCGAAGTTTACGCTATGCTTTGTACGTAATCCTTTTCTTCCTTCCCCTTCTTTTAAGGTTGCTGGTGTTGTCGGCCGCGCAGACCTCCTGTGTGCTCTGTTCTTCTTGCTGTCTTTCCTCGGCTACTGTAAAGCATTCAGAGAAAGTAAGCATTATGTTTGTCTTCTTAATTTTCCACCTTCGTCATGTTTTTGTCCTATGGAGCAATGCCTTAACAGATGGGAAATGATCCGTCTGTGTAAGTTTATCACTTTGGGGGAATGTGGGTGAGGAGGTGCACAAACGCCACTGCTTTTTCCACGATACAAAGTTGACATCGGTGTTCACACAGGCCTCTCCTGTTGGGTGGTGAGAGCAGAAGCAGAAGCAGTAGCAGAAGTGCTAAAGCAGTTGTGATTGATTTTTGCTATTGTATTTCCAACAAAATTGTAGGATTGCAAACTATTCTCGGACAGGCTGTGCTGCTTTGATGTTTTGTGGATTTATAGCCCGGCCATCCCTCCGTAGTTTCCAAGGGTGGGTTGGAAAGGGCCTGGAGACCTTTCACTCACTGTCATTCCTCCGTCCCCTCCTGCTCAGGCTGTGTCCTGGAGCACCTGTGCTCTCAAACCTGCAGCTCCACTGAGGCACAGCAGAAGGGTGACCTGCATGGCCCCAGACTGTGACAGTGCTCACTCCGGATGTGGTAACACCGAACCACACCCCACCCCTTCTATTGTTATTATTTCATCATACCAAGATAAAACCACCACTTCTTCCTGTGACACATTCGTTTCCTAATACGTCAGAGAGTTTGGGGACAGCTGAATAGAACAGATTCAAGTACTGAGAATAGCGTTGGTAACTTTTCCTGACACTGAAAGTTAACTTAGCAATAACGCACTTCATCTGTGCTCGGGGTAGGGGTCTACCTACCTCTGATGAATGTGAAACTCCCGAGAGACATGCAGCCCCCAGGGAACTGGGGAGGTTGCACCTGCGTGGCCCAGTTGTGAGTTCAGCATCATGTGAGCTCTCCCCCGTGGCTATTCCATGAGGTCGGGAGTCGGTGGCGGGAGTGGGAGGGGATGGGAGGTAGTCCCTCCTACTGCACTATTAGAGTCACTGCACGTAATGATACTTCGTGTTTTAAAGTCGACAATTAAATCTGAATTTGCAGATACATAGGATAATAATTTATCAGCAATCATATTTTTCCTGAAGGAAATTAAAAATTAAGAGTTGTGGGCTTTTCTCAAAGTCAACTCTAAGGTTTCATAAAGTATCATTTTATTAATTTTAACATATCCTCCCTTAAAGTAACTACTTCCTATTCTGAATGGATTTCAAAGCCATCAGAAGTGATTTTTGAAGAGAGTACTAAATGTTGATAGATTTAACATGTGGGTTACATCATTTAGGAGATATAATAGGACTTCTCACTACTTCTAAAGATTGCTATTATGAAATAATGGAAAAACTACCATGAGACTAAAATTTTTCTATTAAGTGAACTAATGCGTTTATCAGCCTCCTTTGATGGAGCACTCTCACAGAATGGTGAAAGCTAAAGACGTTTTATATTCTTTTTCTGGATCCTTTTACTAACCTTTTCTCTGTCCTAATTCACAAATATATCTGTTAATGTTTATATATTATACATGTATCTGGTTACAAATTAACTCATTTGTAAGTTATTAAATTATTTCCAAGGGCCATCCATACAAAAGATAAGTTTTTCATAAAGTTTCTGGAAACGAATACCAAAGATAAAGATGCTTAAATGTGTGATAGTTGTTCAGTTAATTAATACTTTGATTCATGAGAAACAGGCAAAGTATATTTTAATACTGACATAAGTATATTAACTGTAAGTAGCAATGTGACCTTTCTTTTTTGGTCTAGTAACATTCTTTTAGCATTTATAGTATGTTTATTTTAGAATTGGAAAGAAATTATCAGGCCTTTGATGTTAAGTTTGTAAATGTTTTTGAGAAAGTTAACCTGGCAATATTTATTAACATTTGCAAACCAATAGCAGTGATAGATACGGCTTCTGTGGAAACTCTTTTAAGATTATGAATAGCTTTTCATTTGGTTGAAGTTACTTGGAGCAGTTAGAAGACAAATGTATGGATTAGGAAGCCTTTGAAGAAAGCTTTTTGTTGACCTCTTGTCTCCAAGCCACCCCATCTTCCTGGGATCTGTTCTCTTGTTAACTTGAACCCTCTCTGGGGAAAGGAAAGAGTGGATTGAAATGGAGCCTTTGGAATTGCCTGCAGACTGGTCTCTGGTCCTTTGCAGTCACCGACAACTTATTTAGTCTTTGGAAAATACAAAGTTACAGTAGTTTGCACCTCACACTCTTCCAGGGCTCAGGGTCTTGACCCTGAAAGTTATTATTGGCCATGGATTTTGTGTCTTTTCTGTCCCCTAACAGTGTCCACCTGCCTAGGCAGGCTTTGAGTTAGAGATCATCACAGTTTGGGGGGCTTTAAGGGGGTGGTTTAAAACACTCATCCCTCAAGCTGCAGTCACCATCATTTTGAATTGGCTTTCACTGCTGTCTTCCATCCCAGTCACAGTTGCCCATCGCAGACTACCGACAGAGTGATTGGACTCTGCCTCCCAATTCCATCGAAGGCCTCGTAGCACAGAGCTACCTGGATTCTTGAGAGAGGGTCTTAGGCTCACAGTCATTAACTTTCTTGGGAGAG
Source organism: Daubentonia madagascariensis (assembly GCA_023783475.1). Classification (NCBI taxonomy): domain Eukaryota; kingdom Metazoa; phylum Chordata; class Mammalia; order Primates; family Daubentoniidae; genus Daubentonia; species Daubentonia madagascariensis. The sequence continues at coordinate 31,326,626 of JAKFHU010002140.1, read as the reverse complement.
ACCCCTGAGCCCCATGAGTGAGTAGTACTCCGGCTCCTCCCCAGCAAGGTGGTGTGCCCTGAGCCCCACAGGCTGTCGCCTCAGGACCTTGTGATGGGAGACCCAGCCCCATCCACCTTGCTGCCCTCATTCTGCCGACCACTCTGTCCCCTCCTCACAACTCCCAACCCCCCTTTGTCTAATCATCCCCAAAACTGGTACTGACGAAGTCTGGTGGAGCCTTTCTTAGTCTCTCGACAGAGCCACTATTTTCAGCAACTTTTCTGTGTTTCTGATTTTCCATACTCTTTGGAAACATGCTAAGAATAGAATATGCTGCCTGTGTTCATTAACAACTCTTTGGAATAATCCTTGAATGTCATGTTAATGTTCAACATCGTACATAGGGTGCCTGAGAGTATTTTTTAAGGGGAGCAGACTTTCCACAAACTAATAATACCTTCACAGAGAAGAAGCAGTGGGATCCCTATATGCAAAAGTAATTCTGGTTACGGTATTCGTGAAACGCCATTGTCTCTGATTCTGTTCTAAAATAGCATAGAGGCTTATTGATTTTGGTCATTCAGTCCATCACAAGTAATTAATTAAACTTTAAGGGTGTTTTTTCTTTTCTTTTTGTTTTAGAGACAGGGTCTTGCTCTTTGCCCAGGCTGGAGTACAGTGGCTTGATCATAGCTCACTGCAGCCTTGAACTCCTGGACTCAAACGATCCTCCTGCCTCAGCCTCCCAGGTAGCTAGGACTACAGTTGTATGCCACCATGCCTAGCTAATTTTTTACTTTATTTTATTTTATTTTTAGAGGTAGGGTCTCACTATCTCACTATGTTGCCCAGGCTGGTCTCAAACTCCTGGCCTCAAGTGATCGTCCCACCTCAGCCTCCCAGAGTGCTGGGATTACAGGTGTGAGCCACTGCGCCCAGCCTAAGGGTGTTTCTTATACCAGGCCCTGTGTCTGGTGCTGGGGATACAAAGACTAGAAGGACAAAGTCCATGTCCTTAAGGGATATACAGTCCAATATATTTTGATTAAAATAAAGCTTCCGCTATTCAGAATGCCCAAGGAGCACAATGTTCTGCTTCTTCACACTTCCCTATTGTGTTTTTCCTTCCTGTACCCCTCGCAGCAGGTCCTCGGTAAGTGTCACCTTCTTTTCATTCTGTGCTTATGCAGAATGGGTAGCTGTGGGCTTTGTACTTCTGATTTCTTTCTTTTTCCTTCTACTAAACTTCCTTCAGTTTAACAGAGCAGAGACCTTGATCCTAGTGGAGGTTCAGGTGTATATATTAATATTTTTATTTGGAGTTTGGGATATCTTAAGAAATAATCACATTTTTATTTTACCCTATCTAGTCAGTGCACATTATCAAAAAGCTGAAAGTGTATTTATTGTCATTGCAGTAACAATTTCTCGTTCCAGTTGCCTGTGTTTATAAATATTCAACAGAGAATCAAAACTCTTTTGTGGTAGAAGTTAAGTCTATAATTTATTGGGATACAAATAAAAATGCTATTTAATGTTTAAAGTGACCTGGTCTTCATAGTTTTTGGATCTGAACATAAATTCAAAGAAAGGCCTAGTATCCGTTGCACATGAATTTGAAGTTCAAGAAAGGCCTTTGCAGAGGAATAGGTTTCATATTAAGGGAACAAAAAATTGAGTACTCTGAAATTAATGACTCAACTAGTTAAAATTCTCTTTCAAAGGATACATTTCCTTTTTGGCAACTGCATTAGCTTTCTTTATAGATGCGATGTCTGTATTATAAAACTCTGGACAATTTTTAACTGCCTGAGTTTATTAACAAGCAATTCTGTCCTAACCTCTGGAATCCTGGTATTTTTAGAAAGTAAAAAAGTCTGCTCAGGTAACATTTCTGGGGCTTTGCCCTCTTTTGGGGGTGGGGGGGCTGCTTAAATAGAATGTTTCCAAGCAAGATCTTTGCAACAGAATCTTTTTTTAACATGTTAACTGCCATATGAATTGTAGTTAACTCACACTAGTTTTGAGCCCGGGGCAAAACCTGGGCAAAACCCTGCAGTTGGTTTGTGAAAATCTTACTTGTTGCTGTTCTTATTATTACAATTAATATTGACAAATTAATTCTAAAAACGTGGATTAAATGAATAGAAGTCAATAAATTTCATTTTTCATTAAATTAGGAAGGATCATTTTGTTTTCAAAGTTTTTATTATATTTTCATAATAAAACACCGTGGCCCAAAGGAAAAAATTTTTTTCTAGTGTGGCAGTCAATGTGTTAGAAAATAAATGTCCTTATAAAGGAAGCATACTTTTTCTTAAAAAAGAAAATTACTAAGTCGGTTGAAGTCAGTGGTACACTGGTTATTGCTATATCTGAATGCCCAAAACAAAAAGTATTATCCTTATGGTGAGGCATCTTGTCAATATTTACATCTCTCCTAAAGCCTGGTATTTCACATTGGAAACAGATCATCTCTGCACTATAAACTTGCTGGAATAGCCAAAACGATTTTGTTTCTAAACTAGTATCTTGAAATACTTGTTTTATGGGAGTCAAGACTAAGAGGATAAACTTAGTCTTATGTATAATGGGGAGGAGAGAGTCTTTCCAGACGGGGATAGATTTGCTATATACCTAGAACAGTATTTTAAGTTCTGAACTATTATTCATAATATCAAAGACAAAATCTCAAATCTCAGTTGTTTTTAAGTTCTTAAACCTTATTTGTTGTATTGCTCTCCTTATCATAGTTCAGGCACTAAAATAGGATAACTGATTCTTGGGATGCCATTCCTTCATATTTTCATTCTGATTTGAGACATCTGTTTTTCTTTGACTTAGAATCATGCAATTTAAAAAACAGGGCAGTTGCCTAACTCAGGTTGTATAGGACACTTGTTTTTAGATTTGGGGCTGTTGCTGACCAAATTCTGACTGTGGTATTCTGTGTATTCTCTTTTCTCTACCTTCGTGTTGCTTTGGTTCCTCCATTGCTTGATTTTCCCAAAATGGACCCATATTTTAGAACAGCAAGTCTGACTTCTTTCATTCTGCGCATGGAAGCACGGCTTGGTTGGTTCCAACTTTTGGAACGTGAATCTGATGCTCATTGTGTTGCTCTGGCAGATAGAGAGTCGTGGCCACCTGTCGGGGTGGCGTGGTTCCCACACACAACATGATGTGCCAGTTTCAAGCGGCAGAGATGCCAGGCATAGAGTGGTGAAGAGGGGTAGCTTGTACAATGTGATGCTTTTTCTGAGAGGAGATCTTCCCACTGGAAAGGAGTGCCAAGTCCGAGGCACATGCTTCATTAAATTGATCACATCTGTTGGCACTTGTGGGTGTTAGCACTGACAAGTGTCTTTCTGTTATTCCATTTTTTTCTGTGCTCCCTTCCCTCCGTTGGCCTTTGCCTCCATTTACCTAAGTGATTGAATTATCTTAGATAATAGAGACATGTACTGAAACAAGAAAAGCATTGTCTAGGCAAATCTGTAACTGTGGATGTATGCTAATGCTGCCTAATTATTCTAGAGCAAGTTGTCTTCTTATGGGATAAGAGATGCAGCATGGTGTCAAAATGTTTTTTTTCCATCCTCTCCTGGGTCATTGGTGCTTAAAATTTCGTAATCAGGATGAAGATGAGATGGAGAACTCTGGGTAAAAGTGACATCCTGAGATACTTACGTAGAGCCATGCACAAGTTAGAATTCCCTATCTTAGGAAGATTTTTCTGAATAAAGATATTTATAAAGCAACTGCACTGGAGGCGACATCTGTCTCTCAGGATTTATTTATACTGTTTTTAACAGTTACTTCTAAATTTAAAATGAAAATAATCCATTTTCCCTATGCTCTTTTATATTCCTTATGTAATTTTTTAAATTAATTTTTTTTAAAAGAATCTCTTCCATGATGGAGATTATTCCAGTGTGAGGGAGTTTGAAGATTAAATTAAAAGTGAAAAGACTTGACTTCTGGCTGTATTTGTTCACACTAAGCAAATTATTAACTTTTGGGTATTAAATTACATCTCATAATTGCAAAAGAAATATGGTAATACAATGAGACTCCTGATGAATGTGGAAATAAATGAAACTGTTTATTGATTCAGCAAATATTTATTGCATGCCCACTATATGCAAGGTTATCTGTCTTAGTGGTCTTGTTAAAATGCTCAAACCTGGAAATAAAAGAATGGCTTGCATTTGTTACTATATAAGAACATAGCCACCAAAACACAAAGTCATCTAGATTATGCTATCTACTGATAATTATTAGCATTACTCACCTTGACAAACCAAGATTCAAAGTAAATCTTAATTTGGGGGATTCCATGAGTAAAACTATATTAGAGCAGGTCATATTACCAGAAGTCCACTAGGCTGGGCTTCTGAACGCTTAGAATCAGTTTCTCAGTTTAATTTGTGTGAGGCCTTTTTTGTTCACCCTCAGGACTGGAAACATTTTGCCAATGCTGTATAGGTTGGCCTTGGTTTATTATATACATACATGCTACACATTTGTATAGCATCACATCATATATTGATTTATATGAAATGGTTTGAATATATTAGTTAAATTAAGCTCTCCAATTTGGATTCTGGAAGACTTAAAGTATGTATGCATGCTTAGTCCTGTTACTCCTGATAAACTATTGAGTGACTAATCTGGTAGGGATCGGGGAAGATAAAATTGGATTTAAATAGGCAAACTCATTTCCTATTTTCTGAGTTTCCAAAGACAGAGTTGGAATACAAATATAGCAATGTGCAAATCATTTCATCTGTGAACTGGGTTTTTGATCATATGGTCTAGAGTAGACACTGCCATGCAATAGAAATACAACAGGAGCCATACATGTAATTTTAAATTTTGTAGTAGCCATGTTGTAAAAAGAAACATTTGAGATGAATTTTAATAATATATTTTATTTATCTCAATATATCAAAAATATAATTTCAACATGTAATCAATATAAAAATATGAAATCATTTACATTATTTTTTTCATACTAAGTCTTCAAAATTGGGAACGTATTTCACGCCTACAACACATCTTAATTGGGACTGGATACATTTCAAGTGTTCTTTAGCTATAATGACTACTCTCTTGGACAGTGGCAGATCTAGAATGCAGTGCTCTGACCATTGAAATTTTGCCATTAATCTGAAATTGTCACTGTTTTGAGAAGTGATACTTAATATTAAATAATCACAGAGACTGAAGACACTTCTACAGCAAAGAAACATAGCCTTCATCTTTCGTATATTTTCATCCTGGGTGTGTTTGAAGCAAAATCGGAAGTCTAAGGGGAAATTAAAGAGTAGGACTCATGTATAAGAATTGCAGGAATGGATTTTGAGAGGTGGGGAGAGTTAAGGGTTTGAAAGGCGACATTATGGTGAGACTAGGGAGAAGACTATCAATAAATTCAAAGGCTGGCTTCTGTATGTTACTTTTCTGTTTTCAGTATGTCTCTGATTTAGCCATCTAAGGAGAAAGCTATTTTAAATTCTAGATAAGTGGAACATAAGCCCATCATTTTCACATCTGTGCAGTAATTTTACTTTGTGTTAACAGAGTGCTTTCAAGAGCGGTCCTTTGGGCGTTTTTAATGGAGGAACTAGGAATTTTTTCTTGTCAAAGGCCCCTGGCCCATGGGAGAAAAATTAGTTCATGTTACAGTCAAGTAAAAATACAAACTAATGCAGTTTTTCTAGGAGTTTTGTAATTAAGAACAGGGAACTTTGGGAAATCGTATTATGTTTAGTTGAGAAGTACAAACACAAATTATGGGGGTAAGAGAAGCTTAAAAAATCAAATTCTGGTAGTAGGTTGGTGAGGTGGGGTGGCAAGCAGGAGCCGTTTGGTTTCTAGTGAACTACTGAACTGAATTCTTAGCATGAGAACAATGCACTGAGGCCTGACCAGGCACCATCTCCTCGTGGGGAGTCAGGTGAGGCAGGGGTGTCTTTTACCCTTTTACCTGTGGATGAGACCCTGTGGTAATTAATGGGGTCATTTATAATTAAAGGCTTGCGTGTACATACAAATTGCTAGTAGCAAATCCTGAAGGTGGTTTGTCACCCCCCCAACTCAGGAAAATGTGTTATTGGAGGAGGGGCTACACAAACTGTCCCCAAGACCAAGTGGGCACAGCCATTCCTCTTTCTTTTATGTGGCAGGAGGCCTGGACTCCTCCGATGCCCTGGCTTGTTACATCATGAGCTGAGATCACCTCAGTTTTACCAGCTGGGCCCCTGTGCGCTCCTGCTAAAACTAGTGGGGCCTTTTCCTAAAGGGAATTATTCAGTACATTAGCTCTTGGGTTATTTTTGGGTGTAGTTTTTTTAAAGTTTTGGTGCCTACCAATACTTGTCTGCACATGAGTGCTAGCAAATGACCAAATGAAATAATAAGTTCCAATAAACATGCAAACACTCAAATTGGAATTATGCTTAATTTGACCGGGTTTTGTTGTTGTGGCTCGTAATTATGATCTTTTGGTGTTACATACATATGAAATAATTAATTTCTGCGAGTAACGCGATCCCTGGTTTGCTCGATGGATCTAACCACAGTAATACATAATGGTTTTCAGTAGCAAGAACTTGACTTCCAGGCTCCGTGCGCCTGAGCAGCTTGGAGCAGCGGCGCTGCCCTGTGTTAGAGCTAAGACCTGAAATGTAGGGAGGTGGGCTTGGGCTTGGCATAAGGAGGAATGTTCTAACAACCCCAAGTTTAAAAATGAAATGGACTGTTTTGAGAAGTTAATCCCCATCACTGAAGTTACTCCAGTCAAGACCAGGTGGCCCCCTGCTGGAAGCATCTTGGAAAGGATTCCAGCATTTCCACCACCGCAAGGGAGATATGCACAACCTCCAAGAAGCACTATTAATACCTGTGGTTCTGCGGTTTGTCAGGAGCTGAAAGCTTCTTACACCCCTCTTGGTAGGTAGTAGATAGTGCCTTCATTCACTGAACACATGTTGCCTTTTCGGTCAGTCGGGGCTGCTGATTCAGTCACATTTTTAGTAGCTCTCATGAGCCAGGCATGGTGCCCGTGATACAGCTGTGAGCAGCTTACTGTCGAGGGTAGTGCTCACAACCTTTAGGGACCATCGGAGTCCCCCTGGAAAGCTTGTTAAAGGCTGATTTTTGGTTCCCAGCCACAATTTCTGATTCAGCAGATCTGGTTTGGGCCTGAGTCTGTGTATCTAACAAGACCACACACACGCTGAGTAGCGCTGTTTCAGGGCAATGGTTCTCAAGTGGGGGTGATTTCCCACCCCCCTCTACCTTTGGGGATGTTAGGCAATGTCTGTGACATTTTTGGTTGTCACAACTGAGGCAGGGGGTGGGGGAGAGGGTTGGGGTGCTGCTAAACATCCTATGATGCACAGGGCAGCCCCCCTCCCCCAGCAAAGAAATAACCAGCCCAAAGGTGAGCAGTGCTGAGGATGAGGTCAAGTGTTTGTGATCAGCTGTGTGTATGTTGTGATAAGGCAGTTTAGGGTGCTATACAGCTGGCCCTCAATCCACAGGATCACTTAAGGGCACAGAGAGGTGAATGGGGTGGCCCCTGCCCGCAGGGCAGGCAGACATGCCTACAGCAGGAGCATTAGGTGTTGTAACTGTGGAAGACAATGGATGAGTAGAGAAAGGAGACTGCCTGGGAGGGCGGGGTGGAGTTGCACAGCGTTAAGTGACATTTGACAGCCTTATTGATTGGGTGGGATTTTGCCAGGGGCCTTCTAGCCTAAGGGAAAGGAGATGGGGGGCTGGAATGCAGTATAGACAGGGAGAAACTAGAGAGGTGTCACTGGCCACTTTAGCAGGGCCTTTAAAGCCACTGTTTGAAAGCCACTGTTATCCGAAGGCAAAAGGAAGGAATTGAAAGACCTTAAAACAGGCATGTTCATTTTACTTTATGAGACAATGGGATCCCAGTTAATGAGGCTTTACTGCTGACCAGTTGGCCTTGCAGAAAGCCCTAAAATGCCTCAACTATAATAGCCAAATAAACTTTTTGTAGAATACTGCTTCTTTGTACTTAAATCTGGAAATCTGATATGCAGAGATTCCCCCAAAAAGCTGAAAAGGTTAAGAAATGTCAACCTGGCTGTCATTGCTGCCTGAGTTCCGAATGTTTCCTGCTACTAGAACCTGTTTGTGAATGTGGAGGCTTGTCCCCCTCCCCGTCCCCCACCCCCCATTCCCCAGCCAAGCCTGCAGCCTGGTCTTACAGGCAGTGCCAGCTGGACACATCAGGAGTTAGTCCTGCCCACGGTTGAGAGGCCAGGGGTCTCTGCTGGGGACAGGCCTGCATCATCTTGACAAGAGTCTCAGCCTGAACATAGAACATGGGAGGTTAAGAGCGCCTCCCACCCACAGGCCAGACCCACTGGCTGTTGGCGGGATGGGAAGGCCTCCATCCTGGGGCTTTGCTCATTAGTTTTTAAGTGTTCCCGAGACTTTCATTCAGGGTCTGCACAAAACACACGCACTCACCCACACCCCCACACGCTTGGTTGTTTCCCGAGCGTTAGGGTGGAAAGCTTAGTAGATGCTCATGGTGCAGGTGGAGAAAGATTTCTCACTCAGAGATTAAGATATAAAAGTAAAATTTATTTTATCCTTTAGAAGGACAGAATGAGAAAGAGAGAGAGAGAGGAGAGAGAGAAGAAAAGCAGGGGGGGAGAGAGAGAGACGGCGTTGCATCCCAAAGAAAGAGAAGGGAGATGCCAGCAGCGAGGCCAGGTGGCTTGCTGCTTTTAAGGGGGACAAAGAGAAAGGAAAAATAGCAATGGCTGTCAGTTCATAACAAAAACTGCGAGGATGTCAAAGTCCAAGAGTTGGTTTGCTGCCCTTCCTTGGAGAAGGGACTATCACAGGAGATGTGACTCTGTCCTTGAGATACGGTTGAGGCTGTAGCTCATTCTCCTGTTGTTTATTCAGCAACTCTGTAAAGGCAGATTCTCAAAAAAAATTTTTTGAAAGAGAGAGATTTACATCTTTTTTCTGTCCACTCACCTTTCTTCAGAAGTTGTGTAAAACAGAACTCCTGCAGGGTCCTGTTAGTGAGAGAACTCATAGGATGGATCTTTAACTGTTCCTGGGGAAATTGTGGGATTAGGTATTTTCCTGTTATTTTTGCAAGGCTACCCCCTTCACTGAGTGAGTAGTTTAGTGAGAACCAAGGTATAACTTTTACACTACATAATATGTCTGGCACATTTTGTGACAAGGTCAAGCCACTACCTCAACTACTGCACTCAGCCCCATTGGGAATTCCATCTCCCTCTAAGCTAATGGAATTTGCCTGATTCATGTGCAAGAAACATTTATGGAATGCTTTCTGTGGTCCCTGCACTATACCAATGCATAGGGTTTTTTTCTTTTAATTTTTTTTTTTTTAGAGACAGGGTCTTGCTATGTTGCCCAGGTTGGTCTCAAACTCCTGGCCTCAAGCGATCCTCTTGCCTTGGCCTCCCAAAGTGCTGGAATTACAGGCATGAGCCACTGTGTCTGGCCTAAATGTTTAGTTTTTAGTGTGGTTTTTAATACATGTACATGGTTAAGAAAATTTTAAAGGTACTAAAGGTAATATAGTGAAAAGTAAGACTTCCTCCCTCCTCTACCCCAATTTTTCTTCTTTGAACTACTCCGAAACTACTGTAGTCAGTTTCTTGTATATTTTCCAGGATATGTTTTGTGTTTTGACATATGTAAGCATATTTATGTAGTTTTTAACACAGATGGCCAGGTATTCCTGTATAATTTTTTCCTCTCAAATATATCCTAAAGTAGGTAATGTTGCCCCCATTTTACAGATGAGGTCATTGAGACTATGAGTGTACATAACTTGTTCATGTCACACAGCAGATGGCACAGCTGGAATTCAGACCAGGGTTTCTGGCGAGCTAATGATTGGATCCTACAAGCAGGTTCACGTTTGCCCCATCCAAATTGATGTCTTTGAAAATTGTTTGTTTATTTAGATGAGGAGTGAGGGCTTCACAAAGGAAGAACAAAGATGAGCAGCCCATGTGGCCTTCTCTCTCCTCCCCGGAAGTTCAGCTGTGGCCCCCAAATTGCAAACACCATCAACCACAAAACAGTGCATAGCCAGACCTTGCCTCCTCAGAAGCCTGCTTAGGGATGGGTGGTGGTTACTTGAGCTCCCACCCACCCGAGCTTCTTATGGTGTTCACATGTCTGGTGATGTTTTGGCTTCCTGTTAACGCTCAGGCCCCCAAGCAGAGTGGCAGCCCAAGCTTTACCTGTCCCAGGTGCTAGGTAGGTGCCAGCTCTAGGTGCATTCTTTGGTAGAGGTCGCAGCTATTCTGCACTGGGAGCAGAGCAGACCCATCCTAAGCCACCTGCTGTTCCAAGAGCCCACACTCCTATCCCAGGCATGGTAGAGCTGCTCGGAGCTGCATAGGCACTCGCAGCTCCTCCATCGTGACAGCAGCAGCGACTGTTGGGTCATCTTGAAACCAGATGGATTGTTCGCAGTCTCAGTGGGAGTTCTCAACATGACTTGTCATAATGATCTAGTAGGTGATTGGCAGATTGGGAAGAAGGTACTTGCCCCGTGGGAACTCTGGCGGGAGGCATCTTTGTGGCCGAGGCTTCATTACAATGCCTCCCAAAGGCTCTGGGCACCTGCTCGGGAGCCTGGAGAGGGGACGTCTGTACCATGTAGAAGGTGTTGTCTAACCAGAAATGCAGAAACACACACTTGCATGCACTTCAGTGCTATCTGAAGACCAAACCCTGTTTTTAAATTGTGGTTATTTAAGGAGCATGCTTAGAATTTTAGTTCCTGATGCTGACAAGACTGAGCTGCATTGCATGACTTTGCACTTACCATTTCTCTTAATTGGCAGGTAACAAGGAGGGAACACATTCTTCCACCTTCTGGGTGCTGCTGAGTATCCTTCTGGGAGCAGTGGCCATGCTGTGCAAAGAGCAAGGGATCACCGTGCTGGTGAGAGCCAGGGCGCGGGCAGGTCCCGCGCTTTGCATCCTTCCCCTCCACTCAGACATCCTGGGCTAGCCCTGCCTCTGTGACCTCCTCTACTTCTTGGCCTGAGGTCATAGAACTTTCTAGACAAATGACTTTTGCTGTCACCCTTCTGGCATTTCAGACAGAGAATTGACTATCTTCCTTGACGATCATTAGCAACTGGTGGGAAGTGGTGAATGAGAATTTCTTACGGATCCATGATAGTCCACAAAAGAGGCCCTGTAGAAAAAGAGAAAAGAATGGTTTGAGTTTTCTGGGATGCTCTTACATATTTCAGCAGTCCTAGATATAGCAGAGGACTGACCCCTCAATGTTTTTGATCCTGGATTTGGAAAGGGCAGTGGATAGTCCAGAGATGAAGGAACAATAGGTCTGCCCCCACGCAAAGCCTCGTGTGCACACACGTTCTCTCTCTCTTCTCTCCACTCCCTCGTCCCTAAAACTCACCTATGGTTGTCGTTAATCACCACCCGACTGAGAATTCAACCAGCACTAGAACCAGAGTGTTTCGTGTTCACAAATGTTTGATATGAAATGAAAAGATTACTAGTCTAGTATTTAAGGAAGAATATAATAATGCTAATGTTTTAAGAGGGACTTTGTTCTCAAAGGGCTCTTTCTAAGCCAGATATGCCTTATAATCATGTATTTTAACTTTGAGCCTTGGAATCTCTTTATATATAACATAGTGTATACATCATATCTTGGTTGTATTCAAATGTGTTTTGGAGTACATTTTGCTTAGGCAATGTTAAAAACCCAGATGTCCAGCTTCAGAAGAAAAATTCAACCTAGTTCGTATTTTAAATTCTATTTCAGTCTTTAAATCCAAACTTCCTGACAATTTTTTTACTATTATTTTATTGAGGCATAATTTACATACAAGAAAATGCTCCATGTGTAAAGGTATGGTTTGAATTTGGACAACTGTACATACCTGTGTAACCACTGCTCCAAGATATTGGGAGGTATAGGGGAGGTAACATTTTACCTCTACCCTTTTAGGGGATTTTTGGCTGGGCTGGAGAGTTAAACTGACATAAAGACATACTGACAGGAGAAAAGCATACAAGTGTGTTTAATATAAGTTTTACATGACATGGGAGCCCTCGTGAGGAAATGAAGACCCAATGAAGTGGCAAAACCTACGTGTTTTTATCTTAGGTTTAACAAAGAGATGCAATTATAGAAAGTAAACCCTGTGAGGAATCTACAGGAAGACAAGAATTATTTTGACAAGATCTGTTTGTATAGAATCCTGTCAGTCTCAAGTTCCCTGTCATGGTGACACTTTTACTCTGTAGGGATGTTCATTTTTTCATTTGTGTCTGTTGCCCCTTCTAGCCTCAAGTCCCATGAGGACAGGGACTCTGGCTATCTGTTGTTGGACTCCCAGGGGTAAACCCATATTCGTATAGTAAATTCTCAGTAAGTCTTCCTTCAATGGGAGAGAATCAGTCTGTGAAAGAACAGAGTCATTAAATGTTTTGTGACCACCTAGCATAGACACCAATGAGGTAAGCAGGTGTGGAGTGTATCTAGTTCTCTCGGAGAGGACTATATCCCGGCTTCCACTGGCAAAGAGGCCAGAGAGGGCTTTCTGCAGCGTGAAGTGCTGCACTTCTGATCGGAATAGAGGCTAGGATTGAGGCCCCAGCAAGGGAAAGGTGTTGAAATCCACTTTCCTTTTTCTCTGTTCTAGCCAGTTTTCTGCCTTACATTATTAGAGGAAAATTCAGAAATTAGGCATGTGAGCAGAGTTAGAAAAATGGAAAGCAGGGATACGGGATTTGACAAGCTGTATAGGAATACCTTGCAAAAGCAAGAGCAGTCAAAGCTATTTGGGGGTTGACGCAAGTCAAGACAAAGATTGGTGGTTTTATTAGGCTCTTATCTATTAAGATTAAGCTAGCAAGGAGATGGTATAGGAAGAGTTACTATGGAAAGATACTTTAATTTTATGAGTTACTTTTCAAAAGTTTGCTCTAAACCAGTGTTTCTCAACCTCGGCACTACTGACATCTTAGACCAGACAATTCTTTCTTGTGGGGGGCTGTTCTATGCATTGTAGGATGTTCACCAGCATCCCTGGCCCCTGCCTACTACATGCCAGTAGCCGTCCCTTCAGTTGTAACAACCAAAAATGTCTCCAGACATTGCCAGACATCTTGTGGGGGGCAAAATCAGCCTGTTGAGCACTGTTCTGAAAACTCACCCTGACAGGAAGGGTGGCTTGGAGACCAGCAGCCCCAGCACCATCTGGGAGGCTGTTGGCAATTCAGGATCTCAGACCCCCCACCCCAGGCCTGCTGAGTCAGGATCCCCATTAACAGGGCCCTTGGGTGACTCCTATATACATTCATGTTTTGGAAGCATGAAAGAATTAGGTTGAATTTACATGAATAAAGGTAATGGTGAAATGCAGCTGTTTTTAAAAATGTGATGAAAATGTGAACGTTTTGATGAAGTGTTTAAATGGGAAGGGGGAGGAAGTACCAGTCTTGCGTTTGGCTCAGTTTTTGTGACCAGATGACTCTGTCACCCCTTGGTGTCTCTCCTACAGCTCACAGAAAACAAACAGTGTGAGAAGACAGCTGCAACTAAACAGGGAGCTTTAGCCTTGTAGAAAATGGTTTTCAACCAGGCAGAAATGGTCTTCTGTGACCCACTAAGATCATGTGTCACATGGGTGAATGAAATCAGGATTCTTTGAAATGATTAACCCAGCACTGGGCTGTATATTGGATAATTAGTGGCTCCCAACATTTATGGGAGAAGGTTAAGTAGGGATGTCATCCTTGCTCTGAAAACCACAATTACCACTGACTTCTGATGATTTATGATCTTTTTTACTGCAAAAAAGGTCATATTAAAGACCCAAGTCATTTAGGGGCAGCTTTAAACATATATACCAAGTATATTCAGATCACTTTATTCAGATTGGGTAGGGAGTTCTGCTAGATGACATTGCCTGTAGCAGCAACATTTGTAGAAAGTCCATTGAAGGGTAGAGAATAGAATCCGAGGCTCGTCTGTCCTTCAGCCTGTAAGTATAGGTGTAATCGCTGCAAAAGCAGCCCTTACCTGATAGAAAGAAACTATCATGGTGCTGTTGGAAACTGTTAGCATAGGTGGAGCTGCTAATTGAGGTTATTTATTGTTCACCTGACAGTTGTAGGCAGGGCTTCAAATCAATTGAAGTGGCTGTCCTCCATGCAGCAGGCCCAGGCTGGCTGGAGCCCTGCTACTGTCAATGTGTAGTTTCCAAAGTTGCCCTGGGCATTTCCATCCCAGCCAGCTGGAAGGGGAAACCAAGTGGTGGACTGTGCCCAGGCTTTACAAGCAAACCTCCCAAATGGTACATATCATTGCCCCATAGGCCAGAACTCAGCCATATGACCTTACTCAGTGGCAGGGGAGGCTGGGAGATGTGGTCTAGCTGTGTGCCCAGTAGGAAGAGAAAACTAGTGGACAACTAGGACTCTGTGCCCAAGAGATCTCCAGAGCTTCACTGGAGATTGTTATGTGTGTTCTACACCTCCTTATACTAAACATGCCAAAATCAGTCAGGACTTGAGGTTTACTCATGTGACTGGGTTTTCCAGGTTCATGGTTGCCTTTATCTTCCAGCATAATTACTTCCCAGGCAACTGCTCTGTTATATGAACTAAAGGACTGTTTTATAGTTACAAAAAAAAAGTGGGGGGAAGAGGGACCTCTGGGAGACTTTTCCTGGGAGCCCAAAATTTCTAGCGATCCAGAATCTTACAGTATTCTTCTATGAAGACTATATGAATCATTACTGTTGGGGACTTACTAGATAATTAATGTGATATATTACCATGAGCTAATTTCATAGAAACATAGGGTTGTTTTTTTTTAAGAGCTAAAGAGGTCGTCTTTGATTACCTAGTCCATTGCATTTCTTGTCTAGATTCAGTAATAAAATTGTAGAGCATAATTGCTGCTTAATCAGAGTTAGGCTGTGCCATCATTGATTATCTTGCTTTGCCTCCTTAGGGTTTGAATGCAGTATTTGACATCTTGGTGATAGGCAAATTCAATGTTCTGGAAATTGTCCAGAAGGTATTACATAAGGACAAGTCATTAGAGGTGAGTCTTTACTTTTGTCTCCAGCCCAGACATGGAAAATGTCAAGTACCAGCTGATTTAAAATGCCATTTTCAAAGTACTTCTTGTGATTTTGAATTCTAAAATCGCCAGCATTCTAAAGTACAGTGTCAAAGTAGTTTAGGCAGAATTGCTGCACGTTTGTACCTGGCTTGTCCACACTTTTATTTGAATATCTGCACCATCAGTGGCTTTGGGGTGTCCTTGCAGAGTGTTGGCGTGCTCAGGAATAGAGGCCTCCTCCTCAGAATGACCCTCCTCACCTCCGGAGGGGCTGGGATGCTCTACATGCGCTGGAAAATCATGGGCACGGGCCCACCGGCCTTCACCGAGGTGGACAACCCAGCCTCCTTTGCTGACAGTGTGTGGGTTAGGGTGAGTTCTGAGCCTGTTCCCCTTTGGATTGTTTTCTTTCCCCATGAGATTCCCAGATCCTCCATCCCTCCTCCTCATCTTACCCCTCACCACACCCACAAAATCCCTAGTAAATAGGGCACCTCACATTTGTTTGCTATCACTGAGGATATTCTAGGATATTTGCTATTCACTGAGAGTAGGCGTTATTAGGGGATCGAGAGGGTGTATGTAAGCTCCTTGTGTTTCCTTTCTAATGAGAAGTAAAGCGGGTGGTTCCTCCTAACATCCACTTCCTTGCCAGTAGTGTTAACATGCTCCCTAACCCTGTGGCGGGGGTGAGACCAAACCTAACAGTCTTGGTGTATCTTTAGGAGTCCAACAGTGTCAAGACCGTCTGTATTATTTTCGACTTACCTTTCTTCTAAAGGCAAGAGTGTCAAGCCGCAAATTCTTAGCTGCGCGTTTCACAGAGACCAAAATCAAAAGAAGAACCATAGAACCCTGTTCTTATGTTGTTAGGCACATAGGTGACCCCTGCGCCTCAGATTTCCTGGGTCACAGGCTTCAGGAAGCACTAAATAAATGGGTCATAGTTTGGCCAGAAATATAACAAATGTGTTGTCTAGTCTGATGGCTTTGCTTTATTTTTATGTATTAAAATCCGAATACATTTAATAAATTACAGACTATAGTCCCATGCCCAATATACCAATCGGCAACATTCTATTTTATACAACTGCTTTCCTTGAATAGAAGCATATGAATACTTCAAAAATGAAGTTAGGAGATATATATATATATTTTTTCAAGTTCAGTATCAAATAAATGTTTGTTTTCCTTTGACTGACAGGCCATAAACTATAATTACTACTATTCATTGAATGCCTGGCTGCTGCTGTGTCCCTGGTGGCTGTGTTTTGATTGGTCAATGGGCTGTATCCCCCTCATTAAGTCCGTCAGCGACTGCAGGGTAATTGCACTCGCAGCACTTTGGCTCTGCCTAATTGGCCTGATATGCCAGGCCCTGTGCTCTGAGGACGGCCACAAGAGAAGGTGAGAGGCAGTGCTGAATTTTAACTTCCACACGGGTTGAGTCAGAAGCATTTTGTGAATCTAGCACTGACGCTTTTAATGATTTTGTGGAAGTAATGTCTAAGGACATTTGTTGCAAATGCATATTTATAGCTAGGATGAGTTCCATCCATTCGGAACCCATCGCCAGCTTCCAGGAGCGGGGAGTGAAGTTGGAAGAGGGGGTACGGATGACTGCTTTGTCCCCGCCTCCATCCCCGTGAAGTAGCATTTTGAGATCCTTTTCGCTGTAGGTGGTAAAGAGTAATTTATGGTCAGAACAGAGAGTGTAATTGATGTGTGTGGTGCCCATTATTCCACAATCTCCTTCAGAAAACCCTAGTGAATGCTATCGTGACTCCTTCTGTTGTTGCTGGGTACAGAATAAGCTGCTGCCCCAAAGAGACTGTTCTTTCTCGACAGAAAAAAAAAAAGTTATTGAGAAAATAATTGGGAAAAACGAATGCGTTTCATGAAAAAGAAAACTGTTTAAGATGATTTCCTTTAAGCATAAGTGTTTATGGAATTAGATGAGTAATTTGTCAAAATAAATTCAATTTTAAGTTTACCTGTGTCTTAAATTGGCCAGTAATTCTAAAGAGCAACAAACTTGAGTCCCAGTTCACTTATACATGTGAAATAGCATTTTTATTTTTTAATACTGTAGGCACAGGGTCCAGGAAGGGGCCACCAAATCTGACCTAGCTTCTTATTAATTCATTCTCTTGCATCATATGGGACATTGGAAATGATCAGCTGCTTCTAGAAGTGTTTCAGTGCTCAGCTTTTTTCCTGCTTGACTGAAATTTGTGGAGATGTAGCAACCCAAAATGATATTGGTATATTTCAGTTTGTATAAAGTTTAAACTACTTAAGTGTTATTATTCCTGTTAGGTTTAGGGGGAATTTTTTTTTCCCATGAAAACTACATTGGGTAGTTTTTCCATGAAAATCTAATTGAGACCAGTATCCACTGAACTATTCAATACCTAAATGGTTGGAGACATAGTTAGGAGTAGGTGAATTAATAAGGCCTCACAAATGTAATCATTCTAACTTTATCCATAGGAGTTGTATGACTTGTAAGTTTAACCCTTAGGCTTGATGATAAGTGCCCGAGTGATATTTTTATGTCTTATTCCCATACTTCCAGGCTAAACCCTCTCTACCAATGACATATTTTTGCTGACAATGATACCTTTTCTCAATTGATGGCATGGGAAAAAAAGTCTTTATCATTAATGTTGAGTAAGACATTTTTCTTGAGAAATCTGAAAATAGCCGTTTATTTAAATACTTTTCATTTTCCAGGATCCTTACACTGGGCCTGGGATTTCTCGTTATTCCGTATCTTCCTGCAAGTAACCTGTTCTTCCGAGTGGGCTTTGTGGTCGCAGAGCGAGTCCTCTACCTCCCCAGTGTTGGATACTGTGTGCTGCTGACTTTCGGATTTGGAGCCCTAAGCAAACATACTAAGAAAAAGGTATCAACCAGAAGTGGTGGTGCCGTATATGACCAAAACGACTGGATACATCTCAGTAGATGTTTACCATGTCTCTCTGTTCTTAAGAAACTTATGGCTGCTGTTGTCCTGGGGATTTTGTTCGTAAACACACTGAGATGCGTGATTCGCAGCGGCGAGTGGCGGAGTGAAGAACAGCTTTTTAGAAGCGCCCTGTCTGTGTGTCCCCTCAATGCTAAGGTACCTTGGCTGGCAGATTTCTTTTTAAAAGACTTTACTAGGAAATGTTTTAAGTTCTTCAGCTGAATAAGAATGTTTACTGTCATACAGAATCTAGTGTGAGATCACGACCAAATACTTGGGTTTTTCTTTGTTGCGGGGTTTTTTTTTTGTAATAAGTCATTAAAATTCCACTTAGCCAAAATAATTTAAAAGAAATCACTAAAAGCAGATAATATCAGATTACTTAAACGAGGTCTTACTCATCTTCCAGGTGATCTAATCTCACCCTTTGAAGTGGTGTCAGGGAAGGTGATATCATATTTCCAGGCTGTTTTTGGGCAACGCACAAATTCTAATATGTAGAGCACACTTTTCCAAACGCATCCTCTGGCAGTAGCATTAACTAGGCTCCTCTAAGCTGTAATTTAAAGGTGGTAATACCTACAAATGGGCAATAATTTGGTTCAGGAAGTTTAAATTATGCTGTGTTCTGCACAATGGACACGTTTATATCACCTTTGAGTTCTCTGCTTGTGATTACTTTTGTCAGATTAGGTAAACATAAATGTGTGTACAGTCATGCACCTCATAACAATGTTTCGGTCACCAGCAGACTATATACAACAGTGGTCCTGTAAGATTACAGTGCCATATTTTTACTGTATCTTTCTGTGTTTAGATGTGATTAGATACACAAATACTTACCGTTGTGTTACAGTTGCCTACAGTATTGAGTACAGGTGCATTCTGTACAGGTTTGTAGCCTAGGAGCAATAGGCCATACCATACAGCCTAGGTGTGTAGTAGTCTGTACCATCTAGGTTTGTGTAAGCACATTCTGTGATGTTCGCACAAGGACGAAATCGCCTAAGGATGCATTTCTCAGAATATATCCCTGTCATTGTTAAGTGACACATGACTGTACTTTAAAATTGGCAATGTTTTTTGTTGAAGCAGTCAGGTAGGAATTTATTTCACTAGTATTCTTGGTGAATCCAAGCTCTTTACTTAACCAGCTGTGCTTCTTTGAGCTTTTGAACTTCCAGTGCCCTTTTCTATAAGAAAAGGAATAATACCCATCTGCTGGG
The DNA here is from genome assembly GCA_023783475.1 of Daubentonia madagascariensis. Taxonomy (NCBI): domain Eukaryota; kingdom Metazoa; phylum Chordata; class Mammalia; order Primates; family Daubentoniidae; genus Daubentonia; species Daubentonia madagascariensis. Next base: position 31,307,275 of record JAKFHU010002140.1, on the reverse strand, counting down.
TTTGCCATTAGGGCTGAATGAACCAAAATGCCCTAACGGTGGTTAGCACATAGTAGGTACTCAAGAAATGTTAGCTTTTGTAGGCTCATTTTAGTTTTTGTTTTGTATTAAATGACAGGAAGGGAATGCTATTTGCTCAGGATGGGGGGCCTAGGGGTTAAGTTAGAAGAATTTTTTGTTAGTATAGATTATTATCATTAGATAATGATTTATTCTTTCTTAGATCATCAGAATTGTTGCTGCTTGGGATGCTTAAACGTAATCCTCCTGGGTGAGGTTGGGGGAGGCTCTTTGGATTCTGTCTCATTTCTACATTCTATATTTAAGGGAAAGCAATGATTTCAGGCAAAATTACATAAATAAAACTGAAGAATAGTAGACATTTTATTGTGTCCCTGAAGTGATGAATAGTATATAAAAGGTGCTGACTTCTTATTTGTCTTTTTCTTGGATTAAAACATCTTGGTCATACTTTACAGTTAAGAGACTTAGATAGTAAGAGTGAATTACTTTGAGCTTTTACCTTTAATTTGATTTATTGACTTACCAATTTATTTTATGCTACCAAAATAAATTGCCTGTGATTTAATTTCATAAATGTTAATAGATTTGCTTTATTTTTACTTGACTGTTTGAATAGCAGTAATTACCCCTTCTATTTATATAGTTGCTCACCACAAGGAACTCAGATTTCTTTATAGAGGCTCTATAATTAATCTCCATTATCCTCTCACTAAGGTTTTAGAGAGAGAGGGTATTATTTTCTTTATTTTTCTGGATGGGACAAACTGAGGCATAGAAAGATTAAACTGATGTTATCTAGGTTAGTGATTTAGGTGGCTAGATAGAGAACTGGTGTGGTGCTGTGCCCAGGTTACTCTAGTAAATGAAGGCGGATGGGAAATATATGACATCTGAGCCCAAAAATCTGCACAAAAAGTGATTTCATACATTATAGGCTAGAAAACATAGGGCTTGCCCACGTGGGCATGCACACAGTTATTAGGAGAGAGAGTGTGTGGGGTGGGGAGGTTTCTCTTTTTAAGGAACATGTACATGACCTCATCTTCAAAACAGACACAGTGGTAATAATCCTTTTCCAAGAACTTTTTTCAGTGATAAGCAAGATAGATATATTTTTTTTAATTTTCTGTTATAAATTGAGGTGTCGTAAAATTGTCTTTACTTTTTTTTTAAAAAGCTAGGTAGATCTCAGGGAAGAGATCTCATTTAGGAAGATGCTGGTTTTATTCAACTTCTTACAGGGAATACATTTTCTATATTGGTTTCACTTGATATTCATTGAATATTAAGGGAGCAGTTGGCAACTGGCTCTAGCTGAGGGCCAGATTTATGAACTAAGATTCATCTTTTTTTGAAAGATTGCAGTATCTACATAGATAGTGTTGGTGCCTGGTCTGCATTTAAATTACCCACAGTGCCTTGCACATGGTAGGCACTCAATATTAGTTATTGAACTGAGCCAAGTGGAAATTGGATTTACTGAGCCTACTGTGGATGAGATACTAGGTATCTAATTATGTATACAGTCATTTTTAGCTGTTAAGGCTTAAAAGTATATTGCCCTTAATATCAACTCTGTGATACAACTCTAAATTCATTAAATAATAAAAAGGATCATATACCACAATGAGGTATTTTCTTAAGGAATGACCCAGGATGAGTTGTAGGATTTTTTGTGTTCAAAACGTTTTAAATTTAACATCAAATGTTGGCAGGATATTTGTAACAAATTGGTTTAGCACTGTTTTGAAAAGTGCCTTTCATTACTGATGCTCTTACTTCACTTGCGTTTACATATCACTAGGTTGCAATGGATGTTTTTATCTTTGGCTTCTCCTGTGCTAGTTCGTGGCCTCAGCATATGAATCACAAATGCTAGAGGGAAAGTTGAAGAATAAACAGGCTTTTTCAATCTTTTATATTCCAAGGAAACAAAAATCACTTACTCTCTAAATACTATTTTAAGTGACCTGTTTGTGAGGTTTTCATTCTGTCTTACTATCTTGGCAGCTATTTTCTATTCAAAGAATTCCCTCCATATAACCCATAGGATAAAGCTGGCCTCTGGGTAAACCTGCTTACCAGTTCTTAATTATGGACTGCCTTCTAGGGCTGTGTCAGATTTTTAACCAGTTCCATTTAAGTAGCTGCAGTCTGAATTTCCAGAGTCCCCCCCGTCCTTCTCCCTTGATCTTCTGGTCTCTGGCATTCTGAGCGTCTAACAGAACACTGTCTGTACTGCAGAGGGCAGTTGAACTCTTTGTCTGGGCTTTTTACTGAGAAAGCAGAATTTGCCCGGAACAAAGGAAAGCAGCAGGAGCTCGGGGTGGAAGAGACAGGAGTCATGTTGAAGTCTGAGTAGAAGCTGTATTTGTATTCTAGGGACCGCAAGGACATTGCTGGCAGGTTGGATTCTCCAGCCTGGGGTTCTTTTGTGCTTGGGACGGGAGGTGAAGTAACACTTCCAGGCTGGGTTGGGGGAAGCGCAAATTCTAACCATTTTGGAGCACACTTTTTCTCGATGCATGTTCCAGCGGTAGTATTAACTGAGCCGCCTCCAAGCTATAATTTAAGGATGAAAATACCTATGAATGGACAATAATTTGGTTCAGGAAGTTTAAATTATACTGTGTGGTGTTCAGTAGTACGCATTTACATCACCTGTGATTTCTCTGCTTGTGATTCCTTTCATCAGAGTAGGTAAACATAAATGTGTATACTGTTAAATTGGTAGTTTAAAAAAAATCTGTTACATATGTGCTTAAAGAATGTCTGTCACACTGCTCCATACCCTTCCAGAAATATAAGTATTTTTGAGGAAATGCTATAACTGTAGGTTAAGATTGGTATGGCAGGATGTGGTTCAATTTTCAGAGGTAGTTTTGTAGCAGTGTTCAGACATAATGTCACTTGAATGTATTTAAACCATTATTGTATTTCAAACTTTATTAGTCTGCTTGGGCTGCCATAAAAAAAGTGCCACAGACTGGGTGGCTTAAACCATATAAGTTTATCTCCTCATGTTCTGAAAGCTGGAAGTCCAAGATCAAGGTAACAGCAGGGTTGGTTTCTTCTGAGGCCTCTCTCCTTGGCTTACGGATGGCCACCTTCTCCCTGTGCCCTCATGTGGTCTTTCCCCTGTGTGCACGCATCCCCCGTGCCTCTCTGTGTGTCCAAATCTCCTCTGCTTAAGAGGACACCAGTCAGGCTGGGTTGGGGCCCACCCAGATGCCCTCATTTTACCTCTTTAAAGACTCTGTCTCCAAATACATTCACATTCTGGGATACTGGGGGTTGAACATATGAACTTTGGGGGACAATAACACATAACAAGAAGCATTAATTTACTTTAAGAAAAAAAGCCGATGGGATGAATGAGTGCATCTAGAAATTGCCTCGAGCAGTCAGCCCCATCTCCCAGCGCTGTAATTGAAGGGTGTGATCTAGTGAGAAGAAACGCAGGCATTGGAGCCTAGGTTCTGATCCAGCAGCACAGCCTTAGACAAGATGCTTAGTGATGCCAAAGCAGTTTATCGACTCATAAGGGAGGGTCGTAGCAGCCACCTCACAGAGCCACGGTGAGGAGAAGGGACTTGCGTGCATAGTGCCAGCCCAGCTTATGGGCAACAGCCGGCATGTGCCAGCTGCTGGTGTCACTATTGTTAGTAGTAGTCACACTTCATACTCCTAGTTGAATACGTTGCTGCAGCATCATCTCCCCTGGGATTGCTACTGGCCTTTATAGTGTATGGTCCCCAAAGGAGCTTCTGGGCATCTTAACTACTTTTGACAATAGTCCTCACGAGCCTGTGCAGTCTTGCTGCCCTGGGTTTAGGTCCCCACTCTTTGCTTTGTAATTTATCCTAAGCTGTGTATAGTTGAGAAAATGCCGTACGTTGGCCTCCTGGTGCCCTTGTTCCAAGATGAGCTGAGAATTCCTGCAGGTCTGCAGCTGGAGTCCTGTTCCTTCGCCTCCTTTCGCACCCTCTGTTGCCGTTGCAACGCTCCCTCTCCTCATGCTCTCTCTCTCTCCTTTTAGTGGAGGTGAAATTCCCGTAACATAAAATTAACCATTACAGCTCCTCAAAAAATTAAAAACAGAATTATCATATGATCCAACAATTCCATTTCTGGGTATATACACAAAAGAATTGAAAACAGAGACTCAAAGAGATATTTGAACACCCCTGTTCATAGCAGCATTATTCACAATAGCTAAAAAGGGGAAGCACCCCAAGTGTCCATCCGGAGATGAGTGGACGAACAGAATGTGGTATATTCATACGAGGGGATATTATTACTCAGCTATAGAAAGGAAGGAAATTCTGACACATGTGACACAAATGGACAAATACTGTACAATTCCACTTATGAGAGGTCCCTAGAGGAGTCAGATTTATAGAGACAGAACGTGGAATGGTAGTTGCCAGGAGGTAGAGGAGGAGAAAACATTTATTATTTAATGGGTACAGGGTTGCAGTTTTTCAAAATGAAAAGAGTCCTGGGGCTGGATGGTGACGATGGACTTCCAGAGTGGCCTGATTCCTGTCCCCCAAAAAGCCCGATCCCCCGCCACTTCTCATCCATTCTGTTCTGAATGTTGGAAACCTGACACTCATTCTTGACTTACTTCCTTCTCTCCTATCAGTGTGTCGCCAATTTCTGTGCCTTTGGCTTCCTTGATGTTCCTCAAATCCCTCCAGCATTTCACCATCACCCTAGTTCATTCTGCTGTCCTCTGCCCCCAGGACCGCAGCCACAGCCGCTCCCTCGACCCCGACGACTGCTTCTCCCCACTCATCTCTGATTTGTTTCATAGGAACACAGCGTGACACTCTGCCACTCTTCCGCCCCTGGCTTACTGGTTGTGGGTTGAATTGTGCTTCCCAAAAGATATGCTCAATTCCTAACCCTGGGACCTGTGTATATAACCTTAATTTGGGAATGGGGTTGTTGCAGGTATAATTAAAATGTAAGTTGCGTCGAGGTCATACTGGAGGAGGAGGGGCCCTTAATCCAGTATGACTGGCGTCCTGTAAGAGAGGAAAAGAGACACAGACACAGACAAAGAGGGGAGAAGGCCATGTGAAGACAGAGGCAGAGATCAAGGCGATGCAGCTGCAAGCCAGGGGTCACCAGCCCCGCCAGAAGCTGGGAGAGAGGCATGAACAATCTCTGTCTCAGAGCCTCTAGGAGGAACCAGCCCTGCTGACACCTTGATCTTGGCCTCCAGGACTATGAGAGAAGGATTATGTTGTGTTAAGCCCCCTAGTTTGTGGTGCTTTGTTGCAACAGCCCCAGGACACTCATACACTTACAGATGCTACGCTGGCCTTCTGTAGCTCTGAGGGCAATGACTAAACCAAACCTGCCCTTGCTCAGCATTACCTGTGTGCGCGCTATACCTGGCAGGCCTCCAGAGTGTGCCCCTGGCCCTCTGCACTCCAGTGACACTGGGGCTTTTGCTCAGACCAGGCTTTATCCCAACCCTGGAGCTCTACCCATGTTGCCTCCTCTGCCTGGGTACCCTCACTCTGCCAAAACCACTCTGCCCCATGGCACCCTCAGGTCTTGGCTAGAAGTCCCCTGCCATAGGACAGCCTTTCCCAGGACTCAGCTGTCCTCCAGAGCCCTTGGAGCCCTTTGCAGTGACAGGTGTACTCATGGTCATTTGAGTCCTTAGCCGGGGGCCCCGTGAGAGGGAGATCTGATAGGTTTGGCCACTGTGGTATCTCCCAGTGTTGGCACAGTGCCTGGGCACAGTCAGCATTGTCATTACCTGAAGGAAAGAGGGAAGGTGGATTTTATTAGGTATTGTCTCAGTCCAGGCTACCATTAACAGAATCCCAGAGACTGGGTGGTTTGAACAACAAACGTTGATTTCTCATGGCTCTGGAGGCTGAAAAGTCCAAGACTGAGGTGCTGGCAGATCGGGTGGTTCACAGACGGCCGCCTTCTCACTGTGTCCTCGCACGCAGACAAGGGGAAGGGTGCTCTCGGCGGTCTCTTTTATAAGGGCACTGATCTATTCCTGAGGGCTGTACCCTGCTAACACCATCACATTGGGCATTAGCATTTCAGCCTGTGAGTTTGGGGAAGACATTCCGCCCGTAACAGGTACAAAGTAAAATGCTTGTGCTGCTACAGAAGAAAGGTGTCGTATAAGAAAGGGCTGTGTTTGTTTAAATGGGTGGACAGAATCATGTTTTCTTCTGCTCATCTCCTCGTGTGATTGGACTTTGTTATCTCAATTCTAATGGGGTGTGAGAAGAGAGGGATTTGAGGATTTGGTGATAAAAACAAGCTGGGCGTGGTGGCACCTGTAGTCCCAGCTACTTGGGAGGCTGAGGCGGGAGGATCGCTTGAGCCCAGGAATTTGAGGCCAGCCTGAACGATATAGCAAGACCTTGTCTCAAAAAAAATAAAAGACAGCCCAACTTCGTCGTTTTCCAGTTTTCTCTGGTGAGTTCTTTAGTTATTTCCTGTCTGTCTTGCTTTAGTGATGCTATTTGCTTGTACCTTCCTTTCTTCTAATCTTTTCTTACAGAGTTGGGGATTGAAGCTCAAGCAGCCCCTTCCCACTGTAGGGTTTTAGCTAAAGTTCTAGTGGGTGATTTTTTTTAATCCCTTTACCTTTTGTCTTCAGTTAGAAAATATGCTAGAGTTCCAGGCTCTGAACAAAGAAGCCTATCTGCTGATAGCCAAATTATCGTCTCTGTTTTCAGGTTCACTACAACGTTGGCAAAAACCTGGCTGATAAAGGCAACCAAACAGCAGCCATCAGATACTACCGGGAAGCTGTAAGGTACAGCAGGCATGTCTCATGGAAGAAATAATATTTATATGCACGTATTGCTCTTACTTTCTAGGATTAAAAACCTAACCCCTTAAAGACCCAACTTTAAGATATCATTGCCAATTCCTGAGAGTTTAGTGAAAACTACTGTGCATTAACAGCTGGCTTGGTTTCTCTTTCAACTTCCAGATTAAATCCCAAGTACGTTCATGCCATGAATAATCTTGGAAATATCTTAAAAGAAAGGAATGAGTTACAGGAAGCTGAGGAGCTGCTGTCTTTGGCTGTACAAATACAGTAAGCATTGTTTTTATAATTATGCTAGGGACAAAGAAGCAAGCTCCCGCATTCCAGCGTCTAAGCCTTTCTTTTTCTTCTTTATCTTTTTAAAAAATGCTCTTCTAGGCCAGACTTTGCTGCCGCATGGATGAATTTAGGCATAGTGCAGAACAGCCTGAAACGGTTCGAAGCGGCAGAGCAAAGTTACCGGACAGCAATTAAACACAGAAGGAAATATCCAGATTGTTACTACAACCTCGGGCGTCTGGTAAGCTCAGTGTGCCCTGTGCCTGCGGAAGGAAAGATTGATTCTTTTTCTTATTTATAGTAAAATGATAGTAGTGACGCCCACCTAGCACTCTATAATTTTTTAAATTTTTTTTGTTTGTTATAGACAAGGTCTCACTCTGTCACCCAGGCTGCAGTGCAGTGGTGTGATCATAACTCACTGCAGCCTCAAACTCCTGGACTCAAGTGATCCTCTTGCCTCAGCCTCCCAAGTAGCTGAGACTACAGGCATGCACAACCACACCTGGCTAATTTTTTCTTACGTTCGTAGAGACAGAGTCTTGCTATGTTGCCCAGGCTGGTATTAAACTCCTGGCCTCAAGTGATTCCTCTGCCTCAGCTTCCTAGTCGCTGGGATTGCAGGCATGAGCCACCATGCTTGGCCTACATTTTATAAAGTTCTTTTACATATGTTTATCTCATTTTATGGCAGCTATTTGATTTTTTTATGTGTAATTTTTTAAAACTCTAATTAGCAATTCAAGTTGAGTTAGTCAAGTTTAAGAGATCACCAAGGCAAAAGGTTAAACTAAGGAATAAATTAAATTTTTTGAATCCCTCCTGTCCTACAAAACAATGCTTCAAGGGGTAACTTCCTGATAAACATCGGTTTCTCTGTTTAAAAATTTTAAAACAAGAATTGAATAAACATTAAGATTAAAAAAAAAAAACAAAGTGGTAGTGTGATTTCTGAGCTTCTTTGTTCTGCTTCCTCAAGGGAGCAGATCTCTTCATCTGTAGGGGACATTTTGCCCCAAAAAAAATAGCTTTGGAGGGCATGCGATTTATTTGAAAGGGCTTTGGCATTATAGAAATAGAAAATAACGTGTGCCATAGTAGCTTTATATTTTTGGTTATTGACAGAATATTTATGACGATCTGATTGCATTCGATTTTCTTGACCAAAAAAATGAGACACACACAAATAACAAAATTCTTTAAACGAGAATGATTATGCTATCCCCACAATCAACCGTTTAATTTGTTTTCAAGAAACCAAATATATGTGTTCCTAATATATTTAGATTCATTAGATAAAATTGTTAAGGAAAAACTATTTGTTCATTTTAGCCAAACTGGAATTCATGCATAGTGATGTGACTTTTAAAAGAAGTTTATGTGTAGATTTCCAGATTTTATCCTGTTTAGTTTCACAAGTGGGATAGCGTCCTAGTGCTCTAAAAAGAGGCCTGTTTATCCTCATTTTAAAGGCCTGAAGCTTCTTGGTTTTAAGGAGTCCTTGTGTTATCAAAACCAGTAGTTCCCAAAACTGGTTTGTACATCCAAATCATCCCACCTCGTCTCAGAGTTAGGGAATCACAAGCTCCATAGAGAATCTGTATTTAAAAATAACAATAATAAACCCCCCAGGTGATTCCAATACCCTGTCGTTGGTCCTGCCTCTGAGAAGCAGCTGTGTCTGGACTTTGACCTGACAGACTGAGCATGGGCAGAAGGGACCTTTTGGGGAGAGCAACCTAGAAAACATTAACTGCTTTAAATTTATTGGAAACCAGGCGTCAGTGTTTACCATGATGCGAATTGAATGTCTTTGTTTCTGGACTGGGTAGCCCTGATTTTGTGAGTTATGGAGATAGAACTTTATGAATGTAACAAAGGAGATGGCAGGAACATACGGCTGACTAATGGTAACAATCTGAGCGTTCCCACTCTGCAGAAGTCAGTTTAAATGGGCAAATAATGCTTACGTTATAAATTTCAAAGTGAATATGTTTTAGTTGTGATGTGCCGTGGGACGATACATTCTCCATGTGCTTACTCCAGTGTGGAAAAGAGGAATTATTTCTTCCTGGGCACAGAGAGGAGGGTGGCAGGAATGTGCTGAATCCATGGAACAGCAAGATGTTTGGACAAGGAATATTGATAGCAAGATATTCCTGTTGTCCCACATTAACTTTCTCTATTACCACTCGACCTTGCTTGCATTTCTGTTTTCTTCTACGCTTTAAAATTCTGCGCTTTATGATCGAGTTGCATGCTTTGATGTTGAAACAGCTTTCTCTGTGAAACCTGAAGATTCAGGGAGAACTGAAGCTATTATAGTGATAAGCTGTTAGGGGGAGACGGTAAAACCTCACCGTGATGACACGAGTAGAGACCCCCAAATTCAATCACATACAAGGCAGGGTTGGTCGTCACAAAGTTGATGAAGTGAGAAGGGGGCCAAGTGGAGGGTGGGACCAAAGGGGGTATTATCTGCATACATGCAGGGGGAGGTTGTGACTGTGCCAAGCAGGGTTCACGGTGTCTGTTTACTGTGTCCGTTAAACCAGTACTCGGGTGACATGTTAGACTTGGTACCACATGAATTCTTCTTTCATCCCTTTTTTCTTTGGTGGGAGCCACTCTTCTTTGGGTCATTGCTTGCAAAGTGAGTGAGTCTGCCTGTGGCCTCCTAGGTCATCCTTAAAGCTCTGCTCTGTAGTCTTCCTCCCTCCCTTAGTAGCTGCCAGACCTTGCAGTTTCTCAGGATCTGGAAAATAGAGAATTTATGCTAAATGCGCCTTCTGTAAGAGTTATGTCCAAAGAAAGGAATGTAAAATATAAAATAGCAGCTTTATCATGTGCTCTAGTCCTTGGATTCATTACGCGTTCACTTAGAAGATCGTCTGTAGTACTGAACAGACTGAGACCTTGTACTGCTCTTTGTTTATATTGTTTACTAATTATGCTACCGTGAAATGGTCTTCCTATGTTCCCTTCTGCCAACTGTTCCTGCTTATTTAAGGCTTTTGCTCTCCATTGTGGTTTAATTATCCAGCTTTTGCCTGCTTGACAGCTTAAAAGCATTAAGAGCTTAATCTTTAACAACTCAACTAACCCATTTATATATTGGCGAATAAGAGGAACTTAATAACTTAAAAGTTTCTTTTTTAGAAATCACTCTTTAGTAATGGAAGACAGAAATTTGTTTTGATTTCTAGACCTGATAAGAAGGGAATATAATATTCTCTTGTGGAATAGGAAATTAGGAAGAGCTGGGTTACTTGGGACATATTACTGACCTTGGAGAGTTACAGTAGTAGTGACTGGAGGTACTACTAGGAGACAATTCACACTGTAAGGACTGCGTGTATCAGTCAGGGTGCATTCAGGAGAACATAAACCATGCCAAGTATTTTAAATAGAGAAAATTTAATACAGGGAGTTGGTTAGACAGTCATTGGGAGGCTGGAAGAGCAAAAATGGAAAGATAATATTAACTCAGAGATTAGTGAATAAAGGAAATGCCATAGGTTTAGGGGAACAAACAGGAGGAAGTGTTGCTAGCAGAATTTAAGAACTCAGAAGGGGCTACTATCTGAGGAGCTACCACAACCTCAAGAGCTGCGATCATGGAGGAAGGACCACTGTTTCCAGCTCTGGGCTGTGGAGGAGGGGACGCAGCCACTTCAGAGACACTGCCAGGGGAAGGAAGGAGAAGGTGAGAGTCAGGGGGAGGACCACTGCCCTCTCCCCACCATCTGACGCCTGTGGTGCCTGTTGGCAGACACTTAAGGAGCCAAGTGGCAAAGGGGCCTGGGAAGTGTGGTTTGCAGATTCCCAGCCCCAGCCGCACAGAGCAGAGTACAGAAGGATAGGCACAGGACTGACAGTGACTGAGGTGCATATTACCCATCTGCTTTCTGGACAGGTGGTTCTTGTTAAATCACCAGTTTTCTCTGCTTGCCTTAAAGTGTTTGTTCCCTTTTTATAGATGCTATAAGAAGAGTAGAGGTCGAGACAAAATGAAAGCAAATTTTACCTGACTCAGTCTGTTGTTGTTCCTCAATAAATAATAATAGTAATAATAGTAACAGTAAAATATGTGAAGAATTTTTCTGTATTGTATAAATGAAGTTATGTTGGTTGTCCTGGGTGTGTTCAAATGTGACCATGGATTTTGTCCAAGTGACTCAAATGCTTATCACTGACTGGAGAGAATTGACTTGAGAAATCACTAGGACATAAAATAGAGAGAAACAATTAAATGTTAGTATAATTAAGCATCCTTAATTATTTTAATTTTTTGAACTTTCATATCATTTCCTCATTTAAGGGATAAAATACTGTAACTTGAGTTTCTGAGTCTTGTGGGAAACTTCTGATAACATCTTTAGCAAATGGATATTTGTAAAGGTTTCCGTAATTCATCAAACCTTTCTTTTTCTTGCATAATATGCCACCTATTTGCTGTGTGGGTCATAGACAAGTCAGAATGTTTCTGTTGTCTAAAGAAAAGACAGACTTGGCAGTAAATAAGCCTTAAACAGCCTTAAACTCAGATAAATTGTGATCTTTATACATTTTGCAGTTAAAGGGATCAAGTACTTTCAAATGAAATGTGCATTTCAGCTGAGTTAAAAGAGCCCAAGAGAGTCACCTGATAAAAAATCTATTACTTCTCCCCCTGTGGGCTTTTGTAAACAAGCAAGTTGAGAGCTAGCCATTTTGTGTTCTGTTATCAATGTTAAACAAAATCCCTCTCAAAAGAAAGCAACAGATAATTCTCTCCTTTCTAAATGAGGCAAATAGGCTCCAAAATGGCAAGGAGTTTTACATTTCCATAGGTGACTTTTCCAAGGAGTTTACAAAGTATATCTGATATCCTTATTTTCATATTAAGTTTAGGTGTAGGCAGGAAGAGACTTCTAGACCATATACTTCACAAGGTGAATTGGACAGCTTTTGATCATGTGAAATATTTGAAATATTTTGTTTACTATTCTAAATAATACTTTATCAAAGATGGACTTACGAAGTTTTTTCCAGTATTTCAGTAGTCTGAAATATGATTTCATATTCATAAAGTGGAATCACTAAATAATAGGTTATAGGTAAGACGTTACGGCTGGGGAGCTAGACCACCCGGTTCTAATTCCTGCTCAATCATTTCTACATGTGTAACTTTGGGAAAGTTATTTAATTTCCCTGTGCCTTAGTTGCTTCATGGGGATAATAATAACATGTACTTCATTGGAATTGTTTTGAGGACTAAATGAGTTGGTTGAAAAAAATAAAAGCTCCATAAGTAAAAGTTTGTTTTGTTTGTTTTTTTGTGGGTTTTCTTTCTCTTTTTTTTTTTTGGTACTATCTTGGAGAGGGAAAGCAGAAAACTTAACCTGCAATAGTGACTTTCTGGCTGCTTTATTTTCAGTATGCAGATCTAAATCGTCACGTAGATGCGTTGAATGCGTGGAGAAACGCTACCGTGCTGAAACCTGAGCACGGTTTGGCTTGGAACAACATGATTATACTCCTTGATAACACAGGTACAGAAAGGTGCATTAAACACATTGCTCTGTAATACACCTCCATTGCGTAATTGGGAAATAGAGATTATTGTGCTTTCCCCCCTAGTTTAAAAATTAATCAATATGATGGGGTTAAATATTTTAGACAAAATAAATAGACATAAAAATGTCTATTCTTTTAGAAAATGGAATTTCCTGTGATATATTGGAATATGAATGTTTGGGAAAATGATACTTCACTTCATTTTCCCACTTCACTTAGATGTGTGGTGCTAAGTAATGGCAGAAGAGATGTGATCGTATCTCCTTTCTTCTGAAGAAGATGGGCTTAAGAAATGGACAGTGCTAGGTCTGTGCTCCAACTTCACAGACTTTACTCAAAGAAGATGCCCTCAGTTGACACTCACAGCCATGGATTCTTATTTTTTACATAATGCTAATAGACTTGATGACCTGCTGTCTTAGCCTATAGCAGACCAGATTCAATCAATTAGAAGTTACTCTGCCCACTTCACTTTAAAAATCCAAACATTCTTTAAAAAATGATGGTGTTAGGCAGAGAAAGACAAATATCTCATGTTCCTACTCCTATGTGGAGCTAAAAAAAAATAGATCTCATGGAGGTAGATAGTAGAATGGAATGGTAGTTACCAAAGGCTGGATAGGGTAGGGGGAGGTGAAAAGAGTTTGGTACAAACACAGTTAGAGCAAAGGGATAAGTTCTAGTATTCAATAGCACAGTAGAGTGACTGTAGTTAACAATTTATTGTACGTATATTTCAAAATAGCTAGAAGAGAAGATTTGAAATATTCCCAACACAAAGAAATGATAAATGTTTGAGGTGATGAATATTGTAAATACCTTGATTTGATCATTACACATTGTATGCCTGTATCAAAATATCACATGTACCCCATAAATATGTACAATTATTATGTATCAATAAAAAAGTAGTTTTGATATATTTGATATTTTTTATATTGATATATGTATCAATATAAAAGTTGTTTGGCTTGTTTCTAGGGAAAATACAAAACATGTACTTCAGTATGATAAATATGAAAGTGTTACTATGATACTCTTATTTTACAGACTTGTTTTCTCTGGTTTGGGTATAGCTGGTATCTGGGGAAAAAATAAAAGTAGATTTTATATGCTTCTACAGAATTTAATCAAAAGCTGTTTATGTATTATGTCAGAATCATGCTGAATTGTAGTGGCTTTGCCACTGATGGGATTGTGTGTAGGGGTGTGTTATGCATTCTACACAGATTTTCTTAAGTAGTTTATTCATAATTGTGTACTATGCATGTAAGCCCTGTTAATTATAGAGACCAAAACTTGAGTACAACATTAACATGTTTTTTGTTTTTTACTCCCAGGTAATTTAGCCCAAGCGGAAGCAGTTGGAAGAGAGGCACTGGAATTAATACCTAATGATCACTCTCTTATGTTCTCCTTGGCAAATGTGCTGGGGAAATCCCACAAATACAAGGTGTGTAAACTGCGGGTCATGATTTCTTGCAGTTAATGCCAGCATTTGACAGAAGCCATAAGTGTTACTTCTGCCCAGTTAAATTCGGAATCAGGCCAGAACAGTGGCAGCGGTGCACCAGTGTGGCTTGGTCAGTTTGTTTCTTGGAGAAGTTGCCCAGAAGATGAATGTGTGGGGTCAAACTCAGTGTCCTTTCTCATCAGAATTAACCACTGTTGTTCCATGTGGGGAGGGGTGGGAACAGGCAGGGAGCTGCTGCATAGTTGGCCTCACTTGCTGTGTGGCTGGTAGAGGAGAAGGACCCCCATCCCTGCCCTGGCATAAGGGGGTTTGACTCTGTCCTTCTCGCTTGGCTGGAGCTCTGGGTTCTATTTGTGGGTGCCGTCTTCTGCACACAAGAATAACTGGCCCGTGGAGGATGCATGACTGGTTCTTGTGCTTCCGAGTTTTTCTTCATCTAAATTATAGGCCATCAGCAAGGCCCAGAGGTTTCTGACCAACAAAAGCCACAAGATATTAAATCGGTGCTCTGGCTGGGCTCCCAGGCTTGCTCAGGAGTAGGCTCTGCATAAGTCCCTGTGTATTGAAGGGGACTTGATATTCCTAATACCAGGGAACTCAAACTTTAATTCTGTGTATCAGACAGAATCGCCAAGGAGCTTGTTGGAACACAGATGCCCAGATTCCTCCCCACGAGAGATTGTCTCTGTGGGTTGGGTCAGATCAGGGAAGATGCATGTTGCACTGGCATCCTGGCTGTCTGACACAGATGTTACAGAAGCAGTGCCTTACCTCCTTTCGTGAGAGAAATATTTTATTTCAGAATCAGGGGCTGTATCTTCTTTTAATCACTCTGAGGCTGTGGATAAGACACTAGGCCTAAAGGTAGTGACTAATATTTGTCCAATGTTATTTACTTCTCCTTCCCTGTTCATTAGATGTCATTATCAGTATAGTTTTCTGTAAGATAGTAAGATATTTCATGCATTTCTCTCGTTTTTGAAAGTCAGGGAATTTAATAGCTTCACTATACACATTTAGCATTTCTAGACTGTACTGCAGAGATAGCTTTTGGAGGAGTTTAGTTTTATCTGTGATGGATTTACTTGCATAGCGGGGAAGGAGGTGAGGTTTGCAGGTTTCCCTTCTAAGTGACCTTTCCAGCCATCTGTCAGCCTGGGGCGAGTCCGGCGTCTCAGTTCTCCTGCAGTGACCCAGCTACAGTGAGTCATCTTCAAGATGCAGCTTATATAATCATTGTATTGATTTTTCTATCTTCCCACAGTTTATAAACTGGAATTTCTATTAAGGGGACAGAACCCAGGATTCATTTGGCTTCCAGTTCACGTTCTGTTTTGTTTTTTTTTCTCCAGATAAAGTAGAAAATACTCCCTAAAACAGAATGGAGAAATTAGTTTTCCATTTCTCTACACGTTTTACGTCCTAATTGTTGAGGCCAGGGCACTGGGCCTAAGATAAGGACACAGAAGATGGAATCTGGCATCAGGAACTTACTGTGAGCTCTTTAGGAGCTACCAAGCAGGGGATGTGATAGGACTCCCTGAGCAATGGTGTCAGCCACCAAGCGAACATTTAATGTATTTTTTAAATTAAGGATTTGGAATTTTAAACAACTGTTCAGTTTTTTCTCTTGCAATACAAATATGATACCTGTTTCTCTTGGTTGGCTGGGTCCCCGATACTGTTTGTTTTAGGATATAGCACAAAGGGCCTGTCTCCTTGCAGAGCACTGGGCGGGATGCTCTGAGAAGAGGGGATCTGTGCCGGACAGACCCTCCAGCTCAGCCATCCTCCTGGCAGGACGGGCCTCTGCTGTCTGCGCCACTCACTTTGCACCTGGGCACTTGCTGTTTTCTGTTGTCACTCACTTGGTAAATCTCCTTAGAGCACCTAGTAGCTTCTTGAGGTTGGGGCCAAGTCTTTAGCCCTATTTTTATGTCTCCATTCCTGTCCAGCCTGCTGATGGGCCATTAGTAAGTGCCAAGTTAGTAGTAGTGAAATGACCAGATGCATCTCTCATTTGGCTCTGAAACGTTCAGGGTTTGGGAACCTGTTTTGAGACTTTGACGTGCAGGGTGAGCATATTCTCATGATACCCGTGTAGTTCTAGGGCACCTTTTTATCTTATCCAGGCAGCCCTTTTTAAAACTTAACAGCAGTCACTTAACCACTCCTGGCCTCAGTTTGTTCATCTGTAAAATGGAGACAGTGATCTGCCCAACCTCCTGACAGGGTGGTATGAAAAAATGTACAAGAACGTAATTTGTAACTATTAAATGGTAAATATATATAATAATAATTTTAGTGGTCATTAAGTAAATCTCTAAGGATAAAACTTATTAGAATTTATATTACTTCTTGCCATTTAATTTCCAGTTTGGGGCTAATGTGATAAAACACAAAGTACCATTTTTCAGTGCTTAAAGCATTGATTCCTGTGCTTTCTCTTTCTGTGTTGCTAATTCCACTGGCCCTATAGTTTAAGAGCAGGTTATGTTGTTAGAGCAGTTTCCCAAACTCCAGACATTTATGCCATACCTTTATGATTTTTTTTTGGCCAAATCTAGATATTACCTGACTTATTCTCTTGATATTTTCCTTTGAATAGATTTTAAACGTAAATAAATACATTTAGAATAGAAACATCATATCATTCCTATACATATGAGGTAACTGAAAATGAAATAATTTTATGACACCCCAGCTGGATACTCTTTCTGGCCAAGGCTTTCAGCCTGAAGGTCACCCTCTGTTAGCTTCCAAGGGAGACTTGTGGGTATTAGAGGGTGTCGCCCAACAGGCCACCACTGGGTACAGACTTCTGCCCTGACTCAATCAGAAGGAAGGAAGGAAGAGGGAATAACTCTCTTCTGTGTGATTCATGGTTTCAACTTCACTTCAGACCACCTCCGTGACCTTTCCTAATTCCAGTGGCCTGCAGGGTGGCCCCTGTGAAACGCTGCCCGAGAACACAGACAGGTGCCAGGGCCTGCTGCCGCTGCAGGTGCTACTACCCTCGGCTGCCATGGCTGAGATGACCTCTGTCCGCCCAGCCTTCTCCGCCCAGACTTAAAGACTGGCACTTGTTCCTACTTAGAGACATAGTGTGCAAAGCCTTTCACAGTCCTAAACCTCTGTTGAACATATTTTGTATAATATGCTTCATAAAATATTGTATTATTTTTTTCTTTTGGTTGATGAAAAAAGCATCCCAAGTTTAAATGTGAGTTTATTGGTCCATTGGCATAAATTGGGTCATTGCCTGGATCTTTAAGCATCCAGACACCTCCACAGAAGATCAGTTTATAAACAGTTCACTGCTTTCCTGAACAGGGCCATTAAAAAGCCTGATTTAATAGATGAGCATTTCATGGGCTTTGGATACCCACAGATGTTTGTGTTGTAAAGTGGCCTCCACACCTGACGTCCAGGTACAGGCCCAGGGGCTACCCCAGTTACCTGGGATGGAGCGCATCTGACCTCCCCGCAAACCAGCTCTTCCTCCTGATGCCCTTTTTTTGTCCATGTGCCATTATGTTTCTATTTTTCCTCCCCTTTTGTCTCCCTGGGCCAGTTCTTTCCACCTGTTCTTCCTCACAGCCGTTCCTTAGCATCCTGCAGAGTCTGGGCCCTGCCTTGGGGAGACAGCAGCCTCCTGGCGAGGTGTCAACCCCAAGCCCTCCCTGTCTTCAACACCACTGTGTCCCCGAAACCTGCCCATTCATCGTCCTGAGTGATGTCCATCCTCACGGGCATTTGAGAAGTTAGGAGAATGACTAAGGAAATGAATCTAGCGTCTCCTAGAAAACCCTAACTTGCTTTTTTTTTTTTTTTAAGAGACAGGGTCTCACGATGTTGCCCAGGCTGGACTCAAACTCCTGTGCTCAAGGGATCCTCCTGCCTCAGCCTCCCAAGTACTATCCCTAAATCAGTTCTCTAGTTAACACTACAGTTAGGAGAACATTTATAAATAGATTTGGTTCCTTCCTGTTTCTCAAGTTCTAGATTTTAAATGTAAATGTTTGAAAATCATCAGAAATAGCACAGCTACTTAGAAACCACTACAAAACTACACAATCCATTTGATTTTTTTTTTTTTGGCAGCCTACCTGATGTGGTAGGAAAATCTTGAATCTCTTTGAAGGAGTTTCAGCTACTGAAACGTGGAATGTACACACTGACTTTGAACTGACATCCTGTATGTTATCCTGATGTCTTTATTCAGTCCCTCTTGGATGACAGTTCTAAAACATAAATTTTTTTCTCTGCCAGCTCTGTCTAAAAGGTAGTGGTTTCAGAGATGTTTGCTCACATTCCCAGCTGATTTCTCAGGAGTCCCAATGGCCATAACAGGGCAAAGAAACTGGTCGTCTTACACATTACAAAGTGCATAATCCTAGCTGTAGGAAGTCCACCTGGAAAAACTCATGTATGGCACAGGCAGAAGGTACAAAAACTATCCCCAAACCAACAGCCTTGGTTAAGCTCAGCATATGATACGATTAAAGGGTACATGGCCCTTTAGGAATATGAATGTAGGGTAGAGTGAACAGCGCCCCCAGACACATGTCAGTGAGGACAGATTAGGCATCTTTATTGCTTAGCACTACGGTAGAAGGAGACTGTCCAGGTGCAGTGGGTCAGCAGTGATCAGGGAGGAAGACACTTTGCCCTGCTTCTTAGTGACCAGATTGGAAGTAAGCACTGTTTGGAGGAAAAGCAAGTCTGTACAGGAATCAATTCACACCCATCAGTGGCATTTGGTCGTGGTCATGTCCAATACTGTGACAGCTTAGGTGACGGCCTTTCCTCCCTCATTCTCTCTGCTCATTCTCTCCAGTTGAGTGGGCTGCTTCTGGGTGTTGCTGGTTCTTGAGGGAGATGAGATAGGTCCCGACTCTTGCCTTGAGAGCCCTAGAAATGCATTCCTGGTGCTGGCTGAAAATGGCACTTGCAGGGGTATGGTCAGCAGCCTGGTCTCTCCTGTCTTGTGACCTTCTTTCATCCTCCGTGGCACCCTGACCCCAGTGACCTCCTTCAAGGTGCAGAATTCCAGCTGCTGCAACGAAACAGGTGGCTGAACCCACGAGCACATCTGTCCCCTCTCTGCTGTTGGCACCACCTCCCAATGCCCTAGTCACTTTTGCTCCCTTCTAGCTCCTGGGAGCCTCCCTTCAGCAGAGTGTGGCCCCGCTGGGCCTCGCGAGCATTTCTAGAAGAACGCAGTGGTACAAAAGGAGGATGTTAAAAGTTTGAGAACCACCGGGGGTAAAACCGAGAATCACTTTTGCTTCATATACAATAAATACCTTCTCTGTTATGTCTTTCATTTTTTAGGAATCTGAAGCTTTATTCCTCAAGGCAATTAAAGCGAATCCAAATGCTGCAAGTTACCATGGTAATTTGGGTAAGAAAAATTTTCAACTTGAATTATATTGAAATTCTGTGTAATTTTAATGAAATTGGTGCATTTCTATAAAATCAATGTTGGGAAAGGGTTTTTTCAAAGCTAGGTGGTATTGTCCTTCATAATCTGGTTTTAAAAGGTGGTTTTATTATTACATCAAAAAGGTAGCAAAGTGAGAGTCACATTTACAAATCTTATTGCATGACCAGAACAATCCCCAAAATTGCCCAGTTTATCACCTTCTAATGATTAAGACTCAGATGTTCCTTCCTTGTGAGAAGGATCCTGGAGCATTTATGCTGAGAGAACTTTGGAAGTTTGCTGTCTAACTTACCTCCTCCTTCCTTCTTCCTTAGTAGACCTTCTTCTTCCAGCCTGGTCTTCTCTTCTTTCTCATATCCCCTTGTGCTGTGGCTAAAAATGCATTTATAATCATTTATTCCCTAGAATTCATTTTTTCCATTTTTACATCTCCATAGTTAAGATTTTTAGAGCACAGCATGTTGGTGTTTAGAATGCTCCGTCATGTGAATGTTTTTTCACCAAATCTGCTCTCCCCCAGATTTGCTTTGTGCTTCTTGTCACAGAAGTCACAGAGTATCCATAGGTGCTCTTCTGCCCATATAGAAAGTTAGTTTTATTAACAAAATCACTAAAACAATCAGAGGCTTATCATTCTAATAATTAGGTTTATTGGAACTGTCCTTTAAGGGTCAGATCTTGATGTTAGAGACCTTATCTCCACGTGGCAACAAGCAAGCTGCTGCGTCACCAAAAGAGGAAGGGAAACCTTTATTTAAAAGGAGCAGCTGGATTTCTGCAAGATCAGGGCTCTAAGCAGTGCCTGGCCACGCCCTGCCTGGCCTGCTTCTTGGAAAGTTCGTGACAGTCTCAATGACATTTAATGTACTCTTACTTCTTTTTACTTCTTTATGTAATAATGTTGCAATAGGCAGATGTATCCTATCTAGTGCTATGAAGAGCCCTAGACATAACTGGCAGTGGTTAAATTGACAATCACCAGGGAGTGTGATTACAATAAATAGTTTTCAGTACAAACAATATTTTTTCAACACAATGATTACACAACTATTTGCAAAGTTCTGTAATATTTCTTTGCACAAGTGGTTAGGAATACTGCAAGTTATTCAGAAGCATTTCCAGTGAAATTCACCTCCTGCTATTTCAGCTGTGCTCTATCATCGTTGGGGACATCTAGACTTGGCCAAGAAACACTATGAAATCTCCTTGCAGCTTGACCCCACGGCGTCAGGAACAAAGGAGAATTACGGTCTTCTGAGAAGAAAGCTAGAACAAATACAAAAGAGAGACGTTTGATACTTTCTCCTTCATTTTTTGAGTTCGTGTGTGTGTGTGTGTGTGTGTGCATGAGGCATATCATTGATATTATGTGGCTAAGTTTAACCACTTAAGTCTTAAACATGTTGTTTTTATTGTTTTTTTCTATGAAAACAAAGACATGCAAAAAGATTACAGCACCAGCAATATACTCTTGAATGCTTGATATGATTTTTGCATTGAAATTGTATTTTTTCAGACAACTCAAATATAATTCTAAAATTCCAAAAATAATCTTTTTTAATTAAACAGAAAAAGAGAAAAAATTGTCTTGAACAACTTTTAGTAGAGTTAAACCTGCATTTGGGATATGAGCCTCTTCGCATGTGGACTAGCACTATTAAACTTTGATTGTGGCCAAGAAAGATCGGACTGACTCCTACAATTTATATAAATATCAAATGTGTCTGTGTATTAGCATTTTTATTTAATGACAAAAAAGAGCAAGTTAAGATTCTTGGTTTTTTTAATCTCTTTTTTTAAAACAATATACTGTGAACTTCATTTGTAAGGAAATATTTATTTGTATTTCTGTGTTTTGAATAGGGCGAGTAATTGAATGGGGAATGGAAACATTAGCATCTAGTTAGTATATGTGTATGCTTTTCTTCCACAGGAAGAAATTGACTCCTGCAATATTTTTTTGGATTCTCCAACTTGTGCAGTTTCAATACGTAGGAGATTATGTAACATTCTACATAAACTGCCGCTATCAGTAGAAAATTTAAGCCATGTTTTAGGCAATAGCAGGTAGCCTGACGTCTTTATTTTTGTTATATACAGGGTAAAGAGGCAACACATCTGTGTAAGTTGCTTTTTTATGTTTTTAATTGTAAAGCAGTTTTCCATTTTGCTTAATGGAACTACAGACATTATCCAGAAAATGCAAAATTTTCTCTCAAAAGGAGCCACATTTGGAGAGTTTGTGGCATTTTTAAGAATTGAGTTATTTTTCCTGTTTTATTTGATCTGAACGTCACGCTTATTTGTTTTGATTTGTTCTTCTCTATATGCTATTGACGTAATGATTTATGCAATCTCTGTAATTTCTTATGCAGTAAAATTATTACACAAACCAGTGTGAAGATGTCGTATTGCTGCCTTAATAGATAATTTTCAACTTAGTGAATTTTGTGTCCTCCTTTCCCTTAAAATGAAATCAAAATGACCAGATCATCTTTTCTAATATGTGGCTTCTATTTGTTTTAGGGGAACATTTCATAGAATTGCAATAGAGTTATCTGAGTTCCGAGAACAGGGTGAATAGACCCATATTGATGAATTTGGTTGTCTACACTCACTGTTTTGGGGTAGATCTATATCAAGTTGTAAATCAGTAGTTGTAACTAATGATGGTTGAGATATATCAGGAAAGGAAGGGCCGTGTTTCAAACATTTCTTAAATGGTCCCAAAACAACAGGAATGATTTATAGCTCTCTTAGGGGCAGAGGCTGCCTTATTATTTATGTTCCTATGGTGCTTAGCTTGGTGTATAATAGATGCACTATATGTTTTGTTGATTGTTTTAAAGCAAATATCTTTTTCTGAACCAGTCCATGTCTTTCGAGAGTAAAGAAAAAATGATGTTTCTTGTAAAAGCCCCTGCAGGATCCATTTTTTTTCCTATTGATACTGCAAATCAAAACGTGCAAATCTGGACCCCCACCTACAAAACGAATTCCCTTAGCTTTCACTGCTTCAGCTCTCGGGATTCCCGTTGCAGCTGTTTTCTTTGAAAACAGTCATTAATTTGATGGATATTTCGGGAAGTCTTTTATCTCTGCAGATTTTGGAAGTGCACCATGCAGGCTCTCTTTTCACTTTTTTCCATCGTAAAGCAGCTACCCTCTTTGTTTCTTGGGTTTCCTCCCGAACAAGACTGTCTCCCAGTTCCCCTCTTATTTGGTGTTTTTTAATGTTTTCATTACTAATGACAGTTGGGAGGCTGGTGTCAAAACAAACCTGGGGAAGTCACAAGGTTGGGAAATCTCCTCCTCATCCTTCACCTCCTTGATGGGCAGCAGCATCCGATCTGGAAAGAGAGTTGGGGCTGTTGGTCGTTTTGTTTGTTGGTTTCACACGAGTTACTGCTACATTTCTTCCCTGATATTTACTTGCTCTGACTTTTAAATTTAGATGGATGCTTACATTTGTTTCTTTCAGGTTTCATCCTGTCAGAGCCTACCAGGCCTTGAAAGGGCCCCTTGGGGTTCTGGTTCTATCACATTTCTTAAGCATGGTTTTTACATTTTATTTCAAATTACTGACTTAAAATATCATACAGAACAGGAGACTAAGTCCTACACCAAAGCACTGGGTATCTATCCCCATATTCACACCCAACCAACTTGGACTTTGGGGTGAAAAAAACCCAAATGTGGGCCTTGGCTCTCCCACGGTGACATCACAGGCAAGTCATTTGGCATTTCTTAAGCCCCACTTCCCATCTGTAAAGTGGGGATGATAAGACCTCCCTCCTAGTGATAACGTGAAAAGCTCTCAGCCCAGTAGACCCTTGATAAATGATAGGTTGGGTTTTTTAAAGAGGGTCTATGTTTGGAGCAGACAGATCTGACCTTAAATACGTTTATTCCCCCATTCACTCAACAAATATTAAGCGCCTGCTATGTGGCAGATACTGTCTTAGGCACTGGGAATATAGAAGTGAGTAGGAGTGGACATGGTCCCTTGCCCTCAGCAGTGGACAGTCCAGTGAGAGACAATTCTCACGTAGTGGTATGATTAACAACTGTGAAGAGGTAGGCCTGATCTAACCTGAAGAATCAGGAAAGGGCTCCCTGAGAAGGTGGATGATAGACTGAGATTTGATAGAGAAGAAAGTTACTTGGGGTTAGTTCTCAATCAGGGGAGATGTTGCCCTCCAGGGGGCATTTGGCAAGGCCTGGAGATACTTTTGGTTGTTACCACTGATTGGAGGGAGGAAAGGTGAGGGGGATGCTGCCATATATCCTATAATGTGCAAGACAAGGCCCCACAAAAAAGAATTATCTAGCTCAAAACATCAGCAGTACCAAGGTTGAGGAAACCTGGACCATGCAGAAGAAACAGCATATGCAAAGGCCCTGTGGCAAGAAAGCTAAAGTCCAAGGAGCAGGGAAAGGGCACTTGACAGGGCTGGCAAAGATGACTAGAGCCCACTTATGCCAAGGTTCAAGGACCCAATGGTGTTTATCTTAAACTGTGGGAGGATTGAAAGCAGGGGAGTGACATGATCAGATTTATGTTTTGACAAGATCACTTTGGCTGCTGG
Source organism: Daubentonia madagascariensis (assembly GCA_023783475.1). Lineage (NCBI taxonomy): Eukaryota > Metazoa > Chordata > Mammalia > Primates > Daubentoniidae > Daubentonia > Daubentonia madagascariensis. Next base: position 31,283,078 of record JAKFHU010002140.1, on the reverse strand, counting down.
TGGGGAAAGAACTGGAGAGGATGTGAGCAGAGCGGCAGAGAGACCATTCCAGGTGCCCAGCACTGGATGAAGGTGGCTCGGTATAGCCGAGTGGCAGTGGGGTTGGAGAAATGTGTAGGAGTTGGCTGGTGATGGGTAGGAGGTGGGTGGTGAAGGAATGAGAGGTGCTGAGGACCCCATGCAGTTCAGCACAGATAGAAGCCTTTGCGAGGGCAAAGCTGGCCTTAAACTGGAGAAAGAAGGTTCTTGAGATGAAAGAACAGGATAGGGCCCAAAATCAGGCGGAAATCTGATCATCTTCCCTACCAACCAGGAAATAAAGCTCCTGTATGTTATCAGACCGGGGCCAGTAATCAGAGGGGCAGAGGAGTGAGTGTTCTTTGTTTTAAACCACAGGAGATGGCTCAATGGAATTGTCCGGGCAAAGAGCATGAGGTCATCTCCACCAGAGATAAGACTGATGGGGACCACCAACCACAGTTAAACAGCAATAGCCCGAAGCTGAAAAACCCCTCTAAAAGCTCTGTATTTCTGCTTAAAAGCAGGACGATGGTTCTTTAAGACGAGAGTCTGCCGTCCACATTTGCTGGCAGATTAATAAACTTCTCTTTCCTTTTCCTCAAACAACTTCTCCTTGTTTTTCATTTGGCCACGGGGACAAGTACCGAACTCTCAGTAACACATATGCACAGTTGGCCAAACCCCACTTGCAACATTCATATTAGTCATATTACAAGAATGTCAACCTTTCCAAGCCTCAACTTCCTCATATAAAAAACACAGGTAATAATGTCTAACTTGCAAGGTGGTTGTGAAGTAAAAGTTAATATAATAAAAGGTCTACAGCTGCATATGAATTGAGCACTTCAAACATGGCCAGGCTAAGCTGAGGTGGGCTATGAGTGTAAAATACATGCTAGATTTTGAAGACTTGGTATGAAAAATTAATGTGAGATATCCCAATAATTTTATATTGATTACATGTTGAAACATTTTAGATAGATTAAATAAAACATTAAAATCACTGTCTCTTGTTTCTTTTTACTTTTCAATGTGGCTACTAAGTTTAAAATTACATCTGTGGTTTACATTTGTAGCTCACTTTGTATTTCTAATGGGCAGCATTCATCCAGAGCATAGTTGGAGCTAAGTATATGGTACCTACCTGGCAACCTAATTCATTTCTTAAAATTATTGGATTCCAACAAAGTCTATATTTCTCATCTTTGTCCCTAAGGCTTTCCTAGATGGACCAGTCAGATGCCCTATGGAAAACTGGATTCAGCATGCCTGTCATGGTTACATGATTAGCAAATAGCCATAGCTGATGAGGGAGAACCTTCTTTATAAACTAATTAGAGCTAATAAATGTTAAAAGAATGGGGATTAAGAAATCATCCTTTTTAATTTTTGGTCCACAGTGAAGTAACCCCTTTCATATTGTCCTGGGGTAAGTCTTATTTTTGTCTTCTGCATCCATCTTTTAAATATCTTTGTTTGATGGTAAACTTCCTGGTTTTATTGCATGTTTTAGGTGCCTCCCTATCCCCATCTTTTCCCCCCCGGAATCACAATCCAAATTGCATTTTTGAGAGCTGAGAGCCTCCCTATCCTCTTGAGCTGTTTACTTAACTTCTGGAAACATGTCTTCCTAAAGCTTTTGATCTGAGTCTATTGCTCCTGCACAGCCATTCCTGTTTTGGTTTTCACAGACTCACTGTATAGCTGCTTTCTCCCACTGTTGCTATTATTTTCACTTTACCAACCAACTTCCATTTGTTGATTAGAAATAGGTTGTTCCAGTTATCTATGGCTCCAAACCTTAGTGTCTTAAAATAATAAGAATTTATTTTGCTCATTGTGGTGGTTCATTTCATGTGTCAACTTGTCTGGGCCATGGGGTGCCCATGTATTTGGTCAAGCATCATTAACCTGACTGATATACTCATGCATCTGCAAGTTGGACTGGATTGGTCCCAATAGCTCCTTTCTTGCTCCCTACCACATAAGCTGGGGTGGCACAAAAGCTGGGGCCTGGAGTCCTCTGAAGTCTTGCTCACTCACATGTCTGGCAGTTGATGGTAGCTATTGGGCCATGACCTCACTGGGGACTAAAACCTGGAATACTGACACCTGTCCTCTCCGTGTGGATGCTTAGGCTTCCTCACAGCATGGCGGCTGGGTTCCAAGTGGGCCAAGCAGAAGCTATATCGCCTTTTCTGACCTAGCTTTGGCAGTCACAGAGTATTTTCTGCCATAGTCACAGGTCCATTTAGATTCAAGGAGAGGAACATAGACTTCACTTCTCTGTGGGAGGCATGTGAACATCACATTGTAAAAAAAGCACGTGGAATGGGAAATTTTGTTATGGCCATCTTGGAAGTACAGTTTCCCAAGTAGGTCTACAGTAGTGTTTACCTTCTATTTCTAGGCTAGTCTTTGGGAATTAAAATTGTCAGTAAGACAGGTCAGAATCTTGACAGAGGCTCCGCCAAATACAACATACAGCAGGTATTCACATCACCAGAGCAACCCTCCACTCTGTGTTGCATTGGTGCCAATTTTGGAATTTATATTTTGAAACACATCATTCAATTCCCCCACCCAAGCAAGTAGACACTACGGAACTCCTGCAGTAATATCACTGATAGCCATTTCCCTTTTCATCCTCCTTGGGTTAGCGTCCACCTCTAGGGTCATAAATTTCCACACAGGTGTCTATCTTTTTGATTAGTATGCCTTCCTCAGAGGCCTCTCTCTTTTAAATGGGATATAGCTTTTCAAAGTCAAAGTTCATCTTGAGTCACATGCTATCACATTTTGGGTTGGCATCACCAGACGCAGAGATGGGAGTGATGCTGCTACAAGCCAAGGAACACCAGGAGCCACCAACAGCTGAAAGGGACAAGGAAGGATACTCCCTTAGAACTTTCCAAGGGAGCGTGGCCCTGCCTGCTGACACCTTGATTTCAGACTTCTGGCCTCCAGAATGGTAAGAGAATACATTTCTGTTGTTTTAAGCCAGTCAGTCTGTGGTACCTTCTTATGGCAGCCATAGGAAACTCATAGAGCAAGTAATTTAATCTTCCAGCACCTCAGCTATAAAGTGGGGAATACTACTACCTTTTTCACAGAATTCTTGGGAACTTTAAATGAGAAAAGTTATGTAAAGCTGGTGCTTGGCATATAAAAATATTTGATAAATAATTGAAGGAGGGAAAACCCCTCACTTTTCTTGTTTTTATCCTGTAATTAAATGACCCGGAAACAATCTCAGGTTTATGTTTTGATCACTTATTTTCTAAGTCTGATTAGTTCAAGTGCTTTTAATCTGTTACATTGTTTATCAAAACTGTCTTGAGTGTCCTCCATTTCTAATCATTTATTTTTAAATATGTGGCATTTCTCAAGGACCAATAAAGCTTTCTTATTCCTACTTGTGGTAAGTGTTTGAGGAAAATGTTTTCCCTCTTGATTTAAATTGCACTTTTATCCATCTTTTAAAAACAATTTTGTCTCAGCAGTTACATTTCAATACTATTAATTTTGATGGCTAGATTCGAGATTTGTCTTGAGGAATATCAAAACTGCTCATTTCTAGAACTTTGTGATAAAGTATATGGAGGATAGCTTTTACAGTACTGGCCTAGGAGACTGCAGACTTCATAAAACAAGGTGATGGGGTGGAAAGAACATGGGAGCAGGTATAGGAGATCTATCCTAGGGTCACTTTCACTGGTATGTCTTTTTTTTAAGCTCCCACAATTCAATTAGACACAAACAATTCCAACCCTGAGGTTAGTTACCTGGAACCTGGGCAGAGTCACTAAATTACTCCACATCTCAGTTGCTTCTAAAAAATAATGGTGCTTATTCTTGTTTTGGTTAATTTCTCCTCTATGAAATGAGAAGGTTGGACTAAACCAGTGGCCTTCAAACATGACCTTTAGTTCAAGAAAAAAATGAAATCTTATAGAAATATCCACTGAAAAAAACTATAAGTGGTGAGCTGCTTTGTATGCCTATATAAATCCTCATAAAAATCTGTTGTGAAATGTAAGAATGTTTGAAATTCTAACACCCTTTTGGAAATAAAATATTTTGAAGGTTTCTAGTCCTGAGATGGCCTGAGAAGGTAAAGACTGAAAAAGCAAAATTCTGCCCCTGCCACACATCAGGCCGAACTAGCACAGATAACAACAGCCGCAAAGTGAGCAGAAAACACATCTTCCAAGGACACAATGACATTGTCACAGGTCAAATAACCCCCTTCTTTGGGTGATTGCTGCTTTCTTACTCACTGAGACAAGGCTCCTTCTGGAAAATCATTGAGTATCAGAAACGCTGCTGTTTGAAAGCATCAGTAAGAGTGAAACATCCCACGCTTGTCTGGTGGGTCCTTTGGAAACAACCAGCAGCCTCCATTTCCAACCCAGGTACAAAGCTTCGGTGAAAGGGTTTCTGGATACACTGTCTGCACCTATCCGAACTCTGTAGTCTCCAAGGACATAGGACCCTGAGCCCACTCTGCAGTCCAGACCTGATGTTGACCCTTTATGCCCAGCCCTGTTTGCCTTGAACCTGTCAAAATACTGTTTCCCTTAAGGTTCACCTAAACTCGACCCCTCTCCCAAATCTCCAAACTTCATGTTTGTTTGCTGAGGCATCCCAGGGTTCCTGTGGTCTGAGTCTCCCTTGGGCACAAGCAGCTAATAAATCTGACTTTGTCCAACTACGGTTTTGTACCTGGTGGTCTTTGATTGGGCTAAGACAGGTCACTTGCCAATCGAAAAACCTTGGTCAAGCCATCTAACCTCATAACCTCATCTGTAAAAGCAGAAGAAATTCTCCCTGGCCTTTACTATATAATGCATGAGCAAGAATCAAACTGATCGTGTATATGAAAGCTCCTCCTCAAGAGAACTACATGTATAGGAGTATTTATTGGAATTAGTACTTTTAACAAAGAGGTTCAAATATAAAAGAAATGATTAGTCCTGATAATCCACATTTGGTGGTACATTATCTAGCTTCCCTGTTTCAGCCTTCATGTTAAAGAGGGTTTTCAGTTCAGCTAGATGTGAGTTCAAGTCTTTGCTTTTTTTTTTTTTAAAGACAGGGTCTCACTCTGTTGCCCAGGCTAGGGTGCAGTGGCGTCATCATAGCTCGTGACAATCTCACACTCCTGGGCTCAAGCCATCCTCCTGCCTCAGCCTCCCGAGTAGCTGGGACTACAGGTGTGCGCCACGACGCCTGGCTAATTTTTCTATTTTTAGTAGAGACTAATACTCCTATTTTTAGTAGAGATGGGGGTTTCACTCTTGCTCAGGCTGGTCTTGAACTCCTGAGCTCAAGCAATCCTCCTGCCTTGGCCTCCCAGAGTGCTAGGATTACAGGCGTGAGCCGCCATGCCCAGCCAAGTCTTTACACTCTTGCTTATTGGCAGTGTGCCTTTGAGTGAGTTACTTTGCCTCCCGGAGCCATTTCACACGTAGAATTGGAATAATATCTGGTTTATGCTATTGTTCAGAGGATGGAACAAGAAGAGCCCTACTGTGCCTGGTTCATGAGGCAGTCAACATGTATTCATTCCCTACTGATCACCCAAGGGAGTCAAGCTACACTTCATTTTGTAATGTCTACATTACAATACCAGGTTGGCATTATTCCCTTTAAAAAGTTACTGTCTGGTTAGCAGGGTCCAATAACTTGATTCCAGTTTCAAGAAAAATGGCAGCAACATAACAGGGTTAGAGATAGATTGTGGCTTGGCTATAGCTCTTTGTACTGTAATTAGCTTCGATCATAGTGGATGGCATATTTGGCTGGTCTGGTTACTTCTGAGAATTCTTACCATTATCCTCCTATTCATGATTAGGAATTTATTCACCAGAACTAATGAAATAATCTCATAGAGTGCTTTAGTCTGTGCTCATTATTCCTGAAATTACAGAAGATAGGCAAGAATAGCATAAACCATCACAACTGCAATTGCTTAGAAAATTGTATATACTGTTTGGAAAAGATACTGCTTATCTTTTGTGGAGAAAAGGTCAATGCCTTACTCAAAGAAACCTGACAGCAACCCCCATCATCTTTAAAACATTAATCCAGAAATAGCACGATTAAATTCAATGTGAGTGAACGTAGCTTCATGAGGTTGCTCTTCTCCGCTCCTTATCTTCTTTGCTATAGAAATTGTTTAGCAGGGAGAACTGTTGTACCAAGTAAAATAACTTCACAGAATGAAAATAAAGAAATAATAATCCTGCTGCTTTTAAATTAAATAAAAAATTTTAAGAACCAGCTTTAGAAATGGAAGTAAGGAATCCAATGATTTGCAGAATATATACTATCTTCTATTTTTTTGCAGACAAATTTTCTAAATTAGCCTAATTAATAGAGCCTACATTGAAACTGTAAAGTCTTTTTGTTAAGTTCATATTGATTTTCACAGGGAAATGATCAAAAAGTAAACTTCAGCTAGGCTTGGTGGCTTGCACCTATAGTCCCAGCTACTAGGGAAGCTGAGGTAGGAGGATCACTTGAGCCCAGGAGTTTGAGGCTGCAATGAGCTATGATCCCACCACTACATCCCAGCCTGGGTGACAGAGCAAGACTCCATTTCCAAAAAAAAAAAAAAGTAAACTCAATTAAATAATTGAAGGCCTACTCTGTGTACCATGGCATGAGGTGCTCTGAAACATACACACAAAGGATTTAGGCCTGGGCTTATGAAATTCAGTCCAGTAGAGTCATATAAATCAACTGTTACAGAAAGGAGAGGAAGGTGTTGAAACAGAGGCTGGAGCAAGAGACAAAGTTTGCAGGGTGGGCAGTTTTACTGTAAAAGAGAAGTTAGTAAATATTTTAGTCTTTTCAGGCCATATGGTCTCAGTGGCAGGTACTCAATTCTGCCACTGTCCTGCAAAAGCAGTCACGGACAATATGTAAACAAAGAAGCATGGCTGGCTTCCAGTAAAACTTTATTTACAGATATCTGAATTTCATAAACTATTATTTTTCTTTTGTTTTTTTTCAAGCATTTAGAAATGTAAAACTCATTCTTGGTTCAAGGGTCATACAAAACCAGGTGGTGGGTTGGATTTAGGCTGCAGGCTATTGAGGCCAAAGATGACTTTTTAATAATTTCTAGAATATTTCAGTAGATTTTATAGTGTTATTTGGTTGGACTTCAAGATCGTTATATAGCCTCTCCTTTCTGTTGTTTAGTTCACATTGTAACTATTAATATAATTTCAAGAGATGCAGAAGACACTGGCCCATCTATTGGGTGGTACCTGCATGCTGGAGGCATACAGGAGAGGTGAGAAGCAGATGAGGCTGGCCTCATTTGCATAATATTAAGTAGCAGTGCATTTAGTTAAATATGAATATAAATTAGACATCTACTTTATTATATGCAGGTCTGAAAAACAGAGCTTGGCAATTAGCTGCTCGGATTTAGGCAATAAAGATAGCCAAATAATTTGGGTTAAAGACAATTTGTTAAATCCTTAGAGTTGATAAAGGAAATGTTTGTTGAGCTGTGAACAGGTGCTTAGTGGTTTGCTGGCTGTGTGGCCCTAGCCTGGAGGGTGTGGGAGATTGTAAAAAGGCAAAGTAAACAGACCAGAATAAGCAGAAAAACTGCCTGAAGGTTTTTCTTGGGCAGTCACACAAAGGTCGAGCTGAACCCTTTGTATGAATGACTCAACTGTACCAAATTGACTTGGTAAGTCAACCCAGTTCCTAAAACCACCTGAGCAGCTGGCTTGCCAAGGGGTCCTGGGTAACTGACCAACCGTAACCTGAGAAGCCCAGCACTTGTCTAGACTGACCAATTCATTTCCTGAGACACTTTGTGACTTTGTCCCTGTGAAGGAACTCCCCTCCATCGCTGTGCGTCCCTGTCGCCTGGGCCCCCAAGTGGCATTGCGTGCCCCAAATGAACAACTTCTCTAGAGAAAAATTCCCTTCGTCTTTTGGTTCTCACTCCTCTTAATTTCTGGGGCTCAAATTAGTCCTAGGGCCAGGGACCAGGGGCCAGGTGATAAGTCATTTCTTCCATTGTCTCCTACAACCACAGTTCTATTCAGAAAAGGAGAACTGGTAAATGAGCGGGCAGTGTGACTATGTATGATTATCTGTGCCCGGTGTGGTGCCAGTGCTGAACGTGCATGCTCAGGTGTGAGGCATCATCCTATAGGATGCATCCCCCGGTGCATCTAGCTGATGTGGTGTGCCCCCAGGTTTGTGGAGTCGTTCGTGAGTCTCTGTGTTTGATGTGTGGCCCAGGTGAGTCGGGGTCCAACTTGGATCCAAGGCTGAGCCGAGAGCCCAGGGGTGTGAGGGTGTGCGTGACTGCGCCGGGGCATCCCCAGGTGTGCGGAGTTGGCCGCGCCGCGTCTGCGGCGGGGCGTCCCCGTGGGCGTCGGCGTGGGTCTGGCCGCGCGTGGCCCGGCGCTGGGGCGGGTGGCGGGGCGCCGCAGGGGCGGCCGAGCCCCGCGTCCCGCCTGCAGGGGGCGCCGCCCGGGGCGGCCTGGGAGCTGCGCGCCCGCCGCGCCCGGCATTTCCGCTCCGCGGCCCCGCCGGCTGTGCCCGACGGTCCCGGCTGGGCGGCAGGTGAGACGCCGAGCGCGGGCGGGGACCGGGGACCAGGGGGCGTCGCTCCCGGCGCGGCGTGTGGGCCGAGCCCCAGCACCCGGCGTCCCCGCGGGCGCGGGCGGGAGGGAGGCCTGGGGCGCGGCCCGCGGGGACGCCGGCAGGGCGGGGACGCGCGACCGCGACACACGTCGGCACAGTTGCTCCGCCGGGGGTGAGGGGACGCGACTGCCAAGTTGGGGGAAGGGCAGAAAAAGCTGGGAACCGGCTGCAAGCCTCGGCGCTGCTCCTTCCTCGCGAAGGGAAAGCGATGACCGCGCAGGAGGTGGTGGTGGCCTCCGGGCGGGATGAGGCTAACGCTTTTCGGAAATCGTTTTTAATTTTAGAGATTCCTGTTTGTGAGGAGACCAAAAGCTGCAAAAAAAAAAAAAAAAAAAAGAAAGAAAAAAATTTCTGGCATTTGTGAATTTATGATCCTAGGTTTCTTTGCAGTCATTAGTGAAACACCTGAATTCTTTGGGGAAGTTTCTGTCACTCCTTGCTTGCTGATGGTTACCGTTGCCGGTTTACTCTGTTGGCCAAGGACAGCCACGTCTCACTCAGAACCCAACTTAGGTGTTTTATGAACAAAAAGCTTCTCGACACCAAGCTTAGGTGATTGGTATTGAAGTGATAAGAAAATGCGCTAGACTTGTCGCCTTTTTTTTTAAAAAAAGCAGGTTATTCATTTTGCTAAATGTCCCAGGGAGAAATCATGAATTAAAAACTAAAGGATATCTCTAACTCAATAGGATTGACATATATAAAATGTAGGTCTTACACACACAAACTTGTGTACATTTACCTGTAAATGAAGACTTTTCCCTGGCCCCATTCAATTTATTGAAATGCTAATAGGGAGTTAGTGAGGGAAATGTAGTTTGCCCTCATTTTCCCCCAGAATCTTGTTTTCCTGAAACTACTCCCAGGAGAAACCAGATTTTCCTGAGTAAGCAGACCACTCTACCCTAGCAGAGAGCATTTGTATTTTAAAAGCTGAGTTTGCAAAGTTAAATTAATTTCTAATTGGTAGATTTTTGTATGGACTAGTTGACCTTATGAACTAGGGTCATAACTATTAATACTAGTCCTGGAGAGGGTGGTTATTCCTGGTGAGCTTGGGTAGTGGGTAGCAATAAATAGAATAGAAGTGTGATAGAAACCTGTATATTTAACTTGTTAAGTTGTCTGTTCACTTTACTCTTTATTTGACCTACTGAGATCTCTTGAAAGCTCCAATTCATGTCGGCTCTTGAAGTGGAGTCATCGGAAGGCTTTGTACCCACCGCTGGCCAGGGCCTTTACCGGGGGTCAGGATGCCCCGCAGGCTGGCGTGGAGGTTTAGTGCAGCAGTGTTTGAAGAGGGACTGGGCTCAAGGAAAGGTGACAATAAGGACAAAATCAAGTGATCTTAGCAGTCCTCTCTAGAACGTTCTTCATCTGGGCAAACCTTAGATAATAGAGATTTTATTAAGAGAGCCTCAGTTAAATATGACTGCCCAGCATCTTGCTGAACAGGAATTCATTATTCAGTTGAAGGTCTCTATTGTCTGCAAAACTGCCCAGGGCAAGACAGCCTGTATAGGCAGAGCTTGCTCAGTGTAAGGTGTTTTGATACCCGCTCCAGTGGATTTACAGAAAAGATCCAGCTGGTGGAAGTCTTGGTTGGTATGGCATTGTGAGACCTTAGATGTGGTAAATAGCTAAAGTGTTGAGAAGTGTAAAACCAGAGGCAGTGTGCTGTTGGAGCCCAGAGGTGATTACACACCAGGCGCCATGGGGAAGGTCCCATTTGGACCAGACCTAGACCAGAGAGTGAATTTTTATGAGCAGAGGAGTGGAAAGGGGCATCCCTGGTGGTAGATACCATGAGCAAAGGTAAAAAGCTTAAAATGAAACTGTGTTCAGAGAAGAGCAAACAACTGGTGTGCTGAGGCTGGACTCTGTGTGGGGAGGGGTGCAGCCTGGAAAGGAAGGCTCTCTGGTGATAAACTCTACTTTTTCATCAAGGTTTTCTGATTTTTTTCTTTTTGATTATTATTAGGAAAATTTTAAGCAAACATAAAAGCACAGGGAAGTAGTATAATTAATTTCCTAATATCTATCAAATAGATTTCACAACTCTTGTTTGACCGTATCTGCTTTATCTTTTTTTTTTTTTTTTGGTTGTGGTTGAAGCAGTTTAAAGCAGTTCATTCCAGACAACATAACATTTCACCACTAAATAGTTCAGTGTGCACCTCCAAAGAAAGGGCATTTTCTGGTGTAACCATAATACCATTATCACCACCTAATGAAATTGACAATAATTCTTTGAGTTTTCTAAAACCCAGCCCATGATCAAATTTTCCTGATTGCTTCAAAAAAACACTTATTTTTACTGTTGGTTTGTATGAATCCAAATCCAAATCAAGAACCACGTATGGTATTTTGTTGAATATGTGCTGTCTCTTTCAATCTAGGACAGGGGTTGGCAATTTTTTTCTGAGAAGGGCCAGATACCAGCTCTTTTAGGTTTTGCAGGCCACATGGTCTCTGTCATAACTGCTCAGTTCTGCCATTGTCATGCAAAAGTAGCCATAGGTTATATGGAAATGAATGAGCATGGCTGTATTCCAATAATATTTAATTTTCAAAGGTTTTTGTTTTAAAATCCACTCGAAGGCTGTACTTACCACAGGTCATAGTTTGCTGATCCTGGTCTAGAGCAGTCCTGGTGGGTTTATTTAATACCAATGATTTACTGATGTCACTTGGTTGATTGCCTATAGGATGATGCACATTCATGATTTATTTGGCTGCTTTTTGGGTAGTATGGTTTTGCTTGCTCCTCTATCCCATTTCCTGTAAATTGGAAGTTAGATCTGAAGGCTTAATTCGGTTCATGTTTGCCATTTTTGGCAAGTCTGCTTCAGAAGTGGTTTGGATTTTTTTAAATCTAAATTTATCTGAATTTAAAAGACTTGGAAACCCTCATCGAGGAAGCGCAACATTACTAAAATAGGCTTTGCCTGATGGCTGAGAATACACTTTTTTCTTTCTCTTCTTACTTCCCTTACTTGTAGGAGAGGATATAGCTGTTATTTCTGAAGGACATGGATAACTTTGAACTCCTTCTTTAGGTCAGTGGAAACTTTATTCAAGGCATTCCTTGGCCCCTTGAATGTATGGGCCACGTTTTTCCACTGAGTGGAAATACTTTCCTTCCTTGTGTCTGAGATTGCCTTCTAATGGAGGTTGGTTATTTGTTTTTGTTTTTAAGCACCCTCTCTCTTAAACACTCAGTTTTCTTCTGTTGACTTCCTCTTATCTCGCCTCCCAGCAGGTCTAACAACTGGATATTTGGGCCACATAGACTTTCTGGTCTCCGTGTGAGTTGGCATATTTTTCCCTGTGCCCTATGGAAAGATTCTAAAGCCAAAAGCTTTTAAGACTCTCAGACTCACTGTGGTGCTGGATTCCAAGGCAACACATTTCTGAAGAAACAAGCTTAACAGGTGAGAAATGTTATCCTCTATTCTAGAATGTTCATTGTTCCTAAATTCTACAGCACCAGAGGAAGTATGCTGACAGATAGTGCCAATTGGAAGCCCTTGTCTTTTTGTCGTTTAAGAATAATGGGGGAAACTGTATGTTCATCCCTTTATCCATTTTTCTATTGGACTGTGGTCTTTTCTTATTTATTAGAATTATTTATACATTGAGAATACTAATCTTTTGTCACATATATTACAACTATTTCCCTCCCCCTAACTTTTTGTACTTTGTGTACAATATTTATGCTCTGCAGAAAATTGTAATTTTATGTAGTGAAAAGTATCAACCTCCCCTTTATAGTTTCTTTGTTTTGTGTTTTGCTTAGAAAGACTTGCCCATTTTAAGATTTCTTTTTAAAATCCGTGTTAATACAGATAAATGAACATTTAATGAGTGCTAGGAACCTGTGATTTTGAAAAAGAATACTATTGAAGGGGAACCATTTCCACCAGATAATATAACACCGAACTAATAAAATGTGGGCATTAAGATTGGCCCTGTGTTGATAAATGTCAAAGTTGGCAGATGGGTATTTACGGGATTGTTATATCATTACCCTAGTTTTGTATATATTTGACTTTCCATAATAAAAAAATTTTCTTTTAAAAAAAGTAGTGGAGGGAAAAATGCATCTTTGTCCCGTTTGTTCGTATTCAGCAGCTATTTGTTAAGCTTTTCTCAACACCGGGGGTATCATGTTAGTAACTGTACAAGGTCTTAGAACTTACATTCCTTACATGGGAGACAAATATTAGTGTCGTGGTTAAGGGTACCAACTCCTGTGTCAGACTGCCTGGCTTCTAATCCTGGCACTGCCACTTACTAGCTGGGTGATTTTGAACTTTTTAATATAAAAAATGGGGATAATAGCCTTCTGGAGGCTGTAGGGAGAACCTGTTTTCTTGCCTTTCCCAGCTGCTAGAGGCTGCCCACATTCCTTAGCTTATTGGCCCTTCTCTCATCTTCAAAGCCAGCAGTGTTGACCCTCTCTGACCCTGCTTTCATCATCACATCTCTCTTTCTTGGATCTGAGCCAGGAAGGGTTTTCTACTTTTAAGGACTCATGTGATTATGTTGGGCCCACTTGGATAATCCAGATTACTCTCTGCATCTCAAGGTCCTTAACTGTAACCACATCTGTGAAGTCCCTTTTGCCATGTAAGGTGACATTCACAGGTCCCAGGGATTAGGATGTGAACATCTTGGGGGGCGGGGGGGTGCATTATTCTGCCAACCACAGATTTGAAGGGGTGAAAGAAGGTGAGTGTGGCTGAAGCACTGGCAGGGAGGAGATGGGCTGGAGAGGGAGCAAGGCAGAGAGGGTCCTGTGGGTCATATTAAGTTTTGAAGTTTATCCCAACAGCAAGAGGAAGTCATGGTGAGATTTACTGCCCCAAACCTGGAATCAGCCATTTCTCCAAGGCGGCCTGGTTGGCTGTTTTAAATTGAAAAGTGGTATTTAGAGACCATAATCTGGACCATAGAGTGCTCATTGCTATTGGGTTGGCAGTTGTTTTTAAGCCATTTCTGTGGACAGAGATAGGGGGAAACAGCGTTTGGGATAAAATATTTCATGAGTTCGCACTGATAACATCCAAGTCGGTTTCTGGGCTCCAGGGTGTTTTTGCTTAACATCGTAGATCTTATATCCATACCTCCTTCTTCCACTCCAGAAATCTGAGTTCCCAATAACAGTAGCATGATGAGTTATTTGCTTCATCCTTCACCACACAAAGAATCACTGCTACCAGGGGTGTGGGTTTTGGGAAGGAAGATCAAGAGGTAAAGTGCCATTTTCATCAAATCATTATGAAGGCTACATACCTACTGTCAACATGACTTACCCCTTTGGCTGTTGATCTTGATTACCTGGCTGAAGTAGTGTTTGTCAGGTTTGTCCGCTGTAAACTTACACTTTTTCCCCCTCTTTTCATACTGTACCCTTTGAAGAAAGTCACTGTGAGCACCCTGCACTTAAGGAGGGGGGAGTTATGCTTCACCTCCTTGATGGTGAAGTATTTACATAAATTATTTGGAATTTTTTCTGCACAAACAGGAGATTTCTCTATTTTCTCACATTTATTTATTCAGTCATTTATATCATTATGGACTCACAGATATTTATATTATACTTTAGGTTATAATCCAGTACTACTTATTTTGTTCCTCAAATTCTTCCTGCTTTGCCCATTGGGAGCTCTCTCAGTTGGCTCCTATGTCCATTTGCCCTACTCTCATCATTGATTATTTATTTATTTATTTTTGAGCACTTCCTTGCTTTCTGGCCCTATCAGATGCTCTAGATTCATCGTGTATATTCTCTGCACCAGTCTTAGAATTGGCCATTTCTCCAAGGAGCCTTGATTCCTTCCATCTATTGGAGATGGTGTTAGAAACCAAGAGCTGGATGCCGGGTGTGTTCATTTCTACTACAGTGTCATCAATTTTGGGTCCCCTCAGCTGATAGAACGAGGAAACATATAAGTATGTACTAACCTGTGTATATGCACATATCTATAAATACTTCTGTATGTAGCCGTCTGTGTCTGTAGTAAGCTCGACTTGAGTTCACACTGGTGTCTCCAGCTCTGATCCTTTACCACATGGATCACGGGCTTGTCTGTGACCTCTCACTCCAGCAGTAAGAAACCTGGCTCCCTCCATCTGCCATCCCCTTACTTACTTGTTTAGTAAATGTGTCCACGTGTAGCAGCATCAGAACTGTTAACTCATAACCCTATAGGAACCAACTTAATCAACTAGAGTCCAGCTTTTGTGCACAATTCCTTTTACTTTTAGTGCTGAAACTGTGGACTGGGCCAGATACTTCCTTTGGGCTGCTTGAAATGAGGCCCTGTTACCTTGAGAATATCTTACCTGTCAGATCTACAGCATGGAGATTCCATGGCTTCCCACACCTGTTCTTCTATCACTGAGGCACCCTGGCTGTTGTAACACACAGAGCACATGAAGCCAGGTTCGCCTTTGCTATCCTGACTTGATACAGAGAAGAGTTACTTAGTAACTGTATTAGTTTTCTAGGGCTCCCATAACAAATTAGCACAAACGGAGGCTTAAACCAACAGAAATTTATTCTCTCACAGTTCACAGAAGTCCAAAATCAGAAATCAAGGTGTTGGCAAGGCCACGCTCCCTCCAAAGGCTCTATGGGAAAATCCTTCCTTATCTCTTCTGGCTTCTGGTGGCTCCAGGTGTTCCTTGGCTGGTGGCTGCATCACTCTGGTCTCTGCCTCCGTCTCCACTCAGCCCCCTCGTCTGTGTCTGTCTTCTCTTTTGTCTGTCATAAGGACCTTTACCATTGGATTTAGGGCCCACCTGGCTAACCCAGGATGATCTCTGACTTAATCGCATCTACAAAGTCCCTTTGCCAAGTTAAGTAACATAGTCAAAGGTTCTGGGGATTAGGATGTGGACATCTTACTGGGGGCCTTATTCAGTGCACCTCACTTTGTAATACAATAGCCACCACAGGGTCTGAGCAGCTCTCCAGGCATTTTGTGGCAGGTACTTTAAGACCAGGTGCTAATAATCCTCCGGGTGTGTTTATGCTACTCTTCCATGCCTACCTTGTCCTTACCCTTCAGGCCCCTCTTTCCTCAGTGTTGAAAGGAGGGGGCTTTCGGGTGAAAGGAGACTTTGGTTCCACATGTGAAATCCTTTCTTCAGAGCTCAACTGAATTGCAGTCAGAAGCCGCCTTCAACTCCCTCTTCTCCCCATCGTAAGGGTCACGGCCCACACCCCATGACAAGGACAGGTTAACAATAGAAAAGCATAACACGTTTATTTAATCATAGTTTTATGTAACATGGGAGCCTTCAGAATGAAGACTCAAAGACACAGGGTGGACTGTTCATATTTATGGTGAGGTTCAGTGAAGCAAGACAGCTGTGTAAAAAGTGCAGTTAGACAAAAAGAGTGTGAGCGAATGGAAATAGACCAAGTGGGGAACCCAGCGAGGCCCGTCTGTTTGGATTCTTCTTGGCCTCTCTGTTGTAGCATTTCCTGCTTCCGGGCATGGGGCAGAACCCCTCTGGAATGAGGGTCTCATGGCATAATTTCTTTATGGCCACCTGTTACACAGAAAGGCAGGGGGAAGGTTGGAGTCATATTTTTAGGTTTTTTGGCTGGCTTTGGAAAAGAGATCTGGCTTCTATGGTTCCCACCTTGGGGAAGAGGGATTCTGGTTTCTGTGGGTAGCCTCGGGGGAGAATCGGGGGCCAGAGACAGGAGGGTGGGAGAAGGTCAGAGAGAAACTTTGCTTCTGAGGCCTTCACTTTGGGGTACCGGTTTTTGAGCCCTGTCCACCCCACAGCTGTGGGCACTCCTGCCTCTGCACCCTGTTGGTGTTTTGCTGCAGCTGCTATTTTACTTATTTAGATTTCATGTTATTTTGTGTTTTGTGGGATTAATTATTTTTTCATACGAGTCTAAATGCTGCTGGACTGTGAGCTCTGGTTGGATAGGAACCACGCCATCCTCATTTCAGTTCTGCCATGGTGCCTTCCGCATGGTGGCACCCGGGAAGAAAGAACTCATTTCCAGTTCGTCGGGAGTGTTTTCATGAAACTCTGATATTTTGAGTCATGCCAGAGTAAATTAGAGTGCAGAAGAGTAAATGAGAGAGAACTTCTCGTACTGTGCTGTGCTCGTGTCCATTTGTGCACATTATGCATTTGAGTGTTAAGTTCCCCTTGCTGCTTCTGTCATCTGCACTTAGGAATATGCAGCAGATAAGTTAATGAAAATTATTAATATTCTCTCATGATGCTTTTACTAACTTATGAGCATTAAATGAGATTCGAAACGTGTTCTTTGAGCCATTATTTTTGAGAATAATCACCACTGCTGGCTTTGAGTTACTCTTCCTCCTCTGATACGGTTTTATGCAAAGTTGGATGCAGAGTATGGAAGCCTAATAAAAACTTAGGAGAGGAAATTAGTGTATCTTATAAATAGATAAAGAACGATTTGATGGCATTCCTGGAGGTATTTACAAAGTCTAAGTCGTTGTTAATGTGACAATTATATGAAGAATTGTGAACAGTAGGATCTTTTACAAAAGATGTCAGGTGGACTCACAGATAAGCCAGCATTCCCGGGCTTGAGATCGGCTATGATACACTGTGAATGCACTGGCTGCAAGAACTTTCCAGAAGCTCGGTTACTTGCTACTTCTTACTAGGTTTCTCTGTCTCTGTGGTCACTTTCCACGTGTGCTAACCTGCAAGTGTCTTACGCAAATGGAACACATTCTGAACTCAGTATAGAGGTGGCCTGTGTAGGTGTTTTGTTGTGTTGCTTTGGCAGAATGGGCATAACAAAGCCATCTGTAACAAACATCGGCAGTGTTTGGGATTAGAGCTGCAGAGGCGAAGGCAGCGGCTATTGTGGGAAGGAAAGAAGAACAAGCTTGGTGCTCTGAGATTTCCCTGTGACTTGGATGCCTCAGGATCTCCTTATCAACTGAATGGTTTTCAAAGTCGACTTTGTGATCCAGGCCTCACTTAGAAAACATCTATTTCCCTTTCCTGTCTTTTTCTTCTGATATTAGTTGTGCCTGAATAAATAGCAAACCCCTGATGAAAAAAGGCAAGTGGAAATATCTTTCCTGCCCTTTCTGCTTAACAGTTAGGTACAAACTGGCCTTGGCTTGGCTCCTGCAGAGACAGAGACACTTCCAAGTAGATGAACCCTCTTTCCCTCCCTCCTTCCTTTACCCTCTGTCAGTGTCTTATTATGAACATTTCCAGACATACTCAGAAGTATAACGACCCTCACGTGCCAGTGGCCAGCATCAGAGATGGATGCACCATGCTGGCTTTGCCATACTTGTTCCGTTTGCCTCTTCCTTTGTGTTTTGGGGTTTTGTTTGTTCTGCTGCTTCTGGAGGATTTTGAAGCAAATGCCAGAAATCATGTCATTTCACCCCCAAATATTTCAGTATGAACTTTGTTTAAAAGTTGTTTTTTTCTTGCATAACCACTATTCTACCTAACGATGAGCAAAAATTTCTTACTATCACCTACTACTGTGTTCAGATTTCCCCAATTTTCTAAAAAAGGTCTGTGCAGTTGGTTTATTCAGGTTAGAATTTTAAAATTCTAAAGCCCATTCATTGTGTTTGGTTTTTACATCTCTCAAGTCTCTTTTAATAATAATTAATGTATGCCAGGCATTAATTTGATTTCATGCAGAGTACTCCGATTCCTTCACCTTTCATTTTTAACTGTTTTAGAGTAGGTGCATGCTCTCACGCTTTTATTCATTATTATTACTTAAACTTATATACAGTAAAACTGACTTTTCTGTGCAATTCTGTGAGTTTTAAAATGTGTAAACTCTTGTGATCATCATTACAATCCTGATGCAGAGCAGTTCCACCACCAAGAAAACCAGGAAACAAAACAACCCTCCCTCATTCTGCCCCTTTGTAGTCAAACTCTTCCCTCCCCCAGTCTCTGACGTCCTTGATCTGTTCTCCATCCTTACACATTTTGCCTTTTCCAAAAGGCATTATTGTCATATAAATGGAATTATATAGTGTATAACCTTTGAGACTGGCTTCTTTCACCCACACAGTGCCTTTGAGATTCATCTGTGTGTATATCCTTTCTTATTGCCCTTGTCTGGACACACCACAGCCTGTGTGTCCATTCGTTGTTGAAGGACCATTTGGATTATTTATAGTTTCTTGTGATTATGATTAGAGCTGCTATAAACATTTGTATATAGGTTTTCATGTGAAGAAAAGTTTTCACCTTTCTAGGGTAGATTCCTAGGAGTGCAATTGCTGGATCATATGGTGATTGTATGTTTAAGTTTTTAGGAAACTTTCTATAGCACTTTGCATTCCCACCGGCAATGTGTGAGAGTTCCAGTTGCTCCACGTCCTTGTCAGCACTTCATATTATCACTTTGTTTTTTATTTGAGCCATCCTAATAGTTCTGTTGTTTCTATTTTTAACTATCTGATTTTAGGTTTTTTGAGATTATAAAAAATTGTTCTTTTTTTTTTTTTTTTTTTGAGACAGTCTTGCTTGGTCATCCTGGGTAGAGTGCAGTGGCATGATTATAACTCATGACAGCCTCAAACTCCTGGGCTCAAGCGATCCTCCTGCTTCAGCCTCCCAAGTAGCTGGGACTTCAGGCATGCACCATCACACCTGGCTAATTTTTTCTGTTTTGGTAGAGACAGGGTTTTGCTCTTATTCAGGCTGGTCTCAAACTCCTGATCTCAAGGGATCCTTCTGCCTTGGCCTCCCAGAGTGCTAGGATTACAGGCGTGAGCCACTGTGCCCGGCCTTAAAAAATTGTTCTTAATAATTCTTAAATAAATTACTGAATTTATTTTATATACCTGTTATAAAAATAAATATTTCTGGTTTACTGATGATTTTCCACATTTAAATATGGTAACTCGTCTATACTACAACTAAATTAAAACAAGAATATTATATAGACAGGAATAATTCTTAAATCTCACCAATTGAGAGCTCTGTAATCAAAGGATTACAGAGTGATATCTAAATACATGATGCATTTTGCAGCGATCTATTTGTTATATGCAGCTTGTGAGCATCTCATTCTTATCAGTAACCAAGAGTGCCATATTTGCTTTTGCCATCAGTTTTATGCTAGATTGGATTGATCAGTGAAAAGTTCATCACATGAGAGCAAATTGGATGTAAGTGGAGAGTAATTTCTTTGAATGCACTTTAACTATAGTGAACACCGTTGTAGTTTTTTAAATGGGCTGCTCTGAATTTCTGTTTGTGAACTAAAGATCATGCATCTGTCCCGTTGGATGATTTAGGAGCCGTGATCACTGGTCACTATTGCTGGAAAGTATAGAGTTGAGTCCTGGATTAGTTACCAGAATGCCACTGTTAATGTTGTTTGTCATCTCTCGCTCCTCCAGGTGAAACTGTAAAAATCCCCAGGTACACAAGGTCGTTGCTGAGGGAGGCCCTGTCTGTAAACTCAGGCCTCTTCCATGAGCTTCTGTGGTTGGGCTTCCAGTGGGTGGTAATATTTAAAAAACAGGTTTCTGTCATCTACGTGGAAGAACAGTGGCATGTAGGTTTTATTTTGTGACTTGAATCTCCCTGTTTTTGCTTCTGAAAAGTTGTGGAGGGTTAGACCTGTTGACAGACCTTCCTTTCTAATGTAGGGACATCAGAAAGAAAAAACGGAGCTGACAAAACAGTATTGAGGACAGATTGCCAGGTGGGCTTCTTGAGGAGGTTGTGGTTTGAAGCCTCAGAGGCCAAATACTGGGAAGGTTTGGTTCAAAGTGTTAAAAAAAAAATGGGGTGGATTTCTGCAGTCAAGTCATTTTTGATTTAAAACTAGCATATTAATTGACCTTTACACCAATTAGGACTGGAATAAATCAGAAATAGTGAAGTTTTAGTAAGGATGTTACCTCAATTGGACCCAAGTTTTTGTTTTGTTTAAAAAGTTATTTATGGATCTCCTTTAAACTTTAGGCTTGTTGCAATTGTTTTAATAAAGTCACATATGTGTGCATATATATATTCTGGGGGTTGGGGGGAGAGGATAATGGAAGTGTGGTGGGGCCTGTAGTCCCCGGGTTTTAGAATACCAGACTGCTGCACCTGCTTCCCCCTGGTGGCAGTGTGGCAAACAGTGCAGTTCAAAGGTAAGGACTCAGGAGAGCCCATCTATGGTACCGCCCGGTCCAGAGGACTGTAGAGGGAGCGAGGAGGTACGGTTTCTCTTTTTCCCACTCTTCTTGTGATTACCACCTGTATGATCTTAGGCGAATCACTTAGTGTAGATTAAAGTGTAGATTTCACTTTCTTCAACTTTAAAATGTAATTTCTAAAGTTTCTTCCACCTTTAACATCCTATGATTCTCCAATGGTATTAGCAAATATTACATAGCAAAAGATGTCAACTTCCATTTTTTCCTTTGCCTATCCTAATAAATCCCAGGTATTTATTCAAGAAAGGTTCTGGAGTACATCCTGAAGCTTGGTATGGATTCAGTGCTGGGCAGCAAACTGCATAAATCTACTGCAGCACAGCCCATAATTAATCAGTGTGATGACCCTGCATTCTTATGAAAAACTTACATCATTTAAAATAAATTTTTTTTATTTTTAGTTATAGAAAAAACACATAACACAAATTTTACCAACTCAACCATTTTTAAGTAAACAGTTCAATAGTAGTAAGTATATTCACATTGTTGTGCAGCCAATGTCCAGAACTTTTTCATCTTGCAAAACTGAAACTCTATATCCATTAAACAACAATTCCCTCTTCTCTCCCTCCCCCACCCCCTGGCACCTACTGTTCTACTTTCTGTCTCTATGAATTTGATTATTCTAGGTACCTCACACAAGTGGAATCATGCAGTATTTGCCTTTTTGTGACTGGCTTATTTTGCTTAGCATAATATTTTCCAGGTTCATCCATGTTGTAGTGTGTCTCAGAATTTCCTTCCTTTTTAAGGCTAAATAATATTCCGTTGTACGGGTGTATACACCACATTTTGTTTATCCATACATCTGTCGATGGACACTTGGGTTGCTTCTACCTCTTGGCTATTGTGAAGAGTGCTGCTAAGAACATGAGTGTGCTACATCATTTGTAGTGTGCTGTGTTTACTAATGCAGGGAAGCATTTATACAATTTTTTTCTGTGCATAAAAGGTTAAATTTCATTATAAAGAACATTATTTAATGAGACTAGATAACTAATATATGGCTTTTTGTATGGATGAATAAGGTACATAGATGTTGGACACAAGCCATATGCCAGGCATTGTTATATCTATGATACATTCTTTTACTTAGTCCTTATGGTAATTGTATGATTTACCTTCTTCTCAGAAGGGGGCTAGTAGTTATAAAAAATCACCTGTGGGCCAGAATTTGTGTATATGTACATTATCTCCATACATCAATCCTTGAGGTGGGTATTATTATCCCCATTTGTCAGGTGATGGGCTGAGGCTCGGAGAGATGAAATACCTTTAACAAGGTCACACAGCTAAAAGATGGCAGGGTTTTACCTGACTTTGAAGTGAAGTACATCTAGTTCAAAAGTGTGTGCTCTGCCCACTCTGCACTTTCTCCTGCTGCGAGGAGTCACACTATACATCTGCAATCTGAAGGATATAAGAATGATATCAAAAAATGGCACTGATGTATTAATTTATAATGAGAAAAACTTCTGTAATATCTTTGCCTTAAATAATGGCCCTTTCGATTTTCCTTGCAGAGACATGGCATCAGTTCAGATGAGTTCACCTGAAACGTATTGCCAAGGCTTGCCTCCTCAGGGATTTTGCAAAATAAATCTCCCTACTTCCAAAAGGGTGTTTCTCATGTACACTTACCATGTTTCTGAGGTTATCCTCCAATGTATTATTATTTTCCCCTGTTTTCCTTTCTTCCTTTCCTTTGATTGGCAGAGAGCTAGGACCGTTGTCATCGCTCTTTGCTCCCCCGTCTCTTTAATGCTGTGGTGTCTGGGGCTGGCACTTTGATCTGCTCTGGCACGGTGTTTTCACACAGCTAAAGGGCTATAAACTGTCCTCTTAGGGGGTCGTTTGCTTGGAGAATCAGCAATGTGTGGGGAGGCCAATTGCAGCATTTTCTCACATACGGGATTCTTAGATGAACAAAGAAGTACTGATACCTCATCCGAGCCACCATTTAAGCATCTCTGAGCGTTTCTGTGCATGCAGGGTGACATTCCTTGGGGCTGTAGAGATGGGTAAGGACTCAGGCCACTTCCAGAGGTTCATTCGAAGTCTTCAGCAGCCCCAACAGCAGGCTGTTGGCCAGTAAATATGAAAAGTGAGAATGGCAGAAATTGCTAGTTGCTGCTAAGTATCTGTTCTCTCCTTTCCTGATTCCTGATCCTGTTTTATCCAGAGTGACTGGTGTGCCTAAGTTATGGTGAACAAGAAGTAAGCAGAAATGTGTGGGACTTCCAGGGAGGTTTTGCAAAGGAACCTGGTTCAACTGGAAGTAGGGCCCTGATCCCCCACCTGCGTTCCTCGTTCCTGCTCCTTTGGATGCAACGTTGTGGCTGGAACTCCACCGGCCATTTTCTCTCATGAGGGGAGCTTGAGAATGGAAACCACAGGCTTGCAGTGAGACAGAAGGGGCCCGGTGCTTTGATTGCACACACAGCTGCAGAGCCTTCCCACACCATTATGCACATGCCTGTGCAGTGTGGCTTTGCAGCTGCCACCATGGAGAGATGAAGTCTCTGTTTACAGCCCTGGAACCTCTTGTGGAGAGTCTGTATCTGAGTGGGGTGAGTAGGCTGACCTCGTGGGGGTCATCCTGATGCAGGGCCAGAGCCTGAGCAGGGCAGGTGGTGGTGGCCGAGATTGGAAATTAGTTACATATGGAGGGATAACTCAGATAAGTTACTGCACTAAAGCTAATGGAAGCCAGGTTTCCCAGTGTCAGAGAAGAGAGTTACAGATACAGAAATGCAGGAAATTGGAATGAATCCTGTGGTATGGATTGGGTTGAATGTCTTGGTGTGGTTTTCAATAAACATAGATAGATGTAGGAGTAAATGTGCATGTGTGTGTATTTGTAGATAGGGAAACATATTCCTCTGATGGAGCTGGGGGCAGAAGTACCCCAATAGCAATAAGCAAACCTTACAGCCAAATCTTGCCTTCCAAATACCATTTTTCGCTAAGAGGAACAAGGGCTCCTTGGAGAAATGCTGATTCCAGGGCTGGTTCAGGGAAAGTACAGGATAAGCCTGGAACATCTTGAGACAGAAAACAAGGGAAGTGCTCCGAGAATGATGAGGATGGGTCCAGGGGACAGGGAAGCCTGCTGAAATGAGCTCTATCTGTCCAATTAGGGACAATTTGAGCATCAAAAGAAATAGTGGTAGCACTGGATGCAATAGGAACCCTAAGTCCATACAGATGGAAATAAGTGCACAAGTGGCAAGTTTGGTGAATGAGAGATCTGCACAGAGTCCCCACTCACAAAATACTTACCAGCTACAAAGGGCACAAGAGTAACTTACTGTGGAGAAGCCTGGCAGTCCCTACCTTAGTCAAGTGATCAGAGTGAACGTCATCAATAATGAGACAAATGGAAATCTTGTGCCACCTGATGGGAGGCAGCAAGAACACGACATCATTTCTGAAGATTCCTGCTGCAGATGCATGGCCTGGATCTGCTCAAGAGGCAACATGAGACAAAACCAAATTGAGGGACAGTCAACAAAGTAAGTGGCCTGAAATCTTTAAAAGATCATAAAAGTCAAAGAAAGACTGAGGGATTGTTCCAAATTTAAATTGTCAGGCTTAAAGGACATGATTATTGAAAGCAATTGGGATTCTGCACTGGGTCCTTTGCTATAAAGCATGTTTTTAGGACAATTGAAAAAGCTTGAAAGGGGCCTGAGAGAAGGCAGTAATCCGAGTCATGGATGTTGGCCCAGTGTTAGGATTGCATGTGGCTAGATAAGAGATGTCCCAGTAGCAAACAGACATTCACATGTTCAGGGATGAAGGGACATCAGGTTGGCAACTAACCAATGGTTTACTCTCTGCGCAGGCATTTGCTAAACCCCCACCACATCCCAGAACCAGGGTTGAGAGTTGAGGAGCACAAGTCGCTGGTGCCTGGGCCCTCTCTGCGGTCCAGGGAGACAGAGACCCCAGCAGGTGCCAGGCAGGTGTTCCAGGATCAGTTCTGCCCCCAGGGCTTAGGGTCCAGGGGGATTTCACAGGGGGTGACATTTGAAGTGACCTGGAAACCTTGAAGGACAAGTAGTATTTTGCCAGGCAGGATGTTGAGGAATGAAGAGTTGGAGGGCCTTAAAGGCAGTAGCAACCTTGTGGAGCAAAGAGAAAGCCAAGTTATACCACAAAGCAGGTGAGACAGGGCTGGGCAGTACCTGGCCTTTGTGAGCAGCACAAAGAAATTTAGAGTCAGCCCTCGAATTTATCTATTGCTGAGGAACAAACCACCCCCAAAATTAGTGGCTGAAAACAAATCTTATTCCGCGGTTTATATGGGTCAGGATTTGAGGGCTGCTTAGCCGAGTGATTCTGGCCTGGGGTCTCTCACAGGTTGCAGTCAGGGTGTTGGCCGGGTTGTGGTCAGATCCAGGCTCGCTCACATGACAGCTGGGAGGCCTCAGTGCCTCTCCGTGTGGCATCTCTGTAGAGAGGCTCACGGCATGGCAGAGGCTTTCCTCAGAGTGAGAGGACTGAGGGAGAGAGCAGAGGAGGCCCCAGGATGGAGCCACAGTGTTTTTATAACCTAATCTTGGAAGCAACATCCCTCACTTCCTCTTTGTTTTGGAAGTGGATCGCTAAACCTGGCCTGTGTTCAAGGGGCGGGAATCACACAGGGATGGAATGCCGGGCAGGCTCGGTGAGGGCTGTCTGAGAGGCTGCCCACCAGAGCCCGCGCGGCCAGAGAGGCAGTGCACGGCCTGGCGCGAGTCTTGGAGAGATCACCCCAGTTGTGGTGGGGAGTGGCAGGAGGCTGTTTCAGAGATGAGCATCCAGGATAGAGTTATGTGGGGAAGAAGGAAGAGGCATCATTATCAATGTAAAAAACTGCACAAACAGCCAAGGAGGGCAGAGGGTCAGGGACCCGAGTGGGTAGGAACCGGCTTCTGCAGAGAGGGTTTTGCAGGATCCCATTGCTGTGAGAGCTGCAGGGCAGTGACCTCATTTCAAAACACATTTTCAAGTTGTGAAATATCAGGGCTGTTATTTTTTCAGTTATGTCTTATAAGCGCTACTGTTCCCTGACTGTCAGTAGTTAAATGTGCAAATGAAAGCTGTTAACGTTGTCAGGTAGGTTAGCTGGACCAGGCTTTAACATTCTAACCAATCCCTGTTGCAAGACAACACTCTGATCTTCAGTCATGACTGTTAAAGGCTTGTGTCTTTCCTTTTGAAATCTCCCCTTTTTTTGAAGTCTGACCTGAACACAAATTAAAGAATGAAGTTTTTACAGAGATTTTGGATTTTTAATTTTAGGCACATCATCACCAAGCCAATCGGAACAAGATTAACTGTGAATTGTGGGAGTAGAGCTGTGCTTGCAGTGGTCAACACAGTCAGGAATTGGGGAGGAGGAGGTGGACTGGCCCTTGCTTGTGAAATATCATAGAGAAGCTATTTCAGGTCTAGATCACTCCGGTCTTTTCCTTGCATCGTTGTGCTTAAAATGAAAAACAAACATAACAACCGTCCTTTAAACCTGTATGTTCCCCTGGAAGAGCAGCTGTCTGGGGTGTGGTTAAAATCCTGCTTCTGGAAGGGTGACCTGGGCCTGGGGCTCCACTCCCCTGTGACGGCAGCTGCCACCTCGTTTGGATACACCCAGCACGGAGCACTCAGAGCTATGTACTGTGTTATGCTGGTGACACCAGGTGTTGAAAGTAAAAAATGTAATTTATTCCATACTTTTCAGATGGTCGTTCTTGTTGCTTAATTTCATACTTCGGTTGACCTTGAATCAGAAGACAGTGAAAACATAATGCTCTTAGAAAATTTGTACTGAGCGTCACTATTTAAAGAATGGTCTCATAGTTACATAAAACGATGGGGACATATAAAGGGCTAATATATACTAAACTTGGAAGGGCTACCTTTTGCTTATCCTAAGGTTTTTTGTGTCATTGTCATTTTTATGTATTTTGTTTCCCTTTTGTATAACTTGGACACTTAAAGCGTTCTTTAAAAAAATATGTTTGTACAAATGTTAAATCTTTAATGTGGGAAATTTGCTTTTTTGGTTAATTGAACTTTCCATGTCGATGAAGGTTAAGCAGAAATCTTTTTTAGAAAGTCCCATGTAAATGAATTAGTGTACCTTGTCTGTGTTCACAGTATATAGAGCAAGATGAATCCCCTTTAATCTAAAAGTTAACGATTCAAGAACATCACTATAAAACTGAAAGGCCCTTCCCACCATCAATAGTTTCCCAAAAGGTTAATTGCCACAATCACCTGGAGAGCTTTTCAAAATATTGTATTTTATTTTAAATATAGGTTCCTGTCCCGTAACTCCCAAATTACTAAATCAGACTCTCTTAGGGAGGGGCCTGGAATATAAATGTTGGAGGTTCACATGTGTTTTGGGAGGCCAGCAGCAGGTCCAGCCCAGGGTGCCACACACTGCCCTGCCAGCCCAGGCTTCTGCCGTCCAGTCCTTGTCCTTTGGCTCCAGTAGCCCACGGGCCCCGAGGGACTCCCAATCCCCGGTTCCCTGTGCCTTCCCGCTGGGGTACCTCAGTTCACACTCCTGGCTTAGAAGCCCCCCCTTCTCTTTCCACCATAACCTCTCCCTGCGCTGTCAGGGTCATTTCACGAGGTGCAGTCGGGGGCCACTTCCAAGTCACCCACAAGCGGAATTCATCCCTCTCTTTCCTGTTCTTTAGGACACGCTGTACAAACACCTTCTCTTTGCTATTCAACACATTGTATTCTAATAGTATATTTTATCTGTATCATTTTTAAAGATTTATTGAGGTGAAATTCACATAACAGAAAACCATTTAAAAGTGAAGAATTCCCATCAATACATGAGTGGATCAGTAACACCTGGTATATGTATACCATGGAGTATTAGCCATAAAAAAGCAATGGTGCACTAATACCTTTTGTAACAACCTGGATGGAACTGGAGACCATCCTTTTAAGTGAAGTATCACAAGAATGGAAGAACAAAAACCATATGTACTCACTACTAAATTGAAACTTATAGATCAACACTCACGTGCACATATGGTAGTAAAATTCAATGGAAATCAAGCAGGTGGGGCGGGGGAGGGATGAGGAAGGGATGGGCAAATTCACACCTAACGGGTACAATGCACACTATCTGGATGGTGGGCACACTTATAACTTTGACTCATACTGTACAAAAGCAATTCATATAACCAAAATGTTTGTACCCCCGTAATATTCTGAAATTTTTTTTAAAAAGTGAAGAATTCAGTGATATTTAGTACATTTAGAATGTTGTACGACCAACACCTCTGTCTAGTTCCAGAATGTTTTCATCATCATAAAAGAAAGAAAACTCCATCCACACTAAGCAGTCCCCACGCCCTGCCCCCTCAGCCTCTGGCAGCCACCAGTCCCCTTTCTGTCGCTGTGGCTTTACCTATTCTGGGAACTCCATATTAGTGGGCTCAGATAACATGTGACCCTATGTGTCTGGTCCCCCTCACTCAGGACAATGTTTCCGAGGTTCCTCATGGTATGGCATGGATCAGTGCCTTAGTTTGTTATAACAGAACCACAGACTGGGCGGCTTAAACAACAGGACTTTCTCACACAGTTCTGAAGGTTAGAAGTCTAAGAGCAAGGTGTCGGCAGGGTTGCTGTCATCTGAGGCCTCTCTCCTTGGCTTGTAGACGGCCGCCTTCTCGTTATGTCCCACATCGTCCTTCCCATGTACTGTGCGTGGGCATCCCTGGAGTATCTTCTTGTGTCCAGATTTTCTCCTCTTAGGGGGACACCAGTCTGACTGGATTAAGGCCCACCCTGAAGACCTCACTTTAACTCAGTCATCATCTCTTTAAAGATGCCCTCTCCACATGTGGTCACATTGAGTTCCTGGGGGCTAGGGCTTCAACCCGTGAACTTTGGGGGGACACAGTTCAGCTCATAACAATCAGTGTATCTTTTCTCCATTTATGTACCGTTTTCCACTGTAGAGTTCTTTGGCTTCAGGGCCCAGTCTCCTTCCTAGACCAGGAGCTGGAGGGCAGAGCTTGTGTCTGTGTCGTCCACCCAGCCTCACTGAGCACTGGGTGCTGTTGTCCAGTTACTGTGCCGGCAGCAGTGAGTTGAGTGTTGACTTCTCTGTCCACGGTCCTCTGCATTCTCCATCCCAAGTAAGCGTGCAATATGTGTGTGTGGAACAGTGAGCTGATGATCCCTGGATAGCTCATTTCTGTTGGCAGAGGGAGTTTTGAACTAAATATCAAAAGCTATCTTGTCATTTTTTGTGATCAAATTAAAGAAAAGAAATTGGCTAATTGAGAATCCCAAGGACCAGATGAATGAACGTGTTCATTTTCTCCACACATGTTGCATTATGGGGAACAAGGAAGTTAAAATGGGTCGCCGGCCCTTAAGGAATTTAGTAGAGAAAATAACTGAAGTATAGGCTAGGATGTGACTAAGATGCAAAAAATCAGAGGCAGTTCGTGGCGGAGGTAGAATCTGAGCTGGGATGTGGGATGGCTTGGATGGGTGGGAAGATATGAATGGGGTGTTCCAGGTAGTTAATAAAAGATTAGGAGGTAGGGAAGCCAGGGAGTGTTCTGGGAGCACCAGCAGGCCAATTTGGTGGAGCTTGGGCTATGACTACAGGGTGACTGCAGGGTGAGAGGCAAGGCCGGGGAGGCCAGTTTCTTGGAAAAGGAGATGGGACATCCTGAGTGTGACTGGGGAGCCACTGAAGGGCTGGGTCTCACCCTCAGGCAGATCCGTGTGGAGCACAGGTGGTGGGGGTGGGGTTCCGGAAGGGAGACCCAGATTAGAAAGGGTTACGGTTTGTTAGGGTTGAACCCCGGTTGCTGAGGTCCCCCTGGGTGTGGCAGGGCTGGGCAGTGGAGGAGGACAGGGCAGGGCGGCTGTGAGCATGCCGGCCTTGGGGAAGAACCAGATTGCAAGGAAAGCAGGCAAGCAAGATGGCGTGTGGACGGTGGTGTGGCGCACCCCGGGCAGTGGTGCGGCAGGTCCCCAGGCCTGAGCACAGGGGGCGGAGAACGAGAGAATAGTTGAGATCCGCAGACAGACAGAGTGGAGAGTAGAAAAGGGCATCCTGGCAGGGTGGGCTTCAGTGCTGTGCAGTGTTTCGTGGTGGTATGTGTTAGTTTGCTACAGTGCAGTGACAAAGGACCACAGCCTGGCTGGCTTAAACCACAGAAGTGTATTTCCTCACAGTTCTGCAGGCTGGAAGTCTGAGACAAAGGTGTCGGCAGGCTTGGTTTCTCCTTGGCTCAGAGAGAGCTGTCTTCTCCTACGTCCTCATGAGGTCTTCCCTCTGCGTGTGTCTGTGTCCTAGCCTCTTCCTCTTGTAAGGGCGCCAGTCCTATTGGATTAGCATCCGCCCAACTGACCTCATTTTGACTTAATTACCTCTGTAAAGACCTTATCTCCAAATCCAGTCATATTCTGAGGTGCAGGGGTTAGAAATTCAACATGTGAATTTGGGGTGGGGACAGAATTCAGCCCATAACAGATGTACATATGATTTATTTAAGTAAAGATTATGTGGCATTTGCTTGCAATTCAAGGGACTAACCCCCTGATTTGCTTTCTTTTCCAAGGATGTTGGGGGTAGGGGGCAATGGGAGCCCTTTTTTCCAGGTGGTTGAGGGCTTGAGCTCCAGCCCTGCTCAGCTGCTCACGAGCTATCTGGCTTTGGGCAGGTCACCTGCACTCTATGTCCCAGTTTCCTTCTAGGTACAGCTCCACAGACCACTGTGAGGCTGAGGTCAGTTAAGATAGGTAAAGGGTATTTGGCACATAGTACGTACTCTGTGAGTGCCAGTGTGATTACTGCTGTGGTACCTGGTTTGGAAAGGATGGTGTTACAAGGAAAACATTTTTTTTCCTGTGCAAAACTAAAGTGTATTTATGAAAATGGAAATCAAGACTCAGGCCTCCACTGAATTCAGTTGTATAGAATATCCAGGGTAGTTTCTGTGTAGGTCCACACAGGCAGTGGGCAGGGACTTGCCATTTTATAGGAGAATAAAATTCCACAGTGATGTCTGCGTACTGCCAGTAGTATGAGCCTTCGTGTGGCACTTACGAGGTAGGCCAGTGAGAGTTTCTGTCCCCATCTGAGCGTTACCTAAGCCCCAGTGAGGGTGAGTGAGGTCACCCGAGCCACCCAAGTCCGATCCTTTTGCATCCCACTACTACACTCGCCTTGCAGAAGCACTGATGCTCTGTTTTCAGTACCTTCTCGGGGCAGGGAGATGCTGGGGCATGACCTTTAAGCAGAATTAATGTTTTTCTCTTTGTTGTTTGTTTCATTCAAAACAACCCCTCTTTGCTAGACCCACCTGTGCCAGGCACTTGTGCTCTCATGGGGGTGCCCATCCTCCTCTGGGAACTGCTGGGGTCTCACTGGACAGAGAAGGAAACAGAGGCTTAGAAGTCTGGTCATTTGCCAAGGTCATGAGCCCAGGGCCCCCGCCGAGCAGTACCTCTGCCCCTGAGGGCCCCAGGTGAAGGTGTCCCACGTTCTTCAAAGTAAGGGAATCGCTGCTGCGCAGAGGTGCTTTTATTCTGAAGACGGCATGCACTTGTTGCACCGGGAGGAGCAGGGCCCGTTGCAGGGTGTTCGGCCTGCACTGCGTATTTCAGAATCTCATCTCCTCTCGGTGTTGTTAGCCCCAGGTACGGTCAGACCCCGTGTCTCAGAAGAGCTTCCACGGCCAGACGCTGCACCGGGTGGCTCAGCAGAGGCAGGACACTGGCAGGACATGCAGACACTGGCACCGACAGCAGCAGGAGCAGGCAGCTCTCTGGGGCCACTCCTGCCCGATATGGACATCTCACTTATCCCAGCAAACGGAAACCGAGAGGGAACATAAAACAAAGTCCAGGGAAGCCTTGTGAGTAACTAATGGCAAAGTAATAGGAGAAATACGACTGGAGATGCGGAAACGGAGTGTCCCAGGAGTATTAATGTTTGCTGAGACACAGGTGAGTGTAGCCTGAGCTCACCCACAAGTGCAGTCACCTTGGGGAAGAAGAGGTTAGTGCACCTGGGGCTGTGCCGTGGTCTGAGAGGTGGTCTGGGAGCATGATAAAGGGACACCCCACTGTCCTGAACCCTGGCGGAGATTTGGGGAGTGCAGCCCAGGCTGTCAGAGTCACTGGGATTTCAAAGATTCTGGCCCATTTTCTCCCCACGTGCATTAGTCGGTTCTTTAGAAAATCACTGCATTGTACTTCAGGACACTGTGTCCCGGGAACACACTTACCCAAACAACCTTGGCCAAGAGTCTAGGAAAACAAAGATTATGTGAAGAAATGGAATTGTCTACAACAAAACCGAGTGGAGATAAAGCGATCTCACAGGGTCAAGAGATGGCAGAGACGTGCAAGTCCTTAGCTGGGAGGGGTCACAGGTGAGAACAGTGGAGACAATGTTTGTCCCTGGCAGTGATCCCTGTTAGGCCCCCTCGGGGCCTGGCTGAGGAGGTGGTGTCTGGCCACGCTGTGGTGGGGCAGGGCCATCTTCCCTGCTGTCTGGAAGTACATGAAGCTGGAGGCGGGAGAGGTGCCCAGCCGCTAATCCGGGCGGGAGGGAGAGGGACGGTGACCACTCCGGCCTGATATTCGAGGAGCACTGACATATTACAGAACAGCAAGTAAAGGTGTCGTGGATAAAAGGACTTTGTTCAAATGCTTTTGTTTTTTCAAATAAATCAGCTTTATTGGTTTACATGCAATAAAAGTCACCCGTTTACTATTTAAAGTTCGATGAATGTTTTTTAAAGTTTCCATGAATTTTGACAAATGTCTATACTTACGTAACCACCAAAATCACTATACGGGACTGTCCGTCACCACAAACCTGCCCTCGGGCCCCTTTGCAGGCAGTCTCCCTCCCTGCACCAGCCCCCAGCAGCCGCTGTCCCCAGGCCCTGCCTTTTCCAGAATGTCAGTGGCCTGGCACAGTGGGTGGTCTTGTGTCTGGGTGCTTTCACTCAGCACGTGCAGTTGCTGTGTATCCATGTTACTGTGTCTGAACACCTCAGCTTGTGTGTGCAGTCTTAAGTTGATGGGTGTTTGGGTTCTTTCCAGTTATTGGCTATTATGAATAGAACTGCTGTAAACATTCATGTGCAGGTCTTTATTTTGTTTTTTATTTTAGGAATCATGGTTCTTTATTTTTTTTTAACTGGTGTACGTAACTGAATTGTATGTAATACAACATCTTCTTGACAGCTAGATTGCTTTTTTTTAAGACTTTCACAATCTTCCATGAACAATTACAGTTATGATAGAAATAGTTTTAATGTTATTTTTATATTCACAATGAACTCTAGAGAGTTGCAGCATAATAACAGCTTTATTGAGATGTAATTCATATATCATACAACTAACCCATTTAAAATGTACAATCCAGTGGTTTTTAGTATGTTCACAGAGCTGTGCAGCCATCACCGCAATCAATTTCAGAACATTTCCGTCTTCCAGTGAAGAAACTCCAGGGCCATCAGTTGCCAGTCATTTCCTTTCCCTCCTCCCCCACCCGGCCTCCATCACTGGTCTTGGTTTCGTCTGTGTATGTTTGCCCATTTGGACAATTGTTTTTCGTTCCTGCCATCTAACTGTGCTTGTGTATCCTTTGACCAACATCTGCCCCACACCCCACACCCCAAGCCACCCCAGCCTCTGGTGACCACCGTTCCACTCTCTCCTGGGAGATCAGCGCTTTCAGATCCTTGTTTGTGTAAGAACATGCGCTCTTTGTCTTTCTATACCTGGCTTATTTCACTGAACATAATGTTCTTCAGTCGTGTACAGGTCTTTGTGTGGATGTGAGTTCACTTATCTTGGGTATATTCCCAAGACTGACACTGCTGGGTTGTATGGTAAATGTATGTGTAACTCTATAAGGCACTGTCCAACTATTTTCTAGTGTTGCAGTACTATTTTGAATTCCCAGAAGCAATGTCTGAGAGTTTCAGTTGCTCTACATCCTTGCCAACACTTGATATTAATAGTCTTTTCAATTTTAGCCATTCTAGTGGGTATATAATGGTATCTCATAGTGACTGATGATGGTGAACATCCTGTCATGTGCTTACCTGAGCTTCATATGTCTCTAATTTGGTGTCTGTTTAAATCTTTTGCCCATTCTTGTTTGTTTGTTTGTTTGTGTGGAGACAGTGTGTCTCTGTGTTGCCCAGGCTGGTCTCGACAGCTGGGCTCAAGCGATCCTCCTAGCTCAGCCTCCCGAGTAGCCGGGACGCAGGTGCCACCACACCCGGCTGTCTTGCCCGTTTTTAACTGGGTGGTTTTTCTTCTTCTTGAGTTGTAAGAGTTGTGTGTGTATTCTGGACACAAGTCCTTTATCAGATAAATGTTTTGCAAATATTTTCTCCCAGTCTTCATTTGCCTTTTCATTTACTTACCTGGGTCCTTTGAAAGGAGATGCTTTAAATTTTGATGAAAAGTCAAAACTTATTCATGTTTTCTTGTTACTATTTATACTTTTTGTTCCTGTCAAAGGATTTCTTTTCTAGAAGGTTTAGCTCTTACATTCGATACATCTTGAGTTAATTTGGGTATCTGGAGTGAGATTAGAGGGGCTTTTTCAATCCATTTTTTGGGCATATGATTATGTAGTTGTTCCCACATCACTCATTTAAAAGACTATCCATTTTCCATTGAATTACCTTGGTGCCTTTATTGAAAACAGTTGAGCATACAAGTTTGGGTCTTTCCTGTATGTAACTCTTGTCCTTGAAAGTCTGTCCCCTGCTCTGTTACTATATGTGTTTTTAAGATTCGGTGTACATTTTATGAAAGGACCTCAGAAGCGTGTAGAATCCTGTGGCTGGCTGGGTTTCCCTGACGTGGGCATACCTGTAGCTGGCCCCTGGCACAGAGGCCTCTGTGTCCTTTCTAGTCTCGCCTTTCCTCGCAGTGGCTCCCACTGCCCTGGAGTCCAGAAGCAGAAGTTCCCTTTGGCTGTTATTTATTTGCCTTCAGATAATTAAATCATGCAGCGTTCACAGTTCTGTGTGTGTCTTACTTCTGTCACACGGCACTGCTCATGGTGAGATGTGGCCCTTCATTCTCATCACTGTAGAGTATTCCAGAATATGCACAGTTGATTGACCCATTTGACTGTTGATGGACATTTGGGTGGTGTCTAGTTTGGGGCTATTACAAATGGTGCTGACCGGAATAGTCTCATCCAGCAGTCCCCAACCTTTTTGGCACCAGGGAGCGGTTTCATGGAATACAATTTTTCCACGGACAGGAGGGGGAAGGGAGGTAGAACTCAGGCGGTGATGCAAGCCTTGGGGAGCAGCTGTAAATACAGATGAAGCTTTGCTCCCTCACCACTCACCTCCTGCTCTGCACCCCCCTCTCCTTCCTAAGTTTCATGGAAGACAGTTTTTCCACTGGACAGTGGAGCTCTGCAGCCAGGTCCCTAACAGGTCCCTAATCGGTCTGCGGCCTGGGGGTTGGGGACCACAGGTCTTATCCATGCCTTTTTGGTAACCTGCACTCATATTTCTGTTGTGCATCTGCCTGGGAGTGGAGTTGCTGGTCCTTGGGTATGCACAGGTTCAGCTTTCATAGAACTGCCCAACAGTCTTCCACTGGGTATGATTTCTTTAAAACCCAAATCTTACCATGTCACCTCCCAGAATTAATACCCTTGAATGACTCCCATTGCATAGAAGCTAGAACCCAGACTCCATGAGGTGCCATGGAAGGCCCTAGGGCCTGGGTCCTGCCTCGCCCTGCCCGCTATCCCCTCTGCTCCCCTAGACATCCCCCTCAGGCCTCCTGCTTCCTGTTTGTCGTGGGACTCCGGGCTTCATAATCAGCTTTCAGTATATCTGCCCCCTCATTAGGCCGCAGCTCTTTAAGAACAAGGGTCGTGTCTTAGTTATCTTCAAGTGCCTGACTGTGTACCGATTGAGCCGACCAATGCCCTCAGCCAGCCAGGGGGTATTGGACGCTTGGCAGATGATCTTAACAGAAATTTGGTGGCTAGCAGTCCACTCCTTGCCTTAGAAAAACGTTGTCTAATTTTGGTTTTTAAAGTAGAAAAGAGAAGGGCTCAAAGTGCAGTTCTTGGCACAGGAGTGACAGGTGGGGATTGACACAGGGTGCGTTGCACGGTCATCATAGTTTACATTTCAAAACCGTGTGTTTGCCGTGACAACCGGTATTTCCTTTGGTTGAGATGCTCTGCGTTTTTGTCTTAGTTGACCCCAGTGTGTGTTGGGGGAAGGTGTGCATGGATCTTGGATCAAGCCCTGACTTAAATCCAGGCCATTCCATGTAAGCTGTGAGGTTTTAGTTAAATAACTCCTCCAAGCCTCAGTTTCCCGCGTGTGGAATGGGACAGTAACACCTGCCTGGCAAGGCTGTTGGAGGATTGGAGAGAATGAATCAGTTCCTAGAGACCCACTGACAGCCGCGTCCAGCTAACGTTCTCTGTCCTGGGGACCTGAGGAGGAATTCGCAACCTGGGCCCACGCAGGTCCGCAGCGGGCTCTGTCTGTCTGCCTGAGCGGGCCCGGGCTGGGCTGCATTCAAGGCCTGCCCTGCACCTGGGGCAGAGAAGGGCCGGGCGCCGGGGTGCTGGCGCTGCAGAGCCAGCAGATCCAGGGGAGGGCCCCCTTTGTGAGACAAGGACCGCCCAGAGAAAGGCCTGTACTCTGAGATGGGGGCAGAGAGAAGGGAGACAGTAATTTATTAACTTGAAAATAAGTGAAATCATTGTTATAACAATGCCAAGTTTGCATGAATTTTAAAAGAAAAACCCTAACTTCCGGGGGGATTGGATCGGCCTCTTTGGCAGCTGTGCCCCCTCCCCTCCTCCACACCAGGTGTGCCCCAGCCCACAGAGCCGGGGGTCCTGGCTTCTGGGGGACCCATCAAAGGACCAGTAAAGAGTTGAACATTTTTAAGGGGCTTCAACTAGGACTTCAGTTAACCCTTGGATAGTTTGTGGTTTGTGAAGCATGGCCCTCCCAGGGAATCACTTTTTCCTCCTTTGGGGAATTACTGCGATCCAAGGTGAGGTCTCTTTGTGCCCACGGTGGCGGCCGGGAAGGGGCCTGCAGCTTCCTCGTGGGTCGGTCCCGTGATGGGGAAAGAAGTTTCTTGGCTTGGACAGCTGAGGGGCAGAGAGGAGAGAGGCCTTGGTTTTTGTTTTCTTTTTCCTGTTTACATATATGTCTTGGGGCTTTTTGTTTGTTTTTTAATTAAGAAAGTAGTTTTGGGGCCAGGCTCATTCCTGTAATCCTAGCACTGTGGGAGGTGAGGCAGAGGATTGTTTGAGGTCAGGAGTTCGAGACCAGCCCGAGCAAGAGTAAGACCCGGTCTCTACTGAAAATAGAAAAAATTAGCCGGGCTTCATGGCACACGCCTGTAGTCCCAGCTACTTAGGAGGCTGAGGCAGGAGGATCACTTGAGCCCAGGAATTGAGGTTGCAGTGAGCTGCGATGACGCCACTGCACTCTAGGCCGGGTGATGGAGTGAGACTCTGTCTCAAAAAAAAAGAAAAAGAAAGTAGTTTTGGGCAAGGGAAATGACAAAGCTCCCCCCACAAAAAGTTAAATAAGTTAAATGCCTAACTAACATGCTTGAGCCATTCAGTTAAAAAAGTGGCTGAATAAATATAATTTTAACTTCAATGAATTCTTCTCTTTATCAAGACTAAAAGAACACTAAACACTTAAAAAAAAAAAAACCTTCCATAATGAAAAACAAAGCTGCTGTTCTTTTGTTTTTGAAACAAGTTGATTTGAAAATGTGCTTAAGCTGAAGGTAGCCGGCATGTGTCCTGCGATTACCATAAAGCTGTAGTAAAGCGGTAATGAGGGATTTTCACATTTTCACGAGGGATTTGTTATCCC
The DNA here is from genome assembly GCA_023783475.1 of Daubentonia madagascariensis. Lineage (NCBI taxonomy): Eukaryota > Metazoa > Chordata > Mammalia > Primates > Daubentoniidae > Daubentonia > Daubentonia madagascariensis. The sequence continues at coordinate 31,245,238 of JAKFHU010002140.1, read as the reverse complement.
CAGAGTGGACCGTGCATTGGCTTTTAAGTGCTTTTTAAAAGCAGAGTATATACCAAAATGTGCTTTTTAATAATATTTAGGGTCCTGAGACCCACCCCCAACACGAGAGAGGCCAAAGAGCTGTAACTCAGAGGCAAGATTGGTGTGTTTGGCTTCAGCCTCTCAGTCCGGGCCCTGGCTTCTGTCAGCGAGTCTCGGCTGTAATAAAGCTTTCAAAAGTGGGATTTTTGGTGGGGTATAGTGTGTAATAGGGTCAGGTTCCATTAGGGTAGGGCATCTAGTTTCCTTAGCAGTGCCAGTCACTCCGGCGCAGTGCCTTTTTCTGGAAGTTTTGGACTCAGAATTCAGGCTGCTGTCAGCGAACAGTGACCAGCTGTGTGTTTAGGACTCATAGGAATGTGAGTAAATGGATCCACTTTATATAAAGAATTTAAAAGCATGTTCAATAATATGCCCTTAATTTCCTCCCCTACTCCCCTTCCTACTTGTAATTCATAGTTCTAACATCTCTCAGTTGTTTTAATTGAATTTAACTTGGGGTAATTATACAAGCACTGAAAGGAGTAGAATACTTTGGGAACAGGTAATTAGTCAAAAAAACTACAAGGCTTAATTTTGAGTTCTGTGTTTTTATTTTCAAAAAGGCTTATTACTTTTAATGTTTAAAAATGGAGTCGTGTGTGTGCGTGTGCCCTGTGTTGGGCATAACTTATTTCTTTGGCGCGCTAATGTAGGCAATTAACTTTTCTAGGTTTGCATTCCTTTCTTTTATCTGCTGCTTCCTGCCAACCTGATTACCTCCAGGTAGTCTACATTTTTTCAGAAGATTTAACCTGGTTTTAATAATATTCTTAGCGAAAGGTGGTTCTGAAGGTAAACCTGTTATTGCTACCAAAAGAATTGAATCCTGATTTCCAAGCCCACTGGAAGTAGAGTTTGGATTATCCCCGACTCAGCTTGCTGCTGTTGACCCAGTGGGCCGGGTGACCACAGCACAACTCACTCCCTAGTTGTCAGTGGCCAGTTGGATTTTTGGGTCCCTTTAGCTCCTGATTTTATGTTTCTGGGCAGTGGGATGTGGGATCTGATCTGGCAGTGCCCTAGCTTAGGATGGCAGGGCCTAGGATGGCATTTGCTGGTTTGCACCAGACAGACTAGCAGGTGGGGCCACATGGGGTGGTAGTTTCTGTGTTGTGCTCAGGGTTCCTTTTGCAGTATAGGTAGCACTCCTGGGGGGTTTAAGTTTGACATCTTGCAGTTGTATTTGGTGGTCATCTTCCAAAGTATTCTTTGGAATATTTGACTCATGCTGAGTAACTTCTTCCACCCATTGGCCCCCTGGCTGGTTCTCCTTGGATCCTGTGCTTCCAGGGAGCTGAGCCAGGACGTGTCTGCAGTCCCCGTGTGGCCTTGCAGGCTGGGCCTGGGTGAGCTGGGCCTCCCCTGAGATGGTTGGCAGGAGCATGGCTTTGACCTCAACCTTCCGGCTGTCTGTCTGGTGCTCTTTCTAGGAGGCTTCTTGCTCCCAAAGCAACAGATGGTTAAGCAACTAAATATAGGGTGTATTAGCTCAAGCCTAGCCAGGGCCTCACCTATATTTTTAATTTTTATTTCTTCACTTTTGAGTAGGTCCGACTTCTAAAATGACTAAGAATTGTTTAAATGAGTATGGTCTCATCTTTCTGGAATATTCTGTTAGTACAGCCCCCAGAGGAGAAGAGAATGGCTTTGTGTGATATTTTGTAATTGTTCTGTGCTTTTTCCAACTTAAAGTTGGAGTCTCCATCTCTCACCTAAGAAAGCCAAACGGTCACATAAAAACTATATTTAGTTAATGTAACCTTAAAATGTTTCTGAAAAACCAAACAAATCCTTTTACATAGTACATAATGTATACTTGTTCCTGTTTCAAACCCAGTTAGTCAAGGCATATCTAACCAAAGGTTCTAGATGAGGAGAAACCAGGCTTTAGAGAAACGAGTGTCAGAAAGGGTGCAGGCGGCACTCCCGGCCTTGCTACCTTCTGCCCGACTAGTCACCAAGTTGAAGCGATAAAGACTTTGGGAACACGCAAGGTAGAGTAGAAGTTGCCTCCTTCAGCCAGACCTGGATGTCCTATTTAATAAGCGAAGGGAAGGGCCTGCTGGGACAAGGCGCAGATTCTTGGCTCTTCCTCCTTGACCGGGGGAGGGGGTGTTGCTGTTCCAAGCAGAACAAACATATTTTGAGCAACTGCCACCCTGTGAGTGAAAGCTGCGCCCTCCTCCAGCACAGCTAGAAAAATATTCTAAAAGGCAGATCATTTGCTGTGTTTGCTAGTAGCAGACTATAGGAAACCACTGCTTAGTCAGCAGCCAGTGTGGACAGGGCCTGGGTGGGGAGAGAAAGCCCCGGGTCCATCCCAGTGCCCGCGCCTGCGGGGGTCGCGTGCACCCCTCGACCCCACCTCTGGGCTGCGTTACCTTCGCTCTGCTGCCCCTTTTCCTGAGCCCAGGTACGAGGACAGGGAAGTCTCTCATTCTTCTTTTGTATTATTGAATGCTGGGTTCCAGACAGCCACCACAAATTCATTTTTAGAAATACTCCAGACAGGCTGGGATGCTTGTGGAAACCCTAAAGAAAAGATGAGGAGCTTCTGCTTTTGATTTGGGACCGTGAAGCTTGTTGAACTTGGATAATAAAAGTCACAGGCAATAATAATTGCAGGTTGAGTGGCCGGCACGTTGCCTTCCCTCCATGAGCTCCTGTAGTCTTTCTTTAGGTCAACTTTCCTTAAGGTATAACTTATACCAAAATCACAGATTAAGTGCACAGGTAGATGATTCTGACAAATGTACCCCCACGGAACCTCTGCAGCAAGGGCCCCTCCTCACCTCCTGTGCTCTGGGTGCTGCCCCATGGTGAGTGCTGTGGGTTCTCGGTGCACTTCACTGTTGCAGTGTCTGTAAGGGGCACACCGATGCTTGCCAGGCCGGTCCAGGTCTACAGGTCTGCAGCACTCAGCTGCATGGTGAAAAGGAAGTGGTGGCAGAGCCCAGGGCACCGAGTGTAACACCTGTAGATTTGCACCCGGGGCTATGTTTGAACCTGTGTGTGACCGTGTGACCCAGACAACATGAGAGATTGCAAATAGACAGAAGGCCCGCAGTGGATCTTTGGGAATCTGGACTGAGCGGGGATGACCACTTGGTTTCCTGCAGCAAGTATTTATGAAGCGCCTACTGCATGCACTGAACTGTGCTCGATGACACAGAGGGTATGAAATGAAGAGAAGATGTGACCCCCACCCTGGAGGAGCTGCGGTTTAGGGAAGCTCAGGGACAGCGTTCCCTGGGGGGCAGGGCCAGAGCACAATGAGAATAAAAAGCTGTGGGGCGGGGTGCAGTTAAAGGGACTAAAATAGGAAGCCAAAATCTCAGCACCGAGTTTATCATTCACTTTATATTGTACAATGTTGTTTTTAAGTTTAAATGCATATATAAGAGCATTTAACGCGTATGTGGAATCACAGAAATGACAGTCTTTCACGATTTGTGCGCGCACACGTGCGTGTGTACTTTATTCCCAGCTGTTTTCGTCTCCCTTCTTGGCATGACCAATTCTCCCAGCAGCGTGTGCCTTCATGCTGGTGATGGAGGAGGGTGCGGAGGGGAAGGAACCCTGGGCCACCCAGGGGGTGCCCTGGCCTTCTGTGCCGTGGTTTTCTGGGTATGTGGCTGGCCAAGGCCAGTAGGAGAGGAGGTGATAAGGTCCTTTGGCACTCACGTCCTTGGGGCGCCCTTGGTTCCCTCCACTGGGGAGCAGGTTCTGCCTGCAGCAGGAAGCACGGTGGCGCACCCAGACCTCGCACCCGGGTCCACCGGGGTCTGCGCTCCTGGGGTTTCCTCTGCTCACGCGAGTGCTACGCTGCGCTAGCAGACTTCACTTACAAAACACAAGTTCTAAGGTAAAATTGAGAATTTCAGCACAGTGGTGTGGGGGTGGCCCAGGCCACTGGCTGCCTGGGGCCCCGGAGGGGCTGGAGGCAATGAGGGGCGCCCTCCTCAAAGGGCCCTGGGAGGTGGCGGTCAGGAGCGAGTGTGAAGGCTCCGCCGCCTTACCTGGTCACCTTGTATAGTCACTTCATCTGTGTCTTGGCTTCCCCATCTGTAAACGGGGCAGCAGCTGGGGGCAAGACCATCTCACTTGTTGTTTCAAGCACTAATAGAGACTGTTAGTGACACGTGTAGTGTGAGGCTGGGGTAGCAATGTTGTTCTGGGTCACTTCAGAGCCCCAGGTGGGACTGGCAGTTGGCGCTGGGGTCCCGCAGGGCAGGGGGCTCTGAGCACGCGGCTGACTGGCACCTTCTCCCTGGTGTCAGGCCTGCTGGCCACCCGCCCCAGCACGTGTTCGTGGCTCTGGCTCCCACTGACAGGCCTCTGCTGTGCCTCCTGAGCCGTCCTGCCGGGAGCCGCGGGGCTGGCAGTACCTCCACGCCCGGCCGCGCCCGGAACGTGGGGCCCAGGCCCTGGCAGGCACTGGCTACGCACCAGGTGGCCTGGCCAGTTCTCCAGCTGCCTGTTTGCACAGAGCTTGTTCCCAGCACGGCGTCTTGGGATCTTCCAGCTATTCCTTTCCTTACTCTCAAACTGGACACAGCGCTGTAGCGGAAGGTCATGTCCCTGTTGTTGGTCACTGTATGTTTAAAGGCACAAATTGCCTTTAAGGTGATGTGGCATGAAAAAAATCATTATTAATTTTTGGCGTGGCCAACAGTGGTTCCTACAGCAGCATTCAGAAGGCCTGAGATGGCATCAGGGACCATACGGAGCCCGTTTGTTTTCACAGACCTGTGAAAGCTCATGGTTTTGAGCAAACAACTGTGGAGAGGAGACCCCAGCCTCTGATTTCAAAGGCCCAGCATTTCACCGGGGCCTGTGTGGTTAATGTAAGAAAGGTGTTTTGCCACGAACTTTTCCGGGGTATTCAGCAGGGTTAGTGAGGGATCTGCTTGAGCAGGAAGCCCTTGTCTTTGCTATAAAGAAACCAGCGAGCAACAAAATGAAAGCATCAAAGCACAACAGGATGCGGCCTGGAGCCCTCCCTGGCACGTCGCCCCCGAGAGCCACGCAGGGAAGAGTGACCCTGGAGCTCGTTTCATGCTCCCAGGCCAGGCTCAAGTTGAAAGTTCAAGGCACTTTGTTTTTTCACCTGTTTCCTACAGTTCTAAGAAACTTTTGAAGAATTAATGTGTAACTATATCAGATGCTTGGTGTTTTCTCCAGGGAAAATAATGTTACAGGGCGGGAGGGAGGGGAAGTGGCTACTACACTGAGATGCAAGAAGGTTTCTACAAAATAAGAGAAATTCTCTCTGGGGTAAATGTGCCCAACATCACATATGCTTCTTACCACATTTCCACCACACTTGGGGACATGTGCATTTGCTCAAGGCCAGCGCCCAGTGTGTGGCTACCGGTGGTCACATAAGGACGTTGGCAGCCTTGAAACCAGCATTCAGTGCAACGGGGCGGCCTGTATTGTGGTTGCCATGCCCTTCATGGACCTGGTAGGCCAAGGTTCTGCTGGAGCTGATGACGACACACTGTGTTGAATGAGGAGAGCTAATTAATGCAGTGCACGTAAAGACAGAGTGACGCTCTCTGCCAGGTACTTCTCTGGACTGGGCATTTCTAGTTCTGAAACGATTTCTCCCGCAGCCAGTGGCAAGTGGCAGAGCCCGCTCTGGCAGGGACCCATGCTTCAAGCTGCCCAAATCCAGTCATTTTACTTTTGTTTTTTCTAATCCAGTCTTGACAACTGGCAATACGCATTGTTAGTGGCCTGATGATTTATCATGTGGAGAAAACAGACACTTTGAAGTGATGACATATAGATTTTACTAACATTTCCTCCTGTCATTAATTTTTAACACATACAGGATGAATATTTTATTGAGGTATCTTTTTTTTAAAGGTGGTTTTTATGTTAGAAGCTGGCATCCATTTAAAATCCTTTTGCAGATTAGCTTAAGAAGAGTTAAATATTAGCCCTTTCCTTGTTTGGTTCACCTAGTATGTGTATGTGTGTTTCTAAATATGGACTAGGCATATGCAAGAGTTGTAATTTGTAAAGTATCTTAAATAAACTCTTAAATCCTGCCTTTTACACTCTTGCCACCAGGTGGCTAAGAAAAAAAATTAAGCAAGAAAAATCCAACAATTATGCGAAGGACTCATAATCAATTCAATTTCTGCTTCTGTGATGAAATATGAAACTATAGATGGACTGTGTTTCAAGAAAGAAAACTGCTGAGTTGAGTGACAGAGGCATTTCAAGCAGTGCCAGGCCAGATGGGCACCTCCATGAGTGCTTTTGTTCTCTTAAATATTGACAATGTTAAAGTAACCAGATTTTGCTGAACTAAAGCTTTTGGAGACTCTCTCTGAGCCTGTTCCACCTCCGTGCTGACCCTGGGATGTCCACATCATCCCTGGCCAGTGGGTTTAGGACAGAGGTTTGGCTTGGGTTCTGAGCACAGCAGCAGGCCTCCCCTGTGCTTAGTGCGTGGGCATCGTCGTCTGTAGAGATGTGGTTCAAGTTCCCTTAGAATCAGCTCTGGAACCCCAAAGTAAAATTCTCCAAACTGAATGATTCTGTGTATTAATGGTAAGATACTATAAGGAAATCTGTACACGAGGGATGGTGATGTAACAGGCTGGAAAACGCATTTAGGCTTATTTCTGGCTCATCTGTTGGTAGCCGCATCATACGGCACAATCCCTACTCCCCCCAGATTTCTGAACCATCATGAAGAGAAGGGCCATCTTGTCCCATGGATACAAAACCCTACCCGCTCCCTCGCCGGCGGGCCATGTGGCTGCCTGGGTTGCGCTTCAGTTCTCTAATTTATTAATTTGGACAAGTAACCTCTTGCTTGTACACCATTTTATTCACAATTTGCTTTTCTGATTCAAAGTGAACATGAGTGCCCTAATCCTCTAATGGGAATTAATTGCTTGTTTCAGTGTTTAACTCTGATCCTTTCTCAATCCCCACAGGGACAAGTTTCTTCCTGCAGGATCTGTGTGTGTTGTTCAAAACATAATCAGAAAGGTAATGATGTTTTTCTTGTGAAAGAAGCCAGAAATGCAGAATATTAATTTTCTTTTTTACTGCATAAATAGTATCCTCAAACTAATTTTATATTACAAAGGATACATTTACTGAATTCAGTAGATAAAATGTAGAAAATAAGTTGTTCATTCCTAAATTATTTCCTAGAAGAGAAGGTTAACTTTTATTGCCTAGTTTTCTTTTATGGAAATATTCTATCATTTTCTGCAGAAGAAAGTTACTGAGCTTAATCTGTCGTAGGATTAGTTTAAAAAAAAAGAAGAAAGTTATTGAGCTGATTTTCCAGAGAGTTGGAATTAACATTCTGTAGCCTAATCACCATCATTTATATGTACTACCACCTTTCCAAGTATTCTTCTGGTTTTGAGAAATTATTAAGGCCACAACTACTACTTCATACGGCTTGATTCTCTCTCCCACTTATAATGTAGTCATTGTTATTTTTAAGGGGCTTTGTTGGGAAGAATATAGTTAGCAGACATCTTTTGAAGATCCTGATAAAGGAGGGGAGCAGGGGTAAGGAAGGGAAGGGGGAATTCACATTCATTGGGGGCTTGTGCCTGGCATGCAGTTGGTGGGCAGTGGAGATTAGTTCTTGGGGGGAAGTGTGATGAACTCAGTTTTAAATAGGAGGAAATAGAAGCTCAGAGACTTGAAATAACTTTCCCAAAGACCTACAGGTGCTAAGCGGTGGAGGTGGGAATTTGATTCAGATCTGTCATGATGCCACAGTGCATTTTTTTACACTTGCCATGACTGTGTCCCTAAATGCCCATCTACAGAACTGTAAGTCCACCCTGCCTAATGTAGTTCCCTTTGAGGGCTGGGCCCACACTGTGTCTGATCCTGCAGGCCTGGCCTTCAGGGTCATCTGTTTCACATTAAAGTAGAGACAAAAAGCAATCTTCGTTTTGCTCTGGAAAAGCCCAAATGGCTCACCTACAGCAGTTTCTATCTATTATTTATCAAACCAAGCTCTTGCATTTTATCCAAGACTCTGACCCTAACCCAGTGTCATGGAAAAAACTAGCATGGTGGCAGGGGGTGGGGTTGAAGACACAGTAACATATGACTCTCAGAAAGTAGCATCCCATTCTGCGGTGGCAGTGCCACCCCTCCCAACCTGGCCGAGGGTCATAATGTTCTCCTGGCTATGGTTCTGAGAGGCATCTGGCCAATGTCATAGACTTTTCATGTGTCCTGTTGGCTGTGATCCGCACAGCAGCCTTGGAGATGGGCTGAACATGACAGATGAGGAACTAGAGTATAGGGAAATAAGGAACTCAAAAAAGAAGAACTAAACCCAAAACTAGCAGAAGGAAAGGAGTAATAAAGATAAGAGATGAACAAAATAGAGAGTAGAAAAACAATAGAGAAAGTTTGACAAACCTTTAAAAAAAAAAAAGAGACAGAGTAGACCTAAATAACTGAAACCAGAAGGGGACATTACAACCCATTTTACAGAAATAAAAAGGATTATAAGAGAGTACTGTGAACAACTGAATTGGCTAACCTAGATGAAATGCACAACCCACCAAGACTGAACCATGACAAAATAGAAAATCTGAACAGACCTATAACTAGTAAGGAGATTGAAGCATAGTCAAAAATCTCCCAAAAAAGAAAAGCCTCAGGACCAGATATATGGCTTCACTGGTGAATTATACCAAACATTTAAAGAAGAATTAACAACCAATCCTCCTGAAACTTCTAAAAAATTGAAGAGGAAGGAACACTTCCAAACTCATTCTATGAGGCTAGTAGTACTCTGATACCAAAACCAGACAAGGACACTGCAAGAAACAAAGCTACAGACTAATACCTTTGATGAAGACTGATGAAGAAGTCCTGACCAGAATTCAACAACACATTAAAAGGATGATATGCGCTGACCAAGTGGGATTTATTCCTGGAATGCAAGGACGGTTCAACAAAGGAAAATCAGTCAATGTAATAAATTACACTAACAGAATGAAGGGTGAAAAAACCACAGGATCATCTCAATTGATACAGAAAAAGCATTGACAAGATTCAACATTATTTCATGGTAAAAACACTCAACAAACTAGGAACAGAAGGAAATTACCTCAACATAATGAAGGCCATATATGAAGAGCCCACAGCTAACATCATACTCAGTGTTGACAGAATAAAACATTTTCCTCTGAGATCAGGAACAAAACAAGGATGCCAGCTTTCCCCACTTCTATTCAACATAGTACAAGGAATCCTGGCTAAAGCAATTGGGCAAGAAAAAGAAATAAAAGGCATCCAGATTAAAAGTATGAAGTAAAATAAGCTCTGTAGACAACATAATCTTGTATAGAAAACCTAAAAATTCCACCAAAAAACTGTTAGAACTAATAAACCAGGAATTCGGCAAAATTGCAGGATACAAAATTAACACAAAAAATTAGTTGCAGTCTTATACACTAACAATGAACAGTCTGAAAAGGAAATTTAAGAAAACAATTCCACATATAATAGCATCCAAAAGAATTCTTAGGAATAAACTTAACCAAGAAGGCAAAAGACTTACATGCTGAAAACTACAAAACATGATGAAAGAAATTAAGACCCAAATAAATGGAAAGATATCCATGTTCATGGATTGGAAGACAATATTATTAAGATGTCAATATTACCTAAACCAATCTGTATATTTAATGCAATTATCAAAATTGCCTGGACTTTTTTTTTGCAGAAATGGGAAAATCCATGCCAAAATTTATATGGAATCAAAGGACCCCAAATAGACGAAGTAATCTTGAAAAAGAACAACAAGGTTGGAGGTCTCATCCTTCCTGATTTCAAAACTTACTGCAAAGCTGCAGTAATCAAAATAGCGTGGGACAGTAGTCTCCCCTTGCCTGCCGTTTTGCTTTCCATGACTGTTCAATGGGTACAGAGTTTCAGTTTTGCAAGACGAAAAAGTTCGGAGCTCTGTTTCGCAACAACACGGATACACTTAACACTACTGAACCAAACACTTAAAAATGGTTAAGAAGGTCAATTTTACGTTATATGTATTTTATCACAATTTTTTTTAAAACTCTAAAATAAAGAGAAATACAGAGAAGGATTTGGTTTATCAAATAAAATTCATTCAAAACAAGTGGGGGGAAAAAGTATAGGGAGGTAGGGTCCTTTCCTCAGCTGCACTTGACAGGCCACCTCCCCTGGGCCATGGGGTCGGTGCGAGTGGCGGAACCGCGGAGGCTGTGGAGTCCTGCAGGCCTGGGTTCGTCCTGCTGCCGGCCCCGGGCCCTCATCTACACCACCTGCCTTATGGAGTTGAAAGGGTGAGATAAACTGAGATGACACACAAACCACTTAGTGCCACACCCAGGTGATGGACGCTCAGTCGTGCTGTGAGCAAGGCCCACAGAGGACCCGCCCTGGGATCCTAGTCCTCGCTGGGAATTGGCCCCCCTCAGAAGTGCTGTCCTCAAGATTCTCTTGTCCTGCTACCTCTCTCCTAAGCCTGCTGGTCCACTCTTGGATGAAATGTTTCTTTTCTTCTGTTGCAGTTGCATCCCTAGAGCAGCAAGAACCATGACCATCGCGTGCCGAGTACCTGCTCTGTCCTGGCATCTTACAACTCTTATTCCAAAGTCCGTGCTTTTCCTAATGTGACTGTTCTAACCTCTTTCCATTCTGCAAGTTCCCAGCCCTGGTGGCACCCTCCCTCTCCTGAGCAGACGATGATGCCACCTCCTGTGGAAGGAGCCACTTCTGAAGGAGGGCCCTGCTCTGTGCTGCCTGCAAGCTCTCTCCCTAAGCACCCTGTTGACAAGTCTCTGTCTCCCCTCCACGACATTTTAGCTTCATGCAGTCTGGCTCGTCACGTGTGCCCGCATGGCTCCCTGCGATGCCCTGAGCTTGCTTTCTCCTGCAATCGCTGTCTTGTGTCTGCCCCTTTCCCTCTTGTCTCAGCGGCAGGCGGAGCAAGTCCCCTCCCTGCCCCCACCCTCTGCCTGGCTCCTTCCCCAGCCCTCTCTCTGGTGCCCACAGTTGCTACCTTACTGGCATCTTCTTGGGGACCTAAATCATGCTCTAGTCAACTGTACCTGAGTAAAACCTTCCTGCCAGCCTTCTAAGCAAGCAGCTCCTGTCCCGTCGTTTCCTTTCTGGTTCACATCAAGGCTCTCAAAGACAAGCGGCTGTGTGCCCTGTAGAAGGGCTGGTGGTGCAGCGGAAGGAGAGGACAGTGGGAGGAACAGGCTCCTTTGTCCCTGCTTCCTCCCTAAGTGCCACTCAACCCATAAAGACAAAAGAGGAGAACGGGGCAACAAAATTCTGGAAGATAGAGAACAGAAGTGGGTGGTGGCTGACTTAGCAGCCTGGAGACACCAGAAACCTGAGTTTCTGCACGGGGAGGAACAAATGAGAAGTTAGCTGACCAGTACCCGCAACACCAGAAAGCTCCAGAACTGTAGGCCACAGGTGTGTAAGGCAAGGGCAGGGCCAGAAACAGGAGAGGCTGAAAGTCTGTACAAGGAGCAGAGACCTCACAATCTCCCATGAAACCCAGCAGAGGACAGTGGGCTCCTTTCTAGAGAGCTTGGCTAGAACACCTTGGTTTTGGGGACAGCAGGCTCAGCTTGAGGTAGCAGCCTGAAAATGGGGGTTAAGGGAAAGTCCATAGACATGTAGATCATTGGGGCCCCCCAAACCTGTCCCCAGAGTCCCCACACAAGGCCTCCAACTGTTGGGCTGTGTTTGCCTCATGCAGGCTGCAGCCTCACTTCTAAAGAGTGTCTCAGTTTTCCATAGGAAAGGCTGGGAAATACTGACATTTGCAGAAAACCTCTTAAAGAAACAGCAAAACAAAGAGAAAAGGGGAATTTAGGAGAAATAGAGGCAATGAAGGGATAGAAGAAAACTTAAAAAAAAAAAGTATTACGTCTGTGAGGGAACAAGATGCTAAGAAAAACAGAGAACAAGAAAAAGATTTTGGAAATAAATATGACGGCAGGTTTTTTTTTTCCCCGAGACAGAGGTTCGCTCTGTCCCCCAGGCTGGCGTGATCATGGCTCACTGCAGCCTCCAGCTCCCGGGCTCAAGGAATCCTCCTGCCTTGTCCTCCCAAAGTGCTGGGGCTACAGGCGCAAGCTACTGTGCCTGGCTGCAAATTTTTTTTAAAATAACAGAAGAATTGGAAGATAAAGTCGAATATAAAGAAAAAGACCTGTAAAAAAGAACAGAACACGGGAGGACTGAACCAGGATCTCTACCACCTGGTTATCAGGAGATCCAGAAAGAGAACAACGAGGAAGGAGAGGGAAGAAAACGCCCGCGGCATCCGGGATGGCATCCGGGATAATGAGCATTGGTACTGGCAGTCCCCGCAGATCCCCGAGTCACACGCACGTTCCGAATCTGAGGGACGAGGGGGACGGAAAGAGTCTCCAGAGAAGAGCTCAGGTCGCGTACCGAGGACCGTGAGTCACGGGCACTGGGCCTCCTCAGCGAGATCTGGGCAATTAGAAGACAACGAAGAAAATGCCTTTAAAGGTCCCAAAGAAATGATTTCTGGAATCTTCTACCCAGCCGCATTATTAATCAAGGGTAGGAAAGAACGAGCTTCAGCAAAAGGAGGCAGTCAACCATGCAAGGGGCCGGGGCGGGGACGCCCGGGATGGCAGCGGCACTGAGGACCCGACGGGAGCGGGCGGGCTCTGGCCGGGAAGAGACCGATCCCGACGGCGCTTTTAGAAAACGGGAGGCGGAACCACCGTCCCAGAACCCGAGCGCAACCAAACCCCAGACCTGAAGCAAGGAAGACAAAAAGTTGTCCAGGGAAGGAAACTTAATCGCAGTACACTGTGCGTCCTAGCTGAGAGCAGTGTTTGCAGAGCTCTGATGCTGGAAGGGGTCTGGGTTTGCCCCCACATTGTGATGAGTCCACTGGGGGGGGGGTGGCAGGGGCGCCCGGCACGGGGCTTCTTAGTGAGGACAGCAGCAGCCTCCTAAGCACACAGGCTCCTCTGTGTATGTAAACCCACAGCAGCCACCAGAGGCAGGTGGCTGTTACGACTGCATTGTACGGTTGAGGAAGCTGAGGCACAGAGAGGTTAATTGATTTGCCTAAAGCCACAGTTACTAAGTGGTAGAGCCAGGATTTTAACCCAGACAATTTGGTTCTGAAGTCTGTGCTTTGAAACATTGTGCTCACCTGCTTTGGAGGTAGAAAGGCAAGATACAATTTAAAACATCAAAAAGTAGTGGTATAAGTAACAATATGGAGATAAATACCAAATGCAAGAGCTAAAAGACTTAAAAGTGCTGCCTCCAGGGAGTGGAAAGGGGTAGGAAATTTCATTTTTCTTGTAAAGCTATTTGACTAGTTATGTTACTAGTTATGTTACTAGTTGTGTTGCTTTTAAAAATTGAATCCGAGGAGGTGAGCCAGGCAGCCGGCACTGAGGAGGGCTGGTCTCCCCTCTGCCCGAGCTTGGGCCCAGCCAGGCGGTCTCCGGTCAGCACCAGCCCCTTCCAGGGGAGAGCTGGCCACGTGGTGCAGGGAGCCAGCCGAGGTGGGAGAGCTTGCATCTGCAGCAGGAGGCGGGCAGGGACCCTTGGGGGCTTCACTGGGGACAGGCTGGAGGAGAACAAGGAGATGGGGCGGGGGCTGGGGTGCAGGCATGGGGACTGACGCTGCGTGACTCATTCCAAACTGGGATCCGTTGGATCTGCCCTCGCCTTGTGTCATTTTCACTCTCGGGTCCCCCAGCAGCCGAGTTCTGGCAACTTTAGCTCGAGTATTTGCCCTTCCTCCTCCCTGTGCACCACTCCATCCCAGGTTATTCCTAATCCACATCTTGACTTTCATATGGCAGGTGTGCCCCCCTCCCGACAAGCCCCCCAAGTCTAATCTGTGCCCCCACACTGTTGGCAGAGTCACTGTAACTAGAGGTCAGATCACGTCCCCACCCTGGTTAGGGCTACCTAGCCCCAGGGTTCCCAAATGGCCAGGCCAGCAAGGGTGCCTGTGCCCGGCCAACCTGTGCCCATGGCCATGCCTTTCCTAGTGTGATGTGCTAGGGAAATCTAGGGAACGCTGGTGTCACACAGGCCGGGGACCAGCTGAGAGGCAGCAGAGAGGAGGAGGTGAGCAGCAAGCAGACACACAGGCGGTGGGGGCTGCCCTCCTCCTGGATGGCCTGGAGGGGAGAGGCAAAGCCGAGACACAGAGCAGCTTGTGTTTGCTGGGAAGAAAACGGAAGTCCTGTGAGTTCAGTGTGACTTCTCCAAGGGCCACTTGTCCACGTCCAGGGGGTGTCACTCCCCCAGACGTTGCTGGCTGGTTGACGGATGCATCTTTTGTTTTCCTGCACCTGCAGTCCCGGCTCCCAGAAGCCTGCCACAGGCTGTCATTAAGCAGCGCGGGGCAGACAGGGCAGTGAAAGGCCCCGCCCCTTTCAGCCTCATTTCCATTTGTGTTTGAGTCACTTTTACACAAATCGCTTCTGTCTTCGTGGCCCAGACGCAGGCGAGTGGTAAACATTTACCTTCACACTGGAGCCAAGGTCGCTGCGGTGAGTCACCGTGAGGCATGGTTACCCTCTAAAGACCTTGAGAAAGGAAGCCTGAAAGGTGTGATTGTTCAAGTTTTGCTGGGTCATACTGCCAGGACCAGAATGTAATTTAATACTGAAACCTGAATTCTCTCTGGTAGCTGTATTACAAGAGAGCTGTGTGATTATAAAAAATATACACACACACATATATATATGCTTGTCATTTCTGATTTTTTCTATAAAATTTGTGCAATTTTCAAAGTCCTTTTAAAAAGACTGAAAACTGCTCAAGAAAATGGCAAGCTAGGTGTGGTGGCTCACGCCTGTAATCCTAGCACTTTGGGAGGCCAAGGTGGGAGGATCACTTGAGTCTAGGAGTTCAAGACCAGCCTGAGCAAGAGCAAGACCCCATCTTTACAAAAAATAGAAAAATTAGCCAGCCATGGTGTCACGCACCTATAGTCCCAGCTACTTGGGAAGCTGAGGCAGGAGGATGGCTTGAGCCCAGGAATTGAGGTTGCAGTGAGCGATGATGACGCCACTGCACTCTAGCCTGGGAGACAGAATGTGACCCTGTCTCAAAAACCAAAAAAAGGAAGAAAATGACAATTCTGCAGGGCTTGCTCGCAGGACAGGCTGTTCCCATCTGACAAACAGCTGTACTAAGATGAGTGCCTTTTCCCAGATTAGCAGCTATAGATGGTGGTTGGTGTTTCCGGAAGCCTCAGTGCACAATGGCCAAGAGCAGTGGGTTCTGGGCTGTTCCAGGGGCTCAGGAGAGGAGCATCTGCTCGCCCAGACAGGGTGGGTCTGGGAGATCACTGCTGGGGCCTGGCCAGGGTGTCCTTGGGCTTGAGCTGCTGCCACTGGGGTAGGGGGACCAGGGCTGAGACCGATGACCTGAAGGGTGAGAGGGAGGCCGAGGCGGTCGGGAGGCCAGGCCTGCATTCTGAGAGAAGGATGGCCTGTGTCTGTGAGGCCAGAGGCCGCTGTCCTCTGCAGAGCTGGGAGGACACTCAGGCTCTGCTGCGGCTCCCATGTGGGGGCACTAAGGGGCTGTCACACAGTATGAGCTACATGTGGGGGTTCCTGTGAGAGCCAGGGCGCTGTCTGAAGTGGGAAGTTCTGCTTCGGTCCATTCAGGTATTGCAGGGGGAGGCTGGTGAGCCCTGTCTTCCTGCTGCAGAAGACGGGTGCCTTGTCTACTACAAAAATGTCAACAAAGTCACAAGCATGTGCCCCTTTCCCTAGACCAGGTATTGGCAAACTGCAACCCACAGGTCAGATCTGGCCTAATGTCTGTTTTGAACAGCCCACAAGCTAAAAATGGCCTTTACATTTTTAAATGGCTGAAAAAAATCAAAATATTTCATGATGTGAAAACCGTATGACATTCTAATTTCTGTGTCCGTGAATAAAGCCTTATTGGAGGACGGCTACACTCATGCATTCACATCTGGTTTACGACCAAAGAGCAGAGTTGCTGGAAGGGGACGCGGCCCACAGAGCCCACAGCATCTCCTCCCCAGCCCTGTGCGCGCAAAGCCTGCGACCCCGCGTGCGGGTGGGGTGCTGCCCCGCTGGCTGACACTGGCTTCCTTTCTCCCTTGTAGCCTCCGCCCGAATGGCCCACGTCTTCCTGTACGGCACCCTGAAGCGAGGCCAGCCCAACCACAAGGTCCTGCTGGACGGCGCCCACGGCTCCGCGGCCTTCTGCGCACGTGGCCGCACGCTGCAGCGCTACCCGCTGGTCATCGCCGGCGAGTACAACATCCCGTGGCTGCTGAAGCTGCCCGGCACGGGGCGCTGCGTGGAAGGCGAGATCTACGTGGTGGATGAGCCGATGCTGCGCTTCCTTGATGACTTCGAAGGCTGCCCGGCCATGTACCAGCGCACCACGGTGATGGTGCAGGTGCTCAAGGACGCAGGTGAGGGCAGTCCGGAGGACACGCCGGCAGCCGACGCCACGGTGCAGTGCTTCGTGTACAGCACGACCACCCACCCCCCTGAGTGGGCGCACCTGCCGTACCATGACAACTACGACTCCGAGGGGCAGCACGGGCTGCGCTACACTCCCCGGGAGGACAGATGAGGGGGGCAGGGACTGTGCCACCGCCGGGGACGAGTCCCGGGGTGTGAGGTTAGCTCAGCGCAGTCTGTACGCTCAATGCGAGCGCGCAGCACTGCCCCTTCAACCAAGTCTTTGTAAATGATTCACTCTGGGGGAAAAGCAAACGATCTCTTTCAATGGCAACCGATTTTACAAATAATTTTGACATACTAATAACAAGATTGTCCTCTCAAATCTTTCTTTCCGATGCTACTTTATTGCTTGCTGCTTAAAGAGCATCATGGGCTTGCGTGTAGTGGATGAGAAAACCGTAGGATTTGATTCCCCTGGATGGCACTGAGAGCACTCATGGTGTCACACTCTTTGCCTCCTTCCCCTGCTCCCCCTCCTTTTTTTGCTGTGCTTTGCTCTGAAGATAACATTCAAAATTAATACAAAGACTTGGTGTAGCAGCTAGATTTTTAGCAGCCCTACTGTATTGATTCTGGCCTGTAGCACCTAGAAAAAAATTTTTTTAAAATAAAAGCTAATTTTAGATGGCTCAACATCAACATAATGAAAAAGATCCTCAAGAAAAACTTGCCGTATTTTGGAGCATATGTAGCATCATTCTTAATTTTTAGATCAAGCTTACACAGAAACTATTAAAGATGATCATTTAAAATCAAACTAGATGTTTTGGGAAATATAAAAATGTTGATGGTACGTTTGGCCCCTTTTATTTTTTTGGTGTACTTACTTACTTGGTAGAAGGTTCTTTTCATTTTAATCTAGCAAAATAATGAACACCCACTTGCTGGTAGACACAGCTGAGCACCCCTGACTTCAAATGGAAGTTTATCTGAGCCCGGATCTCAGCAGCTAGGCCCGTCACTGCCTCCTGAGGGAGCAGCATTTGGGGGTGGCCTTTCAGAGAAGAACCAACACATTAGTAATTTGTTCTTCAGGGCTGACAGAAGCTTAGCTTCCAAATAAAAACAGCACTTAAAATAATTTTAGCAAGGCACGAAGTACCAATTACTGCCCACCTCCATCTGATAATTTGTCAGCATAGATTCAAATCGGCGCACGACTCTCTGCTTCTGCTCACCAGTAAAGTATGAAATGTATTCCAAGAATTTCAGAACCAAATGAAAATGCAGCTGCTGATCCTTAGTAACCTCATTCTCCGTTGGGAGATCTCACTTACTCTTCAACTTAATGGTAGACTGTGATCACTAACTGCATCTGGCACAAAAACATGATCATTATTTTTAGCCTCTTTTTCTTAATTGGAAACTTGCTTCACAAAAACACAAAAAGGCGAGGAGAGCTACCAGCTGACGCCTGCGGCAATGGGGACGGACAGTGGCCTACTTTTCCTCAGCCTAGTGGACGGACCTCGTGTCAGCCAGCACACCCTGAGGTGGCCTCCTGAGGGGACAACTATCAGTGCTACACCCACGTAGAGCCACGGCAGGAAGGGGACTGCCAAAATCAGCATCTGGGGTCTGGTCTTTAGGAAGTTATGAATAATCAGCAACAAGAGTTAGGTCAATTACAGAAGGAATACGGTAATCAGGTTATAAAATGGCAAGTGCTAATTTGATAGAACTGAAGGCAGAGAACTGGAATTCAAATAAATTTTTTAAAAGGATCACAAAGAAATGCTAGTGTTTACAGTCTACTGGCACAGCCTGCAGCCGATGTGTACATTGTCTTCATTTGAAAAAAAGGGCAAACTAATATTTAGACAAATGCTTGGTTTTATTGATTTAATTCTGACACTAGGAAATCTCACAGCAGAAGTACAAATCATATGTACAAGTATTTATATCAAAAAAATTTCCATTGGTGATATTTTGGCAGAATGTTGGTTTGACTCTTATGTGGAATAAACATGACGACGTAAAACCTGCTGCACAGGAGTGTTCCTGTAAAATTCTGGAATAAATTGAGTGTGAAAGAATAATACAAATTGCTAATTAAATTGGGTGATGACTGAAAGGCTATAAATACTTCATTCCAGTTCCACGAGCAGATCTCCTTCTCCAACTGTGTCTCCAGCTTTACAATGCACGGATTTTACCTTGAATTAAAAAAAAAAAAAAATGGGGGAGGAGGGTAAGAATTATTAACCAGAACCAGGAGGGAGCAATCTCTCACTCAGTTTCTGGAAGTGAGCAGCCTCACAGGCTTGGAAGCACAGGTACCAGCTGCTCCCCTCGAGCACATCCAAGGGGAGCCTGATGAACATGGATGTCCCTGTGGTGGCTGTGACTCCACCTTCCCTGCTCCCATCTCTTCTGTCCTTGTCAGCCTAAAAGGTGCCAGTCTGAGGGACGTTCTCTGGGAGTCTGAGCTGTAGCTGGCTCGCTGGCCCTGCATGCACATGGGCAGGCACCTGGGTCTGCCAAGGCAGTCCTGAACCTGGCTTCCCGTGCCTAAGGTGAGTTGTGAACACCTGGTTCCGAGTCTATGGGTCTTAGTGTGTAGAAAGCCAAGAGCATGGGAATTACTGAAAGCAACGGTACAATAAGGGACGACTCTAGGATCTTAGTCACACAGCCAAACAGGTACTGATTAAGAGGACGACCTCCCTAGCCGGATCGTCACCTTCCTTCTGAAGGGAAACGAAATACTCAGCAGCGGTGTGGCTGGATGGGTGCCTTTTGTGGCACCGTATGGGAATGTGGAACTGTGCCTTCTCCTACCAATTTCTCTCGATTTTTATCAAGTTTTGCTTTCCCAAATTTGTGTTCAGATTTAAAATTAGCAGGGAGGTGGTTGGAGTGGGGAAGAGACAGTCATTTGACTTCTTGGAGGTTCTTGCTTGGGCATGAAAATGGACAATGGGTTAGAACTAATTGGCTGCATGGGCAGCTGGCAAACATGAAAGATACCAGCGACGTCTGGGTTGGTGCACTAGCCTGTGTCCCTGCCCCTCCACAGTGAGCAGCCTAGAAGTGCCTTTTTTTCTTAAACTCGAGCCCAGGGTCTTTAAGAACGATGTGAACCTATGCAATGAATACTTCCAAGGCCTGCCTCGCTGATGCTATTGGCCTGTAGAGGCTGCTTCGGATGTTTGTCTATGATGTATTTTTAATGATGCTACAATTACTAGAGTAAAGGATCTATTTCCTTTGTGAGCCTTTTTTCTGGGAGGAAAAGTGACCCTCCCAGATAAGAACCAGGGCTTGCTGCTCTGTGCTGGGGCTTCGAGCACTCCTCCTGGGCCCTGTGGGGTTGGATTCAAGAGGCCTGGGGATGGGGAGAGGGGGAGAGGACAGACAGGAAGGACTCTAACTTACAGGGGTCAGGCCAAGAGACAGTTCACCGGGTGCCTATCGACACCCCTGAAAAGCAGCTCTGGACTGCTGAGGGTGAGAGAGACCCAGGCCACGAAGAAATAAAACACGCTCACAGACGTGACCCACACTTCATCAGGGCACTAACATTAGCACCTTGGTCCAGCAGCATGGGGGCCTTGGCACGCATCTGATGCACATCTCCATCCCCACGACCAGGCCAAGTTCTCCTCAGGGAGAGAAATGTCATGATGCTAGCATAGCATAAACGTTAAATAATCCCAATGAACAAATAAAACCATTTTCACATTAACAGAAACCAATGGTTTCTTGTTCACTTTTTAAAAACGTGATTAAATTTAGAAAGAATTCCTAAAAAGCTGCAAATTATGCCTTTCTACGCTCTAAAACCCCACAGAGACGCGCAGCTGCCGGCTGAGGGCCAACCAATGTGCACCTGGGCCTCTGCTCGACTGGTTGGGACCAGGCAGGGTACCCCGGGCCCTTCTCTGAGGATCAGTGTCATTGCCTTCTGGGTGACAGACCATGAGACAGAGCCTGTCTCTCTCTGATACAAACTTGGTGTGAGCAGATGAATCTCTCTCTGCACCTGATGTCCCCAAGATGCGACCACATGCAGGACACAGCTGGCCTTTGCTGCTGTCCCCAGCCCTGCCCCCAGTCACATTCCACCATGCAGACACTTCCAATCCAAATCATCCTCTGAAAAGGATCACTTACCCACTAATGGTGTCCTTTTAGTCACAGGTAGAATAATGTGGTTATTGCTTAAAAGGACTTTTCTATAATATTTTCTTGAAGGAAAAAAATGCATTTAAGGAAGTTTTGTCTTTAACAAATTCCAGGACTAACAGATCTCTCCTTTTTCACTCCCTAAATCATTCAGTTGCGCATGTGTGCATGGGCTCAGCCCCTGATCTAAGATTGAATTATCCTCTTTGTGGAGAAATTATCTTGAAGAGTTGCATTAATTTTTGCAATCTGTAAAACCGTTTCCTGCTGTGTCACGGAAGTCTCAGATAACTAACTGCCTCCAAGACAGATGTAAACATTAAAAATTAAAGACCCCTTAATTTGAAAGACATTAAGATGAAGAACAGTTGTTCTTTGACTACCTGAACATAATACACAGACTTTTTTGGAAGACCCGCTTTCCATGAGGCAGGGATGCATCAGTGAGAGTGAGAAGAGCCCCCCAATCTTAACGTCCTCTGTAAAAGGGGGAGTTGGAAGGGATCACCCCGTGGTCCCTTTCAGGCCAAACTGTCCATGGCTCAAAGGTGGAAGTTCTGCTTCCATCACAAGGCCTGCGTGGTCTGGCTGGAACTTGGGGACATACCTTGCCAGTTTTCCCAGCTGTCATACTGTTCTGCATTTTCATGGCTTCAATCACACAAATTTCCTGACCTTCTGCTACCTGGAAAATAAATTAAAAATGCACATAAGTCTTCAAAGTATTCTAATTTCGTAGTAATGCTTAAGAGCAAAGCTATTAAGAAATTCTTTGTCAAATGCATGGAAAGTTTTGTCTATAGGCAGCAGCAGTGATCGCTAATGTTTCCTATTCCAAGTTCATCTCTAGCGACAGCAGATAAAAGCCATTCTGCCATCATCAAGTCCTTGTTAGGAAAATCCTGACACTAGAGGATTGGGGACGCTGGTCACGGGGCTCTCTGGGGATCTCCGAGTCTGTCTTTGCCGCTCACGGAGGTGCTGCGAAATTGGAATGTTTTCCACTTATCTGAAATGTCCAGAAGAGGCAAAACTCTACCAACAGAAATATATGAGGTTGGCTGGGGTCGAGGGGAAAGAGAGTGACTCCTGACAGGTACAGGGTTTCTTTCGGGGGTGGTGAAAATGGTCTGAAATTGACTGCAGTGATGGCTGCACAGCTCTGTGAACAGACCAAAACCACTGAATTGTATACTTTAAAGGGGTAAATTGTATCGTACATCAATTACATCTCAGTAAAGCTGTTACCACAAAGATAGGATGCTTCTGTCTGTACCCCTGGGGAGCTGGGAACAACAGGTCAGCATCAGGGCCTGAGGACCACGGTCCCAGTCTCCGTACAATACACCCACCAAGTACCGACACGGAGGCCACTCCGGGACAGCACCTTCCCACCCAGGGAATGGTTTCTAGAGCTCTACCCACTCTCTGCAAGGAGACCAGTAGCTCCCACGGGCACTCGCCAAGCTTTGTGCCCTGATGTTTGCCTTTCATCACGAGGGAGCCCAGGCTGAGCCGGGTGTAGGCCCGCTGGGGCCAGACCTGGGCTTCCACGCGGGAGTCAGCTGCGACTAAAAGCCACCCTATTCACTTTCCTCTGGCCTTGCTGGGTAAGCGCCAACGAGCTGGGCCAGACTTTTCTCTCACCTTTGTGAAAAGGGGCCTCCTAGTTTTTGAAACGGGAGAGTCCAGTTTCCTCGGGCAACAGCTCTGTGGGGTGTGGGTGGGCACACTGGCCATTCCCACCACTGTGTCTACGCCTGTCTGATGGCACAGAAGTGCCTGGAGAATGTTCTTTCCTGAAATCCCCAGATGATCTCCAAGTCCCCCTCCGGGCCCCCCGTGTGGCGCAAGCTGTCTTGCTGGCAATCTGGAGTGCCTGAGCCCTGTGTATTCTTTTCCTCTGCTGTTCAGGTGGTGGGCTGCTTTTTCCTGGCACAGAAATATAGGAAGAGAGGGGATGCCAGAGCCTCGGTGCTGGCACGGAGGAGAGACGCAGCGGAAGAGCCGGGCTTGGAAGCACTGTGCCTGCTGCCCTCTTTGATTCACTTTCACCTGGCACCTGCCTCCGCAGAGAGTGAAGAATCAGCTTGTGAGGACTATTCTTCACAACGCGGGGGGACGGAAGAGGGGACAGCACAGAGACAATGCAGACAGCCCAGTCAGGGGGTCAGAACAGTCACTCCCTCACATCAGCATTTTAGAGCCTTTTTTCTCTCTTCAAAGGCAGGCAGGGACCAGGAGAGACAGGGAGGGCAAGTTCCACTGCAGCACACCTGCCACCTAGCTCCCCACAAGCAAGCCAGGGAGGGACCTCTGAGTCAGAATTTGGACTCACTGAGATGGACCCTGACCCAAGAATGAGGCACCAGGGCACTGGAAATGGATCTAAGACTCAACAGAACAGAATGGAAATTCCATCTGAAAATTAGGAACTAACTCTCCATCTCTGAGCTCTGCTCACTATTCCATTAACAGGCAGACAGGCACCTGCCATGGGTACCCACATGCTGGCCTCCCACGTCCCCACCCAGCCCGCCTTCCTCTGAGGCATCTGGGGCCCAGGGCTGGCCCAGAGCCGTGTCCCCCACACAGCCCAGCAGCTTCTTGTGGCCGGCATCCTCTGCCAGCAGGTGCACCCCCTTCTGCTCATCTGTCAGCCCACTGCTCAGAATCTGCTGGTCAGACAGACAGCCCTACTGCTTCTTTATGTAGATCTTCAAGTAAGTTAATTAGCAGTTAAATTGCAAATACGAAGAAGAAACGAGGCCTGGAGATTTCCAACGGTCATGCCAGCAGGGCCAAGGCCAGCCTCAACATGGTGCCCATAGGAGATGCACTGAAGGGCGGCTGGGCCAGGCCACAGCTCTGCCTCAGACCCCACTAGAGCCTGGGGGCAGCAGGAGGTTGACGAGGAGTTTATGGAGCTCTGCTGTCACTGCCCACGGCCATCATTCCTGGCCTAGCTCTATGTGCTTGTTAGGTGGGCAATTTGCAAAGAGGAGATGCACAGGTGACTGCCAGGGCTGAGTCCCCAGTCATTAATCAGAAGAACAAAACCTCTACTTTAGCCAATCAGGAGAAATGGAAAGTCCCAAAGTTAAAATAGTCCCTCCCCTCTGGTTGAGACTCTGGCAATTTAATTAAAAGGACTTTAAAGAAAGTGCGTCCTGGCCAGGCACGGTGGCTCACGCCTGTAATCCTAGCACTCTGGGAGGCGAGGCAGGAAGATTGCTTGAGGCCAGGAGTTCGAGACCAGCCTGAGCTAGAGCAAGACACCATCTCTACTAAAAATAGAAAAATTAGCCAGGCACGGTGGCACACACTTGTAGTCCCAGCTTCTTGGGAGGCTGAGGCAGGAGGATCACTTGAGCCCAGGAGTTTGAGGTTGCAGCGAGCTATGATGACACCACTGCACTCTTGCCTGGGTGACAGAGCGAGACTCTGTCTCCAAAAAACAGAAAAAAGTGTGTCCGGATCCAAAGCGATCCTGTGTTCTGCCCAATCTGCAGCGTGGCACTGCATAGAATTAGATCCTTGCCACTCCATCTGCCTTTTTGCTCTGGATACATGTGTGAGCTTGATCTAATTTCAACTTATTTCATGCCTTAAAAATCAAGTCAGAGGACCAAATATGGTACAAACCGTGTATCAAAGAATGCAGTGGAAACACAAACTACGTCTGCCCAGTCTCTGGGGATCAGCTGTCCCTTGAGGGTGCGCTCCATGGACGGGGTGGGCACCGAGACGACACCACTTAGCTCTCACCCTAGGACTTGGGAGCCTGGCTGCCCAGCAGTGTTGGCTCTTGCAGAATGTGTCGCACACCCCAAGGCACGAGAGGGAGCTGGGCAGTGGGCCCAGCGGAGGTGACACCTTCCAGATGGCCCTGAGTGCTTGGGAGGCCAGGCATTAACTGGGTGTCAGAGAGGGCTCTCGAACACTCAGCCTCCACCAGACAGCTCTCACGTGAGGGCCCCTGCTCCTGAAGGATGTGTGCGCACGCTTCTCCAACATTTTTGTGAATCATCTGATAAAGACTTAATGATTGTGACAGGATGTCTCCAACGTTGGGCTTACAAAATGGTCACAAGCCTGGCAAGTCTTTTTGATAAACCTAGTCGGCCTGATGTATTTCCCGCTCCCTGTCTAATTGGTGTAAAGTTTGTAAGCTTGAATCCTGTATCTTTCATCCGGCTTATTGCATCCTCTCCTTTGACACGGGGTCAAGGTTCACATTCGCATCCGATTACCAGAGCGGCACTCATTAAGCGGGAGTTGGCCTGCCCCAAAATGAGTAAGCTTGAGAAAAAACTCGGCCCATTTACTCAGCAGATTTTCGCATGTTTCGTGGCCTGAATGTCACCCAGCATTGCTCTGCGCTGAAGGGTTTCAGACATCTCCAGCTGATGATTAATTGTGAGTGATGGGAAATAAAATCCAGCAAAGCCAGCTGCTTGCCATGGTCGGCAAAATGACTCTAATGGATACAGGCTGCCAATTTTCCAGTTTTACTGGCGAGTCTTCCAAGTGTAATTAAGGGAAGTTATAAATGATATGGAAATCTATCAAGTTCCATTTATTTTCAGAGGACTTTTTCCCCAGAGACTTTTATCTTCAAGCTTATAGTATGCTTTGTTGTGCTAATGATTTAAACCACTTCTTATTTCTGATTAAAGCCCCCAATATCCTTCTACCAAGTTCTCTTCATTCCTTCCACAAAGATTAAAAGACATAGAACCCTCTCCTGCACATGCGCCCCAGCTGGAAAACATGTTAAGACAGGATACATTTGGCAACACATATCATTCAAACTGCAAACTGCCATCGCCACTAAGAAAGCTCAAAGAAAGTGCCCGAAGAAAAAGAAGAGAAAGGGGAAGAAAAGATCACCCAACATAAAAGGAAGCCCCCAAAAGTAGAGACTTGAAAGCT
This sequence comes from Daubentonia madagascariensis, assembly GCA_023783475.1. Classification (NCBI taxonomy): domain Eukaryota; kingdom Metazoa; phylum Chordata; class Mammalia; order Primates; family Daubentoniidae; genus Daubentonia; species Daubentonia madagascariensis. The sequence goes on along the minus strand of JAKFHU010002140.1, from coordinate 31,219,553 downwards.
GTGCTCAATACCAGATACTCATCAGAAGGTGGTGTGGCTCACTAATGTTATTTGATTTGGAATAAAAGCATGAAAATGATGGCAAAGGCCTAAAATTGGAGATGTAAAGGATGACTGCACAGTATTCCATTTCTCAATTTCATCCTTCAGAGCCACAAAATGGGGGTGATACAGTGACTGGATGAGATTTACAGTAACAGCTGTGGTCTTCCCACACAAGGGAGGCCCTTCTAATGGGCTGAGGTCTGTTTTGAACAGACGGGTAGTAACAAAACAAGGTTCCCTATTAAGAGTGTGCAGGCATATTTCTGATAAAGAAAATGACGGGAATCGGGTTTCCTTGAAGACAGACCCTACCCTCTTTTGTCATCCAAACCCAGGGCTGTTTCAAAGGCCTTATCGTTGAAATATAGGCCAGAGGACGTAAATGGCATCGCGTCTCCCCACCCCCGTAAGCCCACTCTCTAGCAACTGTAAAGAATGCCGAGGAAACTGTGCCAGTGGCATATGGCTTTCTACTGTGCTAAACATTCATACAAAAGACAGGTTCATCAGTCATTGGAGTATCTGGATAAAAAATTAGCTCCTGATGGATGGTATTTTGAGCTTACCTGCTGCTAGTACATTACCAGAGAAACACAGGTTTTGAAACCCACATGACATTAGAAAATGCAGACCATGAAATACGACACGTGCAGGAGCACACAATGTACGCCAGATTATACAAAATAATAAATAAGCTACTTAAACCCTCTGCCTAAAATTGGGCCCGCTGCAAGGAACCCTGGGTCACTTCTACGCAGGCCAATTAATGCACAGCATCTGCTGTACAGAAGCAGGGCACCAAGCACTTCCGAATGATTTCGGCAATTAAAAGAAAACTGTTTCCTGCCTGTTCAGACAGCAACTGTTTCAATGCAAGAGTGAGCACCAAATCGCTGTGTGCAGCTGAAAAATTAAGTTCCCTTTTTGGGGAAGAGGAGCGGGTGGGAGGGAGAATTTTTATGGAAGGAGAGCCTTCTTTTGTTGTCCTACGTTCTGTGTTTTTCTGCCAAATTACACAGAAGGCTCAGAGGGCGGACCGGCCCTGCAGTCTCCCCTTCTGCGGCGCCACCCGAAAAACACGGATCAGTATCAGCTCTGCTGACTCCGCCACAAAAGTGAAAATCCTTCAGTTACGTTGTTCAAGACTGTTCTCCGTAGAGCACAGGTGCGTGAACGCGGTGCATTTTAAGGCCCTCGGATCCGAAGAAAGGCGCAGTCAGCAGCCACCAGGGAGGAGAAGGGCCCTCAGAGTTGGTGGGAGGCACTGCCAGCATCTCGTCGCAACACCCCCCTCTTCCCGGCAAGAAGGGCTGCCAGATACCGCCTGACACTTCCTGAAGAAAAAACGTGTATTCACATCCCCACATCTTCACGTAAAGCAGAGGGGAAGAGGCACGGAGGCCGCAGTGTTTGAGGGAGGCCAGAGCTGTCACCACAGTACAGAGCGGGAAGGCGCCGCCCGAGGCCCCTCCACGGCCGCCCAGCGCAGCGCAGCCGACGGCGCAGAGGGCGCGTGCGCAGCAGGCCCGCCCGGCACTCCCGCCCCCGCACCGGCACCCGCGCCCGCACCGGCACCCGCGCCCGCACCGGCAACTAGGCGCCCACAGGAGCAGGGCAAGAACGCAGAGTCGTGCGTGGCCAATATAAAACAAGTCGTTTTTCTTAAAATTCCTTAAAATGAAGAAAAATAGTACTCCCTACTGCCTTCTAAGTTAGCTCAAAACCAGAGCCAAGGCCTATAGTTACAAACAGAACCAGTCAAAACTGATGTCATTTACAGTAACTTTAGAAATCAGTCTGCATTCTCTCTACCTTTGTGGAATATGCTGGGCTTTTTTTGTTTTGTTTTGTTTATTTGTTTTATTTGGAAAAAATGCCTTATTACACTTCAAAAATGTATAGGCCCAATAATCAGTTTGGAAATAAAATTTAAATAAATTTGCCCATTTTAAAATTTAGTATCCAAATCCGTTTTAGTTGTATTACTGACCTGTAACTGGAATAATGAAATGTGCTATTCTAAAGGACTCAGTGAAATGATGATTTTTAAACCCCCCTTTTTTTTTTTTGTTAGCAAAAGAGAAAAGATATTTTGAATTTGGGTAAGGTTGAGAATGGTCACCTTCAAAAATGTTTAAAACAAAGATAATATCCCCTCTAATCCCAGGCAGATCATTCCTTGAAAAATCAAATCGGAGGCCAAGTTTACATAAGACTCTCCTACCATATTTAATTTATTGATCCATAAAAATATTTTTATCTTATATTGGTAATTATCATTGAGTTGAGTAAGTTAAGTTGTAAAAATTCCCAGATTGCTATCTCCAACAAAAACTAACCCTAAAATTTAAAAATAAATGTTATCTGTAAAAGATTAAAAGGCCAAATTCAGGAGAGTCATTACTTCTGAAGAAGACAGGACAGGAATTGGATAGGGACAAGCCACAGGGCAAGTTCATGGTATATGTCATGTTTTATTGTTCAATGAAACCTGAAACACATATGGTAAAGGTGAACAGAGAACACAGGAGTGCTTGCTGGATAACTCTCTATAACTTTCTGTATGTTTGTAATATTTCATGATTTAAAAGTTTAAAGATGTTAATGAATGCATGAAGCTGTGGAATGCAATCTAAGGTTTGGGTGAAAAACTGGCATCATGTCAAATAAACTGCTTGAATAACCACTGCTATAAAATATGTAAATTTAATTATTACAATTATTTTATGATTGTAAATCAAGGTATCCAGAAACTGGAAAAGCTATCAAACAGCCAAGCTAGATCTTCTGCCAAGGAAAGCCACAATTACTGACACTGGGCTGCAGGAGGAACACAAGTGCCATGCCAGAGGAACACACACAGCAGGAGGGCGAGACCCACCCCAGCTCATCTACAATCCTCAGAGTTTAAGGAGTTTTCCAATCTTGTTTCTTCAAGAAATGAAAAATAAAGGTCTCTCGCCAAATTGGCCACTTCCCCAGGATCAGCTGTAAGCTCGACTACACAGGACGTTTGGAGACAAAGGGAGGTGTCAATGTCATGCTCTGCAATGGGGTACCTGTGTCCCATGGTCTGTTGTCGCCCACCTGCTTAGGAGCCCTCCCTTCCCCCCCCAAGGAGGAAAAATAATCAGGGTGAGGTCTGGGTGTGCTGCTACCAATGATTACAGATGTTCTGTTTTTATTGGCACACCATCTAGTAGACTGTTTTTTGCCTTGAGCATTGTTCAAGAAAGCAACAATCCCAAACACCTCATTGCCCTTCTGCTAAAGGTCGGTTCCATTACAAAGTGGATCTTCCTCATCTTGGCCCCACAAAAACAGCCCAAAGTCTGTCCAACTAATATTGAATGGGCTAAGTGGCAAGAAGCAGCAGCAACAGGTACTTAATGTCAATCTATTATTTTACCTGGTTTCACTAATAACTAAGAAAGAGATGTAAATGGGTATACAGCCTGCTTATATTTTGTGTCTCACTTAATTTTTTGATGTATTAAGTAAGATAAATATTTTTGATGCAAATCTGAGATGACTGTAGAATCCAAACATAACTTGAAAGAACCTTAATTAAATGCATATTAAAATATCTCCTTGGGTTGGCTCTTTTTGTTTTGTTTTATGTCTGGTATCAAAAGGCTAACAAAGGTGCTTATGATGACTTTATTTTGTACTTCAAAGCCAAAATGAAAACTGTGTGATAAATTCAGCAGCTGTAAGGCCAATGCGAATTTGTGGAAAAAATGTATTCCACCATCATTCTCAAAGAATATATATTTTTAATATTTCTGTTTGAGAATATTATAAAGACAGAAGTTTAAAAAATTAAAACAAGTCATAAAAATGCTAACTTTGGTTGTAGAAGTGCTCCCAGTTTACAAGAGTGTTTTATATATAGAAAAATAGGTACTGCAAAAACATTTTCAGAAGGCATATACAAAAAAGGCATGTAGAAAAGACACATACAATTCATCCTATCAATTTTTTTCTGAATTAAATTTGTGATTCTTTAATAATCCACTCTTACTAATTTTTTGCTTATATGCATTTTACTGTTTATTAACTAACAACCCCTCTCAACATGTTACAAAAACTATTATACAATCATTTAAAAAATGATTTAACTACCACATTTAATGTTAAATAGTATGTAATGGACATTGAAAAAGTATTAGGAACTTTTGCCATGTGAACCCTAAAAAAGCACATAGAATAAAACACAGCTTCTGTTTTTAGCAAAGAGAAAGTGTTTCAAATGAAGCAGTTCACAAACCTAGACACACCAAGCTCCATGAGTACATTTATTACTTCTAAACAGCCACACCAAATCTCTTCTTTCTGAGGTTTTTAAACTCTGTTCTAATTGTCTACTTCACAAAGCTGATTTTTTATGATTCATGTGACTTTGGTGGAACTTACTATTGCCATGCCCACCATTCTAAGATTTGTCAAGTTTTACTTAAGCTAAACATAAAAATTACAGATTACTGGAATTTAAACTATAAAAAATAACATTTCAAAGAAAAACAGAATACTTGCAAGGCTCTTAGTTGTTTTCTGGCCCTTGTTTTCCATGAAAATACACAGAGGTGACTGACCTGCATTCTCTCTCTACTGATAAAAGTGGAACCTCACTCAGCTCAGCTCTTGTTATTGCTAAGAAAAACACAACATGCCCTGCAGTGTTAAAATAATTTAAAACCACAAAACTTGAAAGTTACAAGTAGTATTTTCTTATAAATGGCCTGAAGTAAATGCCGTGCCTTTGGTCCAAGGAAAGTTTCTTGTGTTTTAATTACATGATAGGAGTTATTATAAGAGCCGACGATGAAACTTCTCACCCTGCACTTGGTTTCAGTATTAGCGGTTTGGGACATTTTTCGAAAGTAGTAATTCAAGAGAAAACACTTTTATCAAAACACAATGGCACAGAATATGAAAGGAAGTTCTGCAAGGACCAAAAGAGAGGAATAAAAGGAAGCATGTGCACCACCTGAGCAACCTAGCACCCACGTGCAAACAGCATTGAGAAGTAAGATGAAGGACGAGATGATGTGCCAATTCGCGGGGCGTGCCCCCACCATGTAGGCTGACTTTAAAGGAATACATAAAATATAGGCCTCACGGCTCTGCAGCAACATATTTTTAACAGTTAGTTCTCAAATTAAACCATTCTTGAGTGCCCGCATTTAATTACTGGTGGGTGTTTTCAATATCTGAGCTCCCCCAATGAACCAAGAACTAAAATCACATTGTTCCCTTTTACTAAATGCCTTGCTTTCCCATGTTAAATTATCAACCAGGAAATGGAAAGTACAAAGGCCAAACCCTTTCGGTATGTGGAAAAGCGGGGCTAGCAGACGGCAGCTGTGAAGAAACGACAAGGCCTTGCTCATCTGGCCTCAGTGAGGGCGCTGGGCACATGGGGGCCCCAACTGCAACCCCAACCCTCCTCCCCGGCCCTCCCTCCACTTAGGTTTGGACTCAGGTGTTAGAAAAGTAAGGATTTAAGGAAAACATTTATTTAAAAAAAAAAAAACAAACCACAAATGTGATTTTATAATCAAAGCCACACAATTAAGATTGACAAGCCCAGGCTGGCAGTATACAGGCTACATGGTTTCCAGAAAAAGATTAAGAAAGAAAATTAAAAAACAAAACAAGCCCCTCACATTGTTGACCAACCTACACATCTAGTCACCAGAAGATTCCACTGACTACTCTGATCACGTCAGTGTGTCAGTGTGTGATTCTTAACGTCACGGCCGAGGAGCTAGCGATCCTCTCACGCCTAATCCTGCAGAAGGAAGATGCACAAGGCAAATCCCTCCCCCATATTCAACATGCACACACATATGTAATTTTTATGTATTACTTCTCCCAAATCCCTAACGCTCGGGTACTAGACAGTTGTAATGAATGCTTTCTTCCAGGAATATCAATGCTTTCAAAATAAACATAACAATTCATAGCTATTAGCCTCTTTTATGCTTTTCCAGAAAAGCTGGTAGTTCTATTTCTATATCATCAGGTGAAGCAATTGCTAAGTCAGTTTTCCAAATTCACATATCAATTTCAGGACTAATTGTTCAAACAACTAAAACTGATTATGTTTTCTTATTCATTTATTGTAAATACTCTTCTAGCAGCCAATGCCAACTACATGATTGTTTCTCAATGTTAAGAGGATATTTTACCTTTATTAAAGAAATCAGTAGGAATTTTTAACATAATCTTTACAGGGAAATATGTAAACCCCGATGACTTAACTGACATACAAAGTGGAATCACCATGTATTATCCATAAAAGACTATCATGTATGGCTGCTATTTTCCTGTACATAAATAAAAACGCAAGTACTTAAGTGCCCTTAGAAACCTTCTGATTGTATCTTAAATCGTTTTCTTCTCACTTTTGTTGCTTATCAAGAGATTTCTATCCATGTTCTAAGAAAATGCATGCATCCTACCAATTCATCCATGACAAGTTATCTTAAGACTGAACATACGAGGAAATATTAACATAGCTTTGATTTGTGCTTTAATGTCACAAGATCAAGATGAAAAACTTCAAACTGTGATCCTAAATTTTATTTACCAAGTTAAGGAAGTGCTCTGGTACTGCACAGGTTACAGAATTACCCTTTCCTTAACTCTCCTTCCCAATTAGACATTTATTACAGAAACCATGCAGAAAGTTCCTCATTGGAGGACTGTTTCTTGGCATAAGTTCTTCAAGGATGCTTCAAGTACAGAGTACTAGAAAGTAAATAGCAATTTTAAGTCAAATACTTCCCAAAACACTAAATTTGCAAAATAACAGAATAAATCTGGCCTTACTTCTGTTCTTGTCCCAGATCATTTGGGAGGGGAGGTGCACAGAAGTATCGTCACTAACCTAATTCAAATGTGAAGCAGGTAGACGAAGAAGGCACCAAATAGATTTTGCTCTTTTGTGGGAGTCATACGAGTCAAGAAAGAACTGCAAACAGCGTGATCGTGCTGTTAGCCGTTCTGGAAGGGGAAGTGTGAGATCAGCATGTCGCACCGAGACAGACACAGCCCTTACCCCATCTCCAGGCTTGACAGAGACTGCCACCACCACTCCAGGCATCGGGGAACGCAGAATGCTGCTTGTGTCCTCAGCCACTTTTTCCAGCATAAATTCGTTCAATTCTGCGGCGAGTTTGGTTAAGACACGCACCTTATACTTAGGGAAAAAAACAAAACAAAACCATAAGTGTTTTTAAATGATGAACTTTTACTCAAAAGTTTAAATTGAAATCGAAATTACAGTAACACCCTTAAAAGTCACATGGTTTTTAATTATTGTACACAACATCAAAATATATTTGTTTCTGGCATATATTGTGAGCTAGTTATTAACAAATTTTCTTGAAATAAGAACTTTTCTGGTTATTAATTAATGATAAATAATCATCATCCTGTATCTTTAAGAAAATTATCTCAAAACTTTGTGAAGAAGACAGTGAGAATTTTACTTGTATTCCCTTCACCGCTTACAAACTTATCCCAGTGCAGGCAAATCCCATGAGCTGGTCGGCCAGAGGGATAAAGGCGGTGACACCGCGAATACACGCCAGTAGATGGCAGCAGATTGCTGTCGCAGGCTTCCCACACCCCTCCAGGGGGCCGCTGTACTATGTGTATCAGTAAGTTAAGACAAAGGGGTTCAGTGTTCATTTTGGGCAAAATATTATATAAATTTTAATTTTTTTCAGTGACATAAAATATTGTATTCATGATGGAAAGAGTGAGCTTTTCTTTTCAGACACATTATGCAGTCTGATGTAACAAGATGGTTAGGATAGATACAGATGAAATGTAACGGAACGCCTTCTGCACTGAGAGACAATAACATCACGATTTTAAAAACATTGAGAGAAAACAATATTCACAGCCAAGTATTTTCGTGGCACCTTCTGTAGGTGGCTCTCAAACAATTAGGGGCACATTCAAGGCAGTTCAGTGAAACAGAACATTTCTAATAAAGAGAATTCCTGCCATGGCTGTCAGTAAATCTGTGAGGCACAAGTTGGTCTATCCAAACAGAAACAAGATAAAATGGTTTGAGAAAGTGTGGTGGGGTGAAGCAGGAACCACCACCTGAAGATTTCTGGATCCCTAGCAGGTCAGATTTATCGTGGCTCAGAAAGCAACAGCATCGAGGCAGCTCCATGTTGTTTGGGAAAAGCTGCTGTAACTCAAAGCCTCCTGTGGGCATCATGGTGGCAGGGATGCAAAAACAAAACACAATTCACCCTTTAATTCGGCCGGGATGGTAGAACTCTCTAAGTGGGCTCTCCACAGGGCCTATTGAAAAGGGGTGGGGGGCCAAGGAAGAGCTGTGATGGCCTGGGTTCCAAGTGGATTTGTGACACTGTGGCAGGCTGAATAATAACATCTTTTGCATGTTTCTTTACTCCTGAGTGTGTGTTTTGCAATCAAGACATACAAGTGTCTGCCAGTTTCTGAAGGATATGATCCTTAAGTGAAATTACAGTGCAAATAAAAGCTTTTTGCTCCTATTAAAATTCATCTGAGTCATAAGTGGCCACGGAAAAGAGTGAGGAGTGTGCTCACTGCTGACAGTCTAATAAACATTCTGGGCAGAGGACTATTTATCAACGACGAATTGTACCTCAAAGTCCTTCATTAAATCAATGGGGGGGGAGATGGAGGGGACAGGGGAGAATATAATTGGACCAAATTGCACAGTTTTAGTATCTGTGCTCTGCCTTGGAAAAGGAAATCCAACATCACTTGAGGCATCAGAGTCAACAAAAAAGTTACTTTCCTAATTGGCATCACCCTGGACCACGCCTGCTATGCAACTGATGAGCGTTGTGCCCCCAGTTCCATTTCCAGAATAGCACACAGATCTATTGTTTTCTTGTGTTTTGCACAAATTCACTTCAAAATGTGAGCCCTAAATTCAGGAAAAGTATCTTTATGCATTGAGAAGAATATGGTTTACCACATTTCACCACAGTGGATACTCTTAAAAACTAATTTCAGCTATATCACAAATAAGCCTTCATGTGAATAAAGTGCTAAGATTGTATTTAGTTAGCTCCATTTCTCCCTAGAAATTACAAGATCCTGACTAAAACTGGATCCTTTTACTATTTTTGTAATTTTCATATCTTTTGATTCCTTTCTCTGTAGGGCTCCTGCTTTGCTTGGAAGGAGATGTAAGAGAGTCACAAAACTCAATGCCTTTAGATGCAGTCTTTGTTATTGATGAGATGTTCCTTTTCCTTTTGTATTTGTTTATTGTTCTTAAATCTGTTTGGGGGATAAGCGACTTATTGTAATCACAAGTAAAAAAATAACAACAGAGTAAACTCCTCTGGAGAGGCCTTGTTGCAAATAGTTGGCTTAGAGATGACCTTTCTGAAATAAAAAGAGGAGGCAGAGAGAGGTTCTCTTTTTAAGATTACCTTTGATGTTGTCCTGACCCGTCAGCGTACCACACAAACACGCCTTCTTAAACAACCCCTTGCTTGCCCGTGCTTCAGCGCACAGGGGCGCATGCCGGGATGTGGCCCAAGCAGGGTGCAGCACACGGGCCCATCAGAATGAACTGCCTGGTGAGAACCGTAAAAGCTTTTTGATGCCCCAGAAAAGAAGTCATTTAAGAATGTACACCAGGGCTTTCAGAGCTTATGATCAAAACTGCTATTTATTGGCTTCTCTGGATTCTTTGGGGGCACAGGGCAGCCAACTAGTTGAGAGATTTCAGGAAAGCACCCCTTCCACGACTACAGGGTCCAAGTTCGGTTTTATAATGGGCATTTAAATATTCCTCATGGGTTGTGCAAACTCCCCTGGAGAATTCTGATTTTAAGTGGTGGTGGTGGTGTTTTCAAGCAGATAAACCACAAAGTTGATGTTCTTGGGGTGGGAGTCCAAGATTTTAAAGGCTAGTTGACAGGACAGAGTAGCACAATCCCAGAAGAAGCCAGAAGGTTTTTGCCCTGCTTAGGTGGGTCAGGAGGAACTTTGGCTTGAGCGATGAGAAGCTCCTTGTTGGTGAGGCCGGGCTGCAGCAGAGCTGGAAGTTGGTCAGTACGTGGAACGTCACTCTGCTGGATTTAGAAGGTGTTCTCTAAACCACGGTCAAATGAACAAAAAGTTCTTGAGAAACACCTCACCGTGTAAGTTAGAACAGAGAACAGGTGCTCTGCGGGCTTGCCCTGGTCAGGCTCCTTGACCCACACACGACAATCAATAATGAGAGGGAACGAGGTGTTACCTAATGACCCAATTACAGCAAGGTGACCCCAGCCCAGGTCTCTAAGCAAATTAATTTTATGGTGTCTACAATGTGAAACCATGTCTAACAAGAAAATTTCTGCCAAAAGTTGAAAAGAAAGAAAGAAAAGGAATCACAGCAGACATGAAAGGCTCAGGAAGAAGCCACAAGAGATGGACAATTAAAAGGAACACCAGTGGGATTGTTTTCAAAATTAACACGCAGCTCTCACATGGAACCTGATGGGGGTGAGTGTGGCTGTGGGGGGAGAAGGGGTGGCCAGTCACGGTTTGGGAGGGATGGGTGCTTTTTAACTGGACTTAGGTAACAAAAGCATCCTGCAAGTGGGCACAGCCACAGCTGGGCACCCCAGACACAGTGAAGAATCACCCACTATGAGACACACTCCTCTCAGGTGGGTACATGGAACACCACCCTGCTGGTTTCTATATTCATTTAGTACTTGCACCTCCTTATGGAGTTTAAATCCATGTACATCTTTCCAAGGCCTCTAGTCGTACCAGCGATTTTCCAGACCCCACGTGTTAATGCGCTGGTATAAGCCGGAGTCTGTGCTGTACAAGGTGAGGACTTCCAGTTTGCTTCACGGAGTTTTTCGGTTGTGATTTCAGAGCCTCTAGCGTGGCTCCTCTTCAGGTGGGCTCAGCTCCAGTTTCCAGCGCTATGTCTTTCTTCCAATGACAATTCGGATACATACAGTTGACCAACTGCAAATGTTTCTTCGTGTCCACTGTTGGCCATCTGAGTCAACACCGAGTCAAGGGCAAAGGCTGATCCTTGATTGTGAATCATTTTACATAAGTTATGTCAACATCCTGAGGCACTGCCCAAACACCGTGCATCCACCCTCAGTAAATGAGGTGGCAGATACATCTCTCCAAAGATAAGGATCTCTTCCTATGCCAGGTTTTACACCCTCTGGCCCCAAAGATCTTGAACATTAAGCTGTGTCTTTATTTCCACAGTGGGGCAGTGAGAGCTAACACTCAAATATTCCCCTACAGGTCTCCTTTCCTAACTCAGAGCTGGAGAAAAATCATCAACATTTTTAAAGTGACAGAAATGACAAGCTACACAAACGATGTATCTTTAAAAACATCGGCATGTCAGAAAAGCAGAGAAAAACGAAAACATAAATGAAAACACTTCAGTAGAATGGGAATTGTAATTCAACCATGTTTCCCTTTCCTAAATTCATTGTGGGATACACAATTATCACTTGAGGAAAAAGATAGCAAGGTCCAAAGCCGTGCAAAATGCATTCCCCTCAACTCCCGCACAGGGCCTGATGGCCTGATATCCTAAAACAACAAAAAAACCAAAAATCTCCAAGAAACAACATTAAAAACATGCAAAATTGGAGCCTGTGTATGTCCTCCTGGAGGTACAACCCAGGCAAAAAAAGAACATGAATAGGCAGCAGTTAAAGCACCAGGCGAGCTACAGCCTCACACAGCTGCAGTGGCTGGAGCAGCCGGTTTGCATAATGCTGTGACAACTCCATCAGCGCAGTCTCAAGGTAGCTGTCAATCAGGATGCATCATTTAATCCAACAGCACTCGGAGGACTTTCTCCTACAACCCACATGACAGCATATCTACAGCTCTATTTATATCAGTGCCCAGTTGTGTTTACAATGTTGTTGTAATTAGAAAAGACGCAACAGGCACCAATATTATTGAGATTTCCATTTTGCAGTATTGCCCTGTAAAGTGTGATCTTGCTTCACAGAGTCATGCTAAATGACAAAAGGCTATTTTCTTCACTCTCCCAGCTCAGACAGCACTTCATTTGCAGCTATCTATAATTAGATTAATGGTGTAGTGCTGTACAAAGCCAGCCCACTTCACATCAGATAGCATATGAATTAAGACAAACACTTATTTCAATTCCAGGCAGAGAAAGCAGTGAAGGGGGTACTGAGCACACCCTTCATGGGGGGATGAGATGTTAATGGTGTCCCATTACCTCTAAACTGCTTGCCTGTTGTATAAATCACCGTGCTAATTGATGCAGAGATAGAAACGTAGCCACAGGCAAGAAAGCAAAGGAATGAGAGCTGAAGATGGTGGATGAAGGATTATCGAGTAACCATATGGAGACAAGGTTCCTTTGAAACCTTTGCTTTCTGTCCAAGAGCAGGATCTCTTCAAGTACAGCATAACTCTGGTACTGGGGGGAAAATTTTTAATTTTTTAACATTTCTTTTTAAAAACACAAATGCCTTTTAAAAGTTCTGGCTGCCAGAAATCCAAATAATATGTATGTGGAATTAATCTGAATATACACTTATAAAAACATGGAATGTGTAGTTTTCAAACAGTCAGAACTCCTTATCTGTGTTTTTTGGCTCATGGGTTAATAAGTAACACTTGTAAACTACCTGAAGCAGATGTTTCTGACCCATCCACAGGGCAAAAGTAAATTCTTTCCCAAGACTTGAAGTTGTTCTTTTAGACTGAAAAAAAAAAATCTATACTGGTTTAGATTTGTTATAGATTCTAATTATGTAGAAACATTTATTCAGGATGTGAATGCAACACAACAGAATCATTCGCATCTGCCATTGAAACAATGGTGATTTTAACACCATCACCAAAACACTAAAATCTGACTCTTCCAGTTGATGATTTCATATCAATAGCAAGGAACTAGAAAGATTTTTTGTTGTTTTTTCTAAAACTAGCAAAAAATAAACAAAAGCATGTAGTAATTTAAAAGCTTCAGTTTTTTAAAAATCTCCAAATGCTACTCTTCTTTTTAAAATGTCCTATTCTGCACTCAACAGCTCATATTAGGGTAAAAATGAATGTCTCAAAAGCACAAATATAGAAACCAAATGCTATACCCACAAGTCAAACCATTAGTGATCCACAGATAAACATGCCCTTGGGAAGTTCATAAATCAAGTACATGTGTCCTCCGTATGTGTTCACAATTTTTTTAATAGGAAGGCAACACTAAGGTGCAAATTACTGCTGTGCACTTTTTCACAAATTCAGCTGCTTAGTAATTAGCACTGTTATAACAAAATTTTACACAGAGAACAAATGCAGTAGGTCAGTTAACAGTTCAAATTCTCAACTTCACAGTAACAGTTAACATATCCATCTACCGCAAGTGCACATTTGAGAAATACTATGTATAGCTTAGCCTTGTGAAATATGAATACCATATTAACTTGCAAGAAAACAAAATAATGTTCCAAAAACCTAGGGTGTCTGGTTCAAGTTATCACCACTGAAACTTGGAGGAAAAAGTCCAAAACTTCTTTGTTGGGAGCCACAGTTGTTACCTCTCACCATATGGACTGGTCCTTATGTATCTGACTGCTGAACTGAGGGGATACCAGCATTGCAACTTCAAGTCCCACAGTTTAAGGTTTGGGTCACTGTGCTAAATATTTAAAACACACACACACACACACACACATACACACACATCGGGGTCCTTGAAATAGAAACCAAGGTCAGCAAAAGAAATAGCGCGAACTACCCACTACCCTGAAAGGACCACTCCCAAGCATGCAGCAAGGTGACATAAATGGAAATGCACTGAAGGAAAGATCTGGAAGCAGCATAAGGCCTGCTCCCATCATTAATCACTTGTTCAGACCATTTAAACTAGAGCCTGACAGCCTGCAGCCAGTGCCAACACGAGTCAGCCATGCTGGTGTTAACAGGAGAAGATGTATGGTTTCTGATGTTGCATCTAGTTCCTCAGCATTTGCTCCAATTGGGAAAGGCAGTTAAACACAAAGTAAATCCTTCAGTGAGCCTGGCTGTTTAGTGACGTACAACTGGTAAGGGCGATGCGCTGCAATGACACACGCTGCAGTGACATAATGCATCGCTTTCAACACATCCACTGACACTTGGGAATCAATCTATACTCAAGGTTTTATTTTGTTACTGGTAAGTTGGTTCTGGAACTTAGGTCTTTTGCTAAAATAATCAATGTGCCACAAGGAGCCACAATGTTGGGCTGTGAGCAAAGATCTCATTTTTTTGAGGGAAGAGTCACACAAACAGAGGTGAGAAGAAAATTCCAAAAAACAAAAGAACAAAAAAAAATGAAGCCCATTTCAGCAACTCATTTTCCAAACTTCTTGCTAAAAAAGGGAAGGTTTCCTTAGAAAAAAGAGGTATCTTATATCAAAGCTAATATCAAGGCTAATATCAAAAATGTTGAAGGAATGAGTGAGTTAGTAAATTTGTATGTATCTTTGGCTTGTTCCAAAATGACAATCTCCTCTGCAGAGGAAAACCCGGGATATCTGTCAATAATACAAAAATCTAACCTAGTCTTTCTTACTGTTTTTGCTTTTATAATCAGAAACACAAAGCTCCTTCCAGTTCTACTGTCCTAAGATAAGCAACTTTTTTTTAATAGTGCCAAAAATTAAACTGAAATTTAAACATTAGACCCAGCACTCAGTAACAGAGAATTTATTTCCCCCATTGTGCTCCACTGAGGTTACTTTCCTTGTAATTTGAATCAGTTGTACCCTGAGACAGACCCAAAAATGGTGGAGAAGAAAAAGAGCTACAGTGCAGGCGGCCAGCCCCATTCCTAGTCTCCTACAGCTCATAAGGCCATCTCTGATGGGAAGGAGGACACTAGAAAGTCCTCAGTGTGTTCCCAAGGAGCACGTCTATTAATGCTGGTGGCTCGCTGCAGCTCAGTGCTGTGGTGCCGCCGTGTGCAGGTGCGCCCGTGACAAAGGGGGCCCAGCCTCTGCTTAGCCCAGGTGCCCACAAGCTGTCTAACGAGTAGGTGCATATGCCACAAAGGCAATTTGCTGGAATAAGTGGCACTTTCACATCCACAAAGGCAAGTCCACTTACAATGAACTATACAGAACTCACAAAATAGAACATGTGCGTTCTGTTTGATCAGGAGTCTCCATGACACATTATGACTATAATGAGTCATTTTTTTCTTTTTACACAAGAAAAATATTATAGATCTTTGAAAGCCTTGTACTCAATTATGTAACAATACCAACATCTGTTAACAGTACAGGCTGTTTCTGTTCTGCATCCTGAATTGTTTTATGTAATTACAAGTTTATAAGGTATTTGGTAAACCAGTAAGAAAGTACCTTTTTAAAGCACTATATAATTTGGGGTACAATGAAGTGTTCTCTTGAAAATCTATAATTAGGTCAGCATCAGCTTACAGAAAAGTACAGGAAATGTTATAAAAACACAATTATGTAAATAAGCACCGAGGTAAGGAAGTGTACCATTTTGCTATGGTCACCACCCCTTTTTTTTTCTTCCTCTTCTATTTGGATTGTTCTTTGCTCATCTCAAGTTAAAGTCATGTTGTCACAGGGTGCAGAATAAATGAACTTAGGGGGAAAAAAATGGGGAACTTGGCCTTCCCCTGTAAGTTCTTCAGGCCCCCTGGAGTTAGAACACCAGAGGCCTGGGAAGTGTGCCAAATGCCAGGGCCTTCAACAATGCTCTTGCCTTTCTGAGTTTTTTAAATAATAAAATATTTTTACTATTATGAATTCACTAAAGAAACTCAAAATTGAATATGCCAAAACGTTGGCTTGTGTTGGACGGAAATTCAGAAACCAAAATATATAAAGGCAAAGTAAACAAAACTGGAGATGGTTGTGACACTGTGTAGTAAACTGCTGGCCAACAAAATCAAAGCAGAAAACACCCCAACAACTCTTCATGGTTGTTCAGAATAGTAGGACTGATCTCTAGCAGGGGATCGCTGAGGAATTTTAGTTTACAATTCTGACATATCTTAGACATTTAACCTAGGCCACAAGATGGACTGCTGGCACCCTGCATATTGAGCAGCATATAGAAGAGAACATACAATGCTGAAGGTAGACAAGACCTGAAAAGCCATGGGATCAGTCTGGAGAAAAGGAGGCAGTGGAGCATGAAAACCCAAGTCTTTGAAGCCAACCGACCTGAGTTTGACATCCCAACAAGATGTCACATATGACCAAGTAACCTCCTTCTCAGAACAAATTTCATCTTTAAAATCCAGATAACACACGTTTTGAATGATCGTTTTGGGGATTAAATTTACAAAGATTTGCAATGCACCTAGCAAGTGCCTGACAGTAACTACTCACCAAATATTATTTCCTGTCTCCTTTCCAAACATCTCTCACTGTCCAGAATGAGACAGTGGTGGATTTTATTTTTATTTTTTAAAATTGCACATTGTAGGACATCTTGGATTAACAACTTCTAATTGTTATATTCTAGCTCTAAGGCTCCACGTTTGAGAGCAAATAGATTAAATTCTTCAAGCACCACATCTGGCTTTAAGATCAAAGAAAGGAAATTGGTTCCAATATTAAGAGAGCTTCTAGATCAGGCAGTGAGGGACCCTATGGTTGTCCCTTCCCTAGACACTTAAAGAGGCACACAGTGAATTAGAGAAACAGTTTGGTTCATTTGTTCAAAAACCATTTATGAAGCCTATCTGGGCATTATAAGAATACAAAATAAATAGAAAAAGATGGCTCTTCACATCAAATACCATAATCTGGCCTGACAGAAAATACATTCATGAACAACACGATATAAATATATATGAGTACTACTAAGAATGTGACCAATATGGGGTAGGCTTTTTCATTTTAGCCCCTCTCTTAAAGAAAACCTCCAGGTTGGGGGGCAGTAGAAAGTGGCGATTTAGCGTTGAGGATCTGGAGTCAGACTACTTAGGCTTGCCTTCTAACTCCATTGCTTAGAAGCTTGGGAAAGTTACTTAAGCTCTCTCTGTCTCAGATTCCTTACTTATAAACTGTGGATCATAATAGCACCTACTTCAAAAGGCTATGGTGAGGAGTAAGTGAATTCTTATATGAAGGACCCTCAGAACACAGAAATGCCATGTAAGTATTTAATAACCATTATTACTACTGTTTTTGTTGTTGTTATTATTATTAATGTGTCTACAGAAAGAGGGGAAATTAAGAGAAAATTTGGACACTAGAAATTCTTGGGCATAGTCCCTGAGAAGACAATGCAGGCTGCTCTGGGTAGGTCTAGAATCCATCAAAACACAAGGGTCTAAATCCCTCCCTCACTCTCATGTACACACAGACAAATACCTTAACTCTGCCTGCTGATTCTCTTCATTTGGAATCTCCTCTGATCACATTTTCAGCCTAATGATTTGGCTTTCTCCCCAGTTCTCACATGAGCATTCTCCTAACTGGGAACTTTGCCCTGTCTATGCTGATCTGACTGTAATCTTTCCCCAGACTTTAAGACTATGTTTCTAATTTCCCAGGGCAGGAGAATTCATATTTAAGGAACTTGAGCTTTTATGAGAAAAAGAAAATTGGGGGACTGAGTTTTCCAGTGAACCTTGAAAGCTCTTATAAAATTTTAAATGTATTTCATGGAGTTAGAAATAGTTACCGGCTTGTAGTAACAAGTCCTGTGGTAAATAGGTGCATAGAGCAAGTTACTAATCACCCCGTCCAATCCCACCCCCCTGCAGTGATGCTAACAATTCTTACCATACATCTTTTACTCACACAGATCTGTCCAAACATAAAAATACATATCTATTCCTACAAATACTTTTACACTGGGTAAAATAAAACAACAAAGACAGCTTTGGAGAAATCGATGATATTTTGCCATTCAACATCCTTGACTCACTATAAACTTTTAACCACAGGGATGTTTAAGACAGAAAGAACTTTGAGTAAATTATTTTTCTTCACACATGCTGAGCTCGTTGTAAGCAGAAGGGAAATCCCAGCCTCCCACATAGCCTCTGCCCATGACAACTCCAGAATGTGGCACAGTGGCCTCAACGGCCCTGAGTCTCTTACCCATGATTCCACTGCCTCCTCCCCAAGAATTACAAGGTCTAGTTGTAAATACGGCTCTCAGGCCCTGGGTCAGGTTGCCTCAGTTCCACTGCCCTTCCCAAGGATGCAATGCAAACTCATGTCCTCTTCCATCTGCTCTATCTCCCTTTCTTCTCAACGTTGTTTCCTTTTTTCCTAATTATCCCCAACAGCATGACTTGTTATCTGCACACAACAGATAACTCTGCCCAGCCGCAAAGACTCCACTAGAATTTCCCCTAAACCTTTGTCCTTCACGCTCACCAGAGTGCACATCTCATATCCTAAGATTCATACCAATCAACGGAAAGCTCTCCTACCTTTGTCAATTGTAACCACTCGGTGATTTGAGGGCCAGAGATGCCAAAAGCTTTAGTCACAGAAGTTAGGGTCGATCCTCTATGGACTAATTTGTAAGTGACAGCTGTTTAATCAAAATGAAAAATGCCCATCTAACCCTTTTACCATTACCATTAAACAATGCTACATGAAGTAAGGCTAAAGGACATTTCCCTTGCGTCTAAATCCAGAGACCAGGAGTGCTGAACATCGGCCATTCTGTGCCATCCCAAAACCCTTTCCTCTGGGTTGAAAGCACACAGTAGGCAGAGCCTGAGCAAGGTGGGGACTATAGGGGACATCCACTGTAACACCTACCTTAGTGAATTCACCTGGATCAGGGGCTGGGCCTCTGATTCACAGGCTTAGAAACCAGACTTCCTCTATATACTCAGAGTGGACCATTCTCAGTTAGATGGATTTGCTCTTGCCAAGCTCTCAAGATACAGATGTGTAAACCATCTTATGAATTTACAATCAGATATAGATTTGTAAAGGGAACTAGCACATCCCCTGACCGTAGTGTGGGCACATAAATTATAGTCAGTGGTTGTTTGATAAATATGGAATCAGCAGAAGGGGCATCAGCTGATCTTAAGAAGTGCTCACCACTAAGACAGCACAGCAGTGGTTCTTAAAACTAGGTGCATCAAAAACTACTGGAGGGCTTGCTAACACAGACTGCTAGGCCCCCCTCCGGAGTTTCTGATTGGGGTCTGGGTTGGGGTCTGCATTCCTAACAGGTTCCCAGGAGATGCGGAAGCTGCTGGTCTGGGAACCACACTGTGAGTGGACGCAGGGCCTTCTTCACCGTTGGAACAGCCTTTCCCAGAGGGATTTAGCTCATATCCACTGAGAAGCCATTCTCTCCCTAGACTCAGCTGACAAGACACTGTTAGAAAATGCTTCTTTGACTCTTGTTCTAGGGAGAAAAATCTCTGGGTGACACATTTTTTATTAATATAAGATAATCATTGATAAGCCTAAGAAGTTTTGAGTATAGGTCTGGTTCTCTATAAAACTGGGGTTAGGATCCTGACTATGTGTGGTCTACAGTATGTTACTTCACTTTCTAAGCCTCAGTTCTGTCATCTATTAAATGGGGGAGAATACTGCTTGTCTTGTAGACCTTTTTAAATTTTTTAAAAATTGTGGATAAAGGCCTGGAGGGGTGGCTCATGCCTGTAATCCTAGCACTCTGGGAGGCCGAGGCAGGAGGATTGTTTGAGGCCAGGAGTTCAAGACCAGCCTGAGCAGGAGCGAGACCCCATTTCTACAAAAAATAGAAAAATTATCCCGTCTTGGTGGCGTGCGCCTGTATCCCAGCTACTCGGGAGGCGGAGGCAGGAGGATCATTTGAGCCCCGGAGTTGGAGGTTGCAGTGAGCTATGATGACACCACTGCACTGTACTCGGGGCTACAAAGTGAGATCCTGTCTCAAAAATTTAAAAAAAAAAAAAATTGTGGATAAAAACCTGTAGAACTACTCTAAGATTTGAATGAGGTAAGACATGTGCACTGTCTGGCACAATGCCCAGCACACACGTGCGTCGTAAATGGTGGCTACTATCATGATCCTTGTTAAGGACTGAATTGTGTCCCCCACAAAATTCACATGGTGGAGCCCTAACCCCTATGTGACTGTATTTGGAGAAAGGGTCTATAAGGAAGTAATTACGGTTCAATGAGGACACGAAGGTAGGGCCCTATCCAAAAAGACTGGTGTCCTTATAAGAAGAGGAAGAGACACCGGGAGTTCACACATGCAGAGAAAAGGCCACGTGAGGACACACAGAGAAGGCAGCCATCTGCAAGCCAAGGAGAGAGGCCAGGAGAAACCAACCCTGCTGGCACCCTGATCTTGGACTTCCAGCCTCCAGAACTGTGAGAAAATAAATTCTTGTTGTTTCTTAAGCAACCCAGTCTGTGATGTTTTGTTATGGCAGCCTGAGGTGACTAAGACAACCAGCCCTGCTCACAAAGGAACATCTTTAATGTATCTTTTGCATATATTCCGTCTTGCTTATTTGATGTCTTAAGGTTTGGGGAGTGTTTGATGTCTATAGTCACTACCCCATTAATTTTTCTTTGACCTCAATGTTGCTGTCCCTAAGTTAGATCACATACATTATTAGAAGGGTGAGATTAGGGAAAAGAACCCATTAATATAGACTGAATGTCTCTCCAGTGAATAAGTAACCTTAACCTTCTGAGGTTGGACATTACCACTGTGCTCAAAGTGTCTTCTGGGAGAGAGGTTCTCTTTAAATATTTACAGATTTTAGATGCACTGAAACAAGCACAACTGCCTAATATTTGGGCAACTGAGAGACTGTTCCTTTGACACCCTGGTTTATTAAAAACTATGGGGAAGCTCAAAAGTCCTAAAAATTTGGCAAGGTAACTTCAAATGGAATGCACAAGTTATTATACAAACTTATTAAGTATAAATTTCTTGGAAAAAACTTTAATATTAAAACAATTATAAATCTATCCTAAAGGAGAGTTATGGACTCCACAAATGCTAAAATGTAAGCACTACATCACTATTGCCCTTGGTCTGGTGTCTGCAAGAGGAAATTAAACACTGAAAAAGTTTAACTTTCACTTGACTTTCAATCTTACTACAGTCTTACTAGAATACTGGTGAGTCTGGTAACTCCATCCATTTTAAAACTAATCACCTCAATCTGAAGAAGTTTTCAGGAAAAAATGGATTGAACCAGAATTGTTTAGCTCCTTTCCTGGATTGTAGGATTCCATTCTTACCCAATTTCTTACTTCAATTAAATTCACAGGTAGAGGAATCTAAAGATAGACAGCAAATACTGTCTCTCTTATCTTAAAAAAAAGGACCTGTTATTCTTCTCCCCAAATGACAGAAGCATAATTTAATTGCATTTTCCTTCGAAACTCTGTATTAGAGACTCACAACCTGGGGACAATAAAATCCTATCACCTCCAGAAAAAGTCTCAAGCAATCTGTGAATCAGAAACACATGAAATATTTTTTTCTTTTGCTTCTTCTATGTTGTTTTGAAAACTGTCTGTGAAAGAAAAAAACCTTTTAAAAATATCAAATATACTTAAGATTTGTTTACATTAGGATGTATGACAAAGTTCACATAGGCGTTGGTCTTATTTTTGTCACTAGACATAATGGGACAAATGTGTTTATGGCAAAGTGCTTTGCAGCGAACTGTGACTGCAACGTGCATCAGTCTATCTTTGAGACAATGGAAACACAGGCTTTCTCATGAGAAGGCATAATATGAAAGGCTGGCACTAACTTCACTAAGATATTACTTGTTCTAACATAAGAGTCTGTCTTGAGGCATCTTACAGGCTTGCCTATTACCCTGCCAAATAAAAGAGGCCGACTAGAGCCATGTGGCCTAGAAAGAATGAGGCTTGGACCAGAAGAAAATAATTGGAAGAGTTTCTCTGTCAAACATTAGAAGTCATTGACATCAAAATTACAAATAATTCACTAATCTCCTACATCCCAGGAACGAGCAGACAAGCCAATCTCTCTGCCAACCACCCAAATGGAACGACAACTATCTCCCAGGATACAAAACCATCTCCTAGTTTCACTAGTTATGTGAACACTGATGCTGACAAAGAAGAAATCTCATTTTCTAAGCCTCCTTTGGGAACGGCAAAGGCTGTTGACACTTAAAAACTAGTGAAAGAATTCTATGCATCGACTGCACACCTATAATTTTGTGGCTTGGTGAAAAACCTCCACTTGTCACCACAACTCATGGTTTTCCACGAAGACATGAATTGACATCAACGATTTTACCCACAACGCTGGTGAATGTCTTGTCTGCAGTCATTGCCAAGTTCTCAGAACCACAGAACTGAGGCAATGCCTAGTTAAAAGGTTTTGACAAGGCATGGGGGCACAATACAAAATTTTCCTCTACTATAAAGAAATATGCTAACATAACAGAGATGAATCACTAAACTACCCCCACCCCAGGAAATATCACTCTAAAACAGTTCAATGAGGAGGAGTTAATTTTTAAGCCCACTTAAAGAATATATGGTTGGTAGTGGAATACTATTCAGCTATGAAAACATGCTATAACTTGGATGAAACTCAGAAGTATTATGCTGAGTGAAAGATGCCAGACACACCAAAAAATCCATTTATACAAAACACCTAGAATAGGAAATCCAGAGACAAAAAGCAGACTAAGCAGTTGTCAGAGGCTGGGGAGGGGAGGAATAGTGAGTGAGTGACAGCTTAATTGGGATGAGGTTTCCTTTTAAGGTAATGAAAACGTCTTAGAACTGGACAGACATAATTGTTGTACAATGCCGTGAATGTACTAAATGCCACTGAATTGTTTGTTTTAAAATAGTTAATGGTTAATTGTATGTTATGTGAATTTTAACTCAAACAAAAAAAGGAATATATTTGGCTGTATGAATGTTATAAAGCTTTCATTTTAAGGCTCTTTGGTCAATAATCAGTTGTTTCCAATTGATTTGTGGTGTCTCTGTCTCTTCTCCAATTAGCCAGTACTAACCTCCATGAGGGTAGGGATCATCGTGTGCGGTACATAGAAGACACTCAATATTTGTGAATGAAAAGAGAAAAGAAAACCTTTTTTTTTTTTTTTTGCTGCCAACCCACGTCTCCTCCAAGCAAAATGAGGCAATTGGCAGATAACTATGAAAACTTTCAATGCTGAAGAACATGATTCCACAGGCTAGCATTATTAATAAAAGCCCACAAATCTGGCAGTTTCTCTTAGGGAGAAACCAGGTCTTGGAAACCTTGCTAAATTCTTTTGAAAATTTATGTTTGCCTAGACATTATTGAAATGAAGACCTAGGTTCATAGTCCTTTTCTTGCTGACAGTATCAATAATGGTCACCGGCAAAGATGACCTCACTGCTAGAACAGAGGAAATGACTTGGCATGAATTTAACTTGAAGACTCTTGGAGAATTACCGCAGTTTCTTGACAGAAGCCTGGAAAAGCTCTGGCAGCTCTGATTGTATCTGCTACCCCAGGCCTTGGAAAATCAGTACTTGTTGCCAAAAAAATAAAAATAATTAAACTGGCAGGTGTAAAAGAGGATGGAGAGGCTACACAGCTTTACCATTCTAAACACCCTGCCCATTTGCCTTCACGTGCCTGACTCATAATAATTACTGAAGTCACAGCTGAGGTGTCATCAAGTCTGGAAACCTTCTCTGAGTTCTTGGGTTGGGTGACATCCACTCACTGGCTCCCAAAGCACCCTGGCTCTCTGTTTAACACTCACCATATTATTATATATGGAAATTATGAGCTTAAGTATCTATTTCCTTTACCAAACAAATGGAAAAAGTAGTAACTTTATAGTGGAGAAACCTAACAAACACCACCTTAACCAAGTAATCAAAGTAATGTCACTTAGTGATGGGACAAATAGAAACATGAGCCTCCTCCTGCTATGACACAATGAGAAGGACACAATGTCATTGCTGTTGCATTTCTGCCAAAAATATATAACAATCTGATAATGGGGAAACACCAGACAAACCCAAACTGGGGGCCACTTGACAAAATAAATGGCCTGTCTTCAAAAATGTCAAGTTCATGAAAGCCAAAGACTGAGGAACTGATCTACATTAAGGAGACTGAAAGGACATGAAATAAATACAATGTGTGATTGCAAATGGATCCTGGACCAGAAAATGGTATTTCTTTTCTTTTCCTATAATAGCCAGTATTTTTATAGTAGGAAAACTGGCAAAATGTGAAAGGTTTGTAGATTAGACAATAGTACCGTATGAATGTCAATTGCCTAATTTTGATAACTGTACTTCACCACAGTTATATAAGGGAATGTTGTATCGAGGAAATACACAGTTACGTGTTGTTAGCAACTTGCTGCAGTGGTTCAGAATAAAACAATTATACACATACAGATGGTGGAGGTTGGCGGGGCGGGGGGAGAGATAGAAACAATAAATCAGTCATGATAAAATGTTAACATTTGGGGAATCTGGGTGAAATTATATGGACATTCTTTATACTACTTTTTTGTAACTTTTCTGTAAGTCTGAAGTTATTTTAAAATAAGTTTAAAAATTTACAAAGTATAAAAACCTAAAAAAAAAGTTTTCCTTTTAGATGAGAAAAGTGTGGGATTAAAAATGTGTATGCTATGTTCGGGTAGCTAAGAAAATCTGCAGTAATTACTTTTAAAGTGAAATCAGTGGTTACACAGAGTGCTAATTGGAAGTTGGCACAATTCCAGGCCACTGACACTATCTCCTGAATTAACCCAACAAACTGGACAGCAGAGCAGTAGAAGGTATTTTCTCTGTTGGGTAGTCATAAATGAGGAGCAAGAACATTCCAAAAAATGCTGAGCCATCTATACTGGCTTTACAAATAAAGATTTTTCTCACAGGCTTTACAAACTAAAACAATCCATCTCTGCCTTACAGATAATCATCCCACAATGCCTACAAGTCAACAAAAATGTGAAGGACACTATGCAGTGTAACAAGGTGTAGTCCACTGATGCTGCCAGCACTTGCATTGTCTCCATGGCACTGGCCATTTCTCAGAGCTGGCATTTTCTATAACAAGAATAAATTAACTGTACCAGCTACAGACACTATGAGATGAGTAAGACTTTGTCTCTGCCATCAGGAAATGTACAATTATTTGGGAACATGCACATGAAAAGATAAACTGTGGAACACAGGTATGTGGAGTGTACTGTGAGAATTACAAGGAATGACAGGGAGCGGCTCTCTATAAACACCTGACGGGCCTCCACGTTGGAAATGATTTCTCGTGCCCAGCCAGGGAAGGCACGTACGGGAGTGCAGTTCTCAATCCAACCTGACAGACAATTTCTAACAGAGCTCTCCAGCAATACGACAGGTGGCCTCGCGAAGCAGTGAGCCTCTCACCCTGCACATACTTGAGTATACCCAAGGTACACTCTTCAAGTACTGCCAGAATGTAAGATTTGATCTAGAAACCCTCTAAGGCCAGGTTTCTCAATGGTGCAACCATGGACCAGTTTCTTAACAGCAGCACAAAGACCAAATAAACCTTTGCACTGGGGGCCATCCTGTGCATGGTAGGATGGCTAGCAGCACCTCTGGCTTCTACCCACTAGATACCATAGCACCCCCTTCCCAGTTGTGACAACCAAAAATGTCTCCAGACATTGCCAAATATTCCCTGGGGGTCCAAAATTGCCTCAAGCTGAGAATCACTGCTTTAAGGTCCCTCCTAACAGCAAATTTTTCTGAGTCTAAGTTTTGAGAAAATGAAACGATCCTTGAAGAATGTGGAGAGTAGGGGTGCCAATCCCTCACACAGTTGAAAATCAGCCTATAACTTTTCACCCCCCTGAAAAACTTAACTACTAATAGCCTACTGTTGACCAGAAGCCGTACCAATAACATAAACAGTTGATTAACACATATTTTGCATGTTATATGTTACCTTACTTACAGTAAGGTAAGCTAGAGAAAAGAAAATGATACTAAGAAAACAAGAAAAAATCTACTTCCTATTCATTAAGTGGAAGTGGATCGTCATAAAGGTCTCCATCCTCATTGTCTTCTTGTGGAGGAGCGGGAGGATGGATTGGTCTTGCTATCTTGGGGGTGGCAGAGGTGGAAGAAAATCCACATGTAAGTGGACCTGCACAGTTCAAACTCATATTGTTCAAGGGTCAACTATACTACAGAATTTCAGAGGGAGAGCCCATGGCAGTCAGAGGAGGATTTATGGAGGAGGTAGGAGTTAACTCTTGGGATAAAATAAGTCGGAATAAGGGTAGAGGAAACAGTGAGGGGAGGCAGGAAGGAACAGACTGAAACAGGACCACTAGGAAGCCAACAAATAAGGCTAGAAATATTTGTAATGCTGTAATGTGCTAGAGGAATTTCAAATCTAAAGTCAAGATTGCTTAGGTTGGCATCTTGACCTGTCCACGTCACAGGAAAGTTAACGTTAAGTGCAGTGCTGGGAGAGACTATGTTCTGTGAAAACGATGGGTACTGGAATGTTAGAATACACTCCAGATTATCTACCGTTCCACTTACCAAAAAAAACACTGGCTTAAGAGATGAGGACTTTTTAAATGTTTCCTTTCTTATATGCCACTGCTCTCTACATCTGCATGACACAGATCTGACTCTAATCCTAATGTGTACTTTAAAGAGAAGCTGAAAGAAAGCAAGTTGGGAGGGAGGGGAGAGGGACGAGCAGGAGAACAGTGCCCACCGGACACGGACTGCAACGTGCCATGTTTTATGAAAGACGGTAGAACATTACCGCTCTGCTATACTCACGCAACACGCACAGGCCTAGCAGGCTGGAATCTGCAAGTGTGTGGATAGCCAATACTTCAGTCTTTATTTTGTTTGATTCTATATTATCCCAATTTGGGCCACAAGAGGGATTTCTCAAGTCTCCATGGGGGTTTGGGAGAATTGGGGTTGTGGCTCAGTGGGAGACAGAGTTTGATCAAAGTTCGAGTTGGCCCCAAGAACCGAGCTGCCTCCAGCAGGCTGGCTCTCTTCTTGGTGTGGAGCTTAGATGCATTCAGAAAGCCTTACCGTTAAGAGGATGTGATGGAATTGTGGGGGCTGTAACAGGGATTCTTCTAGAGGCCTCCCCCTGGTCAGGCACAAGCTGGTGGGGCAACAGGTGGGCAGCTCATACCCCTATGTCCACCCAAGAGGCCTCTGAAGGTCTAAAAATGCCCAGCAAGTCCTCAGCTGTGGTCAGAGGTGAAAGGGCTGCCCAGGGCTGACTGGTGCCCGCATTCAACTGCACAAGACTGAGAACGCCCTGCTGCTGTCACCATTGTCTTTCGCTGCTTGGAGAAATAAATGACAGTCCATTGAAGCAGGTACCGAGGAGCAGGAAACTGCTGGGTTTCCTAAGACATGTATCAAACCACCTCTTCGCCAAGTAAATGAACCTTTTCTAAGTAATTCTTCCCCTACGTTCCAGAAAACTTCTGAGATGGGACCTTTAACTGACCTTTGCCCAGGTTCTTTCTGGATCAGAATTTGACATCACTCTTTACGGCCACCTAACGTTTCCGCTTTATCGTTCAGGGAGGCTCAGAAGCCACTTCAGTCTCCTTCATTTAGACCCATACTCACTAAAATATTTTCATTTTAAAAAATAGAGAAAAGAAGATCAAAACATTTACATTTAGAGAAGATTTAAAATAAAAGCGTTACAAATGCAAGTGAGTCTGTACACACGGAGAGCTTTCAATCTGGGGCCTCCTGCAGAGCCAGCCACTAAACCAGCACCCTCTGCCAAGCATCTCCCAGGAAATGGGGGCGCTTTCTCCAGGGCTAAAAAAAGCTGTTAAGAGTGTGAGCTTTGGCCATTATTTCACAACTGAGTTAACCCCTATCCCAAGGGCAACATTTTGCAGCTGTTTGCAGTGAGTCAGTACTTTCTTTTCAGTCCTTTCCTTTTTTTCTATTTTCTTCTTTTTTGGTAAATTACGCTTTACATTTTTGCCTGTGACTAGAGGCATAAGAATAAAGTTTGGATCTGCTTTTTTAAAAGGCAAAAATGAAAACAGCAGA
Source organism: Daubentonia madagascariensis (assembly GCA_023783475.1). NCBI lineage: Eukaryota > Metazoa > Chordata > Mammalia > Primates > Daubentoniidae > Daubentonia > Daubentonia madagascariensis. The sequence continues at coordinate 31,191,426 of JAKFHU010002140.1, read as the reverse complement.
GTCACGTGATGTTCCTTCAAATTAGTTACACAATGACACAAAGATAAGGTGCCCGAGTGCGCACACACACACAATAAGCAGCAATGCCACTTCCCGCCATTGAAAATACTGCCTTTCACGTGGTAGTTAGTGGTTATGTTTATAGTTCAGTGTCATAACATACATTTCCCTTCCCTTAGAATTAGCAATATTTGCTTTTCAAAAATTCTTGTACAGTCTGCACCAAGCATACAAAATAGACCAATCACAAGAATGATTATTTCTCATAATGCCTGAAAATTGAGTAGACTGTGGTTCTCAAAGCAGGGTCCCCCCGCCCAGCAGCAGCAGAACATGTTAGAAATGCAGATTGTCAGGCTCCATCCCAGACCTGGGGAGTCAGGAGTTCTGAGGGTGGGATCGGGCAGTCTGTGGTCTAACCAGCTCTGCAGGGGATTCTGGTGTACACCCAAGTGGGTAGTGGGCAGGAGGGCCCTGGACCCTGAGCACCTGGGCTTGGTCATTTGCAACCACTCCCTGCCTTTCTTCACCTTGTAACGCTGAGATAACGATGGAAACCTACTGGCGGGACTGTTCTGAGAAGCACCTTAGCTGACACAGGTAAAATGTTGACAGTGCTTGCCTGGGGCTGGCAGTGGGAGCAGGGATTGACTGTCAACAGGCAGAAAGGAACTTTTGGGGAGATGGAAATGCTCTAAAACTGGAATGTTGTGATGGTTGCACAACTTTGTAAACTTACCAAAACTCATTGAATTGCAACTTACAAGGGGTGAATGTTATTACCTGTAAAGAATACCTCAATAAACCTGTTTTAAGAAATATTTAAAATGTGTAGAAAAGTACCTGGCTCATAGTAATCAGATGTTGGCTCTTTTTCTTGTAAAAAGGAACTAATCTCCCTCCAACGTGTGACACAGGTCTTGTTCTGCCCTGATGGCAAGAATGGGATCTATGCTGGGCCCTGGTACTGATCCAAAAGTAAATCAGGCCCATGGCAACCATTCTTACAATAAAGACTTTAAGATGGAAAAATGACATTCCTTAGAGGACAGTAATATATCAATGGCAAACTGAAATATAACCAATCCAGTGGTATTACTCCATAGATATCACTTTCCTTTTAAAAAATGTTGGATGTGTATATTTGCATGCATTGATTGACTGACTGATTGAGAGACAGGGTCTCGCTCTGTCGCCCAGACTGGAGTGCAGTGGCATGGGCACAGCTCACTGCAACCTTCAACTCCCAGGCTCAAGCTATTCTCCTGGCTCAGCCTCCCGAGTAGCTGGGTCTACAGGTGCACGCCACCACGCCTGGATAATTTTTTTTTCCCAGACTGGTTTCAAACTCCTCAGCTCAAGTGATCCTCCCACCTTGGCCTGCCAAAGTGCTGGGATTACAGGCAGGAGCCACCACACCCGGCCATTGCTCTAATTTATAATAGCAAGCTTCATTACTTCCACCTCCATTTCAGTAAGCAATGACTCAACATACACTGTTGACTAGAATATAGACAAGAGAAGTAATGCAAGACAGAATACGGAAAAAGACAGCGGTGGCCATGGACAGAGCCTTAGAAAATAACCACATTTTAGTGCAGGAACTATAGGTATGTAGGTTTAGTTTTTTTTGTTTTTTTGGGTTTTGAGACAAGAGTCTCACTGTCGACCCAGGTAGAGTGCAGTGGTGTCATCTAGCTCATTCCAACCTCAAGCTCCTGGGCTCAAGTGATCCTCCTGCCTCAGCCTCCCAAGTAGCTGGGACTACCGGCGCGTGCCACCACGTCCGGCTAATTTTTTTTATTTTTAGTAGAGATGCGGTCTTGCTCTTGCTCAGGCTAGTCTCGAAGTCCTGAGCTCAAGCAGTCCTCCTGCCTCGCCTCCCAGAGTGCTGGGATTACAGGCATAAGCCGCCATGCCCGGCCACGGTATGTAGGCATTTAATAATTTTGTTGACAATTGACAATATCGAACTTTCCTTGAGGCCCATGATCCTGGAAAACAGAAATGGTTACAGGATCCTCCTACACTTTTGCATCCCAGGAAACAGCTAAAGGCAAAGAGCCTTTCCCCTCCACCCCCACTCCTTGCCCCCACCCCCTGGATTTCCACTCTTGCCCATGAATCCCATAACTCTTGGCTAACTCCCTTGTCATCCTGCCCCTGTAAAACCCAAGTGCTTCCTTTTCTCTGAGATGTTCCTCATTAATAAACATTCTCTCTATTCCAATAGCCTGAACAAATTATCTTCATAATTGCCTGATGCATTTTGTTCTTGACACAATAAATATGAGTAAGTTTGGCTGGCCATTCTATCTCCTTTTGCTTAACAATGTTATCTGAAACACTTCATATTTTACAGTATTTAAAAATATATACATGCATCTCTCCATATCAGCTCTTTCACTGGATATATTAGTGCTAAAGTATAACAAGAAATTACAAATTAATTTGCACATACAACTACCTACAACTGATCTTCTAAGACAGAAGTGGACAAACTTTTTCTATAAAGGGCTAGATCGTAAATATTTTAGGTTTTGCACATCATACTGTCTTTGCTGCAACTCAGCTCTTCCTCAGTAGTGGGAGAGCAGACACTGATAATACATAAATGAATGGGCATGGCTATGTTCCAAGAAAACTTTATTTACAAAAACAGGTAGTGGGCTGTAGTTTGCAGACCTGATCTAGAGCAGTGTTTCTCAAGGAAATTCCAAGAAACACTACTTTCAGGGCATGTTAATAGGTAATGTGAAAAAAGTAAAAGGGGTGGGGGTAAGGGAGTGGCCCATAGTAAAACAGATTTGGGGAAAATTGGGAAACAGGTTTCTTTACCATAACACTTTCCAATAACTTTAAAATGCTAATGTGCACTGTGAATCTCCAAGAAATACCCCTGCAATATTTTTCAAAACCTCAACTCAGAGAATTACTGTGTTTCTTAGAAGCATTTAAAAAAATATATAGAATTACTAGAAATTTTTTTTTTTTTTGAGATAGGGTCTTGGTCTGTCACCCAGGCTGAAGTGCAGTGGTGCAATCATAGCTCACTGTAATCTTGAACTACTGGGCTCAAGCGATCCTCCTGCCTCAGCCTTCCAAGTAGCTAGGACTAAAGGCATGCTCCACCACGCCTGGGGTTTTTTTTGTTTTTTTTTTTTAATTTTTTGTAGAGATAGGATCTCACTACGTTGCCCAGGCTGGTCCCAAACTCCTGGACTCAAGTGATCATCCTCCCTCAGCTTCCTGAATCTCTGGGATTACAGACCTGTGCCACCGTACCTGGCCCAATTATAGTATTACTATGACGACCTGCGTCACCTTGGATCCAGAGAAAAGCCACATATTACATCCCCTAGGGCTTTCCTAAAGGCCTCTGCATATATATCCTCGTAATAAGTTTAGGAATTTGAATGAATCTCTTGCAAGCAAAAGAACCTAAATAAAACAATTCCTTAAGATAAATTCCTCAAGTTGGGATTGCCAGATCAAAGATGAGAAACTCCTATTATAGGCCACCCATACTGGATATTGGTGTGGATTAATTTCTCCAAAGGAATTGACCCATGTAATGCCTAAACTCTAGAAATGTTCAATACACATGTACTGACTGGGCTGTAAGTGGTTGTTATAATTTGGTTGTGCTATCTGTGTTCAAGTTCAATATAGGCCTTATCTAGAAACTCACGGAGCACCTTGCCTCACTAGCACGGCTGCCACAGCAAACTGGTTCCTGGCAAATACTCAAGGAGGCAAAATATGGGAGAGAAAGAGATGGCTTCACTAGCCAGTGAATATAGAACACTGTATTCAGATAAGAAGAACACTAATACAGAAATATAGGCTCGATTCGCACACCCTTCCCGATAGCATTAAAGCAATGGGGTGGCAATTTCTCCCTTCTAGGTACCCATTCACTCCCTTTCCTCCTCTTCAGTCTTTTCCTCCTCTGCTTAGACTCCTAGATATTAAAGCAATCTTCTCCCTTTGATTTTAAACTGATGAGGGAGAGAGGGAGGAGAGAGGGAGGAGAGAGGGAGGGAGGGAGAGAAGGAGGGAGGGAGGGAGAAGTGGGGGAGAGAGAGGGAGGGAGAGAGGGAGGGAGGAATGTAGGAATGGAAGGGGAGAAAGCCAGCGCTGAATTGAAGTTGACTCAAGGCTACACACTCAGAACAGCCCCAGGTCCTATCACTGTACCAAATAGGGAGCAATAAAAAACAAACAAAACAACACTGTATGTCACAAGAGAGTTTGTAGTAGTGGTTCTTACAGAGGTACCCACCAAAGTCACTGGGGAGCTGCCTCAGACAGATATGGCCAGGCTCCACCCCAACCCAGTGCACCTCTGGTTAAGGTTTATAGTGGAAAAAACCACGGTTTCTTTCTGAGTTCTACTAGCTTCTTCTGAGTTCTAGCCATCTATCTGATATCTGGTAATATCTGGAAGAAACTGATATCAATAGTGGACTCTCTAATTCTACAGGAAAAAAAAACAAAACCTCAAATGTCTCCAATGCTTTCTTTGTAATTTCAGTCCGGCTTTTATCTCAAAGATACTGAACACATTGTTTAGAAGTTCAGAGTGGGAGCGCAGAAGTGATCACAATACATCAAAAACTTTAAGTGCATTCTGATGAGTTTTTCTATTCCCTGCTTAGTAAATTCAGTTTTCTATTTTTGGAGGACATAATCCCTATGCATACCACTTATAGCATCTAAGCATTTTCCTTAAGATGGGTCAAAGTGTCAAGGGTTACAGGAGAGCCTCAATCAATTCCTGTAGAACACTGTGGATTTGCTAGTGACTTAAAATAGGGACACAGTTCCAGCTTTAGGATCATAAACACAAACGACCACCTGAGACCACAGAGAACCGGATACGAGCTACTTATAGTAATATTGAACCAGCAAACAAGAATAGCAGGAAAGCGGCCTATCTTCTTGTAGTGAGGTTCTTTGAAGTAAACTATTTATTAAACATTATATTACAGTGCATGAAACAGAAATCTTTGAAGATAGGTTATCCTACTCTACACAGCGGCCACCGCTAACGAATTACTTCCTTTTCCTCTTAGGTTTTGTTTTTCCATTTTTAAAACTGAAACCCAGATTGTTTTCCTCTGTCTATTAAACTAGCCGGCGCCAAGCACTGCTTCTGGTAATAATGTCCATCAACGAAAGAGCACTGGAAACACAACCAACCCGCCACCTCAACACCACAGCACAAGAAAACGTGTGTATCAAACAGCTGCTCAGTTAATAAAGGTCAGCAACTTCTCTAAAACAGAAAACTAGGCTAAAAGAAATGATGACATAAAATGGCTAAAACTGGCAAGAATTCAAATAGGTCTTCAATTTTTATTTAAAAGCAAAATTTATCTATTGCATTCCTATTTCATAACTCTAGGCTAACATGCCTTGTTTCAGCAAGCATTTTTCAATTTCTCAATTAATAAAGTACCCGAGATACACTCACGAATAATAGTCTCATCTTACAGAAACGTTCAAAAGAAGACCAAAAGGGCAATACAGTTTATTCTTCCAAACCAATTATTAACCTGACAGCCTGCCCGGGGAAGGAGTAACGAGCAGCGGAATGCCCAGCGAGCCAACGCCCACGGTAACATGTCAAAGGTGTGACGGGAGGACCCTGGCCCGCTCCCCGGAAGGTGTGTCCGGCTAAGTGTGCGCTAAGCGGAGAAAGGACAGCGCCGGACACATCGCCGGGTCCGTTTCAATGTGGCTGCGAGCGGCGGGAAGCTTTTTAAAATCTAGAAATACATCAAAGGGCTAATGCAGATTAAGCCCTGCTTCTTTTTTTTTTCCTGAAAGGCTCACTTTTGTTCCTAATATAAAGACTTAGATGGTATTTCTTCAGATCATAAAGCAAGTTGTACTTTTAATGATGGATTAAAAATTATAAAAGTAAAAGATGGCTTTTCCTCCCCGCTCTTTTTTTTTTTCCTTTTTAAGTGATGAATTCAGGAAAAGACCAGTCTAGGCCAAATTTATCTCTTGCTAACCTTCAGGGACGTGGAGTAAGCCAACTATGATGTTAGTACAAAGTCAAATTTGGGTGATTTAGTCATTTTTTGTTAATTCCATTATTAGAAACATTATATAATATATAATAGTATCTAAGATATATAGCTTTAAAAATAGTATGCATCTTCACTATCAGGAGAGTAAAATAAACTTGTGCTCATGACCGGACTTTTGAAATAGAAAAGCTTGTTATGTGAACAGAATAACTATTTCCAAGTAGATTAACACTTCCACAAAGAATAAGAGAGTCTACCAGCCTTCCTAAGCAGCCCACCCCTCCCACCTTTCCCAGACCCAGCCCCTCCTTGGTTCCCTCCCTCCAGCCTAGAGAGGCAGCTCTTCCTATCCATCCTCAGGCGTGTGCTTGAACCCTTGGTCTTGAACTTCCCACCTGCTGGCACCCTCCTTTATCAACTGTACTCCTTTTTTCTTCTCTTTTGGCTCCTTCTCTTCAGCCTGAAAACCAACTTGTGTCATTCTAATAAACAAATTCTCCCTTGACTCTGCATCCCTGTGGTTACTGCCTTCCAACCAGTGCCACCACTGTGTTCTCCAAACAGTCCTCTGTTCTGGTGGTTGCTGCCACACTTGCACTCATGACCAAACCCACCCCAGAGTGGCTGGCTGTGGCCCCACCATTCTCCCTAGCTGACAACCCATCTGGGCATTCACATGTTAGATGTTTCAGGGGGAAAGTCTGTTACACAACTGTTCATATTAGAATGAACAGAGAACAAGACACATTAAAAAGGTACTTCCAAGATAAAACATAAATTATCTTTGTTATGCATATTCAATGTTTAAGGAATAAAAGTAACTATGTTTCTAAAACTATAACATTGATAGTACATTGTAATAATTTATAGACAGGGTTTGCCTGAGCTTTCACCTTAGAAATTATAAAATTTATATTACAATAGTCACCCCTTATCCAAGGTTTTGCTTTCCAATGTTTTAGTCACCTAGTCCAAAAATATTAAATGGGAAATTCCGGAAATAAACAATTCACAAGTTTTAAATTGTGTGCTATTCTGAGTAGCGTGATGAAATCTCATGCCATCCCATTCTGTCCCACCTGGGTCGTGACTCCTCCCTCTGTCCAGCAGATCCACACCCAGTAGTCACTTAGTAGCCATCTTGGTCATCAGATCAAGTGTCACAGGATTGCAGCACTTGTGTGCTGCTATCCCACTGTTGGCCTTTGCTAAATGTAATGCTTTAATTACAAGGGTCACACAGGGTCTTAAGGCATGAGGCTCTCTGTGTCTGAATGCAATCCTTGTGTGTGCCCCTCAGCCTAATACACGGGTACCTGTTATCAAGAAGGATCTGGCGGTGAAGATCTTGCAAGAAGTCACCTTGAGATCTTTTTAGCAAATACAGTACCCAATTAGGAATAGAAATTCCTTAGTGAGTAGAAGTTATAATTTTGTTTGGTTAATTTTCAGTTCTAATATGGAGCTTAGTGAAAAGAAAGGCATTTGCTGATGAAGACACCATTAAAATCTGTGTTGAAGCTCTACTTCATCTGGTCTGGTTCAAGAACCAAATGTCAAGGAGTCAAGAGACCCTCCTATTGCAAAAGAAACCCCTGACTTATTAATTTATTAGAACCAAGACTAAATACCCCATATGTTTTTTGATTGAATAAAAATATACCTAGAACAAGGGACTTTCTGTAACAGTTTTCTACTGAGCCAGAAATCAAGACCTGTGAAGTAAGATGGGAACAGGCAGGCAAGGGGGTAAGGGAAGGCTCCTTTTACCTTCTTGCCTAATGAAGGTGGTCTAGCAGACTAATCAAGGGACCTCCATCAGGGCAGCCAAACCACCTCCACTGATACAGTTAAAGACCCTCAACATCAAGTGCACAGGGAAGCATTAAAACTGAGTAGTTTATTTCTTACTGAAAATAGAATCATTTTTCAGTGTCGTGTACAGTTGACCCTTGAACAACATGGGTTTGAACAGCGAGGGTCCACATATACATGGATTTTCTTCTGCCTCCGCTACACTGAGACAGCAAGACCAACCCCTCCTCTTCCTCCATCTCCTCAGCCCAGCTCAATGTGAAAATGATGAGGATGAAGAACTTCATGATGATCTACTTCCACTTAATGAATAGTGAATATATTTTCTCCTCCTTATGATTTTCTTAATGACATTTTCTTTCCTCTAGCTTACTTTATTTGTAAGAAGACATGTAACGTACAAAAATATGTGTTAATCAACTGTTTATGTTATTGGTAGGGCTTCCTGTCAACAATAGGCTATTAGTCAAAAGGTACACATGGATTTTTTTGACTGCATGGGGAAGGGGGTCAGTGCCCCTAATCCACATGTTGTTCAAGGATCAGCTGTATTTAGGGTCTCAGTCAGGAAACTTGTACCCCATAAGAGTGTCTCAGGATTTTTCCCTGTGACACACTCATAGTGATTCTTTGACTACAAGATTAGATGTGCCTGTGGTGAGTGGGCTTTTCATTTTGGTTTTATTTTTGAGTGACCAGTGGGAGTTGATCTGGGATTTGGGGAAAGGATGACATGGCCCTTCCCCCCCAGCATATAAAGGGCTCTACCTAAAAGGGCCCAGATATTTCTTTAACAAAAGCCAGATTCCCAAAGCCCTCTGGTGTCCCTTTCAGCCCAGGAAGGGGGACAGCTGTTTGTGCTCCTGGTCCTCCCACCCACAGGCTAGAGCTGCGATGGACTGCTCCATAGAGATTTCAAAACTTCTCTGGAGGGCAAGACAGACTAGGCAGTTGAAGCCAATCTCCTGTGTCAAAGAAAAAAAATCCACAGGGAAATAAAGATGAGCCCTGAGACAGGCCCTTCTTCTTCAGAATGAATTGTAGGCTTACTGTGGCCAGTTCACAGT